>OX411339.1:1254959-2504959 GCA_948150665.1 Conistra vaccinii | reverse complement strand
ACACGAGTTTCTTGTGACTTTTCTATTGCATCATCATTTCAGCTGAAAGACGTCCACAGCTGGACATAAACCTCCCCAAAGCACCGCCACTTCAACCGGTTCTGTGCTTCCCGCATCCAGCAGATTCCTGTGGCCTTCACTAGGTCATCGAATCAATTGCATGAGATTACCAAGCTTACATGCAATATGCGCTTTTAACGTGACGTTATTATCGTGAACGTACACGGTATCACGATAATACAGGGACGTAAAATGTACGGAAATTCAAGCCGCTTTTTCCGTCCATGATAACGCAACGAGCCGAATTATAAATAAAATCTGTCAAGTGCGAGTCGGACTCGCACACGAAGGGTTCCATACCATGTCGTACAAGATTTAACACTATGAATTTTTGTAATACTTTCGTAAAGGTAACAACAGAGGCGCTATAAAAAAACAGATTTGTAAAGAAATTGTCTAATTTTAATGAGAAAATGTTGTTGTGTTAAAATATAGGTGTAGGAGTATATTTCATTTATTTTAAGAGAAAAATATTAAGTTAACTTTATCCAGTAACATGCATTAACTAAAGTCAAAGTTATTTATTTGCTACTAACATAGTATTAGTAGGTATAAATAGGTATATATGGTAGGTAAGCAGGTAGATATGTAGGGTAGGTAGGGTAGGTTAGGTACCTACCTACCCTGGTAAGAAGGGTAGGGTAGGTAGGTAGGGTAGGTAATTAGGTAGAAATAGGTAATTAGGAAAGGTAGGTGCGCCGTAGATAAGTACTTAGTGCTAACCGTGCGAAGCCGGGCCGGGTAAAGCTAGTTACTTATAAATAAAAGGATTTCTCTTGCTACATCAGACTATATTGTACAAAATAGAATGTAAGTAGTACGCCAAATTGTAATTATAACTGTGCGTTTGCACTGGCGAAACATTCACAACAAAACATGTTGGAATCTCTATTTTCTGTCAATTTTTCATACAATGTTTGACAGGAACTAGAGATTTCAACATGTTTTGTCGTGATGTTTCACCAGTGCAAACGCACGGGTCAATACAGGTATTTATTTACGTTATTTTTGATAGTCATACAGAAATCTATTATTTCTTATTTATTATTTTTACACATCCCATCGGACTATTTGAGTGAGGGAAGAGAGAGTGCACTCGTCTGCGCACACACTTGTGCACTGTAATATCTCCCGCGCCGAAGGCCAGTCTCCGTTGAGATTGGCCGCCATGACCATATCACTGTATGGGGAGGGGCCGCAAAGACGCATCTACTGACCTTAGAAAGAGCACAGAGAGCTGTGCTGAAAGTGATGGCAAGAAAGCCTTACAGACATCCAACATCTCAACTGTACTCAGAATGTAAGGTCCTAACAGTTCGCCAACTCTTTGTGCTCAGAACTATTCTCAGGAAACATCAAGGCGTACCATTACCCAACCCCAGTAGACGCAGCAAAATGCCTGTGTGCCCTCATGTTCCATGCAAGACCGCCTTTGCAAGGAGACAGTACAAAGTCATAAATTGTAAGCTATACAACACCATAAACAAACATCTCAACATTACTTCTCTTAGCAGACATGAACTTAAAGGTAAAGCCTCTGAATGGCTTCAACTATTAGACTATCAAAGGACGGAAGACCTACTGGCACATATTACGTAACACATATCAAACAATGCTTCAATACAGACCCACATATACACATACTCACACCACACATACACACACACACACACACACACACACACCCACACACACCCCCACACACACCCTCACACACATCTGTTTAACTTAAACTTAAATTTAATTTTAAAAGAAAATAAAATTATTATAGAATACCCAATATTTACAGAAATATCCTAAGATTATTGTGAGTCTACTGCAGCGTCATACAAACCTATAATTTGTATTTGTATTTTATTATGTAATAATTCCTGCGGCTGAACACTGTTTCCCAAAATACAAGCTTTAGCTTAGTTTGGGAATCAGTACCAGTACCTTTGTGCAATACACTAATACGATGCATAATATTATGTTATCACTCTTAGATAAGATGCATAGTATGTATTAACTGGCGACAATAAAGAATTTTTATTTTATTTTTTTTATTTTATGACCGAATATTTTTACACCAATAATTTTTCTCAATATGAAATTGTATCCACAACGGTTTAAGCTAGGTAACTGAATAGTACACTGTATGTGCCAGCATTCATTTCAATGTTACTGAATATATTGTCTATTGGAGTGTAGTTTTAACACGAGGTACACATCAACACCGTCTAGGGATACATTGAAAAAAGTCGATAAAGTTCTTAAACTCAAAAAATACTGGCCGGTTTTAAAATCTTGTGAAGAAAGTTTATTTTGTAGACCTTTTTGGATGATCGAAATTTAAATGATCGAAATAGTATATGCTGCCATGATAGTAGGTACTTACTAATTCCATGTCATTACTCCGACTATTAAATAGTTATCTGTGGAATTTATATCGCATAATATTAGCATGAAATACAAAATTATTACTTTAAGTTGCAGAAAATCGCCCATATTATATAAAATACGTTATGTATCGGCGTTTTTAGTATTTGTTGATTATAAACAGTATATGTTACATGATACACACAAGTTTCAAATTCCTAATTTGTTCAGTTATTGAGATAGAGCTCGTACAAAAATAGTCTAAAACAGACAACTTCTACGGCCCCCTAATTCATCATTTTTGAAGATAAAAACAAATAAAAATTATATTTATTCTCTACTCGATGAGCTCTAGAAAATGATACCCCACATGCCAGGGTCAGATATATTTTTTTTCAAAATTTAATTTTATTGTATGGCGAACCCCCTTTATTTTTTAATTTTATTATTTGTTGCTCTTGCGGCAATAGAAATGCTCAATCTGTGAAATTTTCAACTGCCTACCTATTACGGTTCATAAGATAGAGCTCGCTGACAGACAGACGGACAGCGGAGGCTTATGAATAGGGTTCCGTTTGTCACCCTACGGGTACGGAACCCTAAAAAGCGTATGCATGAATTACAATTATATATCTTGACAACATTGTTTGTCAAGATATTATATTGTAATTCATGCATACGCTTTTTTATAATTCATAATGATTCAATGAATATATTGACATTCATTATAGTTTTTACCCGACTACGGCAAAGCAAAAAAGGGTTATGATTTTGAACGATATGTATCATCTGTTACCTTATAACTTCTAAACTAATTATTTCTAAATTTATTTTATGTAAATAAATGATTTGAATTAAATTGAATATTCGAACAACAAACTGAAGAGCACTGCAGCTACCTATCTCTTTCCCTCATAATTTAAAGGGCTTTCTCGCTAATGCGATTATACCACCCAGCTACCTGACTTGCTAAGCATAGGTGGAACTTTGACTGATACGTTGCTAAGGCCCCGCACAAGGCTGAGACTTATCCTATACAATCAAGAGAGACAAGTGTCAGCTCAGGAGACGTGTACGGAACTTAGTCGGTGACTATGTGACGAGAATATCTTGGACAGGCTTTAGAAGTGAGAAGGACCAGATTATTGGTCCTTACGTGCATTTGCATTGCAAATTAGCTTTAAAGCTCTCATTTAACATTTAAGGTGATAACCGACTTTTAATGATTTTATACTGAAGATCATGTCTAAACGAGTAGTGTTAATGATTTAGAAAAAAATATGTGTTAAATAAGAGCATTTTTTTAATAACTCAATCTATGAATAGTTTAAATTACGTTTATATTACATAGTGTAATTAATTTGTAATTAATCTAACGCGGATAAAAAACTATGAATCACGCAAAAACTATCAAGTGTATTTTTACGAAACCTTCACCATTTTAAAGATAATTTAATTATTTATCTTTTAGTATACGTGTTTTATTAAAATACCTTTAGATTTATGTACCTATAATAAATTAATAATGCATCTTATTTGGGACAGCGCTCCTTGATGGGCGAGTCCTATTACTCGCTGGACGTACGACAGACCACTCAAGCTTACCACTCAAGGCCACTAGCATATTTCGACGTCTTAAGGCGTTTATTGTCTTTTGTTTACTTAGAATATAGTTTTTGGTATTTTATGTAAAGAGGAACATATTATATTAGTGATGTAGCAATTACACCGCCACATACGAACTACGCAGCAAAGACATGACGTCACACAATTCCTGAATCGCGCAGTTAGAGTTTACCGAGCGAAAAACATAGATAAGACTACCCGAAATCAACTTAGGGGCAGTTGCCCGCCAGACATAACACCCGTCTGGTTGGAGGATCCTCCCTTTTCTAAGGAGGATGAGTGAACTTTACACCCTGTTCCTCATACCCCTAAATTGGTGACCCCGACGTGATCATCTCTCTCACTTTTGTGGTACAAATACTGCATAACATCGTTGTGAAATAAGAAAAAATTATAGGGAATTGAGCATCGATAAAAACTGCACAATAAATAATTAGTAATTACAGTACTTCAGTAACTACATGTTTAGAGCCATGAATCTAATATATAATATGGATATAGAGAAAGTGATTAGTTGCACAATGATTTAATTAGCAGCATCTTCATAAACAGAGCAACACATACACAATGCTATTAAAATGTAAATATTTTTAATAATACACTCTATTGTTCGGTCGGTACCGGACTGATGGAGTCTAATGAAATCTGGTGGAGGAAATTATGATTTTAAGTTGTCTATAATGGGTTACTTTCTTTCTAATGAAATGTAACGAATATAATTTGTTTATTATTAAAAATAGGATATCGGAATCACTTTTACACGTCATATTAAAAAATATTAAAAAAACAACCAGACAAGACACTACAAAGTCAAAATTAACTTTAATTTCGGAAATCGGTGGCAAAAAACGAAAGTTAAACCAAAACCAAATACACCGACTTCCGAAATTAAAGTTATTTTTGACTTTGTAGTGTCTGTTTTGGAAGTCGATTTTTTTTTTTTAAAGGTTTTTTCTTTTGTCATTATTATCACATAAATCAGGGTGTAATACTACGTTAGGGTATACAAATTCAAATTATTTTATTTCACACAAAACCTAAAATGGCACATAAGAATCTAAGCCGTGATAGTCTAGTAGTACGGCCGTCAACTGCCAAGTTATTAGTCTTGACCACGCACCTCTGACTTTTCGCATTCATGTGCGTATTGGATAATTATCACTTGCTTCAAAAACGGTGAAGGAAAACATCGTGAGGAAACCGGCATGCCTGAGAGATATTTCTCGACGGCATGTGAAGCCAAGTCAGAGGCCCATGGGCGACATAAAAACTCTGACACCAGGTTAGTCACTAACCACACGAAAAAATGGACTTATGAAACGTTAGAAGCTAGGTGTATGGTTCCAATTGGTCATTTCCTATGGAGAAGAGCCGGCAAGAAACTTAAAATAAATAGTTTACTATACTCGAATATAAAAAAAAATGGCTTTTACAATATTTCTAAATGACAGTGTTAATAGGTTAAGAATATATCGTCTATTGGTCCTTGGGTATAATCTTATAGAATATTTTTTTACAAAAAAAAAACAGAGTCGGTTGTTTTTTTTTGTAAGTAAAAAGTTTTTTTTTGCACTTTTTGTTTTGGTTCAGCTTCCCCAGACAAATTCGAATACCACTACCTGCTATGTAAATAACATTGATGGGAACTTATGACATATAATCCATATAGACTAAGTGGGAAAAACAAGTATTATTGAAGCTAAGTCAAAAAATATCCAAGCAAAATTTGGTACCATTTCGAGAGCATACCCTTTCAAACAAAAAAAGAATTTTCATAATCGGTCCACAATTGGCGGAGAAATCGGTGGAAAAACATAAAAAAAACGCATACGTGACGAACATAAAACCTCCTCCTTTTTGAAAGTCGGTTAAAAAGTTCAGAAGCATGAGAAAGTAATTATAATTACATCCGTTATAAAATAACAAGAGACCGTCACAAGAAAGGATCAAATATACTTCATCATCATCATTCTCCTGCCTTTATGATCTGTCACCTTGCTTTGTCCCCTTAGGGGGACAGATCACGAACAAATTATTATAAACCCAATACCACTAGTCTTTTATTTAATGTTATGTTGCTTATAATGTATGGCATTAGTTTTATTTAGAATTAATATAGATAATATTAACTTCTATGGGAGACAAACAGGAATAAAAAGTTTTATCTGTCCCTCTAAGGGGACAAAACAGGTTGACAGATCGGAATCATTCCAATTTTTCAGCTATAAATTTTTATTGCAGATAAAATCTAACATGACCTTTATGTAACTTTAGAACCAGTGTTGTGTAGTAGTACAGTTCATGAATATAACATAATCAATAGATGGAGCTAACGAAATATGAATTCAACCTTGAGAAAGCTTCACAATCAGCGAAAAGAAACTAAACATAACTACAGAAAAACAAGCTGTAAATAATATTATTATGAAAATTTACCTGACACGCTTCTATTTATTTTTTCTGTGACTAAAATTCTGATTTAAAAAGATAAAATAAAGCTTTACCCGTAGGGTTAGGCAGAAGTGTATCTATGAGTACATCCACATTTCGCTAGTTATGTTTAAGTCCCATATCCCATGGGCGAAGCATTTTTTTTAATGAATCTCTAGTATTCATGGGATACATGAAATGGGCTACTTTTGGAAGACGACTAAAATTTCACGGTGTATAACTAACTAGTCATAAAAAACGAATTTCGCACATTCTTTAAACGATTCTAAACACGCTGAATATGTCGGTGTTGTAAGAATGGACGAAATTCTAACAATGAGTCGATACTTCATAGACACTCTTAACTATGTAATGTTATGAGTTAAGATAATGATGGCTTAGGTGTTGTATAAGAATGTATGAAATGCATGCGAGAAAAGTAGACAATTAGTTCAACAACGATTGGAGTAGATTATGTTTTTCATAGCAGGCAGGCTTAGCATGACGCTTTCTATTTCTATGAAGAATAGACACAATTCTTTCTAAACAAAGTGATATTTCGTTTCTCCATTTTTGACATCGCACTGTAGAAATTAATCTACAATCTGTCATTGTTTGTCTTTCGTTTCTAACGGTCTTTGTCTAGATCCTTTTTTATATAAACAGAAGAAAGTTTTCTATCCCAAACTGTCAAAATCACACTGGCAACTGACTGTTGTCTAAGGTAGTGAAGATGATTTAATTTTGTAATCGCCATGTTAAAGACAGTAGAACACTTTCTACTCGACGGCCACAAAGTGTAAACGGTTATCTACATAATCGTGATTTTACAGGAGAGCGTTTTGAACGCAAAACTGTAATAATTAAAAGAAGAACAAAGCTATTTTTTCCTATTTTACATCATTTAGTTAATAGGGTATTACCAAGGAAATGGTTAAGGCCAATGTTACTGTAACATTTTTTTGTTCCAAAATACGGTACAACGACACTTTGAGATTTTTTTTGTATTTTGTTGTCTTTAAATACGTGACTTAATATCAGTAAAAATTGAGAATCAAACAGAAAAAAAAGATCCTAAGACAAAACAAAGAATTCTGTGTCGAAATATGTAAAAGAGTGAATTAAAAAGTGCAGTTGACTCTTTCTACTTTGCTGTCGTACTATCTACACGGAACGTAATTTTTTTGTCTACTCTTCCGTGGACAAAACGGTGCTCGTACTAAGCCTGTAGGTAGACAGGGTAAGTCTATGTTAATTTTATTCTAAAAGTAAAACACGTAACGTAGATGATGAAGAATGACGGATTATAAATTCAACATTAATTATGTAACTATAGGTACAATTTAAAAGAGTGTCCGTGGGGTTTCTTGCCTATTCTTCTCCATACATAGATACTAACTACGCTTTGGAATGGGCAACTAGCTTCATCTTTTTGACTGACCGAATCCTTCACAAGTCAAGAGTACTTGTAAATGGTTTAATTGGATATATAAATGCTTCATATGGCCTGACCAAGATTATGTCTGGACTTTAAAAGAGACTGTGACCTCTGAGTTTGTTTCGGCCTTTCTTCTCAGAGTAGTCAGATAGGAAACGCCGAACTCATCTAGCTATTTATAACATAAATTTTAATAGGACGTGTAAAAGTGATTCCAATATCCTATTTACAGAATAAACAATTTCATTTCATTTCATTTCATTTCTTTGAGTTTGGAGATGGGAGAGAGTTGAGATGAAATCAGATGTTGTGATAAAGAATAAAAAGTTATGAGAATTTGGAAACTTTCTATTACAAGCTATATGCTGGTATAAAATTCATGCCAAACTATTCTGCCGTTACAGAGAACATTTACAATTTAGGTTAAAAAAGGACTTTTTTACTACGATATTTTTCCAAAATTTGGGAAAGTTTATTACAACTTTTAACAATGCAATCTATTTGTTATGGCCTTAAAGTACAACATATATTTTTTATAGGGAAATCGCAGAAAAGGATTTATCTACAAACTTCTTTAAACATACGGTGTTTTTAGGATTTGAGCGATGTAATCCAATGATATTATAATTATAAGTAAAAAGGTTAAAATGTGGTTCGTCTTGTCTCTTTTTCGCTCCCGATAATTACGTCATGCCGTCCTACTTCCACGTGTCATCTAATAGTGTGTCATTGTGCCGTTTTTGAAGATCGAATGTTGATCTACGTCTTTTTACTTATAATATCATTGATGTAATCCCCTTAAACTTGATGAAGATGTCGACAACACACATTTAATAACTATAAAACTAATTTGGTTTATGGACCAAAAAGGGATGAATAGTTTTTTTACATAAAAATTTAATTATATCTTAGCATTACGATGATAGTAGCTGGCGTTCTGAAGTTTCTGACTACCCTTATGAAAATAAGTTGCATTATGTATGTAATAAGATGTATCAGGTTTAAATATAGTAGTCAAATACATCACAGCCTAACTCTTTTTATTTATCAAGAATGTCGACTCGACCCTGAATGTTAGGAACGTAATATTAAAAAGAAAAATGTTAATAAAAAGGAAACCTTCTTGATTCTTTCCCCTTCCCATGAGCTTGGGATCAAAGCTATGTGAAATATTTTGAGTAAATATTATAAACAAACTCGTCCTGATTTCCCTACTGCCTGTACTGAGCAAATCTCTTGGTAAATATTTCAGAACAAGATTTTTTATTGTTTCATGAAATCTTTAAGGCTTTTATACCGAAGGGTTCGCATTAAGTCATGTTTATAAAGGGAAGAAGAGGCTTGACGTAATACAAACTGGGAGTGTGGGCAGCAAATAAAGGACCACAAATTTTAAAAATAACTAGCTGCCCGCCCCGGCTTCGCACGGGTAGCACTAAGTACTTATCTACGGCGCACCTACCTACCTATCTTCCTACATACCTACTTTACCTACCTACTTACAGATCTACCTACCCTACCTTCACCTACCTGTCCTAAGAACCTTACTATAAAAAACACAACAAAAAAAGAATTAGTGAAATTGGTCCAGCCGTTCACGCGTGATGCCGTGACCAAGGAAATAGGGATTCACTTTTATATACATAAATAATACCACACATATATTGTTATGTATATGTGGGGGCATAACATGAGGGGCTTGTGGCTAAGTAATAACAGCCACTCGGGTCGATCAATCAGGTTAAGCTATCTGCCTACCTCATACAAATCCTAGTAGTAGCATAACCTAATGATTGAATACTATCGTGGATTCATGCAAGCCTAGTACTTTTTGTTAGGTTGCTGTTCAGGAATTGTGCACTATGTCTAATAATTGAAATACTATATTGTGAATTCATGCAAGCCTAGTAATCGGACCTCGCGTAAAAATTCTTTCAAACGAAGTTTGACACCCGCTAATAGGGTAGGGTTTAGGGGGTAGTTTAGAAAACCTAAAAATGACAAACTTTTTGATTTATTTAGTTAAGTATTAGTGCCAAGTTGCAAGTCTATTAACTGAAGGAACAAAATTTTTCATACAAACGAAATCCCCCCTTTTTCACTACCCCCTTAAAGGTCGAATTACCAAAAACACCTTCTTAGTGCTCCCTTAGATTATAAAAGGAAGCCGTGTGCAATATTTCGCGTTCCTAGTCCCAGTAGTTTCGACTCTGCGTTGATATGTCAGTCAGTCAGTCAGTCAGTTCCTCCTTTCATATTATTAATTAGTAATAATAAATAATAATAAGGACCAACCTCGTCCATTTAGGCTCCCAACACCGAACACGCACACCGACACAAGTACCACACACTCGCGCAACATCCTCGCACACGGTGCGCCTGCGACTGTCGATCGATCGCGATCTGTTCCGAGCCTTGCGCGAATGTTGTTATGATTTGATGACATCCGCTGGTCTTGAATGGTTCCCAAAGTTTTATAATAGATTGTTGTTAGAAGGATTGTTTTTATGGAAATGTTATTGTCCTAAGAGTATTTTAAGTTACTGAAGGACTCTTAGGACAATTTCTTTGAAGCAAAAACTTCGTTAGGCCCGATGGAATTCGCATCATCATCACCGAAGGCGCGTTGAGCACTTTTTTGTTGACAGTGCACTCTGTTTTATTTTTTTGGGATTTTTCTAATGGAGCTACAGCTTTCGTTCTTGTACTAACAGCAAGCCACATAAATTTTCGTTAGATGCGTTAAGTTTTCACTTCTATCGGCAGTCCCAGACTGCCCCGCAGGTTTTTTCAATAACTAAAATAACAAGTTTTTCTAAGAAGAATGAAGAGAAAAATATAATTTGGAAAATCCAAAAGTGCACATCTCATAACACTCATTCATAAACGAAAAAGAAATTCAAAACATAGTTTCTAACAAAAATTAACAATTTATCACTTTTCATGAAGTATGTCTTGACTGCGTTTTTACCCATCAATATGGGTAAATTTCTAATCTCGCAATCCTTACGTAATGTCAAAGACTATTTACAAAGATATTTACTTGGCGGTTGCTAGGCAACTTACGGACGTCAACGTCAAGTCAAAGGTTGGAAATGTTTAGTTATAGAATCATCATCATCATCATCATCAGCCTATTAATGTTCCCACTGCTGGGACACAGGCCTCCTCTCTGTGAGAGGGAGTGGGCCGTAATCTACCACGCGGGCCCAGTGCGGGTTGATAGATGTCAAATTCAAATTCAAATTCAAAATATTTTATTTCACATAAACCTACATGGGCACTTATGAAACGTCAGAAGCTACGCACGGTTCCAATTGGTCGTTTCCTATGGAGAAGAGCCGGCAAGAAACTCCACGGTTACTCTTTTAAACAATATGTCTTCGAATTTTTGGTTCTTAGACATTTTTAGTTTCCTCACAATGTTTTCCTTCACCGTTTTGAGAGCAGTGGTGATGAAATTATTTACACAAAGTAAAGCGCCTGCTTGGGTTCGAACCCACGACCTACAACTCGTAAGTCAGGGCCGATACCATTGGGCCACCACTGCTCTGTCAGCTGGTTCTCTACATAATATAGCGCCAAAAAAGTCACCAAAAAGTATAAACACGACATCATAAACAGACAAATTAAAAATTCGGAGTCACTCGTAATCTGTTCGATTTATGCAAAGCAGTAATAGAATGATTATAGATATTATATTTTAGTTAGTATTTTATTAATTATAATTAAACTACTTTGAATAAAAGAGCCATTTTCAATAGGGTTCCTTCTATGGCTGAAATGAATGTATAAAAAAAAATTGATTCAATTAATTGATTTTATCGCAAGCTACAATGTTTTCAGGGTTCTTAGATTGACGGACAGGATTTTTTTTTCAACTATTTTGATGCTTTTTCCATTTCTGCTGCATTAAATCAATTATTTAAAAGTACAGTATTAATCTCCATTTAATCATCTATACAATGGTATATAAATTATGTAGGTTCTGTGTACTAGCAGGAGTGTAACAATAAAAACAGTTGCAGAAAGGGGAAAAAAAAATTTTTCGATCGTAGAGCACACTCTAATGCTTCGCATTATGAGTCATGCAAAACTGAGCTGTTAAACCTCAAATTATTTTCTTGAGGATTTTATTCAAAGGTACGTGCTTGTAGGCAAGGTTTGGGTTAACCTAATTTAATTTAATTTTTTCAACTTACACACACATTACATCTTATACTCCTCATTATCATCATCATCTTCTTTCTTGCTTTAATTGCATCTCAAAGCGAGCAATAGGTACAGTCAGTACCCTGCATTACCTGACCCCTCTTACAAAGAAGAAGAGCGGAAGAGGGGTCAGGTAATTCAGGTCACTGACTGTACTTTAATTTAAGACGAATCATTATTTGTTCAAGGGTTATTAAAAACCCAATAGACGATGTATATCTAGTAACTTAATCCGCTTAACCGTTCTTAAAGAGTTAGAGAACCCTGTAAGAAATCGACACGTGTTTCGCCGGAAACGGAACGGAGCGGAACGGTTAAGCGGATTAAGTTACTAGATATACATCGTCTATTGGGTTTTATGATGGATTTCCGCAAGGTCACGCCTGAGTCAATTAACTATCAAGGGTTATTATGTCGTAAGCACTTTAATATGCATGCCAAATCCACTGCTACTTTTCAGCTAACAGGTTGTTTGCAGAATCATACAACCATTGATGAAGTTTAAACTTAGGCCTATTAACACTGTTTTACACACATTTTCACTCCAAGAACCTTCCACAAAGACGCAAACGGCCCAAAAATATCACTAAATCATCCAATTTCCTGAATTCCATACTTCGCTTGTCCGCCCGTAATTCAGCGACAAATAATAGTATCAATAACCCGCCGGGGTGCCGCAAGGAGCTCTCCTAGGACCGGTAAAGTTCTAACAATGCGGGCCTGGACAAAGGCATTGATATCCGAGTTGCGACGGCTTTGTACAACTTGTCCAGCCGGATATTTTTATTGGATTACAGATTTAATAGTACAATATGAGTTTGACAGTTATTATTACATTTTTCTACGATTTTCATTGCCTTTGTTGTATTGTTGGAGTTTGAGGATGCCTGGATGTGAATGTGAAAAAGATGTACGTGTGTGTCTTTCTAGAAATTCTTTTTGTTTGTACGTGTTCTTCTATGAAATATTAACAAGGCTACATCGTAGAACAATTAACGATGTATGTTTGGCTTGTCAAATGCTTTGCAAATCACCTGCTGGCAAGAAGATTGTGAGTCATATTTAATTTAATGGTATATTAATCGATTAAAATTGTAATTCTAGGAATTGTTTCACACGTTATAAAATCATTAAAACTAATAATTAATCACAAGTTTGAGAACCTCATAAGTTTAGCGAACGTGCCATCTTTCTTTACGTAAGCACTTTTTGCAATAGATGAGCTGTAGGTATGCTTGACATCATTGAATATAACGTCATACTTTAACGCCTTGTAACTTCTTATATTAGTCCACCGCTGAACAAGGAACATAGCTCCTTGCAATAAATGTTCCTCCTCCTCAGAGATTCGTGTTACCTTCACCATGGGGGATTGGTCTGCAATAATAGGGATCCGTAAGGTAGATTATTAAAAAAACATTGCATATGTATATTTTCTTTTTTACGTAATCGAAAGATTACGGCAATTCATTGAGTTAAAATGTGCCATGACGTCACTCTCCGGAAGATTTTTACTGACTTGTGACGTAGCGAGCCCCCATTCCCCAACATTAATGCGTTTTATCCACGGATATCTATGGTTTTATCTAAACCATTTTTTATTAATATGATACAGCAAAAACTACGTGTCTAATATTTTTTTATTAGAAAAAATGGTCCTGGGTTCAATTCCCAGGTCAGGCAAAGTGTTATTGGGTTTTACCATCAAGAATTTCTCGTGCCTGGTTGATGGCAATAAGCTCGGCCCCTATTACATGGGACTTAAACATAACTGGCCAAACTTGGGTGTAGGTGCTATGTAGGTGCACCTCTGCCTAACCCTCTGGGGAAAACAAGCGTGTTGCTATGTAATGTATAGAGTAGGTAAGTACCACCCACCACCTTACCTGCCATAATATGTGACATTCATGGACATTCTATGTCGGTAGTCATAAAAACCATGCCTGGAAATGCCATGCCATGTCTTAGAAAGTATGAAGTTACTAACATCCTTAAGTTCATCGCCCATTATAGCAGCACCGCTCCAGCGCAGTAACGTTCCGACACCGCCTCGAAATATCTAGTCGTCAACGCGCCGTAAGCAAGGCGATTGCTAGTCTTAAAATTCTAACTTGATTTACAAGTGATTTGCCGTGTCGGAGCCATTCTGCTGTAATGAGCGATGTCCTTTATATCGAAATGATTTTTCATTTATATTTTCATCTTACTTTAAGGGCGTTTGTTCACCGCAGCTGTCACTAGGATTTCACCGAGAAATAAGATTATTCGAAAAGAAAGTGACGTCCCGATGACAGCAATCGTTAGTCCACCGCTACCGAACTACGGCAGTTCAGTATGTTATGAACTTATGATAGACAAAACAAAAGCTGTGCGAACGACACCGGTCCGACGGCAGTGTGTGGACAAGATCAATCACGTTTTGTATTGCCGGCACATTGGCCTGGCACAATCTCGGGCCGAGTTCTAGCGGTCACGCCGAAGCCGAACTACTCGAAACTTCGGCGGCAGGAATGACGACGCTCGGGTGACATACGTGCGGTGGACACGCAGCCATAGTAAATGTACGAGTATGTATCAGTACTTCGGCGCCGTCATCTCGTAATCGGTCAGTGACGGCAGTGGTGGACAAACGCACTAAGAGCGCTTGATTTTAGCCTATAGACGAAAATACTGGTACGGGAATTAGTCCTATTATCTATATGAAGTCATGTGCAAAATCTAGTTTGTTATAAATATGCAGTATTAGATATCTATAATCATGTTGTCATTGTTTTGCTTATTCGATATAACAGTTACGTCAGTTGTAAACAAATTACTCCATGGATGTCGTAACATAAGTCTAATAATAGGAAGGACCAACTGAAGTCTCTGTGACTAATAACTATCTTCTATCCGCGACTTTTTCCACGTTATTCACATAAAATATTATCTTATGACATTCGGCAATACTGTAGCTTCAGATTAGTGAAAGAATTTTCGGAATCAAATCAGTAGTTCCGAAGATTATACTCTCTACATCTAAATCTCTAATATAATTGTTTATAGATTTATGGTTGATTTATTTTCAGATTTATAACGTGTTCCGTAGGATATCCCATAAATAGTTCAAAGTATATAGAGTGCCGCGAGTTTCTTGTGGCACTCTAGTGTCACTGCCTCGGCCCGGCTAGGGTGCCGTGAGCGTTGCATTGTCACTGTCACTTGTTATTTAGGTTAGGTTAGGTTAGAACTGTGACCACACAACGCACGAGCCAAGCGAGCGTAGCGAGCGGTGCCGCGGTAGCGGCCGGCGAAGTGCCAGGGTCCGTTTAGGCACAAGAGAATGTAATGTTTTGGGAATGTGGTGTTTTACAGCGATCCAACCTCGACAATCAAACAAAATACCAAGTGACGTGACTTAGTGACAGTGACAATGACAATCCAATGCTTGCGGCACTTGAGCCGGGCCGAGGCGGTGTTACTAGGGTGCCTGTAGTGGCACTTTATCCGATAGGGATAGAGTGCCAATGGTGGCACTCTATACACTGCCTAAATAGTTGATTATTTGACAAGGTATGTCATGCTCACTCAGATGTCTCGCTGACGGTGGCGTGTGTGTTGGAACATTTAGCTCCCTTCAAAATGGTTGAGCTGAATGGTGCTAATCCAAGCGTCATGTTCGTGAACGGGCGCCGTCAGTAGGGACTGGTCATCTCTTAGCCGCCACGGCTTATTTAAATTTAATTTAATTTTGAATTGTTTTTTTTATTTCTATTACGGAAGCTTTTAACGTTTTGCATCGTTCTCATATGTATAACTTCAACATGCATGATGCAACCAATACTTTGTAACCATATTTTGATTTAAAGAAGTGTCCGTGGAATTTCTTGCCCGTTCTTCTCCATAGGCACCTACTTCGCTTTGGAATGGGCATCTAGCTTCATCTTTTCTGACTGACCGACCCCTTGACAATTCAAAAGTGACTGTAATTGGTTTATTTGAAATAAATGCTTTGAGTTAGAGTTTCATGTCAAAGAATCAACTGGCATAGGACTTATTATTTTATTTTTTTGTTCGCTTTCGTTTTTCATTTAAAGTAATTCGACTAAGTCACGATCATTTATGTAAAACCTGTACCCTTACGTGAAATATATTTAAAAAAAAACATATTAATTCTGACTAAATAATAGTCAGAATTAATATGTATATATATATATATATATATATATAAATTAAAACGTCGCATTTTCTTAGCTTTAAAATGAATGATTGGTTTGAATGAAAATAATTTGCTCGTACTTCTCAATTAAACTTAGATACACACATAGAGAGTCTAGTGTTATGTTAACTTCGAAACTATGTATTTTTGGAACACGTGTTCTAAGACTTTTTGTATTATTGTAACATATAGTACCTATATACCTTAGATAGAGTTATGGGGCATCATATGGAACACGTTGTAAGTCACTACGATACCAAAATCTGCAATTTATAAATGTGTAAGAGATTACTTTAACATAGAAAATACCTGGTACTACTTACCGAAATTTGTAAGTACAACTGAGGTTTTAACCCAAAATCTCTCTGTTCGATAAGTAATTTGCATAAACCTAGAAGTCGATTCGTGCAATTTCATCATTCTTCATTTCCCTGCCCATATACCATTTCATTTGGGGTCGGAGAAACATGTATTTTTCTTCCATACTTCTCTATTAGTCGTCATCTCAGTAATCACCCCCTTTCTAGCCATATGATCTTTTACACGGCCCAGCCATCGTTATATGCATTTTACGAAAGATTATTCAAAAAATTACCGAAGGACCAAAAACCACTTCAAATAAAAACGGCGTCTCATCAGCCAGCACCCATTTATAAATTCAAACTCCTTCTAGAATCATACCAGGTTAATGAATCAAGACTAAACGAATACCTTTTACACATATTTAAATTCCGAATCAAAACTTCAAAAAAACAAAAGCCGACCAATCAGCGTACATTATTCACAATTACACACTTCTCATTTCTTCGCGCCTACATTTAAGGAGGTATAATTTATTTTTTCCACGCGGCGAGGGTGAGGCGCCCCGGTGAGACCACATGCTGCGTACGTAAAGGATTCTTTTAATTCTTTAGGGTTCCTTTAGTATTTAAGTTTTAAATCCTTACTAAAATTATTAATAGGGAAGTGAGTTTGTTTGTTTGTTACGCTTTCAGGCTAAAACGGCTGAACGGATTTGGATGAAATTTGACACATTGGTAGACCATGACTTGGTAAAGACATAGGCTACTTTTCATCTTGGTCAGCAGACGTATTATAATTCAGCCATTTATAATTATTATACTACTAATAAATACTGAATTTCTTGGTTGTTTGCATTTAGAATTTGATTTGCCATAGCGATTACGATAGCGACAACTATTCGACAGGCTTCCGAGTCGAAAATAACACATTTTCGGTTACCTGATTAATCACTGTATCTTGCGGCATAAACACCGTGATAAAAGCCAAAATGAATACCACCAGGCAAAGGAAAATAGTAACACTAATCACGAAAAATTCGAACTCATGAAATGTTCCAAAATATATAATAATTTGGTACACTATTAATAACTTTAAGAGGTGTGCAAATTAAAATATTGTAAAAAAAAAAGAAGCTTTTGTGCTAAAATAAGAATATTACATACAAAGAGTTTACATTCGCCCAAAATTAGGCAAGCCTGTATCTTGGGCACCAATATGGAGGGATTTGGACATTTATAAAAAAAAAAACATGTTCAGTAAGTAAAAGTAAAAAAGGTTTTCATAATATTACAATAAAAAAATAAGGAAACATAACAAACAAATCTGGAATAAAAAGAAAATAATAATAATAAAAGTAGGAAAAAAAAAGCTATTATTTGAATGAGTATGAGTGTAAATATGTGCTCATGTGTTGTGAATGAGTGAGTGTAAGTGTGAACAACTTCAGAATAATTGTTTTATATGCTAATCATAATGAAATTGTTAAATAATATTTTTCATTATAAAAAAAATTATTACTTTTGTTGAATAATTATACTATTAATTTACAATAATGTTTATCCTCTAGGTACTCTTTGACATCGAACTCTTAACAACCTAATAACAGCTTAGTATATTTCTATCACACTACCATAAACTACTGACCCTCATTACGACACACGGCTCACGCTTGACCGAATCGCATTGTTTTGATGTCCCAGCGAGGATATAATGTTCTTTACACTTAATAAGTGTCTCGGGTTCACACAGGTCGGCTTGTCCACACCTTAAAGCAAACCCCACCTTAAGTCTTAAAGAACAGAGTGTATATTTAAATACACCATTGTTAATTACGATTTCAATTTTAGTATAATTCGAAGTAGCTCAAAAGACCCAGTTCTGTGTGTTGCTAAGCCAGGTATGTTCTGTGAGCTCGTTATTGTTCTAAAAGGGTAGGTTTTCCTTTTGAGTGTTGCAGAATGTTGGTATTGAATTAATTATTTAAATTAGGTATGTTTTCCTGTGACTTAGGGAGCGAGTTGTAAATAAAAAATCTAATATTAATAATAATTTATTTAATATTTTAATTTCTTGGAATAAAAAATGTTGTGTGTATTCTACATACAACCAACATATTTAAGATATATAAGCTTGGTTGTATTTAGAATATTACCAAGATATGTTAATTACAACAAAAAAAAACTTGGAGATTTTTTAATTTTTTAATAAAAAAACTTGGTTGTGTTTAGAATATAATCAAGAATTCTTATTTAGATTTATTTTTTAATATCAGTGAAAAATGTTGTACTTCAAAATATTGGAATTATAATTTAGGGAATTTCCCTAACTATCTATTTAGGGAAAATAGCGATTTTCCCTAAATGGATAGATTGGCAAGTTTTTAATGTTATACTAGAAAATGCTTTTGCCACTCTTTTGCCACTTAAGTTTAGGTAATATTATTTATCTGAAGACGTTGGTGGGCTGGTATCCGAAGATTAAAATCTCGAAACACCATCCGATTCAGTTGAATATTATCAGAGCTGTGTATCAGCAGTAACAAATTACTAGCCCATAGCTCACGTAAAGTAATAAATTATTTCAACCATCAAGTTCCTAAGGGATCATCCAGTAGGCACTACCATCCAGGACTCAATAATGAATTGTATTAATTTGGTGAAGGAAAACATTGTGAAGAACCGACATTGGAAAACATGTGACATCTACCAACCCGCACTGGGCCCGCGTGGTAGATTACGGCCCACTCCCTCTCACAGAGAGGAGGCCCGTGTCCCAGCAGTGGGAACATTATGGGCTGATTGTGTGTGTGTATAAGTGCTTTCCTGATGCAACTCCAGGGCAGGGTATTGAAGGATGACCCCATCCCGGGCCACAGCATCCCCCGTCGTGAGTCACGCGCAGGATGGCGTCCACCGTAGAGCGCCTTCTGCGGAAGCCAAACTGGCTCTCTGCCAAATCCGGCTCCACCCGCACCAGCCGCCCGACGAGGCGGTCTGCAATTACTCTTTCAAAGAGCGTGCCTACTTCGTCGAGCAGCGTAATGGGCCGATAAGCGAAGGAGAATCCGCAGGGCGCCCCGGCTTCTTAATGAGGACCAGTTTCCCCGTCTTCCAACGAAGTGGGAACTGGCCCTGCATGCGCTTAGGAGCCCCCTTAGTTGAGGCCAGAGAACCTCCAAGGCCAGCTTAAAAAAAATAGTATCTGCGATATTTAGTCCACTTATTATGCAAAGTTTCATTCTTTTTAATACTTCAAATTAGATCATTGGGTTCAGTTTGGGGGTAACTTTGTAATTTTTTTCAGATAAGAAAATATGGAATGGTATTTTCGTCAAACATATTAATTACATAACATAAATTAACCATATATAATTATTTATTTCAAAATTAATGCTGCAGTATTTTCAATATAACGGATGATATGGTAAGGAATTTGAAGTATAATGGATTCTTAAACATTTTTGAAATGTCACTTCTCATGGTAAAAGCCGTTAAGTTCGCATTACCAGCATACCATAATGCATTTAAACGCTCTTGTCCCACTCTAAAGGGCTCTACACACTGTCACAAGCCGCGTCACTTCGCACTGGCAGTCTAATCCTTCGGTTACACGATTACCCGAGTTAATACCGCCGGCTTTAGTGTGTAGGACGCATTACTAACTACTTGATGTGCCTATACGCTAGGTTTGAAGTATGAGGATTTAATTATAACAAATAGGAATATTTAGTTTATTCTGAAAGTGGGCAACGTCGCAAATAGATGTCAAATATTTCGCTGTTTTGATTAATTTGGCAACATTACTGAATGAGTGAATGAAATGCATCGACCCCAGCGTGGTTTAACTAGACTAGATAAATCCTCTGAACCCCAAGATTTGCACTAGCCCCTGGAACCTCATGCTTCATGGGGCTACAGAGGCCATTGCATATCAAGGAGTAGACCGGGGGGCGCAGTAATGGTAGGGAAGACGTGCTCTTAGGATAAGGAAGGATTTGCGAGCCGTACCGGATATGCATCCTAGAGTAGGCAATGGAATAGTGGAGAGACGGGTGATTTTTATCTATGGATGGTCATCTTTTTACGACAGCGCTGTTGAATATGGCTAACTAGCAAACTAGAATATCCGCTTGACCGTTACATGGACATCAGGTGGGCAATAACAATTAAAATTCTATTGTGTCTCGTTAATATTGCATAGTATCAAAATCGGTTGAATGGACTGTAAAAAAGCTTTGGATAAATGTGTAATCTTATTTCAAATGGAGTGTAGGTGATTCTAAAGGTTAACGTAGAAAGTATTACATAACATAACTGTTTGGTTAAAGAAAGAGGAAACAAACTAGGTCACAATACATTGACTTTATTTGTTTTCTAATCATAATGAGAGTAATAATGTAAATCCTATTGTACTCTTAGTCCTGAACAAGTGTTATTTTAATATTTATATTAAACATCCCTTCATATTAAATGTATTAGGCGCATCCCACGGTGCGTGATATTGCGGACAGACGCGGACCAGTCCGCACGGCCGACTACCACGGACAGCTACACGCACACCAAGGCTCTTCCCACGGATCGTGATATTGCGGACGGAGGTAGACCAGCCCGTTGCGATCGGATCCATTTTGTCATTCCGAAATGCAAAGTGTAAGTAGAAACTCGCACCGCACCTTTGAAGTTACGGACTAGCCGCAGATCGGACGCACCGCGACGGATGTGTCTGCGCTACCACGAGCGATACTCTTGCCATGGTGCGTCAATGTGGGCTAGTCCGCATTCATTAGCAATATCACGCACCGTAGGAAGAACCGTCTGTACAATGAAAACAGCTCTTGTTACATTCAATTCTAGGAGATCCTATAATTATTTAATTTTGCATTATAAACGTCCACACCACCAGAACGGAGGCACGAGGAAAATGTCTTGAGGAAAGTTTTGAGTATGAATGTGGATGGCTATAAGAGTAGGGGAAGACCAAAGAAACGATGGATGAACTGTGTGAAAGATGATATGGCTAGAAAGGGGGTGACTACCGAGATGACGACTAATAAAGAAGTATGGAAGAAAGGGACATGTTGAGACGACCCCGTATACAAGGTGGAGACGACAATACAACAAAAAATTTAACTGCGTGTCCCTAAAGACGTTCCCATTCTGTATACAAAAATTCAATTGAAAATATTCAATAGTTTAGTCAATATAGCTCGGCAAAATCCATAGTCGGCTCGGGTTATTTTGTTTATCCACCCCAAAAATCCACCCTAAGGTGGATATTTGGAAACGTATGCCCAAGAATCCACCCTAGGCCTAGTTGGATAAACGGAATTTATAGGCTCACGGTGGATAGCGGCATACACTACATTTTTATTTCGAAGCTAGGATTTATTTGACAGTTCCAAAATACTATTATACATTAGTAGTGCCAGTATTTTCATTTATTGTTGTATTGTAGTCTCCACATTGTATATTGGGATAATGGCAGGAGAATGATGAAGAAATGAAATTGTTTATTCTGTAAATAGGATATGGAATCTCATTTACAAGTCAATTTTTTTTTTTTTTTTTTAATAAACTAATGAGGTCGGCGTTTCATAACTGACTACTCTGAGAAGAAAGGCCGAATCAAACTCAGAGGTCGCAGTCTCTTTTAAAGTCCAGACATAATCTTGGTCAAGCCAGAGGTTGATAACTTTTGGTGATCAGCGAGTGTGAAACAGCTATAAATCGCCCGCACTGCAAAATACAAGATATAGAGACCAAAGAATTATAGTAATATTATTCCTTTACTAATATAACGTTTCACTAATAAATTCTAACCGAGCTATCTGATTTAATAATAATTTATTTGGTTCGCATTAATCGTTTTTGCTGACGCTACAAAAAGCTCACGTACGCGATTAGCATCGGGTTATCTAATGTTGAATGTTTTATGCTATCCGTACGTAGCGTTGGCATAAGTCATGTGCCAGATTAGTAGAATTTATTTTGATCTTCATTTGTTCTGAAATCTGAAAACATTGTTGGTATCGAAGTTTACTTTAGAAAAAAACAAATGATATAAGAAGGTAGTCAAAAATACTCCTGCCGTCGGATATTGTTTTTTTTTTTCTTCTTTTTGTGTGTAACGTTTTTGAAATCCGTTCATCAAGCCCTTTATTTCAAATAAACAACTATAATACAGGATGGAAGGGTAAACACCGTTGTCACCCAAACTATGGGTAGTTGGCTTAAATATAAACATAAAAAACTGCGTAAAAATAAAATTACGTTATTTTCTTTAACAAATATTAAAAAGGTTATTGTCCGACACCGTCCGCAAATTCATGGATATGCGCCCGCCCGAGTGACGTTATCGATCGCCGCCCGTCCTACCTACCTACACAACACATGAATAAATACAACCTTTTCCTGGCTTAAGACAGGCAAAAATACCTACCTTAGGAATTGCGTGACGATTCTAAATGTACATCTTTAAAAAAAAAAGTTGTTATTTTCCATTGAATTTATGTTCTATAAACGAAACCAAACCACTGGTTTGAAGGATAACGGTGTTTACCCTAACACCCTGTATATATTTTATTAAAAATATATAAAAAAAAAATATAAACATTTTTCTTGACATCTAAAAACAAAACCTTGCTTTTATATTCTAGGTTTCCATTGCACGGCCATCCGTGGACCAACCGGTTACCCATCCATGGATCGACCTCGGCAAGTGTAGCTTAATTAATCATCGATCGACCCGCGCGGCTGTTATTATATTGCAATTTGGTAATAATCATAACAAGTTTAAATATTAAGTATGTATACCTACAATAATATATAATACCTACCCATAAACGATTTACAACCAACTTCAATGCATATCTCTCGTACAAAACCAGCAATGTATATCAAATGCAGTAACATACCGACATCGTGCAAAGCGCCCATCAACACTAAAGTTCCAAAGTGGCTTTAATTTCGCACCTCGCCTACAAAGCACTGAAAATAACAAGCAATTAGCTGTAAAGCGACCAATTTGTCTTGACACACGGCAGAATCTGAAACTACGTACAATTGCACGGAATTTGATTTACCATTGACGTTTGCCAAAGAAAGTGGCGCCAACTTGAAATGTCAAGATGTATTGGTAAAGAAAGATGACGTCATAAAAACACGACATCCTGCAGTAGAACCTAGATCAATAATTCGCGTCTAGGAAGAAATACTTGAAGGAATTGGCGTGATTTGACTACTTTGAATATGCATGTTTTGTACGAAATCTACGACTTTGGAGTCTAGATTTTTACATGAAAGTTGGTTTGAGTCTGAGATAATAAACTGTTAGGTATAAAGTGTAGGGATAGCGGTAGACAGGTGTAGATAAACTGTATCTACAATTCATACCCACATCCATTTCCAAATAAAATTGAGCGTACCTACCTTTGTTATAAAAGCAGCATTCATAACTAAGAGCTGATTTCTCAATGGTCGAATAACTTTTATCTGAGGAATAAATATTGCGAACAGCTTTTGTATGGAATATTATGTCAATCTGTCAAAATTAAATTTCAATCCGACTGTTGAAAAATCGGCCCTTAGTTCAGTTCAGCTGGGTTATTTGGTCCTTCCGCACTTGGTCCTTATAGACAGATAATGACAAAGAAACATTATGTTATTCTGGTCCATTGTCACAACTATTGCTAGTGAAAGTGTTATAACCTTGAAGGGTATTTCTTCTTTTAGAAACTGTTAATTACTTTCATCCTAAAAAAAAAAAAAAAAATCCTACGAAAAAAAAAATTTGGAACAATTTTTTTTCTATGTATGGGGTGGTAGTTGACCTCTGAGGTCGTGACTATTTAACCAGACTATCCTGTGGCTGCCAATATATGCCAGTGACCATGCCAGTGACCTTGAGTGGTTAGCTTCCGTGTCCCGTACTGAGCTCAAGCAACGCGTCGTACATCCAGCCAGTAATAGGACTCGCCCATCCAGGAGCGCTGTCCCAAATTAGACGCATTATTAATATATTATACATACAACAAAAGGTATTAAAATATCAATAGTTAAATTATCTTTAAAATAGTGAAGGTTTCAGAAAAATACGCTTGATAGATTTTGAGCGATTCTCTGTTTTTTCATCCGCGTTAGCCATAACTTTACAAATTAATTTCACTATGTAATATAAACACAATAATTATTTAAGTTATAAAAAGAATGCTTGAATAAACATTTTTTTTTTCCAAATTATTAACACTACTCGTTTAGACGTGATCTTCAGTATAAAATCATTAAAAAAGTTGGTTATCGTTGCCTTAAGCTATCTCAAAGCCTCCAGGCAGGGCACAAACTATTCGGCGACCAACTAAGCGACTGATCGCTAAGGGCACCCCTGTGAGTTACAAACCTTGGCTTAGATGAACTGTGTCCAAACTCAAACTCAAAATTCAACTCAAACTCAAAGCATTTATTTCAATTAAACCATTTACAGGCACTTTTGAATTGCCAAATTGTCGGTCAGTTAGTCAGAAAGTTGAAGCTAGTTGCCCATTCCATAAAGTAGATCTCTGTGGAGAAGAACGGGCAAGAAACTCCCAGGACACTCTTTTATACAACGTGAAATTTGAATCACAGTTTTGCTAGAACAAACGTTGTTCAGACCATGGTCTACTATCATTCTATAGCATCCAATATGTTATTAAAACAAACTAAACTAGGCGTTCTCAAATAAGTCTTATGTTGCTCAAACGTGTTCAAACATTAACCGTAACATCTAAGGACTCATCGCGGTAGCAAAATGGCATTCAAAAGAGTTATAAAGAGTCCACGTGGACTACAAGGATGTCCGGTCAATGCGGGCCGAAATTTTAATAAATAAATCAGTCTTTTTTTTGTGTTTTTGCAAATACCATTGACGTTTTTTTTTAAATTGATTGTTATAGAATGGTAGTAGACCATGGTCTGAACAACGTTTGTTCTAGCAAAACTGTGATTCAAATTTCACGTTGTATAAAGATATTACAAAATCCTGGGTACATTATTCTTGTTGCTTCTATATGTGAGAAAAATGTGAAAAAAAAAAATAAGCCATGGCAGAAAAGACATGACCAGTCTCAACTGACGGCTCCCGTTCGTCAAATAAACGTTTTCTATCTTTCTTTCTTTCTTAGGGCGTCGCTGGGGATAGGACAGCAAGGTGGGACAGGCTGGATCATATCTGGATATTTGCAACCTTTTTTCAACTCATGTAAGTAACTGCGCAGAGAGTGATCGCGTGTTTTCAGCTGTTACCCCCAATAATATGCGAACTGTATAGTCAAGAACATTCAGATATTGCACATTGTCTTCGAACTCATAAATCTTTGCCGTTTTATCGTTTCGTGACTTCGTTTTGGCAGTTTTTTCCAATATTATATGAAGTCGATTCCAACTTGTACGGATTGGATGAGAAGTTATTACTGTAGCGGCGAATAATGTGGTCTGTATAGGGCTTATGTCGGATTTATTGTTAGGTAATTGAGGGTTTTGATGGTGGCTTCTAGTTATGTGGAGGGTGTGAACAAAATTTGGTGAGTAATTATCAGAACCTTACTGTTCATGTCGTAAGACAACAAACTCATTTTGTGAGGAAGGCGGCATGAACGTCTCTCTATCCGCAAAAAAAAAACCTGAGAGGTGTCAAGGGACACCCGGATGGAACGAAGTTATGGAATGAACCTCACAAAGGCATGCCACTAATTAGTACCTGTGGTCGCTCACAGATGGCGTTATAATAAAAAAAAATGAACCTCACAAAAGCATGCCACTAATTAGTACCTGTGGTCGCTCACAGATGGCGTTATAATAAAAAATAAAAAGTGTCGTTACAAGTTTTGGTCTCAATTTTTTCCGTCTAGCCCCCTTTCGCAACGTGCGAAAGGGAACTTCGTTCGAACAATTACAGAACTATTTTTGTAGGAACATGGTGATCGAAACATCAACTACCAATACGTCGGAAAAGCATACTGGTAATCGTGTTTTTCTCCTTATAGAAGTCACTGGAACGCCCGTTTTTAATGGGAACAAACCTGACACTTCTTCTGTTTCATGTGGTTAGTGACTAACCTAGTGTCAGAGTTTTAAAGCCGCTCATGGGCCTCAGACTTGCCTTCACATGCCGTTGAGAAATATCTCTCAGACGTGCCGGTTTCCTCACAATATTTTCCTTCACTGTTTTTTTAGCTAGTGATGATTATACAATACGCACATGAATACGAAAGGTCAGCGATGCGTGCCTTTTTTTTTTTGGGTGGGTAATCATAAAAAAACTTCTTCCGCTCTGGGTGGAGCGGAAGGGCGTGTCAGAATCTTACTGACTAAAACCCACCCGTGTTCCTTCAGTGGCCTGTACGTTGCCAGGGGCCACGGTCTCCCCTTAGAACTTTCCCGCGACCCCGGCAGGCATCGGCCCTAGCGGACCCCGTCAAAGTGATGCATGCCTTGGGTTCGAACTCGAAACCTATGACTTGGCAGTCTGACGTTCACACCACAAGGCTATCACTGACCTACTTGACACTTAAAGTCAAGGATAAGCGGTGTGCCCAAAACTACCATGACAGTGACAAAGAAAACTCAATACTATTATTAGCTATTCACCAGCCATCTTTCGCATAACATTTCTACCAACCACCTCCTTCTATATAACAACCCATTTACCCAAAATACCACACATATGCTATCTCAGATCCTACAGATAGCAAAGTATCAGAAAACAAAAGAACAAATACGAGTAAATGTCCGTATAAATGTATTCCAGCAAACGTTCTGTTCGCGTGTTTTGGCACCATTTGATAGGCGTATCACGAACACAGACGCTTTAAGACGTGCACAGCAAATCACTGTGTTTTACACATTCGGTGTATCGTGTTGGTATTTTTGGAAGAGGTTTTTCAACGCGGTGTTAGAATGGTTGAGATGCGTACGTGAATGATTTTTATAAGGTCGAGCCTCGCTGACTAGGATAGGATTTGCTTAGCCCAGGGATTCCCAACCGGTGGGGCGCGCCCAAGGCCGTCTTAGGGCAAGCCGGGGCCCCTGGGCAAACAAGAAATTGGGGGCCCCTTGTTTGGCCTTTGGAAAGTAAAAAAAGTGAATGCCAAAAAAAATTTTTTCTGCTATGATTTTATATTTACTAAGGGTAAGATATTTAGATGGGTACGTTATTAAATAAAATGCTGCAATGATTTCTTTCGGGTTTCTAGCCTGCAAAATCTTCTATTGTAATATTATATCCTCAGTAAATTTTTTGACGATATCACGTTCTATGGACAAAATTGACAAATTAGTTAGTCGTTCTTTTAAAAATGTCGTTCGTAATTCATTTTTTAATCCCTTTTTTGTGAAGATGGGTTCTCTCCACTAGAATTGGTAATCATCAAGTAAGGGAATATTCCGCGCTTCGGGGCCCCCGTGTGATGCGGGGCCCTGGGCGCGGGGCCCTGGGCACGGGCCCCCTGTGCCCTTATGGTAAAGATGGTACTGGGCGCGCTCCCTTTGAGAGGCGTAGAGTGGCCAATTGGGGGGATGCGGCGGCTCTAATAATGTACTATAGATTTATTAGATGTATTAAATCTATTTTAGCATTATGCATTCTCATAGTTCTTGAGGTAATGTTAAGACATTTTTAAATAATGTACTGTGACATTAATTGCAATTAATTTATATCAGACGCTTTGTAACGTTTTTAATGATAACTGATGGAATATTATGACATTTTTAATAATTTAATGTATTCTGGAAATATTTGCACACCACATGTTATGGTAGAATGTAAATGGGCCACATTTTTTATAATAAGATCATAGGTACTACTCTGTACACCTACATTTTGGCAAATAAAGTATTACTATTACTATTACTATTGAGTTTTTCTGCAAAACTTTACAAACTGACTTCTATTTCTGTTTGAATGATCAAAAGAAAATCTACAAACATTTTCGACCTCATTTTCGTTCGCTTTACATTCTTATGCTTTTCAGTTTATGTCGACAAAGTAACTCGGGGGCGTAGTGATTTTTAGATAAAGTTAGGGGGGCGCGTATTTTAAAAGGTTGGGAACCCTTGGCAATGTTTTATTGATCCTATTTCTGATGAACCGCCACCTTTGTCTAGCGCTACTGCTGAGTATGAGTGTCTTGAATTCGTTTCCCAGCTCGGACAAAGTGTTATTAGGTTTTTCTAACAGGAATTTCTCAGTAATAGCCCAGAGTTTGCCTTTGCGCCCGGTTGATGGTAATATGCTAGCCCTCTACTATATGGGACTTAAACATAACTGGCGAAATGTGGGTGTACTACAATTCTGCCTAACCCTACGGGGATTAGAAGCGTGATGTTATTTTCCTTCCAAATGTAGTCTTTATATCTATTTTCTTTTTTCTTCATCGTCATCATTCTCTTGCGAGGAAAGTAATAACTGCCGTACGGGTCGATCCATCAGGTTAAGCTACGCTTGCTGGTTGGTCTGTGGATGGGTGACCATCTTTACATACCAAGACTCCTCCGTGCCTCGGAAAGCTCATTAAACCGTTGGTCCCGGCTGTCATTCGTGGATCTTTGATAGCCGTTACGGATCGCCAGAAGGCTCAAATACTGACAACCAGTCTTTTCAAGGGGTATCGTATTACCCGGTTGTGGAGATCAGATAGGCAGTCGCTCCATGTAAAATACTGGTATTCAGCTGCATCTGGTTAGACTGGAAGCCGACCCCAACATAGTTGGGAAAAGGCTTAGCATATTGATCATCATTTTCCTGCCCTTATCCAAATTAATTTGGGTGCAATAATGTATTTTTCTTCCATACTTCTCTAGCATCATAATACCAGCCAAAAGAAGTCCACTACTGGACAAAGGCCTCTCTGAAACATCGGTTAAACATTGGATCTTACGCTGCACGCAAACAGTGTTTAATTTTTTTGTGAAGACTAACGTTGCGTTTCAACTGAAGCGGAGACAACCGGAGCTGAGCCGAGACCTGCAGGAATCGACCAATTACAATGGTTGAAATCCTCATCGCGTTATCGTCACATCTATGATTGGATGATTCCTGCAAGTCTTCGCTCAGCTCCAGTCGTCTTCGTTTCAGTGGAAACGCACCCTTAATCCCAGCTTCCGGGGTATTCCTCGAAGCGCACCAACTTTGTAACTAACCAAATGAAGCGCACCAGAAGTATTCCTGGAAGCGCACCATTCACGTGTTGATTATTTCAACACGTGAATGGTGCGCTCAAAACAAAAATAATAATTCAATTTCAAAACCTGTATTTTTATGATTATTGAGCTAAGTAGTACGTCGCTTAAGCAACTAGTTCCAGTTCATTTCTGCTTTCCTGGTAGTTTTAATAAGTAAACAATTAGGACAGTTGAATTTTAAAACGTCTATCGATATCGTTTACTTCTCTATGTTTCATTGTTGGTGCGTTTCGAGGAATAAAATTATAATATTTTTAATTTGATTTTGTTAGCGCACCTGAATGGTGCGTTTCTAGGAATACTTTTGGTGCGCTTCATTTGTGCGTTTCAAAATTAGTGCGCTTCGAGGAATACCCCAGTTTTTCTCTATGGCTTTACCATCATCAGCAGAATATACCTCTATTAGTCCCTAAAGAAAAACAAGCGTAAAGATTTATAAATAAAGGGGAAAGGTAAAGATCAGTGCTAATGGACTGCGAGCTCATTTATCAACATTGTCATCTTTTGCATTATCACTCGGAGTAATCGGGTTATCGTATTTCTTGATAATGTTTTCTCAGGTTGAAGAAATATTACTTACCTTAGTATCATCTACCTTCATTTTATTCTTCTAATGTTTTAATAGAGTATTTTCATGTCTAAAAACCTAAGATTATTTACCCTCGTATAAACTAAGGATGTCAAAACAGAATGCTACCAGCGTTGGGGCTCTATCGCGCATGGGGTCGCAGCATTATTAAATTAAATTTAAATAACGTTTATTTCAGAATCACATTAATTTGTTAGAAACATTTAAACTTATCAACTAGTGTTAGTAGGTAGGTACTATATAATATACTAACGGAGAGACACGCCGATCGATCCCGGGGAATGCCTGCTTGACTGCGTGCAATCGTATCCACCGCCCCAAGATCGGAGAGTCTCACTTATCAGCCAACGCTCTAAAAGCCAACTCCCACGGTGCGCCATATCGCGGACGCGCACCAGCCCGCACGAGGACGCACCGCCACGCACGCGTACAACGCGCGTCTGCGCTACCACGCACGCTAGGTTTCCCACGGTGCGTCGTGCGCGTGCGTCCGCGATATGGCGCACCGTCGGAGGGCGGCTTTAGAATAGTGTTGGGGCTGTCGCGAACACGGCGTAGCAAAGATGCACATCTCTTATTATGCTGAGCGATGGACGTTTTGCGTGAATGTGACGCATATTTTCCCCCAACTTGTTATTTTCGTGTATTTGTTCTTTCTTTGCGTCATGTTTACCTCAAATAAACGTATTTTCTTTCTATCTTTCTCAGCTACAGATGAATCAGAGTGTAATCTTTGCGTAAGGACATCAATTTGTTTTTAGACCTGAAGAAAACTACAAGATACTCTCTTGGGAACTTAATGACATTATTGACTTTGGAATTAAAGATTGGTCCTCAAATCGCAGGCATACTTTCCAGCACCTTCCATTGAGTTAGTGTAGTATAAAAAGTGTAGAAATAATATTGACAATGACACACACATGAACAAAGTTTTTGAAGTGAAAACGCACTCAGTGACGTGCATTGCGCACTTTTTGGGTGAACAAAAATCATATAACTCGCGTCATCGTCACCTAACGCTCGAACGACAGACATCAACGCGAGTATCGAAATGTTACTTAGTTTTCACTTCTATCGGCAGTCACCAAAGACTGCCCGATTTTTATTTTTTTATATTAGGTATTATATCAGACTCTAAGAAAGTGGACTCGTGTAAAGTATTATAGTATTACTATTCTAAGTTTTAAAATAATTACCGCGTAATATATTAAGTAAATAAAGTAATTAAATTACTCTAATAGGATGGATTTTAATATTTAATAATCTGATTGTTTTTTTTTTATCGTTACTCGAAATGCTATTCGTTGATAAGCGCATTACTTGAGAACGGCTGGACAGATTGGGTAAATTATTTGTTTTAAAATGCAATAGTCCGAATAAGGTTTTTATGAAAGAAACATTTGAAAAGATTTGAAAATTCGGGAAAAACTGAAGGTTCTTTTTCTATAACATTTTTGTATGAACTCAGGACCATAATGTTTTGACAAGAAGTCTGTCCAGTCAGCTGGTACACCAAAAAAAAAACTTTCCAACACCAGATTAAACTACAAACAACAATTTCAGAATCCAATGCTTATTCAAAACTAATTACAATATTTATTTTGCTATCAGTACCCGAGGGAGAGTCTAAATGCTAGTTATGATTTATTTATACATGAGGGTTATTCCGAAGATTTATTGTTGTTCGTACTGCAGGCAAATACGATGTTTGCCTTTATTTAAGGCCGAAGCCTAGAAATATGAAGTTCTTGCTCCTTTTTGGTTATTAGGTTGATTTTGAGACGGATTGTGTAAAAGATTCATGTTATAGGATACGGGTTTGAAACCCAGTAAGAAGCATATTATACACTTTTTAAGGTTATTATCCTGGTCATGGGGTACCAATTCGAACAAATTATAATTAGTCTTGAAAATAGATCATAGATGGCAGCATAGGTAACAATTATGAAATTAACAGTCACTAAAAAGCGATAAACGGAAGATTTTCACTGAAGTAAGATTAGTAAAAATCAAAACTTCCTTGTTTAATGCTGATTTATCTATTGTAACTCATAAATCTCGTATTTTCATCAAAAAAAGATAAAACCTTTTTGTTTAGGGCTCTTTGCAATAGATGGCGTTTTACATCACTGTACCACATTATGCTGTAGCCAGACAATAGCCCGACTTATGGAGGTCACATTTCTTTGTACGGGATTAGGTATCTGTACGTAGTATTATATTATCTGTGTCCTGGTGTAAAAATACTCTTAACGAAGCCAAGTCCCTTATTCTTTCCGGTATGTTTTTTTTTTGTTCGTGTCCATACCTGGGAACCTGATTATAGAGATATTGGAGTTCAAAGTTCCAATTTTTTTGACGTTTTTTTACCAAAACAGGTTTTGAAGCTTATACTCCTCTTAAAATACTCCCACAATGTCTGTACCGCTGCATGATAAGCACAATGTTTTGCGTGCGTTAAATTGCACGCTGCCGTAAACAGGGATCTTTACACCTAAAATAAAAGTTATTTCCAAGCAATTATTTTAGCGTAATCTTGCACAGTTTGATGTTAAGAATACATAGATGACGGTTTCGTGATGGGTCTTGTTATACCCTGTTTTAATAAAGACTGAGGCACTACTAATACCTATGCAGAAAATATCTTGAAATTACAAAGTATTAACTACATACTCCTTGTATGTAAAGGTTCTGCCTTCCCCCATGGGAACACGGCGTTACTCTATGAATGTATGTATTTGTGCTCGGTTGATGGCAATAGGCTCGCCCCCTATTACATGGGACTTCAACATAACTGGCGAAATGTGGGTGTATTTATAGGTACAACTCTGCCTAATCTTCGGGGAGTACCGGCGTGATGTTATGTTATGTATCTGTCGGAAATACATGACTTGAGTAGACTAATCGAGACGCCAGCGTCGCCTAGCGGCGCTCGACAGAGTCTGCAACATAAAACTCGGACCGGCCGGAGATAAGTAGAGTTCATGGGTGGCGGTCAAGTAGTGAAGACATTTAGAAACTGTCACGCATACCGAATAGTTGTGTTGTGTACCTACATTGTGTGAATTGCTAGTGTGATTAATTTGATAGTAAATTATAATTTGTTCTGAACTTTAAACGGTTTTTCTATTGCGCAATAACCAACACTACCCGTAATACGCCCACACTCGTTGAAATAGTTTGGAAAATCTAAAAGTGCACGCCTCATAACACTCATTTATAAACGAAAAAGAGATTCAAAACATTTCACGTTCCACGTTTCCACGTTTCTAACAAAAAATAACAATTTATCACTTCATGAAGTATGTTTTACCCATCAATATGGGTAAAATTTCTAACCTCGCAATCCTTACATAATGTCGAAGACTATTTATTTCGATATTTACGTTGTGGATTGCTAGGCAACGGACACATCAAATCAAGGTTGGAAATATTTAGATATAGAGATTATATTTTAGTTAGTATTTTAATAATTATAATTAAACTACTTTGAATAAGAGAGCCATTAGTTTCCTTCTACGGCTGAAACGAATGTATAAAAAAAATTGACTCGATTAATTGATTTTATCGCAAGCTACAATGTTTTCAGGTTTCATATATCAGTGCCTCCAGTCAAAAACGGCATAAGTCGAGTTATGCCCTTTTGTTTTTATAGCACCATTGTAATCTACGTGTTCTGTTACATAACATATCAAAAGGACATAGCTCTAGCTGCATCCTAACATACTTTTTGGTAATATGTCAAAGGCATAACTCGACTGCGTATATAGGCACATCTATAGATATCAAGTAAATTTCACTGCTTAATAGACATAACTGCAAGAAACCCCAAAACACAATCGAACTAAAAGGCATAAATACAGTTAACTTAATTATAAAAAGACACAACTCATGTAGTTCCAAAGTTTTTTAAATATAGTAAGAAATAAATGTAGATAATCCCTTTGGTAAGCATGTTTGAAAGGGAACAAGTGCATTTGTTGCGTTTGCTTTAGGAAGTCTCAAGCGGTATATCCCCACTAAACACTTTATCGCTATTGGTGGATTAGCGTGTGGTGTACTGTTTTTAGAAATAAGTCGTTTTATTCCTTAATTTTGTAATTTGATAATTTCTTTTGTAATAATTAAATTAGTGTTACGCGTATTAATTTTCAAGCTTTTAAAAGTGATATAACATCATTAAGCTAGTATTCAAATATATAATGAGACTTCTACCATCTATATACACAGAATATCATTATTTCTATAAGAATTTGCTGACTTCAGAACAGCAAAGAGCAGAAGACGATCCTGACTTAAGTTTTGTACCGGGCAATGAAGAGGACAGCGAGGACAATTGAAATTTTTTATTTAAACATTATGTATATACATATATAAACTCACTTAGCTTTACATACTCCTTTTGTTTCGTTTACGTTCATACATCTGGTCATACACGCACGAGTTACGAGTACCTGAGCATTCTGAAGAACATCACCAATTAGGTCACTATGTGTCCTTCTAGGGCGTCCCCTTCCGGTATTTTCAGTCACATCTGCTTTGTAAATACCTTTTGTTACTCGCCTTTCATTCATCCTCTCAACATGACCAAACCATCTAAGCATACTCTTTTCAATTTTTGTCACTACATCGTCTTTTAAACCGCACCGTTGCCTTATCACACCATTTTACAGCCTATCATTCATAGTCACGCCACACATGCTTTGCAAGGAACGCATTTCCACAGCATTTATTCTACTTTTATGCTTCTTCTGCCACACCCAACATTCACTTCATACATAGGCACCAGCACTCCAGCACCCCATTGTGAACAGCTAGTCGAGACATTTTGGGCATCGACTGGTTGATCACAATCGCATGTATAGGTATACTACTACTACCACTACTACTATTCACTTTATTTCCCGCATTTACTTTCCTTTCCACATCTTCTTCAATCTTTCCATCCCTTGTAAACTGACTCTCCAAATACATTATTACACTTACTTTCTCCATACTCTTATCATTTATGTTTATATCACACACCGATACATCTTCTTCTGTTTCAAATACCATAAGCTTCGTCTTATTCACATTTATATTCATCCCTTTCAAATTATATGCTTCATCCATCACAGTCACCATGTCTTGCAACTGTTCAGCTCACGATGTAAGTAGAACTTGATCATCTGCGTAGAGAAGGTATTTGACAGGCAACTCATTAATGCTCAATCCGCACTCACCCCCTTTCAAATTTAGCAAAAAACTATCCGTGTGCATGTTGGACATCCACGGTGACGTGACAGCCCTGCGTAACACCTCTTGAGATGCAAAACCAGTCTAAGCATACCCCATTTAACACAAGCATTGGTATCCTTGTGGAAATATTGAAAGTGCCCGTACCAAGCGCCAGTCCACAACGTACACGGATAGTGTTGACCACAGTTCTTCCCTCCACACCATGTAATAGGCCTTCTCCAAGCCAAAGAAAACACACTAGACTTTCTTGTTCTTTGTCAGATGTTTTTCGCCTATGCACCTTAAAGAGATCTGATCCATACAGCCGATTTTCTATCTAAATCCCGCCTGCACATCCAATATTTTCTCATCTATCGCTCTAATCACTCTATTTATTAAAACCTTCGCATAGAGTCTGCTGACAACACTCAAAAGACTAATGCCGTGACAGTTTTTGGACTGCTGCTGAGAGTCTTTTCCCTTATAAAGTGGTACGATTACAGCCTTGCACCAAAAAAAACACCTTGTATCCGGCGCATGGCCATTTCTCCAACACATATTAAAGATCCGTCACAACAGGCTTGCTCCCACCCCGTCACATGTTTAGGAGCATGAGGAACAGGGTGTAAAGTTCACTCATCCCCCATAGAAAAGGGAGGATCCTCCAACCAGACGGTTGTTATATCTGGCGGGCAACTGCCCATATGTTGATTTCGGATAGTCTTATTTATGTTATTCGCTCAGTAAACTCTAACTGCGAGATGTAGGAATTGTGTGACGTCATGTCTTTTTGTTTCGTAGTTTTTGTATGTGGCGGTCTAACCGCTACATCACTCCCCTCCGGAGACCGGAGGTCGATAGTGGGCTGAGTCTTGGATCTTGCGATGCTTCACAGTGCCAGCTGTGGTTCCAGTGAGTCGGAACCGGGTGCCGCTCAGTTCACAGTGGGTCGGAACTGTCTGCAGTGATTGCGGCGATGGTGATTGTGGTTCCAGTGAGTCGGAACCGGGTGCCGCACAGTTCACGGTGGGTCGGAACTGTTTGCGGTGATTGCGGCGATTGTGGTGATTGCGGTGATTGAGGTGATTGCGGTGATTGAGGTGATTGCGGTGATTGAGGTGATTGCGGTGATTGATTTGATTGCGGTGATTGAGGTGATTGCGGTGATTCCCCAGTGAGTCGGGGTGATGTGGCTGAGGGTGATGACCAGGAATGCGCGTTCGCTGCATGCTGGTGGTCAGGATACCCGTTGAAGCCGTGGGTGCTGGCTGGCTGTGTGACTCGCCTCACGAAAGCTTGCGGGAGTGATGATGATGACGTCACGCTGAAGTAGTTGCACGAAGGCTGCGTTGACGTTCATCACGTCGGGGTCACCAATTTAGGAGTATGAGGAACAGGGTGTAAAGTTCACTCATCCCCCATAGAAAAGGGAGGATCCTCCAACCAGACGGTTGTTATATCTGGCGGGCAACTGCCCATATGTTGATTTCGGATAGTCTTATCTATGTTATTCGCTCAGTAAACTCTAACTGCGAGATGTAGGAATTGTGTGACGTCATGTCTTTTTGTTTCGTAGTTTTTGTATGTGGCGGTCTAACCGCTACACATGCCTTCAGTATTTCAGCAGACACTCTGCCATTCCCTGAGCTTCCCAATTTCCATTCCTTTCAACACTATTACAATCTCATCTATTTCTATTTCATTTCCATCACGTGCATCTGAGCTAGAGTCTTCAAAACTTGCTTCTGTCCAGTTACCCACTCCTTGCACACTATCTTGACAACTGAATAAACTTCCAAAGTATCCCTTCTAGTGTTCCAAGACCTTTCATTCTTCGTTTAGTAAACATCCATCTTCTGCTCTTATAATAATCCTTCTCGATGGTCCTGTCACTCCATGAGCCAATCTTATCTGTTTCCAGAACAGCTTAACACATTGGCCCTGTAGTTATCCTTTTACCTGTAGAGAACTTCCTGTTATAGGCGCTTTTCTTACTTTCATCCTTTTTCATTTTTACAATCTCTTTTACTGTTAGGTGTTTTATTTAAAGTGTAGATTTAATAAATATTTAAATAAAAGATTTTCTAGACTATTGTTTTAATTATAGATTTTTTGTTCGATCGATAGCAGAAGGAAATAAGTCGTTACTATTAGTCTTAGCGCCTGTTTCACCACCTACGATTAAGTTCCTATTAACTTACTTGGTAGATAATTTCATACAAATTCTGTTCCATTTTTGAATTTATTCGGTAAGTAGTGGGTATTCGGACATCGCGATATAGGCCCTTAGGCATTTATAAAATAAGGGAATAACTCGCAATATTACTTTTATTACGACCAACCTGACTAGTATAATTAACGTTATTCCCTTAACACTTCGTTAACAAGGGAACAACTCGAGAAAAACTAAAAAAAAATATAGTAGGAGTGACTGAATGTGGAAGTGATTACTATTAAATGAAAGAGCAATTTTTTATCTACAATACTAATTCGAAAGCAATTATGATTTTAATTGCGAAATACTAAAAAACATTAAAAGTGTTGTTTTTTGCCTCTCCTGAAAAGTGACGAATTTGAGTTGTGCCCTTTTTTACTGGAGACACTGATATATTGACGGACATAATTTTTTTTTTCAACTATTTTGATCCTTTTTTCATTTCTGCTGCATTAAATCAATTGAGTATTAATCTCAATTTAATCATCTATACAATGGTATATAAATTAAGTAGGTTCTGTGTACTAGCAGGCGTGTATCAATAAAAACAGTTGCAGAAATGGGGCAAAAAAAAAATTACGATCGTAGAGCACACTCTAATGCTTCGCATTATGAGTCGTGCGATATGTATGCCTGATTATAACGAAAGAGACACATACCCTCCTCCGTTATAATGTATGTATTTAACACTCAATGAGCAAGTGTGTAGATCAATGCTCATTCCATTTCATTCTGAGAACAGGCTCTTGAACATGTATCACGTTCAACCATATTATTGTAACTCAATTATACTTAACAATGCGACCTGCCAATTAAAAGACAACATTATGTTCTGCGGCAACTTTTAACTTAATTTTTAACAGGCGCTAAATAACACGACCCAAATTAAAACAACTCATTATTGTAAGTGGGATACGTAAGCGTTGGAGGAACAAATGACTTTCGAATTTATTTTCATGGGGAAAAGGTGCTATTGAGCTTGTTAGGGAAATAAGTATGTGGCAGAGTTCAAGTAATGATGTCAGCGAATAGCGATTTTGACGTTGTAAGTAAAATTCATAATAATTTATCAGCGAAGCAAATATGCAATTCATTTAGATTCGAAGGACCGGAATAAATCTAGATTTTTTTTCCGTTCTTCTCCACCGGAGCCGCTTTCTACGCTTTGAAATGGGCCAGTAGCTTCATATTTATTCTGACTGAGTGACTCCTTGACAATTCAAAAGTGCCTGTACCTAATTGGTTTTTTTGAGTTTGAGTTTTTGAGTTTAAACAAGCTACAAGATAAGAAGGCTACAAGTAGAAAGCGATAAGATATTTTTACACAATCTGTACATTGTATGGGTAACACTGTTCTTTGATGAACTCGTAGAATACGAACTCCGAAAACCTTAACCTGGACGTTCTTAGTGTTAGAGGTTGGATGAGCTATGGATTTTTTGGTGGCTCAAGACTCGAGTGTGACAAACATAAGTAATTTCTAATTGGCATCATAAATTCCTTCTCTTGCCCATATTCCAATTATTTATATAAGGAACGTGTATTTTTCTATTAGTCGTCATCTCCCCCCCTTTCCAGCCATATCATCTTTCACACAGTCCATCCATCGTTTCTTTGGTCTTCCCCTACTCTTATAGACATCTTCATTTATACTCAAAATTTTCCTGACGGCATTTTCATTATTCCTCCGCATTACATGCCCATACCATGAAGGCCGCCTTCCACACAACTTTTCAGGCGCCACTTTCAGAGTTCCTGTTATTTACTCATTTCTTATTCTATCCATTTGCATTTTGCATTTTTATGTCAGCTGTATGCCTTTCATTAATTCTTTTTGTGGCTTAACATCCGAAGAAACATCTAATTATGCATAGAATATGGATTGTCTTTACCTTGGAGAAAAGACATGGTACATAGGTACGTCGTTTTTAATCGCCAATCGCTCTCACTACAGCCAAGCTTCACATATTTACAGCACCTTTCTTCCATTAACAATCCACAGTATATCAGAAGAGAGTGGCAATAAGTTCAAAAGATGAATAATTTTAATAGATATAAATTTTCTTTTACTTCAGCTTGTGTCTGACGGCTTAATAATGAGTTTTGCCTTTACGAGTGTTTAAGCTGGTATGGTATTGTCTCTGTTGATGCGTTCTTTACTGTATATCACTATATAGTGACTGTTAATTATTACTACTGGTTTACATTAAAATACTACGAGAGATTAACTTCTCGTAGTCTATGTTCAAGACATTTATAAATATAATAATAATATGGGGAATTAAAAAAAAAAATGTTTATATTGTAAGTAATAACTTATACCCAGGTAGTCACTTTACTTTGTGTAAATAATTTCATCACCACTGCTCTCAAAAAGGTGGTGTAACCACGTTTTTGCTTTTAATGCCATCCTTATGCCCACGGTATAGAAGTCAGAATCGGTTGAATGGACTGTAAAAAAGGTTTGTTTTAATGACTAATCTTATTTCAAATGCAGTATACACTATAACAAGTGAAATGAAGCTCAAAGATAACCCGTCTCAATCCTTCACAGCGTTTATCTTACAATTCAATCAATCACTGAACAAGAACCCAATTATTCCCATCACCCGCTGCGGCGTCGCTTGTTATAACAATATGTTTAATTTTATTAATTAATTGTCAGTCGTTTTGTCATCAATGATGTATTGATAAAGACTACTGATGTCTTTGTATAAAATGCGAGGGTTAACTTGCATGCGGGTTGTCTGGTGTTAACGGGTTAGCAAGAGACCGCAAATACGTTAATTGCAAACCACGAAAGCCGGGATAAAGTTGGGTTATTAGGTAGGTATCATACTAATAAATATTATAAAATATGTGAAAGTTGATATGTATCCAAATCCGTTCAGCCGCTTTTTGTGTTTTTTTGTAACATTCATTGAAAAGTTGTCGGTGATATCAGTTGTACAGGTGGTGCAGGGAATGAGGGAAAAGTCTTGAGGAAAGTTGGATGAGTCTGAATGTCGATAGCTATAAGAGTAGGGTAAAACTGGAGAAACAATGTATAGACTTAGTGAAAGATGATGATGGCTAGAAAGGAGGTCATACATACATACATACATACATACATACATACATACATACATACATACATACATACATACATACTCTCTAAAAACATTACCCTCCTTCTGGGGCAGTCGGGTAAAAAGACAAGTTGCGCCGGCCACAAATAAATTGGGATAAGGGCAGGAAAATGATAATGAGTAACAAACATTGTAACTCAATCACGCAAAAACGGCTCAAGGAATTTGGATGAAATTAGGCACGCAGATAGCTTATAACCTGGATTAACAGATATATTACATTTTGTTACGGTAGTACGTTCCAATGGTATAATTTTTGACCTCCACGCGTGCGGCCAAAAGCTATCATACCTACTTTAGCCATTTTAATATAAATAATTGGACCTCTGCGGATAAACCGAACATAGTATCGAAATCAATTTCAAAAGCGAGATTACGGCATAAATTATGTACTACTATACTACCGTACCTTAATTGATATTGACATAGACAAACAACATAAAATAATGAAAACAGAACCTGTCAGGAATGATTTAAGTTAATTTTATACAAGTGTGTGTTCACTCGCTGACGCCTACGCCTGTCAATGCGTCCACGGGTTTACGAGCTTATTTTAACTGATAAATTGTTTGGGCTATGTAGATGTTGCATACCATACATTGGTTTAATAAGGCAAGGGACTCATTGACTATTCCAAAAAATCTTTTTTGATGTTTAACATCTTTCTTCTTGCTTTCCTTCAATCTGTGGAGTGGGAAATCTGTAGGAAAGATTTCGTAAAAAGGGACGGAAGCGGATTATAAGAAGCCGGGGAAGCGCACGCTATTTCATTTGCCAATAAGCGCAGCCAAGGTAACCGACATAGCCCGAAAAATTGCCAAACTTAAGTGGCAATGGGCAGGGCACATTGCTCGCAGAACAGATGGCCGATGGGGCCGAAAGGTTCTGGAGTGGCGACCGCGTACCGGAAGGCTTCCCACAAGATGGGCCGATGACCTTGTGAAGGCCGCAGGAATCCGCTGGATGCGGGAAGCACAAAATCGGTCGAAATGGCGGTGCTTCGGGGATGCCTATGTCCAGCAGTGGACGTCTTTCGGTTGATATGATGATGATGATGAAAGCTAGCTTTTGTCGTTGTAGATTGGAAATTATCCCTTTAATTATCGACAGACGACACGTGTAGCCCGACCGTAGACCAGTAGTGCTGCTAACGCGCGAGCGATTACACTTTTTTGAATGCGACGTTTCGCCGCGACATGACGCGGCGACACGTCGCCTGCAGTTGTTCCAGGCTGGGTTAACGTTACTGTGAGAGTAACCTTAACCGAGCTTAATGAGCTCGCTTTGCATTGCAAACCTCTGCAATTTGTATTACTTCAAAGCAATTTAATATCTATTTGGAACTCAAATAAAGATAAATAAATAATAAAAGAAAGAAAATACGAAAAGATAAAAAAATGCAATAGACTATTGCGTCTCAGAGGACCAAAAACAAACGATCACTCACTGAAGATTTAGATTTAAATCTATCATTTTCTTGCTCAAACAATATGTTTTTAATAAAATAGAATTCGTAAAAAACAAAAAAAAAAAGTCTTAGCCCCTTTTTTCAAGTCCCGTGAGTTCAACCACCCAATTTGTCTACGGATTATGTCTGACAGTACAATATTATACTTATTCTTCACAGCATCGACGTCTGCAACAAAAGCACTAAATCTCAATGAGTATGTAAAGGGGTCATCTATTTTAATTAGACCTTGAATTGTTATTGCGGTTGATGAATGTCGCTGTAGACTTATGAAGCACTAGAAGGTACCTATTGAGAATTATTGTAAATTGATGAAATCCGTTGCGTGGTTAACAAACTTCCTGTTTTGACTACAGATCGAACAAAATCATCATTTCTCTCCCTCTTGTAGATAATTATGAATATTTTTACTTTTCCCTGCTATTCACTAAAAGCATGTAATTTCTCAGTTTATCTTGGACATAACTCACTTTGGTGAAGGAAAAACTGCAAAATTTATCTACACTCAACATTACAAAGAAAGAAGATTTTTTTTTTTATGAATAATCTCAAAAACTGTCGGAACTATTTCAAAAATTCTTTCACCAATAGAATGATATATTATGACTGAGTAACATAAGCTATAATTTAGCGTTGTGATCAAATTATCGTGCCTACTCTGTTTTAGAGAAGAGGCTTTTAGCCTCAGTAATATGCTGGTATTATTTAATAGATACCTACTCATGAAATCTACTGTCTATATTTTACCAGTATCTCTACTTAGTTCAATCAGATATTTTATAACTAGCGCGATTGCGTTGATATTATATCAACCCTTATTTCTAACACAAAACAATTTTTTTCAATTAGCAATCATACTGTTTCAAAATAACTTAACCTACTTTTAAGAACAGTAACATTTTTAACATTTCGTAGTAACTTTTTTTGTATTGTATTAATTTATTTTGAATTTTGTTAACTAATTGTATTTTATGTTTAGTTTTCATAGGGTTTTTTCTAGTTTATTACGATGTTGTTTTGTGGTAAATGCTGTGCATACCTTTAATAGGCATACATAAAAGTACTTGTATTATGATCTGTTAATCTTTTTTGTATGTACTGCTGTTGGTGTACCAAATAAATAAATAACAGTAATATCTTCCATCCAAGAATTTGGTTCCAATTTCCCGTGGCCACATCTATCGAATCCATCGCTCTATGCATCTACTTACCCTCTCAATTTAATTGGTAGATTCTTCGACGGATATCGATTGTCGCCCCTCCGTCTTTAATTGTATATATCTTATATATAGTTCGTATATACCTATTGTATTGTTCAGTAATAAATCCTTTAGATTTATAATGTACGATGTAAGTTGGGGTAATGAATTTCGGTACTTAATTAATTTTGATGTTTATTGGAGGTTGTTGATTTAGATTGGAGAAAAGCAGGCGGTAAGTGATCGAGCTAGAAGGGTGCTAGTGAAATAATACACACAATTTAAATATTGGTACAGCATTTTTTTTTGGATGGGAAATCAAATAACTTCTCCCGTTCTTGGCGGAGCGAGACGGGCGTGTCAGACTCTTACTGACTAAAACCCACCCGTGTTCCTTCAGTTGCCTGTACATTGCCAGGAGCCACGGTATCCCTTTAGGACTTTCCCGCATCCCCGGCAGGCATCGGCCCTAGCGGACCTCGTCAGTTGTACTGACATGTTTTTGAGGCGCGCGTGGAACACAACGCGCCGTCGACCTTACCGGACGGCGAGCTACCCATTGCTCTCCATCCGCAAGCCCGCGCCTACGGTGCCCAAATATTGGTACTTTGAGTTGACTTCGCCTATGTAACAGAAAGTAATGGAAAGTCGTTTTTAAAGAAAAAAAAACGAGCGAGTCTTACAGTAGCCCGCCTCCGCATATAATCTGTAACATCTGACCTTGGTAATAAGTATCATTAGAGGACGGCCAACTCTAGCACCGCGTGCGCTCATTGGTCAAATCAAATTGCGCGCGCTTCCCCGGTTTCCTATTACACACTTCCGTTGCTTTTCAAGAAATCGCTCTCACAGATTGCAGGAAAGCGAGAGAAAAAACACATCAATAAAAACTGGATTATGTTATCTAAATATTTAGTTAATTAATTAGAAAAAACTTTGCAAAACAAAAATTATGTAACAACAAATCAGTTTTACTAGATGTATCAGAATTTCAATACGTAGCAGAATATCCTACGCAGTTCCAGTATAATACTCGTCTCCCACAAAAGAGGTACTCAAATACCACACACCAAACCATCACAATTGATTTTCCTACATCCCAACATATTACCTACTTGAACACAATACCCCTCTTTACACCACAGTCGGCTGAGGCCCAAACGGTTTTACCCTCAAAGAGGCACAATGGTAGCCTGTGACGTAGGCACCGGAAGCCGTCGTCGCTCGCTACTGCCGGCTTCCGGTGAGAGTTGAAACAATTACCAGAAGTTCCACTGCGGTTTAGTTTAACACGTTTAAGTTATGAGTTAGGCAAATTGTTGAGTTAGTGGTTTATTGTTTTAGGTTTGTCGCGCAGTTCGGGGATTTATAGCAATGCAATTAGCTTTGATTTTTAACCGACTTTCGTAAAGGAGGAGGTTATTAACTTTGCTTGGATAGTTTTTGGGTTAGCTTCAAGAATACGTATTTCTCCCATTTAGTTTATATTGATGATATCTTCCTGTCACTGATATAAAATTTGCATAGCAGGTAGTGGTATTCGAATTTTTGTGGGGTAGGTACCATAACTAAAAAGTGAAAAATAAAAAACTTTTTACAAAATAAAAACAACCGACTACCAAAAAATAACACTGCAAAGTGAAAAATAACTTTAATTTCGGAAGTTGGTGGCAAAAATCAAACATTGAGAACGAAGGACACCGACTTCCGATTTAAGTTATTTTTCACTTTGCAGTGTGTTTTTTTTGGTAGTCCGTTGTTTGAATAAAGTTTCTGTGCAAGGTCCGAATAAGCAAAAGTTAGTTTATAACAGCTTTTGCCCGCGGCTCTGCCCGCGTGGAGGTCAGAAATTATCCTACGGAAGCGAAGCGTACAACCTAACTTATTCTAGGTAACGGTCTACGATACATACAACAGCTTATAGTTATATTATTTTTATATTGGTTGGGTTACTTGTTCTACCGTTTTATTCTGAACTAGTAGGCTAGTAACATTGTTAGTGCGTGGTTTCAATGATAAAATGCTTTAAGAGAGTTTATTCTGAAAGTCGGCAACGTCGCCAATATTTCGCTGTTTTTAATAATTTGGCAATGTTACTGTATGGAAACAAGAAATGTGGCTAACTAGCAAACTAGAACATAAATGATCAAATACAATAAAGGCAGTGTATAGAGTGCCACCATTGGCACTCTATCCCTATCGGATAAAGTGCCACTACAGGCACCCTTGTAACACCGCCTCGGCCCGGCTCAAGTGCCGCAAGCATTGGATTGTCATTGTCACTGTGACTAAGTCACGTCACTTGGTATTTTGTTTGATTGTCGAGTTTAGATCGCTGTAAAACACCACATTCCCAAAACATTACATTCTCTTGTGCCTAAACGGACCCTGGCACTTCGCCGGCCGCTACCGCGGCACCGCTCGCTACACTCGCTCGGCTCGTGCGTTGTGTGGTCACAGTTCTAACCTAACCTAACCTAAATAACAAGTGACAGTGACAATGCAACGCTCACGGCTCCCTAGCCGGGCCGAGGCAGTGACACTAGAGTGCCACAAGAAACTCGCGGCACTCTATACACTTCGTACAATAAATTATATCGTAACACTGAATATTTCGTTTTAGATGTTTAAAAAGTATTTGGAAATATTCCAAACACCTTTTTTACACCTAAAACGGATACAGCATCAAATTCAATGTTTATAATATTGCAATTCATTATTAATATTCTAGTTCGCTAGTTAGCTATATTTTATATTTCCATACAGTAATATTGCCAAATTAATCAAAGCAGGAAAATTTTTGACAGCTATTTGCGACTTTGCCAATATTTGGGATAAACACTCGTAAAACCGCTGAAAGAGCTTATATTTTTTATAAAAGATAGAAAGATAATAAAAAAGTGTGATCCTTCAAACATACACCTAAATGAAAGTCCCCTAAACCTTCTGCCCCAACCTGTCCAGTGACGTCAACGAATAAAGGTTTCATGTTGCACCCTGTCCCAGCGTGTTCACAACATGTTGTAGTGTAATCTATCTTTATTATACAAGTTGTTTGGACAAGCCTGATCTAATGGATCGCGTGTATTGATCTAGCACAGAGTTAGGTAGGTAATGATTTAGCGTGATTTTACTGTTTGAGATGGAGTATTGGCAATTTGAGGCATGATGCGATAAGGCAACGGTGCGGTTTAAAAGAAGATGTAGTGACAAATATTGAAAAGGGTATGCTTTGATGGTTTGGTTATGTTGAGAGGATGAATGAAAAGTGACTAACGAAAGATATTGTGTATACAAGGCAGATGTGAGTGGAAACGCCGGGAGGGGACGCCCTAGATGGACATAATATAGTGACCTTATTGGTGATGTTCTTCAGAAAGGTCAGGTGCGTAGTACTCGCAACCGAGTGCGTCTATGATGAGCAGATCTATGAATGTAAACAACGCAAAAGAAGTATGTAAGGATCGTAGCAGGTGGCGTTCTGTAGTTTCTGCCAACTCCTAGGGTAAGAAAGCATGAGTGGAAGAAGCATTGGCAATTTCATGAGTGGTATTTAGAAGATAAAATGGGCTATTTAAGTTCGCAGTCAATTTGCTTAAGCAAATTGACTGCGAACTTAAACAACAACCCTAACACCACACAACACCAACAACACAACACTCAAACAACACAACAACACAACACTACACAGCACTACAACACAACACTTAACATTTGTCGGGTTAACCCGACAAATGTCTGAAAGTCTATATGAAACAGCGATTGTTCATAAGAAAAATACACTCGTCTCAACAATAATCAAAATAATCGTGAAAACCGTTCAGCGGCTACATGCAAACAGCTGTTACTAGGCGATCATTTGACGGGTTAATTTTTCCGACTTCACATCTAAATATGACTATGTTCAAATCAAATATTTTATTTCACATAAACCTACATGGGCAGTTATGAAACGTCAGAAGCTAAGCGCACGGTTCCAATTGCTCATTTCATATGGAGAAGAGCCGACAAGAAACTCCACGGTTACTCTTTTAAAAATAATTGGCTTTACAATATTTTTAAATAACAGTGTTAATAGGTATGGGAGGATAGTGTAGGAATGATTGCCAAACTTCCTTGTCTTCAAGGTAGTCTTTAATTTTATAATGCTTTTTGGTAAGAAAGAAAGAAAGAAAACACATGTATTCAGCACAGACAAAAAGCCACACAACACCACCTAATTTTATCAAACAAATAAAAAGTGTAAAATAATAGTTTAACAGGAAAGAGTGCCTCGCGGCTGACCCAAATTGGCCCAGTACAGCAAAAATACCAGACAGCTAGTGCCTGACGTGATTATTAACTGAACCTCACGTGTGACGACCAGGTCAAAGGACACGTTTGATGTGGGTTTTGAACTTTCCATCGCTAAGTTCTGTAACCATACCATGTAACGTGTATAAATACCAGCTGTCTCGTCTAAAGCCAAGCTCAAAATAATCAATGGTAAAGTAACCCCTTTGTGTACCATTCTCTCGGAGATGCATTAAAGCTGATAACACATCAGACAGCTGGCTTACAGTGAGGTGTGTAAGCCAGCCCGAAGCCCAAACAAGGCTACTTCGACCCATCAGATTTGTAGACAGTATGAATTCACTCTCTGCTGTATTCACTGCCTTAGCACAAATAATGAGCTAAGGTAGTATTATGTAGCTTTGGTACTATTATTTATAATTATGTCGTACCTATCTCTATGTATTTTACTGTGTATATAAATAATAAAATAAATAAAATACATAAATAAACATTTGCAATGTCACAAATCATATTTTAATCAAGATACAATACAACCTGACACTTTGAACCTGGCAAATTGCAAAAAAACTTAAGAAATATTGAATTTTGCGGGCTACCTTGGCGCATCCCCCTTAATTGAGAATTTGAACTTGTCGACTCTAAAAAAGTTGGAACTTTGACCTTCAATAGACTTCAGGACACACTACCAGACACACACACACACACAAACACAATACAACACATAATATGTGTGTATAATATGTGGAGTATGCGTGTGTATATTATACGCACGCATACTCCTTTTGCGTATATCCTTGCATTGTATTTTTGTTTAAAATGTATTCAAACTTTTAATTTTTTTAATTTTTTAATTTTGTTATTATCAGTATAAAGAACTATCCTAGTTGGTCCGGAGGAAGGTGATGGCATTCGTGATACAGGGTAATCCTAGTACGAGTGCCAAAGCACTCCTTTGACACCTAATAGTGCATAATACTTGTGACAAAAATTATTTTAAGGAGATTCACTGTACCTATTCTTCTAGTAATAAAGATTTTTATTATTTATTATAATAATATTTCCGTAGCCAGAATGTTCACAGGTTCTAAACAAAAAGGATCATAATAACAGGAAAATCAAGTGACTCTCGGCTTCGATAAGGGTTTTTTTTACAATCGTTATACTATCCAAACATTGAAAACATTAGCCACCAATATAAGTTTAAACTTTAAAGTACCTATTATTATCACACAGCATTACTTACACCATCTCTGCACTATACAAACTAAGCAAATATTTAAGTTTTCCCCTACATGGTCACAGGTAATGTCCTGTACTAGCTGGTGCCCTGAGGTCAAGTCGTGAAGATGCGGCTATTGTAATACGACACCACATTATTAGCTATTGTCAGGATACAAATTGGTGTTGTTTTATAAAATTATAGGAAATATGTCAACGATTTTCATACATTATGCTCTGACCCAACCTGACTAGGTTTTGTAAAAGATAACTTAGTTATAGCATACCTACCTACTCCAACTTGTAGGTATAAAGATTCGAGCTGGTATGCACTATGCATAATTATTTTATTTTAAAGGTGATTATTATGCATATGTCGGAAATACGTTACTGATTTCACTAATCGGAGCGCCAGCGCCGTCTAGCGGCGTTCGACAGAGTCTAGAACATATCGCTCGGAGCGGCCGGAGATAAGCAAAGTTCATCGGTGGCGGTCAAGCAGTGAACACGTTTAGAAACTGTCACGCATACCGAATAGTTGTGTCGTGAACCTATAGTGTGTGAATTGCTAGTGTGATTAATTTGATAGTAAATTATATTTTGATCTTAACTGCTAACGGTTTTTCTATTGCACAATAACCAACACTGCCCATAGTACGTCCACAGTACTTAAAATATGCCTGAAAATACCGAACGAGACAAATTCTGTTCTCCGTGACTTAATAATCATAATGATAACCCATTTTTAAGTATCTACCATGCTAAGTGCTGACTAGAAATTAATTAAGAAAATTGAATAGTTTGGAAAATCCAAAAGTGCACGCCTCATAACTCTCATTCATAAACAAAAAAGAAATTCAAAACATAGTTTCTAACAAAAATGAACAATTTATCAGTTTTCATGAAGTATGTTTTGACTGCGTTTTTACCCATCAATATGGGTAAATTTCTAATCTCGCAATCCTTACGTAATGTCAAAGACTATTTACAAACTTGGCGGTTGCTAGGCAACTTTCTGAAAGTTGTCAAGTCAAAGGTTGGAAATATTTAGTTATTATTTTAGTTAGTATTTTATTAATTATAATTAAACTACTTTGAAGAACCATTTTCAATAGGGTTCCTTATATGGCTGAAACAAATGTATAAAAAAAAATTACTCATTTAATTGATTTTATCGCAAGTTACAATGTTTTCAGGGTTCATAAATTGACGGACACGAATTTTTTTTCAACTATTTTGATGCTTTTCCATTTCTGCTGCATTAAATCAATTGTTAAAAAGTACAGTATTAATCTCCATTTATCATCACAATGGTATATAAATTAAGTAGATTCTGTGTACTAGCAGGAGTGTAACAATAAAAACAGTTGCAGAAATGGGGCAAAAAAAAAATTTCGATCGTAGAGCACACTCTAATGCTTCGCATTATGAGTCGTGCAAAATTATACAGAGAAATGATCTGATTTTTTGTATGTTTGTTACGCTTTCACGCTATGACGGCTGTACGGATTTAGTTGAAATTTGGAGTACACCATGACCTGGGTTAGTAGGACATAGGATAGACACACGTCACGCTTAGGTCATAAATGTTATCACCATAAATTCAGCCACCATAATAACCAGTATACCATAATAAAGCCACACTACAGCGTCCGCAGTGGCCAAACGGTGTCAATCATGGCCATCATCCTATTACACATTGGTTGGTTGGCCGCCAGCCAAATACCCAGTATTGGGCCATCGTGCCAGGCTGAGGAAGGTCCTGCTCAATTTATTAGCCCTATATTTCCCGAACAGATATTATGGGGACGGCCTAGTTTCGGTTTTCGGTTGCAGATGATGTTTTTCGCCTCGTTTGTGGAGGTTTTTCAGACATATTTTGGGTGTATAACATCCAGTACCCTAATCTAATAATATCGAGCAGAAAATTTAGCCCTCACTGGGAATTGAACCCGGGACCTATGGGTCTGAGTCAGGTGGTCTAGCCACTAGACCAAAGAGGTGGTTAAATTAATCTTAAGTATAGGTTTACCTTTATTTTGAAAGGCAACTCATACAAGAAGACAACTCACGAGAAAATAACCTAAAAATTCCTTTTACAAGACCCGTTTCCAAGTAACGTTCATACTCTTTAAAAGTCATGTCAGCTTCAGTATTTTCCCGTTGCAAAATTTTTTTGTTCCTATTTCGAGAGAAACAGTAATGGGGTTCTCGTTAATACTGCCTGGCGACTAACAATATTATTTCTTTCCTTCTTTCCTTCCTTCTTTGTTGTTTACTTTTCTTTCTTTTTAAACCGTCGCCTTTTGAAAAGTTTTAATTTGATTGGTAGTCTGTTAATTTTTGTGCGACTAACGAATCTTTCAGTGCATTTTGTCTTCAATTTTAATAAGGATTTGGATTTGTTTTGACAGATTAAAAGCTTACTCATTGAAGTTTTTAAATTGTTTGTTGAAATGAAAACTTCTTTAGGGGTGCTGAGCGATTTTTTAACCCAGTTCCCAGGTTGATGCTTGGTGTGGTAGCACGCCGTGTTCACCGTCTATTGTATTTTGTAATGGATTTCTGCAAGGTCACGCCTTAATCAATTAACTATCATAAATAGACATGTTTTTAAAACAAAATTACTCATTCAATTGTATAAACTTAAGTCTTTAACTGAAAATAGTCTCTCTAAATAAGACCAGACTTTAGATGATAATATTAAATCTGACAACTTTGATACTAGAAAATCTGTCAATTTAGTTCTTAAATCTTAGCTCATCGACTATTGAATAATACATCAGTAAAATTGATATTCTAACTCAAATCTATTTTAAGCCCTGGCCAGGGACGTCCCGCATCCCGCGCTCGCCTCAGTGTGGACTGAGGCGAGCGCGGGATGCGGGACGTGTCGGGTTAATTGTTTTAATTATTAAGGCGCTGACCAGTTCAAGGCAAATGTTCTAAGTAAGCTTGTCTTAAAACCGATATTGCCTTATTAATTTGTGGTAGCGGAAAAAATAAATGTTAATCTTGAACATATTTCTCAGAACTTGGTTGTTTTGTTACCAAAACATGTTTAAAAAAAATCTTGATACTTACAAATTAACAGTAAATTACTAACCTTTTACCTTGAGTTCCAATCCAAAATATTTGTATGAAATATCAACGTACGTTGGTATTTAATTAATACAAAAAGAACGCCTTATTTGAATGCAGAACTTTGTTGTCTTTTATTTATTTTCGATAACTCAAGAAATTTTAAATTAAATAGATATTCTTGGTTCATATTTTGCAATAAATTACAAGCGTTATCTGCCGCGATTCTCTTTTTTTTCAAAGCCGTCCGTCAGTGACAGCGGTTTAGCTAATGTCAGCAGCTTAAGAAGTGACACGACTATTTGCGCCATCTTTGAAACGGAAAATCAAATCTTTCAAATCTTTTTAAAGTCTTCATCATCTCATTCACACTCACACTCATCACATGCATACATACACTCATCACATTAATACTCACACTCATCACTTACATACTTACACACATCACAATACACACATACATTTTGGTCACCTTAAGTCCTAAGTTTGATTTATTATACTGAAACGGTGCATTTGTTAACCTATCCTATGAGATTGGAGCCTGCGACACAGGGTATCCTAGTGCGGGATCCAGTGTCATACTTAAATTGTAACACTTGTTTATGAATCAACAAAACTTTTTATTATTTTATTATTATTAGCTAGAACACCTCCTTGACCAATCGACGCGAGCGAATATCGTCCCGCATCCCTCGAGGGATTCACTTCAGTCAGACTAGAGCTTTAATACAGCTTTATTATTAAGAGCACTTCGATTTAAATTATATTCAACTAGAGTTTTTCTAGCAAACAATATAGACAAAGAAACTCCGAGCTCGCTCAATTAAATCGAACGATTCTCTTCTCAGATATAAAAGAAACAATTAATTGTAAGAAAAAAGTTTCTATGAAGGCCCGGTTTCAAAGGAAGATGAGCGAGAAATGAGAAAAAGCAATAAAAACCACCGTTAATCTATAAACAGATAATATAATATAGAACAGAGACAAAAGAAAAAATACAGCTACTGTAGTAGTATTTTCTAATAGTGGATCCACATTGCCCAGCGGCATGCGTGCGGCAATCGCAAGAAAGCCGGCGGCCATTTTGCCGGCGATGCCGCCGGCCGCATCTCGCGGCATCGGGGGAACATCTTCTTTTGCTCTTTTTTTTACTTTGATTAGTCACATTAGACAGAGAATATACACCAAAATTGCAGCAGCAATTGCGATGTTATCGTCTATTTTTGTCTCCAGTATCTGCGTACAACTCACTTCACCGAAAGTTACAAGATAACTGCCTGAGAATATTGATTCACAGCCGCACTTGCCGGCTTCTGCCGACGGCTCTTGCCGGCGGCCTTGCTTGTGGTCAAGCCGCCGGCTGTGCTGCTGGGCCGTGTGGATCCACCATGACAGCAAAGTTCTGAAACAAATTCACCGCGGAACCAGTTTTTCTCATACCAAAGATATTCTATAACAGAAAATAATGAAATCATTGATCTACGATTCTGAAGTAACTTGAAGGCTAGGTACCTACCCAGCGCAAACACCTGTTACAAAATGAGACCATTTTACTGCTTTGCAGTATTACTTACCTTGGTTAAAAACAATTATAATTTACCACAACTGCGCAATTAGACAACAGATAACTAAAACCAACTTTATCACGATACACAGAACAAGTTTTAACAAGCATTTGGCGAACATCCCAAAACCGTTTATCCCGCCAGAAATCAGGGCCAAGCACACTGCATTAATAACTTATCTGATAGAGCTGCGCGGAGCGGAGCGAGGTCGCTGGCAGTGTGGCCTCGCCCTGCAGGTGGAAGCGAAACAATCTGGAAGGTGCTTCTCTGATAGACTTCATTAAGTCGGTCAATAGTAGAGTGTTGTTTCGTGCTCTACTCTCTTAGCTATTCATTAAAATCTATGTTTGCGTTGTTTTAAGTCAATATTTAATTTGGACTGAGTTTTTACCTGGCCGTGTGTTGCCGAGTTTTTTGGAAGAGAATTTATAAGTCCAATTTTGGAAATGGAAAAAAACTACCGACTTTAAAAAGAAACACTTATAAAGTGGAAAATAGAATATAATAAAAATAAAATAATAAAAAACATACTGATTTAGATTAAGTCTTTCAACACGAATCTAGACCAATAAATAGTACGTACTTACTTTAATCGACTTCCTAAGTTTTCGTCCGCAAATATCTCAAGATATTTTCACTTAACTTTAAACTTACTGAAGAAGTACTCGTAATTTGGATTCCTTTCAACGGATTGGTTGGTTTCCAATATTTACTAGCTAGGCTGTTATTTTAATTATTATATCTTGCTCTGTATTTGTTCAAAACTTTATCAATTTAATCATTGTTCAATTTGTAAAGTTCTTTATCAAATATTTATTTGCTAGGGTGTTTGAAAGGGATTTAATTTTCTGTGACGTTCGCAATGGCACTAGGGGAGATGAATCAATCTGCCTAGCCTTTTCTCAACTATGTTGGGATCGGCTTCCAGTCTAACCGAATGCAGCTGAAAACCAGTATTTTACACGGAGCGACTGCCTATCTGACTTCCACAACCCAGTAACTAAGTAATACGATACCCCTTGGTAAGACTGGTTGTCAGACTTTCTGGCTTCTGGCGATCTATAACGACTGTCAAAGATCGACGAATGACAGCCGGGACTAATGGCTTAACGTGCTTTCCGAGGCACGGAGGAGTCTCGGTATGTAAGATGGTCATTCATCCGCGGACCAACCCCGGCAAGCGTAGCTTAACCTGATGGATCGACCCGTGCGGCTGTTATTACTTAGCCACGAGCACTGAGGGAGATGAATTAATGAAAAATACATGTGTAATGGCTCCTACACACAGTGCCGGCGGCATGACCGCCGGCTTTTGCTGCGCGGCACGTGCCTCCGGCTTTTGCGCCTTCATTTCCTTTGTGCGGCTTTGTGTGGCAGGGCCGGGAGAGCCGCGGCATGCCCGGCGGCAGTGCCAATGGCCATGCCGCCGGCACTGTGTGTAGGAGCCATAATATTCATTAACATTCATTAATAAACATTCATTAGGTTTGTGACTAATAGTACATCAATCAACTCAGCCTATCGCAGTCCACTGCTGGGCATAGGCTTCCCCAGGCTGCGCCACAACACTCTGTCCTTCGCCTTCCGTATCCAGACTGTCCCAGCCACCTTCTTAAGGTCATCGGTCCATCTAGCTGGGGGGCATCCCACACTACGCTTGCCGATACGCGGTCTCCACTCCAGGACTCGTCTGCTCCACCGGCCATCGGTCCTTCGCCAAACATGGCCAGCCCACTGCCACTTCAGCTTGCTTAATCTGCATACTATGTCAGTAACTCCAGTTCTTTTCCGGATAATTTCATTTCTGATTTTATCCTTCAAAGAAACTCCGACCACATACTTATGACCCAACTTGTTTTTCAGAACTTATAACAAGCTACTCGCACTATGTACTAAAGAAAGTGTAAGCACGCATTAATGGGTTTCATTATAGCATCTGAAAGTTTTTAAATCCACGTAAAAAAATTAACGCCTCCTAATATTATGCGCTTAGCTAGAATATAGCGTTCCGCGATTAGATTATTGCAACGAGCATTCAGCACATTGCATGCAATCCAATAGCTTTCATCTGTGTCTTTAAAGGTTGTTTAGATGGCACGTATTGCAATTATGCTATGCGCGTATCGACGTACGCTACGAGCGTAGCTTTGTTACGCTCGTAGCATTAGTTACGTGAAACGCGCTTCGGGAATGGTAGCAACTCCCAAAGAACATGTTCTGGTATTAGCATTGTATTTTCAAATTCAAGGTATTTCCGTCTCATTATTTTTCTAATAGACGATATTATAGGGTCTTTTGAAACGTCAATAACACGTCTACATAATTGGTACCTACCTTACTCTAGAAAATCCTATTAGACCATATTTATGGGGACCTTTGTTTTATGCCCATACTAAATATCTAGGTTATTCAGCCTAAAACGTTCCCACTGCCGGGACACAGGCCTTCTCTCTGTGAGAGGGAGTGGGCTGTAATCTAACACGCGGGCCCAGTGCGGGTTGGTAGATGTCACATGTCTTTGAATTTTTGGTTCTAGGACATGCCGGTTTCGTCACGATGATTTCCTTCACTGTTTTGAGAGCAGTGGTGATGTAATAGTTTACAGAAAGTAAAGCGCCTGCCTGGGTTCGAACTTCGTACCTGGGTTGCTGGCAATAGGCTCGTCCCCTGTTAACATAACTGGCGAAATGTGGATGTACTATAGGCTCAACTCTGCCTAACCCTTCGTGGGACAAGCGTGATGAAATTATGTTTGAAATCAAAGACTTACATCTCGATTTATACCACACTCGTCAAAATAACATAACATGAACCTTTCCACCGCAATTCGTCGCAACACTAAAACCATACGGGTATAATTCGTCAGAAAACAAAAGCAATAAAACGAAAACACCGATTTATTATACCTTAGATTATCGTACCCGACTGCTGCCATAAAGAAAGGCGGTATATGTATTAGCATGTGACCCTGCCGGCAGTCAGAATGTTTAATGGTGGAAAAATCAATGTTTGAATCACGGCAACTCTTTGTTTGGCATCGATCTGATTTCGTTGGGGTATGAATAAGACAATGTCTAGATTCCTTCAGTAGTTGATAGATTGTGGAAGATTTTTCTCGCTGTTAACGACAGTCTTCTTTTCATGTGGTTAGTGACTGACCTAGTGTCAGAGTTTCGCCGCCCATGAGGCTCTGACTTCAGTTCACATGCTGTCGAAAAATATCGCCACTAATAACGTCATTGATAGAATATTTGGCAGAAACCCTTACTTTGGTAACAAAATCCTATCTAAGATTGTTCTCAATCGCTCAATTGCTTGGCTGTCATTCGTAGACCTTTGACAGTCGTTACGGGTACTCAGAAGCCCAAAAGTTTGACAAGCAGTCTTACCAAGGGATACCATGTTACCCAGTAACTGGATTGTGGAGGTCAGATAGGTAGTCACTCCATGTAAAATAAAGGTACTCAGCTGCATCCGGTTAGACTGGAAGCTGACCCCAACATAGTTGGGAAAAGGATGGGATTGACATAGATTTAGAAATTTTACATAGGGTGACACAACGGGGTCTTATCTCAAAAAGCGATCTTTTACAGACAACCTTTGGATGGATTAAAGTAAGAAGGAGAGACAATACTGCAGGTAGTAGCAGTAGTTATGTTGTTATAAGATTCATTCTTTTCCTGTCAGGTGTATTTGAAGCAATAGAATAAACTTTAAAAAGAGGCCCTATGGCTACAGTTGCGTTTGGAATTTTCAACCATCCTCTTCACTAATTTTTGTTTTAGATAATAAACTACTAACTCCCTTTGTTACTTTGCGTGCGTGTTGGTGATTAAGTCATACTTGCGCTCTTTGTATGCGTACAGTATGAGAAAAATAATCAGCCGTTCCATACATTTTGCTTGAGTAAGTACCTATTGGAACTTTTGTATGCGACAACTGTTTTTTTTTTTGGCAATTACGATGTTGGTCCAATGGAGAAAGTTGTTCTGTTTGATGGTCACCATACCAACCTACCACATACTCGTACAATGGGCAAAATTTTGTCTTTAGCACAGCTTTCAGATCCATGCTGTATAGCTTGTCTTATTCATACCCTACAATTTCACATATCGTTTATGCTCGATAGTTTATTGACCTAGGAGGACAAAATTGCGCTTTATTGTAGACTTGGCTAAGGCTTAGTCATTTTGTAAGGGTATGAATAAAGCCAAAAGAATAAAAAATTTGTCGAACAGGTAAATAAAGATAACAGGTTCGAACCCAAAGCAGACGCTTTACATTGTATAAATAATTTCATCACCACTGCAGCTCTCAAAACGGTGAAGTAAAACATCGTGAGCAAACCGGCATGTCTTAGAACCAAAAATTCGAAGACATGTGATATCTACCAACCCGCACTGGGCCCGCGTGGTAGATTACGGCCCACTCCCTCTCACTCAGAGGAGGCCTGTGTCCCAGCAGTGGGAACATTAATAGGCTTATGATGATGATGATGAAAGGCTCGTGCAGACCAGCGCGACTTGTCGCGCGACGCGACACGAACAATACAATTTCTAAAAAAAAATTCACGGTATAACAATAACCAGTGTCGCGTCGCGCGACAAGTACGCGCTGGTCTGCGCAAGCATTAAGGCTTAGTCATTTTGTAAGGGTATGAATAAAGCCAAACGAATAAAATTCAGTCGAACAGGCAATTATCGATATCAATTTGAGAGTCATTATTATAAAACAGAGAGAGCAGTGGTGGCCCAGTGGTAACGGCCCCGACTTACGAGTTGTAGGTCGTGGGTTTGAACCCAGGCAGCCGCTTTACTTTGTGTAATTTATTTCCTGACCACAGCTCTCAAAACGGTGAAGGAAAACATTGTGAGGAAACCGGCATGTCCTAGAACCAAAAATTCGAAAAACATGAGACATCTACCAACCCGCACCAGGCCTCCTCTCTGTGAGAGGGAATGGGCCGTAATCCACCACGCGGGCCCAGTGCGGGTTGGTAGATGTCACTTGTCTTCGAATTTTTGGTTCTAAGACATGCTGATTTCCTCACGATGTCTTCCTTCACCGTTTTGAGAAACATATTCTACGCTTAGTAGTAATTATATTCTCATTATTATTGAATCGCGTCGCGCGATTTTTTTTCTGTTTTATCCATTTGCTCAAATTGGGAAAAATCGAGATACGTTTTCGTGTTACTAAGGGGACGAAGTGTCGGTTGCAAAGGGAATTTCAGCATTACCGCCACATGCCAGTTTCCTAAAATCTATGCATGATTTAGTCGATTTCGGCGAAGTAAGCCCAAGCTGATATAATATGAGGATTTTCTGAAGGAATGCGCCAGAGAGATTTAAATATGTATGTGCAAATAACAAGTGTTTGATGGTGGATTTGAAAGTAATAAGTTAATGCTCAGTTCCTATAAACCAAAACGAATCGTTTTGCATACCAAATGGTAACTTTTTTATTGACAAACTGGGCATATAAATAGATTCGTAAGCTAATTTTACTTGTGATAGCTACTTCCATACGGGAGTTTCTACTATGGAATGCTATGAGGTTTTTGCTTCATTATTGGTAAAGATGCAAGAGACTTCAAATCGGTCATTAATTAAGAAGATTTAGTAAAATTCTTGAGAAATACTTATAAACAACTATACAGTATGTTAACTAATAGAGGGCGTTCCCGTTAACGCGCAATAGTATAGCGTCCATACATGCTAGAAAAAAAATTAAAAACGGAAAAAAAAAAAAAACTTTTTTTATTTGTTTATCATAAAATATTCACGAAAATATTAATTTCATACGTAAAACAAACACTCTGTACACGCGTACTTGTCGCACTTGTCTTTCCAAGTTGAAAGACAAGTGAGCGTGTACAGAGTGTTGCATTTACGTATCAAAAAAAAATAATAATTAAAATTTTATTCAAAAAAAATTAAAAAAACTTTGTTTTTTCACTTCTAATATTATTTCTAGCATGTATGGACGCTATACTATTGCGGGTTAACGGGAACGCCCTCTGTTAGTTAACATACTGTATAACTTCACGCATGTATTCCCCGAAGGGCTAGGCAGAGATATACCTATAGTACACCCACACAGTATACCACCTATAGTACAGTTTTAGTTCTAATGTAATAGGGGGCGAGCCTATTGCCATCAACCGGGCACAAATTCAGACTCCGAGCTGCTAATGGCAAATTCCTGATGGAAAAACCCAATAACACTTTGACCGACTTACTGGGAATCGAAACAAGAACCTCATGCTCAGCGGTAGCGCTTGCGACTACTAAACTAACGATCGAGGCACTCCATTTAAAAGCAACATAGCAGAAATAACAATTATTAGCTGCGCCCTGCGGTTTCGCCCGCATAAGTCTTGATCCCGTAGGAATACCGGGATAAAAAGTATTCTATATCCTAACCCAGGTCATAATAGCAGTAATGCTCGTGAAGGAGGAGGCGGGGCGCGAGAGGCAGAGACTAAGGTCGCTCCCTCGAGCCCCTAGCCGCCGCGGTAGTAGACGCCCCGGGCGTCGGGAATCAATCGCCGATTTCCGGCCACCGTAGGCGCGGGCTTGCGGACGGAGAGTGATGGGTAGCTCTCCGTCCGATCAGGACCAAGCCCGGGTCGACGGCGCGTAGTGTTCCACGCGCGCCTCAAAGAGTTGTCAGCGAAGCTGAAGGGGTCCGTTAGGGCCGATGCCTACCACTGGGGTTGCGGATAAGTCCTTAGGGGAAACCGTGGCTCCGGTCTAGGCAAGGGAAGGAACACGGGTGGGTTTTAGTCAGTAAAAGTCTGACACGCCCTTCCGCTCCGCCCAGAGCGGGAGAAGTCATTTGATGATTTCCCACCCAAAAAAAAAAAAACCCATGTGCCAAATTTCATCTAAATCCATTATGCCGTTTTAGCGTGAAAGAGTAATGTGCGGCCACATCTGAGTCTATCGTTACCAAGCTTCGCACAGTGATACGATACACGCAGATGTGACGAACCATTATCGGTTAGCGTCGCGATAGTTCCGGCTGCGTAACACTTAATTATCGCTCGGGTGGCGGTACATAATAAACGTGGCGAAGTCGCTATAGTCAAAATATTGCAATATTGTCTTTGATACGTGGGCTTGACATCAACCAATGAACAATATTGTAAAACTATTATTTATGAGCTCAACCGTCCGAAAGACTGATTCAGTTGCGTAACAATTATTTTTATTGTGTCTCATTAGTGACAGTCAAGCGGATTGGTTGAATACGGAGCTTTTGACTACTTTTATATGTGTAGTTTATGTCTTTTATTATGTAAATGTGCATTTTGTTTGTGCAGAATAAACAATTTATTTATTTAACCATTTATGTACACACATTTAAAAACAGATAAGAAGAAAAGAACAGAAAAATACGAAAATTTTTCTTTCTTTTCTTTTTCATTTTCTTAATAGTTACCATCACATTAGCGCGATAACTTTGCATTGCTTGCTTATCAAACAAACTCACTTTCGCATTTATAATATTAGTTAGTATGATGATGATTATGATTACTGAGTAATTACAATTCTGCACGCTCATTTCCTCCAAGGGGTAGGCAGTTCTATAACCAATATCAAGCAACATAACCATTTCTTATAAGCCAGGTGCAACCATAACCCAATGGCATTATAACCATAATCAGCCATAAAAAGTAACGGTGTGGTAGCCCATCGACGCATTTAAGGTAATCTCATAATTATAGTAATGCCACCTTTAAGGAAATTGGTAGAACAGTGGATTGACCAATGTTAAATGAGTCAGTAGGAAGGAGGTATTCATGTAGGTAAGTCAAAACTTAGTATAGCGTGTCGCGACGGTGCGACGCGACGACGCGATTCTGGTAGAAATATATTTCCATTAAGTTTTTATAAAAATCGTTCTACTAGAGTCGCGTCACACTGTCGTTTCGCGCCTATCTGCGGAAGCCTTCATCCTCTGGTAAAACGCAAACCGATTGTTTAGTTCACTACATGCTTGCCTAGTTTTGGCACAGATAATGCAGATGGGACACCCCACAAAATCATTTGAATAAAAAGCGACTCTTGCTGCGACACAATAAAGTGCAATTCAGGTCACACAGCGTTAATCACCTACAGTTATATTCACCTATAAGTTGCCTATCTTTCCATCGCGTATTCGCGAAACTTTTAGTTCTTCTGACTACGTTACACTCACTGAACTGTATCCCATCTACAAAAGGCAAAACTATATTTTTATATTTAGATATTATGTTTGGAAATAAATACTTAATTTTTATTTATATGGCTCGTTGTTCTAGTGGTCGCCAGCGCTACTGCTGAGAACGAGGTTCTGGGTTAGATTCTCATAGGGATATTCATCAGAAATTTTTCAATGGCAGCCCAGAGTCTGGAGTTGTGCCCGGTTGATGGCAATAGACCGTGAGCACCAATTAGCAGTGGTGTAAAAAAATTAAAACTATTTTTCATCACACCTATTCGAAAAACGACAATTGCCTATAGAGGATAGCGGGAACAAAGTTCAACTTTGCTCCCTAGGGAGTTTGGGGTTTCTCTCTTCTGATTGGTCCACTCCGCGCTTTTGATAGCGTACTTATATTTCTCATAGGTAATGATGAAAAATAGTGTGTATCACTCGGGGACAAAATATAAAATATAAATATTGAATTCCACAACAACAAAATATTACTTTGTCCCCATGTAACACAAATAACTATTTTTTTAATTTTGAACAGCTCTTCCTATTTAAGCCAGCTATCGAACCCTTATCTCTTTACAAACAAATCCCACACTTTATTGCACTGACCTACAATATAATATGACCGATAAGAGTCACGCTGCAAACAACTTTTATCTTTAAAATCAAACTTAACCGTTATTTTTAACACGCTCACCCCAGCAATTTTTTTGCAATAAGCATTTAGATAACTGAGAATCGTAATGGTACCAACTAAAGGTGGGTTTAGACCAAACGAGTGAATGCTCATTTTATCCCCTCTCCATCAAATTCTTTTGGTGTAAACAGAGTCAGAGTATTTTTTCATTGTATCTTGTTTGCGGAGATTCTCTGGAAAATAATGCTCGCCCACTTTATAGAAACGGCGCACGAGCATGCGAACAGTTGCCTAGAGCATTCTCTCGTGTTCGTCGCTCGGTTGCTTGCTCACTCATCGATGCGATCTCTTCAAAGCGTTCTTGTGTTCTAGCGACTTGATCGATAAGAATCTTATTATATTTTGGATTGGTCTTGAGAAAAATGTCAACTTGTGATAGAAGCCTACCATAATTTGAGATTTCTGTGGGTAACACATATGAAAATTATAAAAACACAAGCCCCAAGCAAGATGCTTGGCAAGAAATATCAAGCCTGCTAGAATGTAGTTAAAAAAATCTAGAAAAAAGATCGACTCCCTTCTTGAAACTCGAAAAAAGATGGAGTCTGACAACCCAGTTCTAGTCCTGGTCTAGTGTACCTAGTCTACAACTGGCCACAGACATTTAACGAATGAGCAATGAGCAACCATTCGCCTGATCTAAGCATCTCTAGAGCATGTGCAAGAATTCCAGTTCTTGTTTGTTGTCATTCTTGCCCGTTGATATTCTGTTGGTGTAAATAATGAAAAGCTGTAGTGGCCAAGTTGTAACGACCGAGACTTACGAGGGTTCGAATCCAGACAGGCGCTTTACCCTTTCATTAGCCAAGCGGTTTTGCGACGAGTGCGGCTCGTGTCGCGCGTTTTTTACGCGGTTTTTAGCCGTCGCGCAACCACATTGTGGTCGCGACACACGGCGATATCTTTAAAGTTTTTTAAGGGACCTGTTTATAAAACTTATGTCGTTGGAATCGTTATGCAATAAGCTAACATATTAAAAATGGATGAGTACAGTGGTGTTTCGTAATATAATGTTAATTTTAATGTAAAGTCAGGGGAGGGGGATTTTTCAATGGAACGTCGTTTAGAAAAAAAAATAAAGAAAAATTTAAAAATAAATGTGATGGTCTTTTTAACATAAAGATACACTATTTATCAATAATCAATTAAAAAAAACATAACACCCCATACATTTTTTGTAAACCAACAGGCCTTAAATAAAAACAAAGTTATGACGGGTAGCCGCTGAACCCGACAACGTAAACAAAGAAGCGTTTATAAATACCTTTTGTTATCCGCGGAGACTCAAACAAAGGAGCATTATTGTAGTTGGTCTATTGTTTAGACCACATGTTATCGCAGACAGAGTTTTAACTGTTAAAATTGTTTATTTTTTATCACTTTCCACTTTACGGCACTTCTAACAAAACCACAAAATCCGCAAAACGAACTTTGGATAACACGACATTTCTCGTCACACTTTATTCAAATCTATACGTGCATTCTAATGTTGGATAATTTTAATAGTGGAAAAACACTACACAAAGGCTTGTTGCCTAACAAAAACATTTACAAAATCAACAAAATCTAAATAAAAACATCGTATCCGCCATCTTGGGTAGCGAAGTCGGCACTGACTGCAAAGAAATGAACATTTCGGCTCGAACTATGGTCAGATCTTTGATATAGAGTTTGTTTATCATTCTTAGTTCATTCAGGACCATTCTATCTATTTAAAACCATAAACCACACAGATTATTAATACAAATATCAGTCAAAATAAAAGATTTGTCTTGTCATCTGGTTCAGATGGGCGACATTTTACCGTTTTTGACAGCCATCTGGAACAGATTATGCTTATTATGCTAATGAAAACGAATTATCTTTTACACCAAAAAAGCAACAAACAACCACGCTATGTGCTTGTTCTAGCGCTTAATTCCATTTGAAATAAGATTAGACAAACTTTTTTTACAGTTCGTTCAACCGATTTTGGATTCTCACTTCTGTGGCATAAGGATGGCAATAAAAGCAAAAATGTGGTAACAATACCAATACCGCAGCTGCCCTTTGTCATGCCACCAACGCAATAGAAGTCAAAATTGGTTGAACGGATTGTAAAAAAGGTTTAGTTAAAAGTCTAATCTTATTTCAAAACGAGTATAGCTCTACATTCATTTGGTCTAAACCCACCTTTAGTTTTATCTAAAGGTGCAAACATAGAATCGCAATTTCCCCTACACGTGATTACGAGTGAAGAACAAACAAATCAATGGAAATAGCTTTCATAATAAACTAAAGAGCTATCTATAATGATACCGTTTGATAGACAACCCCTTATCATTATGCAAAGTGGCCCACTGCGGAGAACACGTGAAGGCAATTTGAACATTATCTATACTTAGATTATAGATTATTTTCGTATCAAACTGTGTATTTTTGTACTTGACTTAAAGATAAAAATAGTATGGTAATATAGATAATTATTCATATCTATTCTGTCTTCTTTCAAAATTAAAAATATAATAATCCTAACCTAACTAAAACTATTAACAAACGTCGAAAAATTCCTATCGCTGCCGACTGGTAATGTACCCAAGAGATTGGCGGCATTGCCACGTTGTATGGCAATGCTTAGCCTCTGGCCAAGGTAAAAGCCAGCCCTTCGGTCACGGGAAGTGTCAACCAGTCGTTTGGAGATTTAAAAGTAAAATAGTATTAGTTTAATTTTATTTCACAAAAAATAATCTCTATGGGAAATTGTCTCCAATGAGTATACTATAATGTTGGGGGAATCTTCGAAACACGATTCCGAAAATTATTTTAATATAACACTACTACTTCTACTTTCTTAAAACTATGTAACATCTCTGTAACTATATTCTCACAAATAAATGGACTATTACTATTACTATTTTAATAATGTTAGGCTACATTATCCCTGAGTGTCAAAGGCTATATTTAAAAAAATGTTTTATGAAGTGATAACTTCTTTACGCGCGTTAAGCACTTTTTGGGATGGGTAAAAAATGTTAAACTCTCGTCAGGCGTCACGAGACCTGATCGATTATTCGTAAGATGGAGGGAGAGTAGAATTGACAGAACAAACTGTTTTATTTTTTTGGAATTGTTTTAATAGAACCACAGCTTTCGTTCTTGTACTGACAGCAAGCCACATAAATTCCTAACATTTTCGTTAGATGGCGTTACTTAGTTTTCACTTCCATCGGCAGTCTCCAAAGACTGGCCCGCATGTTTTTTTACACGCGGGCAAGGCCGCCAGGCGTAGCGCTAGTAAATGATATAGTCAGTGTCCTTAATGTCAGATACAAGACAGGAAATCCGCGTTAGCAATAATTTTGTAACAATACAAAATTAAATACAAATTTATTTATTGATGAATATGAGAAAACCGTACATAGTAACTTAATAATAAGCACAGGATAGACCGAAAATCTTTTAAAGTTACTTCGACAATAAAATTTACGCAGGTGAACAGTTAGAGAATGTGAAATGGTAGTTTTGTAGTGGTTACACCGCCACATACGAACTACGCAACGAAGACATGACGTCACTCAATTCCTGCATCGCGCAGTTAGAGTTTACCGAGCGAAAAACATAGATAAAACTATCCGAAATCAACATATGGGCAGTTGCCCGCCAGACATAACAACCCGTCTGGTTGGAGGATCCTCCCTTTTCTTTGGTGGATGAGTGAACTTTACACCCTGTTCCTCATACCCCTAAAGTTTGTAAAATATGGTTTGGTTGTCTTTGGACTGATTCGTTCTATCCCCCTCGTATTAGTATAAAACTGTATCACGAGCGAATAGTCTACCTCAACCTTAGAACAACAGATATTCACAAGGATCCAGTTACAAGACACACAGTTACAGTACGACACAACTTAGATGTAGCATCGGCAAAATACGTAAAACCGATCACCATCCGAACTGAGTGCGCCTTCAAAATCACCAATCTTTATTACTGCTTTAGGTGAAAATGATCTTTCGAAAACGCAATAACTTGTAAAGTCTTATAGCCAAATACATTCGTAAAATTGAAATGAATGAATGAAAATTTTCAAATCTATGCTACATCTAAGTTGTGTCGTACTATAAGCAGATTGATTACATACTGTATAGGTAACAAATCGTAGTACTTACAGTTATAATGATTAAGTTACATGATTGAAATTGTCTGTGTAGTTTTGTGTTTGGGCATGGGCATAGGTAACTATAATATGTAAATGTCTATAAGTACAGTGAAAACCAGTTATCTCGACATTTTGTGAAAAATTACTTAACAATATTTTTCGACTAGTCGACGTGAGTCGTAAGTTGACTTAGGTTTACTGGGTTTTCGCAGACGAAAGAGCACGAAAAATACATCAAGAAGACTGAACTGCAGACTGTAAAATGGTGTTAATATGTAACTGAGTACATTTTAAAACGCAGATATATAGCCAGTGACCTTGAGTGGTTAATTCTTCGGTCAGGTCCATCATGACTGTTAACTTCTAAACCTTACTTTGAATTAATCAAGAAACAAGCTCATTTGACTGGCTAACGTCAGACTAACGGGGCGTCTGCTGCATTAAAATTTACTCCTGAATTAAACATGACAACAGCATTGTCTGCGAACATTACAACCTCGCATTTTTAACGAAGAAGAACCGACATTAGGTACCTACTCCTGTTTTAAAAGAATTTATTTCTTCATTAATTATTCTTAACGTTACCATAGAAGGTGCTTACATTATAAAGATGCCTACAATATTAATCTGTTTAGCAAAAAGGGATTTTAAAATAAATAAATAATAAGAACAGAGTTTATTGAACCTACTAAGGCCTTACCTGCTTACTCCCATGGGAAAAAGGCATGAGTTATAAGATTGACAGAGCTAAATACATTTTATTTTAACGCCTGACAAAATACACATAACAATATGTTGCGTCACGTTAAGAATATTCTCTAACTAATCTACTAGGAACTGAAAATTATTTTTAATGTAAATGGGAACTGGTAAAAGGCTTGTTTTTAAGTTACTTAGCTACAATGTAGTAATACTTACGTGGCTTATATGCATTCATAACACGCCATCTGTCACTGAATGAAAATATACGAGCGAATTATGTAACTGGAAATTAGCTTTGGCCCATTTAGGTGGATTACTTTAGCGTTGTTTTTCTGACATTGTTCTGATTTCTTGTGTGGTATGTGGGGTAGGTAAGTTTTTACTACAAGTTGTTAATAAAGCCGCACTTTTATACCCTCTCCCCATTAAAATGTTTCAGATTGGATAAATGATTAGCGAAGAATAGGCCACTCCTGTATATTTAGTACGTGGGTAATTTCCAGGAAATAAAATATACAGCCCATTCCTGTAGTACAAGATTACTTGGCCAATTTCACAATTGAAACTGAACACGATCAGCACTTCGAAGACTTCGAAACTGTGTTTAAGAGCTGTCAGTGTCAATATTCTACAACAATGATGACAGTGACAGTTCTTGATCACGTTTCAGATGTACTGATCGCGATTTTGTTGACATGATAATTATTCAGATTTGTTACAGTTGTAATGCAATCATGTCATTTCGTTTAAAATAGGATTTTATTTTTATTTATTTGCTTGTCTTTTACATAGATTATTTTCTATTTTGTGAATGTGAGAATACTGTAGGCTTAGTGTACTGTAGATTTGTTGACCATAATCCCATTTGGTTAAGTAGGTACTTGTTGTAAGACCTACACTGTCCTCCCGTATCAACACTGTTATTTGAAAATATTATAAAAGCCATTATAAATTATAAATTATTTTTAAAACAGTATCCGTGGCATTTCTTACCGGCTCTTCTCCATGAAACAACTAATTGGGACCGTGCTCCTAGCTTCTGACGTTTCATAAGTGCCCATGTAGGTTTATAGGAAATAAAATATTTTGAATTTGAATTTGAAACGCGGTCAAGAACTGTCGTTCTTAACCGCGTTTTAGATGTGATATCGCGTTTAGTTTTATTGGTGAAATCCGCCCTAATAAGAGAAGAACCAAGCAAAATGTTTGACAAGCAAAAAATCTAATAATACAATCCCCATTACTCATTTCGCACATACCTAAATGAGTGCTAACATAATATTATTAAAGCTTTGCTATCCTAAGAAAATGGTCACATAATAACGGCTGTTCAAAATACAGGGCGTTTTTTAACACCCTTATCAAATACTGGTGAAAATGTCAAATTTTCGTGACGGCTGTCATATTTTAATATAACCGCTTTACTAAGAAGCTGTAGGCAATGAATAAAATCAATCCAGCTACCAGCTACAAAACAATAAAAAGAAAACAAAAACGTTCAGAGAGGGTTCTCAAAACAACAAAAAAACACCTAGTAACAACTAACAGATAAATAATGTTTATATTTCCATGTTTTCTTTTTCTTCACCGATTGTCGGGTGTCCGTGCCGATTCGACGAATCCTTTATTCGAAAACTTTATGCGAAACTTTGCCGAAACTTTGTGAACAACTCACGGATTGTTTGACGGGACCCCTAGTGATGGGAAATGTCGATAAACTTCAAAGGTAAATGTTTATTCTGAGGTTTGATTTGATTGAGGGGCAGGTCAAAGGCTTTAGAATGTCAGTTTGTGTAAGGAAATGTTTGTTTTACTTTCTGATTGTTATATTTGTCAAGTACCTTAAAATATTTGCTGACAGATTGATTGAGCAGCAGCCCGGGGTCTGGATTAGTACCCGGTTGGTGGCAAATAGGCTCGTCCCCTATTACATGGGACTTAAATATAACTGGCGAAATGGACTCCGTATCATAGTTGCCAACCGTATCGTAGTTTACAATCAAATGCCCGACAAATGCTAGGGCGACAGTACGATAAGTCGACCATCAGCGGTGCGACAGCACATCTGCTCGACGAACGTTAGTGCGACAGATTGTTTTCACGACCATCGATGGCACGATGAAATTTTTGATCGACGGACGTTAGTGCGACTGATTGTTTTCACGACCATCGATGGGACGACGAAACTTTTGATCGACGGACGATAGCGCGACACAAGTTTCGCTCGACAAACTAAAGCACGACAAACATTGCAGCTATAGTATAATAACCCTGGGGCTACATTGTGCGCACTCTGTTACTCAGCGAGACGTCGAGCGGTGTGCGAGGGAGAGCGCGCAAAATAAAGTTCGCGATAACGCGACAGTGATAGTCCCAGGGGTTACACAAAGAAAATTGGAAAATAGGTTTTATTTTTATATTTAATCACATTTTTTCTTATCTGATAATACCTAGTAACAAAATATTATAGATATGTTTGTCGTGCCTTAGTTTGTCGAGCGAAAATTGTGTCGCGCTATCGGTCGTCAATCAAAGTTTCGTCGTGCCATCGTTTGTCGTGAAAACAATCTGCCGCACTAACGTTCGTCGAACTGATGTGCTGTCGCCATTGAGATCAATTGATCTCAATGGCTGTCGCACCGCTGATGGTCGACCTATCGTACTGTCGCCCTAGCATTTGTCGGGCATTTGTTTGTCGCAACTATGATACGGAGTCGACGAAATGGGGGTGTAGGTAATAATAGGTACATCTCTGAATGGTGAGAACCATTCGGGGAAACCAGGAGTGATGCTATGTTACTAGTATGATTGATTGACAAATAATGCACACCCTGAATAGTACCAAATAAAGATACGTAAATTATAGTGCACTCAGAAAGTATTTCTAAAACCCAACTATGTTGGGATCGACTTCCAGTCTAACCGGATGCAGTTAAATACCAGTATTTCACATGGAGCGATTGCCTATCTGACCCAGTTGCTGGGTATTACGATACCCCTTGGTAAAACTGGTAGTTAGACTTTCGGGTTTCTGACGACCCATACATAACATACTCAGCCTATAATGTTCCCACTGGGTCAAAGGCCTCCTCTCAGTGAGCGGGCGGGGAGGTTTCGACCCATAACGACTGTCAAAGATAGACAGCTGGGACTAACGGCTTTTTGTGCTTTCTGAGGGACGGAGGGGTGGTATGTAAAGGTGGTCGCCCATCCAGGGACTAGCCGTGACGAGCGTAGCCTAACATGATGGATCGACCCGTGCAGCTGTTATTACTGAGCCACGAGCTGTTTTGTTCCTAGTACCTAAGTATTAGGAACAAAATAGACCCTTATTCAGCCGTTAACTCGATAACATTCAGTGACATCGCCCGTCACTAGTTGAGATTCCGCGGGGCTCACCCTTTCAGCGCACACTTTTCAGTCCAATGTTCAGGGATTAATAGTTTTTTCTTCAAAACTTAGGCTTTACCGAACGTTCAGGTTCTTTCGAGTGCTTTCGTAATTGTTTCAAGTTTAAGACGATTGCTGTTCGATATTATAATGATGAATTTGTTTTTTTTTTTTTAAGTGAAAGCTTCTTTAGGCGCGGTGAGCACTTTTTGGGATGGGTTAAAAATGTTAAACTCGCGTCAGGCGTCAGGCGTCAGGACACGTGACCTGATCAAAAATGAGTAGAATTTGTTGACAGTGCACTCTGTTTTATTTTTTTGGAATTGTTTTAATGGAGCTACAGCTTTCGTTCTTGTACTGACAGCAAGCCACATAGATTCCTGACATTTTCGTTAGATAGCGTTACTTAGTTTTCACTTCCATCGGCAGTCTCCAAAGACTGCCCTTTCCTTTTTTTGCGTATTTAGAATGTTAGAAAGGTAATTTTTCATGTCTGACTTTTATTTGATGCCGTGGTAACATTGTACTATGGTGCGTTTCTTTAGTATAGAGCGAGTTTAAAGGCTCAAAATCTGGCAATTAATACAAAAAGAAAATTATTCAAAAAACAAAAAACCCGACTGCAAAAACACATAACTGAAAAGAGAAAAACAAGCATTATAATCTATAGGATTTTGGTATCGCAGGCGCGGGGACAAACAAAAGTTAGGTACACCATATTTCCGGTTATTATTGTTATATTATTATTGTCCCCGTCTGCGATACCAAAATTCTATAGATTATAATGCTTGTTTTTCTCTTTTCAGTTATGTGTTTTTGCAGTCGGGTTTTTTGTTTTTTGAATAATTTTCTTTATTTCAAGTTTTTTAGTTTTATTAATATAATCTTAATTTGGAATTGACTCATTACCAGCTTTTATTTGATACCAATATTGTTGAAATATATTTAAAAAAAAAAAACCTTCCCCTCCCTTTTTTTTGTACTTGCAGATGCAATACATACATTTTATATAGCCTATGTCACTTCTACGATTAAGACGAATCTAACGACACCTCCTATGTTAAAATCCATCAAGCCGTTTAGGCTACAGAGTGTGCCAAAGAAATAGACATACATACATACATACATACATACTCTCGAAAAATATTACCCATATTTACCCTCCTTCTGGGGCAGTCGGGTAAATATGGTGAGATGTTGCCTCATAGTTAGCTGGGCATCTTTAATTAGAATAAACCAGCAAAAACTAAATATTATATTATTTACAAATATATGTAAAATACTGCTATACTTGGAAAAAGGTATAATGTAAAAATAGGGGAAGACCTCATTGGGCGGGCATAAAAAAATATCGTCCGCATCGCTGTCATTGGAAAAAGTGCCCAAGGGGCAGGCAGCACTGTCACGTCAGATGAAAATGCTGATTCATTCGCCTTAAATTAGACCTCATAGTATATGAGGAAACCTGACCTTGACAGTCAGAAATGTGTGAGAAAAGAAGCCTTTGCTCTGAAGTGTAACAGATCGATATTACCCATCATTTCGATTTTTCTTCCACCCTAGCGTTACATAAGCACATATCGAAAGTTCTACAATACGTTTACCGCATACGCTGAAGGGCGAAGTAATGGCTGTCATCAATAAGAACGGATCGGAACGGCGCCGGAGCGCCGGTTACCTACAGTTGTACGGCACGCGAGGTGGGCCAGGATCTAGAGAGTATGGATGTGGTAGATCTTTGGGATCTTGAGAGCAGTGGTGGCCCAGTGGTAACGGTCCCGACTTACGAGTTGTAGATCGTGGGTTCGACCCAAAGCAGGCGCTTTGCTTTGTGTAAATAATTTCATCACCACTGCTCTCAGAACGGTGAAGGAAAACATCGTGAGGAAACCGGCATGTCTTAGAACCCACCACATGTGACATCTACCAACCCGCACTGGGCCCGCGTGGTAGATTACGGCCCACTCCCTCTCACAGAGAGGCCTGATGATGATATCTTGGGGAGGTATGGTCCTCCACAATGCATGTATATCTGGCATGGATAAATACCCTGCAACTGCATGAGGATGCAGATAAAGGCTTATCTATTTATGTACTCAGTAAACATCCTAAATTCATTCTCCCACTGACAGACTACGCACAGACTAAACTGTTGGGTCTAAAAGCATAATATTTAGAACAACAACTTCCTTAAATAATGAAAGTGAGCACCAAAGGAAGGATTTAAAAATATTCTTAACTGAAAGGGATGTAATAGGGTATGAAAGTTTGAATGGAAGATCGTCGCTTTTGGCGATGGGAAATCCCATTGGGTACATGCTTTGCCACATCATAATATCGTTGTTTCTTTGACCGTGTTCCAGATGGCTTACCACAAAATCATTTAAATAAAAAGCGAGTCTTGCTACGACACAATAAAGTGTTATTCAGGTCGCACAGCGCTAATCACTTACAGATATATTCACCTAGAAGATGCTTCTCTTTCTATCGCGTAACTCTTAGATCTTCTGACGTCCTACGTTCCACCCACAGAATTGGCCCGAAAAGACGAGCCCACCACGTACTTGTAGCTTCATACCTAAAATGCGGTGTGAACCATTATGTCTGTGCCTCGGCTAAAGAATACTCTGTACTGTACGCATAGAGAATAATCCATGATTGCAATCTTTTTGTGCGTAAAACGTAGTAAGGTAGAGTGCGCGTCTCGTAAAAAGAACGCTGGACGCTTACTGCATAAATTCACGTGAGTGCTCTTTTTAACCGACATCAAAAGAGGTTCTCAATTCGACTGTAACTATGTTGTTTTTTGGTACAGACGCCAGCACATCAACCTACTCCTGTCTACCTATCTGTCAACTTTTCCCAATCAACATTGAACCTTATTCTTTAGCGATAAAGTTGAAAATCTATTAAAGAAATTTGAAAGATTGTAGTAACTTGATGTGCTGGCGTCTACTCGTCTGTACATGATTACTCCGCCAATTATGAATTTTTGTTTGGTAGGTCATACTTCAGAGATAGTCCCATATTTTTGTTAACTTTGCTTGGATAGTTTCTGTTTTTCCCAGTTAGCCTATGTGGATGATAATGATGATAAGTTCTTGTCACGGTTATTTACATAGCTGGTAGCGGTATTCGAATTTGTGGTAACACAACTAAAAAGTGAAAAATCAAAACAATTTTTTTGGATAAAGCTTATAATACGTGTTTGATTTGATTCTTTTTACATGTTTGAATGATTCATGTGCTGAGGCGTGACGTATAATAATAAGAAAATGTCAAATATTTTCTTATGTGGTCCATATTCAACAGTGCAAAATACAGGCTGATAAAATTCAACTTGTTACGCCTTTATATCTCTTCCAAATTCTCTAACTCTTGTACAGTTTTCGTTAGCTACAGTTTATGTGCCGAAGAAAGGTAGAATGATATGTTTAGAAACGTCAGCAGGATCTAGATTATCGGGCTAAGCTTACTTAGAGTCAGACTTAGGATATTTGGAAAAATAAAGTCACGCTTTTGAGACTATTCCTTTCTTTATTATTGAAGAGAAAAAAGGTATTGGAAAATACAAAGGCATTTTGTTTTATCCGACTGTCAAATCATTGAGCCTTCTTCTTTGTAAGATTAACTTTATATCCCTTGATCTAAAAAGAAAAAATCCATCAGACTACGAATAAAAATAGTTGATTATTTTATTCGTACCGTTTAATGAATTAGTTTTTTTCTGAATTATTGAACTACTATTATGATATTGCAAAATGTTATCAAAAGGGACAATGTTGAAAATATTTTGTCCTTCAGATAGATTATTAAAAAATATTGGACATGTATTTTTTCGTTTTTACGTAAGTAATCAAAAGATTACGGCAATACATTGAGTTAAAATGTGACATGACGTCACTCTCCGGTAGATTTTATACTGAATTGTGACATAGCGAGTACCCACCAACTTTAATGCGTTTTATCTAAACCATTTTTTATAAATATGATAAAGCGAAAAATACGTGTCTTATATTTTTTTTTATTATCTGACTGACGGACTAAAAGTTTTGTTTTTTCACCAGTCAACATCCCTTTTGTATAAACAGAAGAGAATGATTGAAGTGTAACTTCTTTGAGAGACTATTTCGCCTTGAGCGATTTTTGATAGGGGAAAATCATATGGGTTTGCGTCACCGACATGCTAGCAGTATATCTGTAGCTTCTATGAATATGACGTGTTGTGCTTGGCCAGCAGATAATATATTTTAATTAATAATTAATAATGAATCATCGAGTTGAGTGGAAGAAGGAAAAAGAGGCTTCTGCCCTGCAATGACACCGTATGTACAGGGGATTATAAATTTTAATTTAAAAAATTAGAAATTTTATTCATTTGGTATTTGTATAATTGTCTGTTTATACGTGTAAACAGAACATAAACTATTAAATATATAAATAAAATAAAACACAAATTATAATATATTATGTAGAATCATTTCTACTGATAAAAACATTGGAGCTCATTTTTTATTTTCGTCCTACAAACTGGGTTATCTTCTCATGTAAATTAATTAAACAAGACCAGCGCATTATCCCTTTTTCCATAGTAATTGGATTTACAGCGGTAAATACCGTATTTCTTTGAAATGCTGACGTGTAAATTCAAATTATTTTATAAATAGTATTCTACTAGTAATATTTTTGTAGTTAATGTTCAAAAAATCACTGTCCATTCCAAGGTGGCCAGGAAGAGATCGCAGTAAGCGATACCTGCCCATTGTATATTTTGTAACTTCTTTTTTGGTTTTTTTTTATTTTTTCTTATTTTTAGTTACTGATTGTTTTTTTCTTCGTTTTATAATCTGGTGTACAATAAAGTATATATAAATAAATAAATTTATTTCCTACATGTGAAATAAAGCCAGTTTCTCGTTGTTCCAGGTGCAAATGACTTAGTTGCGTGTAACGTGATGTGAGGAGAAGATCAGCCACCATGCTGATACGGTGCTTACTACTCGTGCTGCTGTGTGCGGTGAGTACTCTTTTTATTTTTTCGCATAAGCCCTCATACCCACGGGTGATTTTTTATCGTGTACTAGAGTTTTAACACACTTCTTAGCACTGAGAGTTGGAAAATCCAACAGTTTATTTTGTGGTATATTTAAAACATATTTTGTATAATTTGAAACATATTTTCATCAGTGTTTCATTTTGACAGCTCAACAACATTAATTGCGTTATTTACGATGTTGAGCAGATTATTTTTTCGAACTTATGAAGCTATGAATTAGCAATGGGTTGTTTCGAAATTTGATAGCTGTTGTGTGTGACAGCTATGTATTACACTCGCGCAACGTCATTGTGCTGGTATTGTGCTTTCTTTTAGCGGCCAACAGTTGGATGTTATTTCTTTCCATAAGTTCACAAGTTTGCTATGACTGTATATCTAGACATAATATTTATATCTTTTAACAGAAAATTATCTTCATTGCCATAAACAGGGTCATTATTTCATTGAACCACTCTTAACAAAAACCTTAAGGCACCCCCAGACATGAGAATTAAACAACACCTTCATTTTATTCATGTCATAATCATTACTCATCTGTCCGACGTGCATAATTCTGCGGGAGGCAATAAAAACAAATGAACGGAGCTCCGTAGTGACGTCACAGTCGTAAACAGCCAATCATAAAGAGGAACTGCTGTTATTTGTTATACTGTGGCGTTATTTTGTGAATGAGGGTTTAATGTTGGTGAACTGTATTTGTTTTTAGTCTGTGGTAGTTTTTGAAAATGGAACGGCTACGGCAGGAGTTATTTAAACGTTTTATAGACGGCCAGTTTAATATACAAGTGGATCAGGATTACTTATCCTCTATAGAAAAGTGAGGATCCTCTGACCAGACGGGTGTTGTATCTGGCGGGCAACTGCCCAACGATTGATGTCGGATAATCTTATAAATATGTCATTCGCGCGGTAAACTCTAATCGCGCGATGCAGGATTTGTGTGACGTCAGGTCTGTGATGCGTAGTGGGCAATGTAGATGCAGCAGCAATATTTGAGGTTCTTCGCCTCTGAGACCCTATTCAACTTTTAACCCTGTGTCAATCTTCCTAGCCTTTTTCCCAACTATCTTGGGGTCGGCTTCCAGTCTTACCGGTTGCAGCTGAATACCAGTATTTTACATGGAGCGACTGCCTATCTGACCTCCACAACCCAGTTACAGGGTAATACGATACCCCTTGGTAAGACTGGTGTCAGACTTTCGGGCTTCTGACGACTCGTAACGACTGTCGAAGATCCACAAATGACAGCCGGGACCAACGGCTTAACGTGCTTTCCGAGGCACGGAGGAGTCTCGGTATGTAAAGATGGTCACCCATCCACTGACCAACCCCGGCAAGCGTAGCTTAACCTGATGGATCGATCCGTGCGGCTTGTTATTACTTAGCCACGAGCTCCTCAACTTTTAACCCTGTGTAATAAATAAATATTTCTTCTCTTGTAGCATCAACATCATCATCATATCAGCCGAAAGACGTCCACTGCTGGACATAGACCTACCCCAAGCACCGCCACTTCGACCGATTCTGTGCTTCCTTGTAGCAGATAAACCGAAGATAAATTATCTAAGCACTGTTCATTTTCAAGGAGATTATTAATAATACTTCACGCATATATTCCCCAAAAGGTTAGGCAGAGGTGCTATAATATCCCCACATTTCGCTAGTTATGTTAAGTCCCATGTAATTCCACCAACCGGGCACAGACTCCGGGCTGCTACTGAGAAATTCCAGATGGAATAACCCAATAACACTTTGCCTGACCCGGGAATCGAACCCAGGACCTCATGCTCAGCAGTAGCGCTTGCGACCACTAGACCAACGAGGTAGTAGGATTATGTATAACGCATTTTTTTTTTTTACCCTCAACGTGGAAGCTCTTGGCCTGCATCTCACCTGATGGTAAGTGATGATCAGGCCGAAGGTGGAAGCGAGCTTCACCCGGAATCATCAACCACAGGTGACTTAAGAGGGTTAACGTCGTACGGCATTTCATACAAACTTTCAAGTCCTTATTTTTCGAAATGACTGAACCGTTTTTAATGTGAAACTTCATACCCATATGTAGAACACAAAGGTCTAAAAACTTAGTTAAGAACATTTTCAAAATGTCTTATTTAAAAGCAGATAACTGGAAATCTCTGTTTGTATTGTAAATTAAAAATCGGTCTAATTTGGCTGTAACATCATAATGTTACAGCCAAATTAGACATGTTTTTAGACCTTTGTATCCTGCACATGCGTATGAAGTTTCATTAAAATCGGTTCAGTCATTTCGAAAATAAGGGCTTGAAAGATTGTATGAAAAAGACCACAGAGGCGGTTAAAATTATTACTGGTAGGTACTTGTCATGTCATAAGTCAATATCCTTCGACGATTCATTGCATTACACGATGTATATTACTAATTAATTTTGCCACGTGGATCCCTTCGTTATAAATTCTCAGAAACCAAAACCACCTAACATGATTCCCGAGAGTCAAAATCTAACGAACAGGAAAACATGGTTCCCAAGTAAACATCGAAATCAAAGGGATACAGCGACCCAATATGAACTTATAACGATGGGTGACCGCAGTTTGGGTGCGCTTATATACTCTATTATAATTGGGTTTTAATGTTTATGCGTAAGGGAATAGCTATCTAGCAAATTATAACGGGACATATTTAAACGATGCTCTTAAAACTTATTAAATTAATTTAAAATATCGTTCTGTTTCAGTCCATCGTTTGAAAATCGCAGAGACAGAATGGTGATTTAAATACAGAATGGCGATTAAACGCATTATGCGATGTGTGGTGTGAGCGGCTCCTAGCCTCAGAACTAATGAAATACAATGTGTAGTGTAAAATAACGAGTCGTCAAAAAGTTAATTGATTCAGGCGTATCCTTGCGGAAATCCACAAAAAAAAAGACAATAGACGTAGATATATTTAGTAACCTATTCCGCATAACTATTTCGAACTAGCTGCCCGCCCCAGCTTCGTACGAGTAAGCACTTATCTACGGCGCACCTACCTACCCTAACTACCTATCTACCTACATACATACATACCTACTTACCTACCCTACCTTCACCTACCTATACTAAGAACCATCTCCTTCAACAAAAAAAGAAATTGGTCCAGCCGTTCAGGCGTGATGCCGTGACCAAGGAAGTAGGGATTCATTTATATATTTATATAGATGAGTCATAAAAAACCCTGTAAGAAGTCGTCACGTTTTTCACCTCTCAACCAGGCATCCTCAGAATGACGATTGACTTATCGCGAACCTAAACATGGCGTGTTGCCACGCCGAGCGCCGGATACAGAGTCAGGTCTGCTGCTCTTTAGGAATAGTTAAGCAATGGGTTACTAAATACGTCTATTGTATTTTTTTTTGTCGTAAAAATATAGGAACTGGTCACAAAGCCCATTCCAATGAAGAGCACTAAACCGTGGTAATATAAAGTTTATTAAGCTGATATTGTAGACCCGCCTTATTTCAATTCACACAGCCTTTATAAAAACATAGTTACATGATATTGCTCTAAAGGGAACTAGTGATGCGACATAGAAATATTTTGGGAAGTTACCTAACTAAAATAAAAGGCTCGTGGCTAAATCATAACAGCCGTACGAGTCAATCGAAGTTTAAAAGCTACGCTTGTCGAGGTTAGTTCGTGTATGGGTGACCATCGAATCCATTGCTTACATATTGAGATCCCCCGTGCCTCAGAAAGCACGTTAAGCCGTTGGTCCCGGCTTTTACTCGTAGTAGATCTTTGACAATCGTTACGAGAAGTCAGAAGTCTAAAAGTCTAAATTGTCATTCTTGCCAAGAAGTGTCGCGTTGCCTAGTAATTAGGTTGTAGAGGTCAGAAATGCAGTCGTTCCATGTAAAATATTGGCATTCAGCGGCAAGCCGACCCCATTGAGAGGCTAAAATAAATAAGGTTGCTTTAGAATGAACTAGTTTTTGGCCGTGGTTTCACCCGCGTGGAGGTCAGAAATTATCCCACGGGAACGTACTACCGAGATAAAAATATATCCTAACCTCAGTCACCTTTCATCGAAATCTTTTTAACCGTTATGGTGTGAAAGGGTTTTTTTTTTGGGATGGGGAAAAAATGTTAAACTCGCGTCAGGACACGTGACCCGATCGAAAATTCGTAAGACGTTCAAGTTTTTGTTGACAGCGCACTCTGTTTTATTCTTTTGTAATTTTTTTAATGGAGCTACAGCTTTCGTTCTTGTACAGACAGCAAGCCACATAAATTCCTGACATTTTCGTTAGATGGCGTTACTTAGTTTTCACTTCAATCGGCAGTCCCAGACTGCCTCGTTTTTCTTTTACCTGTGCAGTCTCACTTCTGGGTAAAGGTCTCTCCCATACTTCTCCATTCATATTTGCCTGCTGCCTTTTCCGGCCCATTAGACAAGAAAGAGAAGAAGAAGAGAAAAAAGAAAGAAAGAAAGAAAGAGAGAAGAGTCGTCGCGCCAGCGTTTCTTTCGAAAGGGTAAAAGTCATACCATAATTACTTTCGCATTTATAATATTAGTAAATTATATTATAATATTTGTAACATTACATTACTTATCGCAACATCACGCCTATTCCACGAACGCTTAGGCAGAGATGTGAGGTCCACCCACATTTTGCCAGTTATATTTTTAAGTCTCATGTAATAGGGGGCGAGCATATTTATTGCCATCAACCGGGCATAAATCCAGACTCTGAGCTGCTATTGAGAAATTCTAAATGGAAAAACACAATAACTCTTTTTGGTTAGTAAGTATGAATATTATTACCTGTGATCCAGCGATGATCATCAAAAAGCGTATTAGGTACAGCGTATTGTTTTAAATCTAGTTAATTGGCCTACCATTTAACTTCTTCCTTTCCCAGGAATCCATTTACAAATTTAATCCGATACCAAAGCTTTATTCGATTAAAATCATTTCCCGAACGTCAAACTGACTATCAACAAATCGACTAATTACAACCAAACATGTCCCATCCCTTACAATGTAAATTAGCCTATTCTCTAAAGAGCTGTATTTTCCTAACGGTAGCAGAAATTCTCGAAGGCTCCATTTAAATTGATTCCCTAATGCTAATAACACGTAACAATTTCTAAGCAGGCGACTGGCGTAATTTTCTTGTTAGAGAGAATTGTTAAACTAATTTCTTCAACGATGTTTAGTTGGGGTTTAAGGATAATTGGAAAGGGTCTAGGGGAATCTAGATATTTTAGAGAGTGGGGAATATCTTATCTTATCTTCTTGTGAGCAGTGATAGCCTGGTGTCACCGTCAAACTGTCAAGTCATTGGTCTCAAATTCAAACCCAATCTCTGACTTTTCATGTGCGTATTATGTAATTATCACTTGCTTCAAAAATGGTGAAGGAAAACATCGTGAGGAAACCGGCATGCCTGAGATAAATTTCATTTCCCGACGGCATGTGAATCCACGTCAGAGGCCCATTAGCCTACAACTTGTATCAGTTCGTGGTTCCCGTACAGGATCATCAGGAATGGACCAAAAATGTTTCAGATAAGTCGTCTTCCACAAGTTGCATTTACACAATTAACAAATCTGCCTAACCTTTACGTAACTATGTTGAGGTCGGCTTCCAGTCTAACCGGATGCAGCTAAATATCAGTATTTTACATGGCGACTGACTATTATGACTGGTTGTCGGACTTTTGGGCTTCTGACGATCCGTAACGGCTGTTAGAGATCCACAAATAACAACCGGGACCAACGGTTACGGTTTAACGTACTAAAACCTACAGTTGTTTCTGCTATTTAATTACGCAACACATTTTCGTTAACGATTCCGACTAATCTGTTTCATTTTGACAGTTCAACAATGTTCATTGCGTTATTTACGTTGCTGAGCAGTTCTTTTTTTTCGAACTTATGAAACAATGGATTAGCAATCTGTTAATCTGTTTCAAACCGATTTAATTTCTGATTGATCGTGTATTACGTAGTTAGGGTGCAGGTTGCCTAGTATGCAGCGACACTTAACTATGATCAAATTAAAAATATACAAACAAAAACATGTTTTAAAATAAAATCCACAAAAATCATTCTTTAGTTATGAAAACAACGTTACCAAATACAGCGAATTTTCCGTACATTTCCTTTCACCTGCAGTGCATTTTCCGTACACAGTGGATTTTCTAACGTATTAAATAACAGTGGGGTGCATTATACTTTCATTAGTTGAGGTAATTTTCTGAATCTCTGTTACAGTGCAGATTGAGTTCGTTAGTGTACCGTGTGGGATAAAATGTGAGCAAAGGCGAAAAGTAGAATTTGATAAGGTGCAAACTAGAATGCGGTTTGCAGTAGGCCGATGACATCAACTGCTCAGATCGCATCTGTGTAGTGCATGTCAGACGGTTTACGTTCATCGCTGCATCGGTGCATTTTAAAATTCTTGCACCTTGATGTTCCGCTGGGGTGATGCTTGGAAAAAAATTCTCAGTTATACTGTTGCTTTTTCAAATGATGATTATTTTTCGATATATTGTAAAGGAATGAATAGGAAATATAAAATAGGAAAGTCACAGTTTTCATGTCGCAAATTTTCTACAGAAATTGTTTCAGGTCCAATGTAAGCGTATTTGGATGCAACAGTATCTCGTATCTACGAGTATCTATACAGCAGAATATGGGAACTGCAAACCAGAGAGACGTTACTATGTCGTTATTTAGCTCCATACTCTTGAGCTTGGTGTACGGAATTTCATAGTCAGAAATCGCCAATACCTACGCCATGAGCAAGCGTAGTATAGAACCGATGCTCCTTTTCCACATGAGAAAATACTTGTGGCGTGCATTACCTAAACCTAAACTACTAATTACATGAAGAGAAACGATTTGATTTTTTGTATATATTTGTATGTTGGTTTGTTACGCTTTCATTATTATTACCAGCCTATTACTATTCTGCATACTGCAGGACAAAGGTCTCTTCTCATACAGAGAAAGCATGAGATCACCACACGATTGCTCAAGACGGGTTGGTGATTTCAGAAATCCAGGTTTCCTCAAAGTGTTTTCCCGCACTAAAGTCAGTAATGTACAAGATAAACTCAAAAAGTACACATAAATTGTAAAAGTCACATTGGTATTATACCCGGATTTGAACCCTTCTTCTTGGATGAGAGACGAGGTCGAGCTATTTCAACATTATTACTACAACATAATTATTCCGCCAAATCCTGGCTAAAATTCTCACTTATGTATTATTTCGCGTGGTATGTACAACTATGTGCCTATGTAGTACACGCAAAGCAACCGCGTGCTATGCAAACCATCTACAACGCGTTATGATGCTGAAATTATTATACATACCAGTAGTATATTGTGGTGCTATGTGGCTGTCTGCGGAGGAGCAGCAATTTGTAGTCGTAGGTTTTGTAAAAGGGGAGTTAGTGGTTTTATTTGAACGATGAGTAGCAATTCGGCGAATTGCCAATACCTCTTATCTAAAAATTTTCGCGTATTTCACTTTTTATGATTTTGATTAATTAAAATCATCATAGTTAATTGACTCAGGCGTGACTTTGCGGAAATCCATTATAAAATACAATAGACGATGTATATTTAGTAACTTAATCCGCTGAACTGTTCTTAAAGACTCTTAGAGAACCCTGTAAGAAATCGACACGTGTTTCGCCTCTCAACGAGGCATCCGGATGATGACGATTGTCTTGTTGCGAACTCGGACACGAAGTGTTGCCACGACACGACTTTGCGTTCGGCTCGTGTCGTGGCAACACTTTCACTTCTTACAGGGTTCTCTATCCCTTTAAGAACACTAATATACTATAATAGAATATACTTCGTCTATTGTATTTTAAAATCACCATCTATGCCTTCTAAGTAAACCAGCGTGTCTATGGAATTGTCTCCAAACTTTTATGGGTCACGTGTTGTCTTTGATAGTTAGAAGTTATGGTCATTTCGCCGTCGTCGGTGCCTTCTGATTTAGAGTTTTATCGGCATTGTCAAAGTTCATTAACAAATGCTTGTACTAACTGTACAGGTCCACTCAAATCTGTGGTTAAGTAGATATTCGCGAAATGATTTGTAATTGCTAATGAACTTATTCGTATGGTACTTTCCTCAAAAGACCATTTCAGACACTAATCTAAAAAATATGGTCCTTGTATGGCCTGACCGAAATTATGTATCAGATGTCACAGTCTCTTTTAAAGTCCAGACATAATCTTGGTTAGATCATGTGAAGTCCATGTAGATAGGTGTCTGAAATCGACTTTTGAGGAAAGAACGACACAGGTCAGTCAGCGCACGCATTTGTCAGAAATCGTGCAGCTTAACAAAGATTCAATAAAGATTCAACGAACAATACCAAAGAAGACCATGATTAACACTAACTATAACTACGAAAAGAAAAAAAACAATGACCCACATAGACTTCACATTCTGCTGATACTGATACCGTAGAGGTTATGTTTTGAAGGTCATTTATGCAAATCATGTACAGCCACCACGCATCGAGATGACCTATAAGATGGGTTGCACGCAACGTGTGACCCCTATGACCTATTTAAATCTTATTTTGGTACGACCCTCAACGGTAAAGGTCTTTGATCCCTTCTGGATTTAAAAAGGGAGTTTTAACGTGTTTTTTTCTTTACGTGTTGTATAATATGAGTTATTTTGGGAAGGGATATGAATAATTCGTTTTCGGGATCATAAATCCATTTTGCCAGTGTAAAGGGAGACTCTGTCTGTATGGTACGTTTTCAAGGCTAAAGTACAAAAGTCGTAAGGATTATTTCACATTCCGGAAGGTCGAAAATTACGCTTCGTTTAGCTGCGTTTTCGCGCGGTTTTTAAGCTTCATTTACATGAAGCGACTCGCCTGTAACTCGCATCGTCTATCTCTCTTCTAAACGGTCGTTTAACTCTCCTCGTGTAAACGTAAGTTATACAAGAGAAACTGCGCGGCTTAGTACCTACGTCAGAAATAGATTGCCAAATTCGAGTAGCAATATCTAGCAATTTAATAATTGCCCTATTTATCGTCAGCCAATCTGCAAAATTAAACGGCACACGAAATTGCCAACTAAACTCTAATAAATTAATTAGAACACATGATTGATTAGTTACCCAATCAGTTAATAATAACGAATAGTTAATAATTATAACACCTCGCTTTGCACGCTATAAATGCTCATAATAATAATTTTCTGGCGTAAATTATTCAATGCTATAAATTTTGCGGCATTAATGCGTTAGGTTTGCGCTTTATTTAACGTTGCGTTTCGGTAATGTTTTAGTTATTATGTTGTTGCGTTATATTGCAGTTGTGACGTTGATTGCAGGGTTCTAATGACATTTAGCAATAAGTTTAAAATTATGGAATATCGGAGAGACTTTAGAGGAAATATCGTTAGAAATCGAGGAAAAAATCGAGGAAATGTGACATCTATCAAACTGCGTGATATCTACCATGCGCACCCAGTAGAATACATCCTTCCCTCTCTCATTAATCGTCATGCTGATTTCGATTAGTTATGTTTATGATTAATAGTTCTTAAATTTTTGATTGAACAATTATTGTCAGCTACATACCTGGGTATAATGTTCCCACTGCTGGGACAGAGGCCTCCTCTCTTCGAGAGGGAGTGGGCTGTAATCTATAGATGTCACATGTCTTCGAATTTTTGGTTCTAAGACATGCCAGTTTCCTCACGGTGTTTTCCTCCACCATTTTGAGAGCAGTGGTGATGAAAATATTTGCACAATTTAAAGTGCGTGCCTGGTTTCGAACCCACGACCTACAACTCGTAAGTCGGGGCCGATACCATTGGGCCACCACTGCATACCTGGGTGATTCAGCCATATAAAACAATTACACACTTGAGTAAATACCTATACTTGTTCAAATGAGTGCACCGTGTTGTTTAACTTTCAAAAGTGATCTGTGGTTTGCCACAACTTTGTAAAACGAATAAAATAACAATTATTAATATTGTTATTAATAATTAATTGTTATTTTGTTATTAATCATTGTTATTTTGTAATAACAATGATTAATAACAAAATAACAATTATTAATAAAAATAACAATTATATTAAATAATAGTGTTACAACCCACAAATAATATTATTTAAATAGTCGATTATTGTGTATATGAATAACGAAAGAAAGAAAAAAATACGTTTACTTGCGGTAAAACATGACGCAAAGAGAAAATACAACGCAAAAAGCACAAGTTGGGGGAAAATATGCGTCACTTTCATGCAAAACCGCTCGCTCAGCATAATGTTGAGTCCCTATGCGAGACGGAGCCACAGCACTGGTTTTCAGCGGCAGCCAGCAGCATCAACCGGTGCAGCATAAAATGAGCCAAACCCGAAATACAGCTGAACATTCTTCAAATATCTTCCTTGATGCCTTAGAAAGCACATCTCACAAAATAAATCAATCTGGCTAGCCTTTTCCCAACTATATTGGGGTCAGCTTCTAGTCTAACCGGATGCAGCTGAATACCGTATTCTACATGGAGTTACTGTCTATCTGACCTCCACATCACAGTAACTGGGTAAAACGATACCCCTTGGTAAGACTGGTTGTCAGAATTTCGGGCTTCTGACGACCCGTAATGACTGTAAAAGATCCACGAATAACAGCTTAACGATGGTCACCCATCCACTGATCAACCCTGGCAAGCGTAGCTTAACCTGATGGATCGAACCGTGCGACTTTTATTACTTAGTCACGAGATCCTCACAAAACTTACTAAAAGCAGCTGTTTTTATTCTGCCTCTTCAATCATCGGTTTTGTCTAAAACGGTTTCCTCGCCATTTGTAAGCCAAGTATACAATGTAGCACAAATAAATTCTAGTCTAGAAGTGTAATACGCAACATGTGATCGAAATACGTAACAATCCTATATCGATTCTAACCGTCTGACATTGTCTAACCTTCGCTTATGTACCTACAGTAACCAGCATAAACATGTATACAGTACGGTCAAACCATTGATAAAAATTTTATAGAGTTAGGAACATAGTATTTTCGAACCCATGATTAAGAAATATATCATCATCATCATCAGCCTACCAATGTTCCCACTGCTGGGACACAGGCCTACTCTCTGTGAGAGGGAGTGGGCTGTAATCTACCACGCGGGCCCAGTGCGGGTTGGTAGATGTCACATGTCTTCGAATTTTTTGGTTCTAAGACATGCCGGTTTCCTCACGATGTTTTCCTTCACCGTTTTGAGAGCAGTGGTGATGAAATTATTTACACAAAGTAAAGCGCCTGCTTAGGTTCGAACCCACGACCTACATCTCGTAGGTCGGGGCGGTTACCACTGGGCCACCACTGCTCTCAAGAAATATAATAATAATATAATCTTTATTTGCCATATAACAACCTTACAACACACTAGTGCTTCCTTTCTATGAATCTAAAAGATTACACAATTAGATAAACAGTGTACAATAATTAAATCAGGTTGTAACGAAACCGATTTACCCTAACCTCGTACTAGTTATAAACTTTATTACGGTGGGACAGATTTCCTCGTTGGAAGCATGCAAATGTTGGAAAGCCTCCCATACGGTAGTGGACCGACAACCGTGTGTTGCGAGAAGCACAGAGCCAGTACAAGTGGCGATGCTTGTCGTATATCCAGCAGTGGGCTGGTCTTTCGGCTGAAATGACGATAATGATTAAGAAATCCGGTCTTAAAAAGGAGTAACACGTTATCCAGTAACTGGGTTAGTTAGTTGACTAGCGTGACTTCCATTATAAAATACAATAGATAACTTATATTTAGTAACCTAATCCGCTTAACTGTTCTTAAAGAGTTATAAAGAACTCTGTAAGAAATCGACACGTGATTCACCTCTCAACGAGGCACACACTGCATTCAAGGCTAGGCGTGGCAACACGTAGTTTCAGGGTTCGCAACAAGTCAATCGGCATCCTGAGAATGCTTCGTTGAGAGTCGAAACACGTGTCGATTTCTTACAGGGTTCTTTATAACTCTTCAAGATTAAGCGAATTAGGTTACTAAATATACGTCGTCTATTATATTTTAGTAACTGGGTTGTAGAGGTCAGATAGGCAGTCACTGCATCTGTATTTAACTGCATCCGGTTAGACTGGAAGCTGTCCCCGACAAAGTTGGGAAAAGGCAAAGAAGACGACTTTGATATATCTTGTGTCAATCATTAATTTATCAGAAAATTATTTTTGAATTCTGATAAGTAAATTGATACATATGAATGCTTGTGACTGTACTTCAGGTAAACTTCTGCAATAATTTGACATTAAGTCTGATGCATATCTTAAAGTTCTGAAAGTTATTTCACTAACTGTTTTGGATGTGAAATACACACATCAAAAGTGTCTAGGGATCAAGCATTTTTATGCGGATTTCTTGAGATTGAGATGTGGCTTTGTAATAAATTTATGATTTTATAAATTTATATGGATCCTTTTTGGTGCATTTCATAATTTGAATCAGGAACTGTGAATCAAATTCGAGTAAAAGATGAAAATCAGCTGTCAATATTTTCCCTATAAAAACATACAACGCATTGAAGACATTATTAGTGCTACTGTTTCCCTACTACTGATTAAAACCAACGTTATTATGGAGCAGCGACGTCATTTAAGCAGGGAAGAAATGCTCAGAGCCGTGGGAATGATAGAAGCTGGTTCCCGGCAACGTACTGTGGCTTTAGCTCTGAATACAAGTCAGAGTGTTATCAGTCGACTTTGGACACGTTACCGAAGCACTGGTACCGTGGCTGAGCGCCATGGAGGACGGTATCGCTGCACCACACGGAGACAAGACCGATACATTCAAATCTTAGCTCGAAGAGCTCCAACAATAACCGCCATGATGTTAGCCGTGAGGCTTCATCACTCTTCAGGGAACTTAATTAGCGACCAAACAGTCAGAAACCGCTTGCATGAAGTGAACCTTCATTCCCGAAGACCGCTACGGGTACCACCTATAGCAATGCACAATCGTAGGATTCGATATCAATGGGCTCTTGAACACAGAAATTGGGCAGAAGAACAATGGCGTTTCGTGTGCTTTTCTGATGAGTCTCGTTTTGGTATGAGACCGGATACAAGACGTATACGACACTGGAGAACCCCTGGACGCCAACAGCGATTAAAATCCTGCCAGGAAGTCCATCCTTATAGTGGTGGAACCATCATGGTATGGGCGGGTATTTGGATCGGCGGAAGAACTGAGTTGATTTGGATTAGAGGCAACCTCAACGCTCAAATTTATGCTGAGACGATTGTATCAGACATCATCGTTCCTCTACAAGTGCAAATCGGTCCCTTATTTCAGTTAATGCATGATAATGCACGACCGCACACCGCAAGAGTTGTAAGACAGACTCTCGCCGCAGCTAACATCAATGTCCTGCCCTGGCCTGCTCAGTCGCCAGACTTGAACCCGATTGAGCATGCATGGGATATGCTACAGAGAAGAGCTCTGCCGAATATGGAGGGTATCCAGTCGCAAGAAGACCTTTTTTTGTTGTTGCAACGAACATGGGCGGCCATTCCACAGCGTGATTTGGATGAACTCATTTTGAGTATGCCAAACCGATGTTCTTGTGTTGTTAGTGTTCGCGGTAGAAACACGGATTATTAATTGTTTAAGTTACCCAATAAAATTTTAAAGAAAACTGTTATTTCAGTCTTTTTTTCGAACTTTAATGTTAGTGGTTCAAATGTCAAAAATCCCTTTATTAGGAAAATGGCAAATTTCTTTATTAATGCAAAGGTGACTTGGTTTATCGTTACTGTGACAAACGAAAACACTTTATTTGATGAATCCTTAAAGAAAATTTTAATTAATATCAATCAGGAGAAAAGTTATTGCAAAAATATATGTTGATCCCTAGACACTTTTGAACTTTGAAGTTTTAACTTTGATTATTTTGTGCAAGAGATGCGTCTAACTATATATAACATTAATAATATGGCAATAACAATTTTGTGAGATGTAAAATAATTTTTATATTATTGCAAAAAATACGTATCTAATATTTTTTTTTATTATCTGACTGACGGACTAAATAGTTTTTTTTTTCCCAGCCAACATCTGGTTCTTACAGCGTCATGGATCAAAGCTGAATATTTTGCACTAATACGGCCTTGCATAGAAAGCAAGAAAATGAAATTACTTCAAACCAAAAATAATCACTACTTAGCTACTTAGTTGAAAACAATCAAGCAAGCCCCGGTTACCCTGCTTGATTTAAAGAGGGGTTAAATTATTGAGTACCACTGTTTTACAAGAACCTCCTCGTAAAACAGTGGTACTCAATCATTTAACTCCTCGCCGTCTATGCAGGCTGCATCCACTGAATAAATATTGATTTGTCACAAACTACGTGGAGTTGAGGTGCGCCCGGAACTGACTGATTCAAGTTTGTGACGTTAGAGTATGAATGTGAGGTGCAGAGCGAAATCTAAGATATATTTATAAGTACTGGCTGCAATGGCACGAGTTGAATTTTGTCCAGCTTCTAGAAGGTCGATTTATTTATATTATATATATTTATAAACAAAACGGACTAAGAACTTGAAAATATGACTGACAACCAATTTCATGTCTTCACATACAATGAACACATAATAAAAGAAATCTGTGAACAACATAGTACTTGCCAACAAAAACAATAAACCGCCAAAGCCAAAATGCCAATGTTTTCCTTCACCGTTTTGATAGCAGTGGCGATGAAATTATTTACACAAAGTAAAGCAGATGCCTGAGTTCAAACTCACGACCTACAACTCGTACTATTTTTAGTTAGGCTAAGATATTATATTTTTAGTTTTGGAAGAAGACATAACAAATACATGACCATTTACCATCAGCAAGGTGTTTAGCGAGACTGAATGTTCAGGGTATGTCAGACATACCTAATCAATTTACAAAGAATCATTATCTAAAACCTTACATAAGAACTTCTGCACGCTCTATAACCGTTTCATACTCAAACGTCACACCTAAGAGGATAGCACTTATGGAAGGTCGGGTCTGTTGTTGCGAGCAAGTTAAACATCCTTGGCACCATGTTCCAGACTGGTTCTATTCGCATGCTCATTTTGAAGACGAATATTTAACGACTTGGTTGAATAGACGAGCTATCATTTTTAGGGTTCTGTACCTCAAAAGGAAAAAACGGACCCTTATACGATCACTTCGTTGTCCGCCCGTCTGTTTGTCTGTCTGTCAAGACCCTTTTTCTCAGGAACGCGTGATGGTACCAAGTCGAAATTTATATCAAATACTTAAACCTACGGTTCCTTGGAGCTCTAAAAAAATCAAGCTTTTAATTCAACGCAAAAAAAATATACGGCCATTTATGCGACATAAAATATTTTGATATTCTCAAATAAATCAAAACAGGGTACTTCCCGTTGACCAAGAATCATGAAATTTGGCAAGAAGCAAGGTCTCACAGCACATGTAAAGGAAAAAGTTCGAAAATCGTTAATTTGTAGTTTTGTATCAGTTTTTTTAATTTTGCGGTTACACGGCCAACACTAGCACCGCGCGCACTTATTGGTCAAATCAAATAGCACGCTCTTCCCCGGCTTCCTGTTACACACTTCCGTCCTTTTTCATGAAATTAGTCCCACAGATTGCAAAAAGTAAGAGGAAAGATTTTACACACCCAATTGGTTGTTGGCGGACCAACAACCAATGGGTGTGGGTGACATCAGATGATCGCGGGGGGATATGGTTGAGACTGGCATAGACTAAGAAAGCATGGCACAATAGGGAGGAGGCCAAATATAATATATAGCAGTGGATGGAACAAGGCTGCCAATTATGATGTTGCAAAAAGACTCAAAGAATAAAGGACATGTCTACAATTTATTACAATTATAATTGATCATCATTGTAAAATGTCTACAGAAAAACCAAATCGTTATGAACTCACTACCTACGCAAGCCCATGTTCCAACACCAATATCTCTTAAATCAATTGTCATAGAATCGAGTTTTTGGTATCATTATTTAGGTAAACTAAACATCTGTTAGACGAGTAGATAAAAAAATATAGTTCTCGGGGTGAATTTTGTAATAACCTTGATAAACTAAAAAAACAATGTTAATTTTAACGTGATATTGATCTCTTATTTATTTCAATATGATGCAGCATTTATTGTCAATATTTGAGTTATTTAACCCATGTTTAACACTTTTCACTTATTAAAAGTTTTTATTTTACGATAATTGGACATTAAATTCCAAAGCTAAAGTACTTTTAGTATGCACGCTTCATAAAATGCGATCAAAATACAAAAATAGCTACCATTCAGGAGAGGTTGGGTTCCGACCCCCCATGTAGAATTTTTTTTTTGATAAAATAGAGCAAACTACCTTCCCTTAAAGTTTGTACAGTCCGAGACCAAACACATTGTATAGCAGTGGATGGAACAAGGCTGCCAATTATGATGTAGCAAAAAGACTCAAAGAATAAAGGACATGTCTATAACCGACTTCATTACAAGAATGATTTAACTGTCTTGGACTGCTCAACTAAATAAATCGAAAATGAAAGAGTAACAGGAAAACCCGATAAGGAAAGGGAATTGCCTTCCTCTCGTAAACATCATTTCCGATTAACGACACGGTTCCAATTTATCATCTCGTATAGAAAATCTATAGATAACAAATTGGAATCATGAACCTATTATAAATGGACATATTTCTGTTTTTGTATTTATAAGGAATCGAAACATTTGTGACTTGTTTCAATATCTTCGGCTTCAAATTTCATTAAAAATATGCTGTTCTATTAACCGATGAAATAAAGGAGGAGACACATGACAACGCATACCTTTAAAGAGAGCACCAAGTCCAATTTTGACGATTCTTTTTTTGGCATAATGCTTCGAAGTTCTTCTCATTTTAAATTGAAAAAAAAACCCATCCTTTTGAGTGGAAAAAGAGGGGTTGATAAATTTTTCACCTACTGAATTTTTACCTGTGAACCGATTCTGTTGAAACTTGGTATACATAAATAAGTAAGTCTGATAACACCGACACACATTTAGAAACTAAGTTAGACTAAAATATTTAATTTTTCGCTTTTCATTTTCTTTTCTCATGGGTTTTCTGTTTTGTTAAATAGATTTATTTAAAATATCAGGTCGATAGCCCTTGTCCAGAGATTGCCTTACAATAAATTGGTGTTCTAGTTGTAACCTGTTGTAGTTGTGTGTTGTTAGGTGTTGTACCTTCTCTTATTTTCCAAAAAAAATCAGGGCAGTCATGTTACATAACGTCACTAATTCAACTAGCAGATTGTCGTTGACCCGGGCTGTCATGACATGGAGTCCTAGCGCCGATAGTTATTGAATAAATATCGATTGGATTGAACCGGCGTGCGAATTCGGAGCAAAAGTGAAGAGAAACGAAACGAATGTTTTAGGAGAGAATTTTGTTTTTATTAAACACAGTGCTGATTCAAAAGTGAGATAATGAGGAAGGATCGTAAGAAGTTAACTGATTCAGGCGTGACCTTGGGGAAATCCGTTATAAAATACAATAGACATACGAGTAGATAATTATGTATTTAGTAACCTATTTCGCTTAACTATTCCTAAAGAGTCATAAAAAAACCTATTAGAAAACGACACGTGTTACAACTCTCAACGAGGCATTCTCAAGATGACGATTGACTTGTTGCGAACCCGAACACGGCGTGTTGCCACGCCGAACGCCGGACGCAGAGAACGCTCGTGGCGGTCCAAATGTAGGCGCCTGATTTTTAGGAACCAGGATCCAACAGCTTTCATATATGACAATGCTCTCAGCAAATAATGTTTTAATTATGAACCTCTTGACTGTTATATTGCGTGAAAAACTGGTTTAAATATTCTGAAGTTGTCAATAGTGACAATAGTTTTTGATCTAAGATGATTGTGGTAGCAGGTATTTATTATTTTAAGCAATAAACAGTCACAGCCTGATGCTGATTTTTAATTGATAGCAACCATTTTATATTTCTTTAATTCACTTAAACTACATAGAGCCAATTGTTGACAGTCACCGACACACAGCCCAGACCGAAACCATCACGAATTCAATCGAATCTGATCGAAAGTAAACACCGGAATTAAAACCTAGTGTGCATTGGGCACAGCAGTTGTGATGCATTGTATTTTGAAACTTAACTGTTTATAAATAGAGTCGTAAATTAATTAATTAATTAGCTGAAATATGTTCCATGCATAGGTATATGATTTGGTGATTAACTGGTAAACTGTGGTGAAACCAGATTAATTGTGTCAGAAACTAGCTACTACTAACAGAAGATAACTTTTGAGATTTAAATTAGATTGTGACTGTTACTTTTCTAATTATGTAGTATAATAAGCCCTTTATCTATTTATATACTTAACCATAAAAATATCATTCCCTATCAGAATAAAGTAGTAAGCATAGAATTATTTCTACCCTTAAAAACTCTGTGTGCTATAAGAAAAAAATGCATATCAAGCAAACTATTCGTACCAAAACTCACTACGCCAATACGCCAAATAAAATCGAAATGGTAGCAAAGCAAAGTTTCACTCGTACCATTTTAGTCACCCCCTTGACACGCCAAAGATTGCAGTGAAATTTCCGAGTCGGGGTTCGAACGCGGGACTTCCCGAGGGCATTCTGCGGGAACAGATTAGGCACATAATTGACGTGTGCATTGTCTGACACGAGCTGAAAACTAGTGGAGGGGCGGGGAGACTATGTATGTATGCGTAGGAGGGGCGGGGGGCGCTATTTTGGATTATAATATATTGGGGTTAATGACCGGAGTTATAGGTATTTTATACAGTGCGTCTGGTCACCGGTGTCCGTCCCGTTAAGGCGAAGTAATAAGATCAATTTTATCTACAAATCCACCATAATAAGGCATTTTGCCACGACTGTTTTTTTTTTACATATTTATCGATTTAGAGGTCCCACAGATATAGTAGTGGTTTCGTTCGACAGCTACAAAAGTAGGCAATAAGTTTACACTAAAAGGTTTATCAAAAACTCCCATTCAATACTTGAAACTTAAAAAGTAGAAAAAATTTGGTTGTTTGTTTTACTTAACCATTTCAAAACAGTAGGGGCAAAACGCCTTATTATGTTGGATTTGTCGATAAAATTGATCATATAGCTTTGCCTTAACAGGTTGGACACGGGTGACCAGACACATTGTATATTACATGGCAGGTATTCAAAAGCGTGACCAAATCTTTGATTATTAGTTCTGTTGTTGAGGAGCTTGTGGCTAAGTAATATCAGCCGCACGAGTTATTTATTTATTTACTAAGGCACCAAGTCCCAATATACTAATCACAATTTACATACAAGTCAATTCTACTCTTCCTCCATCTTACGAATTTTCGATCAGGTCACGTGACGCCTGTCGCGAGTTTAACATTTTTACCCATCCCAAAAACAGCTCGTCGCGCCTAAAGAAGTTACCACTTCAAAAAAAGTAATATTACATTAGTTTTGAATAGTCACATTAATACGTACCTAGTAAGTACCTATTGCTTGGTTATAGTTTTATATCAAGGTCGTAGGTAAACTCTCAGTCAACTAAACTGTAAAACTAGGTCCACCTCAAAAACTAGAACACAGACCTCATCGTTAAAAGAACTCAAAAATGTTATTAAAATCCAGCACCCTGGCTCGGAGCCAGCTCCGGAGCAATGCAGAGGCGCATAGTTCAAATATTGGTTATTTTCCGACGCATGGGTACAGTTAGTGAAAAAACTTTTAATTAATATTCAGTTTGCAGCGAAGTTTCAGGTTGCAGGTGTTTCGAAAAAATGTTGTTGATAGTTAATTAGTAAAGTTTTGATCTGGAAAATATTGTTTTCTGCTGAGGAATGATTTTTTCTTGCTGTATTTATTGAGAAAAGGCTGGCAGATTGACTGTAGGTATTTCAACTAACTATGTTGGGGTCGGTTTCCAGTCTCACCGGATGCAGCTGAATATTTTACATGGAGCGACTGCCTATCTGACCTCCACAACCTAGTTACTGGGCAACGCGACACAAAAATCACATTTTAGTACTAAAATTACCCCAAATTCATTAAAAAATTGCAAATTTTCAACAGGGGTGTACACCCACTTAACGACGATGGCTGCCGTAAATTACCACATAAATAGACTCTCAGTACGATACCACGATAGTCACGGATCAGGTAGGTTTTTTTTTCCATGTTGTCGACCCACTTCATCAAGTTTGATGACAATGTCAACTTCTAATGAAACCTCTTGGCACCGATTTGACGGTCAATGAAACTTTCAGACATTTTGGTTGGTGAACGAAAAGAAAGAAAGAAAATACGTCTATTTACGGTAAACCTGATGCAAAGAAATAACACAAAACAAAAAAAGAACAAGCTCGGGGAAAATATTAGTCACATCCACCTCCACGCAAATGCAAGTGTTGGTCGGTTGGCAGCGAGATGAACGGGTTTTATAAAGTTGCTTGTTGGACTGGAAGATGAAGTGTCGGTCGTCCGGTGGTGAGATGGGCGGACGACATTGTCACCATCATCAAGCATCCCGGGTAGAACCTGGGTAAGGCTGGTACAGGAGCGTGGGGATTGGCACAAGAAAAGAGATCTTTAGAGGTGTGAGGAACAGGGTGTAAAGTTCACTCATCCTCATTAGAAAAGGGAGGATCCTCTGACCAGACGGGTGTTGTGTCTGGCGGGATTTCGGATAGTCTTATATAATATGTCGTTCGCTCCGTAAACTCTAATTGTATTTATGCTTTGCCGTAGTCGGGTAAAAATAATATATCAACACCACAAAAATGTTCTTCGTAAAATTGGCTGAAGTTTTACTTTCCGAAATAGGTACAAGAGTTTCCACTTTCAACATCTATTTTTAAAGTTCCTCAAATAAAAGAGACTGCCAAACACTGCAGATTTCCAGTTTGAGCGCTCGTTTGAGCCTCTCGCAATCCGCTGCGGAATATAAGTTGTTTCCAGTAACTTGTCTAAATTATTCCAATATGCATACTCGTAGAATACTCTACAGATATAACGTAGGGCGACACAATGGGCGGTCTTGTTGCTAAAGGCGTTCTATTAAAGACAATCTTTGGATGGATTTAAAGGGTGAAAGAGAGATAATACTGCATGTCATTGTAGTCTGTGGTGTAACAATTTACATATACAATAAATAAATTCATACACAAAGCATATACTTATCTTATCATGAAACAAGAGCAAATAAATCTATACTAATATTATAAAGCTGAAGAGTTTGTTTATTTGTTTACTTGAACGCGCTAATCTCAGGAACTACTGGTCCGATTTGAAAAATTCTTTGAGTGTTAGTTAGTCCATTTATCGAGGAAGGCTATAGGCTATCTATATATATATCACGCTAAGACTAATAGGGAGCGGAGCACCAATGAAGAATGTTTCAAAATCGGGGTTGTTGCTTTCATTTTGAGAGCTTCCGCTGCGTGCGCTGCGTAAACGGTGAAAGTTTCGCAAAAATTATGTATGACAGAATTGTTCCCCTTTAAAAGTTCTCAAAAAAAGTCCGCAATAGCATATGTCTATCTTTTAAGGTTGGCTCACTATAATCGTTTTTATGCTAACCAAATTTGTTCTAAAATAATGCATTATTTGCGAAGGTGTTTTTATAAACATGACATTAATAGTTATCCAAATAAATACGTTATTCATGACAAGTATTTAATTTAAAACAAAATTGCTCTTTACATCATTCGATTTCAATGAATAACTTAGGAGATATCGCAGTTTTCAAATAACATCGCAGCAAAATAATGATCAAGTACTACGCGCGCATTTATGATGGCAACAGGAGCAATGGTGGCTCAGTGGTATCATCGGCTCCGACTTACGAGTTGTAGGTCGTGGGTTCGAACCCCAGCAGGCGCTTTACTTTGTGTAAATAATTTCATCACCACTGCTCTCAAAACGGTGAAGGAAAACATCGTGAGGAAACCGGCATGTCTTAGAACCAAAAATTGGAAGACATGTGACATCTACCAACCCGCACTGGGACCGCGTGGTGGATTACAGCCCACTCCCTCTCATAGAGAGCAGCCCTGTGTCCCAGCAGTGGGAACAGTAAGTAATAGGATGATTATGTATGTTATGTAAGGCAGTCATGAGGGGGAAGGGCGGTGGCCCCAGTTAGCTCTGCGAAATACCATGCCGAGCAGTTTAGACGCGTGGTTGGCTGAGTCGGCTCCTTAGGCTGGTTTTCCTCTCACGCTGACCGTCGTCGGCGCTGATAAGATAATGTATATAAGTTTAGTATTCATGGGCTGATTTTAGTCTCACGCTGGCCGTCGTCGGCGCTGACAAGTCAATTTATATAAAGTTTAGTATTCTATGAAATTACGCCAATCGCTCAGCGCTGACATCCTGAAGTACATACGTTTCGGCTGTCAGCGCCGACGGTCAGCGTGCGGTCAGCGTGACTCTAAAACCAGCCTCATGAAACGTTTTTTAATTACGCCAACCGTTCAGCGCTGACATCTGAAGTTCATACGTTTCGGCTGTCAGCGCCGACGGTCAGCGTGCGGTCAGCGTGACTCTAAAACCAGCCTTAGGAAACGTTTTTTAATTACGCCAACCGCTCAGCGCTGACATCTGAAGTTCATACGTTTCGGCTGTCAGCGCCGACGGTCAGCGTGCGGTCAGCGTGACTCTAAAACCAGCCTTAGGAAACGTTTTTTAATTACGCCAACCGCTCAGCGCTGACATCTGAAGTTCACACGTTTCGGCTGTCAGCGCCGACGGTCAGCGCGCTGACCGTCGGCGCTGACAGCTGTTTCGAAGGATGGTTTTAGAGTCACGCGTGACTCTAAAACCAGCCTTCGAAACGGTTGTGCTCAGCGAACTGTTTTTCCAAAATATCATCATATAAATACTTTTTATATGAATAAGTTAGTTATAATAAGTTTTCTTTTTAATTTAGTTGTTTTTGTTAATTTCCTTATCTAAATAGATACATTATTTGATTTTGTAGTATTTTAGGGTAATTCAGTCGCGGGTTAAAGTTAACGTTAGCCCAATGTAACTATTCCACGCGGACGAAGTCGCGGGCAGAAGCTAGTATAAAAATAATGATGAAGGTTAAGGAAATTGGAAATGTTTTTTAATAGCATAGGGAAGGTTTTACGGGTACGCTTTCTTTCCCCGAATACACCCAACTCTTTCGTCGATGGATAAAAATAAAGATGATTGTGAAACTTGAACCCCTCTTCAAAACTTCGTAAAATAAAATACGATAAAATCCACGCCGAATTCGATCTCGCGTAGAGCTAACTCTATATAATTTCGGCAAATCAAAAATTTTTTTCGATCAAAATTACGCTGTACACGGAATATCGCTGGCACACCCTACGCCGCCAGCCATAACACTTAAAACGTATCACAGGAGAATGTTCGCAGTAGATTGCTTGGTGTCAATCTAATATTTATGTCGGGAGCCTTATTTACGCAGCAACGGATATTGCCGTGTCCAGGGAATCGTCTTGGCAGATCTCATCATATTACTGGGGCCATAAACGGGTTAGGGACGGGATTATGAAGAAGTGATACAATTTATTTTATTGTGGCGACAAATAAATTGGTACGTTTTTTGGTACGTGATATTTAAATTGAATTGGCTGTTTACTGGTATTTTGTTAGGCTTTCCCAAAGCTCTTGAATGAGTGTTTTGAATAATAATGTTTTGATTAGTGGTTCTGTTTTTCTTTAGACTTGGCAGAATTTTATATATGACAGTTTTTTATTCTTTACTTGTTTTTACCCGACTGCACCAGAAGGAGGGTAATGTTTTTCGAGAGTATGTATGTATGTATGTATGTCTATTTCTTTGGCACGCTCTGTAGCCTAAACGGCTTGATGGATTTTAACATAGGAGGTGTCGTTAGATTCGTCTTAATCGTAGAAGTGACATAGGCTATATAATATTTATGTATTGCATCTGCAAGTACAAAAAAAAGGGAGGGGAAGGTTTTTTTTTAAAATAATTTTCAACAATATTGGTATCAAATAAAAGCTGGTAATGAGTCAATTCCAAATTAAGGTATATTAATAAAACTAAAAAAAATGCAATAAAGAAAATTATTCAAAAAACAAAAAACCCGACTGCAAAAACACATAACTGAAAAGAGAAAAACAAGCATTATAATCTATAGAATTTTGGTATCGCAGGCGGGGACAATAATAATATAACAATAATAACCGGAAATATGGTGTACCTAACTTTTGTTTGTCCCAAAATTCTATAGATTATAATGCTTGTTTTTCTCTTTTCAGTTATGTGTTTTTTTGATGGTGTACATTTAGACATTTAACTAAACCTTTTTTTAAATTCGTTCAACCGATTTTAACTTCTTTTGCGTTGGCGGTATGACAAATGGTAGTTGCAGTAAATAGTTGGTATTATAACCACTTTTTTGCTTTAATGGCAGTTGAACGGACTATGAAAATGGTTTAGTTAAAGTTCTAATTTCAAATGAAGTATAGGTTAGGAATATTTAATCGAAATCTTTTTAAAAGAGTATTATCAGATGAAGATTTTTTTTACTTTTTTGAGGTTTAAATTAAAAAAAACAAAAATAAGCAATCGCTTCATACAAATCAGAACGAGTAAATGTCATTTTTTCCACATTAATTAAAACAAGACTCAGCACATTGAACAAACTATCAGATATACTGCATTACTCCATCGATCTCCATCCTTTGTACGCCAGATTAATTTTATTCGCAAACAATCCGACATCGACCAACAAGGGGAATTAATTTCATCACAATACTCTTACCAATTTTATATAAAATCTGTGATTGCTAGCAATCTCGGCGCGATCATTAAGCGGACAGGGATATATATTAAATGGTTCGGTCTCGTATGATGCGGTCGCTGTCAGCTTCCGGCACATTTGTTTGATTTCGACTTTACTGATTTACGTGAGGCTTATATACGTTGCGGGAGGGTTATATTTCCCCTGATTTGGGTACTTTCGAGGTTTTTTGAGGATTATATTATAGCCACAACGAGTGGTGATAACTTCTTCAATGTACAACCAGAAAAATGAATTGTCAAGCAAACTGATAACCTACGTCAATTTGCCGTGTCATATCCATTTTATGCAACTGTCAAAGAATGACAGTTGGGAATTTAAATATAGCTACGGACATTATAAATAGGTAGTCAATTTGCTTATCTAGAAAATTGCCTGGCTTTACGTTTTGCACATTCTGGGTTGTCAGTTCCACTGCTGTTTGTATGTGGTTACTATTTTAAGATGAGCTTAAAAGGTTTGTGCAAATACAAGAGAAAAAATAAAATTGTTTAAAACACAAGTCAAAATAAAATTTATATAACACGGCAAATAATAACAAAAAATAACAAATGTCAAAGAATGACAGTTGTGATTTTAAATATAGCTACGGACATTATACGTTGGTAGTCAATTTGCTTGTCGACAATATTGCCTGACTTTACGTTTTTGCACATTCTGGGTTGTCAATTCTACTGCTGTTTGTATGTGGCTATTCTTTTAAGATATTATGATCTTAAAAGGTATGTGCAAACACAAGAGAAAAAAAAACAAAAAGTCATAGTGAATTTGTGGTGAAAAATTATACAGGAAACTCGGTAGCATATGGTAAGTAAGGATGTATACGGATTTGTGTAAGGTGACCTGTCGCGTCCGGCCCTGGTCCAGGCCATGGTGCGGAGCGAGAGGGCATGGCAAGCCATCACCTCCTTCTGCGAAGTAGTAATGCTCGCGAAGGAGGAGGCGGAGCGCGAGAGGGAGAGGCAAATGCCGCGCCCTAGCCGCCACCGCCGTAGGAGACGCCCCGGGCGTCGGGAATTGGTAGCAGATTTCCGGCCACCATAGGCGCGGGCTTGCGAACGGAGAGTAATGGGTAGCTCGCCGTCCGATAAGGACCAGGCCCGGGTCGACGGCGCATCGTGTTCCACGTGCGCCTCAAAGAGATGTCAGCAAAACCGACGGGGTCCGCTAGGGCCGATGCCTACCGGGGCCGCGGGTAGTCCTAAGGGGAAACCGTGGCCCCTGGCAAGGCAAGGGAAGGAACACGGGTGGGTTTTAGTCAGTAAGAGTCTGACACGCCGTTCCGCTCCGCCCAGAGCGGCAGAAGTCATTTGATGCGACCCCACACAAAAAAAAAAAAAAGTATTTGTGTGTAAGGTAAGGATGACAAATAATACCGACTGGACGGATATTTGTAATGTATTTAAACTCCTTTTATGCATTATGTCCATCTTAAATCTCTGCGTTATTTTATAATTGGAAATTCGTAGGTATGACACGCTATTGATACTTTCATCAAAAAAATGAAAGCCTTCATGTTTAACTTTGCTGAAAATACAGCCTTTTGGGATTCATTTATGAATTTTCTGTATCAACACCATTCAGCCACACATCATTACACATTAAAATGTTTAATACATTTTACTTCGGTTTCTTGTACACCATTATCTTATAAAATACACAGAACATAATTATAAAACACTTTTACGAAAGGCATATTAGGAACACAAAAATTACTTTTGTAACAATTTAATTAAAATTCGTATAATCTGGATAATTAATAGCAGTTCCAAGAAAACCAGTGTTCAACATACAGGGTGGCAGGGATATCTATGCGAAAACTGTTACCATGGATTCAGTACGTGATTCTGAATCCATACTCCATTTTTGCATCGATGTCCCCTGCCACCAGGTGTAATGTAATAAATTTAAAAAATGTAATAGAATGACTTTTTATGTACTTTTCATTCTTAGAAAAACACAATCCAATTTAACAAAAAATACAACAAGATAAAACAAAAATTGTTCTGCTGCCTCTATCTCACATAACATCTACCCGCAATCCCAATTCCAGACTGATTCGCTTTAACAGCACCTCTTACCCCGCGGCCACGAGCTACAAGCTCAAGCGAAACGCGTCTCGCGAGTTCGCGACAGCGAATGCGAAGAAGACAAATGAGAGAAGCTATTAAAACAAAGATGTAAATCGTAGATTCGCCCTGTCGGCCGCGTCAAAAGATGGTCGCGTTTTTGTTTCGTTTTGACATTTCTCACATACACAATATCGCAGAGATTTGACGTGTTTTTCATGAAAATGCCATTGTTATTAGTGCTCTTTTCAGTATTTTTTTGCGCGACTTAGTACGGTGAGGCCAAATCTAACGATTTAAATCTTTTGATCATAGCATGCTACGGGGCACCACGAAGCGTCTTGCGGAGCGGCGAACAGAGACAGGGGACGCGCGCGCTAGTCGCTTGACGCAAGTCGCGTCGCTCGAGGCCGTGAACGGGGTCTTAGCGGACCGCATTTTATTGTTCAGTTGATGGACCGATGGACCGTTTCATGGTTTACCGCTAATATGATCCGTTACGGGGATCCGTCATTTTCTTTTATAGTTTTGGTGAAATAATTCATGCTTTTTTTATCTATTAGGGGTGAAAGAGAATAGGAGGTCCATCAAGGTCGTCTCCTTGTGTGACATTGGTGCTAAAAAAGACAATTTGGGCTTTTCTTATTTGTAACGCGACGATATTATCATGGACGTCCACGGCATCACGATGGGACAGGGAAGTCAAATCTATCGAAATAAGAAGAAAACGCTTTTAAATTTCTGTCCACAATAGCGTTATAATGTGTACGTATTGCCATTTTATGGACGTCCACGTCCATAAAATGTCCAGTTATGTTTAAGTCGCATGTAATAAGGGACTTCCCTGTGCTATCGTGATGCCGTTAAGGTTCACAATAGTATCGTAACGTTAGAAATTATAAAAACGCATAATGTATAGTTTTTCTTAGAACTTTTGCGAAAAAGCAATTTTCGCCTTGTTCGTTATTTTTTTTAGTTTTTCATTATTATCGTTTACTACCAAGAATCCTGACAGATATTTCCCGATGGTATGTGAAGTCAAGTTAGAGACCCATGGGTGGCATAAAAACTCTGACACCAGGTTATTCACTAACCCTGCGAAAAAGAAAGAAAATACTACCAAGAATAGCCAGTCGGCTGACGGCAGCCGACTCTCTATTCTTGGTAGTCTAGGCCTAGTTATGCTTCTCACATCGTACGAAAAGGTTATTTTAATTCACCCAAAATGTATTTTTACGACGTGCTGCAAGCTTCCAAAAACTAAAACCACGAGCGAACTCAACGAACAAAATGTCACACATTCCCCTGAAAAATAAAATGGAGACCGGGGTTACTTTTTGTTTAAGCGTTCTGCTCCTACAAAACAATATCCCGGGCATTTCTATTTATATTTGTAAACGTTGAAAAGTTTTCCCCAGGAATAACTGCGAATTTAAACTATTGTGGGTATTTTCGGGAACTTTTGGACGTTTTTGGCGTCAGACTGACTTCGGCGGACATGCCTCAGAGGTTGGATAGATATTTTGAGGATGTGTGTGTGTGACTGTGTGCCTAATTTTAGGTGTGAAAGTTTTTAGTGAGCGAGTGACATAAAAGGTAAGGAGTGTATTGCAGCGGTCACTTGAGTAGTAAGGTTGACGTGTTTAGCACTTATTTCAAAATTGCGAGTCCAAGACTATTCAGTAGGTATGATTTTAACGATAAACTTAATGAGTATCAACAAGCTATTCATGATGATCCTAATAGATATAATAAACCCAAATCATTAACATGAAATGAAGAGATCCGTAGGAGAACCAAGGTAACCGACATAGCTCGAAGAATTGCCAAACTTAACTGGCAATGGGCAGGGCACATTGCTCGTAGAACAGATGGCCAATAGGGTCAAAAGGCTCTGAAGTGGCGACCGCGTACTGGAAGAAGTAGCGTTGGAAGGCCTCCCACAAGATGGAACGATGACCTTGTGAAGGCCGCAGGAATCAGCTGGATGCGGGAAGCACAGAATCGGTCGAAGTGGCGGTGCTTGGGGGAGTCCTATGTTCGGCAGTGGACGTCTTTTGGCAAAAATTATGATGATGATGATTAACATGAAATACACACACACACATCATTGGCAAGCACATCACTTGAGAACGGCTGGCCTGATTTAGCTACTGAGAAATCAATCTGCCTAGCTTTTTCCCAACTATGTTGGGGGTTGGCTTCCAGTCTAACCGAATACAGCTAATACCAGTATTTTTCTGGCAACTTTTTTTTTTGGCTTCTGGGATATCTCAGATGAAAAAACCCAATAACACTTTCCCGGCCTGGGAATTGAACCCAGACTTCATACTCAGCAGTAGTGCTTGCAACCTCTAGACCATCGAGGCAGACTGTACTTGCATAATATTAGGGTCGCGCCACACCTGCCGAACGTTCGGCACGGAAGGTTCGGTGGAATACGCTCCTAATGTTTTTCAAGTTACCATGACACATCAGCCGAACGTTACGTTGGTTCATGAGCAAGCGTCACATGACGCGACGGGACGTTCCGCGCCGAACGTTCCGCAGGTGTGCCGCTACACTTACAACTTAAGGCACACGCACACACGCTATGTATCCCTCCCTGTTATATAACTCTTTCAAATCCAAACATGGCTGGTGTCAGCTCCAAACGTATACATTATTCGTTAACATTCACAGTTTTCAACCAGAATTTCAGTCCATATTTCACAAATTTTCCAGAGCTTGAAAATATTATACTTAAAGAATATTCTCCTATTTCAGTTTAAAAATCTTGTTTGGGACTGAATCATATTGTATTCGAGAAGTACGTGCCAATATAGTTATGGAGATTTTTCAGTGGTATTCTTCCAAACTTAGATTGGTCTCTTTTAAAGTAAAAATAGTTTGGAATGCAGGCTCAAGTTATAATGGTTATTGGTAATATTGTTCTATTTATGTAGATCCCTCCCGTCGTCGAGATGTTTTTGCTTGAGAGTTCAGTTTTTATTGGATTTAAATTGTTGTTAACTGTTGAATAAACGTTTCTGTCTTGTTGTTACAATTTAATGATGGAATCAAAAGTTGAGTTTGTAAATAACTAGATGTTGCCCGCGTTTTCACTCGAATCTTAGGGAAATTCATCTCGAATATTAAACTGTTAAAAAAATTAAAGTATCACCTCTTTCATAACTCACTGAGCGGCTTTAAATTTTTGGTGCAATCCTGTGTGTGTGAGTGTCCTAATTTCGGCACCATAAAGATACTTTGTCATGCTTAGTCGTTTTTGTAGATTATCAGCCAGGGAGTTCCCTTATGTAAAGGGTTTTCGCGCGTCAGAGTGAAAAAACGGAACCCCAATAGGAGCACTCGTGTGTCTGTCAGTCTGTCTGTTCATCTGTCACAGCCAATTTGCTCCGAATCCAATGGATAAAGTCGAAATTTGATACACATACTACCCAAATACGGACAAATTTATATTTGCAGTTAGAACGTATGGGAGAACATGTTTTTCAAATACGATATTAAAGTTCTTGGTATAAATTCATCTTGACTACGGAACGCAAATAAAGTATTGGATATATTTGTTTGAACTTTTGTATTCAAACTGGAAACGTTGTTAGATATAAGTAGATGTTTAAATTAATGCCGCCTCCATAATGTATAAAGACAACATTGACTAGAGTACGCTACAACATAGACATATACATGTAAAACCATCCTAATCAACCTGAAAAATAACGTCATATCAATCTTCATCACAGGTATCGAGGTAATCCGTATAGAAACATGAAATATGTGTGCCTACCCTCCGCGAGACCACCGTAATGATATGTTCTGCCTAATAAATCTGCCGGCTGACACCGATGAATATTGATGAGCTCGTAACATCAGCAAAAATATTACAACACGAATATTTTAGCTATTTATAGAAAAATGTTTTTGTTTTCTTTAACGTTGAACGTGGGTTTAACCAAATTTTTTTTTGTTTAAAAATATAAGTGCAAAGAAAGAAATCTCGTTAAATAAAACTCTGTCTATGCTACAACTGTCTCAAAAGATCTCCGAAAACGATATTAGCCCAGGGAAATTAAATGTGACAAACATATAATTGACTCGTCATTACTTATAACTTAATACAACTTTTGTGTTACAGCCGTTTCATTTAAACTGCATAATAACTGACAGTTGTGTTTTACTGAATATTATAGCGCTACAAGCATCGATCACTAATAGTTTTTTATTAGTGATCGATGGCTACAAGGTTATTCTGTCGCGTGATCGAAATCGGAACTTATACCGCCATTTTGTTTTACCGATAGAAATTCGCAAAGTTTACAAACAACGCCTTCTGTAAATGTCATTCAAACGCAAACAGGTTCTTGTGTGGTTTTTGTGAACGGACCATTTAAGTTTGGTGAACAATTAATTTCGCCGGTTTTACAAAATTGTAATTGTAATTTTGTTGTAATTGCTTTTGTTGTGGTACCTAATTAAATAATAAAGTAAAGACGTTACTATTCTTTTGTTTGCTGTGATAAAATCAACAATGAGATGAAAATATAACATTAAGATAATATAAAATATAAAATGAATGTGTTTTTGACATTTAAAAGATAAATAAAACAATGGAGTGATAAACTTTATTTTTTGAGAAAAAAAAAAGAAAAGACTTAACGAATATTTTTTTTTGGCACAGAGGCAACGAAGCGCATTAGTAAGAATTGCGTTTATTTGCATTAAAAAATGCAAAGAAAAAACTCAAAAAAGAGCAAATTAGGGGTAAATATGCGTCACATCCACTCAAAACGGCTATCGCTCAGCATACCCTATGCGAGACAAAGCCACAACGCTGGTTTTCAGCAACAGCCGCCGACAGCATATTCAGCAACATGGGTTCCCAAACAATTTTGTTGTTAAGGAAAAGAATGAGAAATAAGGCGAACGCGAAATAAGGCGAATGATAAATGGTAATATTATTTTCGGCTTCAGTGGACGTTCGACCGGTAAATATGTTGTGAATATTCGACCAAATATATTGCAAATATTCGGCCAATAATTATTTGTGGAATATTTGGGATAGTAGAGACGAGTGTGTGGGATTAGTATGAGAAATAACTAGGTCTTGTATTAATATCAGTGAAACCACATTTTACTGAGTAGCAGTGGCTCTTTCAAACTTCGTCGAACGATTAATTCCACTATTACCACTTTAGAGGTATGAGGAACAGGGTGTAAAACTCACTCATCCTCTATTGAATAGGGAGGATCCTCCGAACAGATGGGTGTCGTGTTTGGCGGGCAACTGCCCAACGATTGATGTCGGATAGTCTTATGTCGTTCACGCGGTAAACTTTTATTGCGCGATGCAGGATTTGTGTGACGTTAGGATTTTTAGTTCGCATGTGGCGATGTCGATGTCGCCACACCACCATAATTATTTCACCCACAAAACTAAAGCCACAAGTTTATTTTTTGCGGTTGCTGCTAAGATGAATTAAGTTTAGTTTAAGCTTTTTCAAAAAACAATAAAAAATTCCTTAAAATTCAAATTAGTTGTGTCTCATGTCTCTCATGCGAAATCTGCACCGGTCAATATAAAGTCTTTCTACAAAATCAGCTTACTTTGAATTCCAAAACTTACAAATCCATATTTTAGCATAATATTCTGTAAAGTAAGAAAATTGATCTGAGTAGTAGGAAAATTAAAATATATTTATAGACCTAGACTCAGCATAACCGTGAGACGATTTCATTTAAAATAACTGAATCTGCAAAGTATCCGTTACTAGGGATTTGCTGCGACTTCACTTCAACATTTTCAGAGAAAAATTTCTTGGTCAGCGATAGACACTGACCAAATATAAAGTAAGAAAATTATTGAAATGCGAGTACTTTGCTTGTAATAAAAGAGAGCGAGCCTGTGGCTCATTTTATCTTACACAGGTGATAGTTAATTGACTCAGGCGTGACTTTGCGGAAATCCATTATAAAATACAATAGACGACGTATATTTAGTAACTTAATCCGCTTAACTGTTCTTAAAGAGTTAGAGAACACTGTAAGAAATCGACACGTGTTTCGCCTTTCAACGAGGCATCCCCAGGATGACGATGACGGTTGCGAACTCGAACATTTTGCGTTCGGCTCTTGTCGGCTCTTGTCGTGGCAACACTTCGTGTCCGAGTTCGCAACAAGTCAATCGTCATCCTGCCTCGTTGAGAGGCGAAACACGTGTCGATTTCTTACAGTGTTCTCTAACTCTTTAAGAACAGTTAAGCGGATTAAGTTACTAAATATACATCGTATATTGTATTTTTTTTAAACAGGTAAACATTTGATCTGTGAGGGTGTGTGTGTTTATCTAACTTTAGGTTCCGATGGTCTTAGAAGTTTTAGGGGTGTTAGGGCCTCGTGGCTAAATAATAACAGGCGCACAGGTGGTTGAAGGTTAAGCGACGCTTGACGCGGTGGGTTCATGGATGGGTGCCCATCCATAACATATCGAGACCCCTCAGTGCCTCGGAAGGCAATTTAAAGACGTTGGTCCCGGCTGTCATTCGTAGATCTTTGACAGTCGTTACGGGTAGCCAGATGCCCAAGTCTGACCAATCTTGCCAAGAGGTGTCGTGTTCCCAGTAACTGGATTGTGGAGGTCCTGAATAGGCAATTGGTCCATGAAAAGTACTGGTAAAAGTACTGATTCAGCTGCATCTGGTTAGACTGGAAGTCGAGCCCAAGATAGGTGGGAAAAGGGTCGGTTCTATTAGAGATTGTACCAAAAATACAGAAACCCATCTATTTTGCTAACGCTACTCCTAAAACCATTCCCATTTTAGATATTTCAGCCATCGTTGGTAACTCTGTAATGATAGTGATACCGTCTGACGGCGCGTCGCATTCTGCTAAAATATGGTGCACCCGGGTGAAACATACTGCAGCAAGTTATTATACGCGAACTACTTTTGTTATAGAATGGACCAAATGGGATTTTATTACGTTAATGTTTAATCTGGGTTATTTTCCAAATGTGAACATAGGAAAACATAACATCACGCCTTGGTTCCCCGAGGGGTTGGGCAGAGGTGTATAGCACTAGGAAGTGGTGAAGGGCGGGCGTTTCGGGGTTACTGTCTTATGTAATTTTGATGTTCGAAAAGTGCTGATTTTCAGCCTAGTTTGAATAAGTTACTCTTGAATTTTGTTTTTTTATTTTATATTTTTGTATCTATAGAAAACCCTCTTTTTGCCAGTTATGTTTAAGTGCCATGGGAGCGAGCCTATTGCAATCAACCGGGCACAAATCCAGACTCCGGGCTGCTTCTGAGAAATTCCAGGTAGAAAAACCCAATAACACTTTGCTTGACCTGTCAAGCGAACTGTGGCGGCATCTACATCGCCACATACGAACTACGCATCAAAATCCTGACGTCACACAAATCCTGCATCACGCAATTAGAGTTTACCGCGCGAACGACATAAGACTATCCGACATCAATCGTTGGCAGTTGCCCGCCAGACACGACACCCGTCTTGTTGGAGGATCCTCCCTTTTCTAAAGAGGATGAGTGAACATTACACCCTGTTCCTTATGCCTCTAAAGAATCAAGGATCTCACGCTCAGCTGTAGCACTTGCAACCACTAGACCAACGAGGTAGTAAATTTTTCCAAATGACGTGTTTCATTCTTATTCAAATTGCATGATTATTAATACTGCCTGTAAGTGACCCACTGCAGTGTAAAGCCACGATCGTACATGGAAGGAAACTTCAATGATTACTACGCTTGTTAGAGTGATTTCAGGCAATTTTCAGGTTTCTTTACTATATTTTTTTTTGCTTCGCCACAAATCTGTGGTATTAAATTTATAATACTTTAAAAGGGTCTGTTATTCATTTAACCTCATATACTTCCTATTTTCTGTTCCTTAAAATAGAATTGAACACTCTAATTTAATGATTGCGCCTCTTTTTGTGGTCCTCTATCAATTTTATTTGGCATTCGATTTGGCATAGTGATATTCGATTATTTGGCATTCGATTTGGCATAGTACACCCTTCTATTTTGGGGTTCTAAAATACTAAATAGCTGTAACTAAATTCGCCGACCGCTGCTTCGGCACCGCTCGCTTTGCTCGCTAGGCTAGCGCGCGGTTGGTCACAGTCGGGGCTTAGTTACTGCGACCAACTATGATAAAAGGTTAGAAAGTTAAAAAGCGGGTCAATATATTTAAAAAAGTGTGCATCATTAGAAGGTCAATAAGTTTTTAGAGGATCAGTTAAATGCTTCTACAGAATTTTGATACCATAATAACAGGATTAGTCAGTCAGAAAGTTTAATAACTGTCCAGGAACAGTCGTCACGAAGAATGGACTTTTTCAGTTGATACCTTCTGAAGTAAGAACGTGTGACTATATTTCATTCATTTGTGTATATTTTTATTGCCGTTATTTTTTATTGAAACTAAAACTTCCTCCCGTCTAACAACAGAAAAAAACAAAGATTATTTATAAACTTCCTCAAGAGAGAAATCTTCATGCGATCTTTTATTGTAACACTAGTTTCTGACCACGACTTTGTCCGTAAAATACGTAATAATATAATTTATGAAATTTCATGACCGACACACTGCGTCGCAATAGTCGCGGCCTTTGCGCTGTTACTTCGTTTTCGCTTAGCGTTCATACAGACTTTTTTTATTTTTGGTCGGCTCCTAAGCATCATGGCGTGATGTTAAATACCGTATAACCTTCCTCTAGAATTGAGCTATAAAATGCAAAAAGAATTTTTCTAATCCGGCTGGTAGTTCCAGAGATAAGTGCGTTCAAATTCAAACAAACATAAAAACTCTTCAGCTTTATTATTAGTACAGATTGATACTCGTAGATTATTTTTCAAAGAGAAATGTAAGTAAGAAAGCACCTTTTCCTCTCCGTTTTCCTGAACAAAACACCAGCGAACCTTACCTACATAACAAGGGAGGCTTCTATAAACATTTGTTCATAAATCGTTTCAATTACATAGACCGTCGACCCACCGAACTCAATTGTCTGAGAAGGTCACTCGGAATTATCAATATCTTTGGATCGGAACGCGAAAGGAAAAATCTGCAGTCAGCAGGCGGCACGTGATGTAAATATCTGAAGATATGGAGCGTTTGGATGGGCTAGTGACTTGAGCTAGTGGGTAGAATAGTAGAGTAATATAAGAGAGCCAAAAAAACAAAAAAAGTTGAGAAGCGTACCTTGACGTAAAGCGGTTTAAATGTGTGCTTGTGGTGTTGGTGTTAATGTGTTGGTTAGGCATCTTCAGTAAGCTAATGCTTAGGTTGGATTGTATAGGTAAGTTACTTGAACAAGTAGGAAGCAGAGTCGTTGTCAATATTGCCAATATTATCCTGTTAAAGAAGCGTTGTGAGTAGGTAACCGAGTTACGTCACTAATTAGGAAAGTTTGTTGAACTAATAATAACGATATCATGGAATTATTTTGCAAAATATCGCCAAAACGGTGATGAGGAGCGTTTGAATTGGCAAGTGACTGGCGCAAGTAGGTAGCATTTCCAATAACTGAAGCGAAGAATTCTTGGCCTAGTTAATAGAACTGGAAATGCCAGGAAGGCTCTGCGTGCTAGCAAAGAAATTGCATACATACAAATTACTGTTTCTATGAATCTTATTATTTAAGGCAATGGCGAAGGCTATGCACAGAGTAGGTACCTACCATAGCCTTCTAAAACCAAGAGAGTTCCTATTCTTAACATAAAAATAGTGTTTTTCTATAATTATCAAACAGGAAAACTCACATGCCTTTTCGCTCGACGTGTTACCTAAATATTGGTATGCTTCCCCTATTTGATCAGCTCATTGGCTATGTGGTTGAAAGTCAACCGAAAGTGTGTGCATTGACTTCAAAGTTTTCGTTAGCCATTGTTTGCATTATAGATAACACTGAATTTTCATAGTAAACTTGCCAAAAACTTACTTCAAAGCACAAATAACTAAACTCGATCAAGCAATCATTATGTTTGGTACTAGGTTAAAAACAACGTAGTGATAAGTAGGCAAACTAGGACCTAACGGTGGAGATTCTTGCCCATTCTTCTCCATACGAAAACTACCTTTTGGAAGGGGTGACTAGAATCAATTCTAGTTTTTGTATGACGTTTAAATGTATGTCTAATTGAAATAAATTAATTGACTTTGATCTTGTTAAAAAATCAAATTTACTCCTTTCAAACCGGAACTAGGTGGTAAAAATTGTGACTCTTTCAGGCGATACACTTCCAAAGCTGCACCACCTACTACTAATTCAGCGCTATTTGATTAGCGTCTATGTTACTAGCTACCCAGTAGCTAATCAGTTGGAACTCAGTAGCTAGTAAGTTAGAACCCAGTAGCTAGTCAGTGGGAATCCAGTAGCTAGTCAGCTAGAACGCAGCTCGCCATCTCAGCACGTCCGTAGCATCACGTAGCAGTACTTACCCCGGATATAATTATTCGTTGAGCCCGGATCTGCGACCGCACCGCGCTGATATTCAATTTTACAACAACCATAAATTTATATATATGATTTGCGTAACAAATTTTAGAGTTATAATTTCAATACATATGTAATAAATACCTTTAAACGAGCAATGCTTGCATATGTACCTATATACAGGGTGTCAGGGGCCACTGCCCTCCTAATGGACAATTTTTAACGCCACCTGCAACACACGGGGTTAGCAGATCCCATAGCTAACCTTTGAAACACAGCAATGCAAAAATAGGAATACTTAGTACAAGCTTATTTTGATTTTCACGTAGAAACTGAAATTGCACTGCCATTGCTATTTAAAAAAGAATATCTGGTCAACCGAGCTCTACTCGGGGTGAAAAGATAAACATATCGTCCAGATACACCAGCGTTTTATCAGATTTCCGAGTCTGTGAAAATAAAGAAAACGATTTTTCCCAGATATGCGACCTAGCTAGATCGATTTTTCACCCCATAAACCCCAAATTGCAACTATCATCGAAATCGTTGAAGCCGTTTCCGAGATTCAGATTATTATTGTCAGGGACATCGACGCGAAGCCTATTACCATTTAATAATAGCCACGGAAACCAAGGAATTTAATAATACACAAAATAAGTAAAATTTACAATTACCAATCAAATAATATTGGCACAAAGATATCTTTCGTCTATCATCTTACAATGATGTCACTAGGAGCAAACCTTCATCATAATGTTCCCACTGCTGGGACACGGGCCTCCTCTCTGTGAGAGGGAGTGGGTCGTAATCTACCACGCGGGCCCAGTGCGGGTTGGTAGATGTCACATATCTTTGAATTTGTGGTTCTAATACATGCCGGTTTCCTCACGATGTTTTCTTCACCGTTTTGAGAGCAGTGGTGATGAAATTATTTACACAAAATAAAGCGCTTGCTTGGGTTTGAACCCACGACCTTCAAGTCGTAAGTCGGGGCCGTTACCACTGAGCCACCACTGCTCTCAATGCTACGCATATCTTTGAATAATCACTAAAGTTAATTCAGAGTCTGGATTTCTGCCCGGTTGATGGCAATAGGCTCGCCCCCTATTACATGGGACTTAAACATAACTGGCGAAATGTGGGTGTACTATTAGGTACACCTCTACCTAACCTTTCGAGGATTACAGGCGTGAATATATTTGTTGTAAACCAATTGAAGCCACTTATAGAAAGACGTTAACCAATTCTACGCCAGAAACTATGTAACAATATTAACATGATGTTAAACTAATTAACACGGTCGTTTGATGTAATACTCTTGATTAATAGTGATAATTATAGTCGTCTACTTACGGGTAAAGCTAATTGTAGACATGTATCTACAGTTAGGTACAGTACGACACAACTACGATGTAGCATCGACAAAAACTACGTATCAATTATACGAATATGTTTAGATAAATTACCAAGTTATTGCGTTTGCGTAAAGATCATTTTCGCCTGAAGCAGTACCTAATAAATGTTGATGATTTTGAAGGCGAACTCTGTTCGGATGTGATCGGTTTTACGAATTTTGTCGATGCTAAAACTTAGCTGTGTCGTACTGTCTCTGATAATTGCTTACTTTGTGACTGGTAATGCGTACTATCCTTACACCTGTGGACGTTCTATGAAATTGGCGTTTGTAGTAGGTATTATGCAAACGTAAAAGACACATAACATCACGCTTGCATTCCCCAAAGGGCTAGGCGGAGGCGTACTTATGGTACACCCACATTTCTCTAGACGAGTAGCGAGGCAGGGTGTTTCGTAAGAGCCGTTTGGGAAAAAATTGGATCATAAGAAATCAAGTTTTAAAAGTTTAAACTTAACTTTAAATAATTACTCCTACGATGCCTGTACCGTTGCATGCACCCATAAGCACAATGTTTTGCGAGCATCACATTACGTACTCAAAAATCAATCTTCCTAGCCTTTTTCCCAACTATCTTGGGGTCGGCTTCCAGTCTAACCGGATGCAGCTGAATACCAGTATTTTACATGGAGCGACTGCCTATCTGACCTCCACAACCCAGTAACTGGGTAATACGGTACCCCTTGGTAAGACTGGTGTCAGACTTTCGGGCTTCTGACGACTCGTAACGACTGTCAAAGATCCACAAATGGCAGCCGAGACCAACGGCTTAACGTGCTTTCCGAGGCACGGAGGATTCTCGGTATGTAAAGATAGTCACCCATCCACTGACCAACCCCGGCAAGCGTAGCTTAACCTGATGGATCGACCCGTGCGGCTTGTTATTACTTAGCCACGAGCTCCTCACATCACATTACGTACTACAACAGTGAATTTTTACACCAAAAATAATAAGTAAATTCTTTTGCACAAAGTTACGTAGTTTGATTTACATAATGCGTGGTTGAAGGCTTCGTGTGGGGGGGTCTTTTAACACCCTGTATGACGTAACCTCCATGATAATCATGTCACATGTTAATTTGCTACCAGATCTTTGGAGTAATCTGGTAGCAAATTAGGTTTCCCAGAATACCCAACTGTAGACGCAGACGAGAGTAAACAACTGCCATAAAGCTGGAAGACTCTTTGATTACGACATTTACAACGAACGATCATTAAAGTAAGCGAAAGAAATTAATTTAAAACGAGCCGGATTGAAAAGTTTCCAAGCACTGCTTTAACAATTTGCACGGGACTCTCTGAATATTAATAAGGTCTTAATACGCGAAGCAAGGTTTTATGGGACTTTGGGTGTTTCTGTATTGTGTTGCTAAGATGGGTAACTTTGTTGATTCGCTTGAGTAATAGGATCCATAAAACAGCGGTGCTTGACGGCAGAAAAATGTTTGATGGTATTACTTCCCAAGAATTAGATTAGGACCTTCAAGGAGTTGGGAAGCAAAAGCAAAGGTCACACAAATCCTGCATCGCGAAATTAATGTTTACCGCGCGAACAGCATATATATAACTTCCTTCTACCAGTTTGAACTCTGTTCCTAATTATCAAGACTGATGAGCAATTTATAGCGTGTAGATTGTGCAAGTTGTAGTGTTCAATTTAGTAACGCGTTCAGAAAACTGATGGGGTTGCCATGGCGTTGCAGTGCATCAGGGATGTTTATGGCGGTGCGTGTAGATTGTTTTACTTTATTGCGCAAGCGCGCTGCATCAATGGTAGCACGAGTCATGGCCAGCCCCAACAGGGTTCTGAAAATGATAGCGGACAGAGTGGACTGTCCTTATTGTAGTTCACTGTTGTCAGTTACATGTGTCACCGTATTGTTCTGTTTACTAACACGTAGTCTTAAGGACATTGTTACTAATCCTTTATAAGTCTTGGCTTGAAATAAAGTTATTGATTGATTGATAATTAGAGAGGAGCTCGTGGCTAAGTAATAACAGCCGCATGGGTCGATCCATCAGGTTAAGCTACGCTTGCCCGGATTGGTCAATGGATGGGTTACCATCTTTACATACCGAGACTCCTCCATGCCTCGGAAAGCTCTTTAAGCCGTTGGTCTCGGCTGTCATTCGTGCCAGTCACACAGTCGTTATGACTCCTCAGAAGCCCGAAAGTCTGACACCAGTTAAGACTGGTGTCAGACTTTCAAACTTCTGATTCTGACTTTCGATACCACTTGGTAAGCCAAGGGGTATCGTATTACCCAGTTACTGGGTTGCGGAGGTCAGATAGGCAGTCGCTCCATGTAAAATACTGGTATTCAGCTGCATCCGGTTAGACTGGAAGCTGACCCCAACATAGTTGAGAAAAGGCTAGGCAGATTAATTGATTGATTAGAATAATAAAACGAAAAACGCTACTCAAACTAGGAACACAACCGTATTTAGTATGAAAGTGTGACCTTTGGGAAATATGGAGCCGTTACGCTCCGTTTTATCTCGACGGGGCTGTTCTTGTGTTTCCAGAAAAGGACAAAGTGAATCTCATAGTGCCTGTTCAACAGCTGTTCACCTGTACATTTTTCATTTTCATGCCATGACATTTCTGTCCTACTTCTGACGACAAACAAACATAATGGGCCATTGTGTGTTATCTGTGGAGTGTCAATTCATTGTCCGTGTCACTGGTGTGTGCGTGACACTGCGTGACATTATGTGCGAGTCTGACGTCACTGCGGCCATTTTGAATTTACAATGACTGGCGTATGTCAGTTTGGGTGGAAGGTTTTGTGATTGGACGGCTTACTACTAACTATTTAGTTGGTCACTGATGAATTGGTTTTAGGGTTTGTTAATCCGCTTTTGAAGGCCAGTAAATTATAATTTGCTAATTAATTTGCGTAACTGTCATCATGTACCCATGATTATTGTGTGTTATGTTTTTGTTGTTATCAGCTATACAAAATTTCTCATATAAGCTTTCAAAGGTGAATCGCTCATAAAGTGTTTTAATTCTAATGAGTTAATGTGACTAAGGTTAAGTGTATTTTGTTATGTACCGTGTTAAATAAAGATTTTTTAATATGAAAATTACCCATACAAATATTTCAACCTGCAAGGTGTCGTAACGGGAATATACGAAAATCACCAAAAAATGCCCAGTTTGAAATCAAATGAATTGCAATTGTTTATTCTGTAAATAGGTTATCGGAATACACGACATATATTATTAAAAAAATATAAAAAATAAGTTAGACGAGGTCGACGTTTCCTATCTGACTACTCTGTGAAGACAGGCCGAAACAAACTGCAGTATCTTTGAAAGTTCAGATATAATCTTGGTCAGGCCATATGAGGAGTTGAGGACCATGTAGATTAGTGTCTGAAATGGCCTTTTGAGGAAACAACACACACAGATTTGAGTGGACCTGTCCAGTCAGTGCAAGCATACAGAAAGTAGTAACAGCGCGGCAGTGGGACAATTGCTCATATTATTGCTTTAATATTCACAGTCACATGATAATAGCCAACTGTTTTGCCAAGCGAAGTAGTGATGATTGAAAAACTCCTCGATGGAAGCAAAGTTTGAGATGGTTTATAATAAGCAACAATGGATATTATCTAACGAATTACAATAATGTAAAAATATTATCCTGACGATTAGAGCTCCCTGTGATTAATATTTATACTTGGTCGACCGAGGTCTTCTCGGATGAAAATAGAGAATCATTTACTAGTATAGGATAGTTCATATTAATTCCATGTATACTACATACGACACACATACGAAAGCAATGGTGGCCTAGTGGTAACGGCCCCGACTTACGAGTTGCAGGTCGTGGGTTCGAACCCAAGCAGGCGCTTTACTTTGTGTAAATAATCTCATCACCACTGCTCTCAAAACGTTGAAGGAAAACATCGTGAGGAAACCGGCATGTCTTAGAACTAAAAATTCGGAGACATGTGACATCTACCAACCCACACTGGGCCCGCGTGGTAGATTACAGCCCACTCCCTCTCACAGAGAGGAGGCCTGTGTCCCAGTAGTTGGAACATTAATAGGCTGATGATGATGATACTATATACTAATTCCATGCTGTCATGATAGTAGGTACTTACTAATTCCATGCTGGTATGTCATAATCTATGGTAGCCATCTTGTAGGTAATCGAGCTCTGCTTGAGTGAAAATACTAAGAAAACTAATTTTCCCAGATATGAGATCTAGCTAGATTGATTTCTCGCCCCCGTAAACCCCTATATTGTAACTCTCATCGAAATCGTTAGAGCCGTTTTCGAGAACGTTATTACAAGTATAATATTACAAATTGTGTTTGTTACGATGAACCCGAATCGTTTTAAACGTCTGGCCGATGTAGTTTTACGTAATAGACGCGACAATACCCTACTGTGTCATCAGTCCGCTAAGACAGCACTAATGCGCAAAAGTGTTTACTGCATGGCTCCGGTCATATTATGATAAAATACCAAAAAGTTGGAAAGAATTGCCGCTATCGTTATTTAAAAAAAGGCTTCGAAGTTTCTTGACAGCCAAAGCATACTATAGCGTAACAGAATACTTAAGTGAAAAAAAAATTTGTACTTAACTGTTAATAATGTTTGAAAATAAGAATTATGTATGCTCTATTAATTTTGTTAATATTTTGTGGCTTTGTTTAGTGGATTTAGTTTATGTTTTTTATTTTATTTTTTATAGCTTTTGCATGCCTACTGGTAAAATATGGCTGAACCTATTCCCTATATCACCATGTATGTACTCATATTTGCAAAATAAAATATCTTTATCTTTATCTTTACAAATATTGCTCATCCTTGGGTTTTCCCTAGTCTTTAAACCAAAGCTCTTCAAAATCTATCCACGGAGTTTTGGGAAAAACTATATTTTGTTGAGTATTTTTGATACATGAAAAAATCGTTTAGGATTTTAATATACCTTAGTATTAACAGCTGCATATGAAAACAAAATGACCAAATTGAATAATTATGCTCTCAATATACCATTTACTTTGGGAGCTGATGAAATGTTTTCGAACATTTTGCGGATTTTAATGGATTTTAACATCCGTGCCAAACCGCAGTGGCAAACATATTGATGGTTTTACAGCAAATTGACTGGCACTTTATCGAAAATATTTGTAGAAATTATTATAAATTCATTTACGGTGGATTTGTTAAGCTTCTATAAAGGAACCCCTTTATCAACCGTGAATCTTTATGTGATCAACCGATCATATATTATAGTTTTTGGAATAAAGTACAAAAATCCTACCTGTCATTCATTTGAAATTCAAATGTATAGTTAATAATCCATGTATCCTATTCTAATTTATGAATCCAATTGAAATTATAAGGCTCTGTCCCGCTGTCGCGTTTTTATCGGTCAATAATAACGGATGCTATAGTGTGATACAATACAACCAATCCTTTGAGTTATTCGTCTGAAATAAATGTTTTTTGAAGTGAAAACTTCTTAACAGCGTTGTGCACGTTTTTTGGATGGGTAAAAATATATATTAAAAATAAAATGTTAAACTCGCGTCAGGACACGTGACCTGATCGAAAACTCGTAAGGGAGAGTAGAAATGTTGTTGACAGCGCACTCTGTTTAATTTTTTTGGAATATTTGATGGAGCTACAGCTTTCGTTCTTGTACTGACAGCAAGCCACATAAATTCCTGACATTTTCGTTAGATGGTGTTACGTTGTATCAAAAAGTTACTTAGTTTTCACTTCTATCGGCAGTCTCTAAAGACTCCCCGGATTTTTTTTTGTACTTAGTCATTACACAAATCTTAAAATTCATGAAATTTTGCACAAAGAGTTTGAATTGCAACAATATTTCAATCCACTGATAGGTACTAAAGTACGAAATACATATTTACAGTTTTATTTAGTTTTTAGCAGAAAACAGGTTAACATAAACTCTGTTTGAACTACGAATATGAACCGAAATATTGTGGCTTTTATGTAACGACTGTTGTGCTGAAGTTAAAACCAAAACAACATTTCGTATATCTCTTAGTTTTGCATGAACTGAGTTACTTTTGCAGTATATTTGGATTTTTATGCGGTTACGAATTTACAATTAAATTCAACGTTTTTTTGGAAAAGTTGTGTAATGTTGTAATACAATATAAAGAACCAGAAAATCATAATATCTGTCGCATGCCAATTTTATTAGATGTTTATTGGTTGATAATAATAATATGAGTGTAATGATCGAAGTATAGTGCAGTATTATTACGAGTACAAGGCAGATACTGTGAGTGGTAACGCCGGGACGCCCAAAATGGACATAATACACTCGAGAGCAATGAATCCGGGTCACTTAAAGAATCCTAAAAATCTCGGAAACTAAAAATGCTAGGTTAATGCAATAAATTGTATTTAACAGACAATGTAATACTCCTTAAATGAAGGTATTAAAACTTCTTAGTTATTGTAAAGTTATATCATAAAAAAATCAAATTTGAAAAAGGGCCACTTTCGAAGATGGAACTACGAAATTACAGCATTTGGTTTTGCTTTTGTTTGTAATCTGTCATTTATGTGGGTACATAAACCATGTTGATAGTGCTCTATATTCATTATTCAAGCTGAAATTATGTCGCTTACGCCTGAAGAATGCACCAGAATACTTACAATGCTGGAAACCGGCCGGAGTCAGCGCGATACAGCCAGGACTGTCGGTGTGTCGCTGTCAACAGTACAAAGAGTTCTCCGACGTTACGAAGAAACTGGTTCTAACCTACGCAGTCCAGGAACGGGCAGAACCAGGTGTACCACAGCACGAGAAGACCGATACTTGGTGAACACCATGCTTCGAAATCGCTTTCTCACAGGAACTGAACTCACAAATCAGTTTCGACGCCTCGGAGGAAGTAACCCAAGTGCATGGACAGTAAGACGTCGGCTTGCTGAATCTAACTTAAAACCCCTTAGACCTGCAAACGGCCCTAAACTGGAGCGTGGGCATCGTATTTCAAGACTAAGATATGCCCAGAGCCACGTAAATTGGAGTATTGAAGATTGGTCAAAAGTTATGTTCTCCGACGAATCAAAATTTATGCTCTACAAGCACGATGGAAGACACAGAGTGTATCGAAGACCAGGGGAAAGATTCAAGCAAGCATGCATCGAAGAAAAAGTAGCCTACGGTGGTGGGTCTGTACTTGTGTGGGCCGGAATTTCTTCTGAAAGTCGCACAGAGCTGGTGATCATAGAAAACGGCTCTTTAACTAGCGTAAGATATGTGGAAGAAATCCTCAATGATCACGTTGGTCCATTTATGGTCAATTTAGGTGAGGATGCTATATTTATGCATGACAATGCCCGACCTCATACAGGTAGGATTGTGAATGACTACCTTCAAGAGATGAACATTACTCGTATGGAGTGGCCAGCGCGCAGCCCGGATATCAACCCGATCGAGCATGCTTGGGACGAGCTAGGCAGATGCGTAAAACAACGAAACCCTCCCCCAATCACGCTTCGTGAGCTCAAAATTGCTCTCACAGAGGAATGGGAGAATATTCCCCAAAATCGTATAAGGAACTTGGTGTACAGCATGCCAAACCGCGTAAACGCAGTAATGGAAGCACGAGGAGGCAATACGAAGTATTAAAATTCAAGAAAATCGTAATAAAGTTCAAAAATTTCATGTTTCCTATTTTTGTTTTAAGGAGAGATCAGCAGTTTTTTTCTTTATGTAATTTTGTGTTAATAAAATGTATGGTGACTCATATTTTTTTTACTTTCATTTAAGGAGTATTACATTGTCTATTAAATACAATTTATTGCATTAACCTATCATTTTTAGTTTCCGAGATTTTTAACATTCTTTAAGTGACCCGTATTCATTGCTCTCGAGTGTATTATAGTGACCTTATTGGTGATGTGCTTTACAAAGGTCAGGTACGTAGTAGGTACTCGCAACCAGCATGTGTGTATAACCAGAAGTAAGATACTTAATTGACTCAGGTATGACTTTGCGAAAATCCATTGCAAAATACAATAGACGGCGTATATTTAGTAACCTTATCCACTTTACTGTTCTTAAAGAGTCATCAAGAACCCTATAATAAATCGACGTGTTGCCACGTCAACACTGTCGTTACTGCGCGCTTGACGTGGCAACACGTCGTGTCCGGGTTCGCAACACGTCAATCGTCATTCTGAGGAAGCCTCGTTGAGAGGTGAAACACGTGTCGATTCCATACAGGGTTCTTTATGACTCTTTAAGAACAGTTAAGTGCATTTATTCACTAAATATACGTCGCCTATTGTGTGAGCCCCTTCGCTGACTCACAACTAACTGGGCGGATGCTGGTCGATGAATGAAACAGAAGAATGTGTTGCTCCAAGAGAATGCTTCCTTTATTTGCTATTTACTGTAGCGGAGCTAGAGCTGAACTGACTCTTTGACGTGAACTGATGAACTACTGATGAAGTACTGCTGACGAACTGACTTGTTGAACTGAGCTGTTGTGATGAACTCTTGAAATTAACTGACTATTAGGGGTTAGACTCGCTCCTTTTATACAAAAATTACGGTACGCACACAAGCGCATTACACTAACACTAACAATAACGCCTTCGTATCGATCGTAAAATAAGGGTGGTGGGCTCGTCAGTTGAGGCGGCATTGTTTGGCGATCCGGCCGAAACTGCATGCGGGTTTACCCCGAGTGCAATACGGTAGGGTGTGGGAACTGCAGGCAGGTTTTTCCCGGGCGCAATGTGGCCGGGTGTGAGAACTGCAAGCGGGTTTATCCCGGGCGCTATTCCTACAGGTACCTACAATGCTGGCATGGTCTTTACCATCTATTGTTAATAGTACTACAATTTGACAAATTTATACAAATCTACGATTATTCCTAACTACTTATACATAACTATAATTCTACATACAACTACGATTCTCTAGTCGCGAACATATCCTCCCGCCGCAGCTCTTGTAGCTGGTATCTCTGGAGTTCGCTGACTGCTGTGTAGACTCGTAGGGTCGTTTACTCTCGTTCCAGCGTCGTTGGCAGGATCACCAGCTTCTTGGTAGGTCTTCTGAGCACCCCTTTGCTAGTGCGCACGTCGACTGCTCGTATCTCGCCGTCTGGACCAGGATAAGTAGCCACTATGACTCCTCGTGGCCAGGAGTTCCGAGGCAGAGTCCCGTCTGCTATCAAAACGAGGTCGTTCATTTTGATGGCTCCACGTGCGCGAGGCTCCCGTCGGTGTTGTAGCTCAGGGAGGTACTCCCGTACCCAGCGCGCCCAAAACATATCTGCAAGTCGCTGACTTGTCCTCCATTCCTTCCGGCCAGCTGTGTCCTTTGCGGTAAACGTTCCAGGCAGTGGAACTCGTGACGGGCCGCCCAGTAAGAAGTGATTAGGTGTGAGGGCTTCGTTGTCTTCTGCAGCGGTCGACACGTGGGTAAGAGGGCGGCTGTTTACCGTGTTTTCCACTTCTACTAGTAGCGTAGTGAGTGTTTCTTCCTTGGGTGCACGCTCATGGAGTGTGATGTGCAGGGCAGTCTTCACGCTCTTCACCATTCGTTCCCAGGCCCCACCCATAAAGGGAGCGCTGGGAGGGATGTAGCGCCACTGGATGAAATTAATCGATGCTTCTTCAAACATAGCTTCTTTCGCAGCCTTTCGCAATTCTTGATCGGCGCCGCGCAGGTTTGTGCCTTGATCCGACCAGAGTTCTGTTGGGCAGCCGCGGCGGTTAATAAACCTTCGTAGTGCCATTATTGCCGAGTCGGTGGTCAGGCTTCCAGCGAGTTCTAAGTGTATCGCTCGTGTGGTCAAGCATGTAAACAGTACTCCGTATCGCTTTTGATGTGTGCGTCCGACTGTAACTTGCATAGGGCCGAAATAATCTAATCCAGTAAAGGTGAATGGCCTCTTGTGGTGTGCTAGGCGGCTTCGAGGGTGGTTGCCTGTCGATGGCTGTGCGGGAGTCGCTCTTCGTATGCGGCAGGCTTGACATCGCTTGAGCTCGGCGCGGACTGAGTAACGGAGTCGTAGAACCCAGTATTGTTGGCGGACTTCGTTCGCTGTCGTCTCGAAACCTCCATGATGCAGTCGGGTGTGTACCCAATTGATGTACAGTCGAGACCACGGGTGATTTCCGTCGATAATAGCAGGTTCTCTCTGCGCAGGTGTTATGTCTGTGGTAAGTGCTATTCTTGACTTTAACCGTATTATGCCATCATCATCTAGTATGACTGACAGCTGTGATAGTCGGCTGTCTGCTGGTATAGGTTTCCCCTTCTGTAGGGCGTTGACCTCTTGGACGAAAACTTCTTGTTGTTGCGAGCGTTCCCATAGCTGCTGCGCACGATGTAGATATTGAGCGTCAATAGGCATGAATTTCATCTTATTTCCCTCGCCGCTTGCTGCCGTCGATTTTGTTAGTGTGCGCCCTTTTGACGTTGTTTTTGTCCATGTAGGGTCTTCTTCATTATTCTTCTTAGTTCGCTTGCGTACGGCTGCACATCGGTGTTTAGTGCGAACCCGGTCGATAAATTGAAGTATGCGTGCCGTAATGCGTATGACACGCATCCAATTTGAAAACCGTGTTGGATCCGGTAGTCCTTCTGATAAGCGCGCAGGGGTGACTACTGTGTGCACGCGCTCTTCGCCGCTGTGTGCACCTGTGGTGATGTCGTCTTCTTCATGCGGCCATTTGTCTTCCGATAGATAGAGGAAGTCGGGACCGCGATACCATCGGTGCTCAGAGGAAAATTTCTGTGGTGTGTCACGTGTTGCGTCGTCCGCCACGTTGAGTTTGGTGGGTACCCATCTCCACTCGCTGGTCTTTGTGGTCTCAGCGATTTCGGCTACTCGATGAGCGACAAAGGGTTTATATGCCCGGGGACCGCTGCGTAACCAGGTAAGTACGGTCCGAGAATCAGACCAGAAAAATCTTCTTGAGGGTTTAAGGTCGTGCTCTTCTATCGTTGTTTGTGCTAGACGACAGCCCAGTACCGCTGCTTGGAGTTCGAGCCTTGGTATGGAAATTATCTTGAGAGGCGCGACTCTTCCTTTGCCAGCGATGAGTGAGACGTAAATATTATTGTCCTCGTCAATCACTCTCCAGTAAACGGCTGTAGCGTATGCTGACGAGCTTGCGTCCACGAACGTGTGTATTTGGATCGTTCGTGCGCTTGCCAGATTCGCATAACAGCGCGACACGTTGAGCTGTGACAGACGTTTGGCTTGCTCGATCCATCTTTTCCATGCTTCTGCTTCTGCCTGTTGTAGATTTACGTCCCAGTCGATTCCTGAGCGCCATGTCTCTTGCATGATCCGTTTTGCTTGGATCGTGACCGGTGTAGCTATGCCTAGCGGATCGTAAATTGACATTACGGTCCGTAGCACTTCCCTTTTCGTTGGATTTCGTTCGCCATCCAATATGTCGGCAGGAATCTTATGTCGATTTATGTTGAACGTCAAGGTATCGAGCTCTGTGTTCCATACCATGCCCAATATCTTTTCTGAGTCAAGTTTGACGACGTTTTTGTGCTGGCCGGGTGCTAATTCTGTTAGGACTTGTCTTGAGTTGGATGCCCATCGTTGCAGAAAAAAGTTCCCTTGGGCATGTATGTGGGCAACTTGCGACGATATACGAATAGCTTCTTTTTCGGTGTCGAAGCTTGCTAAATAGTCGTCAACGTAGTGATTTTTTATTATGGCCGCCGCTGCCTCAGGAAAACTTTCTTTGAAGTGTTCCGCATTCTTGTTCTTGATGTAGATGGCCGTGCATGGCGATGAGGTTGCGCCAAAGATGACGCTTTTCATCCGATACTCTGTGGGAGGTCCGTCGTGGTGATCGTCTCTCCATAGAAAGCGCTGCATGTCACGGTCTTCTTCTCGTATCGACACTTTCAGAAACATGTCTTTTATGTCTGCGGCGACTGCTACTGGCCGTTGGCGGAATCGCATGAGTACTCCAGGTAAAGATTGGAGTAGGTCGGGTCCCGATAGCAGCATATCATTGAGACAGATGCCTCGAGTCTTCGCTGCTGCGTCGTGAACTATTCTGATTTTCTCTGGCTTCTGAGGATTAATCACTGCAAAGTGTGGCAGGTACCAAACTTTACTTTGCTTTAAGGTAGGTGCAAGTTCAGCGAAACCATTCTCTACAAGACTGTGTAGCTGATTTTTATATTTCTTTTTTAGGTTCTCATCTCGATCTAGCTTTTTTTCCACGAGCTCTAATCTTTTCAGCGTCGTATCGTAGTTACTCGGTGGGGACAGGTTATCCCTTTTCCATAATAGACCTGTCTCGTACCCTCCCGCCGGTAATTGACGAGTCTTTTCTCCTAAGATCAGGAGAGCTCGTTTCTCATCATCATTATACGAGCGCTTTGCTTCTACTCCAAGAGATTCGAGTGAGAAGTGTTCCTTCATGATTTGGTCCATGCAGCGTTCTTCGGCTTCGGTAATGACCACGTGATACGATCTGTGCATCTGTTGTCTCGCTTCCACCTCATGTAGACCATGTAGAACCCAACCAAGATCAGTGAGTGAGGCGACGGGTTGATTACGTTCACCTCGTCGCACTTCGTGTGTCAGCAGCAAGTGCCAGTTATCTTGGCCCAGTAATACAGTGGGCGTGACCGTTTCGTGAATCAGTTGATCGACCAAGTCTTGTAAGTGTAGGCAGGCTGCAAGGACGTCAAGTGATACTGATTGCGATGATAGTTGCAGACTCTCCATAGTGCGGCCTGAGATGTCATAGCTAGCGGTGCCGCGTCCACTGATATTGAAGCGGACACGCCTAGCTTGGAGTGCGTCGATCTTCATACCGGCCACGCCTTCTATGAAAAAAGGCTCTACTGGGCCCGTAGCTCCAATCTTCTCGGCTATCGCTTTCTCTATGACTGTGCAGGTCGATCCATCGTCTAAGAGGGCGTAAGTGTCGTAGGTACCCTTTGGACCAGTCACTTTTATTGGTAGAATCTTCAGTAGCGCCGTAGTTCGTATCTTTTCTTGAGTTGATGCGATGGTAGAAATGTCAGTGGGTGTGCCAACAACATGAGTCGTATTTACAGCTTGTGATTGCGTCGTAGATGCACTATGCAGCAGTGGATGATGTGAATATGTGCATCCGTTGATGTCGCATTTCTTGGTCTTGCATGCATGACGAAACTTGCGGACTCTGAGACAACGGAAACAGAGCTTGTGCGTCTTAGCTAGTTCCCATCTCGCAAGCACATCAGCATCCTTAATTATTGTGCATTGCGGCGCTTGATGACCTTCTTTGTTGCACACTGGACACATCATAATATTCGATGAAATAGACGATTGTTCGTTCGTGTGGTAACTACGAACTGATTTCTTGACGATCGGCTCCCGCCGGTCATGTGTAGTAATTGACTCAGCGGGTGCGTAAGGACCACAACGATCAGCTGTTCTCTCAAGAAACTTGGATAGCGTGATGAGGTGAGGTTGATCTTCAGGCACTTCAGCAGCGTAGTCATAATAGCGGTGTTGTAGCGTCGATGGCAATTTCTCGACGACCCCGCGTACTACCTCAGCGTTGTAGAGATAGTGGTGCTTATTTAACGCCTTCACTGTTGCTGTGATGTTCTGCACGTTTGAAGCGAACATACAGATGTCTCTCGGGTTCCCAGATAAGCGTGGCAGGTTGCGTAGCTTGTTCATCTCTGCTGATACAAGAGCGTCTGGGCGGCCAAATCTCGCCGCTAGAAGTCTCATAACTTCGTTCGTTGTCGTGGAGCCGACAAACAGGCTGTGGACCGCATCTTTTGCGATCCCTCTTAGGCTTCTGCGTAGTCGTGAGAGGTTGTCTTGCTCTGACAGTAGACTAGCAGATTCCTCATAGGCTGTCTTGAATGGCAACCAGTCGTTAGATGCGCCGCTGAACGGGGGCAGTTCTTGATTGCGCGTTGTGGCTACAGGATGAATGGCACGAGATGCGAGTGTAATAGCAGCGGCGAGTTCGTGGTAGTCGATATTGCCGTTCACTGGAGGCCTTTCGTAGTATCGTGCCGGTATGTGTGAAGAGTATGTACCGGGCACGTGTGACTCTTCGGGCTTTTGACCATCTGCGCCATGTGGTGTGGAGTACAATGGCACAGGGTGAACACATGATGCCGTGTTCTCTGCTTCTGTCGTACACGCCTGTGTCTCGTTTGCACGCACGGGGGCTAAAGTGTGTGTCTCGCTCGAACGGTGACTTGGATCGTTAATCTCGATACAGTGACGGCGTTCCGTTGCGTCTGTGTCATCTGGATTATGTGGCTCCTGTGTCAGCGTTAGCTCAGTGGATTGGTTCCACTTTGACATCACCTTTGAAGTTACCTCCTCTCGTAACGTGATGTTGTCAGGTTCTTCATCCTCTGCTTCGAGTAGTTCAAGTAGTGTGACTCGTGCAGCTGCTAGTTCTTCTTGTTTGCTCAGTAATTCCAATCTGGCTATGGCTAGCTCCTTGCGGCGGCTACGTGAGCCCGTCGAGCTCGAAGTGCTGGGCGGGCGTGAGCGTATTTTCCGGGTTACGCCGTCTCCGTTGTGGGGCGAGTCGCTCTCCACTACGGTGCCGCTCGCTTGTGAGGTGCTGGCGTTATCAATCGTATTGCTTGTTTCCATCGAGGCGCAGGTCGTCTCCTTGGTACCGTTCGTGTGTGAGCCGGTTGTGTCGGAGGCGTCCGTATTGTTCAAAGCGACGCTATTGTTCAAAGCGACGCTATTGTTCAAAACGTCGCTCATCTTCTTCTCTGATGCAGCCTTCTGGTTTCTAGTTTGGGGCATATTTCTTTCTTGCTATTTCTTGTGATCCGGCTCGAAGGACCATGAATGTGAGCCCCTTCGCTGACTCACAACTAACTGGGCGGATGCTGGTCGATGAATGAAACAGAAGAATGTGTTGCTCCAAGAGAATGCTTCCTTTATTTGCTATTTACTGTAGCGGAGCTAGAGCTGAACTGACTCTTTGACGTGAACTGATGAACTACTGATGAAGTACTGCTGACGAACTGACTTGTTGAACTGAGCTGTTGTGATGAACTCTTGAAATTAACTGACTATTAGGGGTTAGACTCGCTCCTTTTATACAAAAATTACGGTACGCACACAAGCGCATTACACTAACACTAACAATAACGCCTTCGTATCGATCGTAAAATAAGGGTGGTGGGCTCGTCAGTTGAGGCGGCATTGTTTGGCGATCCGGCCGAAACTGCATGCGGGTTTACCCCGAGTGCAATACGGTAGGGTGTGGGAACTGCAGGCAGGTTTTTCCCGGGCGCAATGTGGCCGGGTGTGAGAACTGCAAGCGGGTTTATCCCGGGCGCTATTCCTACAGGTACCTACAATGCTGGCATGGTCTTTACCATCTATTGTTAATAGTACTACAATTTGACAAATTTATACAAATCTACGATTATTCCTAACTACTTATACATAACTATAATTCTACATACAACTACGATTCTCTAGTCGCGAACATATTGTATTTTTTAACCAGATCCATGAAAGTAAACGAAGCAAAAGGAGTACGTAAGGATCGTAGCAGATGGCGTTCTGTAGTTTCTGCCCCAATGGGAAAAATGCGTAAGTTTATGTGTATTTGTATAGTATATTTAGGTAACAGAAAATATGTTCCTTTCATTTTTCCTTCCTTAATTCTTTCACCACCCCAGTCACTGACGCAAGATAATAACCTCCATAATTTACTTCATATTTAAGATGCCAACATCCTTTTCCAATCCACGTATCGCTTTCATCTCACTAATTACGTTCCTAATCAAGGTACCATCGATCTGAAACCCCATACACACGTAAAGTCGGGTAAGATTAACGGGCAAACATTATCCTTCTTACACGGAGCTCATAACCGGATTACAGCGTTTCCGTCTGGTATAAACCGGAATGTACCGGTTTGAACCGCCTTTTAAGGGTACAGGGAGATACAGTAGGTTCAGTCTTTACGATGTTGCAGATGCGATGTTTATGCGTACTTTAGGAGTAAACAAGTATCTCGTGAATATAGATTTTTTTTTGTTTGAAAGGGTAAGCTCCCGAGGTGGTCCCATATAAGTTTTATTAACTTTGCTTAGATAGTTTTTGAGTTAGCTTCAATAATACATATTTTTCGCACTTAGTTTATATGGATGATATGATGATAACTTCCTGTCTCTGTTATTTGCATAACAGGTAGTGGTATTCGAATTTATGTGGGGTAGGTACCACAACTAAAAAGTGAAAAATATAAACTTTAAACAAAAAAATTAAAACCAATTTCCAAAAAAATTACTACAAAGTGAAAAATAACTTTAATTTCGGAAGTCTTTGGCAAAAAACGAAAATTCAAAACTTAAGACACCGACTTCCGAAATTGAAGTTATTTTTCACTTTGTAGTATTTTTTTTGGAAGTAGGTTTGAATTTTTTGTTAATTTACTATTCTGAGTCTCAGCCTTTCCTTCTTGTGCATTTAGGCACAGCACGAATAGGCTAATCTACTGTTTCCTAGAAGAGCTGTGACCGCTCAGGTTGCGTCCGCAAATTCCGTTGAATGACGTCACTGAAACGTTGATTAAGAAAGTAATTTGGTGAGGTGATAGAGAGCGTTGTTGACACCGTAAAGCAAACTCCGCCCCCCAAAGATTTAAATCGGTAGATTTGCCGTCACCGTACTCAGTAAGAAAGGAGGCCTGTGTCGCAGCAGTGGGAACATAATAGGCTGATTATGTATTCAGTCACAAGAAAAAGCGTCCATACTGAGAAAAGTGAGCTCACATATTATTAAATAACGTTTCCATGCCAAACAAGTGTAGTCACTGCGTCATTAGTCTTCTAGTATCAGAGGTATCAAAACGAAACAGAAACGCGACTATCTTTTGACGCGGTAGGGCGAATCTAACGATTTAAATCTTTGCCGCTGTCATCATTTTCACGACAGCTGTCATTTCGGCCGTCAAGTGCGGCCACTGCTTTTCTAGGAAACTGTCACTATAACGACACACTGTCCATCCGCAGAGATCCTTTTGGGATTGTATTTAAATAGATTCTTTTTTTGTGGTAGTTTTATCATTGAATAAATATTAGGTCAACTAGTTGGAGTAATTTTGATTATTAAGTCAACTAATTGGAGTAATTTTAAGTAATTTTGATTAATTTTATCTTTAACCTTCTGTCTTAACCTGCCTCGTCACAAGCCAGCTGCAAGCGGTTATATCGGGATTGTCTCCGCTAATGAGAGCCGTAATTACGACAACGTAGTACCGGGATGTGCGTGAGAATAATTGGCACTGGATGGGATGTTGTCATTGTGGGAAAGCTGAATATTTTAACTATAATATTACTGTGTCATGTTGTTTGTGACTGAAAAGAGCCAGCTTGTTTCTTGGTTTCGCTCTAGGCGAATAAATGATTATTGTGGTAAAAATATTAGCTAGTCAAGTTACAGGGTAGGTTACACAGGATACATACATTGGTGAGTGGACGTACATATTATGTACTTACGTATAAAACATACTGAGATTTCCAATTTATCTGCCTTCATCTAAGCGTGTCGATTGCAATCTATAAAACGTCACATCAAAAGAACTGATGTGCCATAACCCTAAGGTATATATGCTTTATGTAAAAATAATTCAAAAAGTCCCAGAACACGAACGTATTCCAAAAATACATAGTTTCGAAGTTAACTTATCTCGATGAGTGTATCTAAGTTTAATTGATAAGTACGGATAAATCATTTTCATTAAAACCAATCATTCATAAAAGCAAAGAAAATACAACGTTTTAACGCGCCATTAATAGGGACTGGTCATCTCACTTAGCTGCCATGGCATATTTTAATTTTTGAATTGTTTTTATCTTTTTATTACGGAGTGCACGTTGCACTTATTTCTAATTACATTGTACTCACATGTATAATTTTAACATGATTAAGAAAAGGTTCCGTGGAGTTTCTTGTCCGTTCTTCTCCATAGCAACCTACTACGCTTTGGAATGGGCAACTAGCTTCATAATTCTGACTGACCCGAAGTGCCTGTAATTGATATGTTTGAAATAAATGCTTTGAATTTGAGTTTGACCTGCTGATCCTCATTACCTACGTTCTGATATAATCAATATAAATTCCTACCTGAGTACCGGGCTTACAAACAATAGTCTAAAGCCTCATCTAAAGCATCAATCATTTATTCATACTTGAAAACATTCTTCTACTAAAATATTATTTTTAAGTAGATAACGTAGAACCCACATTTGGCATGATTGATGGCAAGGGGTGAAGAAATGATTACACATAAAGGAATCGTAAAAAAGATGTATCACTTTGATACTAGACAGGGACACACTGACTGTACGGGTAGAAAGCAAATTATTTTTGACATTAGAGTCTTTAGAGGAGCTCGTGGGGTTGAGTTAAGCTACGCTTGCCAGGGTTGGTCCGTGGATAGTTGACCATCTTTACATACAGAAGCTCCTCCGTGCCTGGGAAAGCACGTTAAGCCGTTGTTCCCGGCTGGCATTCGTGGAGCGTGGAGCTTTGATAGTCGTTACGGGTCGTCAAAAGCCCGAAAGTCTGGCAACCAGTCTTACCAAGGGGTATCGTATTACCCAGTTACCGGGTTGTGGAGGTCAGATAGGCAGCCGCTCCGTGTATTAATATTGGTATTCAGCTGCATCAGGTTAATTGGTTGGGGAAAGGCTAGTCTAGTCTAGTAGATTGACACTATTGACAGCATAATGCAAGCTCACTTCACCTATGTTAATCCCGGTGAGATTTTTATTATTTTGGTAAGATGACAACATTTTGACGACCATTTTCCGAATTCTCTGCTCGTAGGCTGAATAATATAATGAGCATTTTTATGTTCTCATTGAACTCTGTGACAGGGTAGGTCAAACTCAAACTCATAAGCCGCCTCGCGACTCCAGTGTGGATGAATAGATTCTAATGTCATAATGTTTAAGAAGCAGTCTTCTCAGGCTCAGTACATTAAAACGAGTCAAAAAGTCGTACAATCTTTATGCCTATGAGTTGTAATACAGATTCTATTCATGATAATGCTATACATCATCCCTTACTAATAATACTGTTGGCGTTAATATTAGTTGATCTACTGTTAACGTCTCTACAAGATTTAATACTGGGGATAAGCGGGCAGGTAGCTTGAAGACTGAGAGATAAGTTCATTAGTTAATTATACATATATCAGCTTATTAGAATGTCCCATGCAGAAAAAAGATTCTGGGTTGTTGGTTATTAAAGTTCGTTATTTTAAAAAAGACCTTCAAAAGAACTCAAAAATAAACTTGACATTTTCGAGGCAACACTGCAGAGTTGCAGTGCTTCAAAATATCAAGTTTACTAAACTGACATGTGGACGAGAGGTGACCTATCTATTGCCTATCCTGGGGAGACCCCCAGAGATGGTAGTAGGCACCACCATCTCGAAAGCAGTATAATTTTAATATTACTTTAAGTGTGGGCAAGAGATGAAGCTCTACAGGACGTATAGCTCCATCTCTTTCCCCCAACCGAAGTAAGAATAAAATAATACTGCTTTAATGGTGGTGGTAGGCTCCTTGCTGGGGAGTTTGTTGCGCCACTTCTTCTTCCCAGCTAAAGCACTAGGAAGTGCTGAAGGGCGGGCGGACTAGGTGGACTGTTAAGTAATTTTGACGTTCTTAAAGTGCTGATTCTCAGCCTAATTTGAATGTCTTAAAACTTTTGATTTTGATTGCCATTGAAAATTCTTCAACATTTTCTTAACGTTTTGTAGGAATAGTGTCTAGGGACTACAAAGGCACCATATCAAGAATACCAAGACAGAAAATTTCTAAACAATTTCATCTAGAATCTACTTCACAGGTTGTTCAAGCATTCAAAATATTTAATATCAAGCTATTATTAGACAACCTATTATGACGGTTTTTTATTTGGTCTGAGTATATATCAAGATATTTAATTTAGGACAGAAAATTTTATTGAAAAGCTGAGACGGTAGATAATAAGAATAAATCCTAACCGAAAATTCGTGCGCTAGATAACTCTACCAAAATTATATTTAAAATAAAGGCAGTGTATAGAGTGCCACCATTGACACTCTATCCCTATCGGATAAAGTGCCACTACAGGCACCCTAGTAACACCGCCTCGGCCCGGCTCAAGTGCCGCAAGCATTGGATTGTCATTGTCACTGTCACTAAGTCACGTCACTTGGTATTTTGTTTGATTGTCGAGGTTAGATCGCTGTAAAACACCACATTCCCAAAACATTACATTCTCTTGTGCCTAAACGGACCCTGGCACTTCGCCGGCCGCTACCGCGGCACCGCTCGCTACGCTCGCTCGGCTCGTGCGTTGTGTGGTCACAGTTCTAACCTAACCTAACCTAAATAACAAGTGACAGTGACAATGCAACGCTCACGGCACCCTAGCCGGGCCGAGGCAGTGACACTAGAGTGCCACAAGAAACTCGCGGCACTCTATACACTTCGTAAAATAAATAAAAAAAAACAGTTTATTAAAATTCAGAAATTTTTCCTGATAGGGTCAAGAAAATACTGTCAATTTTAATATCGGATATAAGTATGGTAATGTAGTTTCCAGATTTCAATTTTATTAGAGGCTTTTTCAATATTTAAATATACATATACATTTAAACAGCCAGATCAGCATCAAATAAAGAAACTCATACGTGCACATGATAATCCCTAAATAACATGTTACACCTTTTATTGGGCAGTTATGGAAACCAACCGACAGACTGAAATAAAAAACCAACAATAGTCTAACGTAACCTATAATTGAAAAGACAAGGATGCAAATACATGACATGATATCAATAAAGAAAAATAAGAGAAAGTCACATAATTATATACCGACTAGCTTTTTCCCGCGGCTTCGCTCGCGTGGATGTCGGAAAACCAAGGAAACGTACTACCGAGATAAAAAGTATTCTTTGTCCAGGTTATAAACTATCTGTCTCCTAATACAAATCCTAGTAGTAGCATAACGTAATGATTGTAATTTTTTGTTAGGTTACTGTTCAGAAATAGTGCACGATGTCTAATGATAGAAATTGATGAATTGATAGAAATTGAGAGAAGAATTGTAGAGGAGCTTGAAACTAAGTAATAACAGCCGCACGGGTCGACCCATAAGTTTAACCTGCGGTTGCCGTGGATGGTCTGTGGATGGGTGACCATCTTGACATAGGTACCGAGACTCCTCCATGCCTCGGAAAGCCTGTTAAGCCGTTGGTCCCGGCTGCCATTCATGGATCTTTGACAGTTGTTACGGGTCGTCAGAAGCCCGAAAGTCTGACAACCAGTCTTACCAAGGGGTATCGTATTACCCAGTAACTCGGTTGTGGAGGTCAGATAGGCAGTCGCTCCATGTAAAATAATGGTATTCAGCTGCATCCGGTTACACAGGAAGCCGACCCTAACATAATTGGGAAAAGGCTAGGCAGATTGATTGTTTAATAATTGAAATACTCATGAAACCCTAGTACTTTTTGTTAGGTTAGTTTAGGTACTGCTCAGAAATTGTGCACGTGTCATGAACAGAATACCGTCTTGAACTTCGATTGCAGCGTCACCTATCGGACCCAATTGTGAATAGCAAATTCCAAAAAATAGATGTCGTTGCGTGTATCTTGATATAGGTCAGTGCGATGCAAATAAAATATTTCAACCCTTTTCATCCCGGTAGGGGTTGTTTCCGAAAAATATTGATACACGTTATTCTTTGTTTTCGGTTTTAAGTATAAATACTGAGTTTCGAGTAAATCAGACCTCGCATACAAAATCTTTCATACAAACTTTGACACCCCTAATCCCCATTTATTACTAAGATACGTATTCGTACGAAGTACTCTCTATCGGCTTTAGCACCCTCAAAAACTACGAAAGCGACACCCATGACGAAAAATGACAAATTTGTCGCAGCCGCCTTCTTGGATTTACATTTAGACCTCCCTTTCGGCTTAAGCACATTAGAAATCTATGTAAACGACACCCATTTCAATTTTTTTTTTTTTAATAATCACATCCGCCATCTTGGATTAACTTTTTGACGTCACTATCGGCTTTAGTACCCTTGAAAACTTCGAAAACAACACCAATGACGACAAAAATAAAAAAGAATTCACAGCCGCCATCTTGGATTTACATTTTGACCTCACTATCGGCTTTAGCACTATCCAAAACTATGAAAACGACACCCATGACGAAAAATTTGAAAATATTCACAGCCACAATCTTGGATTTACTTTTTGACGTCACTATAGGCTTTAGCACCCTTGAAAACTACGAAAACGACACCAATGACGAAAAATAAAAAAGAATTCGCAGCCGCCATCTTGGATTTACATTTTGACCTCATTATCAGCTTTAGCACCATCGAAAACTACGAAAACGACTCCCATGACGAAAAACCAGAAAACTTTCGCAGCCGCCATCTTGGATTTACATTTTGACCTCACTATCGGCTTTAGCACTATCGAAAACTACGAAAACGCCACCCATGACGAAAACTTAGTAAATCGCAGCCGTCATTAAAATATTTTAACCCTTTTCACCCCGTTAGGGGTTGTTTCCGAAAAACCTTGATACGCATTATTCTTTATTTTCAATTTTAAGTATAAATACTGAGTTTCGAGTTATTCGGACCTTGCGTAAAATTTTTTTCATACAAACTTTGACACCCCCCAATCCCCGTTTAGGGGGTAGCTTAGAAAAACTAAAAATGACAAACTTTATGATTTACTTAGGTAAGTATTCGTGCAAAGTTTCAAGTCTATTAACTCAAGGAATAAGATTTTGCATACAATCGAAATCCCCCCTTTTCACCCCCTTAAAAGTCGAATTTTCAAAAACCCCTTCTTAGTGCTCCCCTACATTATTAAAGGAAGCTGTGTGGAAAATTTCACGTTCCTAGTCCCAGTAGTTTCGGCTGTGCGTTGATATGTCAGTCAGTGAATCAGTTTCTCCTTTTATATATATAGATATTGCTAAAAAATAATTAAAATAAACAAGCTTCTATAAGACAGAAACTGCAGTAGACATCTACTTCTTGATAGTAGGTCTCCAAGAGATATTTTCCAGTCCATGGAACTGCCTCTTCATATTCTGTTTATCAGACCACTTGGAGTCCAGGTAGCTGTCATCTTCATCCTGTTCCAGCTTCTTCCATTCCTCTTGTTTCCTGTAAGCGTGCAAGGTCAGCTGCTTGCGGTCTTCCTCAGACATGATGGGTTCCCGGCCAGGAGCGCCTTCAGAGTTGGAGCAGAGCTTCACTGTCACTTTGGTCTTGTTGTTTTTGCCTGAAATTTACAAAAATACCGATAAGTATTCGACTACGGATGTCCTAATATTTATTCAGTACCAATGCTTCGTATTTTTGATTAACGACTCCAATTTAACGTTCCAATTCACCTAAATCTACAATGTCAATTTGGTAGGGTCGTTAGTAGATATTTATATTAGGTTAATTTAGATACTGACTACATACTCCATAAATCAAAACGTTAAAACAGGCTGTTTATGTATCAAATCAGTACCAGTACTCGTATGAGTACTGGTTAATAGGCCAGCATAATTGGCTTTGATTACTATGAGGCACAAAATGATGATTTTGATTATATTGATGAAAAATAATCACAAATCGACAAACAACAGTTTAAACATGCTCAGAGCACAGTATAAATATGTACAGTACAGAAACTACGTAGTAAACGTTCGGAACGGCACACTCACACAGACGCCCTCATTGACGAGACCCCGAGTGATTGTCGCGGTGCTGTCAGTTGCGGGTGCCGTGTCGAGACGAGTGGTCGCCCGAGATCTTTTTAAAAATGGAGCGTAGGTAATTATTTCAACAAATATGTCTATTTACCATACTGTCCATGGATATTTATATTGTGCTCGGGGTCTCCGAAACCAAAATGCCATCCGATTTATTACTGCCAACAATTTTATAATACACTAGCGCTTGCGCCTTCGCCCGCCTTGTTCTCGAAAATTATCCCACAGGACTGTACTAACGGAATAACAAGTATTATCGTCTGTCTATGGTTAATCATTGAAATTCGTTCAGCCGTTAAAGCGTGAAAGGAACAGACAGAAAGACAGAGTCACTTTCTCATTTATAATAGTAGACAGTATCTAAACCAACTAATTGCATAAAAGATATACCTACCCAAATGATCACTCAGTTTATTCCCACTGAGGTACTTTTTCCCACAAGCCCACAGACAAGCTAGAGTTGGGTCTATAACCTCGGTAGAAGCTTGGGTTCCCGAGAGGTCCTCCACATTGTCCAGCTCCATTCGGACTGGGTCGTGGGGTGGGAGACCTCCGGGGAACACGATCTTGGTGGCCCCGCGAAGCTCATCCAGGGCTCTGGCTACGTCCTTCTGGGTAAGGCACTTGCGGAGATCGACCTGAAAATAATATTTAAATTGTTGAGATAGGATTATGTCCAGTGCCTTTAACTGCGTGAAGAAAAGTCTACCTATCCTCGTTTTCCCATTGTTGCGTGGGTAAAAATTACCTGCATGGCAGCATTTCTAAATGTGTCTACATAATTTAGCTGCGATGATTAATGAATTCATTTGCTAACCCATACATTTATTGCTAAAATCACGTTGATTTTACCAATAATTGCTCGACTCACGTTCAGCGAAGTATGTAGTAAAACTAATAATATTGGAAACCAAAAGTACTTGAACTGCAAAACCTTTATAGCATAAACAGCTTATAATGTTCCCACAGCTTGGACACAGACCTCCTCTTTTCGAGAGGGAGTGGGCCGTAATCCACCACGCGGGCCCAGTGCCGGTTGGTAGATGTCATATGTCTTCGAATTTTTGGTTTTAGGACATGCCGGTTTCCTCACGATGCATTCCTTCACCATTTTGAGAGAGAAAACCTACATGTTTCTTGCTAATAAACTCCTTAGCATCTTCAGCTGCCTTCTTTATAATCTCCTGCATGTTTGGAGGGGGGGCCAGGCCGCAGCGGCGTCCCATGTCGTCCTTCACAAACACGTGACCTGGCGGGGCGCAGCGCTTAGCCCAGGGATCTTCTAGTTTTAGCTCCTTTATCTGTAATTATTGAGACATTTTGACGATAAGACTAGTAGAGTCGATAGTAAGTCGGGCAGCGCTGCGACATTTATTATTACATGTCGCAGCATCGTGCTGAGATAGGACACTTTTAGCCTCGCACAAGACTCTGCTTCTAATTTAATTTTACTTTTATTTTTTTATTGATGTTTCAATGAGTGTGTCTTAGTTTAGTTTGAGATCTCCTGTGCTTGTCTCAATAAATACCTACTTTCTTTCTTTCTTTCTAGAGCTGTGGAAATGATGATGTATCTAGATCTTAAGCACTTTGGAGTCATAGAGCAGTAGGCGTTAAAAATCAACCTGCATTGAACTAATAACAGTCTCCTGGCTTAGTAAGGCATTTTATGCCCGTTTTCACCCTTCACTAAGCGACACTTATATAAATCCCTAAATAAAAGTGCACTGTTGGATTTTCAACGCTAGGGTTAGCGCTGAGAGTCTAAAATCCAACAGTGCACTTTTATTTAGGGATTCATTTAAGTGTCACTTAGTGAAGGTGAAAACGGGCATTAGTCCCTTATATTAGTTGCAATTCTTAACAGTGTAAAATTGGCCAAGAAGAACGGTAGATTATGTTACTCTAGCATCTGGCTCGTCTCGAAGATAATCCACATTATCATCAGTATCCTATCCTGATCTCTAATTTATTTGGGGCCTGCGCAGAACTTTGTCCACCTAGTGGTTTCATTTTTGATTAAGAATAGAATAGAATTGTACCGAGATGACGACTAATAGAGAAGTTTGAAAGAAAGGAACATGTTGCGTCGACAAATAAATTGGGATAAGGGCAGAACAATTATGAATGATGGATAGAATAGAATAGTTCGTTTTTTTGGACACAGTTCGTAAAACACGAAATACAAATAACAAAAAAAAAGTCTAAATAATATTTTAACAATTATGTATGTCTGGCTCAAGGCTACGCCACAACGGTCGGGTGATTAGATTTGTAGCGGTTAGACCGCCACATACAAACTACGAAGCAAAAAGGCATGACGTCACACAATTCCTACATCGCGCAGTTAGAGTTTACCGAGCGAAAAACATAGATAAGACTATCCGAAATCAACATATGGGCAGTTGCCCGCCAGGCATAACACCCGTCTGGCCGGAGGATCCTCCCTTTTCTAATGAGGATGAGTGAACTTTACACCCTGTTCCTCATACCCCTAAAGATTTATAAGGTATGAGGAACAGGGAGTAAAGTTCACTCATCCTCCATAGAAGAAAAAAACCTCCGACCAGACGGTTTTCGTGTCTGGTGGGCAACCGCCCGACGTCAGGACGTTCTATATGCTAGTCGTGCGGTGAACACTGGTTGCGCGATGCAGGATTTTGCTTGACGCGTACTGTTCACATGTGGCGATGAAAATGCCGCCACAGATTCAAACACAGTAATCATCAAAGCTTTACCAACCTGTTCGTCAGTCAACCCCTGCATCTCAAGCGGCAAAAAAGTCCCATGTTTCTGCAGCTCGTCCATCTCGTAGCACAGTCTGGTCACCTTCAGTCTCCCATTGAAGATGGCCGTGATATCCTTCACGACATCATCCACCTCCTTATCCACATCTGTCTCATAAAGGAACTGGTTCTCATCACCTCTTTTCACGAGGAATAATACCATTTTGAGGGCGAAAGGAAATTGTAACAATGCTTCGAAATTGTGTGATGTTTATTGAAATAACAGACGTTGTTATGGCGTTTCTATGGGAGCGGTTGTTATGGAAATAATATGGTAGGGGTGCGAAACAATTAGTTTTTGTTGTACAAAGTATCTCGATAAGAATTGATGCTCAAATATAATCGAAGTTATTTTTTAATGAATGTTTACATACTTTAATAACTTACAGACTTAAAATAATTATAATAAGTACAAGTATAATATCAAACAGGATGGGAATAGTAGATTGTTATACAAGGGTGGAAAGGAATCAATTCCCATACGAGGTATTTAGACGCCCGAGCGCAGCGAGGGCGGCTATAGTCCGAGTAGGAATTGATGTCTTTGCACCCGTGTTAAACACTCTACTTTTCATTTCGAATATAAGGAAAGTAAAAAATAGTGTTTAAAATATTTATTCATATTGAATAACATGAGTAGTACCTATTTAAAATGAACTAACAAGTTAGAACAATTTGTAAAAATGAATATGGAACGCACCGCATCACCGCTGCGGGCCGTCCCGCGTGTAAGTTTTATTTTTTATTGACACTGGCTGTTTATAATATACTCACAAGACCGGAGCCCAGTGCTTCCACTTTTAGGGATTTCTCCCTTTTTTTAGGGAAAACGGCTAATAATAAGCATGGTTTACTGATATTTTATTTTGGCAGGGATTTAGGGAAAAATTTAACTTGAGTTGTTAGCCCTATTGTTTAATTAGTAGGCAGAACCCAATGAACTACTTTACTCTATGGCACCACCGATTGATTAAAGGGGATTTCCTGAAACTTGTAATGATTGTTATTCGTCTAATTTTAGTTTACCATGTTATTGTTAATAGTACTATTTCCGTGGCTAAAGACGACATCAGAAATAAGTCGCATTAAACCTACAGTTGGTTTGTTTCGTTTGTCTCGATTAATAATGAATGTTTTCTAGGTATTTAATGACATACAAATTAAAAATTTCCTATACCAAGGAATTTTTATATTTTTTAGGGAATTTTAGGGATAATTCATTAAGAAACTGGGGAAAACCAAAAACGTAAGTGGAAACACTGCCGCAGCTTTTATTTTTATTCTATTCGATATTTTTCTTAAAAAGTTTCGTACCCACAGATATTAATCTAACTAGATGATGCGATTGTACGTAAGTATGTACTTCGCGTGTCAATAAACGGAGTAAAATTACGATCAATGATCGTAATCTGAGATTTTCATTTAGCATTATCGGCACCGGAAATCCACCAAAATCTAGAAAAATGTATTTTTAAGCCATATTGAGCTGTAAAGACTGTATAGAAAAATTGAAAAAGTGGCACGCTTGGTTTTCATAAAGATGGAGGGACTTGCGATATCTAGTTAGATTTATATCTGTGTTCGTAGCCGACTACCTAACCATAAGTTCTATTTTTAAAATTCATTCCCGCCCTAGGGCGGGAAGCAATTACTATGAGTCTTTCCCGCCCTAGAGCGGGAAGCAGCGTCTCCCACCCGCTACTCGGATCAAACAAACACTACTTTCCGAGCATGAGATATGAAAATAATCTTACTGTCAACAGGAAAAGTTCCTAAAAGGCAGGCAACATTGATATGTTGTATGGCAATGCTTGTTCTTTGGGAAAAAATAGTTTTTTGTCGTATTTTTTATTGATTTTGGGAGTAAATGTTTATGTCGCGTGTAAAATCTTTTTTTTGACATGCTATGACAGTTAAATTATTAATGAATACAAATTAATTGTTTTGAGGTGTCAACAATAATTTTGGTAAAATACTATTGACACTTTAACGAAGTTTAGACGAGACATTATCATTGTTTAGAACCGGTCATTTGGTAGAAAAACCGTAGAAAATATATTTTATTGGTATTACCAAACCCAATTAAAACAACGAATAACAACACAATCTCATCAACAACCTTCTAAAGTTATTAAATTCAAAACTCAAATCAAAATAATTACGACATTTCGACAAATAATACAATTGATTGAATAATGGGTACCTACAATTAATTGAATCGACGCTTCCCGAGTTTGTGCAAAGCATTGCTCTCGTGAACACAATAGGCGCTTTTGTTCTACCGCTGTTTCTGAGTTACTCTCGTACGTGGATTCATTAGACTGTGATTATGTTTTGAGTTTTTGTTTATAATTTGTGGTTTTTGGCTTAGACTTGAAAATTATTATTGTGATTTTAATTTAATTCGTATTTTGATAATAATAGTTTTTATTTTTATTATTGATAGAAATGAAAGCGATGCGAAAACTTATTTGGATTTTACACTATTATTTGAATAAATATGCTAAATGCTTAGACTGGTCATTTCTTTTCTGCCAGGGCTTATTGTTAACCCTTAATTTGATTTCGTATAGTATACTCAACATTACAAATAAAAAAATCCAGGTGTCAAATTTTCTTCTGTGGTTCTGAATTTTTTATGGTAAGAACACTTCAATATTAATGTAGTTTAGTAAGAAAAATTATTTTGGCTGCCTGGCAATATTTTACTCTTGTCATTAGCGAGCAAAAATGGCGACGAGACAACACGCTCTGCGAGCTTTACAGGATTATTTTTTTTCATTGTTTTCGGTCTAATTTTGAATCATATGTTAGTTATTTCTGTTTATATAATGTATAATCAATTCGATAAAATTATTTGCAATCCGTTTCTCACCTGGATAAAAACACGATAAGTCAGTAAACTCGATTGTTAAGTATACTCAACAAAATCTGGTGGTGAGTAATCTTGTGTAAAAAGTGTATGTAGAGTATACTCAACAAATCTGTATGGTGAGATTTATTGAAACAATGGTTCAAGGGCTTCATATCGGCTTGATCAGCATTTTTGTGGAAATGGTTTTTAGTTTTCACGCCTTTCAATGACAAAACACCCAAACAATGACAAAATATTACCATCTATTAGTTCGTTGCCAACATTGTCTACGTTTTTTGTCTAAAACTAGCAGACCTGGCAGACGTTGTCCTGCCCGAACAGCGCCACCTACCGGGTCCAATTGTATTTTCAAACCATACAGGGACCCACTCAAATATACACACAAAATTTTATCCATATCGGTTCAGCCGTTTAGGAGGAGTTAGGTGACAAACACGTACGGAAAAATTATATATATAAAGACTAGTGGACTTGGCAGACGTTGTCCTGCCCCAACAGCGCCACTTACCGGGTCCAATTGTATTTTCAAACCATACAGGGACCTACTCAATTATACACACAAAATTTCATCCAAATTGGTTCAGCCATTTAAGAGGAGTTAGGTGACAAACACACGTACGGAAGAATTATATATATAAAGACCAGCGGACCTGCCAGACGTTGTCCTGCCCGAACAGCGCCACCTACCGGGTTCAATTGTATTTTCAAACCATACAGGGACCCACTCAATTATTTATACAAAATTTCATCCAAATCGGTCCAGCCGTTTAGGGGGAGCTAGGTGACAAACACACGTACCAAAAAATTATAATATATGAAGAAGATGTAACGCTAGGTTATGTTTTGTTAAAGATAGAAATTGTCACTTCAATTATCACCATAATTAACGATACTTACTGCAAGTAAACATTTTTTTTCTTTTTTTTTCTTTTAAATATACCTACGTTTTCTTTATTTTAAAAGTGTTGGTAAGCTGGATTTGTTAAGTATACACAACAGTTACATTGATGTTGATTCTTTGACCATCGCATTTTGTTGAGTATGCTTAACGTTGCGTTTTCAGGAAACCCTTCAGGCAAGATTTTTTATTTTATTTTTCCCGTGTGTTTTGAATACATATGAACGCACTATATTAACGGCATCTTCCTATTACACCTTTTTTTGTCTTGCCAAATTAAGGGTTAATATAGAACAACAAGGATAATGCACCCAGGATTTTGTAACATCTGTATTTATATGAGTGTCCTTGGATTTTCTTGCCCGTTCTTCTCCACAGAGATGTACGTTTTGCAACTAGCTTGAAGTTTCTGACTAACTGACCGACTCTTTGACAATTCAAAAGTGTCTGTAAATGGTTTAATTGCAATAAATTGCTTTGATAGTTAATTGAGTCAGGCGTGACTTTGCGGAAATCCATTATAAAATACAATAGACGATGTATATTTAGTAACTTAATCCGCTTAACTGTTCTTAAAGAGTCTTAGAGAACCCTGTAAGAAATCGACACGTGTTTCGCCTCTCAACGAGGCATCCTCAAGATGACGATTGACTTGTTGCGAACTCGGAAACGACGTGTTGCCACGACAAGAGCTGAACGCAAAGTCACAAAGTGCAAGTCGCAAAGTGTTTTGCGTTCGGCTCTTGTGTTTTAGTTGATCACGATCACCACGCTTGACAAAAGGCCAACAATATCTTTAATCGGTCTTTACGACCTCTACAGGACCCAAGCTTCAAGCCTATTCAACGTCTACAACGCATAAAACAAATGCCGGCCGAAAAAAATCATAAAATATAAAAATAAACAGAAAAGTGAACGGTCGGCGGCGGCGCGCTGCCCGTGGGCCGAGCGGGTCAGTTAATCTAATGTAGCGAAGATGGTCACTGGGCCGGAAAATGCCGACCCTGCCTGATAAAACATACTATAATTAAATTTTTCTTATTTTTGCCCTGATACATAGAGGGTAAGGATAAGTTATGAAATATGTAACTTACTGTTTATCAAGCGTAGGCAGCCTTTTTGACCGTTATATTTTTGCAATAGTCAATGAACCTAATGTGTTTTGGTTAACGCTTGAGGATTTCAAAGAACAAAATGTTTATGATGCCTGAGCAGCCGATAGAAACGTCTTCTTCTAGAGTTTCTATCGGTGTTCGTAACAAACTACCAAAGAAAGATTACACATTGGCAGCCATAAATAAATAAATACTTAAAATCATCGAATAAATTTTCACGCCTTTCTCTTAAAATCTAGGTTGAAGATTTTTTTATATCGGAATCGAAGTATTGGATATTGGGCTATAAATTGCACATGTGCAATTTATTTCTTCAGTGCCATGTACCTAATGAACGATCAACTTGTCATGAATTGCCATAATAACAGACACAAATCTAGACACAGTTCTTAGGGAATCTTATCGAATTTGAAATAGGTTCCATTTTTGTTATTCTATAGCAGAATACCCGTGCAACTTTTTAAAATAAGTCGAGTGTTTTATGCATTCATATTCTTTATGACACCTCGTTATCTGAATATCAAAAAGTATTCAGCCTTGGTTTTCAGCGAGAGGTATGAAAATTGATTCGCTGTTATAATGTATAATATAGATCTCGGGTACCCCTTCGGAGAATGCCAGCTTGAGTATATTTTATGTCAACTACCAACAATAGTTAAAACAAATATAAAAGATGTAACCAAAACTGTATCCCACAGCCAATAACTTGCATACGTGCACACAATCCCTAAACACAACTCCGCCATAGATTACAGAACACAAATCACTCCGTTTATCGAGATGTCCCAATTCGAATAGATAATCGATTGTATCGAATATCCTGCACAGGCGATTGAACCGAGTTGCATCGGTACATCGATACAGTTTACGTTTCATCGGGTGCCTGAACAAACATGCTGCTGAGGGCTGGCATGTTTTTATTGCATTACGGAAATAGTTATGAATAGTTGGGGAAATAGAACGCATATTGGAGAAAACGACATTTATTCTAGATCTAGATTTGCTGTGTTTTTACACGGTTTTTACCTTTTATAAGGCTATTCTTTACTGGTAGATTATAGCAAAAGTTTTCGAAATAACTGGCTAGTGCTATTTTAATTATAACTCACAAAAATGAAGTGAAAATTTCTATAGCGGCGTTGTGCACTTTTTTTGGGATCGGTAAAAAATGTTAAACTCGCGTCAGATTCGTGACTGTAAGATCCATTGCCTAGCAACCGACCAAGTAAATATCAAAATAAATAGTCGTTGACTTTACGTAAAGATTGCGAGGTAAGAAATTTTTCCCATATTGATGCATAAAAAAAATCAGCAAGCAAGCTTTTCATGAAGTATGTCAAAACATACTTCATGAAAAGTGTTTAAATAAATTGTTTAATTTTGTTAGACTATATTTTGAAAATAAATAAATATACTACTACTACTAATGAATATTGTATTTAACCACATAAAATATAGTACTTTTATACTGATAAATAAAACAATTTGTGCGAAATTATTCCCAAACCATTCCAAAATATTCAAAAATGCACAACGTTAATGTTCAAGTTTTTACTTCTGCCGGCACTCCCGGAGTGAAACCCGTTGTTTTCTTATTCGTTTATGTCCCGCAAAGTATTATGATGCATAGATAATTTCTGTTTCTACTGGAAAATAAAACAGTCGGCTTATAATTATGTCCAACCATGTCTCCATGCACAACCAACCCTAAACTCAAACTGTCAAATTCATCTGCATAAAGTTTTTTTATGATCATGAAAGTGGACCATGAAACAGGGTCAGCAGAGTGTTGCATGGCCTGGCCATTTAGTGCAGGTTTCCAACAAGCGGGTGATTTAGTGGGTGCAAAAGCGCGCTCGTTTACATTGTGTTTTTGAGCAAAAAGAAGCTCTGAGGCCGAGATTGTTGTAACAGTTGTGGCTAGGTTTTTGTAGTCATACGAGCGAAACTAAGGTTTGAAGTCCATATTTTTGTTTAGCAAATTGGCGCATCATTTTGTTGGTGATTAGAACGTGGTATACTATTACAGAGCAGTGGTGGCCCAGTGGTAACGGCCTTGACTTACGAATTGTAGGTCGTGGGTTCGAACCCAAGCAGGCGCTTTACTCTGTGTAAATAATTTCATCACCACTGCTCTCAAAACAGTGAAGGAAAACATCGTGAGGAAACCGGCATGTCTTAGAACCAAACATTCGAAGACATGTGACATCTACCAACCCGCAATGATTACAGCCCACTCCCTCTCACAGAGAGGAGGCCTGTGTCCCAACAGTGGGAACATTAATAGGCTGATTATAACAAAATTAGTAAAATAATGTTTATTTATCTCCACAAATAATGATTGAAATTATGATTATTATGATGATCTTATTTCAAGATTGATTCATATTTTTTTGAATTTTTTACATTATAAATAAAGTATCATACACAGAGCTTCATTTGAATAAAGTTTTTGGATCCTATCAACAATTTTTTTTTTTTAAATTAAATCATCGTTTCATCACGGTCTTAAATAACCTTCTTTCTGAGAAAACGTCAATAAAATAACTCGCACAGATATATAAAAGTACTCTGTGTCGCACAGTCATTGTCCAATCAGTGAATATGTCGTAGGAGGATTTCATAATTCGAATTTTCGCGAAAACCCTAGGGATATTGCGAAAACACGAATAATAAAGACAATGGTGAAAACATTTCTGCTGCACCGGTCGCTTCGCTCGCTCGGCTCGCACGCGGTATGTAAAAAATAAAATAAATTCAAACCTAACCAAGCCAAGCGAGTGAAGCGTGTGGTGCCGCAGCAGCGGCCGTCGACCGCTACTTCCAAGTTCCCCAATTATCAAGTCATCCTACGACAGATACAAGAAATAGTTCACTAGTTTAATAAAGGAGTATTATCAATAAGTAGTGAAATAGTCTATCCAGTTCGAACCCCTTAGAGAAATAAAGAAACAAAGGTTTATTTATTTATACCTATGCTCTTTTTTTATTTATTTCCGTCTCTTTGTTCCAGATACCACACATTATATGCGGGCACAGACACGGGCACGACATATCCACTGAGGACCCGGAAATTATCGAGCAGCACCACGACAACACCACACACCATGGGAAGGTCAGTTGAAGAATGCAATCACAAAGTTACGCTTTTAGTTATGGGGTAAAGACGCCCAACAGGTATGGCGCGATATGCCTAGTGAGAGCACTAGGCATTTCGCGCCATACCAGCGAAATGCCTAGTGCCGTCAGGAACTCAAGAGTTCGACTCTTAACTGTCGGTTGCCCTGCTGGAGTGATTCAATAGTTTACTGAGGAAACGCCAACGATCATGGAATGAACGCCAACGACCACGTCGTCACGTATTCCTCTGTTTTCTACCTGGTTAATGACACTAGTCCAAATATATTTGATATATTCGAATATTTACGACTGCCATGACCTTTGTTTTGGTTTTTTTGGCTTACTCATTGTATTTTTTTTCAACTATATTATTTTAAAAAACGTTAATTTAATACGTTAGAATCAACGAACGCCAACGACCATGCGACCGCTTTTTCTCTTAATAGTGAAAATACCGGCGACCGAGCTCTGGTCGGGTGAAAATAGAGAATACTCATTTAGTATAGGATAGTTCATATTAATTCCATTTATAGTACATACTAATTCCATGCTACCATGTCATTATTCTACGGTAGCCATCTTGTTCTATACTTTCGGCGACCGAGCTCGGATGAAAATACGGAGAAAACGAATTTTCCCAGATATAAAACCTAGCTAGATCGTTTTATCGCCCCCGTAAACCCCTACGTGATTACAAATATATATTTAAATATAATAGTTTATGATACCAGTGGGAATATGTAAAGAGTAGTAAGTAGTAGGTGTGACATCAGAATTCCTCAAAATAATAAGTCCCAAGTTTCTTGGAAAACTCGTCTGGTAAAGTACTATCATAGCAGTTTCTGCCGCTAAATAGCATTGTTGTGTTCCGGTTTGAAATCCTTATGTGCCAGTGAAATGTACCTACAGGTACTGTATATTATTAGACGATTCAAGTGTAAGGTTTGAAATCCTTATGTGCCAGTGAAATGTACCTACAGGTACTGTATATTATTAGCCGATTCAAGTGTAAGGTTTGAAATCTTTATGTGCCAGTGAAATGTACCTACAGGTACTGTATATTATTAGACGATTCAAGTGTAAGGTTTGAAATCCTTATGTGCCAGTGAAATGTACCTACAGGTACTGTATATTATTAGCCGATTCAAGTGTAAGGTTTGCACTGTAAATAAGGTAACGTATTCCACATTGGGCACCCGCTTAAATGGCACCTGAGGTATTCCACATACGGCACCTATCGATATATTTTGCAGGTGCCATTAGTGGAATAATTTGTAATTTAAAATTTTATTCCACTGCTACCTTTGGTGTTGTGTATCAGTTCCTCTATTTGAAAACCGATACTCATTTATCGAACTCAATAAAAAACAGATTGCATACAAATATGCAAAACTGACCTTTTTCATAGATTAAACCGTTCATTTGAAGCCCGTCAGCGAGGCGTTAATAAAACACATCGATGCCTCGACGCCCCAATCAAAACACTTTGAAAACCGGTTCAAATTAAAACTAGACAATACATGTTAGCGCTTAGCATTTTTTCAGAGCTGTGTAAAAGAGTATTTATTAAAGAGGATAAAAATATTGGATAAAATTCTTAAAATAAATTAACTAACAAACTATTAAAACAAAAATATGATAACCTAATCTAACTAAAACTATAAACAAACTCAAATACGTCGAAAAATTCCTCCGTTTCGCTGTCGACTGGTATTGTACTCAAGACCCAAGATGACATGGACTTAATTTTGACATTATAAAGTAACGATTACCTAATTTTATTTATTACAAATTCATATCGAACTTACCTACTGTAAATCTCAAATCTTATAATTAATTAATTTTGTACTTAGTTAAGAATGACAAGTAAATATTTTGTACATCATATATTTTGTGGTAGAATGTATAGAACTAACAAAAATATTATTAACACCATAATTTATGTAAAACTACATTCTTACAAATAAATAAATTCTAATTCTAAAAGATAGTGGCGGCATTACCACGTTCGTAGTTCTGATATAAAACAGTAAAATAAAAATGTGAAGAAACAATGAAAATATTTATCAAAACCTGATCCGTTCGTCGAAAAAGATCAGAAATACAAAATCCTATAAATATTAGATCCGAAACAAATGTACACCGAATTTAATTATCGAGGCACAACGAGTGTTCGTAAAAGAGCAGGGTTAAAAATTGTAGGGGGTGGCAGCTGACAAATTGAAGTTGTACACCCGAGGGTTGAAATTTGCATACACGACAGTATTGTATTGATGTTTGAACTGTAGGCGAATAGCGATTTGATTTTTGGTAGTGATGCAAGCGAATTTAAGCTTAAAGTGGTTTATGGAGCAACTGATGTTAGGTTAGGATCTCTGCCAATTGCTATAACTCGTAAGACAAGACCACCTTCTGGAGTTCTTTACCTGCCTTATGTCACAGTATTATACAATAACAGTATTATGTCTCGGTAGTGACTTTGAAATAATTACCTACAGCTGCTCGGCAAATAAACCTTTGGCGTCCGTGAGTAACTGCCGCACACTCGAAACTGTTGCGTAGGTCACTGAGATTTGAAAACGCGTCGTTTCGGCCCTTTTCTACGAAGACTTTATACTGTAACTTATTTATACTGTGGTTATGTTCCCCCATAACAGTCAGTAATATCTTCATCACCTGTTCCTAACCGACTGTGGTAGAGCCTAAGAGGAGGGTAATGTTTTTTTTTTTCAAAATCGAAACCCATTATAATGCAGAAGACGCTACAAAAGTAGATATTGTGGGTGATATAAGAAGGTGATTTGGCGGTAGTATTTAAAAAGCTAATTGTTTCACTTGATTGTCAGAAATAGTCAGAATATCCGGTTCCTACTGACATGGATGACTTGGATTTAAATGTAGGATACTTTTTGATTTAAAATAGTGTCCATGGAGTTTCTTGCCTGTTCTTTACCATAGGAACCTACTACGTTTTGAAATGGGCAACTAGCTGCATTTTTTTGACTGACCGACTCCTTGACAATATGGATGATTCATGGGTAAAAAAAAAGATATTCTATTTAGTCCGTCAGTCAGATAATAAAAAAAATATTCGACACGTATTTTTTGCTTTATCATGATGTAGATAAAACGGGCTCGCTATACGTCACAAGTACGTATAAAATCTACATACTCGTGACGTCATGTCATATTTTAACTCAATGTATCGCCGTAATCTTTTGTTATCGTAAAAAAATTAAAAATATGAGTCCAATATTTTTTTATAATCTACAAGACGGACAAAAAATATATTTTTTGTCATCATCCCTATTCAAAAATGCCTGGTTTTATCGAAATAAATGCTTTGAGTTTGAGTTTGAAGGAGTAGTTTCCCTAAGATTCAAATGATAACTCGGGTAGCAGCTAGTTAAAAAAAAAGCCATATCCGCTTTCGTCTCATCCTTTATACTCCACCATCCCCCTTTGACGGGTACGTTTCGATTGTAAATTTCAGCGCAAACCGGTTGTTGTTATTGCCGTCTTGTTGGCTAGCGCCCTGTAGTGCCGTACCACTAAATGTGCCGTCAGTGCCGTCACTTAGTGCTAGTATATTGGCAGGGAGATTGCTCGCCATCGGTAGGATTACACTCGTTTGCAGCCGACCCTCGCCTGAACTATGTTGGGGCGAGGGCTGGGCTAACTGAAAAGGCTGAATGGTAGTATTTTGTGTGGTTGGCAATTGTTTTTTGTCGAATTTATTTTGTTGTTTTATTGTAGGGCCAAACATCTCTAATTTACATTGACACTGTGTAAAGTATGTAAAAGAGGAGCTCGTGACTAAGTTATAACAGCTGCATGGTTCGATTCGTCGTGTAAAGCTACGCTTCTACGCTTGGTCTGTGAATGGGTGACCATCTTAACATACCGAGACTCCTCCATGCCTCGGAAAGCACGTTAAGCCGTTGGTCCCAGCTGTCTTACGTGGATCTTTGACCATTTTCTAATTATCCATGTTTTCGAATTAAAATTATCCTACGACACATTTATGTATAAACATAATTTACAAACGACTTATTAACCCTTTAAAATATAGAATTTACAAATCAAATCAATTTATTTTAGAGCGTAAATATTAACAACGTAAGCAGAATATAGAGTGAAGTTGTATGACCTGCTAACTGGTATATTTTTGAAATCTGAAACTTAAACCGCTAGACAGACTACAGGGTTTCTGATTTAGCCTCATAGTACATTATATTACCTACATTCTAAAATGAAACAAGAACGTCTATACAATAAAATGAATAAAAAGAGTAATACGAAGCTATAAAATCCTCGGAAGGCGCACAATAGAAATAATGGCGTGAGTATGATATACACAGCGCTCGGAGCACGAGTGTAATAATCGTAACGCGCAGATTAAACATTTATATATGGACGTTTGTAGACGAGCGACTGAATGGTCATAGATGACCATAATTATATTTTTGAAGTGAACACTTTAGCGGCGTTGTGCACTTTTTTTTGGATGGGTAAAAAATGTAAACTCGCGTCAGGACACGTGACCTGATCGAAAATTCGGAAGACGGCTTGTACTGACAGTAAGCCAAATAAATTCCTGACATATTCGTTAGATGGAGTTACTTAGTTTTCACTTCTATCGGCAGTCCCCAAAGACTGCACATTTATTTTTTTTGGGTGGGAAATCATCAAATAACTTCTCCTGCTCTGGGTGAAGCGGAAAGGCGTGTCAGACTCTTACTGTTACTTACTCTTACTTACCCGTGTTCCTTCAGTAGCCTGTACGTTGCCAGGGGCCACGGTCTCCCCTTAGAACTTTCCCGCAACCCCGGCCGGCATCGGCCCGATTTTACTGATTTCTATACTATACACACACATTAGACGCACGGCTCAAACCAAGCTATGCAATCTGTAATGTCTACAAAATATCCGTGCCAAAATAGTCGCAAGTCTACATCTCCGCATCATACGCTTACCGTGTCTGGGTGGAATTATATCGTCATTCCGTCTGCATGGCAGCACCACCACAAAAGACATGCGAGCAACAAAAAAAAGTAGCTAATGAGGAGTTATTGTCTATTGCTCGTTATTTTCCAATATAGAATTACTGTAGCGTCGCGTCGTAGCGTCGTAGCAGGCGTAGCGCTACGCCGTAGAGGTTAGATACTACGGAGCTACGAGTAACAGAATTACTGTGTGTTAAAAAATTATTTAGTTATAATTTAAAAATTTTTTGACTGACCCACTACTCTGACTTTTTTTTGATTTTTTGACTGACTACTTAGAATAAAATCATGTACTGTAATTTTTGTAATATTATCATTGTATTTCTTCTCAAGTGAGGCATATTTTATGAATGATGTGATAAGGTAACGTTGCGGTTTAAAAGAACATTATTGTAGTGACAAAAATTTTAAAAAGTACGCTTGGATGGTTTGAGAAGGTGAATGAAAGGTGACTAACAAAAGGCAGATGTGAGTGAAAACGCCGGGATGCGACGCCCTAGGAGGACCTGATCTTATTGGTGATGTTCTTCAGAAAGGACAGGTGCGTAGTACTCGCAACCGGCGTGCGTGTATGACCAGATGTATGAATGTAAACGAAGCAAAAGAAGTATGTAAGGATCGTAGCTGGTGGCGTTCTGTAGTATCTGCCTACCCTCATGTGAAGAAGATTCGGTAACGATGATGCGGTAAGAGTTTGGTGACGATGACGCCAGTTCCATGATTTTTGTTCTCACTTCAAAAAGGCATTTGGAAAGTATCCAAATACATTTTTTACATATAAAATGAAATATTCGGTGTTATGATATCAATATTATTGCATTTCATAATCAATATTCTAGTTCGCTAGTTAGCCACATTTCTTATTTGCAGACAGTATTATTTCCAAATTAATCAAAACAGGTAAATATTTGACAGCTATTTTACGACGTTGCCAACTTTTAGGATGTACGCTCTTACTTGCTAAATGCCAATATAGCCAGTTAACACTCAAATGATGAGCCTTTTGACCTTTTTTATTAGTTCTATCTTTAGTCACTAAACGTAACGTGACTTGACCTGTCCTTTTCCGACTATAAATTCCCGACTATAATTTCCCCGAGCTCACGAGTAGGTGTTAACCCAGAAAGACACTTTATAGTACCATCACGTTCTATGCTCACTTATACCTAATCTTATTCTCTCTCGATGTGCATTACTTGGATAACTTCAGTGTCAGAAGCTGTTTGAATGACCTTGTTGCTAGCGTTATGTGACGTATCATCGGGATTATAAGGTTCATTATTTCATTTTAAAGATTCTGTGAGCCTAGAGTAACATTCTATTAGCGATAGCGATGATCGGCAAGTCAAAAATATACGAGCCTAACATAAATCTGTCTTTCCCATGTCAATGTTGTTGAAATACGAAACGCCTTTTGAAAGTAATTGCAACTTTTCAAGGCCCTTTGCCTCTTTAACTAGATCGTTATTCTGGTGGACTCAAGTGGTTCTGCTGAGCGTGTGGTCCTGGATTCCATTTCTAAGTCAAGCATAGTTTTAGTGAATAAACCATCGAGGATTTCTAAGTAGCACCCTGGAGCTTGGATTTGTGTGACTTACGAGTTGTAGGTCGTGGGTTCGAAACTAGGAAGGAGTTTCAATTTGTATAACAATATTTCATTACCACTGCTCTCAAAAACGGTGACGGAAACCGGCATGTCCTAGAAACAAAAATTTTAAGATATGTGACATCTAGCAACCCGCACTGGGCGCGTGGTAGATTACAGTCCACACCCTCTCGAAGAGAGGAGGCCTGTGTCCCAGCAGTGGGAACGTTATAAGCTGATTTTGTATGTTACGTAATGGCAATAATATGGGTGTACTATACAGTCATCTCTGTTTACCCTTGCAGAAAACACAGGGTTCATTATTATGTAACCAAACTCTTTGAAAGGCAAAATATTTATTGCTAATAGCGTTATCGCTAGCAGCAGTAGTCAGAAAATATCTATTGACAAACAATCCCTTATTATAAATGAAATTAATCGTTTTGTTTCCAGATATAGATCCAATTTAAAATAAATATAGTGATCAGATGCTCTTCAGAAAGGTCAGGTACGCACTTGACCTTTCTGAAGAGCATCTGGTCACTATTAATTTAAGTACTATTAATTTAAGTACTCGCAACCTATGACAGAATGTATGAACGTAAACGAAGCAAAAAGAGTATGTGCTCTTAGCAGGTGGCGTTCTGTTGTTCCTGTTTATGTGTGTGGGTATGTTTAAAATAAAAACATATAATAAACCAAAGATAACTCAATAAAGTAGTAAGCTATAAACAGTAGGTGCAAAACAACATTTCGATGTAGGTAAATCTTTCGCTTAACCAGTGAAATTCTTAACCCTTTATCCTAACTTCTCGATAAAATTATCCGACAACTTTCCCATACTTTAAAAAAAACCTATCGCAAAATCTACCAGAACCGAAAATCCAGGCGAAACAATTGCTTATTCTTGACAGGGACATGCAAAAACATCACGCGCTGGCAAATCTCTTCCTCATGCGCCCACGGAATCGAAAATATGGCGGGGAGAATTTCGAGAACGATTCGTATTGTTTCCGAACATTAGAACGATGTGCAATTGTTTCGCGATGTTTGGTTCTGACGGGTTGGGTGACGAGGTTGGAGTTCAAGTCGTGATGGTTTATTTATCATATTTGTGAAAGTTGAGCTGTTTTGATGACGGGCACCGTTCTTTAGCGACCTGTCTTGGCTTCGCACGGGTGCAATTCACATTTTGAAGACGGTATTCTGTTCACGACAGTTGTTCTGCACAAGTTCTAAGCAGTAACCTAAGTACTAGGCTAGCATGAAGTCAATATAATTTTTCATTAGTCAGAACTCAATACTCAATACCTTTATTGCATTCCACAATGTGAACTTAGGTGGTAGGTACATAAAGACATACATTCGTTCAGTAAGTACTTATATTTACATTATACTCGTATAGTATAAAATACAATACACGACGTATATTTAGAAATCTTATCCGCTTAACTGTTCATAAAGAGTCCTAAAGAACCCTGTAAGAAATCGAGATGTGTTTCACCTCTCAACGAGGCATCCTCGGGATGACGATTGACTTGTTGCGAACCCACGACAAGCGCCGAACGCAAAGTAAGTTTAAGTTAGTAAGTTTGCGTTCGGCGCTTGTCGTAGCAAGACGTCGGGTCCGTGTTCGCAACAAGTCAACCGTCATCCTGAGGATGCCTCGTTAGTATATAACGGATTTCCGCTAAGTCACGCCTGAGTCAATAAACTAATCATCATTATCATCATTTCAGCCAAAAGACTTTCACTACTGAACTAGGCTTTCCCCAAGCACTGCCGCTTCGACCGATAGTATAGCCTTTCTCCATCTGGAATAATATAGCTTTAAAAATGTTGAAGAATTTTTCAAATTAATAGGAGCTGTGGTTCCGAAGATTACCATCAACAAATACACTGTCTCTCTTTATGATATTGTTATAGATTTAACCTGTTCCCCGAAGAGGCAGGCCGAGATGGCATTAGTATATTAGTATAATGCACTTTACTAATCCTGACAGTTGCAAGATTCAAATCAAAAGTCATTTATTGAAACAAGGCTGTGAATCAGCACTTTTCGAACTTATTATCTAAAGTACATAACATCTTTTATGGGGTACTGTGTTAAATGTTACAACAAAATACCTTGTGATATATTACAATTAAATGAAAGAAAATTTAAAACTAAGGAAAAAGTACACTTTGTAAACAAGCATATTACAGATTAGAGGATTATATCCAAGTTAAGAATGCTTGGAAACATGCTGGTCCTGCTCCATAGGACAATTTAGAGTCTAGACAAAATCAAACTGGTTGCTTACTTAATTGTATTAATTTTTTATTATATGACATTGATTTTACATCCTGTGATTACTTCCTCACACACTGACTTATTAATTGTAAATTTTTAGTAGATTCGTCTATTTTTACAATGTTTGTGAATATGTGAACACCATGTAGCTACCACATAATTAATTTATCTGTCGTTTGCTCCACTTTAAAATCTTTTTACTTTATACAGTCATTTTATTCTAGGTGCATCGTCTTCACATATAATTATCCTATACAAAATATTGTAAAACATTTTAAAAGAGTAACGGTGGAGTTTCTTGCCGATTCTTCTCCATACGAAAACTACCTTTTGGAAGGGGCGGTAGAATCAATACTATATTTTGTAAATTTTGACGTTTAAAAGTGCCTTCAAGGGCCTATTTGAAATAAATGCTTTGACTTTGACTTTGAACGTCAAATACATACATACTGTACTTAAAGGTAGTCAAGAGGAGAGGCAGATGAAGCCTAAAATTGTGGTTGTTTCCCGTGAGTTATTGGATTTCAAACATCAAATAATTATTTCATCAAAAGGTTTATTTAGGGCATTCTATGCTCCGAAATACATAGTAAAGTATCCGAGCCATTTTGAGCCTGTTAGCGGGAGTTTTCTTTACGAAATACTAAGCAGGTTGTAAACCTAAAAATACGATTATTATTACTTACATAAAAACGTAGCATGTTAAACATTATTCCCAATTACCCGCTCTGTTGGTCTTGTTCGCGAGTCAATCAAAACGTTACTTTATACAGTACATATTATTATACGAGTAAGTAGCTTACCGTATAATGTTCGCGAGTGAGTCTGTCATACGGAAGCTGAATAATTTTATACCGATGTCATGCCGGGCACGTCGCACCGACGCCTGGTTTTATAATGATGTTATTTTGAGATTCCAGTAGGTGGAGGGTTGTAAGGTTATAGTGGTGCAAACGGGTTGATAAGGAAGCGTCCAATTTTATACAAGAATTTGAAGGAGAATATGCTTTTTTTTTTAAAGTGAAAACTTCTTTAGCTACGTTGTGCACTTTTTTTGGGATGAGTAAAAAATGTTAAACTCGCTTCAGAACGTGTCGTAAGATCCGTTGCCTGGCAACCGACAGAGTAAATATCAAAATGCTGGGTAAAAAAAAAGCAGTCAAAACATACTTCATGAAAAGTGTATAAATAAATTGTTTATTTTTGTTAGACTATATTATGAAAATAAATAAATATACTACTACTGTACGTGCGAAATTATTCCCTAACCATTCCAAAATATTAAAAAATGCTCAAGTTTTCAATTCTGCCGGCACTCCCGGAGTGCTGTTGTTTTTTTTTTTTGTTCACAACGGGGAATTTCTTGGCCTGCATCTTACCTGATGGTAAGTGATAATCGGGCCGAAGGTGGAAGCGAGCTTAACCCGGAATCCTCTACCACACAGGAACTGGCTATCTACTATCTACTTCTTAAATGCCGAAACAAAACAATGCTGTTATGGCGACAGACTTAGATAGGACTTGCAGCGCCCCGTGGTTTTACCTGCATAAGTCTCAATCCCGTGGGAATATCGGAATTAATCCGAACTATAAACTATCTGTGTGCCGAATTTCATCCAAATCCGTTAAGTAATTTTTGCGTGAAAGATTACCTACTACTAAGCCTAGCGCCACACCTGCCGAACGTTCCGCGGCGGAACGCTCCGTTGCGTCAAATTTCTATGGACGTAACGTTCGGCTGATGTGTCATAGGTAACTTGAAAAACATTAGGAGCGTAGTCAACCGCACGTTCCGCCGCGGAACGTTTGGCAGGTGTGGCCCGACCCTAAGATAGACAGATTACTAATAAGATAGCCAGTTCCTCTGTGGTTGAAAATTTCGTGGCATGATGATCACTAACAATCAGTAGAGAATTGTGGTAAAAAGAAATAATAATTATTATTGCAATATTATCAGGGTCTTGTACTATTAGATTCCGCAAGCTAAACTCACTTTTTTGCAGTAGACTTTTATTTCCTTAAGAGGGTGCATCCTAAAAGTTGGCAACGTCGTAAATATCTGTCAAATAGTTACCTGTTTTGATTAATTTGGAAATAATACTGTATGGAAATAAGAAATGTGGCTAACTAACTAACTAGAATATTAATAATGAACTGCAATTATAACATTGAATTTGATGTTGTACCCGTTTTAGGTGTAAAAAAGGCATTTGGAAAGTTTCCAAATACTTTTTTTACATCTAAAACTAACTATTCGGTGTTACGATATTAATTGTTGCATTTCTTAATCAATATTCTAGTTCGCTAGTTAGCCACATTTTTTATTTCCTTACAGAAATATTATCAAATTAATCAAAACAGTGAAATATTTGACATCTATTTGCGACGTTGCCAACTTTCAGAATAAACCCTCTTAAAAACGACCCAAAAGCTGTAAAAAATACTTCAATAGATAAATTGGTTTTCTATGTTCGTAGAGCTTAGTATTATGGCTGCAGACTGATGCAGAAGGGTTTATCACAACCCTGGCGAGCCGTGTCAGTACTGCCAGTGAGAACCGTCACTTTTATCGAATTTTCCGATTCAATAATCCGGCCAAATTGTGGAAACATACAAATGTGAGGAGTGTTTTAAAACGTCACGGCTGTTGCAGATTATATTTATTTATTTACATATACTTTATTGTACACCAGAAAATACACAGCAAAAAATATATTTAACACTGCAAAACATACAATGGGCGGCCTTTTCGCTTTCTTCGATCTCTTCCAGGCAACCTTAGAATGGATTATAATTATTGTTATTGTCTCCCATACCGTAATAACACTGTAATTTTTTATTTATTTATTTTATTTTTAGGAACACTTACAGCTAAACAGTTACAGTAAGCAGACGTTCGTACGGACGTAATAAAATCGCGGCGATTTTTTTTCGCGTGTTGGATTTTTGACGCTCTGTGCTAAGAGTTGAATATCCAACAGAGCGCATTCAGCGCGTATCCCAGCGGCTTTTATTATGTAGCCACGAAGATGAAAACGTTCACTGCGGAACATTAAACAAATTAAACAAACTGAAGCGTCTGCCGTTTCATTACCCTCCCGTATGTTTCCAACCATGAGCATCGCACTGTCACAGCGCATGCAATTATCGTCGACTGTACCGTGACAGCCGATCACTCCGCTTCTGTTGTTGACTGTACACCGAATCTCCTCACTGTACATAATGGGTAATGCGAATAATGAAGGATTTATTTAACATGTTATTAATTTTGTTTGTTGGTATTTTTGTTTAATTATTTATACTTTAAACTGATTTTGTTACAAGAATTTTAGCGTATAGACGTGGTAGCTAGTTGAGTAGGTCTGAAAACCAGTCTTACCGAGGGTTTGTGGTTGATTTCTTGCAGTTTGCCAAGGGGTATATCGTTACTCAGCAACTGTGTTGTGGAGTACACAGGTCCGAGCAGTCGCTCCATGTAAAATACTGGTATTCAGCTGCATGCGGTTATACTGGAATCCCACCCCAACATAAATGAGAAAAGGCTAGGCAGACAATTACCTGCTTTATAGACGCTGTTCTGAAGCTTCGGGATTCAGTTTCAAAATCTTGAACATTGATTAAGAAAAATCCTTCAAAGGTACCATTCTGTACTCGACCGCAAGAGGCATTCCATAGCCAACGACACGTTGTTTGCAGCTACGGGCGAGCGACAGACGACATGTGTAGCCCGACCGCAGACCAGTAATGCCGCCAACGCTCGAGCGATAACACGTTTTTCTATCTTCTATCTGATCTACCGCCTGGTATCCGGGCTGCTGCCGCCTGCGGTTGGGTTCGGAATTACCATTCCGAACCTTTAATAATTAAAAAGAAATACTGTTCTACGCTAGTTGCTATTTTAGTTAATTTGCAAAATAATACTTACTATAATAGGTACTACAGTACACTAGGCCCTAGTTTCTACCAAGAACGACGTTACTAGAATTGTATTGTATTGTATTGTTTATTTTGCCAAAAATTGTGCTTTACATTTCCTTATAGTCTACATTAACTAGGTTTACATTCATTATTAAAAATAAGACGCAAAGGCAGAAGTTTGCTTATGAACTCCACACTAGGACGAGCCTGTCTCGTGGAGTCCTTGGGTGGTATTGCCATATGAAAATAATTCGTATTACATAATTAATTATTGTTACAATCGAGAAGCACATGAAAAAGTGTTATTATTTTATAGCAATCAAAACAATGTCCGGACTAAGAACAGTTAAATAAAAAATAAAACAAAAGAATATTATAATAAAAGATAATAAAAATAAAAACAAAATTAAGTACTTATAAATTCATCAATTGACCTAGTAACAGTCGATTGTGTTTTTGACACATTTCGTAAACCAAATCATAATTTGTCAAAAACAGAACCGGCACACCACTGAAAAGTTTATAAATTAGTGGAAATAGAGCCCCTTACTTACACATTGTAACTCTTTGAAACTTCACCCTAAAAGGGCCAAACTGTTAAAGTTTTCTCCTTTCATTCAATAACTAGGTATTTAATCTTACGCAGGATCGTGGCGGTTGGTCGCAGTGGAGCGAATGGTCACTGTGTTCACGAACGTGCGACGGAGGCGTATCACGGCAACTCAGGACTTGCTCCTCGCCTGCCGGGTGCAGGGGCGAGCCAGTGCGGTACAAGATCTGTAACATGCAGGTGAGTTTCTGTTGTCCTAGTAGTTAAGCTTACTCATTTCCTAAAAGTGAAAATAGCGGCTCGAACTTGGCTTTTCTGAAAAACTGCACATCTGAAAAATTGGAGAGGGACGTCTTTTACCTACAGTACATATATAAAACCAGCTAGATACATAGAAAGTTATAAATATGTCGGGATATCTACCACAGATAAGGTAGATCCGCAGTTGTAACCCGCGAAATTAAAATTTACTTACGTTTTTTGCAGTTTACAGGTCAGTGTCAGGTTGAATCTTGATCAAAATATAATTCGCGACTATAACCGATATGTATTTACAGAATTAGAGTCATTAATGCATGTCTCTTAAGTTAGATTGTTCCATAAGAGCAAAGAGAGTTCATAGGGCACAAATCTATCTAATACAACGTTATTTTATGTTTATACTAAACCTCTTAAGAGGTCATTGTGGAAAAAGGCCAAAAAAAAATTTGCTGTTCCCTACATTTTGACGAGATATGAGAACATAAATGTAGGAAACAGCTGATTCCAGAATACCAGCGATATTTTAATCTCTTTATTGCATTTTCATACATATTTGTTACATTTTTTTATATTAAAAAGAAAACATAAAAACAAAACATATAAAAATACTGGTCCATCGGCATCAGGAACATGGTCCAAGCTGCCGGTGGTCAGGGCTCTAGAGAGAGAAACCTCCTCACTATGCGTGCCGTGTCTAGGAGTACTGCTTTCTGAATCAAGCCCTTGACCCAGCCGCGCAATGAGAGCCTCCTTAGGAGTTGGTCGAGGCTCTCCGCTATTAGGCCATTACGATACTCGGTACAATGATTGCAGAGTCCACGTCCCACATGTCGACAACCTCGTGTGCTAAGTCAAGATACTTGATTTTTTTATCTTTCTCAGCTTTCACGAGATTCTCGTCATGAGGGACAGCGATATCAACAATCATTGCACGGCGCTCTCGTCGATCTATCACCACAATATCAGCCATATTAATTATTATCGACATTAATTTCTTTCAACAACACAACAGCAGCAAACAACACATTACTCGATATCGTTGCGCGCAATCAAAGTGTCGCATTCGACTCTTGATAATTACGTCCGTGCACTGGCGGCCGAAATAAATGGGGCGTTAACTTAATGAAACTGTTTAGCTCGCCGTTCCGTTCGTTTGTGGCGCGCTTAAATGATTAGTGAGTGTGTGGAGGGATTACTAGGTTTTCGTTTGAAGTTTTAGGGACTTTATGATTGATCAAATTGATTAAAAATAGGCACTATTGAAATGAAATGGAATTGTTTATTCTATAAATAGGATATTGGAATCATATCTATACGACACACAAAAAAAATAAATAGATGGAGTCGGCATTTGCTATGTGATTACCTCTGAGAAGAACTGGCGAAACAAACTCTGAGGTCAAAGTCTCTTTAAAAAATAATCTATACTTTTTGACGTAAGTTAGTTGCTTTACGACAGTATAATTGATAAGAATTAAATGTCGTGTATTAACAATACTATTGTGGCGGCATCTACGGCATCGATCTGACGTCACACAAAATCCTTCGCACAAATCCTGCATCGCGCAATTAGAGTTTACCGCGCGAACGACATATTTAAGACTATCCGACAACAATCGTTGGGGCAGTTGCTCGCCAGACACGACAACCGTCTGGTCGGAGGAGCCTCCCTTTTCAATAGAGTATGAGTGCACTTTACACCCTGTTCCTCATACCTCTAAATCGTTTTAGACTTTCTAAATAATAATTATATCTATTACGCAACTCTGAATTATACCGCTCGCGTGATGTTACAGTAATTATAAAATAATTACAATAGGATTCATTAGAATAGAATACCAGTCATTAGTTTTCTATGAATGTATACTAGAATACATTAACCTAATTGACGAGAATATCCGTCAGGCCTTAGAGAGAATCATCAGTCAGACGATTATAGTCATTATTTAGCAGTAACAATAGTGACTCAACCCGCATTAGTCACCCGTTACCAATTGGTAACAGTGGGGCTTCCTCGTCCGTCCTTCTTTCCTTCTGGTGATCTGCAACTTGTTCTAATAACGAAAATCCATGTAAATAGTTTAATATTACCATACTAAATCGCAACAGCTATATCTTGATCTGTTTTAAAGTTTTATCTAAACAATTTACATGAAAACGAGACACAAACACGCATAAACCCCTTTTTTAACTTCAATAAGTGAAAACATGTCCATTTCAACAATAAAACTAAAGAAAAGATTACGAATACGTCGCTCATATAAATCAGACTACCTCACACACATACAGAATTTACAAAAACAATTGTGTGCTGGGCACATTGTCCCCATGTGGACGATTCCGGCGATACATTGTCGGTACAGTCGCGTTGTTTATTAAATAAATGCAGGACGCATGCTTGTGAATAAAATGTATTTGAACTGTTGTTCTGTAAAGGCTTTTGCAGCAATACAATTTCTAAGAAGACTTCACGATATAACAATAACCGGTGTCGCGCTGGTCTGCACAAAGCTAGGCCGGGTTACACGGAGCTAGTTTTTCAAGCTAGGATATCAGGATTGTGCTAGTAAGCTAGCAAGCTAGACACTCTGGCCTCGTGTATACAGAACTACCTATACTAATTTTTAGGCTAGTAAGCTAGTGAGTTAATAGGTTAGGGTTCTAGTTGTGAGCTAGTAGCACTAGGAGATCAGTAGTGTCCCAGAAGATTTAATAAAATCTTGATTTAAAATTAAATCAAGATTTTACAAATTCCTCTGTACATTATTCTTGTTGCTTCTATAAAATGAGAACAATGTTAAATTGAGATCAGCGTCCTTGGAGTTTCTTGCCCGTTCTTCTGCTTAAAGATCTACGTTTTGGAATGGGCAACTAGATTCAACTTTCTAATTGACCGACTCTTTGACAATTCAAAAGTGCCTGTTTTGAAATAAATGCTTTCAGTTTAAGTTGAGTTTAACAGAACAGCTTAAAATAAGACCATCATTAATCCTTGCTTGAATATCTAAACGTAAAAGGATATTAAAACACTTGAAACTATCGTCAACTATAACTACGAAACGATCGCTTCCACTCGGTGAGTCGAGGTAATATTCAATTAAAAACTCTTCAACTATCAATTTATTTGAGCTACACAACGCTAACACAATCAGAAACTATTTGAAACGGTAACTTTTCAATATGATGCCGTATTGGAAGCATTATTCTCGGTGAGCGAACATACGAAGAAACTTTGGTTTCAGCGTGATTAATAGAATGACTTAGCGAGGAGCTTGTTACACCAAAGTGTACTTAAGCTGATGTTTGATACGGTCTGACAGCAGCCGTATATGTAGGTATATTGTTATATGCTTCATTCTTCAGTGTTACGCATCTGGTTTTAATAGTAAACCTCGTTGTTCTGCCATGGAGTATTGGTAGTCAGGCAAGCAGTAGACTGATATGGAGCTTACCATTTAATCTGCCTAGCCTTTCCCAACTATGTTGGGGTCAGCTTCCAGTCGAACCGGAAGCAGCTGAATAGAGCGACTGCCTATCTGATCTCTACAGCCCAGTAACTGGGTTATACGATACCCCTGGTTAAGACTGGTTGTCAGACTTTCGGGCTTCTGACAACCCATAGCGACTGTCAAAGATCCACGAATGATAGCAGGAACCAACAGCTTAATGTGCTTTCTGAGGCACGGAGGAGTCTCGGTATGTAAAGATGTTCTCCCATCCACGGACCAACCCTGGCAAGTGTAACGCTTAACCTGATGGATCAACCCGTGCAATTGTTATTACTTAGCCACGAGCTCCTCTACCAGTTTCATTTGATAGTAAGCCTTTTATAGCAAAAAAAATCACCAAACTTCACCCGATGTTCTCAGCCACTGAATAATAAAACGCAAAGAAACAAACTACATAAACAAAATCACATAGATTCAATCCTGGCATTGTCTGCGTCGGTCGCGGATCACTCGGCTGTAACCGTCTAACTTCGGTATAAGATCAGCTAACTTGTTGCCAGTTGTATTGTATGCCGCACGTTGTTTCACGACGAGTTGTATTGTTTGTGTACGAGTACCTATGAGTGCTGTTCCAAAGATAAACTGGCTATTGTTTTTTGAAGTAAAGGCATTAATAAATTGTAGCCACATACATAACGATTTACTTGCGCAAAAAGCTTGCGCAAGTAAATCGTTACGTGCGAGCAGACATGTTTATTTTAGCATCGATGATTGGTGATTTTGCATCTTTATCAATAACTAGCTTCTACCAGCAACTTCCGAGTGAAATCTCTTGTTTCTTCGACCCACCCCATCGACTAATTGACAAAGTCGCTTTGGTACTAGCCCGGATTTGAAACCAGAACCTCGTGCAGTAGAGACGAGGTCTTAATCAATGGGCCAGCGCCGGCGCCAGTCTTTGCTGTAAATCGCTGTGGGTAGCATCCAAATGAGTGCGGAGTGTAGAGTCCAGCCGATGTATCAAACTTAGAAGATATCATAATCAGCCTATAATTTTTCCACTGGCGGGACACAGGCCTCCTCTCTGTGAGAGGAAGTCAGCCGTATACACCACGCGGGCTCAGTGCGATTTGATCGATGTCACATGTCTTCGAATTTTTAGTTCTAGGACATGCCGGTTTCCTCACGATGTTTTCCTTCACCGTTTTGAGAGTAGTGGTGATGAAATCATTTAGACAATGTAAAGTCACTTGGGTTAGAACTTTGACCTACAACTTTAACTCTCGGCCATTTCTACTGGGCTACCATGACTGCTCTCAAAAAATTATAACGAACTAGCTGCGCCCCACGGTTTCACCCGCATAAGTCTTGATCCCGTAGGAATATCGGGATTAAAGGTATACTATGTGCTTTTCCAGGTCATGTTCTACCCATGTGCCAAATTTCATCCAAATTCGTTGAGCTGTTTTAGCGTGAGAGCGTAACAAATACTCTCACTTTCGCATTTATAATATTAAAGTTAGGATGAGGGGTATTCGCTGACCCCAGAAACTAAAAGTAGCATTCTGCTTAGGTCCTTAGAAAGACATTACTCTCCTTCTTCATTCATATTTGTCATTTACAGATAAAAATACTACCTATTGATTTGGCCATAACAATAAGCCCTGTGTTACTATGAGACTTGAATGGAGGTTGTATTTTCAATAGATAATCCGCTTGATGAAAATAAAGAGAAGAATATTGAAATAATTAAATTTGACTAAATAATTTTTAGAGAAGGAACATAATACTCCTTGAAGGCCACAAATTCCTATTTAATCAAGGAATATTACAAAAAGTACCGAACCGCGTTTCTCTGTAGCTGAAAATAAAATTAAGTTAGAGGGCAGACCCCTTTTAACGAAATTAGTGCCATCAGAAGCTCGTTAGCACTATTGTTTATTACAAGGCAGACAATGGAAGATTATTTTATCATTTTCTAAATGCTAATCTTGTTGTACTAGAAAATAAAGGGGATATTATGAATACCAAGATGGTATTTTACAATTTTAAAGGATACATTTTTATTAATAATAAGACTGCCTCGTTGGTCTAGTGGTAGCAAGCGCTACTGCTGAGCAAGAGGTCTTGGGTTTGATTCCCGGGTCGGGAAAAGTGTTATTGGGTTTTTCTGTTTGGAATTTCTCAGTAGCAGCCCGAAGTCTGGATTTGTGCCCGGGTGATGGCAATAGGCATTAATGCATTATATGTATCTCTTTAATTTACACAGGACCTAGAATCTTTTGTACATTTCTTTAGCGAGGAAATCGTTGATAGCTTATCGCTTCCTCGTTGAATGTGGGGCAGGAGCCATAGGTATACCTACATTTTGTAACAATCCATGTTGTCACCATTCAAACTTACTATCAATATAACAAAACTCTCCATGTATTTCTGGATAACGATCGCGCCATTATGCGCAGGCTACCAACAAAAACTGTAATCAACTTTTATGTAACAGATAAATTTTAATACCAACGACACTCCATTTACAAATTTAAATTTACAAAGTTGCTACAGCCACTGAGGATATAAGATAAATGTAGAGAATAAATTGGTCTGAAAACGCCGTCATGCAGAGAGCAAGCATGCTGAAATAATGCTTGTGTCGCCACTGTACCAAAAGAGATATTTGTGCTGCAATGGGGAGGCTGATAACATACACGTATCATCACACCAGTATTCGCCGAAGGGTTTGGCTGCCACATTTTGCCAGTTATGTTTAACTATGCCTAAAGAGTCATAAAAAAAACCCTATAAGAAATCGACACGTGTTTCACCTCTCAACGATGCATCCTCGCGATGACGATTGACTTGTCGCGAACCCGAACACGGTGTGTTGACAACACTGCGTCCGGCGCTCGGCGTGACAGCACGTCATGTTCAGGTTAAGGTGTATAGTAGGCTCACTGACCTTGTGCATGTGGGCGGAGCTAAACGCCCTACTCTCCAATACGTAAAACGTGCAACGGTGGCGCACTACACTAAAACGACGATCAAAGACTAGACAAAGGCGCAGACATGCGCACGTATGTCGCATTTTTTGCCTAAGATTCCTAGTCCTAAGAGAAGGAATCGTAGGCAAATCTGAAATTGTACGCCGACTACCATATTTTGACCCGCATATTATTTTAAATACTTTGTTTGTTTTTTAAGAACATTCCTGGCAATAAATAAAATATCGGTGTGCGTGTGTTTGTAATTCTTCTTATGCTAAATGGCTTGACTGATTTAGATGTTTTTTTTTTCAATTCTTTTTGTGTCACTTGGATGGTTCTTAGCTATAGTTGGACGCGCTGTTGGGAGGCGCTGTTGTCGCATGACAACGTCTGCCTACCGGGTCTGCTAGTTATATTTTGGTGCCGATTCTCTTGTCACAAATGCCTCTAAACTAGACTAAAAATAGATTGCACTGAGTTATCAGTTTAGTGAAAATGGCAATTTTGCTATTCTGAGTTTGACGTTTTTCACCTAAAAATTTGGTGTATCCAACTAAATCTGACTATTTTTAAACGCGATTAAAAACGTGTGGAATAAAGTTAGTTGGCATGAACTAAAACCCCAACACTTTGACCTCAGTCCAAAAACAGTATTGTATTTTTTTTTCTTTTGCTTATATCTCGAAAATGGTGTGTCCTATCGCAAAAATAATGAAATTTTCGACCCCCTTTAGGAAATCCTTAAACCCCTATATCCCAACATGTTGGTAATAATTTTTCATATTTTCCATACAAAAAGTGAAAAATTCCATATACTTACAACACGTCAACCCATGCTCGCCTCCGGCTCTAAAAAAATTCACGGGGTAGAGCAAACAAGTACTACGTGGAGTCGTCACGCGATTGTCAAATTCGATTTTAGATGTGTCAAAATATTTTTTTCATTTAGAGATTTTTTTTGTCAGAATGGCTTTAAGATTCTCATAGCCAAAAGTAAGGAATTTTAGTGATTGTTGTTAGTTTAGTTCGGTGTACAAGAGAATCGGCCTTTGACTGTAGAAATTTTTTGTAGGTTTCATAGTTTTTTTTTTTAGGAAAAACTTTTTTGTGTTACATGGCTCAGCGGTGAATTTTTGTATTTTTAGTCATTCAGTAAAATGATTGAAATACAGAATCATCTTCTAATAACTCTCTGGCAGCAACAAACAATCTACAATTTATATTTCTTTCAATGTATGGATGACTCTAGTACATTCTTCGCCTGTTTCGTCGCCTTCTAATAAAGTTGTATGCTTTATTCACATCATCATCATCACTTGACATTTTCCCAACGAAAAGACGTGCTTTTGCAATAACACTTTTGACTCCACCCATTTTCGTCAATCATACGCCATGCCACCATACACATTGCAAGTAGACCCTCCGGGAGGGTTCCCGGTATTACGTTTGCGCTAAAGTTAACCACCGCGGATGGTCAACGGCATTAGGTTTAAAACCGTGTTATAAAACACTGTAAAACGAAGTAAAATTGTGTTTTCTGGGGGTCTTGTCGCTATTATGTAGCTTCCAACCTTTTAAAATTTTTTGTGAATATTTGTAACCGTGAACAAAAAAAAAAAAAAATCGCTGTTTTTTATTTGAAAACCAACGCATACGCTAACAAATCTTGTTAAAATATACATCAGATTTTATTTTCACGGTTTATAATGCTGTATTCGCTAAGAAAAACCTAAATTTAAAATGAGCTCCCGGCATCCCATATGCGACAAGGTGAACCCTCCAGGAGGGCTCCTGGCACTGAACGTGTTAAAAGAAAACTGAGAAGTTTTGTAGCGTGATTGACGATTGCATGAAGATAGCGTGGACATAACAAATATGCAAAATACGCCTGTCGCCATCTGTAGGTTGCGTGCATTCGTCAAATGACGCGACCCGTGTTCCTTCCAGGGGCCACGGTTTCCCCTTGGGACTACCCGCAACCCCGGCAGGCATCGGCCCTAGCGGACCCCGTCAGTTTTGCTGACATCTCTTTGAGGCGCGCGTGGAACACGACGCGCCGTCGACCCGGGCCTGGTCCTTATCGGACGGCGAGCTGCCCGTTGCTCTCCGTCCGCAGGCCCGCGCCTACGGTGGCCGGAAATCGGCTATCAATTCCCGACGCCCGGGACGTCTCCTACGGCGGCGGCGGCTAGGGCTGGTAGGGCGCGGCCTTTGCCACTCCCTCGCGCACTCCGCCTCCTCTTTCGCGAGCATTACTGCTTCGCAGAAGGAGGTGACGGCTTGCCATGCCCTCTCGCTCCGCACCATGGCCTGGACCAGGGCCGGACGCGAGAGGTCACTGCCACCGAAGTTTGACAGCACTAAGATTGCAATGAGTTATTAACTTAGTAGTTTAGTAAAACAGGGAATTTTGTTATTCTGAATTTGACGATTTTCACCTAAAAATTTTGATTATTCAAACTAAATTTGACTATTTTTTTTTTACGCGATTAAAAAGGAATGGAATATAAAAATTAGTTGTCATGAACTAAACTTCACACCAACACTTCAGGTGCAAAAACAGTACTGTATCCTTCGATCAATAATAGACTATTCTATTATTGATCGAAGACTGTATCTTTTTTTTTATTTTGCTTATAACTCGAAAACGGTGCGTCCTATCGCAAAAATAATGAAAATTTCGACCCCCTTTAGGAAACCCTTAAACCCCTTTACCCCAACACAAAGGTAACAAATTTTCGTATTTTCCATACAAAAAGTTAAAAATTCCATACAAAACACGTCGACGCTGCCCCCCTGCGCGCCTCTGGACCTAAAAAAATTCACAAAGTAGAGCAAACAAGTACCACGTGGAGTCGCGAGTTCGCGACGCAAATTCGATTTTAGATGTGTCAAAGTTATTTTTTAATTTAGAGATATTTTTTTGCAGAATCTCAGATTCTCATAGCCAAAAGCAAGTAATTTTAGTGATAGTTTAGTTCGGTGCACAAGAGAATCGGCACCAATCAAGATTTATTTCTTAACCTTACCTACGTAACTTAAGAAAATATTTGGTGCCGATTCTCTTGTACACCGAACTAAACTAATTAAACTACGACTAAAATTCCTTACTTTTGGCTATGAGAATCTAAAAGCTATTCTGCGGAAAAATATCTCTAAATTAAAAAATAATTTTGACACATCTAAAATTGAATTTGACAGTCAAGTCGCGACCGACGTGGTACTTGTTTGCTCTACCCCGTGAATTTTTTTAGAGACAGAGGCGCGCGGGGGGGCAGCCTTGACGTGTTTTGTATGGAATTTTAAACTTTTTGTATAGAAAATATGATTAAATATTACCTATGAGTAGGGGCATATGGGTTTACGGGTGGCAGAGGGGGTCGAAATTTCCATTATTTTTGCGCTAGGACGCACCGTTTTCGAGATATAAGCAAAATAAAAAAAAAGATACAGTTTTTGCAGCTGAAGTGTGTGAAGTGTGTTCATGCCAACTAATTTTATTCCACTCCTTTTTAATCGCGTTTAAAAATAGACTGATTTAGTTGGATAATCTAAATTTTTAGGTGAAAAACGTCAAATTCAGAATAGCAAAATTGCCATTTTCACTAAACTAATAACTCAGTGCAATCTTAGTGCTGTCAAACTAAAATATAGTTAAGTTGTGTCACCTTAGTCTATTTCAGAATGGGAAATGCTCGTTTGACAGGACTAAACAAATTTTAGTGATTTTAAAAAAAATCACTTTAGAAACTTTAAGAGGTGCTTTAGACCATCAAACTGAATAACTTTTACTTTCAACTTTGAAATCGCGAAAAAAAAAAACAGCTGTCCCATACAGTTTAGAACAGTAGGTATTAAACTTTACTATGGAACAACAGATTTTTTTTTCGCGATATCAATGTATGTCCCAAAGTAAAAGTTATTCAGTTCGATGGTCTAAAACACCTCTTAAAGTTTCTAAAGTAAATTTTTTAACACCTTATACATAGGTACACCTCTGCCGAACCCTTCGGGGAATACAGTCGTGATGTTATGTTATATTTTACATTTACATTTTTTTAGTTTATATTGTAAATTGTTAATTTGTATGTAATTGTCAATGTAAAAAAGTATTAATAATTGTACATCAAAGAACAACTCAACAATAAAGCGCCTACACGCACAATCGATTTGGACTCTCTGCAGCAAGCTCGTCTATAAACGCACACTAATACAATAAGTTCATAAATATTCGCACTAACACATACGTATGCGCATACTCGGTCGATAGCCGGAGCGGACCAGCGAGCGACACAGCCATCCCATCTCAATGCTCACGGGCGACTGCCGCCCGCGTCCCGCGCAGAGCCCCTCTGAACCTCTATCTCTAAATGGGGACATTTTGTTTAACAAATATTGATTGATTTACAAATGCAGTTTCAAATTTGTAGTACCTTTAATCAACAATTTTTCAGTGTAATTTTTTTTCCAATCGTCAAAGCCGTTTAGAAGTAGTTAGGAATATTAGCCAAAAATAGCGTTATGGTAAATATTTTTTTAAGGCAAAAGTATTAGTCATACGAAAAAACCCGGTTTCAGATATGTTGTAGATGAATCTATAGCAAACATATATTTTTTTCAAATCATTTAACTAAGCCGTTAAGGAGAAGATAGCTTTTTAAAGTGACCGTTTTACGGTACTAAACGAGACGTAGGCCCTTAAGCGGAATAGGTAATAGATTACTAAATATATCTACGGCTATTGTATTTTATAATGGATTTCCGCAAGATCACGCCTGAATCGATGAAAAGGGAGACTTTGAAGAATTAATTAGGTTAAAATTCAATGTCGACAAGAAAATTAGTATCTTGTGGAAAACTAAGCTTTCTCTCTCTCTAATCCTTCTACTACGTACTTTGATTTTGATGCCCTTATGTATGCGGAAGCAGAAGGCGGAGGACAGGGTGTTAGGACGTAGCCTGGGAGAAGCTTATCCAGCAGTGGACAGCGATGGGGGTCCAAACGCCTCCTGCCGGAGGCTCTACGCGGGGGTCGTGCGTTCCATGGCCCTTTACGGGGCACCGGTGTGGGCACGAACCTTAAGGTTGCGGCCAGCCCGCCGGTTGCATGCAGCCCAAAGGGTCATGGCTATCCGGATGGTCCGGGGATACCGTACGGTCTCCGGCGAGGCGGCGAGCCTCCTTGCCGGAACGCCGCCATGGGATCTGGAGGCGAAGGTCCTCGCCCACATTTGGGAGTGGCGCGAGGAGATGAAGCGCTGGGGTGTAACTCCGCTGCCGCGAGAAATCACGGTACAGCGGACAGAGCTCCGGCGGGATCTCATGGCGGGATCTCATGGCGGCTTGGAGTGTGCGATTGTCGCAACCCAGATTTGGGCACGCCACAATTACGGCGATAAGTCCCCTCTTTGAGGAGTGGCTAGAGAGGCGCAACGGTGTCCTCACCTTCCGCCTGACGCAGGTCCTCACCGGACACGGTTGTTTCGGGAGGTACCTGTTTCGCATAAGGCGGGAGGAAACGCCCGGGTGTCACCATTGTGTGGATCGTCCGGAGGACACGGTGGAGCATACGGTGGAGGTTTGCCCGGCTTGGATGGACCACCGCCGTGTCCTCGTGGAGGCGATCGGCGGCAGTGACCTCTCGCGTCCGGCCCTGGTCCAGGCCATGGTGCGGAGCGAGAGGGCATGGCAAGCCGTCACCTCCTTCTGCGAAGCAGTAATGCTCGCGAAGGAGGAGGCGGAGCGCGCGAGGGAGTGGCAAAGGCCGCGCCCTACCAACCCTAGCCGCCGCCGCCGTAGGAGACTTCCCGGGCGTCGGGAATTGATAGCCGATTTCCGGCCACCGTAGGCGCGGGCCTGCGGACGGAGAGCAGAGGGCAGCTCGCCGTCCGATAAGGACCAGGCCCGGGTCGACGGCGCGTCGTGTTCCACGCGCGCCTCAAAGAGATGTCAGCAAATCTGACGGGGTCCGTTAGGGCCGATGCCTGCCGGGGTTGCGGGTAGTCCCAAGGGGAAACCGTGGCCCCTGGCATGGCAAGGGAAGGAACACGGGTGGGTTTTAGTCAGTAAAAGTCTGACACACCCTTCCGCTCCGCCCAGAGCGGGAGAAGTAATTGGATGATTTCCCACCCAAAAAGAAAAACAAAAAAAGTGGACAGCGATAGACTGACATGATTGTATGCCTAATCATAACGGTAGTTGCAAGGCCTCAAATAAGTTGATGCATCTTAGTGTCATTGAATATAATCTTCTGATCTCAACATGATGCTGGCAGAATAGTCGACGACGATTCCCCATTGCCATAAAAAGTAGTCATTAAATGTCTTCTGAAGACTAATTCAATTTAAATCCGAGCCAATGAGACTTTTTCAATCCCTATGCACTTTATGTGTTTATCTTGGACTAGAGCTTCTTGGTACTCCGCTCCTATTGGTCTTAGCGTGATGATATATCGCCGTCCCCATCGAATAAAACGGTAATGTGCTATTACGATAGTTTTAACTTTATTGCATATTCGATACTAAGAGGTCCGATTACACTTTGTCAATTTTTTTCAGACATTTCCTATGGTTATTTCAGAAGTTACGAGATTTTCATGTGTATTGCAATGAACTTTACAATATTATTTGTATGTATACTTATTAGACTTTTTGCAACGAATTAAATTGTTATAGACTATTACAATAATTTTGATACGTTACATTTCCAGTAAGATGCTATTACCATTATATTCGCGGGAAAATATTCAACATAATTTGCGTAAAGCTTATTACAATTTTATTCTGATAACTGACAATTTTATTTTAAAATCGTTAAGGTTTTTTACGATACATTTCATTACAAATCGAAGAAGGTAATATTGATTAGTCGACTGCCTCCGATGCAAGAATACATCACCCTCTAACCAGTATGTTAGTAATACTCTACCGCCTCTATTAATTTTTATCTTCTGCATGCATTGGACCTCAATGCATGCTGCGTGGGAATACTGTTTAGAGGAATACTATACTTAAGTTCACGAAACGGTAGAATTATTATAATATGGAACGCAGTTAGTCAGGGGTTTTCTATGGGAAGTTAAAATTATATTTTATAAAATGTAATGATACAGTTCTGACAATGAAAATTTATTAAACTTATAAAGTCTATCAAGTTTCCGTTTCTCAATTCCCCAACGATCAATTTTTTTTAAATATTGGGCAGACATCAACAATAGGTTTTATGTAAACGTGGCTGTTACAGATTACCTTCAAGTATTTTAACTTGAATATTTACACTAAGTAAACTGTGAAGGATTATTTTTGAAACATTTTAATGGATAGCCATGGCAATCAGAGAAGATAACTCTAGCGATTTTCATTAATAGTGATAGTTTACCTGATGTACCTTAAGCTCCATTTTGTGTGGATTTCATGTTTCAGGCCTAGCTATTTTTTCACAGTGCCTACCTAAGCCAGAAAAGGTAACAAAATTCGATGCAATGTCATTGGTAATGTTTAAACTGATGGTGAACCCCAGACCTATTACCTACTAAAGAATAAAGTGCCACCACGCTTTCATTATATATCTCAAATAGAATATTTTAAGTTAACATTTTATTAGCAACAAAGTGAAGTGCTAAAACGAAGTCTGAATATTCCATAGAACTGGAATTCAAAGAGTAATAATAAAGAACCCCACCACCGTATCTCTACATTGACATCGTGGTGGAACCTGCGCGCTCCTGAACTCTAGGCCTGTGGCGGTAGAGTTTTCCTACTTTACCGAGACAGATCTAGGGTGAGGAGCCAGACCAAGAGAGATACATAAACTCGCAGGGTTGCATGTGGGGAGATGTTGGGCAACAGCGACCCCATGTAACCTACCTTCCGCGAGAAGGGTTGTTCCTCACATATGGCTTGCCTTTATTGGCCAGCTGGAGTGAACACTGCCGAGGAACACAGCTCACACCTCTTTCTTTCCTTTATTGGTCGGTTTGAGTGGAGATTCGCAAGAGCAAACGTGCTCGCAGGAAGGAAATATTCCAGTAAGATGCTGGTAGATATCTTGACCATCTTCCGGGTTAAAGGATTGTCCTGATAGCCGTGGAATACCTCTCCTCTCCTCAAATACCTCCGGATAAGTTGCCCCCTTGTCGCTACGTTACTATGTGTTAGCGACAGTTTCTGGGGGCCAATTATTGAGTGTGCAAGTTACCCCATGCCATTTTATCCGTTTTATATTATATAACATTGGTCAGTCAGGGGACAAAATTCCAGTTCCATTGCTCAAAGTTATCAATCCACTTTAGCCACCCAAACTCATAGCCCAATATGTTTTGTTCTGCAACTCTCCTGCACCTTGTCCTTGCCCGTGCACTTGCATAGTGCATACAGGGATAATGCAAAAGTGACGAAGCATGAAATGAAGCAGCCTGACTTTTCCGACATAAAAAGCCTTACTTATTTCTGAAAAACACTGGCTAAAAGACACTCAAGGAAACCAAATAAAATTCCCATTTAAAACAAGCTTATGATCAGCAAATATCTATAAGTAAAGTGCTACATGCAGATTTATTAAATTTGTGTACTCCCACAGCACTACCATTCGTTTTATGACTCCCTCACAAGCTACGAGGCTAACCTGAGCAAACATTCAGACTCTAAACTCTCTGACCGTGTAGACGACGAGGTTTAGAGCTACCCAGAGTAAATGCATCTTAAAAAATAAGAATTAAGTACACACACAATTAAAACAGTTCCTAATTTGTTGATTTAGATAAAAAAATATTAATAATTATGAATAAATAAATAATTATTACACAGATTTCATTTATTTCTTGAAAAAATACCGTGCACAGGTACAAAATATTGATTCAGTATTCGATACTTACCTCTAGTTAGTATATTACATTTTCCATGGAATACACACGTAAGTTGTTATTACAGTAATCTGTAATTGACTGTTTGTCAGCGAATAAAATGGTAATAGTACATTACGATATGAGATCCTATCACAATTTATCAACCAATAACATAGCAATGCATTATTACGCAAACGTATAACACGAGATTTTACGCGAATAATATCGTAATGTTGCTTTACCGTTTAAGTTTGTGCCTTTAATTCATGGTAATTTTAATTTCGTTAATAACTATATTTCTAAAAACGTTATATTTATTAATATAGTATACAGTTGTTTTGTAAAAAATCACCTTTCTTTTGGTATTTGAACAATCCCGATAAGTGTATTAGTTATTAAGATATTCACGAAAAACAGTTTTTTATTTTTCCTGTAAAATTTAGTTTTTACGATTACCGTTTTATTCGCCGGGGACGGCGATATAGCCTATAGCCTTACTCGATAAATGAGCTCTCTAACACTGAAAGAATCCTTCAAATCGGACCAGTAGTTTCGGAGCCTATTCGGTACAAACAAACTAACAAACAAAAAATCTTTCCTGTTTATTATATTATTCTTTTTATTATCTATGTATCTATTATAGTATATTGTAATATTATACTTTTATTTGCACCAAAGACAGCCCCATTTTATGTCCAGAATATCACTGTCCATTCCATGGTTGCCTGGAAGAGATTGCAGTAAGCGGTAAGGCCGCCCATTGTATATTTTGTAGTGTATTACTTTTTCTTTTGTAATGTATTATCTGGTGTACAATAAAGTATATATAAATAAATATTAGTATAGATAATTACTGAAATTGGTGAAGAAAAACCTGGAAGTCTGAAATCACAAACCCGTCATGAGCAAGCGTGGTGATCAAGCTCATGCCTTCTGATGATGATGAGAAGAGGCCTTTGTATTGTACTTGTCCAGCAGTGGGACTATAATAGACTGGTATCTATATCTCATCATCGGCCTAGCCTTTTCCCAACTACGTTAGGGTCGGCTTCCAGTCTAACCAGATGCAGCTGAATACCAGTATTTTACATTGAGAGATTGCCGCTCTGACCTCAACAACCAAGTTACTGGTAACACGATACCCCTTGGTAAGACTGGTTGTCACACTTTCGGGCTTCTGACGACCCGTAACGACTGTCAAAGATCCACCAATGACAGCCGGGACCATCGGTTTAACGTGCTTTCTGAGGCACGAATACGACATACGTTTCTCGGTATGTTAAGATGGTCATCCATCCACGAACTGACAGCGGCAAGCGCAGCTGAACCTAATCGATCGACCTTTGCGGCTGTTATTACTTACCCAAGAGGCTCCCTCTGTCGTCGAAAGACCAATTCCCGTAATAAAAAACATTAAAAATCTAGTCGCTATCTGATCTCAGCGATAATAAATGTCAAAAAACCTCTATTTTTGACACATAAAGACTTATGTCAGACCGTGAACGAGAATTGCCTCTCTGATGTCATTGACTACAATCTCATTAAAGGTGACCTCTACGAAAACTCAATAACATTCACAACGTCTTTATAAAGTTTGAAACAGTACAAATATACATAAAACATTTTATTAAGATAAATTCTATTCGACTAACAAGATAAAAAAAAGAATCAACAAAGTCTGGAACTCAGACGTACAAAATTATCTTAAAAAAGGAACGTCGGAAAGCGACCAATCAGATTTAAAAATCGCCGGGAGTCAATAAAACCGTAGCGAGCAACTCATTATCATTCTATACGCGTGCCTCCCTCCCTTCCATCCCTTCCAAAGAAGAGCCGATTAAGTTCGTGAGTGGTTCGGACTACAATATCCTTTTCAGTGAATGCAAATTACAATGCGGTGTGAGTGGCAGCCTCTTCAATGGGATTTAGGCTTTTAAAGCTTTTTGAGTTTTTTTGAATTGTGGCGGGAAATATTGATGGTATATTGTGAATGGAGGATAAAACGTGACTCAAGGTTTAGTTGAGAACAATGGTGGATTTTGCTGTCGAATAAAATATTGAATTTATGGCAGTGACAATTCTACAGTCAAACATTACCGTCAGATATATATGCTGCCAAGATGTCACCTTTTTTTGGCAATATCCTACCATAACATCCTATATACCACCACCACACCATAATATCCTATATTATATACCTTTTTTTGCACTGATTGCAATTTAAAAGAAAACTAGAAACATTATTCTGTCAGGTTTTTACGCTTCTTAAGTGATATCAGATATTTTTGATCACAACGAGGTATTACATTCTTCTGAATTTAAATGAATAGGCAGTTAGGTGACACTAACTGTCTCGCCTTGTGTGTTTATTTTGGCGTCGCATTTCTCGTCAGATAGTTTTGGGGTTCCAACGATGTCACATAATATTTTTTTGTATATGCCTTCCACAAATGATCTCATATATTTGCCGTCATCTTGACGACAGATATTAATGCAGAATCGTAAAATCAGATATTATTGCCAAGCTATTCATAGTAATATAAAGGAGTTTGTCCAAATTCGGCTTCGTGTGGACACGATGCTCGAAAAGAAACAAATTAATCAAAAATCGAGTTTCGTTTTTAAACCCTTATTCATTCTATACTTTTGTGTCAATTTGCACCCATGAATAGTGTATCTAATAAGTACTGAAATTGTTTAATTCGACATATTGACAATACTCGACCTTCAATAATTCATAGTGATGCCAACGATTAATCGTATAGATTAAAATAATTATTTACAAATCGATTATATAGGTTCGTCCGAAGTCACGGCATTTAGCTGAGCATTGACCGATTCTTGCACAGAAACGACGCACAGATTAATTGCTCATGATATTGTTGTATACTTGTTGCAAAAAATTTATTTTTCCACTGTGGAAGCGGCACTTGGTTGTTTTGATTGTTTGAATTTGTTTGTTTGTTTTCATTTGCAAGTGTCGCAACACAATTACGCAATGTAAATTCGTATTGTCTTTGGCCTCATAGACAAAATTTGTCAAACTTTTAATTTATTTGTAATTTTAATGTAATGAATATGAGGCTTTTGGCTAATCTATCAAGTAGTTCTAAATGTTATTTTTTTTTTTTGTAAGGTGCGTTTAGTTTGTGCAGAATAAACCATTTTTCTTTCTTTCTTTCTTTCTTTTCTTTCATTATAATTGTTATTTTTGAAGTTCAACTACTTCCTCCTCATTCATGTTAGAGTCTGGAGTTTACAGTCAATAAAAGATGTTATTTGTACTCATCACTTACATTATTTCAAACATTTTTTATCTATATATTTGGAAAACGAAAGTATTTTAAAGAATCGAGTTGGTCAAGGAGTTTCACTAATAGCAATGATTAAATCGATTATTTAAAAAAAAGTTTCATGCTCGATACTGTACACCTCTGTCTAATGCTACGGGGAATACAGGCGTGAGTGGTTGATATTATTATGTAATTTAATGTGCTATGTAATCTTTACAGTTCGTTTTATTATTGAATTAATAGATATTTACTGACTGTTATTAAAGGAAACAAGGTTACGTAAAAACCAACTTTCAGGTTTTATTGATGAAGACAAATTGTTTCAAATTCCTTTAAAATTCAATCAAAAAGATACATAGTTGTTTTTAAATAGCACTAAACAAAAAGCTCCTAAGATGTAAGAATATTTTCAGATAACAAGGCATTACCTTTGATATTTCCTTTGAGCTGGTTTCGTCGCTTCGTCATAGGTATGTGAACTGAATGGCGGATATATCCCAATATCCGAAAAAAAAATTACTTTGTCATTTTTCCGTGTGTATTTATTTAAAGTTTATAACAGTTTAGGTGATGTTTATTTTACACTGTAGTACAGTTTTTGTGTTTTATAAATTCCAGGCTCATGTTTATATAGCAACAATCAACACCTTTAAAAAATGCTAGTACCAGCTTAACAATAAATCAACATTTATTTTATCCCAAAATCAATGAAATTTAATACAAGTTATTGAAATTCAAATAGCCAGCATCGTTAGTAATTTATTAAACACAATTGTTTCCGCTTTAGAGAATGCCAATGGCTCGATGATAACTCAGAAAAAAAGGAAAAAATTCAACTTTTAAAATAAAATATATCGCAGACCAAATTCAACCATCTAAAGTAACAGTCATCGTGCGAAAAATGAAGAGCCTATTTTGCGTTAATTTATTTATTATACTCGTAACTATTATGCAGAAGTAGAAAAAAAACCGTGCAAAGGCGAACTTAATGCCTGAGGCATTTTTACCAGTCAACCTTAGGGTGATGCAGAGACAAAACATGACTGGTGCAACATAAAGGATACATAACATGAAAAGAATTAATTAAAAGATTAAAAGAGATTTTGATTTAAAGAGTTTATTCTACGAAATATCTATACTTATTATATTAATAAAAATATTATAAAGAGGTAAAATTTGTTTGTTTGTATGTTTTTATGTAGGGGGCCATCTTCGGAACTACTGAAAAATTCTTTTTGCATTAGATAGCCAAATTTTTGAGAAAGGTTCCGGGCAGAAGCGAGTTATTTATAAAGAGGTAACATTTGTGAGTTCGTATGTAGGGGATTCTTCGGAGCTATTGATCCGACTCCGAAAATTCTATCACAAATCCGAAGCTACATTATCTCTGAGTGTCGAAGTGTCTGAAGACGCGGGCAAAAACTGTCGTGAAATACTGCTTGCTTGAAATATTTCGTAGACTAAACTGGAACATAAACGATTCATCTAAGTACTGTGTTCAACTTGTATACTATTGGTGGACCTCTGCCTAACCCTTGGGGAATTACAGGCGTAATATTATGATATGTGTGCAACTTCTTACTGTTACAAAAAGGTATCACTGACAAAATGTCGACATCTGATAAGAACAACATTGTATCTATATTTTCTAGGTTTACAGGAGAGTGAATAACAAGTTTTTTAAGACACACTGATTTATTACGAATTACTATGATGTTTTTGCCATTAAAAAATTGCTCTAGTTATCGTAGGAATACGGCTGCCGGACTGAAAGATAACTTTTTTCAATTAATGCATTTATGGTATAGTTAGAATATGAGTTACAATGTTGTTTTAATCAGGTGTCGATTTATAGCAATATAAATCTCAACGAACTTAGAAAACGAATTAAGGTATCGCGTTTGGCAGCCGCACCAGCGGCCACATAATTTCAAGCGTATTTTATCGTAATTATTCTGAAATACGTTGCCCAAAGTAAATTTTCCTCATTTCAGGGTATGAAATGAGGAAAATTTACTTTGTGCATTTCAAATCGTATATTCAAATTCTTTCAATAGATTCAGAGGGATTCCAATTTACATTTCCATGCATGATTTTGTAAATTGAAACTAACTGATGGACATGAAAACCACTTCAAAAGCAATCAATTTGATGGTACTTTACACAATATTTTTGCTGTTACTCGTATTACTTCATTGAACAAAAAATTTGCTTCTGACTGTTAAATGCACTGAGTATTTACCTATGATTTAAGACAGACTTATGTGCTTTTTAAATACTATGATTAAAATAAAAAACCCATTCCAAAAAAATATCCGAAGATATCCGCAAATATCCGAACGTGATCCCAGCTCTAAGTCACGGCACACCGTCTTGAAGTCCGATAATATAATGTACGTGTTCAAGATTTTCTTCTACGATAACAAACGAAACGGGTTCCTTTTAGTAACCCAATTCTACTGTAATGAGTACTTTTCAATAATCTGATACCTTTAACCTTTGTTATGGTTAATCAATTGTGTTACGTCCTTGCCTTGCGGTATCGTGTTACCCAGTAACTGGGTTGTGGAGGGCAGATAAGCAGTAGTTCCATGTAAAATACTGGTATTCAGCTGCATCCGGTTAGACTGGAAGTCGACCCCAAGATAGTTGGGAAAAGGCTAGGCACATGATGATGGGTGCGACTCATAGTTCGGGTCGGCATCCGACACAGGTTGGCGGCAAAATCGAATATAATATGTAGATATATCTGTTTAATATGTATATAATCGAATATATTATGTTCGGAAAAAAGTCGCTCAGGTTATCTTGAATTATTCCGAGCCGGCCCGAACATGACCCAGCGAGGGTAGACTATGCCAAACGGTGTTTGCCGGCACGACCCAAATTTCAATCGAATATGTGTAGTAAAATATTCCGGTTTGCTTTTGTTCTTCTACAAATATTACCGACTCGAATGTCGGCAACCCGAACTAGTTTGCAACACCCTTTATATTTAAGTTAGTTCTGTACGTGTATTGTTAGAACCTCATTGTAATTATGTTTGTAATCAGAACTATAGTTGCTACAAGAACTAGAATAATTAGTACTTGTAGTAAAATTACTTTGTGGCGTGTGACCTCTAAAACGGCTGTGGTGTGGTTATGGTTATGTCCTACTTACAAGGAGTTAAATCCCAAGGGTTACTGTACAATACTTTACGCCCTTGGAAGAGTAGATGGACTACTCCTTCACAATGTATGATCAGTTGCTTCTCGCTGTAGTAAAATTTTTATTATTATAAAATTATCTACTGAATTCTTGAATACCCCTAGTTTAATTTCAGTTTTTTTTTACCGATATATTTGCCTAAATAAATCTGACTAACATCCAGTTGCGCCAAGACAAAATTAATGCCCCATTACGTAATGAATCATTAACGCTAATAATAATTAATGATTTAATAAATTTCATCAAAGAATCGAGTTGCTTTCTGCAACAAGCTAATGGGAGATTAGTATTTAATGACAGCTAAGTTAGTCGACGACAATCTAAATAGAGTTTGCTCAGAATTTGAAAGAAGTTTATTAACTTAGGTATTACTTGTCAAATGATTTAGCTGACTGCATGCTTAAATGCTTGGTGTATAACATTGATGACGTGACATTATTGATGACGCCAATCATATCATAAAGTTTCAAGAATGGTCAACGCTTTAATACCGTCTGTATCTGTTGTCTGTGTCTGTGTGCTAAGGTACTATACCATATGATAGCCGACCGCAGGCGGCAGCAGCTGATGAAGCCGCGAGAAATCACGGTACAGCGGACAGACCTCCGGCGGGATCTCATGGCGGCTTGGAGTGTGCGATTGTCGCAACCCAGATTTGGGCACGCCACAATTGCGGCGATAAGTCCCCTCTTTGAGGAGTGGCTAGAGAGGCGCCACGGTGTCCTCACCTTCCGGTTCCGCCTGACGCAGGTCCCTAAGGCTTTAGGACTTTTTCAGTAGTAGTAGTAGTTTCGCCTGGAGTTCGTGGTGTGATACCCCCCCATGCCTCGGAAAGTACGTTAAGCCGTTGGCCCTGCGCCTGTACTCTCTTCGGTTGTGTCGGATTGCCGTCCCATCGTACTAAGAGAGTGAGGGAAGAGAGAGTGCACCTATGATATCTCCCGCGTCAATGGCTAGTCTACGTTGTGATTGGCCGCAATGGCCGGAGGACTATTATTATTATCGTTATCTGTACCCATATTTTTTAACTAAAATCAGTTCTTTCTTCCACAGCCATGCCGCGGGAATATATCGCTCCTAGAAGAGGACATTTGGCGTGAGCAACAGTGTAGCGCGCACGACGACACACCCTACGGAGGGGAGTTGTTCCACTGGCGCGCGCACAGAGATGACGCCGAGCCGTGCGCGCTGACTTGCCGGGGTGTGCCGCAGCATTCGGGGCAGAGTCCCGAACCGGTGTGTATGATTTTATACTTAAAGGGCAAGCGCCAGGGTTGCCCTTAATTTAAATTTTATTAAGTTTTTTTGCAATTTGTTGATGGAAATTAAATGTAAATGTCATGAGAGATTTAAGACACGAGTAAAATGAGAGAAAAGATTTGATATTTGGCAACGTTGGTAACGTTACAAAGCTTTAGAGTAACATTACCTACTTGTATACCTACGGTTAAATTGTATTATTTTTGGCAAATAACAATAGTAGCAACTAGTGTTGTTGGAACACTTGTTTTTTTGCAACTAATTAAATGAAAAACGAAAAGAAAATTCTTGAAAATATAAATGTTTACATTTACATTTCCATTTCTTTTAATGCCTGTACGCAATGACCCGAATTGTATGCATCCAGTGGAGTGGAAGACACAGTGAAGACGACGGCGACGCGAAGAAAACATCAGAATAATTTTGTTTGAATTAGGTCCTAAAAAAATATTGTCATTGAGTAGTTGTCACCTACTAGGTCTTACAAAATACTCCAGCCATTGCTGGCCATGGCGAGTGAATAACTCAATGACAACATTTTTTTTTTTAATGTTAAAAAGATCCAGGTGCCATCATCAATGTTTTTATTGAAAATTTCGAACTGCAATCTTGAATTTTAGGTCTTAAATAATTTCTTCTCTTGGTATATTTCTCTGGAGTGTGAGGTCTCCCATAATACACTAATTTGAAAAAGACAATGAACAAAATGGAAAACTAACCTCCGCTCGCTCACAAATCAGCAATGCAATGTCAATGTCATTGCATTTTTAACAAGCAATTCTTATACAAACTTTAAAACTGCCAAATCCTCTCCACTCCAGTTGAGAAACTTAAATACATAATGCAAAGCTGAAAGCAACTTTAAAATGCCAGACTAGTATTAAAGGAAAGTTTAAAAATAAAGTTAGACACTGTCAGAGGAAATTGTAACTGGATTTACGGGCAGCCTTAGTATTCAGAGAAGAGATGACCTCTAGATGTTTAAGAGGTTCTAGGTTTTACCAAATTAACTCATCTGTTGGTATAGCTTTAGTAGAACAGAATAGAATAACAGAAAAACGCCGCTCCTTATCCAAATCCACATTTTAACTTTACTAACTTAAAACATCATTTGCAGACGGTTGCCCTGGATGACGAGGACCGGGTGGTGGTAGCAGTGCTCGCAGCCAGGGTGTCTGATGGCACCAGGTGTCGCGCGGGCAGTCTAGATATGTGCATCGATGGGAGGTGTCAGGTTAGTACTGAATTACAGAAGTTGCTTTCTAGGTTGTTCTTAATAATATTTGTGATGAAGAATATTTTAGTTTTCTTAGCGCTTCAAAAAGTATTTGAAAAGATCAAATACTTTTGCCTCGAGTATTGGAATATGAAACAACTATGGTCCATCGGGATCCTTGCACACTAAGCGGCCACAACAACGAAGACCCGTGGATAAACAAATTTGAATTATTTTTTGTGTAATAATGGCTGGTGATAAAGCACCTTTAACTAACATTTATTATTAATGTGCCTTCAAATACAGTTGCTGTTTATGTGACTACCTTTACCAATATAATTCTGATTTAGCAATCTAATCCGCTTAACAGTGTTCTTAAAGAGTTATAAAGAACCCTGTAAGTAATCGACACGTGATTCACCTCTCAACGAGGCATCCTCAGGATGACGATTGACTTGTTGCAAACCCGGACACGTCGTGTTGACACGTGAAGCGCCGAACGTAGTGTGAGCCACACCGTCCGACAACCCCACTTATATAGGATTACTGGATTATATAGGTCACTAAATATACGTCGTCTATTGTATTTTATAATCGATTTCCGCAAAGTCAAATAACTATATTCTGATTACAATAAAATTGAAGTTATCAATGGCACAAAATCAATCACATTTCTGTAATAACATTAAATTCGTGGTGACAACCAAACGGTTAAGCAGTCATGCAAAATACTGGTATTCAGCTGCATCCGGTTACACTAGAAACATACCCTACCTAGTTGGTAAAACGCTAGGCAGTTGACGACTAAATCAATGCTGAATTATTATTATTCTATCCAATTCAATTTTCAATAATAGCACCGTAATATCTACAACACATCAAATACACTACCTTTCAACAAAGCCCCACAAACGGACATTCTCTTGAAACTCCTAGTTCGTTACCCTAAATATAAATGAAGGCGGGAGCCGATGCTCGCTGAAAAGCTGTCAGAGGCCATTCTGAACGGCGAGAGTTGGGATCTAGTAACAACTTGGTTCAAACAGGACTTGATTTATAGGTAGCGTTCTACGTATGTTTACACAGATTCTTTATGGGAATATAACTTTTGGTACGTAGAATCTAAACTAATAATAATTATATAGAAATAACCTCCTTTTTTTTTTTGAAGTCGGTTAAAAAGATTTTGATTTTTGTATGTTTGTATGTTTGTTTGTTACGCTTTCACGCTTAAATGGCTGTACGGATTTGAATGAAATTTGGCACATGGATAGACCATGACCTAGGTTAGGTCATAGAATACTTTTTGTCCCGATATTCCCACGGGATTGAGACTTATGCGGGTGAAACCGCGGGGCGCGCTAATGATTTAATGAATCTCATCAAAGTATCGAGTCTACTGTTGCTTTCTGCAACAAGTTAATGGAATATTAGTATATAATGACAACATTAAAAATTAAAGTTCTTCTCTGAAACTGGCTGATAGATTCTTTTTAATATAATAATAAAATAAAAGCGTAACACACAAGTGTTACGCTTTCACGCTTAAGCGGCTGTACGGATTTAGATGAAACTTGACACACATAATTTATAACCATGATTAACATAATAGGATATTTTTTATCGCGTTATTAATTTCCCTCTTCTCATACTGAGAAGCGATGATCATTGAGCACCACACTTGCTCGCTGCTTAATGTCACAGATGAATACAGATGATTTACACCGCATTTTAGGTATGAAGCCACAAGTACGCGGCGAGCTTCTTTACTGCAATAACGAATTTATTTTTAAAAGACTGACCGTGGAGTTTTTTACCGGCTCTTCTCCATAAGAAACGACCCATAAATTCGAACCGTGCACCTAGCTTCTGACGTTTCATAAGTGCCCTTGTAAGTTTATTTGAAATTAAATATTTTGATTTTACTTAATTAAAAAATTTACATGATAATGAGATCAACTACAAAATTTTAATTAGCGCTATTATGTCCATAATTACGTATTAAAATAAATTATTTAATTCGATAGACAGCATAATAAAATCCTCCTGTTTTGGTCGGCATTAATTATTCAATGTTGGCTCATAGATTTTAACGCAATCATCATGCATTTGTTTTGGTATTCCATTGTTTGTTTTAATTATTCATATTAAATGCTTTTGAGCTAGTTGTTCCACAGAGAGGTTAATCTATCTGTTCATTAATAATACGAGCTTATTATCATCTCACTGCAGAGCAGAAGCTTCATCTCATATAGAGAAGGCACGAGCATTGATCACCACGCTTGCTCAAGATGGGTTGGCGATTTCAGACTTATATTAAGTATAAGTCCTGGTTTCCTCATGAAATGTTCCTTGACCAATGTCAACAATGTTTGGATAAGCTCAGAAAGTACACATGAATTGAAAAAGTCACATTGTTACTTGCCCGGATTTAAACCGAAAACTTCGTGCATGGGAGGCGAGGCCTAAACCATCACGACATATCTGTCTATTTAGTCGAACGCAGAGACGCAGTGATACTGCGTTCGACGGTTTGCGTGGCAACGCGTCGTGTCCTGGTTCGCAACAAGTCAATCGTCATCCTGAGCATGCCTCGTTGAGAGGTGAAACATGAATCGATTTTTTTGACTGACAAAGGAATGATATTAATATATTTTTGGGCTAGAAGTTTTCTAAAAAGCATTTTTCGAAACTCGACCACTGATCGGTTCTAACGCGGGATGACGTATGGTGCAAATTGAGGACAAGCTGTCTCCAAAATAAATAATAAGTTTAATATACAAAGAGAAACACATAAAGTTATTCATACACTTAACATGATTGCACAAGCGGTTGTAAAAAACAGGTAGAACAGCTGGCTCCTGAGCTTAGTAAAAAGATATTTGTATCTCAGGAACCAAACTGTTGAACTTTTAGGTAATAGGAACAGGGTGTAAAATTCACTCATTCTCATTAGAAAAGGGAGGTTCCTCCGACCAGACGGGTGCTATGTCTGGCGGGCAACTGCCCGAAAGTTGATTTCGGATAGTCTGATCTACGTCTTTTGCGCGGTAAACTCTAACTGTGCGATGCAGGATATGTGTGACGTCATGTCTTTGCTGCGTAGTTCGTATGTGGCGGTGTAACCACTACAAGCTCATTGCCCTTCGTTTTAGTCGAATAACAATGTAGTTGAGGAGCTCGTGGCTAAGTAATAACAAGCCGCACGGGTCGATCCATCAGGTTAAGCTACGCTTGCCGGGGTTGGTCAGTGGATGGGTGACCATCTTTACATACCGAGACTCCTCCGTGCCTCGGAAAGCACGTTAAGCCGTTGGTCCCGGCTGTCATTTGTGGATCTTTGACAGTCGTTACGAGTCGTCAGAAGCCCGAAAGTCTGACACCAGTCTTACCAAGGGGTATCGTATTACCCAGTTACTGGATTGTGGAGGTCAGATAGGCAGTCGCTCCATGTAAAATACTGGTATTCAGCTGCATCCGGTTAGACTGGAAGCCGACCCCAAGATAGTTGGGAAAAAGGCTAGGATGATTGATTGAACAATGTAGTTGTGCGTAGTGTGGATTATTTTCATGTTCTAATCATGCTGTATGTTTGAAAATTGTCCATGTTGCCGGATAGTAAATTCTATACTGATAATTTAAGAGCGTTTATTCTGAAAGTGGGCAACGTCGCAAATAGATGTTAAATATTTCCCTGTTTTGATTAATTTGGCAATATTACTGTGTGGAAAAAAGAACTATCCAACTAGAATATTGATTATACTCGTACAATGCAATAATTAATATTTAAACGCCGAATATTTAGTTTTAGATGTAAAAAAAAGTTTTAAGAAACTTTCCAAATCCCTTTTTTACACCTAAAACGGTTACACCATCAAATTCAGTGTTATAATTGCAATTCATTATCAATATTATAGTACGCTAGTTAGTCACAGTTTTAATTTCCATACAGTAATATTTCCAAATAAATCAAAACAGGTAAATATTTGACAGCTATTTGCGACGTTGCCAACTTTTAGAATAAACGCTCTTAAGAGGGCCCTTCCCGGTCCGTCTATCGGCAACGCGAGCATGGTCGAAAAGCATGCTGTTTCATCGAGCGCAAGTGAGAACTGCTAATGAGCAAGTGAGAACGCGATAACATTGTACGAAGAATAGTGTGTAAAGATTTGTTTCAGGCCATACGTGTTTTTGAGTACAAAGCCTTACAAGTTTGTGAAATAAATGTTTGTTATTTAGAATCTTCATTACAAGTGCAAGGTTTAGGATGTTTTTTTTACTTTTCCAATTCATGAGTACATTATGACCGGCCAAAGTTCAGGTAAAATTTGTGCAAAAAAGCCGATTTTTTGAGGCTTATACTGAATTTGTTTCTAATTTATTTTATTTTTTGTTCTCATAGAAACCTAGATATAGTGCACAAGATACATATTACATTAAAAATTTCAAAGAAAGATGTGTTACTACGCCATAATCACGTACGAGCGTTTGTACTTTTCAAAGTATGACGGGTTGGCCGCCCTTAAGTGAATTGACCATTCCTGGACCTACGGGCGTATATTCAGATACCTACCTACATATCTATGACATTCGCCTGTAGCTAGGAACACTCAATATATCAAATGGTTGTAACCTTAGGATATTGGTATCCGTCAGTAATTGGGTTGTCGAGGTCAGACCACAGGCAGGCGCCACTCGCATCGTGTGAAATGGTTTTCAACCGCAGCAGCCGACGGTGACATTTTAACAAAATAGACCGGCTGGTGTATTGTAAAGCTCTTGTTTTAAAGATAATTTCCACCAAACGGCTCGCATTGCATCGAATCGGAACGGATTTTAAATCGTATAACAGTATTTAAAGTCTATATTACCAAGCCGCGCACAGCAGCTTGACCGCAGGCGTCTTCCGTGACACCCGATCGTAGGCGAAAGTATGCTGCGACGCGCAATCGGCTCCGTTCGACTGTCATCGTTCCGTCTCCGTTCTTCTAATGCAATTGCCAACAATACTACGTCAACTTCAACCATTATCAAACTGCCGGACGCGTTCGGCTGTTGCCACATCCATTCGTATCCTTTTTGATCCGATGCTGCAAATGCAAGGCGTTTGGTGGAAATCATCCTTTAGTGTATTTTTAGTTGAATAGTAGTATATTGTTGGATTTCTTCAGTAGAAACCCGGAGACTAGCTCTATAACAAGAGAATAAATTAAGGATCTTTGGCGACATGTGGGTATCTGTAGGTACTATAATATATCCCCGCTTAGCCTCTTTAGGGGCCCTAGTATGATGCTAGGTATGTTTATGTTATGTAAATAGGCTCGGTAAAACATGCACGTATAGTGATAATCTGAAACTTAAACACAAAGCTTGGTTGTCAAAGCAAACACTGAGGCTTTCGCTTCAGTAGTAAGTACTACAAACTGGTCAAGGGTGGGAATTTTAGGTTTGTTATTTTTGACGTACGTAAAAGGCTGATTCTTCACAATATTTTTTTTTTAATAAACGGCTCTTGTAATTTCAAATTAAAATAGTACGAATACCCAGGGAGAGGGTGGGAGCTTTGATGTATAAATCAATGCTTCTACACTAAAGCTCCTAGCTTTGCATTCCTCCATTTTCTACAAGACATTACAATAATCAAGAAATTGCTTCAGCAATAATATTCCAAGATTGATATTATTCAAGTGTTACGCGGTTGCCTCGACTAGACCGCGCATATATTAATATTTCAACAGAATTACACGTTTCATGTGTCTGGGCTGACACAGGATATTATATTTCCAGTATACCAATTCTGAGAAATCTATAAAATAATGTCGGAATATTTAGGTAGTAATAGTTTCTAAAATTCATGTGTCATTCTGGGAAGTACTAACGGTATGCTTAAATTATTATCTCCAGCGTTCCGGTTCAAAGGATTTCGGTACCGGCAAAACTCTACTCCTTTCTACTCCAATTACTTTGTTATGCTAGTTGATTGTATCTCTTCTTCCGATTTAGACAACACAACAGTAAGTCATACTAAACTTAGTTTACAACGATATGTTAAGATATTATTTATTTGGACCACTTTCTTGCAGTATCTATTATTATTCACTAATTGGTTATTTGTATCAACAAGGTACAGAGTAGTATATTTGTATTCCTATCAATACTTTAATTACTTTTTCATAATTTATTTTACTACTATAAACAAACATTGACAGCCGAATGCACAGATGTATAAATGTATTCTATAACCACAGACTACAATAGCATCATGCAGTGCGCCCGCGTCCCTTCACTTGTCATGCGCTATGACATAGACAATTAGTCTATAACTAGGATAAGTGATGAAGGAGCGTCGGCGTCGTGCGTGAGCCGATAGCTTTATGTTAGTTTACGGTTTTTTCTATTTGTATTTATTTTTTACTAATAATTGTTGTTTATTTATTTATTTATTTTGTAATCCCCTAATGGGATTTATGTGTCCGTAGGTATGTCCGTGGCATCACAGCGGGCCCTATCAGAATACCAGCGCTGCGGTATTTATTTTTTAAGTATCGCAGCATTATGCTGAGATAGTGGCCTTTTTGGCCTCGCACAGGTCGTTTTTAATTTGAACTCGTTTAATTGTTAGTTTTAGATGCTCCTTTTAGTTTTTTTATTTTATTTTTTATTACTGTTTGTATTCCCTGTGCGTGTCCCAAATAAAATATTTTTCTTTCTTTCTTTCTTTCTAAAACAGCCACAAAATGTTGTCTAAGCCTTTTAGATTTATAATTATGTGGAATTGTGAACGAGTCTAGGTTCTGATCTCCTCTAGCTTCGTATTTAGTATTTTTTCGACATTGTAAAGTGCAAGACTATACTATCAGGGACATGAAATGATAAGCAAATCTTTATTTTTTAAGCCGCCCATGGGTTTGGTGACTTGACTTGAGATGCCGTCAAGAAATATCTCTCAGGCATGCCGGTTTCTTCACGATGTATTCTTTCACCGTTTATGAAGCAAGTGATAATTTAACAATACGCACATGGGTCCTAAAAGTCGCCATGTTATAATCATTTCATTTTCTTTAGGAAAATCTAATAAGAGTAGAAGACAAAAGACACGACTGATGTTAAAAAACGCATGCCGCACGCTAAATGCATGTGAAACGTGTGTGTGTGTGTGTGTGTGCATGTAATGCATGCATGTTGTATGGCATGTTAAATTTAAGTCTGATATTTTTATGGTATACATAATAAAGAGTATTCTATCTATCTATCTATGCCGGTTTGTTCCCGATGTTTTGCTTCACGGTTCATACGCACATGAATCCGAAAAGTTGCCATGTTATAACCACTTCATTTTCTTTAGGAAAATGTAATTAGAGTAGAAGAAGACCAAAGAAACAACTGATAAACCGTGTCAAAGATGATATGGCTAGAAAGGGAGTGACTATCGATATGACGACAATTAGAGAAGTATGGAAGAAAAAGACATGTTGCTCGACCTTACATAAATTGGGATAAGGACAAGAAAATGATGAAAAATAACAATTTGATTCACAATTAATTTCATAGACTTTACCTATTGGAAATCTTCTTGCGCCAAGCGTAACGCACGAGCGTCTCCTAGGCTATCTTCGTCTGTCACTCCGCATGTCGCGTCGCGGTGACTCGTGGCATGCTCTAGACAACTTCTTTCATTTATTTTCTCCTCAGTCGCTGTCGCAAACGCGCATCGCTTGAGCGTGTAGCTCGTGGCCACGGGCTTAAGCTGAAATAAATATTATCTGTTTAAACTGTGAGAGTAAAAAGTGTGTCTACTTCATAATTTTTTATACTGTGGTACAGACTTGTCATCTCAAGTACGTCCTGTGAATACGGCTCGGTTCTAAGTGCGACTTAATGTTCGGTCTCCATGCGAGAACAAGATGAGAAACTGAAATGTGGCTTTGTATGTACGTGGAAGAAATTCTTTGATTATTTAGCATTAAATATGTGTTCGAACTCCTTCTTGGAAAGACCTATTTATAATTGGCTGACTTTATTTTAGACGAATGTTATTTAGTGTATCTCAATGTAAGGAACTGAGTTTTTATTGAAGTCACAAGTTATCACTCTGCCAACAAAACATGATCTCTTGGAAATCAAGAATTACAATAATGTTTATCTTTAAGCTTTTTAACCGACTTCCAAAAAGGACGAGGTTCCATGTTCGACTTTATGTATTTTTTTTTTTTTATTTTTATGTATGTTCACCGATATCTCCGCCAATTGTGGACCGATTTTGAAAATTATTTTTTTTTTTGAAAGGGTAAGCTCCCGAGGTGGTCCCATATAAATTTTATTAACTTTGCTTAGATAGTTTTTGAGTTAGCTTCAATAATACATATTTTTCCCACTTAGTTTATATGGACGATATGATGATAACTTCCTGTCATTGTTATTTATTGCAGTTAGTGATATTGGATATTGTGTGGGGTAGGTACCTACCACAACTAAAAAGTGAAAAATAAAAACTTTTTACAAAAAAAAATTAAACCGACTTCCAAAAAAAAACACTACAAAGTGAAAAATAACTTTAATTTCGGAAGTCGGTGGCAAAAAACGAAAATTAAAAAACAAAGACACCGACTTCCAAAATTAAAGTTATTTTTCACTTTGTAGTGGTTTTTTTTGGAAGTCGGTTTTTATTTTTTTTGTAAAAAGTTTTTTGTTTTAAAGGTAGCCTCGTTTTAGTTTTCATTCGTTTGTTTCTACTTTCTTGGCAAAGATACACCTTTGCCGATACAATGCTCATACATGGATGCCATCACCATCAGCTTACTGGTGTTACCAGCCACCCTACGAATATCGTCGCTTCATCTGTCCTACATCAACGGTCATCGGTCTTATTGCCAATATAGCCATCCCATTGCCACTTCCGCGTACTAATTTTGTGAACTACGATGACAACTTTGGAACCATGGTTATACCAATTTGGATTTTCAGAAAAACTTTAAAGAAATCATAACGAGCCCAGCTAAAGCGGCGCGGGCTCCAAAGCACCAAGAAAAGCGTGTTATTTTTATCAAAAGCTCGCGTGCTAAAACCGTACCTTAATAGGTGTTTACCGCAAAGCGCCAATAAACAATAAACACGCTTCTTTTAACACGTCTCCTCGCATTCGGAGCGTGACAACGTTGTGTACAGTCGACAAAAGAGCTTGCTATACAACAGGCAAGATATAAACATCTTTACGCTGGCTATATAAATTACTAGCTTCAGCCCGCATATCCACTGGCGTTTTATGTCAATAAAAAGTAGCATAAAATAATGTCCTTCGTCAGGGTTCAAAGTATCCCCATACTAAATGTGATCAACATCGATTCAGTCGTTAACAAACTCAAATTCGCATTTATAATATGTGTAAAGATTATAGCCTGCGTAATAATTTATTTACCGTAAAAGCTGAGCTACACTAATACGGGAGCAAATGTTACACCAAACGCATTGCAAGCACTGCATCTTTACCTGCTCAAACTCAAAGCATTTATTTCAAATAAACCAATTACGGGTACTTTTGAATTGTCAAGAGGTCGCGCGGTCGGTCAGTCAGAATGATGAAGGCCCATTCCAAAGCGTAGTAGTTCGGTTCCTTTGAAGAAGAACGGGCAAGAAACTCCACGGACACTTTCTTAAATCAGAATGTTACAAAATATTGGTTACATCATTCATGTTGAAATTATATATGTGAGAGTCGTAGTAAAATAAAAAATAAAAACAATTCAAGAATTAAAATAAGTCGTGGCAGCTAAGAGATGACCAGTCCCTAATGACAGCGCCCCTTCACGAACATGACGCATGGATCAGCACCATTCAGCTCAACTACATTATTTTGAAGGGAACTTAATCATCAAACACACGCACCACCACCAGCGAGACATTTGACTACCGCTGACTACTGTTATATTTAGAGTGACATCTCTTATTATGCTTCAAACATTACAAGTCCTTCTGTAGGGTATAATACACTCTTCGCACCTCATACTCCTGTTATCGTTATGGCCCGGCCTTAACACCTTGTCATATTCAGATTTCAGATGAACAATGATAAAAAGACTTACCTGCTTCAGCAGTTTAGTTTCCAAAAATGTAATCTAGCATGTGTCGTGATTTCTTTAATTTAATTTGAAAATAATAAGTATATTTTAATATCGATTTATAATATCCACTGTGGCAACACTATCAAAGCACAAATGATTAATATTGTAAGAAACTTTTAAATGTATTTTCATTATGGCAACTGAATGTATTATTTTACTTTGGCAACACTTAGAAATAACGGTTATGATATTATCGTTATTTCTGGGTGGGGTCAAAAGTCGTTTTAAATGGTAAAATGTAATGCATAGTCAGTCTTCGTTTGATTGTGAAATTGTACAGTTGTCTGGATTAAAAGTATTAGCAAGAAAAGAGCGTTTTCTTTATAAGTCAGAAGTGACAAGAACCACGAGCTATATGTTGGTGAAATCGTGAGTAGTTTTATGAATTCTTAACATTATTAATTCTTTTTGTCCCAGTTATGTTCAGTGAGCAATGAGTATGGTTAGTTTGTAGTCTCATGATTCGGTAGCAATCATTGTGGCGTATTTCCCAGATGGTTAATATTTAAATCATAGTTAAAAGTAATTGGGCTGATGCACGTGCTACCTTTGGTCGAGGCAACTCCTCGATAAGGTTATCGTTGCGTTGGACTAATTTAAAATAATATAATGAGTAAATGGTTGGGCCGATGCACATGCTACCTTTGGTCGAGGCAACTCCTCGATAGGGTTATCTTTGCGTTGGACTCATTATAAACAATAAGTAAAATAGTTGAACCAGTGCAATGTGATACTCTTGGTCGAGGCAACTCCTCGATAGAGCTATCATTGCATTGGACAACCAGGAAAATAAATAAATTAGAAATTTTGCGAGTGAATGTTGGGAATTCCGCCACGAGATTTCACTTTGAATATTATCTAAATAGTATTTTAAGTCTGCTCCGTTCACTGAATTTTCTGAGCAGCTTTATAGTTTGTTGATGGTACGGTGGTATGCTGGCTTGGTTATGGTTTGTTTGTTGGTTTGTTTAAACAGCAGCTTAGATTTTGTTTATTGCGGTTATGACTAATGACTGCATGAGCTATTTATTATATAATAAAATATATATTGTCTCCTATGCGGCGTGCACTCGGGTTCAGCCATGTAGGTGAGCTGTTCAGAGATGTACGAGTATAGTGTAGACCTCATGCTGCGTGCACTGTGGTTTAGCCGTGTGGGCGACCTGTGATGTACGAGTATCCTATGCTGCGTGCACTGTGGTTTAGCCGTGTGGGCGACCTGTGATGTACGAGTATCCTATGCTGCGTGCACTGTGGTTTAGCCGTGTGGGCGACCTGTGATGTACGAGTATCCTATGCGGCGTGCACTTTGGTTCAGCCGTGTAGGCAACCTGTGATGTACGAGTATAGTGTAGATTCCTATGCGGCGTGCACAATGGTTTAGCCGTGTGGGCGACCTGTGATGTACGAGTATAGTGTAGATTCCTATGCGGCGTGCACAATGGTTTAGCCGTGTCGGCGACCTGTGATGTACGAGTATAGTGTAGATTCCTATGCGGCGTGCACAATGGTTTAGCCGTGTGGGCGACCTGTGATGTACGAGTATAGTGTAGATTCCTATGCGGCGTGCACAATGGTTTAGCCGTGTCGGCGACCTGTGATGTACGAGTATAGTGTAGACCCCTATACGGCGTGCACTTTGGTTTAGCCGTTCAGGCGACCTGTGATGTACGAGTATAGTGTAGACCCCTATACGGCGTGCACTTTGGTTTAGCTGTTCAGGCGACCTGTGATGTACGAGTATAGTGTAGACTCCTGTACGGCGTGCACTTTGGTTTAGCCGTTCAGGCAACCTGTGATGTACGAGTATAGTGTGTAGACCCCTATACGGCGTGCACTTTGGTTTAGCCGTTCAGGCGACCTGTGATGTACGAGTATAGTGTAGACTCCTGTACGGCGTGCACTTTGGTTTAGCCGTTCAGGCAACCTGTGATGTACGAGTATAGTGTGTAGACCCCTATACGGCGTGCACTTTGGTTTAGCCGTTCAGGCGACCTGTGATGTACGAGTATAGTGTAGACTCCTGTACGGCGTGCACTTTGGTTTAGCCGTTCAGGCGACCTGTGATGTACGAGTATAGTGTAGACTCCTGTACGGCGTGCACTTTGGTTTAGCCGTTCAGGCAACCTGTGGTGTACGAGTATAGTGTGTAGACCCCTATACGGCGTGCACTTTGGTTTAGCCGTTCAGGCGACCTGTGATGTACGAGTATAGTGTAGACTCCTGTACGGCGTGCACTTTGGTTTAGCCGTTCAGGCGACCTGTGATGTACGAGTATAGTCTAGATAGTTCTATGCGGCTTACTCTAGTTCAGCCACGTAGGCGAGCTTTATGGAGATGTATGCGTACAGTTTATAACAGCCGCGTAGGCGTGCTGTAGTTCAGAGTTTAAAGATAAAGATGTACGAGTATAGTTTAGAGTTCTATGCGGCTTACACTCTAGTTCAGCCACGTGGGCGAGCTTTATGGAGATGTATGCGTATAGTTTATAACAGCCTAGTAGGCGTGCTACAGTTCAGAGCTTAAAGATAAAAATGTACGAGTTTTGTCATTTATAACAGCCGCGTAGGCGAGCTGTAGTTCAGAATTTCAAAATAAACATGAACAAGTACCTACAAGTATAGTTTAGAGTTGCGTTGCGTTGCGTTGCCATGCGGCTTACACTCCAGTTCAGTCATGTAGGTGAACTGTAGTTCAGAATTTTATGTGGATACTTATGTGATACTATGCAGCCATGTAGGTGAGCTTTAGTTTAAAGCTTAACGTAGACACTAGTTCAAAGCTTAACGCAGATACTTATGTGATTATATGCAGCCATGTAGATAAGCTGTAGTTTGAAGCTTAACGTAGTCAATTACGTGATCCTATGCAGCTATGGAGGTTAGTTGTAGTACAGAGTTTAACATAGGCACTTATGTGATCGTATGCAGCCATATAGGTGATCTGTAGTTCAGAATTTAACATAGGCAGTTATGTGATCTTATGCAGCTACGGAGGTTAGCTGTAGTTCAAAGTTTAACATAGGCACTTGTGTAGTTCTATGCAGCCATGTATGTGTGCTGTTAGTACGTCATGAAATTGATGGCCGAAAGGCAGTAGATTGTATAAATTATGTAATGCTCGAAAACAAAAGAACTGTCTTGAAGAAAGATCACTGCGTCTTTAAATGAAAAATATCTTACTTACATAGAACTGCGTCATATTTTTTTAACTTGTTTTGGCAACTTTTTTGTTAGAGAAAGCCGAGGTTAATTCAATTGAATTTTTGAATAACACAAGACAGAAAGCAATCATCTGGTCAAGAGTTGTAAACTGTTAACGATTGTCAATGACAACAACTCAAATCCTAGTTCAAAATTGCGATTACATTTTATATATTTTCTAGTTTTTTTGCCATATTCTTATGTAAGGAAGAACACTGAAAAACTAGTCACTTTTCAGATGTTTCAAAACTTTCAAATAAGATATCACCATTGTTCTTTTTAAAGATCTGCCAATCATGAAACGGTTTGCGAGTTCTATTACCAAACCGAAATTTCAGAGTTGATGATATTGAAACCAAATTAGTGTTAATAGGTCAGCATTATATCGAACTACTGTTATGAAGGATAATAAGATATTGTTTTTATATACCCTTCAAATAAAGTGACTTGGAATCGATTGGAACTATCAATTGGTCTATAATTATGTTGAGGTAGAGACGACCATAGTTAGGGTTTGGTGTAGTAGGAGTCAATGCTAAAGGGCATTACTCGGGCGATATTATATTGACTAGAAGTACACGGATAAATCCAAATCAAGAATATCACTTACATCAAGGCTGTTATAAAATAATTCATAGTAAAGCAGTTACGTAATTGTAACTTCTTTTACAGCAGTCCTTTCAAAACTCCTTACCAGATACTTTAATTGCGAGTGTAAATCCCGCTACAGAAACTAAAACCTTGTCTATCAGTAAAGATTTTATCATTACTCAAGAATTGGATCTCAACAAATCTGATATTAAAAACGGCTAAGACATTAATCAGTTCACTTTCGAAAAGCCCTATAAACTTTTTGCCAAGAATAGGAAATGTCTTGCTCAGACCGAGTGAGGTTAGTTGCACAAATTAAAGCGCAATGAATAGTTGCACAACAAGCCCTTGCTTACTCTGTATGAATTAGATACTGGGCTACATACAAATGCCAGCTGTTTGGGGTTCTTACTCTTAATCTTTTTATTTTTGAAACCTAAACGCAGATCATTGTATAGACGTTCCAATAACTTTGTGATTAAAAATCATAACGATTTGGGCCATTTCGGTTTTACACAAACCATAATTATTGAACGAATTCAAAGACAATAATGGTTTCTTAAATAAAGACGATAAATAAAATAAAAAAATTTAATAATTATGTAGCTTGTATAGATTGTGCATATAGCAAAGATAATACGCCAAGAACGCGTAATGGGCAATTTTGCATCATATTTCCATGCCATATACTTAGACCTTTTGACGTTCGAAAAGTGCTGATTCTCAGCCTAGTTTGAATAAATGACTTTTGAATTTGAATTTGAATTAGACCATTTTTAACCGTTTGTCTATACTTTATCCATAGTCAAATCAAATCGAATCAAAAATATTTGTTAGAATAGGGTACAATAGATAGCAATAATTTTAGTTTCAGCATATTCTGCCATGATATGGCGTGCAAATACATTTCATGTCAATTCAAGTCGTTATAATTATTACAAATTTACATTAGGATCCATTGACTTATTCTCTAAATATTCCTTATGAGTGTAATATTGTTTATACAGTAAAAGTTTAAATAGATTTTTTTGAACAAGGTCAATCTTGAAAAGAATTCGGTAAATGGATAGATATTATAACAGACATGCAGTAGACATTTATCATAAATAATTTTTAATTTTATTGGTGGCAACTGGAGTCTATCTTTATGACATTTCCGGCTATTTACCTTGTCGCCAATAGTTTCAAAAACAAAAATTGACGATTTATTGATGCATTTACAAAATATCTCATTGTTAGACCAATTCATAATTCTCAAAAATTTACAAGCATCAACTAGAATAATTTTCATTTCAGATCATGGCAAAGTTTTCACCTCGAAACAGATTAAAGACTTTGTGCTAGGGAGGTTAAAAATGTACTAAACGCAGTTGCATGTCCTCGAGCAAATTGCCAAGCCTAAAGGTTCAACCAGACGATTCTGACGACCTTGTCTACTCAAAAGTTTGGCAAAAACGAACGCATCTTGGACCAGCAACCGGTTAAAGTACGATGGGCTATCATCCTCAGTGCCATTATCGCGACAGTAATAAAGTGCATCAGAATTGTTTATTCGACATTAGGTTTAAAGGGTCGTCTGAAAAGAACTTCCAGAATAATGAGCCTAATATGTAGGTAGGTTTAGTCCCACCCATTTTTTTAAAATATTGACGAAATATAAGAATTAAAGCCTCTAATAAAATCTTGTTTAATGCTAATAAATTATATTTGAATCATTTATCAATTCGGTTAAATATACAAAAATCAAACCGTTTAAGATAATTAATTATAAAAGAATATGTTTAGTAAATAAAAAAAAAATAAAAAAAAAGTACTGAAACTAATTCCAAAAAGATGGCAAAAGTAATAAATATGCCAGAGTTAAAAGGTGTCACCGTGGATCCACATCAAATCGTTAGGAATAGAAAAATCCTCTGGTTCGGTATTGATTTGTCCGACTTTAATAATTATAATTTAGAATCTGACAAATACCGGTTAAAACGAATTGCTATTTATTTATATAATAGTTGTTAACATTAGTTTCAACCCCGTCGGTTTCGTGCTGCGAGCGCGGCTGCTGAGCGTGGAGTCCTGGGTTCGATTCCCAGGTTGGGCAGGGTGTTGTTTGATTTTTCCACTAGGAATTACTTGGTAGCGGCCTGGCGATTGGACGTTGGACACCCTGTGCCTCGCAAAGCACGTGAAATGGTGGTCCTGCGCCTGATCCCTACCCGGTTGCGTCGGGTTGCTGTTCCGTCGAACTGTAGGAGAGCAGAGAGTGCATCTGTTTGCGCACACACTATGCCTCCTGCGTGCTTGACTGGTCTCTGTTGAGATTGGATGCCCCGTGGCTGGCTTCTGTTGAGATTGGCCGCCTCGTGGCCGAGATGCGGTCAAGAGGATTTATACTAGTGAAGTGATGTGAAGTGCATACTCGTTTCTTTAATCAGGTATAGGTAGGTTAGGTACTTATGCATTGAATGTATAATGTATAGTATATTGTATTGTATTTATTTATTTCTGAGTACATGGTACATTAGGTCTTACATGAATTACTGTTTCACATATACTAACATTGCTGGTGTAGAAATATTAAATGATATGCTAGTTACATGCAAATCAGAAGGAACAAAGAATAAATGAGAATGTCAAAATAAAAATTACAATGTCCAAGAATTTATAATAATGTCAAAGAAGAATTAGAATTAGAATTTATTTATTTGTAAGAATGTAATTTTACATAGTATGGTGTTAATAATATTTTTGTTAGTTCTTTACATTTTACCACAAAATTTATGGTGTACAAATATTTACTTGTCATTCTTAACTAAGTACAGAATTAATTATAAGATTTGCAATTTACAGTAGATAAGTCCAATATGAATTAGTATTATTAAAATTAGGTAATCGTTACTTTAAAATGTCAAAATTAAGTGAATGTCATCTTGGATTTTTACAATATTCCATAAATTCGCCAATGTCATAAAAGTTAAGTCTATGTCATCTTAGAGTTTTACAATAGTCCATATATTCGCCAATGTCATAAAAGCAATGATCTAATAGCCAACTTGACAGCTTTTTCTTGAACATGGGGATGGGAAGTTCCTTAAATGAATTAGGTAACTTGTTATACACCTGAGGAGCAATTCCCGTAATTTTTGGGAATGTTCGTATTCTCATTCGCCATCTGTCAAAACTACAATCAATTTACCAATATTTTCGACAAGTTTGACAGATTGCGACTTGAATGTGAACGTTTTTTATGTACGAGAATTGGCCTTCAGAACTACTGTACTAATTTCATTATTAAGATTTTAATTACATTATGAAAACGTATGATTTAAAAATTCATTGACGAAATAAAAACGTCAGAGCCAATCAAACATTTTACATTTATTAATTGGTAACGTTCTCAGGGCAGGTATATCTTGATTATATATTTTTGTATAGTTACTTATATTTGTTATTTGATGTATTGCCTCAGTGTCGTGATTATGCGTGCTTCGGAGTTAGCACGCCGTCGGATGGCCGAGTGTCGTGATTTCTTTAATTTAATTTGAAAATAATAAGTATATTTTAATATCGATTTATAATATCCACTGTGGCAACACTATCAAAGCACAAATGATTAATATTGTAAGAAACTTTTAAATGTATTTTCATTATGGCAACTGAATGTATTATTTTACTTTGGCAACACTTAGAAATAACGGTTATGATATTATCGTTATTTCTGGGTGGGGTCAAAAGTCGTTTTAAATGGTAAAATGTAATGCATAGTCAGTCTTCGTTTGATTGTGAAATTGTACAGTTGTCTGGATTAAAAGTATTAGCAAGAAAAGAGCGTTTTCTTTATACATGTGTTTTTGGAAAAATGAACTTTAATATAAAAACTAATATTATGACTGAGTTTCTTTGTTTCGTTTTCACGTTAAAACGCCTAAACGGATTTGGATAAAATTTGGTACATGGGTAGACATGACCTGGGTTAGGTCATAGAATACTTTTATCTTGGTATTACGTTTCCGTGGGATAATTTCCGACCTCCATGCGGGCGGAGCCGCGGGCAAAAGCTAATACAAAATGAAGTTCGGTTTGCGCTGCAACCTGAAATATATTTACGACTTTTTAAATAGTACTATTCATAAACACTAAATTGATTGATGAGCAGTGGTGGCCCAGTGGTAACGGCCCCGACTTACGAGTTGTAGGTCGTGGGTTCGAACCCAAGCAGGCGCTTTACTTTGTGTAAATAATTTCATCACCACTGCTCTCAAAACGGTGAAGGAAAACATCGTGAGGAAACCGGCATGTCTTAGAACCAAAAAATTCGAAGACATGTGACATCTACCAACCCGCACTGGGCCCGCGTGGTAGATTACGGCCCACTCCCTCTCACAGAGAGGAGGCCTGTGTCCCAGCAGTGGGAACATTAATAGGCTGATGATGATGATGATGATGATGATGATAAACACTAAAATAAAGTTGATATTTTTGAACATAACATACATTTAGAAACAAGGATTTTAATGAACTTCATAATTATCGCATGCATTTCAAAAATAATCCTTCGCGTTTCTCAATTTTACCGACTGTACATGTACATGTGCGAGTATTCGGATAACCCACACACACTCCTCCATCTGAATAACCACAGAGTAGGAACAAAAGCAGTGATAATACGTACATATATATTTCTTTGGAACGTGTGAAAAGCTCCGGGGCAAATGTGTCTTACGTTTAGCGTAGTTCCAATTTGTTTTCTGTCAGGAAAGTTTTCTTGAAATTCACTGAGTGCTTATGCTATTTTAATTAATTCAGCCTGTTTATTATTAAATAATGGTGGCGTTCTGTATTTTCTGAATATCTTCATGAGAAAAAAAACGTGAGTTTATCAATTTTGTATTTATATCTATTGCAATCTTTTATTATTCGTAGATTGCAATCCATAATGTAAACTTAAAGGTGGTAAAAATTAATAAATATACACAATTATGGACCCTGTTTGGCACAGCAAAATTTTAAATAATAAGTAGGAGAGAGAAAGCTTATTACTAAATATTTAAATTAATTCCTATCTATCTATTGTTTTTTTTACACCATTAATTATTATATTATTTATGTTGTTACTCATTTATCTATTCTCAATATTTTTGTTTTTGTCTTGTCCTTTTGTTTGTGTACATAAGTCTATAATATAATGATAAGGTATCATACACGTTTTAATACTTTTGTATTCGAGGGCCATGGTATAATGGTACCCGATTTTGACCTGTACTAACATGTATCATAGATATGTAGGTAAGCATAAGTTGTTATCACCACGACACGTGCTTTTAGTATTATGCTAGTTTAACTGCATCATAAATATAAATTGCATCATGTAGGTATAACTAGTGATACAGGATGTCATGAATCTCCTAATAAAAAGTACTTAAAAGTTGTATTTATCACCACACATGCGTCCACTTTTTCATAAAATAATTATTAGTTTCAGAGTATAAGTAATGACAAGATGACGTCGTGCGGTTCTTAGTTAAATGTGTTAAGAAAAACGCTCTTTTCTTGCTAATACTTTTAATGCACACAACTGTACTACTTCACAATCAAACGAAGACTGACTATCCATTACATTTTACCATTTAAAACGACTTTCGACCCCACCCAGAAATAACGATAATATCATAACCGTTATTTCTAAGTGTTGTCAAAGTAAAATAATACATTCAGTTGCCATAATGGAAATACATTTAAAAGTTTCTTACAATATTAATCATTTGTGCTTTGACAGTGTTGCCACAGTGGATATTATAAATCGATAAAATCATACATAGTTTTTTCAAATTAAATTAAAGAAATCACGACACTCGGCCATCCGACGGCGTGCTAACTCCGAAGCACGCAATAATCACGACACTGAGGCAATACATCAAATAACAAATATAAGTAACTATACAAAAAATATAGAATCAAGATAATTATGTACAGAATACCTGCCCTGAGAATGTTACCAATTAATATTCCGTCAATAAATTTTCAAAACATAGCTTTTGATAATGTAATTAAAACCTTAATAATGACTTTAGTACTTTGACATTATGAATTCTTGGACATTGTAATTTTCATTTTGACATTATTTTGACATTATGATTTATTCTTTGTTCCTTCCAATTCTACACCAGCAATGGTAGTATATGTGAAACAGTATTTTAATGTAAGACCTTAATGTACCATGTACTCAGAAATAAATAAATACAATATAATATACTATACAATAGACATTTGTGACAGGCAGTACCTATGCCTAACCTATCTATACCTGATAAAAGAGAAACGAGTATGCACTTCACATCACATCACATCACTTCACTTCACTTGTATAAATCCTCTTGAACGAATCCTCCCGGCCACGAGGCGGCCAATCTCACCAGAGACCAGCCAAGGGGCGGCCAATCTCAACAGTGACCAGCCAAGCAAGCAGGAGGCATAGTGCATAAGTGTGTGTGCGTAAACAGATGCACTCTGCTCTCCTGCTCTCCTACAGTCCGACGGGACAGCAACCCAACACGACCGGGTAGAGATCAGGCGCAGGACCACCAGCTTCACGTGCTTTGCGAGGCACGGGGTGTCCAACGTCCAATCGCCAGGCTGCTACTATGTAATTCCTAGTGGAAAAATCAAAGAACACCCTGCCCAACCTGGGAATCGAACCCAGGACCCCACGCTCAGCAACCGCACTCGCGACACGAAACCGACGGGGTTGAAACTAATTTTAACAACCATTTTATATTATAAATAAATTAACGATTTATTAAAAGTCTGACAAATCAATAATGAACCAGAGGATTTTTGAATTCCTAACGATTTGATGTTGATCCACGGTGTCAAGAAATGAAATGAATGAAACACCTATTTATTTAATTTAAGTCTGGCATATTACTTTATTCCATCTTTGTTGAAATAAATAATCTTTTATACGTCTTTGGTTTTTGTATATTTAACCGAATTGCAAAATGATTCAAATATAATTAGCATTAAACAAGATTTAATTACAGGCTTTAATTCTTATATTTCGTCAATATTTGAAGGAATGGGTGGGACTAAATCTTCTACCTACAGATTAGGCTCATTATTCTGGAAATTGTTTTCAGACGACCCTTTAAACCTAATGTCGAATAAACAATTCTGATGCACTTTATTATTTATTTATTGTCGCGATAATGGCGTTGATGATGATGACCCATCGCACTTTAACCAGTTGCTGGTTCAAGATGCGAACGAACGCAAACTCAAACTTTTGAGTAGACAAGGTCGTCAGAATCGTCTGGTTGAACCTATAGGCTTGGCAATTTCCTCCAGGACAAGTAAGCGATTAAGCGTTTAGTAAATTTTTAACTTCCCTAGCACAAAGTCTTTAAGCTGTTTCGAAGGGAAAACTATGCCATGATCTGAAATTAAAATGATTCTAGTCGGTGCTTGTAAATTTTCGACACTTTTGAGTTGGTCTACCAATGAGATATTTTGTAAATGCATCAATAAATCAGTTTTACGTAAAATTTATTAGATAGTATTTATTGGTGACAAGGTAAATAGCCGGATATGCCATAAAGACACTCCAGTTCCCACCAATAAAATTATTTAAGAGAAATGTATACTGCATGTCTGTTATAATATCTATCCATTTACCAAATTCCGACAGTATTAATGTATTTGCACGCCATATCATGGCAGGATAAAATTACTGTAACATCTATTGTACCATATTCTAGCAAATAAATCTTTTTGACTCGATTTGATTTGACTATGGATAAATTATTATAATTGGAAAAGTAAATGGTCTAAGTATATGGCATGGACACATGATGCAATAAATAGCCCATTACGCGTTGTTGGCGCATTATCTTTGAAATATGCACCATCTCTACAAGATGTCACATAATTATTAGATATATTCATATTTTTACATAACGTCCTTTAGGCAACCAATATTGATTTTGAATTCGTTTAAAGGTTTGTCATAGATATAAGTTTATATTTCTTTTATATTTCTATGATTTGTGTAAAATAAAAGGAATAAAAAATAACCTAATATAATAATATTAGATTTAGTTCGAAAGATTGATGATATTATAAGACTAAGACTATTTTGCTGTGCCCGACAGGGTCCATAATGATCACATATAATTTTAACTTACCACCTAAGTACACATTGTGGAATGCAATTAAAGTATTGAGTATTAATTATTTTATAAAAGCCTTGATGTAAACGATATTCTTGATTTGGATTAATTCGTGTACTTCAAGTCGAGATAATATTGCCCGAGTAATGCTCCTATGGTAGACTCTACCTCAACATAATTATAGACGTAAAGTTCCAATTGATATTAAATATATATCGGTCACTTTATTTGAAGGGTATAGAAAATTCATTATCCTTCATAACAGTAGTTCAATAAAATTCTGTCCCATTAATCACTGATTCAGTTTCAATATCAACTCTGAAATTTCGGTTTGGTAATAGAACTTCCAGAACCGTTTATGTTTGGCAGATCTTAATACAAAACAATGGCGAAATCTTATTTGAAACATCTGAAAAGTGACACTTATTCGAAAGAATTGACTATCTAGGTCTCTGTGTGTTCTTCCTTACCTAAGAATATTGCAAAAACTAGGAAAAATGTCAAAAATGTAATAATAATTTTGAAATAGGATTAGAGTCCTAAAAAAATATGTAGCTTGGTTGGACATTGTCAACCATTGACAGTTTACAACTCTTGACCAGATGCTTGTGTTACTAAATATTAATCTCTGCTTTCTCTAATAAAAATATTGCACAAACTAGTTCAGCCGCAGAGCTAAATAGGATATTTTTCATTTAAAGACGCAGTGATCTAATTTCAAATAATACAATGTGTGTAACAAGCTGCCATTGTTCTTTCTTCAAGACAGTTCTTTTGCTTTCTAGCATTCCATAATTTATACAATCTACTGCCTTTCGGCCATCATTTTCACACCTACATGACTTACTAACAGCACACATGGCTGCATAGAATAACATAAGTGCCTTCGTTAAACTTTGAACTACAGCTCACCTACATGGCTGCATAAGATTAAATAAGCAGGTGCTTATTGTAACTGAGTTTAACGTAGGTACGTTGAACTCTGAACTATAGCTCACCTATATGGTTGCACAAAATTACACAAGCGCCTACGTTAAACTCTGAACTACAGCTCACCTACATGGCTGCTTAAGATAACAAGGCTTTGCACTTCAGCTCACCTACATGGCTGCAATAAACTATACGCGTACATCTCCATAAAGCTCACCTACATGGCTAAACTAGAGTGCAAGCCGTAAAGAACTATAAGTTATACTCGTACATCTTTATTTTTAAACTCTGAACTACAGCTCGCCTACATGACTAATAAACTATACGCATACATCTCTAAAGCTCACCTATATGACTGAACTAGAGTGTAAGCCGTAAGGAACTAGAAGTTATACTCGTACATCTTTATTTTTAAACTGAAGTACAGCTCGCCTACATGGCTGTAATAATCTGTACGCATACATCTCCATAAAGCTCACCTACATGGCTAAACTAGAGTGTAAGCCGTAAAGAACTATAAGTTATACTCGTACATCTTTATTTTTAAACTCTGAACTACAGCTCGCCTACATGACTGTAATAAACTATACGCATACATCTCTAAAGCTCACCTATATGGCTGAACTAGAGTGTAAGCCGTAAGGAACTAGAAGTTATACTCGTACATCTTTATTTTTAAACTGAAGTACAGCTCGCCTACATGGCTGTAATAATGAGTGCAAGCCGTAAAGAACTATAAGTTATACTCGTACATCTTTATTTTTAAATTCTGAACTACAGCTCGCCTACATGACTGTAATAAACTATACGCATACATCTCTAAAGCTCACCTATATGGCTGAACTAGAGTGTAAGCCGTAAGGAACTAGAAGTTATACTCGTTCATCTTTATTTTTAAACTGAAGTACAGCTCGCCTACATGGCTGTAATAATCTGTACGCATACATCTCCATAAAGCTCACCTACATGGCTAAACTAGAGTGTAAGCCGTAAAGAACTATAAGTTATACTCGTACATCTTATTTTTAAACTCTGAACTACAGCTCGCCTACATGACTGTAATAAACTATACGCATACATCTCTAAAGCTCACCTACATGGCTGAACTAGAGTGTAAGCCGTAAGGAACTAGAAGTTATACTCGTACATCTTTATTTTTAAACTGAAGTACAGCTCGCCTACATGGCTGTAATAATCTGTACGCATACATCTCCATAAAGCTCACCTACATGGCTAAACTAGAGTGTAAGCCGTAAAGAACTCTTAAACTTTACAGGGTCTATCTACACTATACTCGTACATCATAGGTCGCCCACATGGCTAAACCACAGTGCACGCCGTATAGGGATCTACACTATACTCGAACATTTTTGAACAGCTCACCTACATGGCTGAACCCGAGTGCACCCAGCAAGGAGTCTACACCATACTCGTACATCTCTGAACAGCTCACCTACATGGCTGAACCCGAGTGCACGCCGCATAACAGTCTACACTATACTCGTACATCTCTGAACAGATCACCTACATGTCTGAACCCGAGTGCACGCCGCATAGGAGTCTACACCATACTCGTACATCTCTGAACAGCTCACCTACATGGCTGAACCCGAGTGCACGCCGCATGGGTCTACTATACTCGTACATCTCTGAACAGCTCACCTACATGGCTGAACCCGAGTGCACGCCGCATAGGAATCTACACCATACTCGTACATCTCTGAACAGCTCACCTACATGGCTGAACCCGAGTGCACGCCGCATGGGTCTACTATACTCGTACATCTCTGAACAGCTCACCTACATGGCTGAACCCGAGTGCACGCCGCATAGGAATCTACACCATACTCGTACATCTCTGAACAGCTCACCTACATGGCTGAACCCGAGTGCACGCCGCATGGGTCTACTATACTCGTACATCTCTGAACAGCTCACCTACATGGCTGAACCCGAGTGCACGCCGCATAGGAATCTACACCATACTCGTACATCTCTGAACAGCTCACCTACATGGCTGAACCCGAGTGCACGCCGCATGGGACTACACTATACTCGTACATCTCTGAACAGCTCACCTACATGGCTGAACCCGAGTGCACGCCGCATAGGAGTCTATCTACACTATACTCGTACATCTCTGAACAGCTCACCTACATGGCTGAACCCGAGTGCACGCCGCATAGGAGACTACAGTATATTACATTTTATAATACAATATCTCATGCAGTCATTAGTCATAACCGCAATCAACAAAATCTAAGCTGCTGCTTAAACAAACCAGCAAACAAAACATAACCAAACTACCATACCACCGTACCATCAACAAACTATAAAGCTGCTCAGAAAATTCAGTGAACGGAGCAGACAGAGTTAAAATACTATTCAAAGTGAAATCCTGTGGCGAAATTCCCAACATTCACTCGTACAATTTTTAATTTATTTATTTTCCAAGCTGTCCAATGCAATGATAGATCTATCGAGGAGTTGCCTCGACCAAGATTACCACGTGCACTGGTCCAACTATTTTACTTATTGTTTATAATTAGTCCAACGCAACGATAACCCTATCGAGGAGTTGCCTCGACCAAAGGTAGCACGTGCATCGGCCCAACCATTTACTCATTATATTATTTTAAATTAGTCCAACGCAACGATAACCTTATCGAGGAGTTGCCTCGACCAAAGGTAGCACGTGCATCGGCCCAATTACTTTTAACTATGATTTAAATATTAACCATCTGGGAAATACGCCACAATGATTGCTACCGAATCATGAGACTACATAATAACCATACTTAATGCTCACTGAACATAACTGGGATAAAAATAACGAATAATGTATATAGAATTCATAAAACTACTTACGATTTCACCAACAGCTAGCTCGTGGTTCTTGTCACTTCTGACTTGTTAAGAAAAACGCTCTTTTCTTGCTAATACTTTTAATGCACACAACTGTACTACTTCACAATCAAACGAAGACTGACTATCCATTACATTTTACCATTTAAAACGACTTTCGACCCCACCCAGAAATAACGATAATATCATAACCGTTATTTCTAAGTGTTGTCAAAGTAAAATAATACATTCAGTTGCCATAATGGAAATACATTTAAAAGTTTCTTACAATATTAATCATTTGTGCTTTGACAGTGTTGCCACAGTGGATATTATAAATCGATAAAATCATACATAGTTTTTTCAAATTAAATTAAAGAAATCACGACAAATGTATAAGCCGTAATCATCGTGACACGTGTCTGTCGTACAAAGCTAGATAAAATTATGACATAAATATAAGAAGCTTGATGAAGAATGGGACCAGTGATAGCAGGAGGTCGTGTTGCTCTCTAGGTATTAGTCGTTATCAGCGCGACACGTGCTTTCTCTGTATATATCATACAGTCATATAAGTTGCATCACATGAGTGTAACTAATGATAGCAGGACGGAATGTCATGTATATTATCTTAGTTAAAAGTATAAGTGGTTATCAGCGTGACTCGTGCCTTCTCTGTATGTATCATAAATATAAATTACGTCATTATAATTATGTGTAAGTAGTGATAGCAGGTCCTGCATCGTGCTGCTCTCGGCTAAAATTATATGTCGTTATAGTCGCGACCCGCACCGGGCCCGCGTGGTAGATTACGGCACTCCCTCTCACAGAGAGGAGGCCTGTGTCCCAGCAGTGGGAACATTAATAGGCTGATGATGATGATTGATGATGATGATTGTCGTGACACGTGCCTTCGCTGTATCTATCATAAATATAAGTTGCATTATATGAGTGTAAGTAGTGATAGTAGGGCGTTATGCATCTCTTATTTAAAATTATAAGTCGTTGTTATCCCGACACGTGCCTTTGCTTTACATATTTATCATAAATATAAGTTGCATCATATCAGTGTAACTAATGATAGCTGGACGTTGTGCTTCTTTTAAATAATAAGTCGTTATGAGCGTGACACGTGCTTTCTCTATATGTATCATAAATGTAAGTTGCATTATATGAGTGTAAGTAGTGATAGTAGGGCGTTATGCATCTCTTAGTTAAAAATAAGTCGTTATCAGCGGCGGGCATGTCTAGCTCTCAGTGTGGTGTGCTCGCTGTGTGGTGAATATTTAATGACTGCTCGGAGGTTTGGAGTAAGGTATGAGAAGAAGCGGGTAGCGACATTTTATTTTGAGGTAATATTTAATGGATCAGATTTCTTTAAAGAAACCATCTGTGTGGTGTAGTGGTTAGACCACCTGTCTCAGACCCAGAGGTCCCGCGATTAGATTCCCCGTGGGCGCAAAATTTTCTGCTTGGTTTGATTGGTGGTAGGGCTTGTTCCAAGTCCGCCTTGCTAGCTACCACCGTATTATCTGTCGCCTTAGCAACGAAGTTAACAGCATTATTTAATTGTATTTCGGCAGTTAGAGGTATAATAGCCCGTTCGTCTCTGGTTGTCAATTCCAGGTGAAGCTCGCTTCCACCTTCGGTCTGATCATCACTTACAGGTGAGATTCAGGCCAAGCGGTTCCCAGTTCGGGATAAGAAAATATTATTTTTTGTTAGTTTCTTAAAAAGAAAAGTCAATTTTGTATAAGTACATGCTACAAACGATGTAAATAAAGAGTATTCAGTGTATAAATATTTCGATACATGAATATGCGATGCGTTGAACGCTCGATCAAACAAACATTCGATATTTTGAACATTCGTTGTATTCCGTTCGAGTATTTAGACGTTCGATTTATAATGGTCGATCAATTTGATATTCGATTATTTGGCATTCGATTTGGCATAGAACACCCATATAAAATGGATGCTTGTTTGTCATTTGTGTCTTAGATGGTAGTTCGGTGCACTGCATGTGAAATTCCTCCTCATTCCTCAAAATGGATAAAAGTAGATTATATGACTGGATATTCGGTCATAATTCTTGGATGTTCACCTCTATAAGCATTTGCTAAGTATTTCGTTTAAGGCATGTAATTGACCGTGGCCTCAAGGTTGACCGATGACCTTGTGGAGGCCGCAGAAATCTACTGGATGTGGGAAGCACAGAACCGGTCGAAGTGGCGGTGCTTGGTCTCAGGCTTATGTCCAACATTGGACGTCTTTTGGCTGAATTGATGATAATGATGATGATGAATTCTCCGTAAAATTCTTTATAAAGAAAATTGGAAGTGTGACACTTGGCACAAACTTGGCAAAAATAATAATAATAAATAATAAAAGTTTATTCATCAAAAAGTAACAATTCAATGTGACATAATCGGTGAGCCACCAACTAAGCATCGGCGTCGCTTGTATCTTGTGGCAGAACAAGCGACGCCGACGAGACGAGCGCGAATTTTTCAAAGTTATTTTTACATTACAGTTTGAGAATGATAAATAATTATTACACGTTTTCCATAAACAAAAGATAAGTGAAAATAAAGTAAAATAAAATAAAAAAGAAATAAAACATTTGTGCGAATCTGAACACGAAATAAAAAATAGCAAGTGGCTTACGTGTGGTGTGTGTTTGTGTGTGTGTGCATGTATGTATGTGTGTGCGTGTGTGGGGGTGAGTGTGCATGTGTGTGATACAATAAATAGAGTTTATATCGCCGTTTCCTGTACTTTGCACCACCCGTATAACACCACAGTGCAGTAATTCAGTTAGTTATGCTTTGCAAGCGGACACGAGAATAAATAGGCTGTTTTTGTGTGAAAACAATGCTAAAATACCGTGTTGAAACAACAAATTGGGTTCGCCACACGTTATAATGTTATTTTGACAGTTTTAATTGTATTTGTATGAGGTACAGCCATAATTTATTGAGTTATTACTTTGGTTTTCAAAGTCTCGTTGGTTTATGAAATAACTCAACTTAATTTGTTTTGAGTTATTTTTGCACAAAAACTAAACTTTAGGGTGTAAAGCTGCGTCCAGATATGTTCCTTTGTCCGTACCTTACTTGACTTACTTCCGTTTTCTATCAGCGTCGTGATACAAGAACGCTAGTTTGAACGCCAGTTCGGTGCAGCAAATTGACGTAGTGTGTCAATTTGATAAAGAATTAATTTCACTGACGTATAAATTCTCGTAGAGGCTATTTTGACATTATTACAGCCCTAAAGGACTAGTTATAATAAGCTAAAACTAAATATAGAACTAGATTATAACTCGTACGAATGTAGGTTTAACTCGATTCTAAACAACTGCTTGCCCGGAGGACCTGTGTCAGGATAACTTTTTAACACAATTTACAATTTATGTTCATAATATACAGGGTGTTAAAGTAATTGCGTGCCATAGCTTAGGGGTAGGTTCAGTATCGATAAAGGAAACTAGGAAAAATCAAAAAATAAACCAGAAGAAAAAAAAAAAAAAAAAAAAAAAAAATTGCAAGGTCAACCTAACTTCGTTTGGAATCAGGTATTTACAATTATTAAAAATCAACTTATTTACTCATGTTTTAAGTTGATTTGATTGTTATTTTAAGTTAGTAGGTACAAAATTAGGTTGACCTTGCAATTTTTTTTTAATGTTGATCTTCCGGGTCTGGCTGTTTGAGTATGTGAGTTTAAATGTTTGTAAACGTACCTACAATACAGGAGAAACTCCTAGTGTGGGGCAACGTTTTAAAAAAATACTTTGTGCACGCATAATTTTTCCATGACAGCCAAAAAAAAAAACACCCTTCATAAGCCTTTTTAAAACATCCTTTTTCGTATTAACCGGAAGCCCGAATGAAAATAAAAGGGTCACCGTCTAATAATGCAATAAAACAAAACCTAAGTTTGTTTGCGAAGGTCGGAACCCGACAGATTTGAATATTGCGACCGATCCGGAAGAGTGTTGATTTTATTATTGACACGGGACCGGAAGACCAAAAGGTTAACCTCTCGTTGAAGATTTACACCGTTGTGTAACAAATATTTTTTTATTGAGGAGTTTTAGGAGACTCAAACTCAAAGCAATTATGTCAATTAAACCATTTTACAGGCACTTTTGAATCGTCAAAGTGTCGGTCGTTATAGTCCGCGCGCCGACTAGTTGGCCGCTCATCTCATCACAAATCATCTCGCTATTGCAATGTCATGTGCGTTTTGTCTAAACTAGCCGGAACTTTCAACGCGTGTTACCGTCGCGAAGTGAAAGTTCCGGTGATGATTAGTGATGAGATGAGCGGCCAACAAGGTAGTCGTGCGCGGACTACAGTCAGAAAGTTGAAGCTAGATTCCTATTCCAAAATGTAGATCTTTATGGAGAAGAACATGGAAAAAACTCAAAGGAGACTCTTTTAAAACAAAATTTTACAAAATACTGGGTACATTATTCATGTTGCTTCTATATGTGAGAACAAAGTTATTAAAAACAATTCAAAATATAAGATTTAAAAAAAACGAGGCAGTCTGGGACTGCCGATTGAAGTGAAAGCTAAGTAACGCCATCTAACGAAAATGTCTGGAATTTATGTGGCTTGCTGTCAGTACAAGAACGAAAGCTGTAGCTCCATTAAAAAAAAACCGAAATATAAAACAGAGTGCGCTGTCAACAAAAACTTGAACGTCTTACGAATTTTCGAGCAGGTCACGTGTACTGACGCGAGTTTAACATCCCAAAAAAAGTGCACAACGCCGCTAAAAAAGTTTCCACTTTAAAAGTTTTCACTTCATAAGCCCTGGCAGATAAAAGATGACCAGTCTCAACTGACGGCGCCCGTTCATCACAAACATGACGCGTCGATCAGCACCATCCAACTCAACCATTTTGTAGGGAACAGAATGATCCAACACACGCGCCACCATAAGCGAGACATTTAAGTAAGCATGACAAGACTATAAAAAACAATAAGATAAATGCAAGCATACACATCATTATTTGCATCCGGTTAGACTGGAAGTAAATGAAGATATGCTATGCTGGCATTTATCAGCTGCTGTATTTGACTGAAAGTATTTCTTTTTATGGAGCAACTGCCTATCTCTCCTCCACATTCCACAACCCAGTAACTGGGTAATACGATGCTCTTAGTAAGACTGGTTGTCAGACTGTCGGGCTTCTAGCAAAGGCAAGAATAAAAATTGTTCCTAAAACATCTAGGTACTTACACTTCATTGTGATTAACTAAACGTAGCAATTTCTGAGAACAATAACTTGAAAGAAAACGTTATCGTACTCAATAAACAGCACGTAAGTCGTTTTCACTAAATAAGTAATACTGCTCGATTTCTTCCATAATAATATATTTCTTCTTCGGAATCTTCTAATATGTATAACTGTAGGACAGCATCATCTCCTTACCTTAATAAATTTGGATACCATTGTGGCGACATCTAATCGCTAGATGTGAACTACGCATCACAATGACGTCACGCTAAATCCTACATCGCGCAAGCAGATTTTACCGCGCGACTAGCATACACAACGTGTTATGTCTGGTGGCCTACTCCACCAGACATAACACTCGTCTGGACGGAGGATCCTCCCTTATCTATGGGGGATGAGTAAACTTTACACCCCGTTCCTCATTCCTTTATACCATCAGTAATTCTTCTTATTATTATTTCTTCTTTCCTAAATCTTCAGTAAATAAAAAGTAAATGGGTAGTTTAAAAATTCATCACTTTCTTCATCCAGAAACCGAAACGATTTTCATTACAAAAGTACAAGATATTTGGAAACATGGAGGAAAATAGACTTTGAGCTTTAGAAATATTTTGCACAATTTCAGTCTCGTCTTTTACATTTACTTCAACAAAACGAGAATATTCTTCTCAGGAACCTCTCGGGTCCCCTCTATGATAATTGTAATTAATTTTATTGTTTGTACTGCTACAAGGTTTATTCTCATTGAGTTAATCTATTTGACTTGCTAAATAACCTCTGTGTTGATAGAATAGTATCAAAATTGTAAATATTTTAACAGACCTAAGTGGATTTTGCGGTAATTCTTGGTAATTTTAGATGGCATTATTTTGAGTAGCGGTAACAGTATTTGAATGTTTTTAAAGTAAAGTAACTTTTAATGCCTTTTGAGGTCGTGTAGGTACCTCTTTAATTCCGTGTTAAAAACCAGGGTAGAATTTCATGGGTATTTATTTCACCGGATTCTCTCATTTTATTGTTTGTCCAATTTTATGGCCTCCAGGCCAAACCAAATATCGGATTGCTGTGACAAAATCATCAGTCCAAGATAAATGAAAAGCATCATTCGTTACTTCTTTAGTTTTTCACATAAAACCCTACGGTGTGATAACCATCCGTCCAACTCACCACCTTATTTTTACACCTTCAAAACTAAATTCTCGGTGAATTTTATACCTTATCCATAATGCAATAGGGGCGTCAAATTGCCAAATTCAATTTGTAGATCTCACCTGAAAATCTAAGCAGATTGTAATGTATTAGTTATCCAGTTCTCTCACTTTTACCCTTCGTATATTTTGGCGACTTTTGCCAGCTTCCTCTTGGACTATCAATAAGGTATCGTTTTGCCTTTATCCCGCACCTTTCGGATTTTACTTGGAAACGTATAGACTTTATTTCTAAATATGAATAAATACGGCCTTTCTACGGCTTTGTGTTGGAGTTTTATGGAGTTCCTGTTTTACATACAGGTTTATCATATTCTAGAGTTTATATTTTCTAGAAATATGAAACGTATGTGATAGTATAATGAGGGTGCATTGTGCATTCAAATACCAAGAGTTAGGACGTTCGTCCACCGTAGCCGCTACAGGACGTCACCTAGACACGACGTTATTCGAAACGAACGTGACGTCCCGGTGACTGCAAACGTTTGTCCACCATGACTAAACTCGGCGGTTAGACAAAAGCCGGGAGACCGCTAGCGGTGCGTCGGCAATGTGTGGACAAAATCATACGTGTTTTGACCAATACATCGGCCCGTCACAAACTCGGGCCGATTTCTAGCAGTACTCGAAACTTCGAGCGCCGGGGGGTGACGAACGCACGGTGGACAGGCAGTCGTAGTAAATGTATGTAGGTACCGTTACTCCGGCGCCGCCGCGCCGCCGTCATCTCGTTGAAAGCTGCGGTGGACAAACTCACTTACGATACAAATATGAACGTCTGGAGCAGTCTTGGCAGTCAGACCGCTACCACCTTGCTTACTGATATATAACTATTCTTAGCTATTCTTTCACCTTCAGTTGTACCATTACGAGAGTAAATATATAACCTATAATAAATCTTAAAATAGACACAATCTTTTCCGCACAATCAATCAATTCATTTTAATTTTCTTCTTTTTATTGTTTTGTTGTTGTTTGATGTTTATAAAAAATTATATACAGGGTGTCAGGGACATCGACGCGAAGCCTGGTACCATGGATTCAGTACATGATTCTGGAACCCCCTGCGTTGAAATCCGCCAACGCACGGGGTTTCAGAATTATGTACTGAATCCATGGTAACAGGCTTCGCGTCGATGTGATGCCACCCTGTATATATTTTCTTTTTTTAATGTTCTAGTACGCTAATATTGATATTGCTGTGCTTTTTTTGTAATTTAAATACAGATCTATAATTATGATAAATACTTTGGGATAATTCTGTGTACGTATTTACTTGGTCTCCTTCTTTTTCTTTTCGTGTGGTTAGTGACTAACCTGGTGTCAGAGTTTTAAACACGCCCACGGGCCTCTGGCTTCCCATGCCGTCGAGAAATATGTAATGTTCAGTTGGTAAGCCTTTATAAATAAATAAATAAATAAATTAAAGTGTGAAAATTATTATTTTACACAGTCTATTTTCAATGGTTTGTCAAATTATCTTTAGAATAACTTTGAAGTTTCAGAGATTGGCTTTCAGTTTTGAAGTTTAATTTGTACAAAGATGTCTTACAGTGAATATTTTGAAGCTGTCTTCAAATTAAGGATTTGGAGGTAAAATGTATAAGTGTGCTTTAAAGATCAGAGCCTAGTGAATACTTTGAAGAGTAGGTGATATTAAAAGGTATATAATTTGATTGTACAGAATTGTACTGTGTTGTTCACTGTTCTGTTCTGTTTCTATTTTTATTCAGTTTTGTTTAATTAATTAATAGCTAAGAAATATTAGATCACTACATATTATAAGACAAAGTCCCCCGCCGACCTGTCTGAACGCGATAAACTCAAAAACTACCGAACGGATTTTCATACGGTTTTCGCCAATGGACGGAGTGATTCATGAGGAATGATTAAGTGTATAATTCATTAAGGTATTTAGTAAATTAGCAATATGACGATAATTGTTGAAGATGTCGGAAAAAATCATGCCGCCTGGGTGCTTTACGCTTTACGTGGCGCACGCCAGTACACCAATAGAGCTATTATAAAAACAATGTATTACGGAATTAATACATTGTTGATCTGGATTAACTCATAGAGTAAGCCGCGAAGCCGCGGTCCAAAGCTAGTTAGATAATTATAAAGAAAAGTTTTGCGATTGAATGTGGACGGTTATAGCCAACAAGAATAGAGGAAGTCCATGAAACGTTAAAATGATTGTGCGAAAGTTGATAATTATGGAGATGACGGCAGATGTAAGACAGAGACATGCTATACTGACGCCCAGTCAATCAATCTGTTTAGCCTTTTCCCAACTATGTTGGGAATGGTTGTCAGACTTTCGGACTTCTGACGACCCGTAACGACTGTTAAAGATCCACGAATGACAGCCAGGACCAAAGACTGAACGTGCTTTCCGAGGCACGGAGGGGTCTCGGTAGATAAAAATGGTCACCCATCCACAGACCAACCTCGGTAAGCATAGCATAAACCAATCTGCCTAGCCTTTTCCCAACTATGTTGAGGTCAGCTTCCAACCTAATCGAATGCAGCTGGATGACAAATTGAGCGACGGCCTATCTGACCTTCACAACCCACCGAGTCTTTATTATGTCTCTTATACCTACTATACCTACACAGTGCCGGCGGCATGGCTAGCGGCACTGCCGCCGGGCAAGCCGCGGTGTGCCCGGCCATGTCGCACAAAGAAACGCAAAGGAAATGAAGGCGAAAAAGCCGGAGGCACGTGCCGCGAGGCGAAGGCCGCGGCGGGCATGCCGCCGGCATTGTGTATTGGAGCTATTATAATGACAGAATTTAGAGTTAATATTATCACACACTTGTATTCCTCGAAGGGTTAAGTAGAGATGTACCTATAGTACACCCACATTTTGCCAGTTATGTTTAAGTCCCATGTAATAGGGGGAAATTGTAGAATTAATCATTAGTAAGTCCACTTATTCTTAAATATTATTTCGTGCCTAGCACACTTACACAATATCTACATACATTTTCTTCCTCACTGACAACATAAATTACTAAAACTAAACCTTTTATATTGAAATAAAACTGAACGGTTTTCCACTTCCAACATTCTGTGCCAAGTAAGTAGTGAATATTAGTGCTGAAAGCGAACAGTTTGACGCCTTTCAGCTGTAGCTATTCACAGATTTTCACCGAAAGATTCCAGTTTCGAACACACGGATCTTTAAGGGCAAAAACAATTCATCGAATCCTCTATCGATCATCATTAATTCAATTCAATAATTTTTTATTCAGTAGTAATTCACTTTCTTAGTTTATTTTGGACATTACTGAAATCAATGAAGGAAAACATCGTGAGGAAACCTGAACTTATATATATTATACCTACTATAATAAAGAGAGCAGTGGTGGCCCAGTGGTAACGGCCCCGACTTACAAGTTGTAGGTCGTGGGTTCGAACCCAAGAAGGCGCTTTACTTTGTGTAAATAATTTCATCACCACTGCTCTCAAAACGGTGAAGGAAAACATCGTGAGGAAACCGGCATGTCTAAGAACCAAACATTCGAAGACATGTGACATCTACCAACCCGCACTGGGCCCGCGTGGTGGATTACAGCCCACTCCCTCTCACAGAGAGGAGGCCTGTGTCCCAGCAGTGGGAACATTAATAGGCTGATGATGATTATGATGATAATAAAGAGAAAAAAATAGATTTTTTGTATATTTCTTTATTACGCTTTTATGCTAAGACAGCTACACGGATTTGGATGCAATTTGGCACATAAGTTGAACCTGACCTTGGTTAGAACTTAAGATACTTTTTATCTCGACATTCCCAAAGTATCGAGACTTATGTGGGTGAAACCGCGGGGCGCAACTAGCGTGAAATCACCAACCCATCTTGACCAATCGTGATGATGAATGCTAGTGCCTTCTCTATTTAAGAAGAAGCTTTTGTCCTACAGTGGGACAATAATAGGCTAATGGGTATTATTATCTCCTTAATTACATTTTCTTAGATATAAATAAAAATTTTAAATATTATTTATGAGGGGGTAATCTTCGGAACAACTGATTCGATTCCGAAAATTCTTTCACTGATGGAAAGCTACAGTGCTGCCAAGGCAGCAGCCTTTGCAAATATATTCTATGACAGCAGTCATAGAATAATTATATTTTATGTTAAAACAAGAAATCTTACAAAGTCACAGTCAAAAGCCTGTTACCTATCCGGACAATGCAAAATACAATAACTTTACTTTCACTAGCATGAAATTCAACTAAAATACAATAGACGAGTCATAAAGGAGTCCCCTGTCCTATCGCAGGTATGCTGGAAGAGATTTCTTTAGAAATAAGCATCACCTTTGTACGTATTTTTCTGTTCTTTTCTTCTTGTCTGTTGTTAAATGTGTGTACATAAATGGTTAAATAAATAAATAAATAAATAAATAAAGAAACCTGTAAGAAATCGACATGTGTCGTGAATGCAGTCTCTGCGTTCGACGCTTGACGTGGCAACACGTTGTGTCCGGTTTCGCAACAAGTCAACCGTCATCCTGAGGATGCTCTCGTTGAGAGGTGAAACACGTGTCGATTCCTTACAAAGTTCTTTATGAGTCTTTAAGAACAGTTAAGCGGGTTAGATTACGTCGTTTATTGTATTTTTTTATGGATTTAACCAAAAAACTGAGTCAATTAACTATCTGAAATTTTACTCTAATTTAAAACCACGTTCAAAACCTACACAAAAAATTTCACAGTAATACCCAACGCAATCACGGCAAGTATCTAAAAGTATCCAGTCCCGAAATCCGCCAAACTACCCAGCAATATCTACCAACATTTCCCCACTTACATTCATTCGCGAAACCTCTCAAAGTGATTTTATAAATGGTCTCTACCCCAGTTTTGATTTTCTATATTGAAAAGGAGTGGAGTGGTCTTTTGTTTATAAACAAATGCCTAAAGAGCTACTACAGCATTGCTTTTGGCAATTAATTACCCATCTACGATTGTATTATGGAGTTATGAATAAAATGATCTATCAATTAGTGGTATATACCTACAAGCGTTTGTTTAAAGTTCATTGTTTGAATTGAGTGATTTATTCATTAGAGCAGTGGTGGCACAGTGGTAACCGCCCCGACTTACGAGTTGTAGGTCGTGGGTTCGAATCCAAGTAGGCGCTTTACTTTGTGTAAATAATTTCATCACCACTGCTCTCAAAACGGTAAAGGAAAACATCGTGAGGAAACCGGCATGTCTTAGAACCAAAAATTCGAAGACATGTTACATCTACCAACCCGCACTGGGCCCGCATGGTAGATTACGGCCCACTCCCTCTCACAGAGAGGAGGCCTGTGTCCCAGCAGTGGGAACATTAATAGGCTGATGATGATGATCTAACGCTAAATAAGTCTACGAATCAACGTGCATACATAACCGTAATATTTTCTTTAATTTTAATTAAACAATACTCAATTATTTTTTGCGTTCCATATATTACATAGATGGTATAACTAAAAGACTAATATGGAGCCTGTCGGGCACAGCAAAAGTAAGAGAGAGGAAGAGGGCTAAATAATTCAATATCAGTCCAAAACAGTCGTTCATCTTCAACAATTGATAACAATATTACACAAGTTCTTGTATCAAAACTATCAGCAATGCTAAATAGATCATAACTTATCCCAAAACAGCATCTCCACGGTTCTAACACAGAAAGTGCCTGACACAAACTCACCAATGTTTTGTCAAACTGAAATGGTAATTATAATCAAATTCACCAGTAACAGTTAGACTGTTAAACAGTTGTATGCAAATTCCTCGCCGCCGTCTGATTGTACCCAACTTGCTACATATTTTTGCCTAATCAAGTCGTCTGCGAAACACTGGGGTTTAGCTTGGCATAGTGTTGTACATTTTCTTTGGTAGATCTTTGAATGCATCTTTTGCTTTCGTTTTAAGATTGTCATCTTTTTCATTTTCTTTTTCTACTACTTGGTCTTAGAATATTCTTGTATTAATATTCTGAGTACTAGAAAAACTGTGAGTTGTATTCTGAGAAAAGAATCGCACTCGATGGATTACAAAAAATAGTCTCTACTGGTGTTTTTTTTTGATTTCATAACACATTTTATGTTACTGATCAGATCTGACTGCCTCGTTGGTCTAGTAGTTTCAAGCACTACTGTTGAGCATGAGGTCCTGGCTCCAATTCCCAGGTCGGGTAAAGAGTTATTGAGTTTTTCTCTCATGAATTTCTCAAGTCCAGAGTCTGGATTTGTGCCCGGTTGATGACAATAGGCTCCCCTATTACATGGGACTTAAAGATAACTGGCGAAATGTGGGTGTACCCAGTTACCTCTGCCATACCCTTGGGGGATTAATTGTGTGCTTTTTGGTCTGTGTTAAATAAATTTATTTTCTTTCTTTCTTCTTTCTTTCTTTCTTTACAGGCGTGATGTTATGTTATGTAATCTGAATTCATGCATGAGAATATATAGAGGCATGAGGAACAGGGTGTAAAGCTCACTCATACTCTATTAAAAAGGTAGGATCCTTCGACCCGACGGCTGCCGTGTCTGGTGGGCAACTGCCCGACGATTGATGTCGGGACGTTGTATACAATGTGAAATTCGTTTGCATCCTCTTAAGGGGGTCATTGTACTCATAATTATGAACAACTTTCACTATGTGACCAACCCTGAAATCGCAACAAAAAAAAACTGCTGTTCCCTACATTTAAGTTTGCATAATCTCGTAAAAATGTAGTGAACAGCAGATTTTTTTTTCACTATTTCAGGGTTTTATAATAATATACTCGTCGTGCAGTAAACCCTGAATGCGCGATGCAGGATTTTGCCTGACGTCAGGATGATGTGTTGTTCGCATGTGGCGTTGTAGATACCGCCACAAGAATATAGATACACTGGAATTCCTAACCCAAATTACATAGTTCCTTAAACTTTGAATGCAGCTCTTCCCACGCTAGATGCAGTAAAAATTCATGTTTACCATCCCACTACCCAACATTTTCAAGAAACAAATATCAACCTATATAGATACAACAAACTTTCCACGGAGCATAAACCATCACCATTATTGCACGCTAAACAAGAATTTATAATTCCAATAACAATATTGCTTCCACGTCTCATACCCAGGCGGAAGAACGGAGTAGATAGGTACAGAAGGTCAACACCATACAACGGGCGAAAACGGGCGCACACACACCTATTCCTTCTCAGACTTTGTCCTTTCACAGTTATTTTACTTCTGACAACAGCAACCTAATAGCAACCTTATCGTAACAAGAATACAGATCACTGTGATTTTGACAGACTTGCAAATCAACAGCAACCTTATTGCAATGCCAATAAGAGCGTTTATTCTAGAAGTCGGCAACGTCGCAAATAGATGTCAAATATTTCGCTGTTTTGATTGATTTGACAATATTACTGTATGGAAATATGAAATGTTACTAACTAGAAAACTATAATATTGGAAATGCAATAATTAATATCGTCACACCGAATATTTAGTTTTAGATGTAAGTAAAAAAAGTATTTGGAAACTTTCTTAATGCCTTTTTTACACCTAAAACGGTTCAGCATCAAATTCAGTGATATAATTGCAATTCATTATTAATATTCTAGTTCGCTAGTTAGCCATATTCCTTATTTCCATACAGTAATATTGCCAAATTAATCAAAACAGGTAAATTTTTGACAGCTTTTTGCGACGTTGCTAACTTTTAGGATAAACGCTTATAGATCACGATGATTTTGACAGCGATGCAAAATCAGAGGTAAAATAACTTTGAAAGTACTATAGATGCGAAAGTACGGCGGGCGATCTCAAACAAATGCTAGTCGCGAGTGCACTTGCACTAGCTGTACGTGAAGCGGTTCTATGAGTGCGTTACTTTTATGAAGCTGACTTTCTGTATGTATCTATTCTATGTCCAGGTCTCCTGTAAAGAACAATGCTTTACAAGTATTTTTGTTGGAACACAGAAAATAAATATCCATTGAAATGTTTTTTTTCTTTTTCCATCAAGCTGAAGTGAAAATAAAGGAATACTTTAATCTATTCTGTTCTTACTGCAGTTGTATTGACAGTTGGAATAAAATAAATGGAACGTAGGTAGGTATTTATTTTTCTTCAACAATCAGTGTTCTTCGTAGAGTTTTTACTTTATTTTGTTGAACAGATTTTCCTTAGCGAATTCGCTTTCTTTTAAGATGAGTGTTCCTAGTCTTAATAATTTTTGTTGTTATAGTATTTTTGATATTTGTTATAGTATTTTTATTTTTTTTTTCTTACCATGGAAGAAGTTATGAACGCACTTCGTAACATACAAAAAGAGCTTGATGAACAAAAAACAATGATCCGCCAAAGTGGGCAAAATGTAACAGATCAAGTGACTCAGAATATAAATAAAATATTGGATGAAAAATTTTTTGTATGGGAAGAAAAGCATGAAAAATTGAAAGAAAAGATCGAAAATCAAGAGAAAAGGTTATACTTTTTGGAAAAACAGATCAGGCAGAGAAATATAGTGTTCTTTGGCATCGAGGAAAGTGAATCGTCGTATGGGGAACTGGAAAACAACATCGTCAAGTGGATAGGAGAGTGCTTTTCTATTAGATTAGACCATAAAGACATTCAAGAGGTAAAGAGAATTGGAAGAAAAGGTGAAAGACCGCGACCAATAATAGTAACCTTCACTACTCTCGGTCTCAAGATAAACATATTCAAACAAAAGGGAGCGCTGAAAGACACTCAATATTATATGAAGGAGGACTATCCACAAAACATTTTAGAAAAAAGGAAGGAATTACAACAGCAAATGATCCTAGAGAAAGAGAAAGGAAATTCAGTTAGAATAAAATATGATAAACTGATCGTAGTAAAACCTAACAACAAAAGAACACTTCCTTCACCTTCACCTGACAAAAACCCCCCACCACAGAATGATAGAAACACTCAAGCCACCAAAAAGAACAAAACGCTCCAACCACAGACATCAGTTCGTAGATCAAGCAGTTTATCAGAAGGAGTCCTGAAAACCGGGTATGCTGAACTTTTTAGTCAACAAAAATACCAACAGTATAACAAACAACCAAGACATCAAAGACAAGAATACATAGCAACCAACCCACCCCTCCCACGAAGATCTATATCACGAACATATTATACCAAGAAATAAAAACCATCTTCCAATACGGCTGGTCACCGCGGAAGATCACGACCAAAACCCTCCAAAGGAAAATACAACCACGCTAACAAACCTTGCACCTGTCTCACCAACCAAGCTCTACATACTAACCTACAATATAAGAACACTGTCATCGTACGAACGCTTATTAGAACTGGGAGAGGCATTAAAAGATATAAAATTCGACATAATCGGGCTATCTGAAGTGAGACGTCTAGGAACAAAGATAGAGGAATATGACAATTATATTTTATGCCACATAGGTCAATCACCTGGAAAGTATGGAGTCGGATTCTTAGTACATAAAAAACATAAGAATAACATAGAAAACTTCATAGGTATAACAGACAGGGTAGCACTATTAAATTTAAACATACAAGGAAACGAATTATCTCTCATACAAGTATACGCACCCACAGAAATAGCGAAAGAAGAAGAAATTGATACTTTTTATACAAATATAAACAAAGCTATTAACCAAGCACATAGAACTTTAATAATAATGGGCGACCTAAATGCGAAACTAGGCCAACCCAGACAAGAAGAATACTTAGTAATGAAATCAAACGGATATGGCGAAAGAAACCAGAGAGGCCAGAGACTCATAAACTTCGCGCTTGAAAATAAACTTGCAATCTTAAACACCTTTTTCAAAAAAAAGCCGAAGCAACGATGGACATGGCGCTCACCAAATGGAACCTATAAAAACGAAATCGATTTTATCATGTCAAATCAACCAAAAATGGTTCAAAACATGGAAGTACTAAATGCCAACTTTTCTTCGGACCACAGACCAGTAAGAGCGACAATATTATTAACAAAAAACAAGAAAGATAGGTCAAATTTCAGTAACTGCCAACACTCTACACTAATGAAAGAAGAGGAAATATTGAGATACAAAGAGAGTATAACATCCTATCTACCAGACTTACAAGACTGCTGCACCACCTCTATTCAAATCTTTCATGATAAAATATTAAAAGCTATCTGCCAAAGCCTTCAGAGTGCCCGTTCTGTAAATAAAAACACAAAAAATAGTCAAAACACACTATCAGAGCGCACGTTATCACTCATGAAAAGAAGACAAGAACTACAAAGAACTACAAATAAAACTCGATCACAAAAAAACGAACTCTCAGCACTATATAAGCTAATAAGCAAACTTATAAAACAAGACTATACAAGATATAGATATAACACCCTCGAAAGACACCTGGTTCAGGGAGGCAGCTCAAAAAAAGCATTCAAGGAGTTACAAACATGCAAGACATGGATAGACGGACTAAATCGGGCAAACAAAACACTTAATAGTCGAACTGACATTATAGATGTTGCAACAGAATTCTATAAAACCCTATACAGAGCCACAGAACAAAAACCCACGGACCAGAGCACCACAGAGCCTCATAACAAAGAAATCAGTGCACAGTTTGACGAAATAGAAATAGTTCAAGCAATTAAACGTCTGAAATCAGATAAAAGCCCAGGCTCAGACAATGTAACAAACGAAGCTTTAAAAATAGCCTGCAACCAACTGGCGCTACCTCTGACTGTCCTGTTCAACCGCATACTGGAAACTACCGATACACCCACTCAATGGTCAGAGTCAAATATAATATTAATTTATAAAAAAGGAGATCCACGCGATATTGGCAACTACAGGCCAATAAGCTTATTACCATGCTTGTACAAACTCTTCTCCTCTCTAATCAATCAAAGAATAAGCACTACACTAGATGCGGAACAACCCATTGAACAAGCTGGATTTAGAAAGGGTTTCTCAACTATAGATCACATCCACACCTTGGAACTACTAATTGAGAAGTATCAAGAACGAAGGAGAGCTCTCTATATCGCTTTCATAGATTACAAAAAAGCATTTGACACAGTATCACACTCAAGCATCTGGGGAACACTGAAAGAGCAGGGTATAGAAAATGTATACATACAAGTAATTAAAAACATATATATGAACAATAAAGGTAGAGTGAAACTGGAAAAAATTGGACCGAGTTTTTCCCATTGAAAGAGGGGTAAGACAGGGTGACCCCCTGTCTCCGCAATTATTTATTGCCATCCTAGAATCGATAATGAGAAAACTGGACTGGAAAAAATATGGACTAAATGTCGACGGCAATTACCTTAGTCACCTCCGCTTTGCCGATGATCTGGTTCTGCTGTCAGAAAGTGACACACAACTACAAATAATGATAAATTCACTGAACGATGCCAGCAAACAAGTCGGTTTGGAAATGAACCTGTCAAAAACAATGCTCATGACGAACAGTACAGAAGCAAGAATATCAGTCGACAATGACATACTTACATACACAGAAAACTACATTTATCTCGGAAAACAAATATGTTTTGACAGGAAAAACAATGAGCTAGAAGTTGAACGAAGAATACAAAGATCTTGGAATAAATACTGGAGCTTAAAGGAAATATTTAAAGGCGATATGGCAGTAAAGATAAAAAGTAGAGTGATGAACACATGTCTCCTACCATGCTTAACCTATGCCTGCCAGACCTGGAGATACTCTAGCAAAGTAAAGAGCAAAATCACCAGCTGCCAACGCGCTATGGAACGCAGTATGCTAAATATTAAAAAAAAACAAAAAATAAGACACACTAAAATAAGAAATATTTCAAAAGCTACAGACGCTTTAACCCATGCTCAAAAACTTAAATGGAAATGGGCGGGGCATGTAGCGAGGCTACAAGATGAGAGATGGACGAAACAAATTACCTCATGGAGCGGCCCAAAAGGGAAACGCTATAGGGGACGACCCCACGCGAGATGGCAAGACGACATCACAAAGACAGCGGGTCCAAAGTGGTTACAAATAGCCAAAGACAGAGATCAGTGGGATTCTTTGGAGGAGGCCTTTACCCGAGGAGGGGTTCTTGCAAACCAAACTAATTGAATTTTCTAGCTTTAAAATATTATTTAAGTTACAAATACATAATACATACTAATATAAACGCTACATATATACAAACAGTATCTAATATGTATTATATAAAAAAAAAAAAAAAAAAAAAATGTATATATATATATATATATATTTTAAAGCTATAACTAAGGAAAAATATAGATACATAAGCATAGATACATAGAATAGATACAATCATAGTTAGTTAAACACATAAAATAGATATAAGCATAGATAAAATTAATACATTAGATATAGTCAAATAATTGTTATTTACTTCTAGTTTGTAAGAAATAAAAGGCTTTTTTATTTTTTTATTTTTTTTTATTTTATTTTATAGTATTTTTGAACGTGACATATCGACTAAAATGACTCTTGTAAGTCAAGAAGTATCACTTTCTGTAAAAATCAAGGTATCTTTCCAAATTCACAAACTGCTTTGCCTTTTCCCAACTATTTTGGGTTCCGCTTCCAGTCTAACCGGATGCAGCTGAATAACAGTGTTTCTCATGGGGCGACTGCTTCTGACCTCCACAACCTAGTAACTGTGTTGTATAATACAATACGGTAAGACTGGTTGTCAGACTTTCGGGCTTCTGACGACCCGTAACGACTGTCAAAGATACACAAATGACAGCCGGGACCAACGGCTTAACGTGCTTTCCGAGGCACGGAGAGGGCTCGGTATGTAATGGATGGGCATCAATCTACGAATCGACTGCAGAAAGCATAGCTTAACATTCGCTTGACCCGTGCGGGTGTTATCATTTAGCCACGAGCCCGCCAATATCCTTCCACGATATTTTCTATAAATAAATAAATTTAAAACGTTTTATTAATTCCTTACAACTAACTACATCGATGAGGTTTTACACTTGTAGTATAAGAACAATATTTTTAAGTATGTTAGTGAGTTATTGTGAAACAAAAAACTTTGAATTATTTTCTATTTGTTAGGTTTGTGTGGTAGTATCACCAAAGTTTGTTTCTTCTAGCTAAGGACTGCCTGAGGCGGTAAAAGCCTCCTCCAAATGTTTCCATCCATCCCGTAGTCTGCCTGTCCTCGCTCAAAATTTTCCCGATATTTATATACGATATTTAAAAGAGTAAAGGTGGAGTTTCTTGCCCATTCTTGTCCATACAAAAACTATCTTTTGGAAGGGGCGACTAGAATCAATTCTATTTTTTTGTAAATTTTGTCGTTCAAAAGTAATACATATTCAGCCTATAATGTTCCCACTGCTGGGACACAGCCCTTCTCTCTTCGAGAGGGAGTGGGCCTCTACCACGAGGGCCCAGTCTTCGAATTTTAGGTTCTAAGACATTTACCTCACGATGGTTTCCTTCACCGTTTTGAGAGCAGTGGCGATTAAATTATTTACACAAAGTAAAGCACCAGCCTGGGTTTGAACCTACGACCAAAGATACGACTGGGCCACCACCGCTCAAGAAAAAAGTTCCAGAAAAGTGCTTTGACTTTGACTTTATTCTTTCACCGTCAGTGATGCTCCAGACTTCCAAATTGAAATAGAAAAAAAGCACATAACATACAGCCAAATTACTCACAACACACAATAACAGCACACTGCACGGGCTACTTTTACGTTTGTTTTTAATACCCCGAAATACAAAGCTAGTAGAACATGATTGGCAAAACGAAATATTAGCAGTATACACGAGCTTAACATTCCGGGCCGCAAAGTTTTAATTTTAAAAACGGGAGCAAACGTCGTGCCTAGGACAAAGGCGCACGGAGGCCCCGTGCTACTCAATGTGATGCAAGTTACGAGAGGTAGCGATAAAGATAAAATTATTATACTTCGATTCTTGAGTATTGATAGAGAAGTGCCCGGTTGATGGCAATAGGCTCGCCCCCTATTAGACGGGACTTAAACATAACTGGTGAAATGTGAGTGTACTGTAGCTAGCTTCACCTTTGATAGAGGCGTTTCTCACGAGTGAAAAAGTAGAAAATCTTGGTAGAAAAGAATAGTACCCTGCCCTCAATATATTAACTTCGGATTGGTTTTCTCTTACATTCTTCCCCGTCAGAAATCATAATATCATTCACTCCCTTTTTCTTAGTTTGGTTGTTGGCAGCTCAACGCAAAATTCATTCACCAAAACGTAAATATTGAACTCTAGTAACACGTGGTACAATTCACATCTGCCTTCATATATTGATAATTTAGGGACGAACCTTGGGTAAAAAAAAATACTATTTAATCCGTTAGTCGGATTATAAAACAATATTTGACATGTATTTTTTGCTTTAAGGCTTTTGCAGACCAGCGCGACTTGTCGCGCGACACGAAAAATACAATTTCTAAGAAAACTTCACGGTAAAACAATGACGGATGTCGCGTCGCGCGACACGTCGCGCTGGTCTGAACAATGTTTTACCATATTAATAAAAAAAATACTTGGATAAAGTGCATTAAAGTTAGGAAGTGGGGATCGCTACGTCACAATTAAGAATAACTTCTACATACAAGTGACGTCATGCCACATTTCATCACAATGTATCGCCGTAATCTTTAAATACGTTAAAAAAGAAAAAATACGTATCCAATATTTTTTAATAATCTACATAACGGACAAAAAAAAATTGTCAGCATCCCTATTGTATCGATGCTGTCTCATAAGTTTCGTTTGTAATATTTTGCTTAACGTATGGTTCAAGTACATTTTCTTCATTATTTCTGGTGATATTAGTTCAATATTTGTTATTATTCTTCTCATACATACACACATTAACTCACGCCTTCTTCCCATGGGGGTAGGCAGGAACAACAGAATGCCACCTGCTACGATCCTTGCATACTCCTTTTACTTCGTTTACGATTGTTTATACATCAGTACCCTAATTACGTAATGCACGATCAATAAGAAATTGAAATGAATTGAAACAGATTGCTAGTCCATTGCTTTATAAGTTCAAAAAACAAATTATCGAACTTGAAATAATTTTTCGAACTTATGAAGCAATGGACTGCAATCTGTTTCAATTCATTTCAATTTCTTATCAGGTCATACAGGATATCTTACTCTGTTGCACGGTCTGTACGGTCTGCTTGTCATCAACAAGTTTACCTTACTTTACTAAATGTTTACCCTCGCTACAGTATCCATCTTGCACCAAAACAGGAGCCTTATTATTTCGCGTCCCCATTCCCTGATGATGTCAGGTCGCATCCGCCATTGTGTCACGAGGTTTCAATACACTGTAGTTTTTACTGTTTTGTTTCGCTCTGAAAGGACGCCGAGTTTAGAATCTTTTGCCCAAATACGTTAATAAGTTGTTCGGGAAGTCAGTGAAGAGTCTCTGCAACAATGGATTGAGTTTAAATTGGAAAATGTCGTTTTCGAAGAGTATTGGTTTCTGCAGTTTCTGTTCATTCATTGAGCGGTTCAGCCGTATTCCATCCCTTGCTGAAATAGGCCGCCTTTCTTTTGTGCTATGCTTCTCTGGTCTTTGCGGTGTTCTCAAATCTAACGAACTTTTGAATTTTAAATTGATTACTATACTATAACGGTCACAACTAACATGATTCTCATAATCAGTAGCTGATTCATTAAAATCATTTTAGGTTCAATGAATCTTTAGAGGTATGAGGAACAGGGTGGAAAGTTCACTCATCCTCTATAGAAAAGGGGGATCCTCCAACCAGACGGGTGTGTCTGGCGGGCAACTGCCCAACGATTGAAGTCAGGATCTTGTATTTATCGTTCGCGTGGTAAACTCGTGATGCAGGATTTGTGTGACGTCAGGTCTGTGATGCGTGCTTCGCATGTGGCGATATAGATGCAGGTCAATAACTGATCAGGTGGCTCACTCAAAAGAAAACTTTAAAATATATATAATTTAGTATCTAAGTCAATCCTTCTTTAATTAACACATTGCCATAACATCAACCAATTCATCTTCAGTTTTCTTGTTTACTGCAGCACAAACAAAAAGCTATCTACGCGCGTCTATAGCACATCTGATCTTAAGTCAACTGTAAGAAAGTCTCGTTGGCGCGGCTCCAGCTCACAATCACGACTTAGTTTATGGCTTCACCCTTATCCTTGAACATCTTTTTGTTATTCGGGCACAGGAGAAATAATATACTGATGTTGATGCTTATAAGAGGATACATTTTGTGTGTTGATGGCTTGAAATTAATGAATTAGCACTGGCTAATTCATTAATTTCTAACCTAGTTACTAAAACTACTGAGTTTTAGTAACTAGGTTACATAGTAAAAATATATGACGGATGTTCGAGCGGCTGAGACACTACGTGTCGCTGCTGGTCCATCATCTGTTGGTCCTCCATCGCGGGCGTGTACGTGCAGGTGTTTTAAAAATAATACTCGCAAAATAAAGCACTTAATTTACTTGCAAATATCGTAATAAAACTAATCCACAAAACTTAATGATTACAATGATTGACACTGATTAAATGATTTACAATAATTCTTAACCTTAAATTTAGAGCCAATGGATTTGTGTGCGCACCGCGTGACGATCGCATCAAAAGTGATCGCCACCGCCGCCATGACACTCACAACCCCATTCGGTGTTACCCGCCCTAAATAAAAATACCAAAAACATCGACTAAATCATCGCGCGCCGACACGGCTATCCTGCATCTTCACACGTCCTCGTGTGTGTTTTCTTCATTATCTGTGGACAAATGAACAACCACTTGTACACACACTTCAAAACTCGGTCATTCTGACCAAACCACAACAAACATGATAAGAGGAGAATTTATCAAAATTTTACGCCAATAGTTAGTTCAATCGTCACTAAAACCGAACACACTACTAAAACCGAATGGATACTAAAACAGTGCTACACAAATCAATGCGCGCCTTACAAGCTAGTCCCATGAACAATTGCCACACAGAACATACTGCCACACAGGCTTCTGCAGGTGCCACACAGACATACAGGTACCACACAGACTACGGTTGCCACACAGGCTACGGTTGCCACACAGGCTACGGTTGCCACACAGGCTACGGTTGCCACACAGGCTACGGTTGCTACACAGGCTACGGTTGCCACACAGGCTACGGTTACCACACAGGCTACGGTTGCCACACAGGCTACGGTTGCCACACAGGCTACGGTTGCCACACAGGCTACGGTTGCCACACAGGCTACGGTTGCCACACAGGCTACGGTTGCCACACAGGCTACGGTTGCCACACAGGCTACGGTTGCCACACAGGCTACGGTTGCCACACAGGCTAGGGATGCCACACAGGCTAGGGATGCCACACAGGCTAGGAGTGCCACACAGGCTAGGAGTGCCACACAGGTTAGGAGTGCCACACAGGCTAGGAGTGCCACACAGGCTAGGAGTGCCACACAGGCTAGGAGTGCCACACAGGCTAGGAGTGCCACACAGGCTAGGAATGCCACACAGGCTACGGCTGCCACACAGGCTCCGGGTGCTACACAGGCTCCGGAAAATCAAATAAACTATAGCTAAACTTCACTTAATCAGAGAGTACTTAATACCGGAGTCAAAACAAAATGAAAACGACTCACCGGATTAGGAAGAAAGGAGATCTGCAGGTGGAGCAGATATCTACTCGTTTCTCAACTCGACTGTTGCCGGAGTCAGCTCCTTCTTAGGACAGCGTGTGGCGATGTGACCGGTCTCGCCACAGAAGAAACAGGTCACCAGCTTCAATACTTTCTTCGAAACACTGTCTTTGCCAGGTTGTGATCCAGTATTTCCTGAAAACTGAGATTGAGAGTTAGCAAAAGAATCGCAAGATCTTTTAATAGGCCAGGTTATTCCTGGAAAAGTATTCTGAGCTAGCCAAGTAACCGCCGAACCTTTAAGGGCTTTACTCATCGCAATAATCAACCTACTGCTAGATAATTGTTTTTCTTGCATGCACAAATCGACGGTATTGCACCAAACTCGAGCATCAATATCTCGAGAGTCGGTATTAAATTCAGGTAAAGCTAGCTTATTGACTTCTGACCTAGGTTCTTTAATCGTGCGAATCAATTTCATCATTTGGAATAACAATTTTCAACGGTTATTTTCACTTGATAAACAAATCAACACTCTGACCTGACTGTTCCTGCGCCGTTCCGTCGTATCCCAGTTCTGATGACGGAAGTTCGAGCGGCTGAGACACTACGTGTCGCTGCTGGTCCATCATCTGTTGGTCCTCCATCGCGGGCGTGTACGTGCAGGTGTTTTAAAAATAATACTCGCAAAATAAAGCACTTAATTTACTTGCAAATATCGTAATAAAACTAATCCACAAAACTTAATGATTACAATGATTGACACTGATTAAATGATTTACAATAATTCTTAACCTTAAATTTAGAGCCAATGGATTTGTGTGCGCACCGCGTGACGATCGCATCAAAAGTGATCGCCACCGCCGCCATGACACTCACAACCCCATTCGGTGTTACCCGCCCTAAATAAAAATACCAAAAACATCGACTAAATCATCGCGCGCCGACATACACACATCAAAAGTGTCTAGGGATCAAGCATTTTTATGCGGATTTCTTGAGATTGAGATGTGGCTTTGTAATAAATTTATGATTTTATAAATTTATATGGATCCTTTTTGGTGCATTTCATAATTTGAATCAGGAACTGTGAATCAAATTCGAGTAAAAGATGAAAATCAGCTGTCAATATTTTCCCTATAAAAACATACAACGCATTGAAGACATTATTAGTGCTACTGTTTCCCTACTACTGATTAAAACCAACGTTATTATGGAGCAGCGACGTCATTTAAGCAGGGAAGAAATGCTCAGAGCCGTGGGAATGATAGAAGCTGGTTCCCGGCAACGTACTGTGGCTTTAGCTCTGAATACAAGTCAGAGTGTTATCAGTCGACTTTGGACACGTTACCGAAGCACTGGTACCGTGGCTGAGCGCCATGGAGGACGGTATCGCTGCACCACACGGAGACAAGACCGATACATTCAAATCTTAGCTCGAAGAGCTCCAACAATAACCGCCATGATGTTAGCCGTGAGGCTTCATCACTCTTCAGGGAACTTAATTAGCGACCAAACAGTCAGAAACCGCTTGCATGAAGTGAACCTTCATTCCCGAAGACCGCTACGGGTACCACCTATAGCAATGCACAATCGTAGGATTCGATATCAATGGGCTCTTGAACACAGAAATTGGGCAGAAGAACAATGGCGTTTCGTGTGCTTTTCTGATGAGTCTCGTTTTGGTATGAGACCGGATACAAGACGTATACGACACTGGAGAACCCCTGGACGCCAACAGCGATTAAAATCCTGCCAGGAAGTCCATCCTTATAGTGGTGGAACCATCATGGTATGGGCGGGTATTTGGATCGGCGGAAGAACTGAGTTGATTTGGATCAGAGGCAACCTCAACGCTCAAATTTATGCTGAGACGATTGTATCAGACGTCATCGTTCCTCTACAAGTGCAAATCGGTCCCTTATTTCAGTTAATGCATGATAATGCACGACCGCACACCGCAAGAGTTGTAAGACAGACTCTCGCCGCAGCTAACATCAATGTCCTGCCCTGGCCTGCTCAGTCGCCAGACTTGAACCCGATTGAGCATGCATGGGATATGCTACAGAGAAGAGCTCTGCCGAATATGGAGGGTATCCAGTCGCAAGAAGACCTTTTTTTGTTGTTGCAACGAACATGGGCGGCCATTCCACAGCGTGATTTGGATGAACTCATTTTGAGTATGCCAAACCGATGTTCTTGTGTTGTTAGTGTTCGCGGTAGAAACACGGATTATTAATTGTTTAAGTTACCCAATAAAATTTTAAAGAAAACTGTTATTTCAGTCTTTTTTTCGAACTTTAATGTTAGTGGTTCAAATGTCAAAAATCCCTTTATTAGGAAAATGGCAAATTTCTTTATTAATGCAAAGGTGACTTGGTTTATCGTTACTGTGACAAACGAAAACACTTTATTTGATGAATCCTTAAAGAAAATTTTAATTAATATCAATCAGGAGAAAAGTTATTGCAAAAATATATGTTGATCCCTAGACACTTTTGATGTGTGTATATATAGAAAGCCAGAATAAAAACGAGCGAGTCTTATAGTGGTCGCCTAAGATGTGTATCTTGGCTGACAGTACCAGCCTCTTGGAAAATGGGTTACTTACAGAACGCCTTCAATCCTTACATACTTATTTTTTTGTTTGTATTTATATTTTAATTAAAAACAAAAAGAAACGGTTTCGCGGCCTTATAAAAAAACAAAATGATCAGTCTTTTTAATAAAATCATTTTTAGCAATGTTTTCGGTTCGTTGCTCCACTCGAAAGCATTACTCGAATCTTGAACATAACAAAAAAGTTATACATGAAAGTAAATCAAGCAGTTTATGCCTCCACATCCACAAGGAGCTTGAATACAAACTTATTCCACAAATTCATGTATTCATAGCTCTGAAAGATCTAGACTTACAGGAAAGCAAATATTTTTAACCTAGAGGCAAAAAAATCACCAACTTTCTAACCAAGTCAAGTACCAAGTTTTTATGAAAGGTTCTAAGATGTTAGACCATATCGATGAAGAAAAATACTTTTGACTATCAACGAATTTTTCAAAACTTTGGAAACTACCTCAAATGGACCAAGTTTCCATGGAAGCCATTTTGCTAAGTCCCCAAATTCTTTCGATGTTGAAGGACGAAGTATTTTGGACGCGAAACCACTCAAAAAGTGATACAACTGTGATTCGGGACTCGTCGTCTCTTGAACGTATTTTGCATAATTTCATATATTATTTAAGTGGAAACTTCTTGAGTGGAATTTACATAATCCCGTGCGGTACGTTACGAATACTTATTTGCAAAGTTTTGCGTCGGCTTGATTGGTCAATGGTTTTATGTTAAGATCGTGTTCCTTCGGCGCTGAAGGCGAAGTTTGCAGCTCTAGATGTGTGAGTTTTTGAAGTTTTGCAGCTCAACTTTTAGCAGACTTCTGCATACACCTCGTGATCTTGATTGGTCTGAATTTTGTTGGAAATTCTTTAGTACAATGATACTAGAAACTAGAACTAAAATCGAAGAGCTAGATACTAGGAACGGGTGGGTGATTGATATCCATTACACATCAAGAATTATCTGTGCCTCGCAAAGCACGTCACGCCGTTTGGTCCCGGCTGTCATTTGTAGATCTTTGACAGTCGTTATGGGCAGTCATAAGCCCGAAAGTCTGACAACCAGTCTTGCCAAGGGGTATTGTGTTACCAATTGCAGTAACTGAGTTGTGAAGGTCAGATAGGCAGTCGCTCCATGTAAAATACTGGTATTCAGCTTAATCGGGTTAGACTGGAAGCCAACCCCAACAAAGTTGGAAAAAGGCTAGGCAGATGATGATACTAGGAACTTCTTTTGTCTCAGTACGAGGTATATGAGAAGAGGTAATATCGTGGATAAAATGTAAGCCGGCCAGCAATGTAGTAACAAGACCGTCTACTATTTTTAAGTGAAAACTTCTTTTGCGGCGTGTTGCACTTTTTTTGGGATGGATAAAAAAATGTTAAACTCGCGTCAGGACACGTGACCTGATCGAAAATTCGTAAGATGGAGGGAGTAGAAATGTTGTTGACAGCGCGCTCTGTTTTATTTTTTTTGGAATTTTCTGATGGAGCTACAGCTTTCGTTCTTGTACAGTCAGGAAGCCACATAAATTCCTGACATTTTCGTTAGATGGCGTTACGTTGTATCAAAAAGTTACTTAGTTTTCACTTCTATCGGCAGTCTCCAAAGACTGCCCTATGTTTTTTTTTAATCCACTATGGGTACCTCTTGGCCTGCATCTCTCCTGATAGTAAGTGATGTTCAGGCTGAAGGTGAAAGCGAGCTTCACCCGGAATCCCAAACCAAAGAGGAACTGGCTATCTTATCTCTAACTGCCGAAACACAGTGCTGATATTGTTGCTATGGTGATCGACGTAGATAAGATAGACTACTTGTCTAGGCCGTGTACCCGACATATATTTAATTAAAACCTGTGGTAGCTTTTTAATCAATTATTTAAGGTATTCTTTATTTCTTCATTACAGTAGTTTTATTATTCCATTTACTAGTAAACATGAGACTAGTTCCTTATTCATAGCTTGCTTAGTACTTGGTATTAAGATGAGTGTTTGGAGACTGAAACTTATAATGGTTTGCTTTTCCTTTAAGTACGGTCAGGGAAATAAAATCTTTATCAAATGGACACACTGCCTCAATTTGACCATTATCAACTGCCGATCATGCAACTGGCAAAAAATTACAAATTGATATTTGATTCAAACATCAATTACAAATGAAATTATTTTTTTTATTCCGTAAATAAGATATTGGAATCACATTTACACGTAATATTAAAAAAATATTAAAAAAATGGCTAGGTTAACTCGCGTTTCCTATCTGACTAATCTGAGAAGAAAGGCCGAGACAAACTCAGAGCTCTCTTTTAAAGTTCTGACATAATCTTGGTCAGGGCATATGATGACTATGTAGATTAGTGTCTAAAATGGTCTTTTGAGAAAAGAACCACACAGATGTGATTGGACTTGTCTAGTCAGTGCAAGCATTTGTCAGTAATCGTGGAGCTCAACTCGTTGGTTACGCCGCATAAACTACTCAAACTGCCAGACCATAATTAAAACTAACTGAGAAAAAATAAAGAAAGAAAAGAAATTTAAAAATAATATCTACATAGTGAGTAAATAACAACAATTTAAGTTTAAACCCTGATTTTACAAACGCCTAAAACACATCACTCATCCAGTAAACAAATTCATAACTCCTTTTTTGCCTACGACAAAAACTCAAGAACCCTCCACCGATTAATAAAACATGCGAACCTAACTGCCCATCTTTGGACACTCCATTCCGCACTCCAATATAAATCTCAACCAGAACTCACAAATAAAAGTATCAAATCCCCTATATTTTTAAAGCTCAATAACAACCTTATGCTGTCCTTTTCTAACGTGAGCTACCCGAGCAAATCAGAAAAGGATAGCAGTAGTCTACTTTATTATGATAATCGGAAAATTCGCCGAGACTGTACGAATGCGATCCCCGAATTCAGAGGTCTGAATAAACGATGAGACACCCAGGAGGTACATATCTATGTAATTTATTGCCCAGAATGTGGTTCAAACTGATTTTCTGGATTTATTCTGAATGTACGTAAGGGCGGTAGAGATTTGTACCTGGTTTGAGAATGAGTGGGTGTCGAACGCTTACAAGTGGTATCAGTATTACTGATTCTATTATCTGATTTGTGTACGTAGGAGTATTGTTTTTTTTGTTAAACTTTTAAAATTATAATACGGATGATGCCTGATCTTTGCGTTCGGTGCTTGTCGTGGCAACACGTCGTGTCCAAGTTCGTAACAAGTCAATCGTCATCCTGAGTATGCCTCGTCGAGAGGTGAAACACGTGTCGATTTATTACAGGCTTCTTTATGACTCTTTAAGAACAGTTATGCGGATTAGGTTACTAAATATCCGTCCTGTAATGTATTTATTTATAAAATGGATTTCTGCTGAATCAATTAACTATGATGCTTGGGTAAAAAAAAAGAAATTAGTCCGTCAGTCAGATAATAAAAAAATGTTAGACACGTATTTTTTTGTTTTATCATATTAATAAAAAATGACTTTGATAAAACGTATTAAAGTTGGGGAGTGGGGGCTCGCTACGTCACAAGTAAGTATAAAATCTACATACGAGTGACGTCATTCCACATTCTAGCTCAATGTATTGCCGTAATCTTTTGATTAAGTTAAAAAAGAAAAATACTTGTCCAATATTTTTTAATAATCTAACTGAAGATTTAAAAAAAAATTCATCATCCCTAATTTGAAAAGTGGTAAGGTCAACCGGGGCATTAGCGTCTTTGGGGCAATTGCGTTTATTTGAAATAATTTAAAATCTGTTTTAAAACCGACCTCTCCTGCCATCTAGTTTTGTTTATTTTGAATAAAATTAAAAATTATAGTTTCAATAGATGGCGTTGAAACGCATAGATTCAAAATATCGGCCATATTGAAAATCATTTGATTTTTGTGAAGTTGTGCTGCACGAGGTGAGTGATCAAAATCCTTAAAAATCCATATTTTTTCTCGGTTTTCCGTTTTTATTCTGAAATTTACTTAAATAATATATTATAGCCTGTCTATAACAATAGTTATTTTTATTGAAATCGTTTTGGTTGTGGAGAAATGATGATTTAAATTTTTTAGGTTAGGTCTGAGCTTATGGGGTAAATGCATCTGCAGTTTCGGGGTTATTGCGTCTATATGACGCATTTGCCCCAAAACCAGAGATGTTAAACCTTAAACTTAATGTTAACCTTTATTTCGTGTTTTTTTTTATTTTTATTTAATAGTTAATTTATTTTCGTAATTACCTAAATGTTTCAGAGAGTTTTGTTTAGCTTTGAATTTAAATTTATCTTTCTTCATTTTTTTACTTTTTGTGAGAACTTTAGCGATTATTTTTTGCTATAGTGAAGTTATCAATTTATGTTGCAGGTAGAATACGATCACAATGGTTATATTGAGATACATTGATATTTTATTTATTTAGCACCCATTTTAGGTTTTTCTAGGAGAGTTCATTCTAATTTTACTTTCACAAATAAAATGTTCTTAACGTCTGGATTTCACACGGGGTAAATGCGTCTAAGAGAAAATAGTCGCATTTACCCAGTTTATATGACATAGCTTCTGATGTGATGATTATTTAATATTTTTGTAATTTACTAAAAGATTCGTATAAAAAACTTTAATTGAAGGAAAATATATTCATTTCAGCCTTCAAACGTCACAGGTTTAAAACTTATTTAATGAAGACGCGTTTGCCCCAATACGGGAAAAAGCGTCTAAAATTCCAATTTTAAAAAAAATGCGTATTTACTCGTATTTACTGTGACTAATGGAACACCCAATAAATTAAGGATGCACACAGATAATTTCTATATACATTTGTATTAAGGATTTCTCTAATAAATTTATAATTAGTGTGATATGAATTTTCAATAGCCTGTAAGGAATTTTTATGACGCAATTGCCCCGGTTGACCTTAATGAATTCTGTTTGGCTTTATTTCAAACTTAGAACGTGCTTTGATTAAGCTACAGTTTCCTAGAAGAGCGGTGGCCGCCATATAGCGTCCGCAATATACCGGTGAATGACATATTGAAACGTTATTTTTGAAAGTATTTTAGTGTGTTTTCCTATACAAGGTAAAACACCAACAACCTCTTAAGGGGTCATTGTACTCATCATTATGAACAACTTTCACTATGGGACCAACGCTGAAATCGCAAAAAAAAATATCTGCTGTTCCTTACATTTTGACAAGATATGAGAACATAAATGTAGGGACCCCTTAAGAGGTTGTTGGTTATTTACCAATGACCCTGTAGAGTACTTTTTAACACTGACTATACTTACATACACATACTTTTCGGATTCATGTGCGTATTGTATAATTATCACTTGCTTCAAAAACGGTGAAGGAAAACATCGTGAGGAAATCGATATGCTTGAGAGATATTTCTCGACGGCATGTGAAATTGTAAAGCCAAGTCAGAGGTCCATGGGCGGCTTTAAAACTGTGACACCAGGTTAATCACTAACCACACGAAAAGAAAAAGAACTATAGCAGATATTTGAATTAACAAAACTGCTACCCCAAATTATTTGATAGGAATTTAAGTGTAACCTACTTTGCGTAACACAAAGGACCACAAAAATTATTCGCTTAATTTAATTATTTCAAATAGGTAATGTGGACGCAAGGTTTTACGCATTACACTATAGCATTTACAAAACGCCTGACTGTGCAAGCAATTACCTGCCTTATTACAAACGCAATATAACTCATTGCAGCTGCAAAATAATGTGTGTTTATTGCCCAGTTAGTGTTAAATGAAAATAAACTGTAATAGCCAGCAATAAGGATGTATTTCATAATTATGTAAAGTCGTATAAGACTATGGAAATTGCTCTCTGCGTGAAAGATCGCTGGTTGCGTATACCCCTTTTGGAATATTCATTGAGGGTGATACTTAGGTACTTTTGCATGCGACTGTATGTAAAAATCTTGGTCCTTGACGTCCATTCATTTGAATTTTGAATGCAAAAGACCCCTCTTCTAATTCTATTATGAATATTTTGAGAGGTAAGTATCTAGATAACGAATTTGAAGTAATTTTTTACTCATTTGGCGAAGGGTTGATCGGTTGATCTTTGTACAACAGTATGAAAGTAGACTGAAAGAAATAAAGATAAATATTTCATTTGGGACACGTACGGGAAATACAAACCAACAGAATTAGCAAATATTCATAAAAAAATAAAAATATATAGAACTGTGCGAGGCCAAAAAGGCTCTTATCTTAGCAACATGCTGCGATATTAAAAAAAAAGTACCGCAGCACTGGTATTCTTATAACCCTATCGGATGTGATGCCACGGACACACCTACAGACATTAGACCCTTTGCAAAAAAAACGGGCGGTTTTAATTTTTCTATACAATTGGTAATCATTTAGTTCTAAAGAGGTTCCAATAGCCAAACTATGTTACTGGCACTTAATTAAGAGTCTGGGTATGAAAAAAAGTTAATTCCAAATTCAAATCATTTGCTTAAAAAAATAATAATCCCTTTTTCAGTTTGTGATTTTTTACTAATTTTTCGCGGGTTTGCGGATATAAGGTTATCAGGCCACTAAAACTAACTTCTCGTAATCCTGCCTGATTGTGACTTAAAACAGATATCTTTGTGTCGATTGTAATGGCAGAAAAAGCAATAAAAGCTAGTAAAATTTAAGCGCTGCTGTAAGAGGGGTGTAGCCAAAAATCTATATTCTCATTGATAATAAGAAATTACTAGCCATTTATGCTAATGACATAAGTACAAAAAATATTAATATTATCCATAGAAAACCCCAATGACTGTAAAGGTGCCGGTTTTTTTTGCAAAGGAGTGTATATAAATCTCACTAGAAAAAAATGTACTTATATAAAAATATAATAAGAAGTGAATGAAAATATTTCTTTCATGAACATTTTTATTTAAGATATCTATGATGATGATGATGATGATGATGATATCTATTAATAAGAGTTGCCGCAAACTAAGATTTTCTTCTGAAAAATATTACTTAACATTATTAACATAACATCAAGGGTAAGGCTGCCTGTCCACTGGAGCGGAGAGGAGAAAAGCCGAGCGGAGATGTGCCAATATTAACCAATAGAATCTTAACCCCGCCCCTGAGTTTAGATTTTATTGGTTAATAATGGCACATCTCCGCTCCTCTCCTCTCCTTTCCGCTCCAGTGGACAGGCAGCCTTAAGCAGAGGTGCACCTTAGTATACCCACCAGTTAAGTTTATGCCGCATGTAATAGGGGCCGAGCCATCAACCGGGTACAAATCTAGATTCCGTGCTGCTAATGAGGAATTCGAGATGGAAAACCCAATAACACATAAAAAATGTATATTTTAATAACAAAATATCTAACTCTAAGCTCTTGTCCCCAGCGAGTCGGCTGCGACCTACGAGTGGGCTCAACTCGTCGTGTGGACGAGTGTGGAGTCTGTGGTGGTGATGGGTCCTCCTGCTCCAGACCCCGATACCACTGGCTGGCGACACCAGGGTCACTGTGTTCTGCCACTTGTGGGGGAGGTAAGTCAACATATATATATTTTTTTATTAGTGGGCAAACAAGCAGAATGTACCGTTGACCTTGTAAAGGCCGCAGGAAACCGCTGGATGAGGGAGGCACAGAACCGGTCAAAGTGGCGGTGCTTGGAGGAGGCCTATGTCCAGCAGTGAACGTCTTTTGGTTGAAATGATGATGATGATGAAATAAGCCGGTCACTTGCTGGTTAGTAGTCACCACCCGCCTTTTGTCATCTACTCGGATATTATTAAAAGCATCCCATTTTCATCGTTTATATGTTTTTGGGTCTATACCGAGATGACGACTGAGGGATCTCGCGCACGACGGCCACGACTGCGGCCAGTCGTGGCCGTCTACTGGTACTGTATGGTATGCGGCTAGTTGGCCGTTGCGACCAAGTGTGCGATTCGTATCGGTTTCTATAGTTTACATGGTCGCAGTCGTGCCGATGGCCGTTTAGTGCGTGTGACCCCAAAAAGATAATGGACAAAAATAATATGTTGAGCTGACACCAAATTAATTAGGATAAAGGCCGGACAGTGATGATGAAGATTTTTGTCTCATGCTTAATATCCCCAACTAATTTGGATCTTCTGGACGTGAATTTTAAGTCACGTTTTGTCATTATTAAACGTAGACTATAGTGACAAAGCAGTAATTTGACAAGAAAAGCATTGGAAAAGATGTTGCTGAAACGACGTCAATTCCCCCGGGGACATAACAAAAGACATTGTACAGTAGAAGCACGACTAATGGCATTGCACCGGAGATCTTGAAACCATCTGTGCCGATAAAGGCCACCAAGCGGTTATAGTCAGCGTGATTTCATCACAATAAATTTAGTATAACCAAAGAAAAGAAAATATGGGGTATTTCTTCTCTCATAGCAGCACAAACTGTAACCCCAATTATTAATAAACACGAGGTAAATTTACGTCAAAAATAATTTAAACGTCGAACAATTTATGGTAAATCTAAAGTTCATACTGCTTGTAAGTTTACCTTGTTGAAAACATTTGCCAATAAGCAAAATAGAGTCTATTTTAATAAAACACAGAGCTATTTTCAATTTTAATCAAGAATACCAATTAAACTCCAACACAATCTAAAGAGGCGTCTCAACAACGAATAATTACATCCCGAACCAGAATTCTCACAGAACGTTGTATCCAAATCTCTTCGATACATTAGTGAGGGCAGCATTGTTAATTGTCGGCCTCCGGGTTTGCCTGTAATTTATATCTGGAAATCCGCCATTACTCGAAGCTTACGATAAATCAGACAGCGAATTCCTTTTGTCTCCGCGCAACAGTTCCTTAAGTGGTGCGGTGCAGACGAGCGATTGTGTCAACTACTTTTTGGCGAGTCATTGCGTTTTTATCGTGTGAATAGAATTCGAGATTGGCAGCCACACAGTGCAAATATTTGTAGTTTGCTTATAAAGCAATCATCATTTGCCTAGCCTTTTTCCAACTATGTTGGGGTCGGCTTCCAGTCAAACCAGATGCAGCTGAATACCAGTATTTTACATGGGGCGACTGCCTATCTAACCTCCAAAACCTAGGTAACATGATGCCCCTTGGTAAGACTGGTTGTTAGACATTTGGGCTTCTAAATACACTTAATTACTGTCAAAGATCTACAAATGATAGCCGGGACCAACGGCTTAACGTGCTTTCCGAGGCACGGAGGGGTCTTGGTATGTAATGAGGGACACCAATCCACGGACCAGCCGCGGCAAGCATACCTTAACCTGATCGATCGACCCGTCCTGCTGACTACTTATCCTCAAGCCAATTTAACAACATGATTGTACATAAAAGTATGAACAAAAAGGTGGTGATTTGACATACATCACAACCTTTTTTGCATTGTTGATAGTTATCAAAAATAAAGTCTTGCTAAATTAGGTACCTGGTCCACTTCTGTTTTCTTTGAAAATACTTCCCATTGGATACAATAAGGTCTTCTTCTACTTTTCGTGTGGTGATTAACCTGGTATCAGATTTTTAAAGCCGCCCATGGGCCTCTGACGTGGCTTCACATGCCGTCGAGAGATATCTCTCAGACATGCCGGTTTCCTCACGATGTTTTCCTTCACCGTTTTTTAAGCAAGTGATAATTATACAATACGCACATGAATCCGAAAAGACAGAGGTGCGTGCCTTGGGTTTGAACTCGAGACCTATGACCGCACGACGCACCGTGGGAAACCTAGCGTGCGTGGTAGCGCAGACGCGCGTTGAACGCGTGCGTGGCGGTGCGTCCTCGTGCGGGCTGGTGCGCGTGCGCGATATGGCGCACCGTGGGAGTTGGCTTTGACAGTCAAGTTTTACACACCTAAAATTCCATCATTCTACTAATCTACGACAAAAAAGTCGCCAGTCTGCACCCCCCATTACGCTAGCGAAATTCTCATCGGGCGATTCTAATTAAGAACCTTTGAAAGATGAATCTGAGATAAGTATTAACACAACGGAATTGTGCGCCGGAGTCATTTGTTTCTGTTACCAACTAGGCTTATGTAATACCGAAGCTGGTAAACCGCTAGGGAGTAGGCAGAGATGTAGGTGGTTGCCGCCTTCAATTAATGGGAGAATTGGTTAGTTCATTGTTAGAAAGATAGCGCCAACTTCAAAAATATGTATATTATATATTTGGAAACTTTTGGAATATTGGAGGACTAGGCAGTTACTACTGTTACCAAGGACAATACAATTAGAAGAAAACTATAGATGAAAAAAAAAACTACGGGTTGCACTCCGGGAGTGCCGGCAGAAGTGAAAACTTGAACATTAACGTTGTGCATTTTTGAATATTTTGGAATGGTTAGGGAATAATTTCGCACGAATTGCTTTATTTATCAGTGTAAAAGTACTATAATTTATGTCGTTAAATACAATATTCATTAGAGGTAGGTAGTAGTATATTTATTTATTTTAAAAATATAGTCTAACAAAAATAAACAATTTATTTAAACACTTTTCATGGAGTATGTGTTGATTGCTTTTTTTTTACCCATTTACATACCCAGACTCCTCCGTGCCTCAGAAAGCACGTTAAGCCGTTGGTCCCGGCTGTCATTCGTGGATCTTTGGCAGTCATTATGGGTCGTCAGAAGCCTGAAAGTCTGACGACCAGTCTTACCAAGGGGTATCGTATTACCCAGGTACTGGGTTGTGCAGGTCAAATAGGCAATCACTCCATGTTATACTGGTATTCAGCCGTACCCGGTTAGCCTGAACGCCGACCCCATTATAGTTGGGAAAAGGCTAGGCAGATTGACTTTCAATCACTATCAGAGAGTTTTGAAGGATATTGCTAATCTATTGCTTGAGAAATTCGTCTGTTCAATAACGTACCTATATGTATAACGCATTGAACGTACGTGAACTGTGAAAATGAAAACCATTGCGATCAATTTTGTCATTAAATGTGTGTTACACAAACCCGCAGAACATTATTTTAGATACCTGAAGAAAGATGGTATTTTGAGTTCAAAAAGCTATCCCGCGTTTTACAGTACGCTGCACGCCTATGGTAATAGAACCAGTATTAACTGGTCCCTTATACTATTGAAACTCCGCCAGCCAACATACGCAAACACAAGTTCAAAGGGGTACCACCAAAGCACGCTCGACTGTACGAACTGCGCATCTCGATATAAATAAACGAACATCTCTTTCATCTCTCCACTTACCAAAATTAATCCTTTAATTCGCTGTTAAGGTGTTAACCCCAGAAAACCGACTATTTATTACAGATGAAGCGTTATAACACAGACCTAACCCTCCACTAGATTACCTCTTGCCCACTGACCCGAGACGGTCTTGCAGACCTTCAGACGTTTCAATTGTTAATTAGGTGTCAGTGTCGTAATGATTAATGGGGTCTGTCAGGCCCCTTTGTCGGTTAAAGGGTTGAGAAACGACGGTCAAGACTAAATGAATGGTTGTGACTTTTTGGGGGGTTGGACTGGAGATAATTTTCGCGGTGTTTTGATGGCGATAAGGATTTCATTGTTTGGGTTAACTGGTACTGTAATCCAGGATTTGTAATGAACGTTTAACGTGAGCCATTTATTACTGATCAAAAAACTAACCACAACACGTTCGACAGATAATAAAAAAATATTAGACACAAATTTTTTGTTATAAAAATGGTTTAGATAAAACGCATTAAACTTGAGGAGTGGGGGCTCGCTACGTCACATCACAAGTCAGTATAAAATCTACCGGGGCGTGACGTCATGCTATATTTAAGTCAATGTATTGCCGTAATCTTAGGATTACGTAGAAAAAGAAAAAAAAATACGTGTCCAGTACTTTTTAATAATCACCATGACGGACAAAAAGAAAAAAAAATTACACCGCCCCTATTATTTTAAGAACAACTTGCCCTTATATTATTCATTCAATTATTCGGTTTAAAGTCATTTCAATCAATCTTCCTAGCCTTTTCCCAACTATCTTGGGGTCGGCTTCCAGTCTAACCGGATGCAGCTGAATACCAGTATTTTACATGGAGCGACTGCCTATCTGACCTCCACAACCCAGTACCTGGGTAATACGATACCCCTTGGTAAGACTGGTGTCAGACTTTCGGGCTTCTGATGACTCGTAACGACTGTCAAAGATCCACTAATGACAGCCGGGACCAACGGCTTAACGTGCTTTCCGAGGCACGGAGAAGTCTCGGTATGTAAAGATGGTCACCCATCCACTGACTAACCCCGGCAAGCATAGCTTAACCTGATGGATCGACCCGTGCGGCTTGTTATTACTTAGCCACGAGCTCCTCCAAAGTTTAAAGTCAGGTTTAAAGTCATTTATATCTCAATAAAAAAGAACGTTACAGTTCACTTAACATATTGAGAAAAGTACAGATACAAGTAAATACGATTCTCTGTGTTCACAATAAGAAAATTGTCAAAATTGAGTTAAAGGTGACAATCGGTATTGGGTATTATTGGTGTCTAACGTGTTCGTCCAGAGCTTTTTTAAATGTATACATAATGTCCCTATTAGTTACATCATCAGGTAGTTTATTATACAGTTTTGCTCCGTCGTACAGTATATTAACACGTCTATCTTCAAACAATTAACAGGAAATACACATAAAATCACGCTTACAATCCCCACAGGGTTAGGCAGAGGTGTACCTGAATACCCTTATTTCGCCAGTTATTTTTAAGTCCCATGTAATAGGGGGAGACCTTATTGCCATCAACCGAGCACAAATTTAGACTCCGAGCTACCGAGAAGGTCCTGATGGAAAAAACCTAATAACACTTTGCCCGTCCTGGGAACCGAACCCGGACCTCACGCTCAGCAGTAGAGCTTGCAACTACTAGACCAATGAGGCAGGCTGTAGATTGACAGAAATATAATATTGTTTAGCGCTAATCTTGTTTTTAATGGAACTAGACAGCACATTTTAATTAATTATTTAATCTAGATACAAAACTAATTAACTTCAATCAAACTTGAGCGTAATTAATAAGCTGTGAGTCTTTTAATGAAAGCAAACCGAATATTATGTACCTACGTAATTACTGAAAAGATTTTTTATACAACATATTTGTGGTCAATCGTAAAAAACTTATCAGCCATCCTTAGACCAAATGAAAAACCATGACAGAGCGCTACGAGCAATACCTACCGTGAAGCATGCTAAAACTACACCACCGCTCTGTGCATATGTCATGGCCAGATCTTAGAATTGATCATTTCATGAAGTGTTCAGCCATTTCATGAAATGGTTGCATTTCATGAAATAGAACATCGACTGCTCGTCACATCATGATGTGGTCTGGCCAGATCATTGAATACTCAACGTTTGATGATATGAACAGTTAAACGCACGAATACTTCATGATGTGGCCAAAAATAGTTAGATTATCCACCGGTAGTCCGGTACAGGCGTTGATGTCGCTTTTTTTTTGTTGTGCGTCATGGCGGCGGCATACAACAAATCAAACAAAGTAGGGTGACCACACAAAAAAACTCGATGGACTTTTATTGGATTTCCAAATTAATGTGATATTATGAAAAGTGACCAACTTGGAAGTCACTAACCTAACCCATGTCGGGGTGCCACAACCGGTGTGCTGAGCAATATAGCACATGTTATGTTGCTCAGCACACCGGCATCCCGAGTCCCCGATGAAAAGTCTTATGTTAGGTTAGAACTGAGACCAAACGCGCGCGAGCCGAGCGAGTGAAGCGAGCAGTGCCGCGGCAGCGGTGTATATACAAGGTGGAGACGACAATACAACAATAAATTAAACGGTGTGTCCATAATGACGTTCCCATTCTGTATACGAAAATTCAATTGAATATATTCAATAGTTTAGTCATTATAGCTCGGTCAAATCCATAGTCGGCTCGGGCTATTTCAGTTATCCACCCCAAAAATCCACCCTAAGGTGGATATTCTGAAATGTATGCCCGAGAATTCACTCAAGGCCTAGTTGGGTAAACGGAATTTATAGGCTTAGGGTGGATCCGGCTCACATTACATTTAATTTGTTTGAAAAACGTTTTTTTTTTTTCGTAGCTAGGATTTATTTGACAGTTCCAAAATACTCTTAAACATTAGTAGTGCCATTATTTAAATTTTTTGTTGTATTGTATTCTCCACATTGTATAATATAAAGGGAATTTAATAAAATAATTAAAACTACTTGCCGTTAATCCCGTTGTCCACGCTGTTCACGTTAATTTATTGTAACATATAAACAACATTTCTACGGGGACAACGGGAATACACCGCGGCAGCGGCGGGCAAGCGCCTTCCAATTTGGTCGCAGTTAGCATTTTTTACTACACCTTAAACCATGGATACCCTATAGTACATTAATGATATGGCCAAACGTCGACTGACATATCATTAAACGTTGATTTTTAAACGATATGGCCAATCTTAGCTGGCCATTTCATGAAACACAACCATTTCATGAAATGGACGAACACTTCATGAAATTATCAATTCTAAGATTTGGCCACAACACATACACGCTCACACGCACACATTTACAACCTTTTACAATGACACTACAATCAAACTACACCACACAAAGTGCACACATGTTTACGAAACCACCTACACTTCACTGTTGACAGCGCTCTGTCTTGGTTTTGTATTTGGTGGTGGGTCGAGTAGGTCAATATTTTGTATGGGACAATTAATATTTCTTTCGCGATTATGATGTTGATTCCATGGTGAAAGTTGTGCATTTTGATGGTACGTACCACATCCTAAAATATAAACGCACCTTTCTGATGTATATTGTAAAAATTAAAACTTTACATCTTTATCTTCTCAAACCTAAGGTATACTAATAAAATAGTCTTTGGGGACTGCCGACAAAAGTGAAAGTAAATATCGCCATCTAACGAAAATGTCAGGAATTTATGTAGCTTGCTGTCAGTAAAAAAACTAAAACTGTAGCTCCATTGAAAAAAAAAACAAAACAATAAAACAGAGTGCGCTGTCAACAAAAAAGTGCTCAACTCGCCTTTGGTGACGATAACGCGAGTTCCATGATTTTTGTTTACTCAAAAAGTGCTCAACACGCCTAAGGAAGTTTTCACTTAAAAAAAACGACTTATTAAAAAACAATATAAAGTGAAAAATAACTTTAATTTCGGAAGGCGGTGTCTTTTGTTTTGAATTTTCGTTTTTTGCCACCGTCTTAAAAGTTATTTTAGAAGATCTCTTTTGTAGTCCATCACCAGACCCTGTTAATCCACCTGGATTCACCTAGCATCACCTGATGCTGCAGCATTAGTTCAAGGTTACTATGTTCTTCTAATATCATTGAAGTAACAGAATACCAAATTTCAAATTGATCAGACCTTTGGAAGACGCTCACATCCATTCATCAACTAGAAAAGCGTTGATAATCTTCAAACGGTAGAACCGATTTTGATAAAATATGTCTAAGTCTTAAAACCATCGCTAAAAAACCTGCTTTTATACAGGGTGTTAAAGTAATTGCGTGCCATAGCTTAGGGGTAGGTTCAGTATCGATAAAGGAAACTAGGAAAAATAAAAAAATAAATCCAGAAAAAAATTCAAAAAGAAAACAAAAAAAAATTGCAAAGTCAACCTAACTTAGTTTGGAATCAGGTATTTACAATTATTAAAAATCAACTTATTTACTCATGTTTTAAGTTGATTTGATTGTTATTTTAAGTTAGTAGGTACAAAATTAGGTTGACCTAGCAATTTTTTTTAAATGTTTTTATTTTTTTTATTTTTCTGGATAATTTTTTTATTTTTCCTAGTTTCCTTTATCTATACTGAACCTACCCCTAAGCTATGGCACGCAATTACTTTAACACCCTGTATATAAAAAAGCGCATTCTAATCAGTAACGGTGCCATAGACAGATAGATACACATAGCGGTCAAACTTATAACACCCCTGCTCTTTTTGCGTCGGGGGTAAATACAGAAAGGACTGTACACCTCTGCCTTCCAAAACATATGAAAAAGGTTTTTCAACACACCGACAAGAAGACAAACGTTAGCCTTTTAATAATGCAAATAAATACTAACATGTAAAACGAGAAACTGAAGAGAATTTTCAGAAAACAAAAAACAATCTGATACTAAACCAAGCTCTTTTTTCAACGTATACGAAGCATTGCAGATAGAATGCGAACACTTTCAATTTGATATTCAGCAGAATCTCAAGACTAAATGGATGTATTTACATATTTATGTATTCAAAAGAAGTTTACTGGAGCTCGAGATCTTAATCGCTGATTAGCATAGACGTTATTTTATTATGCTTTATATTTTAGCTGGATGAGGCGAAAAGAAAATGGAGAGGTTAATGTACTTACACACAATATGTGTATTTCTTTGAAGGATAAAATCAGAAATGAATTTATATGGAAAAGAACTGGAGTTACCGACATAGCAGAGTAAGCAAGATGAAGTGGCAGTGGGCTGGCAATGTTTGTCGAAGGACCGATGGCCGGTGGAGCAGACTTGTCCTGGAGTGGAGACCGCGTATCGGAAAGCTCACTCCAGTTAGATTGGCCTGTCCATTGACGCGGAGCGAGACAGTGGAGCGGAGCGAAGGAGTAATGCGGAGCGGAGTTACGGACTGTGTCTGTCCGTTGATGCGGAGCGAAGCAGTGCGGAGCGGAGTTGCGGACTGTGCGAAGCTAGGCCACATGACGAGTCATTTGAGTGGACTACAATACCCTGCGACCGGTTCTTTCCGCTTCCCCGCTCCGCTTCCTCGCTCCGCTTCCCAGTTTAAAAACTAGTTCGCAAATCCCTGTCCACTGAAGCGGAGCGGAGATTTTATGCAATTCCATTGGTTAAGGCTGCCTGTCCACTGGAGCGGAGAGGAGAAAAGAGGAGCGGAGATGTGCCAACATTAACCAATATAATCTTGACTCCGGCCCTGAGTTTAGATCAGTGATCCTGATTCAAGATTCTATTGGTTAATATTGGCACATCTCCGCTCCGCTCCTCTCCTCTCCGCTTCAGTAAACAGGCAGCCTAATACTGGCACAGCTCCCCTCCGCTCCTCTCCTCTCTGCTCCAGTGGACAGTCAGCCTTAAAGGTGGCTGGGACAGATTGGATGCAGAAGGCGGAGGACAGGGTGTTGTGACGCAGCTTGGGAGAAGCCTACGTCCAGCGGTGGACTGCGGTAGGCTGAGTTGATTGACTGTTGATTGAATGAACCTATCCAGTAGCTGTATCAATCATTTTGATGGCTTGTTGATATAAAGGGAACGCAAGAATATTGACACCAAAGTTAGAAAAACTATCTGTACTGGCTTTACCTTGGCCAGAGACTAAGGCCCGTTTTTATTTTTTTTTATTTGTTAGATAACATGATCCATTTTGGTTAGTAACAACAGGAGCTTATAAACTATACAGGGTGGCAGGGACGAAAAATTTCAACGCAGGGGGGTTCAGAACCCTGTACTGAATCCATGGTAACCGGCTTCGCGTCGATGTCCCGGACACCCCGTATTAGTAGGTAAAGAATGTAAATATAAATAACAATTAAAACAAAAACATTTTATTTTACCGTTCCAACCACAATGCTTACCCAGAGCGAGTGTATCGGACACTGACATTTACCTACTTTCAACTATCCTCGGAATGCTGTTGCTGCTGCTGGCGCGTACTCTGCCCAACAGTGACGTCACATGCTTGCGTCTTATTGCGTAAAAGTCATCCGTACGCGCTTCGTATTACAGAATCTCTGTATGCGCTGCTGATAGCTTGAAATGATAAGTCACGGATAGCCAAAGCTGATGGTTTATAACTAATGCTATATGAATGTTGTGTGAATGAGTACAGCTGACTATGAACGCTGATCGTTACACTATAATTTGTGCAAAGTAACGGAAAAGTGCTGATGTATGCAATGCGCGCGTGCCTCGCGCATGACTCGTACAACCTCACTCAAGACTTGCTATATGAATGTTGTGTGAATGAGTACAGCTGACTATGAACGCTGATCGTTACACTATAATTTGTGCAAAGTAACGGAAAAGTGCTGATGTATGCAATGCGCGCGTGCCTCGCGCATGACTCGTACAACCTCACTCAAGACTCAAGCATCACTTTAAACTAGTTTCAACCAATCAAAAGGCGTTAAACGAGTTTTAAGTAATGCTTGAGTTTTGAGTCAGGTTTTGTAAGACTGTTGGCATTGCCACATTGTATGGCAATACTTATATTGCCATACAATGTGGCAATACTTATATTGCCATACAATGTGGCAATACTTATATTGCCATACAATGTGGCAATACCAACAGTCTCTTGGGTACCACTCGACAGCGATGCGGAGGAATTTATCGACGTCGTATTTTAGTTTGTTTATAGCTAGGTTAGGTTGTTATATTTTTATAGTTTGTTAGTTTATATTTTTATTCTATTTAATATAAAAAAAAACCTTAGTATGAAAACGTCACAACCTACGCACATAAAAAACCAAAATAACCTATTTCTAGGTTACATTCAAAGGTCACAAAGCTCGCTTACGACGTTCAAATAAAACGAACATTTACGTTTTATTTTATTGGAACCAATTTATTTTTATTTTATTGACATCAACCTACGAATGAAAGTAGAACGTAATAATGTATCCGTCTTTTATTACACTGCGTAATTTATGAATTTAGAGGAAAGCGAGTTTTAAATAATACATCGCCATTAATAGCAGAGCTACTTCTAATCGACTAGCGACTGTTTAAAAGGAATCGGGGTGATTTTGTAAAGACATTGTATTTTATCGAACCTCAAAAAAATATTATTGAACACTCTAATATTATGATTGCGCCTCTTTTTGTGAACCTCAAATAATTCCTATTTTTGAGTCCTACAAGTATTAAATACCCAATCAACTGCGGAAACCTTTGGTGTAGCGCTCGCTGGCTGCTACCGTGGCACCGCTCGCTTCGCTCTCTCGGCTCGCGCGTATTTGTCCACAGTACTAACTTAACCTAACCCCAGGGTACCCTAATCCTTGGAGTACCCTTGCTTAGTTACTGCAACCAACTGAGGGAAAAGACCAGTAAGATAAAAAGTGTAATACTAATTTTAAATGCAAAGATATATCTCATAATATTCAAAGAAATCCGACACATAAGAGTGTGTCGCCAGTTTCCCAAAAAAGTAGAAAATCGCGTTTTTTTTTAGTGTATTGTCATTAAACGGCAGTTCAGTGGGTATAGCAAATTGACTCAATCTATCAACAATTTATAACACTGCAAAAAAAAATGCTAGGTACCTACTCTTCTTCTACCTTTTCATTCAATTATGAGCCTTATTCAATTCCTAGAGCTTTTCACCTGGATACACGTTGCTGTGGCCGTCTTGGAAATCTTTAAACAGACTCCGCACTCAGGTCGACCGCAGCAAAGACATTCTCCACAGGTGGGGTTTCTCGGATGGTTCCAATACTCAATGTATGCAGCGTCTCACCGCAGACCATGGCCCACCTCTCATCTTGCGCCGCATGCCTTGTCACCTGTACACGTGAGGACCTTACCGTCAGCTAATGGTGTTAGCGTTGCCGAGTTCTAGGCCAAACAGGAAATATAAATTATATTTGCCATTGACGCCAAGAAGATTTAATTCTTAAAATCCTTAAAGTTCGTGTTGGTCGCTTGGACAAATAATTGCATCGTTTCAAATGTAAATTGACCACAGCAGTTCCCTTTTATATCCGTTTCTTAATAATGTTCCTTAATTTTGTTTTCCAAACTCGGTTAATGTGAATTTAAATACTGCAAGACCTATACTCAATTCGTATTTTTTTTTCTTTTGGGGGCCTCGAGCACTTTTACGTTAATGAAATTAGGACCAATTTATTTATCTTTTTTAATGGAATTCAGTTTATTTGTGGATTTTCATCATACAAGTTATTTTGCCTTCTACATTATATTTTTTAATTAATTTTGTAAACGTTATTTGCTTTAAATATCTTTATTATAATAAGATCGTCTTTTCGCTTCGCCTAATTTTATTGTAATTTCCTATGTTCTGTTCCTCCTTGCGGGGTAATTGCGTATTACTGTAGGAATGGCTTTCAGATTTGACAGTTCAAGAAAATTCATTGCGTTATTTACGTCGTTGAGCAGACAAATTTTTCGAACAATGGATTAGCAATATCCTTCAAAACCATTCAGATTGTTATTGAAAGTGTATTACGCAATTAGTGTGCTGGTCATAATATTGTAATTTTTTGCACATTCTTCCATCATATCTCTTACTTATCTTATAGTATCATCTTCATCCTCCAATCCTCCTGTCCCAATTTATTAATATTAACGACGCAGCGCATTGTTTTCTTTCGTATCAACATATCTTTAGTCGTCATCTTAGAATTCCCTTTCTGTGATGATGATCATGTCAATATGTCTGGAGTGCTGCGAGTTGACTATATGAATAAAGTGTCTAATTTTATTTGCTAATATAATTGGCAGATTATCGTTTCATTTAATTGTGAATAAATATATTTTTCCTAGCCATATCTTCACACAATCCGTCTTCTTTTATTTCGTCTGTCTCTTTTCAGCCCTGTTCCTCATGTAATTAATTGTTATTTCCTATATTCATTCAAATTCAACTGACAACAAAACTTCTAACATTTTTCTTATTTCCTAGTACTCGTGTACCTACGTTTTACATGTTTTCTATTTTCAATTTCCCAATCAGCCGAAAAATAAGCGTTGCTACGGAACCTTTAGCGAAACGAAGTTGCTCGAATGTTTTTTCTAATTTCATTTTCCAAATGAACGTTTCGTGTTTCGTAAATGGAAAAATAATTACGTTTTTGTACTTTTCCCCGCGGTGGACGCGCAGCCTATCCACCGAGTTTATTGGTGGTATAGAATTACATTTTAGGCAAATGTAGTTGTTTTTAAAGTGGTTCTTGTTTACTTATGGAATTTTATATTGTTTTGTTTTTCTTTTTATGGTGGACACATAATAATAGCGGTGGCATTTTTTCAGGAGTGAAGCTTTGTATATCTACTACTGTGATAAAAAATATTCTGGTCGTTTTCGTAAAAGTGGGAAGAGAAAATTAATAAAACTGGTTTTAACACAATCATTTATTTATTTAATTAATTTTATTTAACCATTTATGTACACATTTAAAAACAGACAAGAAGAAAAGAATAGGAAAATACGTACAAAGGTGATGCTTATTTCTAAAGAAATCTCTTCCAGCATACCTGCGATAGGACAGGGGATACAAGAGATGTAGACACCGTGTGTAAGAGTAGAGAGAAAGTAAAATACATAAAAACAAAACAATTCATTACTTCATAAAACAAAACACATTAATATGAGATAATACTTACTTACATACATACATAAATACATACATACTTACTTACATACATACTTCATTATTCATCTATATACTTCATCATTGTGTTAAAACCAGTTTTATTAATTTTCTATGGTGTTTTTATTTATAGACACTATGATAATGTACAAGTATAGAAAAAAGAGGAGGGAAATAATTTCCTATGGTTGATTAGATTTTGTGTCTCATCATTTCATATTCCTACGACTCGCAAAACTGATTTTATTTTTTAGCCAGAGCCCCATTGGGCGGCATAGAACCTCTGACACTAGGTTAATCACTTACCTCACGAAAAAGAAGATTTCTTAGAACAAACAATATCTACCTATTGTAAAATAAATTAAAGTCAACGTTATTTAACTGGGCTCCAAAATTTAATACACGACACGGCAAATTTCAACTTCCGAGTTCCATTCAAGGAATAAAAGGTGTCGATCCCTGGTTTCAGAAATTTAATTTAAAGGGATACCTCGCCTTGACTCTTGAATATATTTTCATCTACTTGGACAAAAATATAACTTTGAACGTCCTAATTTTGTATAGAGGGGAGCATAAAATACCCTTTGAGCTGGAATTTAGGCAAAAGAGCTGAAATTTACACCGAGCCTTTTGTCAGTAACGAGCCGAAATAATACAGAAGGATAAATATGTACCGACGTACCTATGATAGAAGGTAATTTTTACTCCATATTTTTCTGACCTCGAGGGAAATTGGGGCCAGCGGAGCAGCCTGTATTTTAATTTCGACGCGAAAATATTAAATTAGGACAAATAGAGAAACAAAAAGTTGTTGGATTAACTATAAAAAGGGAATCGTGTTTATTCCAAAAGGTAATTTAGAGGTTATCCACAAAGGTAATTTAATTTTTTGGCAACATTTCGTATTTTGGAAATCCTTGTTTAGTTGCTTTATCTACACAAGAAAAGGTACGGTCCTTGTAAATAGCTTAATCAGCCTTTAATGTTCCCACTGCTGGGACACAGGCCTCCTCTCAGTGAGAGGAAGTGGGCCGTAATCCACCACGCGGGCCTAGTGCGGGTTGGTAGATGTCACATGTCTTCGAATTATTGGGTTCTAAGACATGTCGGTTTCCTCAAGATGTTTTCTATTACCGTTTTGAGAGCAGTGGCGATGAAAATAATTTATATAATATATAATGAAGTAAAGCGCCTGTCAAGATTCTCCTCTCTTCTGCAAAGTAATTAATATAATAATATATATAATTTTATTATTTGCCCATATCCTGCAATAGTCCTACACCAACCGGGGGTTGTCCTTGGGTGCACTTGCATAGTGCATACAGGGATAATCGTCGGTTGGTGCCTCATTCCATTTAAAATTGTCTAAGGGGCCTCTGCGAGTTGGCTTCGGCCCCTCGTACACCTTCCAAAGGACCGGGACCCCATGGTCCCGAGATATGTAAACATAAAAATATATAATTTTATTATTTGTCTAAAGATTATGCATTTTAGAATTCCCTGTTTTTGCTATACCTACGCGAAGAATCGGTATGGTCTTTATAAATAATAGTTGGTCCAAACCCCTTAAAATACAAAATCAAACTGCCAATTAGATCGTCTAGTTTCAATTATTGCTGAAGTCCGAGTTGTCATTAGATTTAGCGTCAAGCGTTTGAGGCTCCAGGGCGTTTGACTAGCGATCTAGCGAGTTTGCAAGTCCAAATACTAACCAAGTATCAATTAGATCGTTTATTGGGTATACAATCTAGTTAAAACAATGGTCTCAGTGGAAATACCAATGTATTTCACTGTTATTTAAAGCAAGGTATAAAAAAATGTAGCGTTGAAAGGCCTCCCACAAGATTAACCGATGACCTTGTAAAGGCCGCAGGAATCCACTGGATGCGGGAAGCACAGAATCGGTCGAAGTGGCGGTGGTTGGAGGGGGGCTATGTCCAGCAGAAGATGTCTTTCGGCTGATATGATGATAATGATAAAAAAATCAAAGTGAAAATTGACGTAGGCTCTCTGCGTATGTTTTACCCATAAATTGCATATGTAGAATACTTATGATTCATGTATATTTGGCAGTATGCTTTTTACAGCGAGATTTTAACATCCTATACTACAACGTGCAAACCCACGGGTGGTTACCATATAACATCAAACCGCCCTCCTTTCATTATTAAAAGGAATGACTCTTGTTTTAACACTGTAGAAAGTTTTATCCCCGACTGTCGACGGTAAAATAATGACATGCACAATCTGTCATTTGGTCTATTCTTCAGTCGACAAACCCGTTTACAAGCTACGCGTGGTGGTGCCCGAATCTTTTGGCCAAACCTCATGGCAAGTAATTTTTATGGACTGCTGTTGTTCGACTCAAATAATCACGCAGCCACAATGAGCCGCAGATTTACTGAAGACTAATCAGGCTTTTATAAACTAAAGGCAGTATCTGAGCTCTCGGTAGTTACTATATTGATGGTGTGAACTAAAAAACAAAAATACATAGCTTTTGTTGATTTAGATTTAAAAATCTAGAAGTACTTGTGTTGCGGGAAACTTGGAAAGGGATACCGTAGTCCCTGGCAACGTACAGGCAACTGAAGGAACACGGGTGGGTTTTAGTCAGTAAGACTCTGACTCGCCCTCCCGCTTCGCGCAGAGCTATAAGTTATTTGACCCACACAAAAAAACAAAATGTGTTTTGTGTGTAAACATTTCTTTATTCAAAATAATAATATGTTTCATTTTAGTTTTAGGCTTGCCGCGTTAAATTACATACGATTAAAAAAGAAATAAAAATTCAAAGTGGTCAACGATACGTGAAATTTTAACTGTCCGTTGCCCGTATGTACCTACATAAGGGGGACAACGGTAAGGAAATTTTATGACGTCCCGTTGTTCCCATGACGGAGACAACGGGAGTACACGACTACATTGTGACTCGTCAATTCCATCTTCAAAGCCTTGTTTGTCTTCTCCCCTTGTATTTATATTGATGCTAAATGTATATATTGTTGCAGGCTACAAGATGTCCCTAGCAGTATGTCGTGATCGCCTCACGGGGTCTGACGCTCCAGACCAACTGTGTGACGCTTCCAGTAAGCCGCAGGCATCTGTCGTCAGGTGTAACACGCATCCGTGTCCTTTCAAGTAAGTTTTACACTATAACTAAATTATTTCTGCCTTCTTTTGCAATAACATTGTAAAAAAACTTTGCTCAACTTTTATTTTCTCTCACGTTGGCTTAATCCATAGATAGATAGATATAAGAAAGAAGGAGATATTATGCCCGGTGGCCGAAAATGTATCGAAACCCAATAAAGAAATATTTTACGATTTATTGTTTTTCGTGATTTTCAACACAAATATAGTAAAATACTTGAGCTGATAATGTTGATTCTATGATTTACGTATAAAGCTTCTAGTCTGCCTTCGATTTTTACAAGAAACCACTGAACAACACGGCGTTTTTAAATGTTATCACGATCGCGTTCGAAAGCGCACTAGTTAGCGGAGACGGCCATTTGCCTGAGACATGAGCATCGTAATCACGACGCGCGGATACACACACGCCCCCATGCCAATAATTCTCCTGTCATTTATATTTATATGACTTAAACTGTCTAAAAATAGATCAAGTCAACTGCTAACTTAGGCCTCCCCCAAACCTGTACTTTTCTATATGACCGGTCTTTGCCCCTGTAGATGGTACGTCGGCGAATGGTCGGCGTGCAGCGTCACATGCGGTGGTGGCGTGCGATCCCGACGCGTGCTTTGTGCAAGATCTGCTAATGTCACCAAGACTGACACTTACGAACCTGGTAAGCTTATTTATTCATCATCAACTGCCTATTCTTTTCCCAACTATGTTGGGGTCGGCTTCCAGTCTAACCGGATATTTTACATGCAGCGACTGCCTATCTGACCTCCACAACCCAGTTACTGGGTAATACGATACCCCTTGTTAAGACTGTTGTCAGACTTTCGGGCTTCCGACGACTCGTAGCGACTGTCAAAGATCCACGAATGACAGTCGGGACCAACGTCTAAGGAATTGACGATCTATGGCATCATAATTCATAAATGGTTTACGAGCTAACATCGTGCAATGTTTTTTTCTTAGGTGCAAACTCAGAACCAGGCTGCGTGTCTCCAGCGCCGCGGTCGACTCAGCCTTGCAGTCAACATGACTGTCCTGTGTGGGTGGCAGGACCTTGGTCAGGGGTAAGTACCTATTTTTATAAAGAGCATCATTGATTTTTAAATAAACAGGGTCAACATAAATTAGCATGCGAAACTCCGCAGAAGTAATGGTTAACGATATCTCAACATGATTTATTTATCTTTTATACAGGGTGGCAGGGACATCGACGCGAAGCCTGTTACAATGGATTCAGTACATGATTCTGAACACCCCTGCGTTGAAATTTTTCATCGGTTATTAAAAAAAATCTGCAGTTTCATGTTTCATAGAAACTGCAATACCTACGCGGTCAAAATGCATGGAACAGCAGATTTTTTTTTTAAATAACCGACGAAAAATTTCAACGCAGGGGCGTTCAGAAACATGTACTGAATCCATGGTAACAGGATTCGCGTTGATGTCCCTGACACCCTGTATAGATTCTCTTCTACTTTGTGAATGTGAGAAGGCTGTAGGAGTGGCTTAGTGGACTGTTGATTTGTTGACTATTATATATTATGTTATGTACCTGGTACTTGTTGAAAGACCAACACTGTCTTCCCATACCTTAATACACTGTTCAAAATATTGTAAAAGCCAATTATTTTTAAATGAGCAACCATACAGTTTCTTGCCGGCGCTTCTCCATAGGAAACGACCAATTGCAACAGTGCATCTAACTTCTGATGTTTCATAAGTGCCCATGTAGGTTTATGTGAAATAAAATATTTTGAATTTTGAAACACTATAAAATAATTTTCTCAACGGATACTTCAAGTAACAAAATTGCCAGCGGTCATTGACCCCAAAAAATCATCAAATTATTTGTAGTGTCAATTTTATTCTGGAGAGTTTCGCTAGCTAATTTTCCCCTGATATATTTGACCCTTTATATCACCCCCTTATTAAAACTAACTAGCTTCACAAGCAAGATTAACGTTTTAAAGGGACTTGTATAACGTTCATCTGGTCGTGACTTTATGACACTCACATCAAAGCAATGCGACTTAGCACTGTGAAAACTTCAAACATTTCATAAAACATACGCTTTTAGTGACGTAACAGATTTTTACGTTGCTACTCGAATCGCTTGTATGTGTCACCTCTCTGCTTAGCGTTTGTGGACTACGAGAAAGCCTTCGATTCGATCGAGATATGGGGTGTACTGCAGGCCCTTCAAAGGTCGAGGTGCTAAAGTGTGTGTACAAAAACGCCACTATGTCTGTCCTGTCGTGAAACCTATCCTTCTGCAGCGAGGTTAAGAGACAGGGAGACGTTATCTCTCCGAAACTGTTTACCGCTGCACTGATGGATGTGTTCAAGGTTCTGGACTGGAAACGGCTAGGCATCAACGTTAATGGCGAGTATATCACTAACCTTCGGTTTGCCGACGACATAATTGTAATGGCTGAGACCGTGGAGGACCTCAGTATAATAATATCGGTGACCTTAGTAGAGCCTGCGAAAGAGTGGGTCTTAAAATGATCATGGACAAGATTAGGTCATGTCAAATGTCAGCTGTTAGTATAAGTTGGTATTTAATAAATAAATAAATAAATGTCCATGTAACATCCACTATCATGAAGATCGGAGACGCTACGCTCGAAGTTGTGGACGAGTATGTTTACCTAGGACAAATTGTCCAGCTAGGTAGGTCTAACTTTGAGAAAGAGGTCAATCGTCAAATCCGACTCGGCTGGGCAGCGTTCGAGAAGCTACGCAATATTTTCTCGGCCCACATGCTGCAGTGTCTCAAGACGAAATTCTTTGACCAGTGCGTGTTGCCAGTGATGACTTATGGCACTAAAACGTGTTCGCTCACAATGGGCCTTATCAGAAGGCTAAAAGTCACCCAAAGGGCAATGGAGAAGGCTATGCTTGGAGTTTCCCTACGTGATCGAGTCAGAAATGAAGAGATTCGTAGCAGAACCAAGGTCACCGACATAGCTCGAAGAATTGCCAAACGAAGTGGCAATGGGCAGGGCACATTGCTCGTAGAACAGATGGCTGATGGGGCCGAACGGTTCTGGAATGGCGACCGCGTACCGGAAGACGAAGCGTTGGAAGGCCTCCCACAAGATGGACCGATGACCTTGTGAAGACCGCAGGAATCCGCTGGATGCGGGAAGCACAGAATCGGTCGAAGTGGCGGTGCTTGGGGGAGGCCTATGTTCAGCAGTGGACGTCTTTTGGCTGAAATGATTATAGAGTTTGAATAAACTTCGTGACATGAAAAGTGGTGGCGTGCTTTTTGGCTTTAAAAACTTGAATTGGATAACTTGTGTTCTTCAATTTCCATCGCCAACTAAACCCTATACTCGTTACTAGTAAGCTATTGTTTCGTAGAGGTAATTTTATCTCTTATTCATAGCAAATGCAAAGTACATACAAGTATAACAAATCTGATACAAAGTGTACAGTAAGCGGCTCATGTTGTCGATAAACTATTCTATTCTCACAATATGTAGTGCGAAACTTTATTGCGCTGCTGTACTTACGTAAAGTGCAGGGAGATGCAATTTCTAAGAAACGTGTTACATACATTGTTGGAGATTTTGTTTTATAAAGTTTTGTGAGGTCACCTTGGGTGTCTTTGGATTCATTTGACCTTTTGCAGCACAAAGTTAAGATAAGAATTATAGTTCTTACTAGGGATGTAACGATATCGATACCGATATCGGAAAACGGCAGTGCAACGGCGGGCGCGTTTTCTTAGGTAGTATTTTCGTTACGTTTCTGGATTAGGTCTCCACACTCAAGGCCCGCGATAGAAGCTATGCAATAGCTTAAAATGGTTTAATTGAGTATAAGCTACAATTATTGGTATTGAATTGTCAAGGAGTTGGTCTGTCAGATATATGAAAGAAGTTGCCCATTCCAGAGCGTAGTAGGTACCTATGGAGAAGGTACCTTTTAAATTTTTTTTTTTTTACAAAATATTGATTACATCATTCATGTTGAAATTATACATGTGAGAATCATGCTAATGAAAAAAATACCAAAATGGTGCTTGGCAAAATCTTAAAAAAATCTTAGTTTGATATTTTGCTTTTTAAATCGTCACAATCTGAACTTCTTTAAACTACACTGAACTTTCTCAACTTCAGAACCAAACCCATCACGTAGGACGAAACAAAAACAAAACGATTCATACTAGTAAAACTAAAACCCCCTCAAAATCTAAGAGAAGTCCTTACCTCCAATTAAAGAAAGTTCAGCCTGTCTTTTTAATTTGTCCGCACTGACGCAAAGTTTCGAAACTTAAGCAAACTTGAAGCTTGTTAGCCTAAAGTTTTGACGCGGGTATTTGAGCTAGGTTGGTTCGTGATTACAATTTTGTGTGGCTCATTAATTTGTGTGGCTACACGATATTGACTGCATAGTTTGAGTTCGACGATGTTTGAGTTTCAAAGTTGACTTTGAGTGTCAAATTCATAATGGTTGGGTGACCACAGGAGCGTCGTGTGTAGGGCTAACAAAGGCTAAGATCGGTCAAAGATTCCAAAATTATTTTACGCCCGAATAATTCCACTTTTGAATTGAGCGAAAACTTTTTGTTATTCAGAGATAGAACTCCTAATAAAGGTCCTAAGTCCTGGTCAGGTCTAGCCCAGCTCCTGTAATCATACTTTACCAACTATTTTCGGAACTTAACCTAGGATTGACAAGTAAAGGTACCATGAAATTATTTGTTCTGAGACGATGCATTGGTAAATAATAAATGATTTCATTTCTGTAAGTAGGTTTGTATAAACACTTTCACACGTCAATAATATTTTAACAACTAGATATAGTCGATTTCCTATCTGACTCCTCTGAGAAGAAAGGCCGAAACGGACTCAGAGGTCACAGTCTCTTTTTTAAAGTCCAGACATAATCTTGGTCAAATCATGTGAGGACCACATGTCTGGAATGGTCTTCTGAGGAAAAAACCACAGATTTGAGTAGACCTGTCCAGTCAGTGCAGCTCAACTCAAAACTTAAGGAGCTCAACGATTCGACGAACAATTCCAAATAAAAGAAAATTTGGGTACGCCGCATAAAGTACTCAAACTGCCAGACCATCATTTGAACTAACTGAGAAAAAATCCTTCAACCACCAATTTCACGTTCTACGAAGTATTAATTTGTTGGTCTTAACCTCTCTCTCATTCTAATGATCCCGATTATCTATCCAGTGCTCAGTATCCTGTGGCGAAGGTGTCCAAGTTCGTGGCGTGGAGTGTACACCCTCGGGAGGTGGATGTGACACTGCATCCAGACCAGAGATATCGCGACCCTGTTCTACTGGCATCAGCTGTCCAGCGTATAGGGAATCTGATGAACCAGAGGTAAGCTTCTTTCACAGTGTTATACATAATATCTCGTGTTATTGCCAAGGTAAAATGGAGCACTGAGTCGTTTCAATGAATGTTTCCGATTTATATATTTGCTGTGCTTTATCATGATGGCGAAATCGATGACGAGTATCCATCGACAATCTATTTTGGCGGTGTTTGTAAGGGTTTTGCGTATGACATTAAAATTATGTAGTTATGGCTAATAAATCTTCTTTTTTTTGGGTTTTAGCATTTTAACACTACCCCAATTGCGTAAAATACTTTCAAATGCAACGTAACGGTTTTAAAAGAAATTCATAACCCATTGCTTCTTATGCTTGAAAAGTTTGTCTGCTTGACAACGTAAATAACGCAATGAATGTTGTTGAATTGCCAAAATGAATATCATTGTCACTATAAGTGTGTTACGCAATAAAGCCGATGATATCTATGTTTTTATCTAAAATAGTTTTCAGTAAAACCTTTTTAAATTATATTCTTCGCTTTAAGGTTTCCTTGTATCAAAAAAAGATCACCACCATTAACCACCTCTACTAACCATCTTCTAACTGAACTAGAAACTTTGTAATAATTACCTTGTTTTTAAAATGTAACTCACAGTTATACCAACAGGACGAAATAGAAGAGCTCCTACCTGGAGTAGTCTACCATACACAGCCGTTGATACAGCCGTACCCAATGCCCCAGGCGAAAGCCGAGCGTCTGATTGGCGAGCCCGATGTCCCGGTAGAGGCCACGTAAGTAATGTTGAGTTATGTAGATTTGTATAGTGTGGAGGCAAATTATGACGTCAAAATCATCAATCAAATGAAAATCAATCTTGTTGAAGACGCAACAGATGTCATTTTTGTATATTATTATATAATAATACTTGTTACCTTATGATAAGTTTTAGAATTATTATGAATTTAGTAAGTCAGTATTTTCACGTTTTTAAGTACAAAATATTTTTCAATCAGTGTATGAAAAATCGCATGGAATAAATCTTGAAAGCGGCTATTAAAAGTTTTCTGTTCACTACAGAGAAAGTCTTATGTTCGTTTATAACTTTTGATCAAAAGTCAGACATTCATTTTAATGCCTTATTTCTTCTTCAAGAGATGTCTGAGGACTTGATTTTTTCAGATACCTAAGTTAAATCACTTCGATTTTATAAACAGTTCAATAGTATTTAGTTGAAGTAACTACTTTTTAATTAATTCTAAGGTATTTCTAGACTTTCTGTAATAAATACCCTTCAATTAGGTATAGACATTTTAGAGTAACTTAGTTAATGAATATAATACATACAAGTAGCACACAAAAGACTATACATTTATAGGGGTAGAAAGTTTTACCCGTAAAGGAAAATGCGTAGGCAAAGTAACACAAAGTTTCTAAATATATGATCTTAGTTCAATTATGTGAGTTCCAACAATTCTAGCTTGTGGTGAGAGATCCTTACAAGTTTGTCTTCATAACAATTTAAGTTTTCAACAATACGAACATTTACATAAGGATTGTCATTCAATCTTTCTTTTCTTCGAAAAACCGCCAAGGTATTTTCTACAGAATATTTGATTCTATATAATTTTTTTCATCATGTGTAACTGCGTCTGCCTCCACACTATTAGAATTATCTAGTTTTTATCAGACCTTTTCAAAACTGACCATTTTCTTTTAAACGTCTTACGCAGCATGTGTCATTATAATATGAATTTTATCCTCAACGATATTAAGATCAATATTCTCTGATTTCATTGCTCAATATCCAAGCTCAGAGTATTTTGTTGTTGTCTTTTCAGCAATTACAAAATATTCTTTGCGTGTGGCTGGTTGTATGTAAGGTATTGTACCTAAAACAAAAGTTTTTAAGGTTTCACTTCAAACATCTACACATTTTCAACAAGGAATGACATTACCCGTCCTTTCAACGAATCCTGTTGCAGTAGTCTTGATATGCTTGTGTGTTTCAAAAAAGTCTTTAATTTCGATTTTACAGGGTGTAATTTTGTGAATTGGCCTTCAACATTATTAATTATTTATGGATTATTTACTAACTTTACAACTTAGAAGTAAACAAATGTAGAAGCTAAGAGATTAAGACAAAAAATAAAGAAAGATAGTAAAACATTCGAACTGTAATATCCTTCTGATATTGATTGGTATTATCTTTATAATCAATGCTTTATCTCTGTGTCACGTTCTCATCGTGTTGAACGTGAAAGAACTTGCGTAAAAGCTGCCAATGAAAAAAATATGTTATAATTAATTTTCAAAAAATAAAAGATCAAAGTCCACCTCGCCCTGTAAAGAATTAAAAGTCCACCTCGCCCTGTAAAGAATTAAAGACGATTTTTGATAAATGTGACATTTTTTTTTCCTAGTGGTTGTTTTAGAACCCACCTTGAGTGTTTATGGAAACCTGACCCTTCCTGGGATGTCTAGAATATGTACTAATATTAAGAATCGGGATGTTACGGTTCAAGATGATATTTAATATATAAAATATAGATTAAGGACAAGTTCACTCAAGCAAACTTGAACGATTATTCTAGTATGGATCTAATGAACCGGAAATGTTAAAATGAAATACTCCGAAGACTTTTTGATAAAGATTTCTGAATCGTATCAATTAAGGTTACCTTCCGAGATTTACTTACGGTTCTGCCTACGATAATAAGGGTTTAAATAATAGATCGTGCGTTTTTATAATTTCTAATGTGGCGAAATTATCGTGGACGTCCAAAAAATTTATGGACGTCCGTGCACGTGTTATAACGTTATCGTGGACGGAAATTGAATAGCGTCTATATATAATAATATTATACAATAAACAGTGTGTCTGGTCACCGGTGTCCGACCCGTTAAGGCGAAGTAATAAGATAAATTTTATTGACAAATCCACCATAATAAGGCATTTAGCTCCCTATAGTTATGTTTTTAATTTTTTTGTTTCCTTAGTACAGTGAATTTATTTCGTTCATTTTGCAATATCTATCGGTGTCAAAGTCCTACAGATATAATTATGATTTCGTTCAACAGCTACAAAAGTAGGCAATAAGTTAACACTAAAAGGTTTATCAAAAACTCCCATTTAAACCTAAATACTTGAAACATAAAAAGTGTGAAAAAATTTGGTTGTTTTTCTTACTTAACCATTTCAAAACAGTAGAGGCAAATGCCTTACTATGGTGGATTTGTCGATAAAGTTGATCATATTGCTTCGCCTTAACGGGTCGGACACCGGTGACCAAACACACTGTATTATAAATTTATTCATAGGAAAACTTTTTGATCCACACTAGGTGTTAGTAGTATATTAAAATTTAGTCATATATTTACATACATTTTACTTCCCTGTGTTATCGTGATGCCGTGGACGTCCACGATAATTATCGTCACGTTATAAATTGTAAAAGTCCACAGTGCCTTTAAATTGCGATCGCTGATCATACTCGACGAAGTTGATTTGGCGTCTTTTATGATCAACGATACTTTAAAGGTTCCACTAGCCACTGTGCACTTTAATTTAACCTCGGTTCACAGCTGTTTAGCACATTACAATGTTTGGGTGTTATACAACCTTATTTTTTATTCATTACAAACCTCTTAAGGGGTCATTGTACTCATCATTATGAACAACTTTTACTATGGGACCAAAGTTGAAATCGCGAAAAAAAAATCAACTGTTCCCTACATTTTGACGAAGAATAAAAAATAAGGTTGTATATTTAAGTATGTAAATAAATATTTACTGTATTATTACCTTTGTGTCTTATCAATATTTGTAAATACAATGCACACTATTAGGCTATAATCCTTACTAATATTATAAATGCAAAAGTAAGTTGTTGTGTTTGTTTGTTTGTTTGTGTGTTTGTTACGCTTTCACGCTAAAAAAGACTGGGTGGAATTTGGCACATGGGTAGATTGGGTAGACTGTAGCGGTTACACCACCACATACGCAGCAAAAAGACATAACACCCGTCTGGTTGGAGGATCCTCCCTTTTCTAGGATGAGGATGTGAGAACTTTACACCCTGTTCCTCATACTCCTAAATTGGTGACCCCGAGTATGAACGTCAACGCAGCCTTCGTGCAACTACTTCAGCGTGACGTCATCATCATCACTCCCGCAAGCTTTCGTGAGACGAGTCACACAGCTAGCCAGCACCCACAGCTTCAAACGGGTATCCTGACCACCAGCATGCAGCGAACGCGCATTCCTGGTCATCACCCTCAGCCTCATCAGCAACCTTGGCACAGCATCTGCACTTCCGGCCGGTCTCACAAGCAGAGCCTATTGTACCCTCTCCTGGTCGTCGCAAGCAGTCAGCCACAACCCGGCGCTGTACCACATCCGACTCACTGGATGACGACGCAGCGCCACCCCGACTCACTGGGGAATCACCGCAGACAGTTCCGACTCACCGTGAGCTATGCGGCACCCGGTTCCGACTCACTCGAACCACAGCTGGCACTGCGAAGCATCGCAAGATCCAAGACTCAAGCCTACTATCGACCTCCGGTCTCCGGAGGGGAGTGATGTAGCGGTTACACCACCACATACGAACTACGCAGTAAAGACATGACGTCACACAATTCCTACATCGCGCAGTTAGAATTTACTCAGCGAAAAACATAGATAAGACTATCCGAAATCAACTTACGAGCAGTTGCCCGCCAGACATAACAACCCGTCTGGTTGGAGGATCCTCCCTTTTCTATGGTGGATGAGCGAACTTTACACCCTGTTCCTCATACCCCTAAATTGGTGACCCCGACGTGATCTGAACACGCAACCTTCTGATCATACCCCTAAAAGACTATAACCGGAATTAGGACATAGGATACTTTTTATCTCGACTTGCGCGGGTGAAACCGCGGGGCGCAGCTAGTTTAAAATAATGGGTTCTAATTTTATCAAAACAGAATTTTTTATTCCGTTTAAGGCATATTTTTAATAATAAGTTTTGATGCTATTAAACCACGATTTCACTGTCTCTACATGGTCATAATATTCAGTGAGATTTTTTTTCTTGAACTTAAAATAAAACAAATAAGTCACACAGAGTCTTATGCCCGTTTTCATCGACAACTAAGTGACTCTTAAGTGAATCCCTAAATTTATTTATTTATTTATTTAACACTTTAAGCACACAAATGTACAGAGGCGGACTTAATGCTATAGGCATTTTTTTTTTTTTTTCTAAATAAAAGTGCACTGTTGGATTTACATCTCTCAGTGCTGAGCCTATTGTTGAAAATATAACAGAGCATTTTTATTTAGGGATTCGTTTAAGTGTCACTTAGCGAAGGTGAAACGGGCATTAATAGCGCAGATAAAAACCCCTAGTAGATCACAAGAAAAACAGGATAACATAAGATAAAATATATGTAATCGGCACTGCTTCGAAGCACGTAGCAACATACGATAAAAAATCCCGAGCCGATGGCAGATATGAAGAAACCTTATTATAAAACCGAATCACATAATATCCGTAACATCCCTACTGTAAATATTAAAAGGAACACACTACACAGAGGAACCTTTCTTCAAACTACCTACTCAACTATTGATGAACTAATTTGTATGCACAGTATATTTCAATTCACACTAACCCCGAACCATCGCACACATCATTTCAACTTTACTCTGCTCTAATTTCTATTTTTCTACTCTATGCACTGCACATAAGATTTATATTTCCTTGCACATAATATAATACACGAACCGTTTGTCTTGCGTTACGTTTCCTCGCTTACACTTTTACTTAACAATTGGCACAAACATTTAACACAAAATTGATACACACAAATTGATTTTTCAAGTACTTTTTAACTGTGGTCGAATTTGCAGGTATTGGGTGATTTAAATTACATTTAACACTGGTACATACTTCTACATATACCAGCCCGAAATTATTTAGGATCTATAGCTGCCCTTAGCACCTCGCATGTCGACCTATAATGACCCCGTGTGAATCTACAATAGATAGAATAGATTTTTTCGTTTTCAAATTCTGGGCGACTTTCGTAGGGTTGGGCTATTTCTGGCACAGTAATTTAGGGTTTGTAAGAGTTTAATAATAATACCGTACCGTCTACGTAGAAGGTAAAAAATTAATATAACTTCTTAATATAAATATCAAATAACTTTGTAAAGCAATTATATTTTCATCAAGGCTATTTTTGTATTCCACCTTTAAATGAAATTCATTTAAAGAAGCTTATCCCTACGATTGCCTTAATTTACTTTGAAAGATAAAAGTAACACACCGTATGAAAATTAAATAAGAAAACAAATTATTTTCTTTGATTTACGTTACAAGATTCAACAAGAAAAACTTGTACAAACCCAAATTACTGTGTCAACTCCAAACATCAAAGAATATTTACGTCAACTATATAAATTCTTTTTTTGAACAGTTATATCAAAGATGATGACTGGGGACCCTGCAGTGTGACCTGTGGCGAAGGTTGGAAGAAGAAAGAGGTTCATTGCAAGATATTCCTGGAGTTCAGTAGAACTATTGCAAAGCTGCCCGACAGTAAATGTTTGGGACCTAAACCTGCTGAGGATACAGAGAGATGTGTCATGGAGCCCTGTTCTATGGCTTATGGGACATCGTTTGGAGATTCTAGTGTACCATCTTATAGTGGTGGTGATAGGTGAGTTTATGAAACATCAACAGTAGATTGTCCGGAACTTCTAACAATGGAAGGATCAGGATTGTTCTGGACAATCTCTTTTGATAAACTACATAATAAAATTATTCTAAATTCACAAAACATTAAATTGAGTGTGTGTGAGTGATACTGTGTGGTCTTATATGTATTATGATTTCATTCGAATCACTTGCCAAGCTTTAACATGTACAGAATCCTGCATTATTGCTCTATATTCATAAATCTGTAACCAAATAGGTTACTATTTTTCACCATCTAGGTATCTTATTGAGGGTTTTACAGTAAAGAAAACAATGACATAAATTCAATCATTTAATTTCTCCAAAAGTTTATCCAGTACTCCATTCCCAACTGACTCTTTAACAACATCATTCACTCTAAATTTTAACAGTTCATTCTCTTCAGGATACTCCGGTAGATCCATACTGAGGTCTATTCTCGAACCTTTCATTATAGTATCATCTTCAGCAGCCATTGTTACAATTCTTAGCTCAATCATCGCTATCAACAAACCAAATGGTTTAAACTCTTCTATATCTGCATTAAAATCCTCTCTTTTGTAAACAGATTCGACTTGTATATCGAATTTGTTCAAGAAAACTTTTAGATTGTCATAGTATATCATTTTGAGGAGATCCAAATGTTCAGATCTGAATGTTGAGTCGGTGCATATGTATAGAAAGTACATGATGTCTGTAACTGGATTTGCGTATCTCATTGCTTGGAAGTCTATGAAGCATATTTTTCCTGTCTGTAAAGAAATAACAGGTACATTTGAAGCGTTTTTGGAATGAATCAGGTCTCGTTAACAAGTTTTGATATAAATAACTCAGGTGCAAGGACAAAATGAAGCGGCTTGATAAGATGGCTTGCAATGATAAGAAACGTAGATTGTAAATATACAATTTCAAATTGAATATCTTAATTGGATTAACGTTAATTTCTCACTTCATTATTATTATATTTTACTTGAACCTATGTAGATTAAATCGGAATACGTCTTAAAGTGAAGTCTTTACAAACTTAGTAATCGCATTTAATGTAATCATCAAACCCAAGCCCTAGGTAATAATTAACTAGCTGATAAATATAAAAAAAGACAAACAAAAATAAAACAACATTTTATTAAGAGATTCAAAACCTTAGTACAGTACGACACAACTTATATGTAGCATTGATTTGAAAATTTTCATTCATTCATTTCAATTTCACCAATGTATTTGGCTATAAAACTTTACAAGTTATTGCGGTTTCGAAAGATCATTTTCACCTAAAGCAGTAATAAAAATTGGTGAATTTGAAGGCGCACTCAGTTCGGATAGTGATCGGTTTTACGAATTTTGCCGATACATCTAAGTTGTGTCGTACTATACCATTATGCATAAGGTACAATTCAGCTCGAGTACAATTGAACTGGTTTTATAACCGGTTGAATTGTTATTGCTAATCCAAAATAAGCTACAGATGACTTACGTCATGTTTGAACAGCATATTGTTGACCCAGCAGTCTCCGTGACATAGAACGTTAGTTTTACTTGATTTTGTATACATTTGCAACAGGTCCAAAAGCTTGACATCTATGATCTCTAGTCTTTTCTTCGCATCTTCATCGGTAATCTGTCTTAAAGACATCTCAAATGATTCGAAGAAATAGTTCCTCAATTTGGTTTTATCCAAAAAGTGATTCTGGTACAAAAGATCGTGGAACTCAGATCTGGCTTCATCGAATCTTACTGGCTCTTTAGTTTGAAAGACAAACGATAAAGCGTGGAATTTTGCTAATTCACCAAGTACCACACCAATTTCTTTAATTCCGAGGTTTTCATATTTCGCCAGTTTGCCATCGATTTCATATCCCTTTGTCCTCAAATCGTCCAGAATAATTATCTCGTTGGTACTTTCTGTGTTCGAAAATAAACAATCAGAGAATTCCAATCTTTCGTGTTCATATAAAACATTTTGTAAATCCTTGAACTTGCTTATCACTTTGTTGTACGCAATCACTTCTCTTTCATGCAGTTTGTGGAACAAAACCTGTCTCTCCGTACTCACTAAAGTCTTAACAATAACACTGATATTATGTTCATCACTATCTGTCTCTCTGATCTCCACTCGAAACACATTTGCTATATAATTCGCTTTTTTACCACTAATACAATCCACGTTATATTCAAAATCTTGAATCCCTTTAGCGAGAGCAATTTCTTTTATAGAACTGTGTAGTTCTAGACAGTTGAAATCATCTGGTTCACTTAAATGGACTTCTAAAGACATTTTCTCTGTCACTTGTTCCGCTATCACTGACTGCTCATTGAGTATTAATCATGCGATAAATTCTGTATCTTCTGATAAGCCAATATCAATACGTAAATATTTGTTTAGATTACGTTTCGCGATACGGTTTTGAATGTTAGCTATATTGCTATCGGATGTAAGGAAAATAATTTGGGCTTCAGTGACTTATCCTTCTTTTTATCTTATTGGTAAAACTGACATTCATTTCGCTAGGTATATATATATTTTTTCCCATGTTTTTTTATATTTTTTTATAATGCAGGGTCAAATAAAATTAGCTAGCAAAACTCTGGGTATCGATATCTAATGACGATAAAACGACGATAAAATTATTTTCTAAACTCATAATTTCAAGGAAATACACTGCCCACAGCTGATAACCCCGTAGACAGCTGTAGTTAATTGAAAATACGAGCTTAGAATTTGTTATGTTTCTTTGTTTTATCGTCGTTAGATATTGAAACCCATCACATCTGGGGAGTTTTGCTAGCTAATTTAACTTGACCCTTAGTATTTGCTACTATCTAGATTGTCTATCTAGATAGGCAATCTTATATTAGTATGTAAGGTATCGTATGATAATGATCGTCGTTTGTTTTCAACAGCAGATTACTTACTTTTGGAACTTCGAGCAACATCAGGGTGGCGCCAGGATCTCCGGGGAAGTCCTACTCTTGGAAGGAAAAAGGATACACGAGCTGCAGCGCCTCTTGTCTTAGTGGAGTCCAGGTAATGTAATCTAGTTATACGAGGGCTTACTCTTGGTATTACCTCTCTGCATTTACAATACTTGTCCATTCTTAATATCATAAACGTGAAAATTAACTCTGTCTCTAAGTCTGTTACCTGTTCACACCTGAACTACTGAACCGATCTTTAAGAAATTTGAGAAATAAGTAGGTACTCTGGGATATGCAGAATGACATAGATGACTCTTCATTCTTCATGCAAGCGAAGTCTCGGGCAATACCTGGTGATTAATCAAATTAATTAACTTTTATGTGCGATTATAAAATTATATTAAAGTCTAGGTCACCTGTCAAAGCTTCAGTATCTAGTCATTATAGGACACTATATCATTAGGGAAATTCAATTTTGTTGGTTTAAGTATTACACGCGTTTTAAATTCTTGTGTGAGGTTCACGTGTTTTGAGGTCAGCTGCCAGTCAACCCATTGCCCATTATTTGCGTTAAAAGCCTTAGATAAGAATCTACAGGGTATCTCAAACGTAGTGGTCCAAACAAAGGCAAATGGGGTAAAGCTGAAGTGGCCAACAATAATTTAAAAAAAAATAAGTTGGAATACTCAACAGTTCAGAAAATTTCGCTAGTTTAATCATTTTCAAGAAATTGTATAGTTTCACTTGGATTTTTTGACCCTGTGAACAAAATTGTCGACGTATCGAGTTCAAATCTGGCTGAAAGATGCCTTGATTGTGAAGGTACAAGATTATGTTCCTATTTACGTTCAGTGTGGCTCTGCAAAGGTTCTGACTTTATTTTTACTTGACTGTTCTAACTTATTAGTAATTTAGCGAAACTTACTCGGTAGTCATTTTTATTGTAAACCTGGATTTAGAAAGTTTCGCTTAAATTTTTAAATGGTAGGTAGCCACCTCCGCTTTACCCCATTTGCCTTTGAACCACTACGTTTAAGACACCCTGTATGATCAAGTAGTCGCATCAGACAAAATTAATGCACGACATAATCTGCCAAGCCTTTTCCCAACTTTGTTGGGGTCGTCTTCCAGTCTAATCGGATGCTGCTGAATACCAGTATTTTACATGAAGCGACTGCCTATCTGACCTTCACAACCTGCTACTGGGTAATACGATAGTGCGCTCTCACCTTGGAAAGACTGGTTGTCAGACTTTTTTCGGCTTCTGACTACTCATAACGACTGTCAAAGATCTACGAATGGCAGCCGGGCCAAAGGACCAACAGCTTATTGTGTTTTACGAGAACCTGAACGACCCGTTTGGTTGTAATTACTTAGCCACGAGCCGAAAGCGAATTCATTGTCGCATTTCTAGAATCTGAAATTAGTCGACTAATAGGTATCTGGCGTTTATAGAATCTGACATTTCCAGAATCTGACATTAGTTGACTAATCCAACACGATAACCCTTGACAAAATAGGTTGCCAGACTTTAGGACTAACTAAAAAAAAACATGCGGGGCAGTCTTTGGGGACTCCCGATAGAAATGAAAACTAAGTAACGCCATCTAACAAAAATGTCAAGAATTTCTGTGGCTTACTGTCAGTACAAGAACGAAAGCTGTAGCTCTATTTAAAAAAAAAAAACAAAAAAAAAACACGAGTGCGTTGTCAACAAAAAAGTGCTCAACGCGCCTTCGGTTACGATGACGCGAGTTCCATGATTTTTTTTCACCCAAAAAGTGCTCAACGCGCAAAAATTACTTCCATAGATTATCTTCGAGCGTATAACTTCATAATATTTATTTCCAGGAGCTCATCATTCAATGCGTTAGAGACGAAGATGGGAAGAATGCCTCTCCATACATGTGTGACCCGCTCACTAAACCAGAGAACAGAGTCAGGACTTGCAACGACCATCCTTGTCCACCCAGGTATGTTATTATCATCTAGCCAACAATATTTTACTAACACTATTCCATTTCTTTTATCTTTGACGATTGACGAGTGACAGTTTTTGTATGGAAAAATTCAAAATGTATTCATAAATTATACCAGCCGAGTTATTCTGAAAAATGTCATTCTGAAAACTAACGTTAAGAGTGTTTATTCTGAAAGTTGGCAACGTCGCAAATAGATGTCAAATATTTCGCTGTTTTGATTAATTTGATAATATTTCTGTATGGAAATAAAAAATGTGGCTAACCAATTGACTAGAATATTGATTATGAAATGCAATGATTAATATCGTAACACCGAATAGTTAGTATAAGATGTAAAAAAAGTATTTGGAAACTTTCCAAATGCCTTTTTTTCACCTAAAACGGGTACAACATCAAATTCAATGTTATAATTGCAATTCATTATTAATATTCTAGTCAATTGGTTAGCCACATTTCTTATTTCCATACAGTATTATTTCCAAATTAATCGAAACAGGTAAATATTTGACAGCTATTTACGACGTTGCCAACTTTTAGGATGCACCCTCTTAGGTAAGCTTGAAGCTTGAGCTGTCAATAGTGTCAATTCCTAGCATTAGTATGACAGCTCACTTCAGCTCAATTTTCACGGTGAGATTTCAGAACAGCAGGTATAAAAATATGATCGATTTATACAGAAAGTAGGCAACGTCGCAAATAGCTGTCAAATATTTCACTCTTTTGTTTAATTTGGCAATATCACTATACTATAGCGAAATCAGCATGAGCAGTGCAGAACCCAAGCAGGCGCTTTACTTTGTGTAAATAATTTCATCACCACTGCTCTCAAAACGGTGAAGGAAAACATCTTGAGGAAACCGGCATGTCTTAGAACAAAAAAATCGAAGACATCTGACATCTACCAACCCGCACTGGGCCCGCGTGGTAGATTACGGCCCACTCCCTCTCACAGAGAGGAGGCCTGTGTCTCAGCAGTGGGAACATTAATAGGCTGTATGTATGTATAGCGAAATCTATACTGTACTATATTACTACCTATACTTTTGAATAATAATTATTAATTAAGTATTTTTTATTTTTTAATATATACTTAAAGCTGAAACACTTTGTTTGTTTGCTTGAACGCGCTAATCTCAGGAATTAATCGTCCGATTTGAAAAATTCTTTCAATGTTAGATAGCCCATTTATTGAGGAAGGCTATAGAAAGCCATATATCATCACGCTAAGACCAATAGGAGCGGAGTACCAATGAAGAATGTTTCAAAATCGGTGGGTTTTTTAACGAAGTCGCGGGTTAAAGTTAGCGTTAGCCCAAAGTAACTAGTCGCGGGCAGAAGCTAGTAATAAAATATGGTTAAGTAGTGAACCAAAATATTGATTATGAAATGCAATAATTAATATTATAACACCGAATATTTCGTTTTAGATGTAAAAAAAGTATTTGGAAACTTTCCAAATGCCAATTTTACACCTAAAACGGTTACAACATCAAATTCAGTGTTACAATTGCAATTCATTATTAATATTCTAGTTCACTAGTTAGCCATATGTCTTATTTCCATACAGCATGAATGCCAAATTAATCAAAACAGCTATCCTACTTGACAGCTATTTGCGATGTTGTCAACTTGTTGGATGAACGCTCTTAATCCAGCTTCAAATCTACGTACAGTGCTGCATAGTGTTTTGACTTTGATTCTGAGGGTAAATATCAAACTCAGAACACCATGTAGCACTGTAGCTACTCTCATAACAATCCACAATCAAGATCAGGTAACGCTACCCGGCCACACTACAATGACACTCTCAAAGCGACACACGTACAAAGCATCCAACCGGACTCCAGTTGAAACTGTACTAATCCTGATATCCTTTGTCAGGTGGAATTTCACCGAATTCTCGCAGTGCACCAAGTCGTGTGGTATCGGCATTCAGACGCGAGAAGTCACCTGTATACATGAGGTAAGATTACTGGCCATTCATACAGTGTGTTTGGAGCATAGAGTCAGTATTAATGATAGACATGTATATCTTCAAAGAGATTTTTTGAATAGGATACAAAAGGCAAACTCTACGGAATAAGAAGAAGAGATGGAAGGAAGTGGCGAAGTTTAGGGTCAATATTTTTTTTTAAACTCTTCTTCTTCTTCGGCGTGTCGATGGCAACTTCGTGTAAAGAGAAAAAGTATCTGTACGATAATCGTTTATTAAAATCTCTGCAGTATGCATTATTGTGCCATAGGTTAACACATGAGATATCCTAGCGTTTGTCGCGAATCGTCGCCGATAAGCGTCGACAAGTTCCTATCTGATTAGCCAGCGCTGATTTAGCAAAAAGTATGAAAACTGCCAGCACCGACCAGCGTTAACTATCAGCGCTTGTTGGCTGGTTACCAGCGTTCTACGTGAATACACCCTAACACTATAGTGCGCGCGGAACCGAAAGGAAAGTTGACCGCGCCTTAGGTAATAGATTATTATAGAAATAGATTGAGCGCCTTATTTATTTAATCTATTCCGGCGCCGTACTTCGCGACTGCAACACGCGTTGGAGGTTCCGGCTAGTTTAGACAAAACGCACATGAGATTGCAAGAAGCAAGAAGAGTCGCTACCTAAGGCGCGGCCAACTATGTAGTTCCGCGCGCACTATAGACTTAGCCATTTTTGGTCAAACAACTAAATCTTACATAAATCCATAAATTCTAAAGCATAATTATTAATGGCTTTTTTTGATTTAGTATAACCTTTATTCTAGTCCATAGTCTACATGCGACTATACGACTATACGACTATAAATCAGCACAACACTATTTACATGCAACAATTGCAATATGTTTCAATAAACTCCAGATCTAAAACTCTTTTATTCACCAGGTAACCCGAGGCGGCACAAACACGGTGGTGGTACCAAACAGCATGTGTCCTCAGCCACCACCCCCCGACCGTCAGTACTGCAACGTACTGGACTGCCCCGTCAGGTGGCACTCCGGAGAGTGGTCGAAATGCTCTAAGACTTGTGGGGGAGGGATAAAACAAAGAGAGGTTCGTAATCTATACTTAAGATTTTTGGTGAAACGCGAGAATAAATCTAAGTTTCTCCATAATTTTAATAGATATAACTATAGAAACCCAGTGGATAGCCTACAAAAATCTGTCTCGAGTGATTTAGAAAGGATTTAAAAATAATTTAAAAAATTAAAATTATACTGTATTTTTTACCGTAGTCAATACAGAAAGCATTTACTGAGACTCGAAAAGATTAATAAAAACAATACAAAAAAATAACAGGAAACAGATAACGTTATATATATAGGTACTTAATAGACGTAAATATACACCGTGTATATTTAGTATTTTGCCTCAACTTAAGACGCCCAAAAAATAGCTGGCCGGATTTTATAAAGAAAAACATAATAGTCAACAATCTTTTTTTAGAACAACCAAAACCTAATTTCCTCGAAAACAAGACGAAAAAAAAAATTTACATAGAAGAGAAGATTCAAATGTTGAAGTGTCTGTATAAATAGAAGTAAAAACTTTTCATAATATATTATTATACAGAGTCAAACTAAGTTAGCTAGCGAAACGCTGCAGACGTTGGGTCTAAATAAGATAAAATAAAAATAGAAATGATTTGCGATTTTTGTTTCTTGAAATACGAGTTGAAAAAATCTGTTTTCTTTTGTTTTATCATTATCATTGGTAACAATACCAATCATGTCTGTGAAGTTTACTAAATATAAACTGATTTTTATACTGATACCTTTTCCCGTCCCTATTATTTCCTCACACCAGGTGGAGTGTAAGCAGATAATGGCCCAATCCCACGTAGTGGAACGTCCTGCCTCTCTCTGCAGTTCACCTCGTCCTGCTGCTACTAAGTCCTGCAACTCAAGGCCATGCCTCCTGGACACTGCGTCACCAGAGATATCACTGGCTAACTCGTCTTATATACAGCACGATCCAAAGAAGAAAAAGGTATGGACTTACTTTTGAAGGAATCTAAAAAAAATATTATAATTATTCATTCCCAAATTTTACAGTTTGAGAGACGGTCTGATAGCTGTTCCAAAATACGATCTATTCTTATAAATTAAATTCCTACAATGATTACACAACGAAATAATGAAAATACCTATTTCGTTGTTTAGTTTTAGAGTTAATTGAACTTAATTTGTAGTAATTCCTTGTCGATTTCATTTCGCCTTTGCGATCTTCTTATTTTTTTGTGTTTAAATAATGAAGACGATTTAGGTACTTACAGAAGCATTAACAATTAAGGATTGTAAACTATTCTATCTAATTTAGGTGACAGTAAAGGTAGGCGGCTCAGCGACAATATTCTACGGCACCCAAGTGAAGATCAAATGCCCAGTGAAAGGGTACAATAGGACCAAGATACAATGGGCGAAAGACCACCAGATCATTAGCAAATCTAAGAAGTATAAGATTTCAAGAAAGGTAAGTTTCTTTTTGAATATTTTAATGTTTAAATTGTTAGATTTTATCTCTCAGTAAAGTCGTTTTATGAGTCGCAAGTTTCTGTGAGTTAGTGTGATAAAAAATAAAATAGTTTTTGCAAAAGCATTCAAACTTTGCCAAAGAGTTACGTTCGCACGCGACTCCGTAAGTTTTGGGACATGCTTTTATAAACGCAAAGCTTTTACTATGCATGGTTTTTACAATAAAAATATGGGTTTGTCCTTCCTTTTTTTTTGTCGTAGAGCTAAACGATGCAGTACTATAAAAAGCACGCTTATGATAAGTAAAATTTTACTGTTGAATTGAAGGAAATCAATATTAATTTTGTTTATTTATCCGTCTCATTATTTGCCTCTTTTCTTTTAGTGTATTATGCTGTTTTATTATAAAGTTTTAACAGAAATTGTTATCGTTTATTTTGAAAGTCTAGCACTAAGTATATCCAGAGAGCCTAAACAAATAGGAACCGCTTTCAAAACGTAAATTTTATCTACAACTACTTTAAACAGGATTGAAATAAGCTTTTCGATATGTTACGTCAGTTCCATACATTTTTGAAACTTCTTTCATGGTTATCGCTAATAATAGCATATCGGCCTTCAGGTCACACTGAACGCCATTTCAAAACACATTTTGCATTCACCACTTTGTAATCCAGGGTGCTCTTCGAATCAACTCCCTCTCACTCCGAGACCATGGAGTATATACCTGCGTAGCTGGTAGATCCAGTGCGAACCTGACGCTACTGGTGAAACCCAGGCCTGGAGAGTTTCCTTCAAGTGAAGAGATTGAGAGGCACAAAGCGTTGGATGAACCATCATCTCCACTCTCAGATAGGTAAGATTATTGTTTCAAAATTGATACAGATGAAGATGATGATTCAAAAGATACAGCTTTGATTGATAAACCTTTATCAACAGCAGAGCAGACGGTCGATACAGGGCAATGATTGGAGGCACATCTGATGACCAATCACACGAACAACGTCCGGGGGACTCCAGGAAGAACTATAAGAATAGACAGAAAGGTAAGCTAACGATACAGCTAATTTGAATTATATTACCAGTAAGCGTTAATTAAATATAACTATCAAATGAGATTACGTTAAAACTTCCATAAAAGTTTAGAGTACCTACTAACCTCAATAATTTTGATTAGTTATATTGAGGTACCACCTAAAAGCACACTGTAACGAAACAAATGAACTAAAGTGACAGTCAAACTCTCACAGTTTCTTGTTCATTGTGCTGGCAACTAATATCATTGCAAATATTATTATACATATATGTATTCAATCCGATGCGCATTAATTTAGTTTTCCTTAAATGTGTTTTATTCGACAAACTACCGCAGTACTGGAACCTGCAACTAAAATTACAGTTTTGCAGCAAATTCATTAAGACCCGACACTGCGGTGCTTCTCGAGTGCCCTGCAAACACTAGATAATTTTCGAATTAAAGTCTTAATTTTTCGTACATTTGAAAATTTTAAAGCCCTGTTTAAAAATTGTTAACCTATTTCTTCATTTGCTTGCTGCAGTTCGGATAAAAATATTTTGTACACTTTTTTGCTATCCTTAGTTTATTATTTTTGTTGAAATTACCTGTTTAATTAAAGAAGCAAATAGCAAGCACTTAAAACGTTTTTATGTTTATCTAAAAATTTTATTATTTTCGTAGTCATTCGAAAGTTTCAAAGGACCATTTTAGCAATACATAAAAAGTACTAGTCGATAAGAAACAAATTACATTGGAAAAATCATTGGGACAGATCAAAATTAAAGCTATACAATTTTTATACATTTTCGCTAAGTTGCCATTGTAGTATCAATTTTTATTATGAGATATCAAGAATGGTAAATAATTTATATTATCACAGGAAAAATAGACAAAGTACGAGACGCCCTATACGGCAACACGGCAACGACAAGCACTAAAGCGTCACCGAGCTTCAACTCACAAGAACGAGACATGTACGATGAACACGAGGTAAGGTCACATTGTAATATAATCTAAGACTTCTAAGAAAGAACATTGTGTTGATAAATCGTCTGAGAAACTTTATAAATAATATCTGAATGCTGTAATCTGATAAGGTTCAAAAGTACTAAGAAATTTTATAGTCTCTAACAAATAAACAACATATAATTTGACAAGGTTGTCTCTGAATTCAATTTAAAATATTGAAGTAAAACTCAACTAACCGTGGTAATTAACAGCCTAGAGTTCTGGGGATAGACGAAAATACAAATAATTTGGTTTTCAAAAAAAAAGACGCAGAGAAAATTAAAAACGTAACGTAAAGTAGTCGCATATGATGTATAACATCTGACATATCACCTTGGTAATAAGCAACATCAAAATTGCGGGGCTTTGTCAAGGTCGTTCCTGACAGCCAACTTAAGCATCGCGCGTCCTTATTGATCAAATCAAATAGCGCGCGCTTCCCCGGCTCCCTGTTACACACTTCCGTCCCTTAATTCACGAAATCACTCCCATAGATTTTTGGGGAATTATGTTCTGTGCACAGATTGCAGAAAAGCGAGAGGAAAGATATTAAACATCAAAAATTATTTCAAACGTAGTTTATACAATAACCGAAAACTTAGATTGTTATCGGGCTTTCTATCTGCTACCAACGATTACACAAAATCGTTTTCTAACAAAATCCAACCCAAAATCAGTAATTTATAATCACAAACCGATAATCTTCGGCCTGTTTCTACAGCGTAATGACAGTAATAAAATTTACAGCCGATTTTACGACTGACATAAAGTTGTTATATCTACGTAGATGATGTTGTTGCAAGATGACTTACTTATCGTACGCATAAATTCGTCATAATAATGTTTTATGGTTACTGTATAAAGCACTTTGTTACCTGAGATATTGTCTTAATCCTTAAGATGTTTTGGAAGAGATTATTTGTCAATCATTATTTTAGTAGCGACGAACAAGTAATTACATTATCCTTTTAACTGTCTTCACTAATCTTTGCTAATAAAACAGACTTCGTCGCGTTACCAACGTTATCATCAATAAGTATATTCAACCTGACATTCTTTACGTTTTTTGACTTATCCAGTAAATCACTTTCAAAAGACAATTTATCAACATAAACCTAAGCTAACCTAACCTAACAAAACTTGCCCGCACGCTGCTTGGAACGTTCTGTATTGAAGAAGAGTGCCGTCTCCTCCCAGATGCTACCGCCCAAAAGAAGCAGTGCATCCAGGGTACTGCCTTGCCTGCATTACATAGTTATGCAGCTTCAGGTGAGAAGTTCCCAAAACTGAGGGTAGTTGGAGATTTGGGTGGCATGCATTGCATGTGTTCTGGTTGTTATGATTTCATTTTTGGTGACTTTCTTTGAATTTTTGACATAATTTTAGGGTTTTGTAGAGAAGAATAAAACATCTGTGTAACCTAGTAGTCGGATATTTCTGTTTAAATCAATAACAAAGATAGCATGTCAATATTTTTCCTTAAACAATAAACCAAGTCAAATGGTTTTTTTTTTTCTCGTGCTATTTTTAAACACCCAGAATTCAATTGCCTTTTTTTCAATTCGACTATTTGGTTAGCTCAGACGATAGCATACAGGTATACTAAACATTTAGATAGTTTTAATTTTCATTGGGATTTTTACGCTCATGCATCATTTTATTTTTTCTTCATCATTTCGAAATAAATTAATTTACGTGGAGACCGTACTAGTATTAAGGAGATATTACTAACAAGAATCATTTATTTAGTTTCTGTACAAATGTAGCACACCTCAATTAAAAACTATTGACTCGATATTTTCTTGCCTTCATGTAAAATTCATGGATTTTAACTACCTTAATATCAAACTACTGTTACTGTTTTGTATTATTAATTTACTTCCAACTAAAAAACTCATTCCAACAACTTAGAACATTTTTAATTGATATGTTCAGGTGTTTTGGAATTTCCAGACTGGCAACTCGAGAGGCCAAAGGACTGTGGACTCCATCATCATGTATCAAAACTACGGGGTTCCCACCAAATCTCATTTTTTCAATCTTGAAGACAAACAGTTAGTTTTCCCTGAAGATGATGACTCTGATATCATTATTGTAAACGAAGATTACAATAAAAATGCTATTAGAAATGTTCCTGTTGATAGTCTTCAAGATTTGGATGAAACTACTACAGAACACAGGTAAGTTTCCCATCCATTTCACGATCATTGTGTAAAAGATGATAAGATGATAAAAATGATGAACACACTTTTAATTAGCATGCTATTGTGACTGTCATTGATGAAACCGGCAATCTTAAATATTACAATAATAAACTTTGTGAGGCTAGAAATAAGACAGACCCATTCATTTAAATTTCATTGAGTAGGAGCATTACCGCACGAGAAAGGTATATTTATCATTGTTTCTTTAGATTTGAAGCTCTGGATGCTCACGAGTATGTTTGGATGACATCCGACTGGTCTCCATGCAGTGCTCTCTGCGGAAAAACTGGCCACCAGATTCGAGGAGCTGTTTGCCAGGTTTGTAACTGAAATGTATCATTCTTATCACAAGCTGACGAATATTATTGTCTTGTGTTTGAGATTGTAAATCCTGGTTGAAAACTCTTTTTAAATCCTTCTTTGTTACTGTTTTCAATCACAACACTTCACCTTTAATTACTGTATTTGCTGTAAAATAAAAACGACAATACAACATCTTGCTGACATTCAATTTCATTCTCGAACAGCACAAAAAAGACAACAGCACAACTACGGTCGAGACAGAACAATGCCTGTCTCGAGGAGGTACGCCTCCTACCGTAGTGCGGGAGTGTGACGGAGAGAACTGCGCAGAATGGAGGACTGCGCCCTGGTCCGTGCCCAAGTGTCTTAGCAGTGGAGCTGGTGAGTAGCGTAGTACCTAAATGTAATATGACTGCAGTTTACATATATTTTACAACAGGGGCTGCAGGTGGTCCTAGTATACGTCAAAATAATCTAGACTGTTGAAAACAGTACTTAATTAGAATGATAGCCCCATCACTGCACTCTTGAATAGTAGGACCCAAAGTAATTTATTGAAATGCGGAATTTTAACGCGGCTTAGATCTCATACTTATACATCACATAGGTGAATTCGATATTTGGATAGTTTTCTCTTACGTACCTCTATCATGCGACATTCTAGGATAAAATAATTTAAAAAAATGTAGGTAACACCGATTTTTTTTTTCTTTGAAAGTGATGTGGCGCGCGCGTCATTGTTAAACCACGGGGCTTGAGAGTTAAAACGTCACAAAAGGGGTGGGACTTTATCGGTTTTGCTTTCTGCAATATAATTTAATTCCCTATTCTCATGGCCAGCCATCGTCCGCCGCCGCGTGGAATGCGTGGCGAAGAATGGCACGACGCTGCTGGAAGCTGCGTGTGATTCCTCCACCAGGCCAGAGAAGACGCAGAGGGATGCTAGTCCGTGCAGGGCAGCCTGGGCAGTTGGACCTTGGAGCAAGGTGAGTCCAGACTGATGATACTACTGCTGAATGGAGGCCTTTTACTAGGAAGGTAACCAGTGGAAGTAAATTATCTAGCTACTTTACACTCGTATCATATGATGCTGCACATATTTTTTGATAATAGGCATTTCCAGAAAGGGAATCCAATTCTGGTATAACAAAATATCAAGCCATTATTCCCCGACGGTTATGGCTGAGATGTATCCACCCCTGTATTTTGTTACTACCCTCATTTCTCTAGTCTGTTATGTTTTAAGTCCCAAAAAACAGTGCGCGATCCTGTTGTGAATTATTAAGATAGCAAGAACGAAAGCTGAAATTCTCAGCCATAATTGGACAAGTGACTTGAAGAACATTCTAATTCCACGGTTTTTTTTTTTGTATATGAAATCTTAGAACACAAAACACTAAGTGCGGATTTCACCGATGAAATTGAAGGCGTTCAGCATATCTAAACGCGTTCAAGAGCTGTCAGTGTAGAATATGCACCTAGCTTCTGACGTTTCATAAGTGCCCTTGTTGGTTTAAGTGAAATAAAATAATTTGAATTTGAATTCCACAACAGTTTTGACACTGACAGCAGCTCTTGTACGCATTCTGAAATGCTGATCGCGTTCAGTTTCATTGGTGAAATAAGCCCTTACGGCCGATTGCAGCTCAAATCGCTAAATATGTTTAACGCTAAACGTATTTGAAACATCGGTCTGTCAATCATTTGAAGATGACAGACAGAATGAGGTTCTAAATAAAGTATAATAATAGCTTAATCAACCTATAATGTTCCCACTTCTGGGACATAGGCCTCCTCTCAAAGAGAGGGGGTGGGCCGAGTGTAGGTTGGTGGACGTCACAATCATGTCTTCGAATTTTTGGTTCTAGGATATGCCGGTTTCCTCACGATGTTTTTCTTCACCGTTTTGAGAGCAGTGGTGATGAAATAGTTTACATAAAGTAAAGTGCCTGTCTGAGTTTGAATCTACGACACCACAACAACACACAATAACAAACAACAACACAAGATACCACACAAAAAAAACACAACAACTCTTAAGTCGCAGCCACCACTACTCTGGTTTTAAATATGTTTTCATCACACCTATTCGAAAAACGACAATTGCCTATAGAGGATAGCGGGAGCAAAATTCAACTTTGCTCCCTAGGGAGTTTGAGGTTTCTGTCTTTTGATTGGTCCACTCCGTGCTTTTGATAGCGTACTGATTTGCGTAGTTAGGTTGGAGGCAGTCGCGTGAAGGTTTAATGTATAAAAAAAATCGATTAGGTAGCTTTTTATTTTTCTCATAGGTAGTGATGAAAAATAGTGTGTATTACTTGGGGACAAAATATTTTGTTCTCGAGCGGCGTATATTGAATTCCTCGCTAAGCTCAGGATTCTACGTTAGAAACCCTCGCTACTCTCGTGATTCTACTATAGAATCCTTCGTTTAGCTCTGAATTCAAAATAACGCCCTGGAAGAACAAAATATTACTTTGTCCCCTTGTAACACAAATAACTATAATCGCTAAATACATAGTGATTTGAGGTGCAACCGGGCCTTAGTATTTCTCTAAGTAATTATTCCCCTCAAAAACTTTCAAAGAAATTCAAAACAATGTAAATTCATAATATTCAATAACATTGCTGTGTAAAGAAGTTCGCTGTAGCTTGTTCCCGGAACCTCGCAGCGGAATGAAGAACTATGAACAAGCTGTTCCTGCATTGAAAAGTTTACAGTGAAACTATTATAGCCTTTCAACATTATAGCCGATGTTCGTTCACTTTTAAGTCCATTAGTTCAATCGGTTTCTGGATAGTTGACCTAGTGGTTGGTTATGGATTATACGACTTCGTGTTTCTTCCATCTCCAGTTGGACAAAGTTTGGTTCCTATTAGAAATTAATTATTATAATATTATACTGCCATTTATGTATGTGTGCGTTCTAAAACATCATCTTCTCTGGTGGATAATAATAATATATATTATGTATACAAGGTCCTATTAAAATAAATGGACTTTTAACACAACGTTCAGTAGAATAACAAAAGATATCCAAGCAAAAAAACACTGATTAAAGTGATCTAGCTTCATCTTTCTGACTGACCGACCCCTTGACAATTCAAAAATACCTTTAAGGTGAATCCGCAGTTGTAGCCCGCGAAATTCAAATTTTCTTACGTTTTTTGTAATTTGCAGGTCAGTTTCAGGTTGTATCTTGATCAAAATATAATTCGCGACTATATCAGATATGTATTTATATATATACAGGGTGTTTGGCAGAACGTTGAACATACGAAAATGGTGGATAGGTGGGATCATCTGCTACTTACTCAGCCCTAATTTAACTGCCCCTGGTTTGTTTTTTTTTTAAATAAGTTGAAATTAATTTAAGTATTTTTTACATCTTTCTGTAAGTTTGAGCGTTTTAGAGAGTTTCTAGCTAACATCTGAATAAAGCAATAATTTTATAAGAATCTGCCAACATTAAAGATTAAAAAAAAAAACATTTTTAATAAAAATTACACTTTAAAGTGGTGAAAAAGGAACAAAGCAAAAAATGTTTTTTTTTTAAATATCCGGGGCCCACCCAGGGTCAAATAAATTAGGGCTGAGTAAGTAGCAGATGACCCCACCTATACACCATTTTCGTATGTTCAACGTTCTGCCAAACACCCTGTATATGTATATAGTAGGATAGTAGAATCTATTGCAGTAATTAATCGATTTAGACTAGAAGCATGAAATAATCCTAACTTTTAAGCTCAAACACGAATCGTACAATAATTTCGATTGACATTAATACATAGAGTAGAGTTTGTTCATACTCAAGGGACATCCTGTACGTGCAAAATTAATATAGCTTCATAAAATGAAAGCATAAACTAGAGTTATTGCTGAAATTTTATGTATTTAATAGTGGCACTAAAGTATCCTAGAGGAAAATCTGATTTTAGGATTACTATTTCCTTATGTGTTAGATGCGTCACCTTCAAGCATTTAACTAGGTACTGGAAATCAAAGTAAATTACAAAAAAAAAAAAAATGTTCTTTGACCCCTATTAAACACAAAATATAATACACACTGTTGACAATTTTATAAGTGTCACTATTTATGCAATTAAATAAGTGATAAATAGTTGAGTGAATAATAAATAAATAAAGTTCATTATAATAACGTAAAAGTATTAGTAACAGATAAAAATGTCAGGTCAAATCAATTAATGTCAAAAGCACAAAGCAAAATAACTACTAGGTCTATCAGTTTTTTAGGGGTATGAGGAACAGGGTGTAAAGTTCACTCATCCACCATAGAAAAGGGAGGATCCTCCAACCAGACGGGTGTTATGTCTGGCGGGCACTTGCCCATTATGTTGATTTCGGATAGTCTTATCTATGTTATTCGCTCAGTAAACTCTAACTGCGAGATGTAGGAATTGTGTGACGTCATGTCTTTTTGTTTCGTAATTTTTGTATGTGGCGGTCTAACCGCTACATCACTCCCCTCCGGAGACCGGAGGTCGATAGTGGGCTGAGTCTTGGATCTTGCGATGCTTCACAGTGCCAGCTGTGGTTCCAGTGAGTCGGAACCGGGTGCCGCATAGTTCACGGTGAGTCGGAACTGTCTGCGGTGATTCCCCAGTGAGTCGGGGAGGCGCTGCGTCGTCATCCAGTGAGTCGGATGTGGTACAGCGCCGGGTTTTTGGCTGACTGCTTGCGTCGACCAGGAGAGGGTAGAATAGGCTCTGCTTGTGAGACCGGCCGGAAGTGCAGGTGCTGTGCCAAGGTTGCTGATGAGGCTGAGGGTGATGACCAGGAATGCGCGTTCGCTGCATGCTGGTGGTCAGGATACCCGTTGAAGCCGTGGGTGCTGGCTGGCTGTGTGACTCGCCTCACGAAAGCTTGCGGGAGTGATGATGATGACGTCACGCTGAAGTAGTTGCACGAAGGCTGCGTTGACGTTCATACTCGGGGTCACCAATTTAGGGGTATGAGGAACAGGGTGTAAAGTTCACTCATCCACCATAGAAAAGGGAGGATCCTCCAACCAGACGGGTGTTATGTCTGGCGGGCACTTGCCCATTATGTTGATTTCGGATAGTCTTATCTATGTTATTCGCTCAGTAAACTCTAACTGCGAGATGTAGGAATTGTGTGACGTCATGTCTTTTTGTTTCGTAATTTTTGTATGTGGCGGTCTAACCGCTACAGTTTAAAGTCAACAATGGCTGATGCTTTTTGACTAAGAACACATTTGTCATTGTTGGCTCATTTCAGGAATTTCCGAAAATAAGGCTGTAAAGTGTACCTAATGTTTGAATCAAATAGAATAACATTTATTGTTGACAAACTAAACCATTATCAATATGCCGATTGCAGAGTGGAAAAATAACATTTTTTATATAAATAACAATATAAGCTGTGCGGTGCATCGCGTCGCATCTGTGCAGGAATAGGTCAATGCTCAGCTAAATGCCGTGACTTGAGATGAACCTATCGTCAATAGCGCTGAATGTATGTGTGTTACGCAATTACCCGCAGGACTCTATACTATAATATCTTAGAAAAAGCCATTCTTACTATCTTAACTTTACCCTTCCCATATCTCCAGTGTGTAGGCCCCTGTTCCTCAGTGGGTCGCCAGCACCGGGCCCTGCGTTGCGTGTGGCGCGCCATGACAGGTGCCCGACGCCGAGGCCGGGAGCGCAGCGCGGGCGCCGCGTGCGAGGGGCTCGCGCGCCCCGGTGTCAGCCGACCCTGCCAAGTACATGCCTGTGTTAATAAAGGTAAAGGTGGGAAGATTAGAGGTTAGCTTGGCCTTCTATAAGGCCCACTTGCATAAAAAACGAGGAATACGGTCCCCGTCAGGAGAAGCTATACATTTTGTAAACAAAGAACTTCTACTAAGTTACGTAGTGAAACAAATTCATCCCAAATTCAATCAACTCAAAGTAACTTAAGTGTAATACGAAAATAACAAGCAATTTCAATTAGTCGGGTTATATTTTAACGATATAAATCGCTGTCGTCTAATGTTTTGTACCCTAATTACGTAATACATGCTCAATCAGAATTTGAATTGTTTTGAAACAGATTGCTAATCCATTGCTTCATAAGTTCGAAAAAAAATCTGCTCAACAACGTAAATAACGCAATGAATGTTGTTGAACTGTCAAAATGAAACAAATTAGTCGGAATCTTTAACGAAAATGTGTTGCGTGATTAGATAGCTGGTCCGCAACTCAGACGCGTTCCTGTACCACAAAATATTAGACGACAGTGCAGTGCTTTATATCGTTGAATTTTGGATATTTGCTGTTGATTGAATTGTCGCTACGTAACTTAGTAGAACTTTTTTGTTTACAAAATTTATAGCTTCTCCTGACAGGGACTTTAAACAGTTTAAGACATCATTCTGTCTCTGTCATCTTCAAACGATTGACAGAAACAAAAAGTTGTTCTAAATTCGTTTAGCGCTAAACGTGCTAACTGATTTTAGATGCAAGCGGGCGTTAGTAGTGCTGTAGTTTTTTACTTCTGCTTTGTTTAATTTAGCTGTATTTTTTCCAGGGTTTGGTTTTGTAAGCCTTGGGCTGTACTACAGTATAAGTAACAATATTTTACATTCATAGAAAACGGCCGAAACACGCGCTTCGAAAATATCAGTGTACGTAACAGTACTGAGTGCACGGCGGTTACCCATGAAAGACGTAGGTAATTATTTTAAGGTCACTGCCGAGACAAACAACTATGGACTCAATGTCTGAAATAAAGAATTTTAATTATAATTTGAATTTGGAAATACTGTTACTTTCTTATACTGTGGCTGTACTATGAGGTGTTATGATATTGCAAAACAATTATGGAACTATGGCCCTTAACACGCTATACTTTTTGTACATTGTATTTTATTATTTTGCTACATTTTTTGCATGAAAATTGAAATCACTTGTAACATATATTATTATTAGCAGGTACTCCTATCCTGAGCCATTGGCACCCCTGTAAACTTTCCAATAAAGACTCAATACAATTTTAAAAAAATCCTGCCTGAAACTTACCAATTTTTTTTCCTTATTCCATGATAAAAGTTCTGTTTAGTTTAACTTTCATTATATTATATTATATATCATTATATTATAATGATTATATTATTATATTTTATTCATTCATTTTATTATATTTCATTATATTATAATGATTAGAAAATGTCAGGGTCAAAGTACGAACAGACATGTATATTATTCATGTCTGTTCGTACTTTGACACTGACATTAAGAGTGTTTATTCTGAAAGTTGGCAACGTCGCAAATAGATGTCAAATATTTCGCTGTTTTGATTAATTTGATAATATTTCTGTATGGAAATAAAAAATGTGGCTAACTAGCGAACTAGAATATTGATTATGAAATGCAATAATTAATATCGTAACACCGAATAGTTACTTTTAGATGTAAAAAAAGTATTTGGAAACTTTCCAAATGCCTTTTTTTCACCTAAAACGGGTACAACATCAAATTCAATGTTATAATTGCAATTCATTGTTAATATTCTAGTCAATTGGTTAGCCACATTTCTTATTTCCATACAGTATTATTTCCAAATTAATCGAAACATGTAAATATTTGACAGCTATTTACGACGTTGCCAACTTTTAGGATGCACCCTCTTAAGTACAATCCAGGTGAATTTGACAGGCCATCTTGCACCGCAAATAACTAAATGCGTTTAGCGCTAAACATATTTAAAACATCATTCTGTTTCTGCCAATCGTTTGAAAATGACAGAAAAAGAATGACGTTTTAAGGGTACGCTAGTCTGTCATTTTTCCATACAAACGTAGTATGGTGATTACTCCTCTGTTTGACGATCAGAACTAAAAATTATATCGTGGAAGTTATGAGCGTTGAAACGTCCATATTTCAACAATAATTTTAACTCGTGTTTGGGCGTTAATAAATAACTTATGTAGTAAAAAAATGGCAAAATAGAAACCGTACAGAGATAGATAATTTATTCAATAGTTAAAATAAATTTTTATTTTGGATATACATTCAGTCGTTTTTTCATAATATCTATACGCCCAAACGTCTGTGTGGCTACCATGAGTTTCATTTTACCATCTCGATCAAACGCATCGACCGCGTTTGGCACTCCGATTGGCAGACGGCCAGCTTTCACCGGTGAAGGGCCAATCGGAACGCCGAACGCGCTCGATGCGTTTGATCGAGAAGGTTAAATGAAACTCATGGTAGCCACACTGTTCATGAAATTTTACGCGCTCGTTTTCGTTTTATATCATTGCCTAGTTCACTAAATAAATAAATAGATAAATAAAAAAAACTACTTAAATAAATAAATCATTAAATTAATTAGCATGCATATTAGTTACACCGGGAACCAACGAGGTCGACACGTTGACTAGTGTACCCTTAATAATAAATGTGTGAATTTGTAGCGTAAGCGGGCCTTACTCCTCTCCACCTAGAACATAACCCATTTGTATCGTTCAATGCTCTAGCATCACTAACGAATGTTTCCTTCACAGACGGCATCTGCCGGGACAGCTCCCGGTTCTGCGAGAACGTAAGAGCGATGAACATGTGCGCTCTAAAGCGGTACAGACAGCAATGCTGCAAAACGTGCTCCGATTGAACGCAATCATTGGCGGGTTCATGTTCAGAGCCAGTTGAACGTAAAGGTCGCGAATCTGAATGACGGTTATGGATTCAAAAATGGAAGGATATGATGACATAATTTAAAGGGCTACATGGACGAATGAGATCTGGTTTCATTCAATAATGCGATTTGCTAAACTCTCAAGCTATATGAGTTGAAATATTCTCAGATGCGGTCGAACATAATTAATTTTCTAAGTATTTTGGCCGACGCAATTACCGAATTACGTTGGTCTGGTCCCGCCCTAAATTCCAATTGTGGATTAGTCATTCGAAATTCAACTACAGATAATGCCATATATCATAGGATCGACCCAAACTTCTACTGAATTAATAACGGCCCATTAAAATGTTGTCATCAAACCCCAGTTCAAAATTTAAGCGTGTTCGATTGTAAAATGGCCGCTGCGCCGTTTCAACTAGTCCGAGCCCTGTCAAGTAAAATATTTACCTACCTACTGATCGATTTCAGAGCGAGAGTGAACCAAAACTTCGTACGATCATTAATTATTTACGTACATTCGAGACTCGAGCGAATTTCGAATCAATAGTGTGACTCGAGCCTAAAATCGTGTTCCAATTTCAATTCTTGTGTTTAGTGTGCAAATTCATAAAATTCAAAGACTCAAATGAAAGAAAGAAACAAATTCTTGTAGATTGAAATTCGAATGAATGAATTAATTGAATCCGTCTCCGACATTCAGATTTGAATGAGCGCTTTCTAGTGAAATTCGAAATGAACTTTTTAAAGGCTAAGGACAGTAAGTGAAGTGTCGTACACAAAATTGAATTAGTTTTAATATCTGAAGAATGTAATTCTATCAAAATACTTTATGAATGAAGATTGTAATGTATTCAAACATCAACGCAATTTATTATTCTTGTATTGAAGCAAGCCTTTCCGTTGTGTTAATTTTATCTGATCCAAAGGTCAAAAATATTTTTAATAACGCTCTTTTTCCTAAAATAAACGAGTTTTTTTGTTAATTAACAACTTAATCAAGCCTTTTCCCTGAGGCAGAACGGGCATATTAACAAAAGGTACTTAGTGCAGTAATTCGTCTGTTCGACATTTTACGTTCAGACCCGCTGTTAAATTCATAAACCGGCAATCCTGCTTGCTATACCAGCAAAGGTTTGATCGACGGCGAAATGAACCATTTCGCGCGTGGCTCAGTTTCGTTCGGGTCATAACTAAATTTTCCGTGTGACTGGAGTGAAAGGACCCGTACGAAACTTGTTCGTTCTTTTGCTTCAATACCCCAATCTTTTGAATGAATACTTTTTTTCCATTCTTTTCCGAAAATGGACTCTTCAGTTCTTTTTTTTAAATTTCGTTCAAACAATTGATTTGCTGACAAAGGTACTTCCAAAATTCAATCGCGTTCGATGATCCGATGGATAGGTTGTGTGAGAGAAAGATAGAATTACAAGCGAGTGTGAAAGAGAGACAGCTAATTGTAAGCACGATAGTTCTAGTCGTGAAGCACAGCTGACCATACAAATGGTTGATATTGAATATTTATAAAAAAAATGTAAATTATTTCAAAAGTATAGCCCTCGAATTGATTATGTAAGTAGTAAACAAAATATTTAGTAAAAATGTTTTGTACTATATACAAATAATGTAAATATATATTATGTAATATTATTATTATTATTGAGCACACTACGCTACGCTTGGCTCCTATATGATATGATAAAGCACAAAATTAATAAGTTAATCAATAAAAAATTAGGAAAAAAATATTTAGCAAAAATTGCCAAAAGAAAAAAAAACAGAATGTATTAAAGTACAGTCATGTTCAAAATAAAGTGCTGATTCATTTTGTTCTTATATTTTTTCTTCACAGTCGTAGATAGATTCGTTTATAGGAATAAAAATGTATGTATATTGGACATATTAATTAAAATAATTGTGTAGAAAAAACATTTCTGATGAAAATTATAAAGCAATACGATTCGCTTATACATTTAAAAATGTAAATAAGTATGCGAATGCATAAAAAATTGTTATCAAACCCTTTTGTGGATTGGGTTTTAGTTAAAATTTAATAGTTTAATTTTTTTCCTTTACTAAAACTACAATTTAAAAGCTCACTAAAACTGACGAGTTATTCATTTCTAGATTTTCTAGTTTTGTGACTCATCTTTGTCACAGTCTTCCCTACAAGGGAGTTAATATGTTTTTAGTAAAACCTCGGTGCAGTATTATGAATTACGAAGTATATAATAATTATGTTTAGATAAACAATTTATTGTCAATTGTTAGTGGCATTAACCCAATTTGTATATAATTGAAACTATATAGCTATGCAAACATTGTTCCAAAGTATGAGGCATTATTTACGAGTGGGTTTTTATTACTAAATCAAAATTTTAAAATTTTAAAACATAAATTGTTTTAAATTAAATAAACTGAAAACAGCGGCTCTGATTCATTAAACATGATGAGGAAGAAAGAAAAGAAAAAGAAAAAGTTGAGGAATAAAAACTCATTTGTAAATTAGGTTATAAAGGCTCACAAATTCTCTAAGACAATTAAGTAAATGTTTTAGTTTTAAGTACGCAACTTTCCGTAAACTTAGAAATTTAAAATAAATGTATGTTGACATTATGACTTAATGCTTAACAATGTTTTTTTTTTCTTTTTGAAAATGTTTTTTTTTTTACTTTTTCTTAACGTATTGTACAGTTCGCGTCAAATAACTTTGCCGCTCTGAAGTTAGGTTGCGCATGCGCGCTGGCATGCGCACTACTGTTTTTTAAGGCAGATTGACTACTGCGCAGTCAATTGTAGCCTACTTCAGAGCGGCAAAGTTATTTGACGCGAACTGTACCTACGTGTTTATTTCCAGTTTTTTTAATTAATATTTTGTGTTTTTGTTTGTATGTACAAGCTTATGTAAAATACTTCATATCAATCAAATACTGCCAGTTTTATGAAAATAAAATTTTGTTTGTTATCGCGATTGTACCTAACTAATGCGTCAACTTTAAGCCTATTGTCTACTATGACATTATTTTTTACATTATTGTTGAAAGACTGTAACAATGTTCTGCGTACCTTAAAGTACCATTTTGCTCATTTTGAAAGTCCTGTCGGTCTCACCGTGAAAACTTAGATGAAGTGACCTGTCAAAATAGCATCAATCCCTAGCATGAGGTGGAATGACAGATCACCTCAAACCATTTATTTCAAAGAAGTGTATAGAGTGCCGCAAGAATTCTTGAGATAAAGTTGTAAATTACCAACTGGTAACGGTGGGGCTTCCACGTTATAAGTTACTATTGCAGCTTGCATATTACGTTATTTCATTATTCTCCTGCCCTTATCCCAATTTATTTGTGGCCGCCGTAACATGTACTTTCTTCCATACTTCTCCATTAGTCGTCATCTCGTTAGCCACCCCCTTTCTAGCCATATCATCCTTCACACAGTCCATCTATTCTTTCTTTGGTCTTCCCCTACTCGAAGACGTTATTTGCAGATTGCAAATAATAAGGTTTTTTTGTACTATCGAAGAAATTCATTTATATTGTACATATACACTGTAAGGACTATTTCTGCTTGTAGCGCTCGGCAGCTATAGAACCGAGGTGGTAACAGATGAGGTCATCGTGTTCACGGGATTATGTGCTTATATACATGAAGTTCTTTGATAGTACCTACTTGTCAAAGTAGACAATAGAGGTGTATAAAAATTGTTGTTTTGTTCTGCGTACTTAACATATTGTAAACCTAACAGTAATAATATTAACAATGTAACAATTATAATTTGTAAGTCTCAGAGAATAAGTCCAAATTGTACATTGTACCAAGAATTTTCAAATAAAAAATATATTATATGAATAAGTTACTCATACTTGAGTTTTATTTATGTCCTTTACGCATACGCATACGTAGGTACAGACGCCACTGCACATCAACCTACTCCAATCTGTCAAATGTTACCAATCAACTTTGAACCTTATTCTTTAGAGATAAAGTTGAAAATCTATTAAAGAAATTTGACAGATTGTAGTAACTTGATGTGCTGGCGTCTGTACCTACACACCGGTCAGAAACTACTATACTCCATTTGAAATAAGATTAGACATTTAACTAAACCATTTTTACAGTCCGTTCAACCGATTTTGACTTCTATTGCGTTGGTGGCATGACAAATGGCAGCTGCAGTAAACAGTTGGTATTGTAACCACTTTTTTGCTTTTAATGCCATCCTTATGCCTACGGTATAGAAGTCAGAATTGGTTGAACGGACTGTAAAAAAGGTTTGTATAAATGTCTAATTATTATTTTAAATAAACGGAGTATAGATAACTAGGCTACTGGATCAATTATGGGGCAATTTTACTACTTCTGCCTCGGGTAACGTTCAGAATTAATAACGTTTCCTTTCTCTGGCAAAAGTCTTCGAATATTTTTACTATTAATACAACTTTTTGAAAAAAAGCTGCTTTAAAGAGCGTTAGTTAAAAACCTGCCTGAAATTCAGTATCCTTCAATAATACTATTACCTATTCATACCTATTACAGTATGTTCTATGATAAGTAATTTACTTTTGATGTTGACTGTACTTTTCTCCCGGAAAAACTGAAAGTCGAATTACCTACGTGAGAAAAGCTTTCAGTTGGAAGTCCTGCAGAACTGCACAAATAAAGTGCAACGCTTCAAAGACCAATGAAGAAAGACTTTGAAACAATATTGAATCCCCCGATAAACTAGTCCAGCAAACTACATTTCAAATTCAATTTGTTCCATCCGCCATCTTTAACTGAATTCTCCAAATTCAAATCGCATGAACGTCCCCTTTCAAACAAGCGCATCACTATTCTCCGGTGACGTCACAACCATAACTCCTCTGATTGGCTGGCTGGGTGGCGCGCATCGCTGCGTTAACTCTGATTGGACTAATGAATCCGGGCTGATTGCATCATACCGCATTGCATAGTGATTGTGTAGATAGAACAAAATGCTCGCACAAAGGTTTTGTAAAATTGCATTTCTTTTGTTTTTGAGCATTAAAATTACTGAGTTATAAGTAACAGTATTATATCTTCAATAGAAAGCGGCAGAAACGACGAGCTTCGAAATCTCAGTGTATATCAGTACGCAACAGTATCGAGTGCGCGGCAGTTACGCACGGACGACGTTGAAGGTTCATCTACCTACAGAGCGATCGAAGTTAATTATTTCAAAGTCACTGCCGAGACTTAATACTGTTAATTATAAATACTGTGCTTTACATAATCAGCCTATAATTTTCCCACTGCTGGGACACAGGCCTCCTCTCTGTGAGAGGGAGTGGGCTGTAATCTACCACGCGGGCCCAGTGCGGGTTGGTAGATGTCACACAACATGTCTTCGAATTTTTGGTTCTAAGACATGCCGGTTTCCTCACGATGTTTTCCTTCACCGTTTTGAGAGCAGTGGTGATGAAATAATTTTGTACAAAGTGAAGCGCCTGTCTGGGTTCGAACCTACGACCTAGAATTCGAAATTCACGGCTAAGCTCATAGAATAGAATACTTTTATTTCGGACAAAGTCCATAGGGTTAGTAACAATTTTACATAACATCTAATGTTAGTAGGTACATACACGGATTTACATTAAATTAACATTCAGCGTGAAGCTGCATCCACCTCCGCAACATCGGGGAATCCCACCGATCTGCGAACACAGTGAGAATACTGTTGGTGCTACCGCGAACGCGTGGCATCATCTTATGAATTACTTGAAATGTTTGTCGCTAAAAGGCCTATAAATCCTTCATAATTTAATAATACAGTAAGCATTTTTTCTAGTCCAATTGGGTAAACAAACATGTATGAAACAATGTACAAAACGCATCACTCAGACATTTGAAGTCACTGCGTCTATTCTGTAAAAATCTCATCCTGAAAACATAGATGAAGTGATTTTGAAGTGAGCTGTCATTCCACCCAATGATTGATACTATTGACAGCTGACTTGACCAAAGTCTACCAAACTGTTTACCATAGACATAGAGAATGGACTGAGCGTTCCGTATTTAGTTGTGCAGTGAATACAGACCGAGTAAGAGAGAGCAAAATGTACGTGTAGTAGTTGTCTCTTTAGTAGTACCTACTACAGATATTGGCCGCACACACTTTCTAGAGAGTTGTCACTTTTGTGAGGCTAAAGGACATCGCTCATTATAGCAGCACCGCTCCGACACGGCAAATACTTGTCATTCAAGTCTATTTTACGATTACTAAACAGAATAGTGGACGGCTCGCGGGCAGTGAGCGGAACGCCGCACAGTGGGTCGAAACCATGATTTTAGTGACTTAGGGCCCAACTTTGTTTTTTTACTTTTTTCTTTATGCGGATCGATAGAGCTCATTAACCTCAATAATAATTGCCCTGATGTCTTTTTTCCTAAACTTAATATTTTGGGTAGAAAAATGTGTTTTTATTTTTTTTTGTATGGAGCGGATCAAATTAAATTAAATTCCTGCTAAGTGGTGTGAGATCCCGCTTTGAAACTTTATTTTTCTTATACCTTGTCTAGTCTACTATCATTTGATGCTATAAACATGTGCATAAAGTTGCAACTCTGCCAAATAAATGGATAGAAAAAAATGAAAAATTACATATAATAAAAAGCTTCATTTTTTATTTTTGTAAGGTCTTTTCAGTTAAATTTGATATGGAATAGTAAGTGAAAGCACGTAATAATACACATAATTACTAACAACCAACAACAATACATTTAAAAGGTCCCTAATTAGCTTAAAGTTACAAATATATACATTATTTAAAAATGTGGATCTATGATTTTCAATTTGTTTGTTTAATGACTTTAATTAGTTTATAAAATGTTATATACATATAGGTAAACTGTCGGTAGAGGCAGCGGAAGCTCGCATTAAAGATTTCCGGAATAATAGAGAGAGTCATTCTAGAAAAGTAAGTAGAACGATGACAAAATGTCGTGAAAAATATACTCATTTTGTTTACCTATAGGTATGGCACCAAAGTGCCTAATCAGTTGTCATCAGTTCATTTTGTTTGTAATTACTTTGACCTGAGGCTCCATCAAAGCCCCATTTGCTTATAAGCAGTAACTCTGTTGCCGAGTCCAAATCCAAAGCAATCATATCTGAAAGCCTAGAAAGGGAAAAAAGGCTAGAGATTTGTAATACTGAAGTTGTTGAAAATCTACCACCATCTACTACAGAAGCTTCGACATCTACGTTTACACTTTAAAAACCTTTCGAAGAATTGGGCTCCAGGTAAAAACGAACGGATTTGGACTCGGCAACAGAGTTACCGCTTTTTACCGATTAAGCACTTTGGTGCCATACATATAGGTAAACTGTCGGTAGAGGCAGCGGAAGATTTCCGGAATAATAGAGAGAGTCATTCTAGAAAGGTAAGTAGAACGGCGACAAATGAGATTTAATACTGAATAGTAAGTAAAGATGGGTACATACTAATTAGTAAAGGTAAACTAAGTTACTGCTAACTGCTAACACAAGTAATCTAAAAACCTATAGGTATGGCACCAACCGTCGCCGTTCTACTTACCTTTCTAGAATGACTCTCTCTATTATTCCGGAAATCTTCCGCTGCCTCTACCGACAGTTTACCTATATGTATGGCACCAAAGTGCTTAATCGGTAAAAAGCGGTAACTCTGTTGCCGAGTCCAAATCCGTTCGTTTTTACCTGGAGCCCAATTCTTCGAAAGGTTTTTAAAGTGTAAACGTAGATGTCGAAGCTTCTGTAGTAGATGGTGGTAGATTTTCAACAACTTCAGTATTACAAATCTCTAGCCTTTTTTCCCTTTCTAGGCTTTCAGATATGATTGCTTTGGATTTGGACTCGGCAACAGAGTTACTGCTTATAAGCAAATGGGGCTTTGATGGAGCCTCAGGTCAAAGTAATTACAAACAAAATGAACTGATGACAACTGATTAGGCACTTTGGTGCCATACCTATAGGTAAACAAAATGAGTATATTTTTCACGACATTTTGTCATCGTTCTACTTACTTTTCTAGAATGACTCTCTCTATTATTCCGGAAATCTTTAATGCGAGCTTCCGCTGCCTCTACCGACAGTTTACCTATATGTATATAACATTTTATAAACTAATTAAAGTCATTAAACAAACAAATTGAAAATCATAGATCCACATTTTTAAATAATGTATATATTTGTAACTTTAAGCTAATTAGGGACCTTTTAAATGTATTGTTGTTGGTTGTTAGTAATTATGTGTATTATTACGTGCTTTCACTTACTATTCCATATCAAATTTAACTTAAAAGACCTTACAAAAATAAAAAATGAAGCTTTTGATTCTATGTAATTTTTCATTTTTTTCGATCCATTTATTTGGCAGAGTTGCAACTTTATGCACATGTTTATAGCATCAAATGATAGTAGACTAGACAAGGTATAAGAAAAATAAAGTTTCAAAGCGGGATCTCACGCCACTTAGCAGGAATTTAATTTAATTTGATCCGCTCCATACAAAAAAAAATAAAAACACATTTTTCTACCCAAAATATTAAGTTTAGGAAAAAAGACATCAGGGCAATTATTATTGAGGTTAATGAGCTCTATCGATCCGCATAAAGAAAAAAGTAAAAAAACAAAGTTGGGCCCTAAGTCACTAAAATCATAGTTTCGACCCACTGTGCGCCGTCACACGTCGCGCCGACAACATGCTTCAAGCGAGCGAGGAGCCCGGTCCCCGGCGAAGAAACGCCTGCAGACGGTATGCATGTCAGCGCCTCGCCGTCGGCGCGGTAACGCCTCGCTTGTGAATGAACAACAAGCTGACTCCTCACCCGTGGCTTGCCGCTGCCGGCAGCAAGCGGTCGCCGTGCCGACGGTGCTTTGGCGACTAGTGGTCGCCTTGTTTACGGTGCGTTGGCGACTAACTTTCGCCTCGATTACGGCACGTTGGCGACTAGATTTTTCGAGGCAGTGCCGGGGCGTTACTGCGCTGGAGCGGTGCTGTTATAATGGGCTATGTTCTTTACGCTCACGCGCTCACGCTCGCACACGCTCTATGTCTATGATTTTTACTGTGAGATTTTAGAGAATAGATCGGCTGGTATGAATAGTTATGGTAGTCTTGATATCTACATAACTAACCGCTTCTACAGATTTATTTCTCAAAATCAAAATCTCAGTACGCCGTATGAAAAGGAAAGAAAAATATACTTTAAACACGATGCTATTTACATACTTATTTTGCTCTTGCAAGTATGGATCGAGAAGAAACTAGTAGTACTAGTAAGAAGAGCAATGGTGACTTACGAGTTGAAGGTCGTAGGTTCGAACCCAGACTGGTACTTTGTGTAATTTATCACCACAGCACTGCTCTCAAAACCGTGAAGGAAAACATCGTGAGAAAACCGACATGTCTTAGAATCAAAAATTCCAAGACATGTGACATCTACCAACCCGTACTGGGCCCGCGTGGTAGATTACGGTCCACTCCCTCTCACAGAGAGGAGGCCTGTGTCCCAGCAGTGGGAACATTAATAGGCCGATTATGATGTAAGTACGGGTCATGTTATTTTCTTCTCTTCGCTAAGCACCATCTGTGTACACCTAATATCTATGATACCATGCTGTGTATAGTGAACAGATCAGCTAGATAACAAGTGGGGCTGAGTTGACAGATAACACCGGACGCAGATATTAAATTGTTTACTTTAGCGAGAGAAAATCTGATCTGCCAAGACGACCCGAAAACAAAAAGCAGGGGTAGGTACTAGCTTACTTTTTTTCGAAGCGTTTCGTTGTATTTTTAAACCCTCATAGCTTCGGCCTGGATAATGCTAGAGAGTTCAAATTCTCAGTCATCATCATCAGCCTATTAATGTTCCCACTGCTGGGACACAGTTTGGTTCTAAGACATGCCGGTTTCCTCACGATGTTTTCCTTCACCGTTTTAAGAGCAGTGGTGATGAAATTATTTACACAAAGTAAAGCGCCTGCTTGGTTTCGAACCCACGAACTACAACTCGTAAGTCGGAGCCGTTACCACTAGGCCACCACTGTTCAAATTCTCAGTATAAGGTGTAATTAATAGACTTATAAAAGTTACAAAACACACAAGGTTTCATTTGTCTAGTCTGAATTTTAATAATACTTTAATTAGCTGCCTCGTTGGTCTAGTGGTCGCAAGCGCTACTGCTGAGCTGGAGGTCCTGGGTTCGATTCCCGAATCGGGCAAAGTGTTATTGGGTTTTTCAATCTGGAATTTCTCAGTAGCACCCCGGAGTCAGGATTTCTGCCCGGGTGATGACAATAGTTTCGCCCCCTATTACATAGGACTCAAACATAATTATGTAGTTGGCGAAATGTGGGTCTCCTATAGATACTCGTACACCTCTAGGCGTGATGTTATGTTATGTTTTGTTAATACTTAAGAGACAGATACATGCCAGTGACCTTGAGTGGTTAGCTTGCGTGTTCTGTACTGAGCTCACGCAACGCGTCGTACATCCAGCCAGTAATAGAACTCGCGCATCAAGGAGCGCTGTCACCAATTTGACGCATTATTAATTTATTATACAAAAAACAGAAGGTATTTTAATAAAACTCGTAGATTAAAAGATTAATATTTTAATTATCCTTAAAATGGTGAAGGTTTCAGAATAATACGCTAGACAGCTTTTGAATAATTATTAGTTTTTTATCCGCGTTAGACACAACTTTACAAATTAATTTCACTATGTAATGTAAACATAATCTAAAATATTCGTATATTAAATTATTAAGAAAATGCTCTAATTTAACATACATTTATTCCAAATCATTAACACCACTCGTTTAGACGTAATTTCCGGTATAAAACCATTAAAAGTAGCTTGTCGTCGCCTTAAGAGGGTTTACGTCGTACGGCATTTTATACAAACTTTCAAGTTTTTGTTTTTCGAAATGACTAAACCGATTTTAATGAAACTTCATACGCATCACCTTGGTACGTATTTTTCTGTTCTTTTCTTCTTGTCTGTTTTAAATGTGTGTACATAAATGGTTATATAAATAAATAAATAAATACGCATATGCAGGATACAAAGATCTAAAAACTTAGATATGAACATTTTCATTTTAAAATTATTAACCTTACTATAGTTTTATATCCTGGAGAATATAAAACGATGGTAAGATTAATAATTTTAGGGATTAAAACATAGGAATACAGTTGTCTGTTGAATTAATGCCGGTCATTGATCTAATGCAACATTTTTGGGCTTTGAATACCCTTTCTCGTTCCCTGCAGTTCCCCCAAAATACTACTCCGTATCTTAAGATAGAGGCAACCAGACCATGGTAAGCTATACTGATGGTGTCAATATTAACTTTTTTACAAGTTGTAGAGAATATAAGCTGCTCTACTTAACTTTTTGCAGACTTCTTCTGCCTGCTCTTTCAATGTCAATTATTATATTGGGTTCCGTTTTTTCATTCGGACTTATGGAACCCTAGTAATACTTTGTACCTACCCATCTTCAAAATAAACGATAGCTAATCCCAGCACTCCCAGCAGACAAGTCGATAAATTCTACCTGGAGTACAATCTAATTATTTCCCGGACAGTAATGATATTCCCAGGGCTGGCACACATGCAAATAAGCTCGACAAAGTTGTCACAAACATTGTTATAGCTTTAGTACACAGTCGTGTTGATCGAGTTCCAGTTTAGGATGAGCGGGTTATCGCGTGTTAGGGTAGGATTCGATTAGAGAATAACAAGGGATAATAAACTTTATGTGGTTACGGGTCTGTCTGCCAAGGATTTTTTTCTTTTTGAGATGATAATAGTTAGGTAAATCTGTCATTACTTTGAATCTTGCTAACAGTTTTAAGTCTATGCATACACCGCACCTTTCTGATTGCCAGTTTTGCCAAAAAGACTACGTTTAAAACAAAATTCATTGAACATTATTCTAATTCAAATTCAAATTCAAAATATTTTATTTGACATGAACTGACTGTCCAAGTGGACATCAGATGGGAATAACAATTAAAATTCTATTGTGTCTCGTTAGTGACAGCTGAAGGTGAAACGTCAAAAGCTAGGTGCACGGTTCCAATTGGTCGTTTCATATGGAGAAGAGCCGGCAAGAAACTCCACTGTTACTCTTTTAAAATAATTGGCTTTTACAATATTTTCAAACATCAGTGTTATTAGATATGGGAGGACAGTGCAGGTCTTTCAACAAGTACCAAGTACATAAGTTCTGATGTAGGAAGCATTCTCGGGCTAAGAGTGGTTACAAATAGAACCTTACTTAATTTCTAAGACAGCAGCGGTCAAAGACTGAATATATTTCAAAGACCATCGAGAGAACCAACCAACCAAAAATCAATCTGCCTAGCCTTTTCCCAACTATGTTGGGGTTGGCTTCCAGTCTAACTGCATGCAGTTGCTATTATTACTTAGCCACGAGCTCCTCAGAAAACCAACCACAAAACTAACAACATAAATGTAGCGACACTTTTCAAACAAAAATCCACGGAAGTCATGACCAAGTCCCATGACCTTTCGGCGCATTAAAAATGACTTTATTTCAATAAGGCACTTAAAAATCAGAAATGTCTCCCAAAGGGAGGGGAAAAAACATCTAAGTACCCTTATTTATAATCCTATCGAAACCGGAATGAACGAAATAGAATATCAAGAAAATAAAAAAAAAGTGTTATTTTTCATTTTCCCATCCTAATCCTGTTTTGAGAAATTTAAGATTCTTTGAAAAAGTTCCAAAACAACGGTAAAAATTGGAGTATTTTTTTTATTTATTTTATACATTTTACAAAAAACTTTTGTTGTGTAACCTTTCAATAACGCATCGTTTGATACCATTTTCATTTCTCTAATTTAATAATTGAGGACGATAGCCACTGGTCACAGTTTTCTTAAAAACGGGTACCTTAATGAAGCGATTGAAAAACCATTTTTAATACTTACTAATAAACTTTAGCTTGCAAAGCACAAGCAAAGAAATACTTTCATAAGTCATTGAGGTATTAAGACAAAGACCAAACTCCGATACATACTCGGTTTAATGAGGAGTAATCCTTTTGTAATTAAAAGCTAGTAGCTTCTTCTCAGCCCTAGAGTAGAATGTCTTTGTAGACTATTGCACGTCAGCATACGGGACAATCAAGTGTGGTGCAAGTATGTAACTGACGAAACTACAGACCGGTAATAAAGCCGGATTTAATATTATACAGGTCCAAGAGTTAGATTTAGTTTCTGTATGTATAATCCCAAAGAAAATAACATTACAATAATTATAAATAATATGTCAGATTGCAAATTATGCAAGCTCGCTGCTAGTGTAGTTGACAGAATGAGTTGATAAAATCAGTTTCTTTTTTAACATGTTGTGATATCTATTCCTGTCACAACTATGAAGTTTTCCCAAAAAAAAAATTGCATATTTCACTAACATACAGTAACTATGATCGTAAATCCCAACTTTTTTATGAAACAATTTTTATTGTTGTTTTTTTTGCTCATGTTGCCGGTCAAGCCCTGACGCATTTGTTACGCAATAGCTGTCAAGCATTACGTCACTTAAAGTCGCATATTACGTCACTTTGAAATTTTTCAGAATTTTTCGGTGTTACCAATCATTTTTGGACAATTTTACTTCTAATCGACAATAATATACCTCAAGCCATAGAGAGAAAAAATCCACAGACCAAATGAATATCCCTATAGTCCCACCATGTCCAAATGGCTACGCGTGTACCCGCCGTGTAATATCTTACACGGGCAGGGCTTGAACGATGTGGCATTTGGTGTAATCTCTCACACGCGAGGAGTTTAACGGTTAAATATTGCAAAACATCATGTCTACGGAATTTTGCTGACTAATTTTATTTGACCCTGAAATTAATTATTTCTACTTTATATCAACGACATAGTTAATGTTACCAATCATAAATGCTTCCTTTTTGCCGATGACATTACCATAATTGTAACTACCGATAAAAAATATAAATCAATTACGGATCATGAACTGGACATAAATAATACAATAGACAATCTAATTAACTGGTTAAATAATAATAATTTATCTATTAATCTTAATAAATCAGTATATATACAATTTAATCAATCTTATAATAATACATTTAATTTTATAATGGACATACCGAAAATTACGCAAGTGGCACAAACTAAGTTTTTAGGAGTAGTAATTGACGAACATCTACACTGGAAAGCACAGGTTGATACTGTATGCAATAAAATAAATAAATTTGTCTATGCTTTGAGACAAATAAAAAAAGTCACTAATATAAAAACGGCTGTGATGTCATATCGTGCTTATGTGGAGTCCTCACTACGGTATGGACTAATTATGTGGGGAAATAGTACTGACCACAATAGAGCATTTGTCGCCCAAAAGAAATGTTTACGAGCTATCTATGAGATTCCATCTGACGAATCCTGTCAACCAATATTTAAGGAGCTTGGTTTGCTACCATTACCTTCATTGTATATATATGAAGCATGCATGTTTGTTCAAAAACACAAAGAACTATTTAAAACAGCAGAAGAAATAAGCTCTCGAAGTCGGCGTGACCAATACAGACTTGTACTGGACGTGCTGCCTAGATCAGCGAAATATAATAAAAACTGTCTGGCTATGTGTGTACGTCTATATAATAAATTACCAAATATGTTTAAAACATTAAATTGTAAATTATTTAAAATTCAATTATATAAATGGCTTAATAATAATAATTTCTATAGTATTAATGATTTTTTTAAAATATGAATTTCAATGTAATATATTTCAATGACAATGTATTTTTAATAAGTAAGTTTGCATGCTTTAGTTTTAAGCAAAACATGTTTGATCTAATATTTCCAATAACACCTTGTATACCATGTTTTATGCAAATAAAATATCTTATCTTATCTTATCTTATCTTATCTTAAAAAGTATTGAAAGACTAGCTGAAATCCACATTTCAATGTAGACATTTTATATATGTGACGAAGCAGGGTTTCGTTATTATCAGCCATATTTTAATTAAGTACTGTGGGCGTACTGTAGCCAATGCTACTGCACAATATACACAATATTATATATTATGTATTATATTATGTTATATATTGTGTTATTGCACAATAGAAAACCGTTTAACTTATACTCGTAATTTACTATCAAATTATTCACACTAGCTATTCACACACACTGAAGGTACACGACACCTCTATTCGGAAAACTTGACAGGTTCTAAACGTGTTCACTGCTTGACCGCCACCGATGAACTCTGCCTAGCACCCGCCAGTCCGAGCGTTATGTTTTGAACTGAAATGAAATTGTTTATTCTGTAAATAGGATATTGGAATCACACACACATCATATTAAAAAATATGTTAACAATTAGCTAGATGAGTTCGGCGTTTCCTGACTACTCTGAGAAGAAAGGCCGAAACAAACCCAGAGAGACACACAGAGAGATCACAGTCTCATTTAAAGTCCAGACATAATCTTGATCATGCCATATGAGAATCATGTCTGAAATGGTCTTTTGAGGAAAGAACCACACAGATTTGAGTGGACCTGTCCAGTCAGTGCAAGCATTTGTCAGTAATCACGGAGCTCAACTCTGAACTTAAAAGGAGCTCAACTCGACGAACAAAACCAAAGAAAGGACATTTGGGTAGGCCGCATAAACTATTCAAACTGCCAGGCCATCAGAAAATAGAAAAAAAATATATCCACATAGTCCTCACGTTCACAATAATGTTCTCGTCGCTTATGTCTTAACCAGCCGACAGCTTTAAGTCATGTATTTTAGGCCACAAACGCGGGCATACCGGACTACCTTTGTGCTCGTATACCGTTTGCCGGCGCCCTCATAATCCTGTGGGGATGCACCTTCAATTACCACGCTCAGCTCTTTAGCGTTGGAAGAACTCCTGGATATAAACCTCGTGTGGTTTAAAGAAGACAAAGTTATGTGCTGTGGGTAAATTATGTTTTTTTTTTCTTCTATTTTCTTTTTTGAGGTTTTTATCTAAATAGATATATCAATCCCATCGTGCATTGGCGCGCCTACCTCTCTGACTTTCACGACCAGTTTTATCCTCTTGGTAAAACTGGTCATCAGACTTTCGTGCTTCTCACTACCCGAAACTGGTCGTCAGACTTTCGTGCTTCTCACTACCTATAACGACTATGGAAGTTCTACGAATGACAGCCTGGAAAGCAAGCATTTAAAAAAGGCAAGCTACATAATATTGAGAACAGCGGTGGCCATGAATGTAGGCAAAACCACAGCACAAGCTTCTTAACCATAATCCAGTCGGATAGCACTAAACATGTACTGAGTGCAGCCCGTTTAATTGCAGCGAGTTTTAATCCTTACTAACACCACAAGCCTGCAAGTTGAGCACTTTCCAAATAATAACAAGAATGCAGTTTGTTTTGTGAAAGAATTATGCAGTTGGTAAAACTACAAATATTGTGCTCGGACCACTTACGAGCAGTTTTTGAAGGTCCTGATTGGTCAATCTGCCCCCTGATTGCGTAATATACAATCAATCACAACCTATCCGACTAATTTGTTTCATTCTGACAGTTCAACAATATTCATTGCGTTATTTACGTTGTTGAGCAGATTTTTTTTTCGAACTTATGAAGCATTTTAATTTTTTATGAGCAGTGGTGGCCCAGTGGTAACGGCACCGACTTACGAGTTGTAGGGCGTGGGTTCGAACCCAAGCAGGCGCTTTACTTTGTGTAAATAATTTCATCACCACTGCTCTCAAAACGGTGAAGGAAAACATCGTGAGGAAACCGGCATGTCTTAGAACCAAAAATTCGAAGACATGTGATATCTACCAACCCGCACTGGGCCCGCGTGGTAGATTACAGCCCACTCCCTGTCACAGAGAGGAGGCTTGTGTCACAGCAGTGTGAACATTAATAGGCTGATGATGATGATGATGATGAAGCAATTTGTTTCAAAATGATTCAAATTCTGATTGATCGTGTATTGCGTAATAAGGGTACTGAATCATTTTGAAAGAGATTGCTAATCCCCATTGCATTGCACATAATGATCCAAAAAAAAAATCTGCTCAACAAAGTAAATAACGCAATAAATGTTGTTGAACTGTCAAAATGAAACATGTTAGTCATAACCATGTACGAAAATGTGTTACGCAATTAAATAGCTGGTCTCAACCTCGTGTTAGCTATTTATTATGAATGGCTAATCAAAACAAGAAGACTCAAACTTCTACTAAACAAGCACTACTGTGTCCAGCAAACAGCTACAATCCTACAATCACGTATCTCGCAATCACTCCATCACTCTTATAAAATGAGTATGAAGTAAAAAAAAAACGGGGCTGTCTGGGACTGCTGATTGAAGTGAAAACTAAGTAACGCATGTCATGTAACGAGAATGTCAGGAATTTATGTGGCTTACTGTCAGTAGGTACAAGAACGAAAACTGTAACTCCATAAAAAAATTAAAAAAACAAAGTGCGCTGTCAACAAAAACATTAACGTTGTGCATTTCTACTCTCCCTCCGTCTTACGAATTTTCGATCAGGTCACGTGTCCTGACGCGAGTTTAACATTTTTTACCCATCTCAAAAAAAGTGCACTACGCCGCTAAAGAAGTTTTCACTTCAATAAACGCAAATCGGAGTTAAAAGCGCACTAACAGACAGACAGACACGTTGAGTTTCAAATTATGACAGATTAGAAATTTCGAAAAAAAATTGTTTAAAATGTATTCAAACTTTTTATTTTATTATCATTTAAGTATAAAGAACTATCCTAGTTGGTCCGGAGGAAGGTGATGGCATTCGTGATACAGGGTAATCCTAGTACGAGTGCCAAAGCACTCCTTTGACACCTAATAGTGCATAAATTACTTATGACAAAAATTATTTTAAGGAAATTCACTGTACCTATTCTTCTACAAATAAAGTTTTTTTTTTTAAAGCATAAAATTAAATGAACTATCATTTTCCTGATACACAGTATACACAGATATGATAATCTCTTTGGTATCACTAAGTCTTCTAGCTCCCTACCTATCAACACAAGTCAAAAATCATGACCACATCTTCGTGTTTAAACACGAAAATTATTTCACTAATTTTCGGAATATTTGGTATAAAGAGGAATATGTGACTACCGCCGCTATTCCGGCCCCATTTCTCACTTAAACTATGCGAGGCACAGCCAAACAATTTTATTGGAATATCAATCAATTTTATAGGCATTTCGCCTTGAATAGTAACACTTAAAGACGCTAGAAACTCCAGGAGTTATGAATGCTCTATGCTAGAGAGAGATAGAGTCATCTCTTCTGTGTAGCTCTGTCTTTGTCTTGCGGTGGAGCAATGGTCTTACCTCCGACAGTATATTTAATTGCTCTTAATATTAATGAATGAATGAACAGTCAGGGTTGCCACACAATTCGTCTGGTTTTTAAAAGCCTTACTTTTTGGTCTTGTGTCAAAGGACATGCTTACTAATGTGCTAATTGTTTTTATTATGGACAACTTATCAGAACAGACACTAGATGTGATGAACAGCGGTTTCTACTCAGGGACCTCCCCCACCGCTATTAGAAACTAAAAAAAAAATGATGGCGAGCAACGAGCAGCGAGTGCGACGGCGAAGAGCGATTACTAGCTGGTATGCGTATGTATGTACCAAGATATCTCTCAGCGACTGTTCTACTCGCCAGGCGAGCGTCGCTGAGCGAGTACTCTCTTTGCGTCGCTGAGCGAGTGCTCCTGTCGCGAGACCTACAATATTTTGTACCTACGCTTCTTCCCATTCAAGTTAGGAGTGGGAGCTCCAATCGCTACGTCACAAGCCAGAATAAAATCTAACGGGGAGTGACGTCATGCCACATTTTAAAATATTGCCTACTCAATGTATAATTGTATAGCCGTAATTATTACATTACGTAAAAAAAATACGTCCAATATTTTTAATAATACACCATTTTTAGTTACCGTCCCTATTGTGGAGTTAATGTTTAAATCATTCAACGTTAGATTTCTTTCGTTACAAAAGTTGTTTATGTCAGGAAGCAAATGGTTTTCCTTCATGGACAAACAATCCAAGAAACGTATAGAAGCAAGAGCTCTTCATAAAATAATAAAAGTAAAAATGGGTGACATCCCTAATGCCAGTTTTCTGCATCTTCATAATATTCGCTGTAGGTATCATAAAAATATCGCTTGAATGAAAACTTGTGTGAACTACAGAAAGCATCTGATTTTGTATGCAATACGTTATTAAACGTTGTGTAATTAATGTTTTCTTTTGAATATGTCAAAAACATCAATGTAAAAATTATAAGTTTTGTGTTTTTTTCGACAAAGAGTAGCCTTACTACTGGTACCTATCTCCACCCTACCTGTAAGATTAAGTACAATTAACTATCAATTGAGAGAGCTGTCGTGGCCCAGTGGTATCGGCCCGGTCGTGGGTGCGAACCCAAGCAGGCGCTTTACTTTGTGTAAATAATTTCACCACCACTGCTCTCAGAACGGTGAAGGAAAACATCGTGAGGAAACCGGCATGTCTTAGAACCAAAAATTCGAAGACATGTGACATCTACCATCCCGCACTGGGCCCGCGTGGTAAGATTACAGCCCACTCCCTCTCACAGAGAGGAGGCTTGTGTCCCAGCAGTCGGAACATTAATAGGCTGATTATGTTATTATGTTATGTAACCAACAACGATGGTCTATCAACTCAAGCAACTAACTCACCAACCATCCATGATCTGGAAAAAATATAGGCAAAGGACAAGACGCAGGTACGTCGCTTTTTCATCTACATACTACTGTCGCGTCTGCTTTCCGTCCTCGTTTCAGGTCCCTTTTGTGTAGCCCGAGCCTTATAGAGTACGTACGAGATTACGTACTCTTGTGCAAAATTTCAAGCTACTAGACCCAGCTGTTTGGGCTTTGCGTTGTCTGTCAGTAGATAAATAATTAAAAAGTGGGAATACCACGCAACGTGTTCAACCTAACCTCATCCTACCGAAAACTTCATACATTCACCATTCTCCAGCAAAAGTTTTCCGTAGTTATAAAACAATAAATCCCGGCCCAAGGTTGCATGAGGCCATATCTCTGGTATATGGCCGCGGATACATAATGTAATAGGTATGTAGGTCGCCTAGTCGGCGCGTTGTAAATCTAATGGCGCGGCGCATTGCAAATGCAACCAGCGGGCATGCGGCACGGGATGTGTTTGGAGATGATGATACCACCGGCACGCGTAGCATAACAAACATAGAAACGAGTTTTCTACGGATTTTTTCAAAGTCAAACTCTTTTATTTGCTTTAAATGCGGTTACAAAGGTGTTAATTTATTATTAGTGTGTTAAGTTAGTATTAATTAATAGTAAGGCATTTAATTTAAAATAAACAATTTTCTCTAACTACAGTTGAAAATATTTACTAAACATGGAATTATTTAAACTAAATCAATCTTCAATTTACACAACTCAACTAATATAACACAAATTACAGAACTAAATTATAACTAGATTAAAATAGTTTCTAGTCTACAATGTATTCCTGTAATGTCGCAGAAGAATATAGATAATGACAGATTGTGAAAAAAAATGAAAATTGTCAACTCTTGTTATTGATTCATTTTTGTGTCTAGGAATTATAAATATTATAAACGGAAGGGATAGATCTATTCATAACTTCAGAGATTCCTGAATTTTCGTAATTATGTCAAATCCTTGCTAAGGTTTTCATATTATTTGAATTACCCATTCTGAAAGTGGCTGAACGGAAAGCTTGTGAAATGAAATAACTTTTATTAACATTCTAGTTATTTTCGTTCTTTTAAATCGCCGACGAGTGACAGACGTCACAGGTGATTTTCACATGACTGCCAGCACAGCGGTGACCCATAAATTGAATAATGGAAAAGGGGATACAAATTAAAGATGTAGGTACTTCAGCCTTCAATCACCTACAGAAATCAATTCAAAACGTAGTCGTCCGTAACATAATTATCATTAACAAAACTGTTACTGTAAGCTTAAAGTAGACAAAGCGGTTGAATCTGTCTACCTTTAATAACTACTTAGCTAACAGAAGTTGGAGAACTTAGGAAATAAGATTAATATTTAATAATCTACTCAGCATCCATTAAAGTATTAGCATATTTTAATATTGAACTCATCTACGTAAAATCTTGCTATACCCAAGTCGCTTCAAAATGGCAATAAAGGTCATTGCTCTTTCTCTAATATCTCTCCGTAAAAATCCAAACGATAAACTATGTATGGTTATTCATTATTGGAACATGTTAAAGATTACGATTGATATTGATTGAGGACGTTAACGAACTTCATTTCAGTTTTTTAAATAAAGAATGCTAGAAAATGTAAGTGGGTCAATGACCGTTATCGCCACGTTATTGAAGCGACTTGGGTATAGATTTCCAGAAAACACAGATTATCTGCAAAGTCTCTTAGTTTTACCTAAGAATTAATTTAATTAGGAACAAAATATTAATAAAGGTAAGTAAATCATTGAACAGAGATTATTAATTTATTTTCCCTTTTAATATAAATTAGTCTGTTGCTGAAATTTTAATTGGAATACCTAGCTTTAAGAACTTTTAGACAGAATCTTTGCAATAGATTTTAATTAATATTATTAACAATGTCACCTTGAATTTAAATACCCACGACAAAATTCTGGCGTACTAATTAAGCAAGCAACTACAAATTAACGTTTTTGAGCACAGAGTACGGAGATGTCTCGAAAGAAAGAAAGAAAGAAAATATATTTTATTAACACAGACTAAAAAGCACACAATTTATACAGCAGATAAAAAATATATTAAAAAAAAGTGTAAAATGCGATGACTGTAAGAAATTAACAGGGTGTGCCTCACGGCTGCGCCAAAAAGGCCCAGTTCAGCAAAAAATGCCAGACAACTTTATGAGCCTGACGGTGGTGGTGGTGAAGGTAGCCGCAGCTATCAGGCGGCACTGTCAAGTGTCATCACTTGGTTTAAAAATCAAGATTAAAAAAAAAAAGCATCTGTCTGCATAACAACCACTTCAAAGTGAAAAATAACTTTACATTATGTAATTTAATTAAATTTTTAATATTAAATTTAAATATTAAATATTATATTAAAATTATATTATTTTATTATTATATTAAATATAAAATTTTTATTTTTATTTTTAATTTAATTTTTGCTTTTTAATAAGTTTCGGAAGTTTTGGTTTTCTTTCATTTTTTGCCACCGACTAGCAAAACCAAAATTGTTCTTCCCTTTGTAGTGGGCACTGTGTGGTGGTACCTAGGCTTTCCCAGAACTTCGCGAGGAGCAACTACTCATTTATTTAGTAGGTACACCAACAGCAGTACCTGCAGTACCTACATACAAAAATTAAAACAGAACAATAAATAACTGCAGTGTAGCATGCACAATAAAACAAAATCGTATGTAACTAAAAAAAAATACGGGGCAGTCTTTGGGGACTGCACATAGAAGTGAAAACTAACTAACTTTTGAGTTGTATCGTATATACAGTATACATATAGCTCATGAAAAGCGTTCGGTGACGATGACGCGTTTTTGTTCACCCAAAAGGTGCTCAACGCGCCTAAAGAACTTTTCACTTCAAAAAAATAATTTGAATCTTATAAAATATTTTCCATGGTGGTATTATCAACTCCTTAGCAGTTCTGCCAAAAATTCTATTTGGCTTGGTGCAACGCGAATACGTCGCGAGGATCGGCCCTCCCGCTCTCTTATATATTTATTATGTGACTTAGGCCCGGAGCTAGCGCACTGAATGCTCGCTTTATGTTCCAAGTCCAACTAAGCCGCGAAGTTAATTGATTTATCTATCTATTGGTTAAGTGGTCCTATTCATTCTGAAGCGGCAGTATGTGTGCAAGTTCATTTTAAACGGGTGATTAGTTTTCTAATTAGCATTTGCTGGAATTATAAACTAGATGCGCTCGCATCCACACACAAGTGCAAACTCCCCCCTCCCCCCCTTTGTAATAATTATTTACGTTACGACATACAGATTGACACGATCTCCTTATTATGCTCCACGTTTGAGGACTGACTTCAAAAATACAATTCCTGGCTTAGTTTGGGTTCTCGCAGACAGGCGCGAAACGACGGCCGTCGCGACGCAACACCTGTAAAGAATTTCCGTGTAGTATTCATAGAAATTGTTCCACGAGGGTCGCGTCGTGCTAGTCTGCAAGCTGCAAGAGCCTGTTACAGTTTCAATACTTTAAGTAAAAATTTATAAATATTGTATCTATGTATTGAATTCTTCTAAATACTTTCATTTTCGACAGTAAACTTTTTACTTTACTAATACTCCAATTATTAGAAAAAATACAGTTATTGCTTTCAGCCGAAAGATGTCCACTGCTGGACATAGGCCTCCTCCAAGCATCACCACTTCGACCGGTTCTGTGCTTCCTGCATCCAGTGGATTCCTGCGGCCGTCACAAGGTCATCGGTCCACCTTGTGGGAGGCCTTCCAACGCTACGTCTTCCGGTACGCGGTCGCCACCACACACTAAGCCTAGGATAAACTGTCCAATTAAGTAGGTCCAATTTCGAGAAAGAGGTCAAAATATTATACTAGGTACAAAATCTGCTCTGGCTGTTTGTGTATGTGAGTTTAAATGTTTGTGAACACACCCACAATACAGGACAAATCCCTGGTGAGGTAGCAACGTTTAAAAAAAACAAAAACAACATATAATATTGAATAAATCTGAAACTTTTCGGTCGTCTCTAGTACTATCTGAAGCATTGTTCCAGCGCCGCCTGTACAAAAGTCGCAGCACTCTACGTCACTCCTCATGTTATCTAAAAGCCTTCTACTTCTCCGTACTACCGTTGTAGATCAAGCCAGAAAACTTTAAAAGCTGTAGATAGTACTTTGACTATCTTCGGTTCGTTTTATTGATTTTCTTTTAATGCATTACACTTTCGATTCGGATCAAAATCTGATTTTATGTAATGTTATTTAATTTCTGCCTCTTTGGTTTAGTGGTTGCAAGAGATACTGCTGAGCATTTGGACCTGTGGTCAATTCCCAGGTTGGACAAAATATTATTGGGTTTTTCCATCTAGAATTTCTCAGTAGCGCAAAATTGTAACTTTTTCGCTCGCTATGATCTTTTTTGAACCGCCTTTATTTTTTACTTTATTTTATTTTTATTATTTGTTGCTAAAGTGGCAATAGAAATTCACAATTTGTGATAATTTCAACTGTGATAGGTTCATGAGATACAGCCCGCTGATAGACAGATGGACATACAACGGAGGCTTAGTTATTGGAACGGAACCCTGAAAAAAAAAGAACTTGTAAAAACTTACTTTTTCTCCACTCGAACTTCAAATACAGTAACCCAATCCTTTTGCTTCGCCAAATCTTATAATATTCACAACGCGTGTGAGACACGATAAACAGCTGACAACATACAGCATATAGGTACCCTTTCAGCATAAAACATAGGACACACAAGACATTCGACACCCTTCGGCTGAAAAAAATACGAAGAACAAAAAATGTTTCGCATCACTTATGAATTTGGCTCGCCTTAAAAATGGAATTAATTGCTTGAATTTAACGTATTGTTTATATGTTTTTGAAATGAAAACTTTCTTAGCAGCGATGTGCACTATTTTGGGATGGGTAAAAAATGTTAAACTCGCGTCAGAACGTGACCGTAAGATCCGTTGCCTAGGAACCGACAAAGTAAATAAGTACCAAAATAAATAGTCTTTGACATTACGTAAAAATTGCGAGGTAAGAAATTTTACCCATATGGATGGGTAAAAAAAAGCAGTCAAGTTTTCACTTCTGCCGGCACTCCCGGAGTGCAACCCATTGTTTTTTTTTTTAACTAAATAACACTAGTTTCATAAGTTTTACTGTACTATGGATTTTTAAGGCTGAAATAAAAAGTTTTATTTTTATTTTATTTTATTGAATATTTTTAGGGTTCCTTGCACATTCTCAAACATTTTTGGTTCTTTTTTAGGCTGCATTGTTTTCGACTTTTGTCGAAAAATGTAAAAGAAAATACCGTTCCCCTCCCTTATCTCCGAAGTTTGGCTATAGAAAAATCTGAAATTATTGTATGTGATAGGAATTTATGTAAATATTAAGTACAGGAAAAATAAAACGATGTCTCTAAATAGCACATTCTTTCAGAAACCATCAACAAAAATTACATTAGTTCCACTATCAGTCAAGAGATGGCGCTGACCTAAAACTGCAATATTCTACACCGCAGTCACAGATAGGTAGTCGTCCGAGTCGCTCTTGACCGGTTTTTTTATTAATTTATTCGGGATATTAGTTAATAGAATTTAAATCATAGTATATTTCATTACAATCCTAACAAAAATAATTTCATAATTCATGCCTCCAAATGTTTATGTTCTCTACAATTTCTGCAACACTTTTTTGGATCTCCGCTTCGGTTTATTTCGTATTCTTATCACGCTGATACACTATATTCGCATCGATCAGGCTGCCGGGTTCGTGACACGAATCTGTACATCCCGTAATTGTTTCGAGATGCTGCGATACCGGTCGATGACGTCACTGATTTATGTGGCCAGGCGCCAGAGCCCAATGATTTATGGTTCGCAACGTTTTTGTTCTCTCATATTGTTTGGTGTTCGGCAAATTGGATTTGGTGGGTAATTGTGGTTCATCATTATTGTTTTGGATTAATGTTCGAGACTTCCTGAATTTCATTCATTCATTCATTAAAAGCGTGTCTGTAGAGTTTCTTGCCCGTGCGTGCATTCTGAAAGTAGGCAACGTCGCAATTTTTTTTTTTTGGTTTAAGTAGATTTTTATTATTTATCTTTTATATAGGTAGATTATTTTCCTTTAGATTTTGTGAATGTGAGATCGTTGTAGGCTTAACAGACTAGATCTGTGGACCATTTTCTATTTTGTTAAGTACCTATCTGTTACCTGTTGATACTACACTGTCCTCTCATACCTATTAACACTGTAATTAAAAAAACCATTGTAAAAACCATTTATTAAAAAAGAGTAACCATGGAGTTTCTTGCCAGCTCTTCTCCATAGGAAACGACCATTTAGAACCGCGTGCACCTAGCTTCTGACGTTTCATTAGTGCCCTTGTTGGTTTACGCGAAATAAAATATTATGAATTTGAATTTGAATAGCTGTCACATATTTCGCTGTTTTGATTAATTTCCCAATATGAAATAAGAAAATAAGAAATGTGGCTAACTAGCGAACTAGAATATTAATAATGATATGATAAAGCACACGCCTATGGTGGCCGGAAATCGGCTTGCAGCTCCGTCATGGTATGGACCATGACAGCCAATTTCATGAAAATAATATCCTCAATATTCACCTCGTCGATTAGAGATAAAAGACATGCTGACATAGTTCCAAATACTAGGACACAAAGTTGGCTTGTTGGTGACAAACTTTACAATGAAGTTCGTCGAGTACCGACTTGGGGCCAACTTGCCGCCAACTTGACGATAACTTGGGTTATTAATCACAAGCGGCTGGCATCGGACTAAGCTATAAGTGCGGTTTCGCCAAGTTGTGTGAATATGTAGGCAACAGATTTTTTGTGATTTATTTACCTAATTTATTTTATGAACCCTACACGGCGCTCGTGACTTAATAATAACAGCCGCACGAGTCAACTGAACTCGGGTGAGCAGCGTTCGGGAAGCTACGCAATATCTTCTCGTCCCACATACCGCAGTGTCTCAAGACGAAAGTAGTAGTAGTATATTTATTTATTTTTCTCTTCACAAATTTCACAGTCACATGTAGTCACAGTAGGTATAGTAGTACTTATACTTAGTAGCTTAGGATAGTTTACATTTATGAGACACTGGTGCTTGAAATAGGCATTGCAAGCAACACCTGAGGTACAAGTCACCAGGGCCCCACGACGCTTTATATGTACAAGCTTACATTGGGTGATTTTATGAAACATAAGAGAATTAAAATAAAATAAAAATACAAATGAGATTTAAAAAGAAAAAAACGTAACGTTGGTAATTACAATAACACAAGAGTGAATTTGACTGTGAGTTGTGTGCATGTGTAAGTGGTGAGTGAATTTTTGTAGGTGTAGTTTGTAGTATTATGTGAGATAATGTGTAAGTAAAAGTGTCAAAAAGTGTCAAGTGCGTGTTGCTTGTGATGACTTATGGCACCGAAACGTAGTCGCTCACAGTGGGCCTTATCAGAAGGCTAAAAGTCACCCAAAAAGCAATGGAAAGGGCAATGCTTGGAGTTTCTCTACGTGATCGAATCAGAAATGAAGAGATCCGTAGGAGAACCAAGGTTACCGACATAACTCGAAGAATTGCAAAACTTAAGTGGCAATTGACAGGGCACATTGCTCGTAGAACACATGACCGATGGGGTCGAAAAGTTCTGTAGTGGCCGCAGATATAAATCTAACTAGATAATGCAAGTCCCTCCATTTGTATGAAAACCAAGCGTGCCACTTTTTCACACACAAAATTTTAAAAACAAATTTACTTGCCAATGAAAGAAAACATTTCGAATGCCTCGGCCAACTTTTTCTATACAGTCTTTACAGCTCAATATGGCATAAAAAGGTATTTTTCTAGATTACGGTGAATTTCCGGAGCCGAAAATGCTAAAAAAAAGCTCAGATTACGATCATTGATCGTAATTTTACTCCGTTTTTTGACACGCAAAGGTGCGTCAACTAGTTAGATTTATATCTGTGGTAGTGGCGACTACGGACCGGAAGACGAAGCGTTGGAAGGCCTCCCACAAGACGGACCGATGAGATTGTGAAAGCCGCAGGAATCCGCTGGATGCTGGAAGCACAGAATCGAAGTCAAAGTGGCGGTGCTTGGGGAGGCCTAAGTTCAGCAGTGGACGTCTTTTGGCTGAAATGATGAGTCAACTGAAGGTAAAGCTACGCTTGCCGCGGTCGTTTCGTGGATGGGACCATCCATTACAAATTAAGACCCCTCGGAAAGAATGTTAAGCCGTTGGTCCCGACTGTCATTCGTACATAATCGAACAATGACACGTAATGAATCTTTGAAAGTCGTTACGGGTCGTCAGAAGCCCGAAAGTCTGTCAACCAGTCTTACCAAGGGGTATCCTGCAATCGAGTGACTGGATTGTAGAGATCAGATAGGCAGTCGCTACATGTCAAATACTGGTATTCAGTTGCATGCGGTTAGACTTGTAGCCGACCCCGACATAGTTGAGAAAAGGAAGATGATGATAATGAAAACAATTCTAAATAATATTCTACGTTTAATTTCTCTTACCTTTATTTAACAAAACAATGTAGCCATAGAAAACGTTTCCGTTTTGAATTTTCAACCTATTGTTTAAGATAGAAGTTATTACAGTGAATGCAGCGTTGAAAATTCAGACAAAAACCTACTTATTAAAACTGTTATGTTTCAGTGCAAACATTGTGTTCCCATTGTTTATCATTTTCTGCAAGTGTTCTTCTCCATTTTGCATTGTCCATAGTAATCGTTATAGAAACGTTATTGTAGTTAGCTGATATTTATAACCTGATTAGCTTTTGCCCGCGTGGACATCAGAAATTATCCCACGGGAACGTACTATACCGGTATAAAAATCCTTTGTACTCAGTCAGGTCATGGTATAGCTGTGTGCAAAATTTCATCCAAATACGTTCAGCTTTTATGTGTGATTGAGGAACAAACATCCAAACATAATTTTTTTCACATTTATAAAATTAGTAGGATTATTTATAACTTGCTGCGCCCCGCGGTTTCACCCGCATAACCCTCGATCCTGTGGGAATATCGGGATAAAAAGTAACCTATGTCCGTTTCTAGATCATGGTCTACCTATATGCCAAATTTCATCCAAATCCTTTAAGCCGGTTTAGCGTGAAAGCGTAACAAAGAAACATACAAGTATACAAAAAATCGCATCTCTAAATCAAATCTTTATAATATTAGTTTAGAAGTTTCGATTAATTGTGATGCGGTTCCACCCTGCGGGAGATGAAATGTATTATGATAATTTTTCTAGGAGGAGTGAAGAAACCTTATATACCCTGTTGTCATAATATAACTATTTTGTTATCTGAGCCATGAAAACGTTTAGAACTAACTCGGACACGAATGACGATACTTAGCTTACTAGGCAATCAGTCCCGTTCCATGCTGAGTGGGTAATATTTCACCATGACATGTATATTATTTATCTTATTTTCGTATGGTTAGTGACTAACCTGGTGTCAGAGTTTTAAAGCCGCCCATGGGCCTCTAAATTGGTTTCACATGCTGTCGAGAAATATCTCTCAGGCATGCCGGTTTCCTCACGATGTTTTCCTTCACCGTTTTTGAAGCAAGTGATAATTATACAATATGCACATGAATCTGAAAAGTCAGAGGTGTATGCCTTGGGTGCGAACTCGAGATCTATGACTTGGCAGCCTGACGGACACACCGCTAGGCTATCACTGCTGCTATCAGCTATAAGTATTATAACAAACCATAACATCACGCCTTGTTTCTCCAAAGGGTTGGGCAGAGGTGTACCTGTAGCAGGTACACCCACATTTTACCAGTTATGTTGAAGTTCTATGTAATAGGGGGCGAGCCTATTGCCGTCAACCGGGCACGAATCCAAACTCCGGGCTGCTACTGAGAAATTCCAGATGGAAACATTTAACAACACTGTGCCCGACCCGGAAATCGTACTCAGGACGTCATGCTCAGCAGTAGCGCTTGAGACTACTAAACCTACGAAGCATATATAATCGACTTAAATATTTTCATCTGAACACACTGCAAGCCAGGCTGGCGTAAAATATTCACTCAAAGAACGGTATTGTGTAAAATATTATAATGCAATAAATATAAAACTACGTCTCCATTGAGAAAGCGCCGCTTACTACACAAAGAGCTCGTACCTTTTCGCTTTAAAATGTGAAAGGGTACAGAGTAGCTGCAGAGAACAGAGAATTTGGAAAATGTTACGAATTTTCTGGTTAGGAAAAAAAATGTTAAGGTTTTACTTAAGACACAGATATATGCCAATGACCTTGAGTGGTAAGCTTGTGTTCTGTACTAAGCTCAGGCCGTTGCCTGAGCTTAGTACAGAACACTTCGTTCAGAACACACGTTCTATTACTGGCTGGACGTACGATGCGTTCATCGTACGTCCAGCCAGTAATAGAACTCACCCATCCAGGAGCGCTGTCCCAAATTAGATGCATTATTTATTTATTATACATAAATCAAATGGTATTTTAATAAAACACGTACACTAAGAGATCAATAATTAAATTATCTTTAAAATGATGAAGGCTCAGAAAATCCGCTCCGCGTTTTCGCCTGATAGATTACGCGTGATTTGTAGTTTTTTATCCGCGTTAGACAAACTTTACAAATTAATTTCACTATGTTATTAAGAAAATGCTCTAATTTAACATTATATTTTTTCCAAATCATTAACACTACTCGCTTAGACGTACCTACTCTTCAATATAAAATCATTAAAATTCGGTTATCGTCGCCTTAAGACGATCGATGATTCTAATTAGGTAGTCGGAAATCGGCTATCATGGTTTGGGCATGTGATGCGGAGGAATGAGGAAAATGTCTTCAGGAAACTTTTGTGTGGATGGCTATAGGAGTAGAGGAAGACCAAAGAAACAATGGATGGACTGTGTGAAAGATGATAATTATGGCTAGAAAGGCGGTGACTACCGAGATGACCACTAATAGAAAAATAAGGAAGAAAAGGACATGTTGCGCTAACCCAAACATACATTTATTGCCTCGTTGGTCTAGTGATCGCCAGTGTTGTTCCTGAGCATGAGGTTTTGGTTTCGATTCCCAGTTTGGGCAATGTGTTTGACAGCTCACTTGACCTAAATTTTCACGGTGACATATTTTTTACAGATTAGCCCGGCTGTGTGCCGCACTCTCTGTTTATTTGCACTACTCTCTGGATATTAATGCAGCTGACTCTCGCGTCGGTTGGAGGCTTCCTTGGATCAGATTTTGCTTTCACACTAAAGATCTCGCGGAAAAGGCGTCGTCATTCAAATTAGAACTAAATTAACTGTAAGATGTAAGGTTCATTTTTGTGTTTACTTACGAGGGGCTGACTAGGTTGCCGATTAGGTTTTCTTGGCTTTTCATCCATAGACCAATAAGGATGAAATATAGGAGCCGTTTCCACAATCATAAAACCTAATGATTTAAACTGACTAATCATACGTCTGTAGCTGTAAGTTATTTAAGGCGGCGATAAACTACTTTTAATGATTTTATACCGAAAATTACGTTTTAACGAGTAGTGTTAATGATTTGAAAAAAAAAAAAGTTAAATAAGAGCATTTTGTTAATAATTTAGTATACGAATATTTTAGATTATGTTTACATTACATAGTGAAATTAATATGTAAAGTTGTGTCTAACGTGGATAAAAAACTGAGAATTACGCAAAAGCTATCCAGCGTATTTTTCTGAAACCTTCACCATTTTAAGGATAATTAAAATATGAATGTTTTAGTATACGTGTTTTATTAAAATACCTTTTGTCTTATGTATAATAAGTTAATAATGTGTCAAATTGGAGATAGAGCTCCTTGATGAGCGAGTCCTATTACTGGCTGGACGTACGACGCGTTGCGTGAGCTCAGTACAGAACACGCAAGCTAACCACTCTAGGTCACTGGCATGTATCTGCGTCTTAAGCTATTTTGAAGGATTTCTGCACGTTTCATATTTTTAACCGAAGTAGTTTGAAAGTATCATACTTTGCGCGATTTCATACATAATGGATAAATGATTATTTTTTCAATGGTAACACTTACAAATATTTACACAGCGATTACTCTCAATAAATCCTATCAATTTAAAAACACGAATCAACATTTGAAAGCCGAAACACCCTTCCACAGGACTTTAATATAAAAGCCAAAAGGCAGTAAATGAATTTTGAAGGAGGGGAACATGAAAATCTGTGGAGCGGGCATTGTGTTGTATAAAATATTCAGCGGCTCCACTGCGAGTAGGTTCGCGTTATGATTGTAGCTTAACTCAAGTACTTATTGCGGTACTTTTGGGAAATGAGTATTGTGATTGTCATTTACTTTTTTGGGGCGTGCTGGTTGGTTGAGCGTTGATTGCAGAGTAGCAACAGAAGCATAACGTTCTTAATAATAATATCAGGCTATTACTGTGCCACTGCAGGCAAAGGCTTCTTCTCATACAGAGAAAGCACGAGCATTGTTCACCACGCTTGCTCAAGACGGGCTGGTGATTTCAGACTTATTTTAACAATATTATTATTATTATTTATTTATTTATCAATAACAAGGTTTAAAACGACTCTTAGCTTAAAACTATGCCCCACAAAACCGTTTTCACGGTTTGTCTGCGGGAACAGAACACACAATAATAAAAAAAAAGGTTAAATCGTGCGAACACTTAATTCCCACTTAATACACTTATAAATTAAAATATCTATTCTATTTGTTCTCCCTCAACAATCTGCAACCAGTTTCCTAAGAACAATGCTTACAAACTCCTGAGAAAGAACTGCTTAAGCAATCTGGCAAATTTACCCTTTATTTCCTGACTTCTTATATCAGAAGGCAATTGGTTGAGAAGGTTGGTTGATTGGTTGGTTGGTTGATTGTCCCGGTTTCCTCACGATGTTTTCCTTCACCGATGTCAGATGTCCAAAATAAACTCATGGAGTACGTTCAACATACAATAAAGATAATACGAAACCCTTCATTGTGTGTGGTCCGACAAGCACTTGGCTGGTTTTTTTACTAGCCTTCGCTCTGTCGCACTTGAGCCCGCTTGTACTCCTTCCAGTTTTGACGGAACCTATTCAGTTCATCCCGCCATCTCCTACGTGGTTTGCCGCGACCCGTCTCACTGTCTCAGGGCACCAGTTCAGTGCTATTTGGACCCAAAGGTCCAAAGGTATCTGGCAAGCATGTTTTACCTATAGAATAAATCTCTTTTGACTTCAAAATCGTCTCGCCTTTGGAAAGCCTTTCCAACGACTCTGTACTTAGGTACCACTTTTAATACAACCGTAAACCCTTAGGTTTAAGATGCCTCCAGCAACATTATGAGGTTCTAGTGTTATCGTTAATTCTCCTAATGGACAGGTGGAGGGACAGTGGCTAATAATTCACTAGGTTGTAAAACAGAGGTGTCTGTTAAGGGTTGGTCTGCTGCTTTATGGGATATCGATCATGTTTTGTTATTAACCGACTTCAAAAAGGACGAGGTTCTCGATTCGACAGTATGTTATTTTATATTCATGTTTGTTACGCGATTACTCCGCCAATTATGAATTGATTTTGTTGATTCTTTTTTAGTTTGGTAGGTCAAACTTCAGAAGTGGTCCCAAAGTCCCATATTTTTTTTATTAACTTTGCTTGGAAAGTTTTTGAGTTAGCTTCATTAATACGTATTTTTTCCACTATTGTCTGTGCCTATTTGGATGATTATGATGATAAGTTCCTGTCACTATTATTTACATAGCTGGTATTGGTATTCGAATTTGTGTGGGGTAGGTACCATAACTAAAACGTGAAAAATTAAATCTTTTACAAAAAAAAAAAAAAAAACTACTTCCAAAAAGACACTACAAAGTCAAAAATAAGTCGGCTGCAAAAAACGAAATTTCAAAATCAAATACACCGACTTTCGAAATAAAGTTATTTTTCACTTGGTAGTCTTTTTTAGAAGTCGGTAATTTTTTTTTTGTAATTGTAAGAACAGCTGCCTATATTTTATCACAGTAAACAGCTTGTTCAGGGAAAAAAATCATGACTTTTCCAATTGATTTTAAATCCACATAAACAAATTATATCAACGATTGAAAAAGTCGTAGAAAATGTTTGAGGCTTTAGCTCAAAAAATCAATCTTCCTAGCCTTTTCCCAACTATCTTGGGGTCGGCTTCCAGTCTAACCGGATGCAGCTAAACACTAGTATTTTACATGGACCTCCACAACCCAGTAACTGGGTAGTACGATACCCCTTGGTAAGACTGGTGTCAGACTCGGGCTTCTGACGACTCGTAACAACTATCAAAGATTCACGAATGACAGTTCCGAGGCACGGAGGAGTCTCGGTATGTAAATATGGTCACCCATCTACTGACCAACCCTGGCAAGCGTAGCTTAACCTGATGGATCAACCCGTGCGGCTTGTTATTACTTAGCCACTAGCTCCTCAAAGCCTCCTTGAAGGTTCAGCTCAAACTAAAGGTTTATGTTTTTAAAGTAGTTTTTTCCGAAAACACATAGGAATTTATTGTTCTAGGCATATTTCTATCATCGTTTTTTTGGTATTCCCTTACTCTTTTATTTTATTTTTTATTATTATTTGATTATTCAAAGACAACTAAACTTATTGATCCAATAGTAGGTCGCACAGTAAATAGTACACAAAAGTATTATATTATATACATATTTAAGAACTATTTATAGAATAATACTATAAAATCAACAATAGTCACAAAATTCAAATATATATTCAGTACAATGTAATTTTTCTAATAAAAACCTTAAATAAATTCCATAATTAAATCAAATTACAATTATATAATCACAAGAAAAAAATAAAAAACACAACTATTACAATTCTCTAACCGGAACTAACCTCACTGGAACAGCAACCTGCCTGCCACAGCCATGCCGGATATAAGGGCAGTCCAGCCTATCTGCAATCATTACCAGGATGGCATCTAAGGCTTATAGCCATCCACATTCTAACTCAAAACTTGTCTCATAACATTTTCCTCATTTATCCTTCCGAATCATACCTACTATTACAATCGATTTTCACAAAACTTTTCAATCACCGGTGCTACTATTTTTTTACCCGACTACGGCAAAGCCAAAAGGAAGGGTTATTTGCTATGTATTTTCTGGTGTATATTATATAAATAAATAAATAATAAATAAACCGCGCCATAGAAAAAACGTGTCTGTCAAAAAGCTTTCATAGTGATCCATACAATACTGACGACCGTGCCTACACATGGAGTATAAACCGCACCGTAGAAAAAACGTGTCTGTCAACAAGCTTCTATAGTGATCCATACAACACTGACGACCGTGCCTACACATGGAGTATAAACCGCACCGTAGAAAAAACGTGTCTGTCAACAAGCTTCTATAGTGATCCATACAACACTGACGACCGTGCCTACACATGGAGTATAAACCGCACCGTAGAAAAAACGTGTCTGTCAACAAGCTTCTATAGTGATCCATACAACACTGACGACCGTGCCTACACATGGAGTATAAACTGCGCCGTAGAAAAAACGTGTCCCTGTCAACAAGCTTCCATAGTGATCCGTAAAAACCGTATAAACGTATGAACCGTAGTTTTTCACGGCAAGTAAACCGTGTATGGACAATGGGCCTCCTTATACTTAAATCATCGATCTGTCTCTCTTGTCTCATCCCAACCGCAATTACGCATATTAATAGTGTTGTAAAATAAACAGTCGATAGCATCTCGCTTGCAGTGAGGTGCCCGCGTTAAATCCGGTTCGTTCCACTGAATATTTTATAGAGCTGTGACGTGCTATGCTGGGCGCCCGCTGTAAATTATGGGGCTAGTGTTGTGCGTAACCGGTTTTTGTCGATAATTTCATGTGTGAATATTTAAATTACGGTTAACGAGTAATGTACAATAACGATAAAGATCAGTTTGTTTTTTTGACAGCGATGCAAAAATTAGAGGTAAAATAACTATGTAAGTGTTGTATCTGTTGTTAATAGCGTCAGAATATTCTATTACTTGTATAATTAATTTGTATAATATCTATATACCAATAACCTACCTGTGTACCCATAACCGAGATAAGAAGGGTAGAATAGAATAGAATTTCCTCTTTATTATGTACACCATAAAAATTACAGACATAGGTTTAGAAATTTTACATAGGGTGACACAATGAGCGGTCTTATAGGGTAGTACTTATATTTTTGCCATTCTTGGCAAATGAATTGGTAATCGTATTTAGCCGTTGCCAGTCAAAGAAAAATCTATTAAAAAGAAAAATATACAAGTTTTAAACACCCACGTGAAGAGGAGAAAAATAGATAAAAAAAAATAACTTGTACATTTTCGATGAAACATCTAGGGCATTAGAATTACCGGTATCTTACCGGTAATCCGTCGATGTCTGGCACCACATTTCGAGGTAAAAGTTGCCAAGAAAATACTTGGTTTCCTAGAATTAATAGATTTACCTGATATATCCGTCTCAGTTCCCTGAAATATACGGTTCTCGCGAGACTAGAGAAATCTATGGACTGCACTATTTTCAACCAACACTATTCGTATATTTTTCTTTTATATCTTAAAGTAGGGAATATAAAATGGAACCACTGGGTGGTAAAGGTGTAGAGGAACGTGTGGTGGAAACTGGCGGAAACTGATACGACTTTTGCAATATTATGAAGACAGTGCTGTCTTACGGTGGACGCAAAACATCGTGAGGAAACATACCGGTCGATTCTAAGATAGTTAATTGACTCTGGCGTGACTATTCTGTAAAAATCTTACCTTGAGAAGTAGAAAAGTGGCGCTGGAAAGGTGAAGTGAGTTTGAAGTGAACTGTCATTTCGCCTGAAGCTTCACAGAAGTTTTCACAGTTTCATAGATAGAATACTCTTTTTTATGTTCACCATTAAAATTACAGATTTCCATGTAGTGTGTGTGTGGGGATGGGTGTGTGTATGTATGTGTTTGTGTGTGTGTAGTGTGTATATGTGTGTCTGAGTTTTTTACAGAATACATTCGGAAATTACCAACACCAAGTAATCAAAGCAATACGATCCTTCATGGTTCCTTCTTGGTTTGAGAAGAGGCCTTAAAACGGCGACCAAGGATGAAAGGCTTTTTCTTGTGAGTTAAAATCACACCTAAATACATATCTGTGTTTCAAGTGATGGTGACTAAATTGTCGCTTTTAAAACTGCTGATTATAACAACACTTAAGAGGGTTTATTCTGAAAGTTGGCAACGTCGCAAATAGATGTCAAATATTTCGCTGTTTTGATTAATTGGATAATATTTCTGTATGGAAATAAAAAATGTGGCTGACTAGCGAACTAGAATATTGATTATGAAATGCAACAATTAATGTCGTAACACCGAATAGTTAGTTTTAGATGTAAAAAATGTATTTGGAATTTTTTCAAATGCCTTTTTTACACCTAAAACGGATACAACATCAAATTCAATGTTATAATTGCAATTCATTATTAATATTCTAGTTAGTTAGCCACATTTCTTATTTCCATACAGTATTATTTCCAAATTAATCAAAACAGGGTAACTATTTGACAGTTATGTACGACGTTGCCAACTTTTAGGATGCACCCTCTTAACAGAGAAAGATCTTGAACTTACCAAAGAACAATATCGACGTCTTCATGCCAGAATCCTTGAGTCCTCTTACAACTCGCATGTAAGGCGAAGTCATCATCTGCCTAGCCCCAAACTATGTTGGGGTCAGTTGCCAGACTGAAGCAGCTGAATTCCAGTATCTTACTTGGAGCAACTGCCTGTCTGACCTCCACAACCCAGTAACTGGGTAATACGATACCCCTTGGAAAGACTGGTGTCAGACTTCGGGCTCCTGACTACCCGTAACGACTGTCACATATCTGCGAATGACAGCCAGGACCAACGGCTTAATATGCGAAAACCTGATCGACCCGTTTAGCTGTTATTACTTAACCACGAGCCGAAGGTGAAGTCATTGGCATTATATTCTCTGACGGGATTCATACGCTTTCATAATGTTTTATTCAAACAAATCAGCGTCATAAGATGCCAAACACAGTTATAGAACAAACTACAAAAGTAACATAAACTAAAGAAACAAGAAAATAGGAAAGTATTCGTTGACGCTTTGTTCTCCATGTCATAAAATATTCACATAAAAATATTGCGAGGAATCGGCGGGAAGTTTCCTAAAAAATAGTAAAGAAATGCTGACTGTTTACCAGGCTATTAATATCAGGCTTAAACAGAAGGAATTGTTGTCCTTTTATAAAAAGTTCACTTCAAACCTCACTCAAATGAGCACACACTGTTCGAGAGTAAATTTAGTAATCGTGGATCTATATAGTGTATTTAAATTCTTATCGAAGAAAGCTAGCATTATAAGGAATTCAATGAGCCTAAAAACTCAAATCTAGTGCCGAGCAAATAAAATAGCAACGGTAATTTATGAAACCGTAAAAAAATCTATTGTAAATGTAAGATGTCGTAAATCTGCTCAGAACTGAAAAGTATCACAATCAATGAAAGCTTGCATCATTAGGAATGCAATATTTTTTTCTTTTTTGTAATTCATTGTAAATATAAAATTATCATCGTTAAAGAATTTGTTACTATTTCACAACACGTTTTCACAAATCTCTGCGAAGCGGTCTCGAACTGCACCTAACTCAATTTTTTATCGTGTTTTTTGGGTATGTATGCGATGAGTAAGGATGAATTGCATGTGACGAAAAGAGTGATGAATATAAATTTTGATAGATGGAGAGGGAGAAGAAGGCCAAAGAAAAGATGGATGGATTGTGTGAGGAATGACATGAAAGAGAAGGGAGTGATCAATGCGATAGCGTGACGGTTGACAGTGGACGAAGAGAATGTGTTGCGCCGCCCTAGTAACATGACACAAGAGCAGGAAGATTAGGATGAATCGTGGCTTAAGACCACGACTTTGAGTTGCTTGACGATTGCCTAACGACTTGCGTCTTTCATCACTTCAGCCGAAAGACGTCGATTGCTGGGCATAGGCCTCCCCCAAGCACAGCCACTTCGACCGGTTCTATGCTTCCCACATCCAGAGGATTCCTGCGGCCTTCACAAGGTCATCGGTCCACCTTGTGGAACGCCTTCCTATGCTATGTCTTCCGGTACGCGGTCGCCATTCCAGAACCTTTCGGTCCCATTAGCCATCCGTTCTGCGAGCAATGTTCCCTGCTCATTGCCACTTAAGTTTGGCAATTCTTCGGGCTATGTTGGTTACCTTGGTCCTCCTACGGATCTCTTCATTTCTGATTCGATCACGTAGGGAATCTCCAACGACAGCCCTCTCCATTGCCCTCGGAGTGACTTTTAGCCTTCGATAGCCTTTAGTAAGGCCATGAACGACCACGGTTCAGTGCCATGGGTCATCACTGTCAGTTGTGTATTTATCGTCATTTTATACCTCCAGTCTCACTGTTATGTCTTTTATTATCAGTCTCATCTTTATCATCATCATTCGCAGCCTGACTTTACCCACCGCTGAGCATAGGCCTATGTTTTCTTGTGTCAATCCCCACGTTTTTGTGCCAGCCTCAACCAGGATCTACCCGCAATGATAACAATGTCGTTCGCGCATCTCGCCACTCGCTCGGTGATGAGTCTCGCACTATTTCTCTATTATTCAGGAGTTTAGTTTCATCAACACAGTTTCGCTCAGCCATTGAGAAGTAGCTCTCATTACTGGTGAAGGGTTCCTGATTATGTTCAAATAATAATCGTGGCAAGCGCAACTTAACCCTGCAGATCAATCTGTTGATCCTTGGTTCATAACTACTTAGCGTACGTCAAACACAACACACCGAAACTCCCCTTTTTCTCCACAAATTTTCCGGCAGGATATTAGCCCATATCCCGTACGAACCCGTACAGAAGCGACAACACTGGTCGCTCAATTCAATAACCGTAAAACATCCCCCGCGCATGAATTACCAAAGTGAGGGTATTTCGGAATTATGACGTCATGCAACGAGCACAATGGACTAGCTTGTGTACGGTGCTTGTGTTTCCAGGGGTTGGCAGAGGTATGTGTTGCAGTTTGGGGAATATACGTCGTGGGGTTTTAAGTAAATAATTTACTATTATCTATAGTAAAAAACGTAGAAAGTAGTTTCTAAAGATTTAATGAACGAGTACAAAGAAGGACCATTGCGAACCAGTTTCGTAATAATTCCCTAAGGATTAGGCAGGCACCAATAGTACACCTTCGTTTCCGCCAGTTATGTTTAAGTCACATGTAATAGGGGGCGAGCCTATTGCCACCAACCAGGCTCAAATTCAGTTTCCGGGCTGCTACTGAAAAATTCCTGACGGAAAACCCCAATTACACTTTGAAAGAAAGAAAGAAAGAAAGAAAAATTGTTTATTCTGCACAAACAAAACGCACCGACCGACCTGTCTTTGCTCGACCTGGGAATCGAACCAATTACCTCATGCTCAGCAGTAGCGTTTGCGACCATAAGACCAACGAGGCAGTTTTATAAGAATATCAATTATTTTTGTAAAGGTAGATCAGTATTCAATTTCTTTATTTATTGAAAGTTTGAATATTATATTGTGTTTAATATTTTAATTTTATGAAATGTAATGTTATAGACTTTGGCTTGCCACGTCCTAAAAAAACTTTCTGTTATCATGAACCGAAGCGCGTGGTCGCGTTGACAGAGGGTATTTTCCGACAATTTTAAAGCCGCAATCAAAATCGATTTATTTTGACAATTTAAATCAACCATAGCTGTGTGTTAAAATCCGTGTTCACAATGACAAGCACAACGCAATGAATATAGTCCATTCGTCAAAATGAAAGCGATTGACACTGAGCACACCAACAATGAACTAGCGTACTATCGTCAATTATCTATGAGACCTTTGTATAGCAGTGGTACAATTCCAAACCACCATATTCTATATTTTATTTATCTTTATATTTTACCATCGATCACTTATAAAGAACTAGATACACAATCCCAAGTGGGTGCTCATTCGGTGAGGACATTTTTTGCCGCTGATTGTGTATCTATTTCTTTATTGTGTGAGTGTGATCGATGTATTTTACCAAAATTTTAACTTATCGTTTTACGACCAAAACCATATAAAATTGATAGATTTGGTTATTCTGAATCCAAAAATCTTAATTTCAGAATTTTTTCGCGTCGCGTTGACCTGACCACAATTTCAAATATGTAATACCGTACTGTTTCATAGCAATCTGTCTGATTTTCAGAACGTTTACCTAAGCTTTTATTTCCAAATCCGACACATAAGTTGAAACATCAAACAGCTTTCGAACTCCATTTACCAGGCTCCTTATTACATACTCCATATTACATTCGAGCTCGCAGCCTTGTGTAAGAAAACGCGCAGTATTCTGACCTGGTGACAACGGAGCACATTTCTGCTTCTAGCTGAACAGACTTACATAAGACTGGCATAAGATTTCTAGGACTTTGAAATACTTGATGGATGAGAGTTGGAAAGTTAAGAAGCAGTGATAGGCTAATGGTGTAACCTTCAGACTGCCAAGTCATAGGTCTCGAGTTCAAACACAACGCACGCACCTCTGACTTTTCGGATTCGTGTGCCTATTGTGTAAGTATCACTTGCTTCAATAACGGTGAGGGAAAACATCGTGAGGAAACCGGCATGCCTGAGAGATATACATGCGACATGCGACCAGGTTAGTCACTAGCCACACGAAAAAAAAAAGAAGCAGTTGGTTAAGATTTTAATACGACTTTGGGTTATTAATGAAAATGTTTTGTAAAGGTTGTTTTTGGGAACCAATTTGTAACCTTAGCATAATCACCGTATAATGTTAGATTACTGCTGGGACACAGGCCTCCTCTCTGTGAGAGGGAGTGGGTCGTAATCATAAAGAACTAGATACACAATCCCAAGTGGGTGCTCATTCGGTGAGGACATTTTTTGCCGCTGATTGTGTATCTATTTCTTTATTGTGTGAATGTGATCGACGGATATCTATGGTCGTAATCTACCACGCGGGCCCAGTGCGGATTGGTAGATGTCACATGTCTTCGAATATTTGGTTCTAGGACATGAAGGTTTCTTCACGATGTTTTCCTTTAACCGTTTTGAGAGCAGTGGTGATTAATTCACACAAAGTAAAGCGCCTGTCTGGCTTCAAACCTATGACCTACAACTCGTAAGTCGCGGCTGTTACCACTGAGCCACCATTGCTCTACCCCCACCCTTAACTAAACAAACGTTAGAAAAGTTTTCTGAGCTACATACAGCCTCTGTATAAACGTCGCTGAATAAAATTTTCTCACGTCTCAAGAGTTACCCTATAATAATGCAATAGGATGAGGGGCCGATTGCAAAGGGCATAAACTTACTTGAATCCGGCAAAGATAAAAAATCATATTTTTGTGTATATTCTAGGTCGAGTTCCAGTCTAGAATATTCTCAATCGAAGCCAGAGTTAAACCTGAGCCCGATTATCGGTCATGCTGGGGCCACACCAACGGGAAACGCCGTTGATTACACGATGACGGACGTTAACGGTAGGTGTAGCCACAACTTATCGCGAGAATTTAACAACGGCATTCACATTGGTGTTTGACGTTAGGTGATAACTGGAGTGGCGGCAATTGAGCATTGACGTTGACAAGTGTGGCCACTATATTGGGGGTCGGCTTCCAGTCTAACAGGATGCAGCTGAATGCCAGTATTTTACTTGGAGCGACTGCCTATGTATCCTCCACAACCCAGTTACTGGGTAATACGACACCCCTTGTTAAGACTGGTTGTCAGACTTTCGAGCTTCTGACGACCGTACAACTGTCAAAGATCAACGAATGACAGCCGGGACCAACGGTTTAACGTGCTACCCGAGGCACTGAGGACCAACACCGGCAAGCGTAGCTTAACCTGATGGATCGAGACATGCGGCTGTTATTACTTAGCCACGAGCTCCTTAAGGAAACATCTCCATAGTAACAAACATTATAATATCCAATACTTCAAAGGAAACCACGCCAACATTTCCGTAATCAACTAATCCCGTAATTGTTCGCTTCTGAACGTCTTTCGCGACATTTTGCCGCAAGTATTACATTTATTCGGTCTGAGAAAGGTTATCCATTAAAAACCGCGAATTGGGGCCTGATGTTGTTTCCTATTCGCGACGGGGAGGCGCCCGAGTGGCGCCGGGGGCAAAGAGTAAAATGTTGGAGGGTGAAGAACAGACGTGACACCGAAAATTTAAGTTCTTATAGTTGAACAGACTGCTGTAGTTGAGCTGACAGTTGTGCTGCTGTGGAGTTTGTTGCGCCACTTCTTCCCAGCTAAAGGCCTAGAAAGTGGTGAAGGGCGGGTGTTTTGGAGGACTGTCTTATGTAATTTTGACGTTGAAAAAGTTCTGATCCTCATCCTAGTTTCAATAAATGACTTGATTTGATTTTGAATAGATTTTACACCTACCACACTACCACGCGAATTATCGTCGTATGTAACAGACAGGAACACTGTCCGTAAATGGGTTTCTGAGCGTTTATACGTCGCAAATAGCTGTCAAAGATTTCGCTGTTTTGATTAATTCTGTATGGAAATAAGAAAATATGGTTAACTAGTGAACTAAAATATTGAGAAATGCAATAATTAATAGAGTCTGGCTAACGAAAGTTGGCCCTGGAATTATTTGCGAACTTTTTATATAGCAACTCTATATGAACGTGAACGTCAATTTGACAAGGTTGTCGTTCGGTATCTCTGGTGTATTTAGTGTTGTCATGCATGTATTTTTTAAATTTGCCGCCAATATTCTGGGGCCAACTTTCGTTAGCCAGACTCTATCGTAACACCGAATATTTAGTTTTAGATGTAAAAAAACAGCCTTTTTTACAACAAAAAACGGTTAAAGTGTTATTGCAATTCATTATTAATATCCTAGTTTATTAGTTAACCATATTTCTTATTTCTATACAGTAACATTGCCAAATTAATCAAAACAGGTAAATATTAGACAGCTATTTGCAACGTTGCCAACTTTTTGGTTGAACGCTCTTAAGGTCTAATCTAAAGTAAGTAGATAGTACTTTCAATGTTAAGTAAAGTATCCCATCTACAAAATTAATCTTTGGCGCGCGTCTCGCTGTTATGCGCTATTTTGTATAAAATTTATTGCCATATGTAACAATACATCCACACCGAAAAACGAACTACATTTTCCTTGCAATAAGGTGTTTTTTTCTTCGTTGTGTAACAAAATTGGGCTAGTATTTGTTATGGTAAGTAAGTTAGGCGTAATGCGCGCACGTTTAGAGAAAGATATATTATTTGTGTGCCTTGATTTTTGGCTGTGTCCCGTGTATATGGAAGAGGAGCTGCAGAGTGAGTAAATAGATCGAGAGAGAGAACGAGAGATAGAGAGATTGTAAGACGTGATTTGACATCAAAGTAAAGAAAAACTCGTTAAAACCTGACCCGGTACGGAGCGATTACGTTGAAATCGTCCGGCGAACGGATAGTAATTAGTGACCGATGAAAAACATCCGCCAGTCACCTATCAATCCTGGATTATTTCAGATCTTTATACGACACGGCTACGATACGATTCTTTGAGCTATAGCCTTCGTTCGCACAGAGGTAAAAATATCTCGGCAGGATTTTAACGCGCACTGGATTTTCAACTCTCGGTGTTGAGAATCCAACGCACTGGGACGCACTCTCGTCCCAGTGCGTTGAAAATACACACTGTACGATTTCCACTCTCGGCGCTATGCAGGACGTTGAAAATCCAGTGCATGAAAAATAATCGCCGGGGGATAAATCACCCGTGTATACCTCCATACCGGGCTTATTTGCTTGGAATCCATTGCTTTTGCTTGAGGGAATATTCCTCATCATTCTCTTACCGCTTTTCGGCTTCTCTTCGGCTGATTGAAAATGAAAATGATTCTCTTTATACCCCTTTCCTATTTATTTGGGGTCGGCGCCAGTGTCTTTTTCTTCATCATACTTCTCTATTAGTCGTCATCTCGGTAGTCACTCCCTTTCTAGCCAATGTCATCGTTCACATGGTCCATCCTTTTCTTTGGTCTTCCTCTACTCTTATCCATATTCATAATTTTATACCAAACCTATCCTCACAACATTTTACGAAATATAAATAAAATAAAATAAGCAATACGGAAAGCATACGAAATAATAAATTGGAGCTAATCAACCGAATTTATCTATTTATAGTTCAGCAGTTCGATGGTTATTGATTTTTATGGAAATCCAATTAATTTAAGGATCCTTTAATTTTGGTAATAATCCGGCAATATTTTCATAAAGAAACCATGAAAAGATTTCGTCTATTCTAGAGCATTGTTGTAAATTACATCATAAAGACGATTTAATTTAAGTTTGTCTTCCAATAGGTATATTAATATTAAACCTTATCGCATAGAACCAATTTTTTACCATTTTCGAGAATCTTTGAATGCAGATAATGTTTCTTTTTAAAAATAAAGAAATGTTTGCTATGAGTAAAATTTGCTATCTCCAGTATTTAGAGTACTTTCCCTCCACGTGAGGTTAAAAAAATCCACCCTTTATGTAGTATTACATAGGTAGGCTCTACAAGTTAACGAGTAATAATCGACCAACTTACATTTGCAATGTTAAGTTTGTTATTGGGATGAATTCATCCCAACTACGGAAACCTTGGTCCAACACGCACTTGGCCGGTTTTTTTAACAAAGATAAATGCAAGACACTTAAAATAAAACAAAACATCATCAAGTCCACATTCTGTTCGTACATGCACCACAATTTCACGAGAGATTGAATTTCTCAATATTCTGGCGAGGGCCAAGCTTCCTCACGGAAATTGGAACGTCTCCGTCTACCGCACTTCCAAATCAAATACAGGGTTTCTACCCAAAATTCAACACAGCATAGGAATTTACACTTCCTTACATGGAAATTAAGCAACAGACTTGAAACGGTAGAAACCCAAACCAAGAGTAACTAAAGCTAACATTTACGTGTGTCTTTGATTGACCTATAAAAATAATAGCAATATACACAAAATAAACAGATTTATTTTTATTTTTCTATCCTCAAAAGGAAACCTTTTGGCCTGCATCTCACTTGATGGTGAGTGACGATCAGGCCGAAGGTGGAAGCGATCTTCACCCGGAATACTCAATCACAGAGGGACTGGCTATCTTACCTCTAACTGCCGAAAGACAACAATGCTGTTAACTTTGTTGCTATGGCGACAGACTTAGATAAGATGATGATGATGCTAACCAGGCGGACTTAGAACAAGCCCTACCACCAATCAAACCAAGCAGAATTTTTTCCCTCACTGGGAATCGTACCTGGGACCTCTGGGTCTGAGACAGGCGGTCTATCAATTTGACCACAGAGGTCAAACGAGAGGGATTTATTCAAACTAAGAGTCAGTGGATACGAAACGGGGTACTATCCGTTTCGTATGACTGAATTTTCCAGATGGCAAAACCAATAACACTTTGCCCGACCCGGGAATCGAACCCAAGACCTCATGTTCAGCAATAGGGCTTGCAACCACTAGACCAACGAAGTACTTATTACTGAGCGAGACACTTTCGTCAAAGTTTTCTAAAAACCGAAAAAAAATAACTACACAAAGTTACAAAAAAAAACGCCTAAAAATAATGCAAAAATATCGTAAAATCTAAATAGCCTCCCGAAATCTTCAAAAGATTGCCTATTAGCTCAGAGGCACATACGTCGGCGACACGTTATTTGTGCTTCGTTGTGCCTAATCCATCACTAATCAGCAGGACTCATTACCGAAATGAGCGGAGAAATCTCGTAATTACAAGCTTTCCCTGCATTCATTCATGGTTCGTTCACTGAAGGTCGGGTTTCTTTTGCTAAAAAGGAATGTTTTTATGTAATTTATCGGAGTTAGAACGGATTAGGGCGTGGGGTTATGAGTATTATGTTTCTTTCTTTATTTCTTTTCTTTTTCTTCATCATTCTTTGCGTTGTCATTTAGATCTCAGTCTATTGGTAATGAAGACTTTAGGCTAGGTTTAGATGGCTGTGTTGTGGGATTTTCATAACGTGACACAATTAGCAATTTGCAAGGTCTAGTAGGTACCAACTTAAATAGTTAATTATGTTTATGTTTGAGCAGTGATGGCCCAGTGGTATCGGCTCCGACTTACGAGTTGTAGGTCGCGGGTTCGAAACCAAGCAGGCGCTTTACTTTGTGTACATAATTTCATCACCACTGCCCTCAAAGCGGTGCAGGAAAACATCGTGAGGAAACCGGCATGTCTTAGAACCAAAAATTCGAAGACATTTGACGTCTACCAACCCGCACTGGGCCCGCGTGGTAGATTACAGCCCACTCCCTCTCACAGAGAGAAGGCCTGTGTCCCAACAATGGGAACATTAATAGGCTGATTGATTGATTTTTATTTTAGTAATGTAACCATACAGCTTTTATTTTTACCCGACTACGGCAAAGCCAAAAGGAAGGGTTATAATCTCGATCAACAACAAGCAACAGTATTTTATAGATTTATTTATTTATTTATACTTTATTGAGCACCAGAAAATAAAAGAGCTCGTGGCTAAGTAATAATAGCCGCACGGGTTGATTCATCGGTTAAGCTACGCTTGCCGGGGTTGGTCCGTGGATGGGTGACCATCTTTACATACTTCAGAACGCACGTTATGCCGTTGGTCCCGGCTGTCATTCGTGGATCTTTGACAGTCGCTACGGGTTGTCAGAAGCCCGAAAATCGGACAACCAGTCTTACCAAGGGGTATCGTATACCCAGTTACTGGGTTGTGGAGGTCAGATAGGCAGTCGCTCTATGTAAAAAGCAAAAAACATCCGGTTAGACTGAAAGCCGCCCCAACATGGTTTGGAAACGCTAAGATAGTTAATTGACTCAGGCGTGACTTTGCGGAACTCCATTATAAAATACAATAGACGATGTATATTTAGTAACTTAATCCGCTTAACTGTTCTTAAAGAGTCTTGGACACGAAGTGTTGCCACCACACGACTTTGCGTTCGGCTCGTCTTGTGGCAACACTTCGTGTCCGAGTTCGTAACAACCCAATCGTCATCCTGAGGATGCCTCGTTGAGAGACGAAACACGTGTCGATTTCTGACAGGGTTCTAAGACTCTATAAGAACAGTTAAGCGGATGTTACTAAATATACATCGTCAATTGTATTTTTTTGGAAACGCTAATTAAGGATGTGCTAATTAATCTACCTACTGCATATTGACTTACAAATCAACTCCGAACTGCCAAAATCAATCCCTCGAACTTAAATTAATTATGACGCCAATATTATTCAAAAGATTATCAGCCACCGTCAGCAGGCATACATAAACACACAAGCATTGTTTGGAGAGCAAACTACCGCTGTGCTGAAATTAATAGAACCTGTGACCCAGATCTGTATATCTTATGATATCCTGGTACTAACTTAGCGAGAGTGTATGGAGTTTCTATGGAGTAAATTGCTACAAAGTTATTATACTCCATGCTTAGTCCTCGATAATGATTAACTATGTAGTCTCACTATTTCCATATCGTGTTCCACGCGTATTCAGAGAATAAAATCCTGGAAAAAATAGTTTTACACTGGCAACTCTATCCCGTCATTCACTTTTTTCGCGTCGTGTAGCGCACGTCATTTTCTTATAAAAACTAATTATTTTTTAATATTATCAACAATAAATAGTCAAACAATTCCACTAAAGAAAATGTGGAAGAAAATTGGAAAGAAATCGAGTAGGCGAGCTCTTGGACGAGTTCGGCTAAAGCCGGCGTCCTCTTTGGAATCAGTAATAAAGGCTGATAAGTACATATAGGACTTAACAATGTTATAAACAAAGAAGGAAACACAGGTATGTATGTGTGATTTTGTTGAAAGTTTTCAGTGGATTACGATTGATTGATTTGGATTGCAAAGTAGCAAAAGGCTTATTATTACCCGCCATAATGCCGGTATTTGGTCCATCTGTTCTTGTAACATGAAGTTCGCGTTACGACAGGACCTCGAGGGGCTCGAGGCTTGATGTCGAACCTCAGGTTGAGGAAAAACGCACAAAATATAGTGTATAGGTACCTAGAAGTTCTAGGTTATGCACCGCATATGCAAGACATATATTGCTTTCTCTGTTGAGAAAATAATAAGGCCCTCGAGACTTGATCTCGAAACCTCAAGTTGAGGTAAAAAGCACAAAATATAAGGTATATCTAGTAGTTCTATGATATGCACTTATTGTTTTCTGTCGTGAGAAACTATTGAGTAAGTATTACAATATTGATAAAGAATTATCAGTGCTTTACACTTGTGTCATCAGACTAAGTTAGTCCAATGATGATAATGTGCTTTGTAAGTACCCAAGAACTAAAGGATAATGGTTTTATGGAATTGCATGAAGAAATCATAATGGCCTTGGGAATCCCGTCCAGCTCCAAACCAAAATATTTACTTAAAAAGTATTTAATGTAATTATAAAGTATTAAAAGAAGAATGACCTATGTATAATATATTTGATACCATTACTGTTGTATTTACTACTACTGGATGCTTCAAAATTGATCATAGAATTAGAATGTCTGATGAGTAACCCAATCAAGGAAAGGGACCAAGAGTGGAGGACCACTATAGCAATTGGGAATTGCTTTACCGGAACGTTAACAGGAGTGGTAATTTGATAAAAACACAAAGAATATAAATATGTTATTTTCCAAAATTGTTATTTTTAGATTTAATTTTAGTTTTTTTTTTTCCTTGTGTTTTTTTTTTTTGGTGAATGTTAATAACTTTAATTTTTCATTTCTCATTTGTAACTTGATGATTGATTACGATTTACATATTATTATAATACCTATACTTATTCAACACGTGCTAATATAAGTCAACCACTAACGACGGGGATCGGAACTGTTTCTCCTAAACACAGGTTATTCTGTAACCTATCTAGGAGAACAGTACGGCACCCACTAACTAGATTTAAGGAACTTTATGCTTGTGCTGTATATATTACCATGCCATGTAATCTAGTCCTAGACAAACAATAAACTTTATTATTATTATTAAAAAAAAAAAAAAAAAAAAAAAAAAAAAATGTAAAGAAATTCTCACAGATATCTCAAGACCAATTAAGCTAGATAGAAACATTATTAGAACAACAGTTACAATGAAATGGAAAAGTTTTCTGTTTAGTGAAAAGTTTAATGAATTTGTCAATTAAAAAGGCAGCCCCTTGAGAGAGAGAAATCTCAAATGACCCCTTCACGTTCGAGTCGAACCAAACAGGGAAGGGGGGGGGGGGCAGGTAGCAGCCTAGTAGGACCACGGGGTGGAACCTACAGCAGAGGATTTCATCAGACAAGATGTACCAGCACAAACCTGTGCGTCAAACAAAGAGGTAAAGACATTTGTATGTCGTTTTAAATATTTTTACTCCCGCTTAACTGTCACTAATGAGACACAATTAAATTTTAATTGTTACCCAACTGCAGCCGTCTGTTGTACGGTTGAGCTCTTATTGGCAAAAGCTCACACTAGATAAAGTTATCCGCACCCTAATTACGAAACGCAAACTCAATTTTAAATTGAAACCAATTGAAAAAGATTGTCAGTCCATTGCTTCATAAGTTCGACAAAAATAATCTGCTTAATTTTTTTTGTCGAACTTATGAAGCAATGGACTGGCAATCTTTTTCAATTGGTTTCAATTTAAAATTGAGTTTGCGTTTCGTAATTAGGGTGCTGGTCATGGTTGAAGGGATATAAAATTCCATTTATGGAAATTCCTGCACAAGATAATTCCTATATAACCTTAAAATTGTGCCTTTTCAGAGTCTGAAAATATACTTATACCATAAGAAATAAATAGGTTCTTGGATTTGAGTGTTATTAATAGGCGTACAGTGTGTGTCTATCAGTGGACAGTTTTTTGTTTAATCAAACATATTTACTGTACACAAACGAATTGGATATACCAGTGTTATATGTTAAATCTAAAATGTCGGATTAATTGTATCCATACAAAATAGTTTCTAATGAAAGACATACGGACTTCATGTAAACTCATTTTATAAAAATGATTACATGTGCACAATTGATTTAAAATATGTATATTTTTTAATATCAGTGAACACTGAACGTAGATGTTCAGCTGATGACAAAAGATACTTGAGGGTTTATTGTAAAAACAATGTTCATTAATTCAGTAGTTTGTGCTTTGTTTTATGTACTGCCCCTACACAGGCCCACAATAGTAACATCTTATCTATGTAGTGGGGGATAAAAATCTGTGATTTATCTTGAGGATTTTATGTTTGGAATATTATTGTTTTTTGTAAAACTATCAAAATTTTGCAGTCTTGGTTGTTACATAAAAGGATAAAAGTAATCTCAAATCCAATCGAGTTGCTGAGTACTTAGATTTGTGATTGATACAAAGAGTATGACCTTGTCAGTAAAAGATGAAAGAGATGTTCTATTCATCTATTATTTACACCGTAACCTAGCAACTTGTTGTCCATGTATGCGTTATGGTTTACTAATAAGTATACTAACATTTTGGAAAACATAGATGTACAGAGTTAGTTTACCACAGTTATTACTTTGATTTAATTATGAACAATATCAAGTGTAAGTAAAGAAGATCTACAGTGGTGGCATAAATGTATGAAAACCCTGTAAAAATTGTCAATTTGAGATTGAAATTTACTCAGATGCATCTCACAGTTGTTGCGGAATATTTGTTTTGATGGTCAGTAGCAAATGGGGTTTAGACAGAAGAAGACAAGGCAAATCATATTTAAAGCTGCTTTTCTTGGTGTTTTCAATGTTTTACTGAGGACTTAAAATTATGCCAAATTTTATTATGTAGAAACAATACTACTAACATAGATTATATCTTTAAAGGGGTGGAAACCAATTTAATCATCTTAGTTTCCTGGCTATAATATGTGGCACTCCGAAAAATAGGGATTTTTATATGATCCAAAGACAGCATAAAAGCTGATCTTGAGTCTAGAAATAAAAACATTGATTGTGACTGGGAACTGGCTCCAGCAGCATTTCAGGACATAGTGCCTTAGCACATAGTGTGCATAGTGCACATAGTGTGCAGTGCATAGTGCCATAGTGATCTTTTCGAGATCATTCCATTGATCTATTTGCTAATAGAGCTAATAATATGTGACAGATATCCATCTTGGCGTAGAGATCCATTTGCAGAAAATATAAGACTTACATTAATTTTGGTAAATTACCCAGTATTTTATGAATTTCCACCATCTGCATTGATTAATAAACTATTCAGACAATTTAAGATGATCAGATTTTTTGGTATCTTAGTTTTTTACTATGTGACCACAACCTTGGTACCCATTTATCATGGTCATTTCACAGATTAAAGTACCTACTTATTGGATTTTAACAATCAAACCAATTATTGTCGTAACCTTCCGGAATAGTGCATCTTCTGCACAGCAGCCCTTTTTTCCCTAGGGGCCTGCATATTGTCAGGGAAGGGTTTCAGAAGCAATTGATGCCAGATGACAAATGATGATGATGAATGGTCGGGATATCTTCTGTATTAGATAACACTGTCAAACAGTATTCAGTAGCACTACATAAGTGGTGGATATGTGGTAATGATCATGTTTTTTCAATCACTATAATATTAGAGTGCTCGTACACAACAAGTGGCAAGCCAACAAGGGCCAATGACATTTCATATACATCACTCAACAGTGCAGTGTTATTGATCATAAATTCTGTTGTAGGGACAGATCCTCAAAGTAAGAGGTTATTTAATGGTATCTTTAAATTACGACCAAGTCATCCTGAATACTGATGATATATGGGATCCATCAATGGTACCTACTGAATTTTATAGGAAGATGGTACTGATGGTGATGTACTCAATACAACAATAAATTATCACTTGACAAAGTAACCAAAAAGTAGGTAATTCTTTTAGCCCTTACTAGCGGTCAAAGAAACCTTATCTGTAATTAGACTTAATAACATCCAATTTATTGATTCAGATATTAACTCAAAAATCACTGATTTGTTAAAAATATGATCTAAGACAGGAAAACAGCAAACAAATATTATTTTTGTTGAAACCAGTCATTTGTCCTGTGATTACATTACAATATTACATACACACAAATTGTGACAATCATAATGCCGTTGGATTACACATACAATGATGGACAGTGGCGTAGACATCAAGAAATTTACTTCTCATTCAACACGTTATGCTCCAATGGGAGTAGAGGTGTGTCAGTAGATATTAAGTATCTTTAAAACAGTTGGTTGGTACACAGGATCAAAGGGTCTTACAAACCATTATAATAATAGACCTTTGATTAGAGAAGATAATAAATATCTCTTTGGCAAGACTGTTGGTAACGTTGAGACTGATGTGTTATTTGTCATAAATTAATGAAAAGCCAGAGAAGTATACCTACTGAATACATATTTGATAATTAGAATTGGACGAGAATTAAGTTTAAATGTTGAAAAGTTTTCAGTTACATCATAAACTTGATTTTATGATATTTGAATGTTTTATTATTTAATAGTGTCAAACATATTTGTAATTTCCAACTTCATCTCTCTAAACATCTACATAGTTAATCATTATCGAGGACTAAGCATGGAGTATAATTACTAAATTAAACGAACTTACCTAAGTGAAGTTCTATTGTAATTATACGTAGTGCTTAGTCCTCGATACTATGTTCCCTCCCAAGCCCTAAACAAGACCATAGTTTGTTTTTTGACCCTGGGATTGAAGTTGGGGAATTACTGTCTGTTAATTTTAATTCTCTCTTGCAGATAGATACTCTAAATAGAATGACGGGATAGAGTTGCCAGTGTAAAACTATTTTTTCCAGGATTTTATTCTCTGAATACGCGTGGAACACGATATGGAAATAGTGAGACTACATAGTTAATCATTATCGAGGACTAAGCACTACGTATAATTACAATAGAACTTCACTTAGGTAAGTTCGTTTAATTTAGTAAGTATATTATAATGTTGCACGGAGGTTGAAACAGCAAACTTAAAATGAACTATCGCCTGCATTTAGATTTAACCTAGAGAAAAGGGTAAAAAAATTATCCAGGCAAATGTAATGCAAAGAAATTGTTTATTCTGTATATCTGAATTAATTTTAAGGACATTATAACAACACCGCTCCGATACCGCAAATAACTCATTCAAGTTAGATTGATCAATGTCAATGTTTTTTAGAGTTATGGGGTATATACAAAAACACCTTCTTCAAAACAAGCTTCTTAGTTTCACAGATACTGAAACATAACTTGGTAACAATCCGACCGAGAGAAACTCGTCTACTACTACAACAGCAACCAAACAATTACGTTTTCTAATACAATTTGAATGGAATTAATAGTTCAATTCATCCCGCCCTCTGATTGGTCGGTCCGTCAATGTCGCCTCACTGCCTTTACATCAACAAATAAATCACTACTCTACCTTTAAGAAAATAGAGTTTAATTCAGTTTAGCAGAATTCATAATTAGAATAGGTTCTAAACTTAATTAGTCTGTTCTAAGAAGTTAGGTCGAACAATGAATGATATTTATAAAGGAGTAAGTTTTAGATGTACTCACATTTTGAAAGAAAGAAAGAAATTTAATTTAATTTTTTTTGCGATGGGTAAAAATGTGAAACTCGCGTCAGGACATGTGACCGTAAGATCCGTTGCCTAGCAACCGACAAAGTAAACATCAAAATAAATAGTCTTTGACATTAAGTAAAGATTGCGAGGTAAGAAATTTTACCCATATTGATGGGTAAAAAAAAGCTGTCAAAACATACTTCATGAAAAGTGTTTATGTAAATTGTTTATTTTTGTTAGACTACGTATATTTTGAAAATAAATAAATATACTACTACTACTACTAATCAATATTGTATTTAACCACATAAATTATAGTACTTTTATACTGATAAATAAAGCAATTCGTGCGAAAATATTCCCAAAATATTCAAAAATGCACAACGTTAATGTTCAAGTTTTCACTTCTGCCGGCACTCCCGGAGTGCAACCCGTTGTTTTTTTTTTTGGTTCTAAACTCAGGTATTTTTTTAATTCTCTGTAGTAAGTTCTAAACTCAGGGGCAGAGTCAAGATTCTATTGGTTAATATTGGCACATCTCCGCTCCTCTTTTCTCCTCTCCGCTTCAATGGACAGGCAGCCTTACGCCTTTTTTAATGACAAATATTTCTCATAATCTTTCTCATTTTCCCGGTCATGTTTCTGAAGATGGTCTTTATAAGACTTATATCCTTTTAATGTCCTCCTTGACTAGTCTAAGCTTCCCAAATCATATCTTCTCTCTTTTATTATTTCAGTTTTCAATATTTCTGACATCTTCATCGTCACTGCAGTTTAGAAATGCTTTCGATAAGGAAGGTTTCTATAAAAATCTGGTCTTCTTATATTTCTTCTTGTCTTTCTGTTTTTTATTTATTTCTAGTAGGTATCCAATTTGTATATTCTACCAACTCCGACTGCAGTACAGTCAACGACACAAGTCAATTAAAACTACAACTTTTATACATAATCGATTTAAATTGACACAAAATCATTTGATGCATTGCACTTAAGGATTTTCATGTGAGTAGCTCATAGCTAAGTAATAACAGCCGCACGGATCTATCGATCAGGTTAAGCTACGCTTGCCGGGGTTGGTTCGTGGATGGGTGACCATCTTTACATATCGAATTCCTCCGTGCTCTAAAAATCACGTTAAGCCGTTGGTTCCGGCTGTCGTAGTCAGAAGCCCGAAAGTCTGTCAACCAGTCTTACCAAGGGGTATCTACCCAGTTACCTACTGGGTTGTAGAGGTCATATATAGGCAGTCGCTCCATGTTAAATACTGCTATTCAGCTGCATCCGGTTAGACTGGAAGCTGACCCCAACATACTTGGGAAAAGGCTATACAGGTTGATTGTACTTAAGCATTTCATGTTAAAACTAAGAGTCCGATTAAGCCCGGATGACCCGCTTTAGAGTCATAAATCCTGATATCGCTTGGGTCCCGACGACACGGATATGTGTCGGTCCGGTCGGCCGGTCGGTACGGTCTTCAAGCTCCGATTTGACTCTATTTATGGTCTGTATCTAGTCTGTTTTCAGCTTTATTCTAAATTCTTTTAATTTTATTTCTGTTCCGATTTTAATTAAAATTAAAAAACCACTGACGTGTTAATCGACTGTATAGATACAGCTATGGCCCTGCACCTGGTGTCTTGCTTGGTTCTTTTATCGCCGTTGAGTTGGGAAATCCGGTGACTAACCTTGTCAACATTTCTTTTTTACCATACAGAGGATAGTTAGAATTATTCACAAACGTACCAAATACTAACAAGTAAAGTGTATAGCTATAAATCTTTGGAAATTTATTACTGTGCTTATTAGCGAATTTATGTGCCCTGTATGGATCTATAGCCTTAACAGTTTTGCCGTAAGCCGCTACGCTAAATTCTAATTCTCCCTTGAATGTGATTTCGACGTTGAATTCTATTTGTATGAATTGTACTCCGGTGTAACACATGGCACTCTGGGGGCCCGTGCAATATCGTGTCAGGCGCAGTTTTGGTGTATTATTCGCCATGTTAGCCTTATAGTCCGCTCTCAAGACTACGCAGCTGTATTCGACATCCCCGAATAATGTTAGCTGAAATAATTAAAAAAAAATCAAGGTTAGTAATTCATGTGTAAACTCCACCATATAAAATTTTGGGAGAATTTATATAGCGTATGTCACCCGGAATATTATTACGAATCTATTGATACCTCATTTATCAAAATTGGTTCAGCAATTTAGCGCTACGGTGGAACACACGTAAAAGCAAACATACATACATACATACATAGACTGCTTAAATCATAACCCTTCCTTTTGGCCTTGCCGTAGTCGGGTAAAAATAAACTAGTCGAAAATAAAGGACCTCTCCATACGGAAATAATTACGTGTGCACAACACTTCAACAAGGAACAAAATAAAAAAACTTTTATTTCGGACCTATAACTTCCATTTGGTTAGTTTGTACGCACGAATTAGAAAAAAGAAGCTTACAGGTCATCGCCCATTATAACAGCACCGCTCCAGCACGGTAGCGCCCCGGCACCGCTTCGAAAAATCTAGTCGTCAACGCGCCGTAAGCCAGGCGACTGCTAGTTGCCAACGCGCCGGAAGCAAGGCGACGGCTAGTCGCCAACGCGCCGTCAGCAAGGCGACCGCTTCCTGCCGGCACGCCACCGGCGACGTAACAGTTTATTGTTTATTCACAAGTAAGGCGTCACCGTGCGGCCGGCGAGGAGTCACCGCATTTATGGCGAGGCATCACCTCGCGGACGGTGAGGCGCCGGCGAGCGGGCTCCTCGCTTGAAGCGCGCTGTCTGCCCGACGTGTGACGGCTCGTGGGCCGCTCGCTGTATGCGAGCCGTCTACTGTTCTGTATAGCCATTGTAAAATAGACTTTAATGGATTTGACTTAGAATCCTAACTTGAATGACAAGGTATTTGCCGTGGCGGAGCCGTGCTGCTATAATGAGCGATTACCTTTAATCTACCAGAGAAACAAAACAAACTATTTATTATTACGCCACAGTGGCATGTAGACGTATCTAATGTCCCACCTATCTACTATAGTTTTCAGGATACTGTTAGGAGAAATGACTTGGTATGCTCAAATCAATTCACGTCAGTGTCCAGCTATCTAATAACGCAACACATTTTCATAAACGATTCCGACTAATCTGTTTCATTTTGACAGATCAACAATATTCATTGCGTTATTTACGTTGTTGAGCAGATATTTTTTTTCGAACTTCTGAAGCAATGGATTAGCAATCTGTTTCAAAACGATTCAATTGATCGTGTATTACGTAATTAGGGTACTGTTTTTGATATACGTATTGATGCCGGACACTACCACCCGTTACCCGGCTAGTGTGAATCCGACCTTACTCCTGGATCCACAAATATTTTGATTTATAAGCCAAAGCTTGAAAGACTGTCTCAGCCAGTCTGTCTACCCGAATAGACGAGATTTTTTATAACTTACGTTAAAATTATATTTGCCTTGAGGGATTCGGTCACGATAGTTTTCAGTCGGACGGATTTCAGTCGAATCTGTGTAAAGTTGTCGTACCACCTCTCCCTCGTCGCAAGTACCAAACCTTTGAACATTGGATAGTGCTGTAAACAATAGGATTACGTTAGTGATTTTTATCCGACTGCTCCCAGAAGCAGGGCAATTTATTTATTTTCATTATAAATATTTTTAAATGAGGCGCATTACCCATAACTTTGTAACGTGGAACACGTAGGTAGATAAGTAATATTTATTGATTTAAATCACAATTATAATACCTTTACAGAGTCATCCAAGGCGATGTTATAAATCAGAATGTCTACACAAATTCACAAAAAATATTGAATGCCCTTTAAGCAGCATCCAAAAAATGATGTTCTAAATAATATAACAATTATTATAGAAATGACAACTTTTATAATATCAAACCTCTATAAGTATATCATCTCTCAGTATGTCTGTGTGTACATTAAATTCGTCAAGATTGACACTGGTATTTTTTTGCTACATAATTATAGTCAAGTAACTTATTTCAATGAAAGTCTCGACTAGAATCTTCAAAAAATTCTAAAATCTCGTCCCAAAAAAACGACTACAAAGTTATGTCTTGTGAATTATAATAAGCTAAACCTTTTACAGAGAGACACATTATTTTCATTGTGTCTCTCTGTAAAAGGTTTAGCTGAATCCCTAGTGTAAAAAGTGTAGAAATAATAGTGACAATGACACAATAATATAACATGGTCAATTGATCATGAACAAAGTAGTTTTTTATTCTTATAACGGACTCTAAGAAATTGGAACGGACTTGTATAAAGTGCAATCAACACTATTCTAAGTTTTACACCCATTTCCAAGTAAAAAATGTAGTTAGATTAAAATTGCTTTGTAGTCATAAAGGCTAGATTGTACCTAATTAATGATAAAGAACGTGGTTCTTTTTATTAATAAAGAATTTAAAAACAAAAATGTGTAACATCTCACTTCTTCTCAACACGACGTAGTTTGGCGCTACTTTGGTGATGGCAGGTCTGCCGACCCTCTCGACGCTGCGCTTCACCCACTCGTGGTACATACCATAGTCTAGGAACCTGGCAGGGGCTTCACAACCAGGCCCGTACACGCCGATGCCCAGCTGAAAACCACCAGTCATTACCAAAGGTTGGTTTGTATGCAAAAACTCCAAGCTGAATTGAGAGCCATAGTGATTACGACACTTACCAGCCTCCAGCGTGTGCCCACTTTCGTCACGAGGACTGCCCCACTCCGCCAGACGCAGTAACCTTCTGTTATGCTCCTGGCACAAGCGGTGTAGGTTGGCCACAACGTATCTATATCCAGCTGGCAAAACAAAAATGATGGAGGCAGTTATTTTATTTCACCCACATTTCACCAGTTATGTTTATGTCCCATGTAATAGAGGGTGAGCCTGTTGCCATCAACCGGGCACATCCAGACTCCGAACCACTACTGAAAAATTTCAGATGGTAACATCCAATAACACTTTGCCCGACCCACCTCTACACACACCCCTGCCAAACCCTTCGGGGAATATGGGCGTGATGTTGTGTTGTGTTATTTAGTTCAATCTCAGAATTAGTATGAAGTCGCATCAGTCGAAAGCCCTGTCTGCCCTGCCTATGCTGTCGCGCAGTCAGGTAAAAAGATTAGCGTCTTTGATAGCTCGAGAACCTCCCAGATCTTGGCTCAGTCTTGGCATAAGAAGCCCCATTGAGACTATTGAACGCATGCTATTTTATTGGCCTTTATCCTAGTATTTCTGGAGCATGACAGTCTGTCTGAAAAAGACCCTCAAAACCAGAGCAGGCAAAATCAACACTTACATAGCCCTCACAAACAAACATATCTCTCTTTTAATTATAATCCATATTGAAAATAATTAAAGTCCAGATGTTCTCATGAGTTTTTTCTCAGTACATCAAGGTATTTAAGCGTGATCTTGAAGGGAGCATCATAGAATCGGTGGCATCAGTTATACCACCACATACAAACTCGCAAGCAAACTTATCCACGAAAGCAGCCGAAAAACCATTGGGAAGTAGCCCACCAGAAACAACAGCTTGGGTCGGAGGGTCCACCCGTTTCAATGCAGGAAGAGGATCTTATCACCCTGTTCCTAATCCATACTAATATCATAAATGCGGAAGTAGCTCTATGACTCTCTGTCTGTTGAACGGATTTGGATAAAGGCACATATGGATTGACCTGACCAGATCCTGGTAGCTTGTTCCAGTGGGATATTTTCTGACCTCCACGTGGCCGAAGCCGCGGGCAAAAGCGAGTACCTCAAAAAATATAAAAGAATCACCTTTGCCCGCCTGTAATAAGTCTTGCACTCTTCCGTTGAAACAAACATCATCCTGTGAATCGTCATCCTGGATTCATTGCAATCTAGAAAAATTAAGATCATGGAAAAAACAATAATTATGCTGGGTAATACGATACCAACCACGAAACCATTTTTAACATCGTCATTGGTTGATCCATTTGCAGGTAGTATTATGTTCCCTCTGTGTTTGGGCTACCAATCCCGGACCCGCCATGAATACGCTCAAAGTCAGATGAGAAATTCTGATAGACCAGGATGGAAAGAAGGCAAGGGGAGTAGTGACTCCCCTTAGTTAATTGACTCAATTTCCGCAAAGTCACGCTTTGCGGAAATCCATTATAAAATACACTAGACGATGTATATTTAGTAACTTAATCCGCTTAACTGTTCTTAAAGAGTTGTTCCTAGAGAGTAGGGGAGGGGTGACTCCCCTTGCCTTGCCTTCTTTCCGTCCTGGTCTCTTAGTATTCCTCATCATGTTTATGCCCTTGTTTCATTTTACTTGGGATCGGGGCAGCAACTTTTTTTCTATAGTTAATTGACTCAGGCGTAACTTTGCGGAAATCTATTCTAAAATACAATAAACGACATACTATACAATCATAATTAGTAACCTAATCGGCTTAACTGGTCTTAAAAGTGTCATAAAGAAACCTGTAAGAAATTAACACGTGTTTCACCTCTCAACGAGGCATCGTCAGAATGACGATTGAATTGTTGCAAACCCGGACACGACGTCGTTTATTGCCCGTGGTTCGACCGGGTAGTTCTACTAGTAGGACCAAGGGTATTTTTATTTTCGGTGGTTCTATCAATCGGACCATCTTTATAAAATTATCACATTGTATTGGCACTAGATCTACTCATTGAGTAGAACTAAGATAAACATTTTTGCCCATGGTACCATCAACCATGGTCCACGGTACTACCATAGTGTAATACTATATAGAGGGTTAATCGGCCGTCTGGCTGGGCAACGCGAGGGTGCGTTGTGAAGGTGCGCGGAGTTTCGCCGGCCATTATCTCCGGGTGGTCTCGTCTAGCTAACGAAGAGTTCTTGCATAGACACAATCTTGTAGCCAGGATTATTCATCAGCAACTTGCTCTGAAATACAGCTTTTTAGAATCGGAAGAACCAACTACAGGTATGTGCCAGACCCAGTTCTCGAAAATGGAAATATCACATTGTACAGAGATCGATCCATCATCACTGACAGGACTATTGTTGCCAATCAGCCTGATATAGTGGTGGTGGATCGAGTAAAGCGGCGCACAATGATTATTGATTAATAGAACCACGGGTACACAAAGTTGCCCTTAGTACTATTGATAGAACTTGATTTGCCCATATTCCGATTGATAGAACCACCGAAAAGAAAAATACCCTTGGTCCTACTAGTAGAACTACGCGGTCGAACCACGGGCCATAAACGCACGACGTGTTGCCCCATCAAGCGCCGAACATAGAGAATCTCTGTGTTAGGCGCCTTACAGGGTTCTTTATGACTCTTTAAGACCAGTTAAGCGGATTAGGTTACTAATTATACGTAGGTGACGTATAATTAGTAACCTAATTCGCTTATCTGGTTTATTGTATTTTTCGCTATTTTTCTTCCATTCTTTCCTGAGAGCCGTCACTCAATCATTCCCTACTTTTCCTTTCATTATCATCCCTCAAAGAAACGATCCATATTTTCTTTGGTTTTCCTCTCCCTCTCAATCCATCAACATTTATATTCATCACTCTTTTTAGTTAGATACATGTGTTTCATCCTGCCTCACCAAATGTTTATGCCTACCTTCAGAAAACACCATGGCATAGAAGTGCTGGTTCTGGAAGGGCAATGCCCATGGAGCTGGACAAATGGGCCGCAACTCTAAAATGATAAGCAATAATGTAGTGAAATTAGGAAAAAAAATAGTATTAGGGGTGGCACTCCCCCCATACATGTAACAGTGGGATGAAAAAAATAATTCAATGCACCTAAGCGTGGTATCGTTGGATCCCAGAATATAAAAAAACCGGCCAAGTGCGAGTCGGACTCGCCTATGAAGGGTTCCGTAGCAGCAAGTAACATAATATAAAACTTCTTGTAGTTCGTTAAAGGTAAATTGCGGCTTACGATTTATGACGTATTAAAAAAAAACTACTTAATAGATCTCGTTCAAACCAATTTTCGGTGGAAGCATACATGGTAATGTACACCATATTTTTTTTTTGTTTTATCATTCTCTTATTTTAGAAGTTACACACATTTTACCACTTTGGAAGTGTCACTCGCGCAAACTATTCAGTTTAGGAAAAAAAACATTAAAAACCTCAATATCATTTTTCAAGACCTATCCATAGATACCCCACATAAAAGGGTTTGATGAAAAAAAAAAATTGAGTTTCAGTTCTAAGTACGGGGAACCACCAAATTTTTTTTTTCTCTTTTTGTGTGAAAATCTTAATGCGGTTTACAGAATACATCTACTTACCAAGTTTCAACAGTATAGTTCTAATAGTTTCAAAAAAAAGTGACTGGGACATACGGATGGACATACAGACATGATGAATCTATAAGAGTTCCGTTTTTTGCTATTTGGCTACGGAACCCTAAAAATGATGTTTCTAAGTTACTTCTTTATTTAAGACAATAGTTTTTGAGTTATGGGATATTTTTTTATTACAACCGCAGTAATAAATCTGTTTCTTATAGTTTTTTTCTTCTAGAAGTATTAAGAAAAACAAATTTATTGTTGCGGTTGGTTAAATCAATATTGAACGTGCGTAGGCTTTTTACTAAACTCCCCGTCACGAGAAGCTATAAATTTTGTAAAAAAAAAGAACTTCTACTAAGTTACGTAGCAAATCAAATAATCCCAAAATCAACCAACTCAAAGTAGGCTGCTGTTAGTCATATTATAATTAAATATAATAACGTACAAATAACATAGAAATTAATCGTCCGATTATCGTACGAACTATTCGTCCGATAGTCGGACGACTAATTTGTATGTTACTCGTCCGATAATCAGACGACTAGACACTTGGCTCAAAGTAACATACGTGTAATACGAAACTTTACAAAGAAATTTTACATGTTATTTTATATGTTGTTGTAGTTATCACTTATTTTACTTTGAGTTAATTGAATTTAGGATTATTTGTTGTTGATTGAATTGTCGCTACGTAACTTAGTCGAAGTTCTTTATTTACAAAATTTTTAGTTTCTCGTGACAGGAACTTTAGTAGTATGGATTCTATATGTCATGGATGATCGGAAATAAAAATAACTTATTATTTCACAACAATAAGTAGGACCCGCCTTCAGCATTTGCCAAACGTAAGGTAGACTAGATATCCATTCAGTTATTTTTTGCTCCATCGATCGTTTTCCAACCTGCAGACATGGCCAGCCCAGTTCCACTACATACCCTGATTCTTTTGACGACGTGAACTCATTATTTCTCTTGTCTAATAGTTTTATTACTATTATAAAGTCTTTCTTATTCTTATTTTTTTATTATAAGGTAAGATAGGCTAGGTGGAACGGAAATCAGAGAGTATCTATCACCGCATTCGATGAGTCATCAATCAATTTTAACTTCTATGGTTACCAGTGGTCACGTGGTCAGTTTCCAGTTGAATCAAAGCCATTGCACTGAAGGTGTTTCTGGTATAGTCAGGATGGAAAGTATAATCTCGAATGCCGACCGCTGGCCCACTGCAGTTGTGACCGATGACCACGCGCGCTCGAGCCCTGAAATACCGTTTACATTCACTTTTGCACTATCAAGGAAAAATGAAATGTCATAATAAAATGATTTATTCGCCTTTATTTCATTTTTTGGGTGGGAAATTATCAAATAACTTCTCCTAATCTGAGAGGAGCGAGAGGGCGTGTCAGACAACAGTGAAAGCATAGTATGCTTTCACTATTATTAGATTTTAATTTATTTTTTTATCTGCTGTATAAATTGTGTGCTTTTTTGGTCTGTGTTAAATAAATGTATTTTCTTTCTTTATATGTATATTTTAATTAATCATTTATAATTACTAGCGGACCTGACATACGATATCCTACCCGCACAGCGCCACCTAACGGGTAAAAATTTGTCCAAATCGGACCAGCCGTTTAGGAGGAGTTCAGTGACATACACACAACGTACACAAGAACTTTATACAAAAATGATTATTTTAATTGAAAAATTCATTATGAAAACAATTAATTCGTTTTATTTTTATTTTTTTAAACTGTTACTTCATAGTTTTAAGTTGTCAGTTTTTATTCTGTAACCTTAATGCTAAAACATTATTAATTCAAGGTAATATTATACTTTTACCTGAAGTCCTCTTTAGGCAGTTTGTCGATTTCAAGCGCTGCTGCAATTACTATCTGCCTGGTGACGAGCACCACTGCAGTTGTGAACCTTTTCTTATCTGAATGAAAATAAATGTAACGTCAATTTGGCTAGTGACTTTACAAGAGGCAAAAAGCGCACTTTAAGAAATCAAATTAAAATCAAATGTTTTTTATTCGGACAACAGAGACCCATCATTTTAGTTATACCTTATAGCGTGTTACTAGTAATATCTTATTTCATTATTTACTTATACCTAAATTATATTTTTAAATATTAGAATAAAAAAAAAAAAAAGGAAATAGTAAAAATAGTTGCCCACCGGTATCGGGAACTGGGTCCGTCAGTTCGATACTGTGCAAGCATTTCCGATGCACTACAGAAACGGGGCAGTCTCAAGAGCATTTTGAAAATAATATGAAATTCAAAAAATAAAATCAAAATATTTTATTTCACATAAACCTACATGGGCACTTATGAAACGTTAGAAGCTAGATGCACGGTTCCAATTGATCGTTTCCTATGGAGAAGAGCCGGCAAGAAACTCCACGGTTACTCTTTTAAAAATAATTGGCTTTTACAATATTTTCAAATAACATTGCTATTAGGTATGGGAGGACAGTATAGATCTTTCAACAAGTACCAGGTACTTAACAAAATAAAAGATGGTATGGTATGGTATAATAAATCTAGTTTAGTAGTAAAGTTTTTGTGTAAATAGCCAATTCAAATTCAAATTCGAAATTCAAAAGTCATTTATTCAAAATTTTCTTGCTGACTGTATTTTTTTTTACAATATCTGTAAATCCAAGTCAAAATGTTATAAAAAGTTAAGGAGAGTCTTCTAAGAATGTTTTCTTAAAATTATTGTATTTGGAAAAGTTGCCACCCCTTTTCTTATTTTTATTTATTTATATAATTTTTCTGACATTACGAACAACATGTTTAATTTTATTTTTATTGTTTACTAACCAATTTTTTATTGTTGATTATTCCAATATTTGATAATGATTTTCTTTCTTTTTGAAATACATTGCAAACTATAGTTTTGTATAATTTAGAAGCATTTTTTCAGTTTTTGTAAATGTGAGTACCATGGGTCTGTTCTGTTATTATATTATGTTTTATTTTGACTTGAAAGAGCATGGCAGTTGAGACTTTGTCATGCTTACTTAAATGTCTCGCCGATGCACGATGATGGCGAATGTGTTGGATCATTCGGTTCCCTACAAAATGGTTGAGCTGAATGGTGCTGATCCACGCGTCATGTTCGTGAACGGGCGCCGTCGGTTGAGACTGGTCATCTCTTTTCTGCCAAGGCTTATTTTAAATCTTATACTTTGAATTGTTTCTATTTTTTTTTTCACATTGTTCTCACTTATAGAAGCAACAAGAATAATGTACCCAGGATTTTGTAATATCTTTATTTAAAAGAGTGTCCTGGGAGTTTCTTGCCCGTTCTTCTCCACAGAGATCTACTTTCTGGAATGGGCGACTAGCTTCAACTTTCTGACTAACTGACCGACTCTTTGACAATTCAAAAGTGCCTGTAAATGGTTTAATTGAAATAAATGCTTTGAGTTTGAGTTTTCCTATAACGGTTAAGGCACCTGCCATTACGACTCGTCTAAATATCCAGCCCGTATATTTTTTAAATGTATCTTTTTTTTCAAATTGCTTGGTCCGATTTCGATACCCTTTTGCACAAGGGTTACGATGAAGTATACACAAAGATCAAAACCATATCACTATTAGTCCATAGACCATTTGAACAGTCTCCATTAAGTGGGATGGTAGTAGACGTCACTGTTCGCAGTATGGATCGCCAAAATGTTCTAAAGTAGCGACTGCGTACTGAAAGGCGCAGCATGGATAACTTCCCAGAAGGTATGTCGTCCTTAGCCGGTGTTTGAAACTTACTACGAGGATAGTACAGGACTCCAAGCCAGGGATAGGTCTCGATCCTAGCGTCGCCCTCGTAAACATGTTCCACTGGAGAATTGTCGATACCGCAGGACAAGGATATTACTGAAAACAACCATTGAAGTTGGTCTGGGTAGGTGCTTACGTAACACATAACATTGAAGTTGGTCTGGGTAGGTGCTTACGTAACACATAACATTGAAGTTGGTCTGGGTAGGTGCTTACGTAACACATAACATTGAAGTTGGTCTGTGTAGGTGCTTACGTAACACATAACATTGAAGTTGGTCTGGGTAGGTGCTTACGTAACACATAACATTGAAGTTGGTCTGTGTAGGTGCTTATGTAACACATAACATCACGCCTTGTTTCCCCAAAGGGTTAGGCACGTGTGTACCTATAGTACACCCAAAGGATGGTGGGCGATAGTGGTCCCAGCTCGGCCAGCCACTAAATGTGTATTACTTAAAAGAGCAAATAAAACTGAATATTTTTTATTATGACACCATCAAAATTCATCCCGGAGGAACCGAGCTACGTGTACCTTAAGTATATTTCTTTGTCTGCAGCTTAGCTCAGAGACTCTAAGTACTAGAAAGTTGTAATTTCGCATTGGTGTATATATTTATTGCGCCGACAAAGTGGTAAAATAAAATCAAGACAATTGTTTTTTTTTGGGTATCTTTCACATCTACCTCGTAAAGAGGGAATTTTTTTTTCTCGTCTAGCACTTGGTGTGGGGTGTCGTTGGAAGGGTCGTTTAAAAATATGACGAGTGTGTGAACACCATTTTTGGATTAAGTTATCCGTTTCCGAAATATTAAGCTTTAAAGTGGTGGGCGATAGTGGTCCCAGCTCGGCCAGCCACTAAATGTGTATTACTTTAAACAGCAAATAAAACTGAATATTTTTATATCTTCTTTTTCTGCATAATGGGTATCAAATAAAAGGGCTCATAACAAGGATTCCAAAAAGACATACATCCCTGTATTACTTAAAATAATGATAGGTAATAAAAACCACATTTATTAATTTTTAGGATAGTGGGCAAAATACACCCAGCTCCACCATAGTTAAAACAACTGTAGTTTTAAAGACATTGCTTCTTCCTTTACTCATGCCAAAGTGCATCAAAATCTGTCCCGGGGTTCTTCAGTTCCGACAATGTTAGGTTAGGTTAGATAAAATACACGCAGCTCCGCTACTACACCCAGCTCGGCCACGGTTAACACTACTGTAGTTTTGAAGACATTACTTCTCCCTCTATTCATGCCAAAGCGCATCAAAATCTGTCCCGGGGTTCTTCAGTTCCGACAATGTTAGGTTAGGCGAAATACACCCTCAATCTAACCTAACCTAACCTAACACTGTTGGAACTGAAGAACCCCGGGACAGATTTTGATGCGCTTTGGCATGAGTAAAGGAAGAAGCAATGTATTTAAAACTACAGTGGTGTTAACCGTGACCGAGCTGGCTGTAGTAGCGGAGCTGCGTTTATTTTATCGAACCTAACCTAACTTAACATTGTCGGAACTGAAGAACCCCGGGACAGATTTTGATGCGCTTTGGCATGAGTAAAGGGAGAAGCAATGTCTTCAAAACTACAGTAGTGTTAACCGTGGCCGAGCTGAGTGTAGTAGCGGAGCTGCGTGTATTATATCTAACCTAACCTAACATAACATTGTCGGAACTGAAGAACCCCGGGACAGATTTTGATGCGCTTTGGCATGAGTAAAGGGAGAAGCAATGTCTTTCAAACTACAGTGGTGTTAACCGTGGCCGTGCTGGGTTTAATGGCGGAGCTGCGTGTATTTTATCTAACCTAACCTAACATTGTCGGAACTGAAGAACCCCGGGACAGATTTTGATGCGCTTTGGCATGAGTAAAGGGAGAAGCAATGTCTTCAAAACTTCAGTGGTGTTAACCGTGGCCGAGCTGGGTGTAGTAGCGGAGCTGCGTGTATTTTATCTAACCTAACCTAACATAACATTGTTGGAACTGAAGAACCCCGGGACAGATTTTGAAGCGCTCTGGCATGAGTAAGGGAGAAGCAATGTCTTTAAAACTACAGTGGTGTTAACCGTGGCCGAGCTGGCTGTAGTAGCGGAGCTGCGTTTATTTTATCTAACCTAATCTAACATTATTGGAACTGAAGAACCCCGGGACAGATTTTGATGAGCTTTGGCATGAGTAAAGGGAGAAGCAATGTCTTCTAAACTACAGTGGTGTTAACCGTGGCCGTGCTGGGTTTAGTGGCGGAGCTGCGTGTATTTTATCTAACCTAACCTAACATTGTTGGAACTGAAGAACCCCGGGACAGATTTTGATGAGCTTTGGCATGAGTAAAGGGAGAAGCAATGTCTTCTAAACTACAGTGGTGTTAACCGTGGCCGAGCTGGGTGTAGTAGCGGAGCTGCGTGTATTTTATCTAACCTAACCTAACATAACATTGTTGGGACTGAAGAACCCCGGGACAGATTTTGATGCGCTCTGGCATGAGTAAAGGGAGAAGCAATGTCTTTAAAACTACAGTGGTGTTAACCGTGGCCGAGCTGGCTGTAGTAGCGGAGCTGCGTTTATTTTAACGAACCTAACCTAACCTAACATTGTCGGAACTGAAGAACCCCGGGACAGATTTTGAAGCGCTCTGGCATGAGTAAGGGAGAAGCAATGTCTTTAAAACTACAGTGGTGTTAACCGTGGCCGAGCTGGCTGTAGTAGCGGAGCTGCGTTTATTTTATCTAACCTAATCTAACATTATTGGAACTGAAGAACCCCGGGACAGATTTTGATGAGCTTTGGCATGAGTAAAGGGAGAAGCAATGTCTTCTAAACTACAGTGGTGTTAACCGTGGCCGTGCTGGGTTTAGTGGCGGAGCTGCGTGTATTTTATCTAACCTAACCTAACATTGTTGGAACTGAAGAACCCCGGGACAGATTTTGATGAGCTTTGGCATGAGTAAAGGGAGAAGCAATGTCTTCTAAACTACAGTGGTGTTAACCGTGGCCGAGCTGGGTGTAGTAGCGGAGCTGCGTGTATTTTATCTAACCTAACCTAACATAACATTGTTGGAACTGAAGAACCCCGGGACAGATTTTGAAGCGCTCTGGCATGAGTAAGGGAGAAGCAATGTCTTTAAAACTACAGTGGTGTTAACCGTGGCCGAGCTGGCTGTAGTAGCGGAGCTGCGTTTATTTTATCTAACCTAACCTAACATAGTCGGAACTAAAGAACCCCGGGACAGAATTTGATGCGCCTTGGCCTGAGTAAAGGGAGAAGTACTGCCTTCAAAACTACAGTGGTATGAACTGTGGCCGTAGTGGGACCAGCTCCCATACATTTTTGCCCACTATCCTTTGGCCAGTTATATTTAAGTCCCATGTAATAGGGGGCGAGACTATTGCCATCAATCGGGCTCAAATCCAGACAACGGGCTGCTGAGAAATTTTAGACGGAAAAAACCAATAACACTTTGCCTGACCTGGGAATCGAACCCAGAGCTTCATGCTCAGTAGTAGCGCTTGCGACCACTAGGCCAACAAGGGAGTTGTTTTTCACACAAAATTGAAGCGAGAGATCAAGTCTAATGAAGTATCTACTTACCTCTACTTAAACATGCCGAGAAACTTAACCAAATACTAAGGATGAACATGGTGATTCCAATCAAATTCAGACTATCACAGTCTATTATAATTGATAATTGCACTCTAGCACACAACACATAATCTGATTTCAGAAATTGAATCAATAAATCACGTGAACTTGGTGTCAAAAAACAGTGCCTACACTTCATTGAAAGCCAGCAACGACTGCAATGAAAAAAACCCAAATTGATGCCCTTTATTTTATGATAATGTTGTTTAACAAACATACAAAAAATTTACCGACTTATTATATACAAACCATCTGTTGAGTGTGTTTTGTTATTATTTTCGTCATAGCCAGAATAGTTTGCATTCATTTGTTTTTTACTCAAACATGTTTGAAATTCGAGCATCAGTTTGACAACATCCTTCGAGATAAAACATAATGCTGTACTTGTCAAATACATTCGAGGAGGCGGGCGGCAATGTAACTATGACAATCCGTATTATCTACTACTAATAAATTACTATGAAAACTGCTGTCGTGTAATATAGAAAAATGGAAAGAACTTTATACTTCAACACATGGCAACCAAGGAGGTAACTTATCAAATATTTTATTTCGATTTGGCTTGCAAATAGAGCTGTTTAAAGTAAAGAAGAAGAAACAAATGAACATAATGTATATTATTAGGCCGAATTGAGAACCTCCTTCTTTTTGGGAAGTCGGTTAAAAATAAGTATCGCTGTTCGTCATTGATTCTTTTGAATTTCCGCGCATTATTGAGAAAGTACTATACTGATGGACTCACGTATGTTTGCCTCGGTTTCGCCTCGGCCCATATTTTCACGATCGTCCATCAATGTCCTTGTTGAAGGCTGCGACAGTAATGTACTATACTTAGATTACTTACTACACGCAAAAAATACAGTTTACGTCAAAAAGTCTGCGTCAAAGTCAATTTCGAAAGCAAAAGCCGAGAAGTTTACTCCACTTACTCAAAATTTAGAATCGACACGTGAAAAGTGCCAGGGTCCGTTTAGGCACAAGAAAATGTAATGTTTTGGGAATGTGGTGTTTTACAGCGATCTAACCTAGACAATCAAACAAAATACCAAGTGACGTGACTTAGTGACAGTGACAATGACAATCCAGTGCTTGCGGCACTTTGGCCGGGCCGAGGCGGTGTTACTAGGGTGCCTGTAGTGGCACTTTATCCGATAGGGATAGAGTGCAACTGGTGGCACTCTATACACCGCCAAACATTATTCACTTCATTACATTTCATTTACTTTTTTTTTTTTAACAGACATATTCGCTCGTTCATTTTACGCACTTTATCACGGATACGAAACTCAAGCCGGCATTTTCCGTGATACTGCCAGCGAACGGTCCGCCTCTCACCGCGCGCCGCGCAATTCAGGTTGACGCGCGACTCTAAAAGGGTACAAAATTAAAGCACCTACCAGATATAAAAAATTGCCAATTTTGACATCAAAAATTGCGTAAATTAATGCTCTAGAGGGATTTTTCGATATATATTGATATCTTTTTTAGTGTTTCTTTTTTAGTGATAAATATAATACTTATAATTGTCTAAATTTTCGTAAAAAACAACCCAAAAAAGATCGTTTTTTTTTTAATTTAGAGTTTTTAAATATATATTTTTTATAACTTATAAAGCATCAAATTCTGTGTATTTTAGTACCATTTTGTTGACATAGTTTTATTACTTTTAACATAATCGCAGAATCGCACTTTCGCTGGAAAACGGGCCCCTAACGATGCGATCGAAAAAACATTTGAGTTTCAGTTCTAAGTATGGGGAACCCCCAAAATTTATGGTTTTATTTCAATTTTTGTTTGAAAATCTTAATGCGGTTCACAGAATACTTACCAAGTTTCAAAAGTCAATGTCAAAATTTTTTTAGTTCATGACTTTCTGTCCCCCAGAGGGCGCGATATTGAATTAGCGACAGCGGACGATCAAAACGCTTCCAAAGATACCTCGTTTGTCAAATCGAGCCCTAACCGCCGATTTATCGTAAGCGACATCTTTTCGAAAATACGATTTTACCTAATCGTAAACGAATTGTCGTTTACAATAAATCGGCGGTTACGGCTCGAAATTATGATCAGTAGTATAAGAGTTATGAGGTAACAGATAAACATACATACATACATGCAAACTGGTCAAAATCATGACCCTCGTTTTTTCTTCGTCGAAGTTGGGTAAAACCCACAATGTTGTCTGCCAGCCTAGGCCGCTACAAAAGTGAATACTGTTTATCGTAGAGGTCATTCAGATGCCCGGGTTTAGCAGTGAAAATGTACTTACAAGCTACTGGTATAAACAACACCATAATATACTTTTATGATCTTAATAACAAAGTTTTGATGTTTATACTAAACTTTGCTTAGTATTGAGAATAATAAGGAAGATACAATGCAGATATTTGGAAAAGTACCAGTTTTATTAAGTGAAAAAAAAATTATTAAGTCCTTGTCCGTGCTGGGCCAGACTTTATCCATATCCTATGGTATTCTGTAACTTTTGATATTAATAACGTAGTAACCTTGAACTGATGCTGCAGCATCACCTGGAATTTGCAGGATACCCAACTCCTTTACAAACTTGTACAGCACAGGCATCGTATTTGAGCTCATTGGAATGGTGTCAATGAATAGGTTATAGATAGATATTATGAAGAGTCTGGTGATGGAGTAGGAAAGAGAAATGAGGAATGATTCTAATAATTTTAATTGACATGTAAATGTATTTGCACGCCATATCATGGCAGAATATGCTGAAACCAAAATGACTGTAATATCTATTGTACCATATTTTAGCAAATAAATATTTTTGATTTGATTTGATTTGGAAATGTTTGTGTCGGGGGTTTTTAAAATTTTAATATAATTAGAATTTTTTATATTTGGGGTTTGTGCAGCACGTCTTTGACTTCTATACGATCGCCATCGCCGCCGTCCCAGCCGTAATCTCAGAGTTTTCTTCGTTACTTTTCTTTGCTTCACCACAATCCATTAATATATATCTAGGTCAGCCTTTCATATTATACAGTACTACAGTCTAATGTCCATAGACCAGTCAATCAATCTGCCTAGCCTTTTCCCAACTATGTTGGGGTCGGATTCCAGTATAACCAGATGCAACTGAATACTAGTATTTTACATGGAGCGACTGCCTATAAGACCTCCACATACCAGTAACTGGGTAAGACTGGTTGTCAGATTTTCGGGCTTCTGACGACCCGTAAGGACTGTCAAAGATACACGAATGACAACCAGGACCAACGGCTTAACGTACTTTCCGAGGTACGGAGGAGTCCCGGTATGTAAAAAGGCAAGCGTAGCTTAACCTGATGGATCGACCCGTGCGGCTGTTATTACTTAGCCACGAGCTCCACCAGTCCTCGGTCTCTAAATTCCTGTAATTGCAATTTTCATAAGTTGGTGCAAAAACTATAGTGGAATTATTCTCCCTGTACTTTTTGTACTTACTTATGAAAAAATCCATACTCTGTAGGTACCTATATTTTCACTGACATTATTATCTTTAAAGTTGTTCGAAGTGGACCTACTGAATATTTTTGTACTGTGATTTAACACAGAACAATATTACAAGCAACATAAGTACTAAATCATGTAAGCTTTTGGAAACTTTTGTTTTTTTTCTAAACAGTTTCAGAATCGGCTTCCGACTACGAGGTTTATTTATACTGTCAACATTAACTCGTGATGATTGAGAGCGAAGAAGAGGTATACTTTATTGATACATAATATATTACTAGTGTCTTAAAGATATCTGACGTCGTAACGTAACGGAGTGCAGTGGCCAAGTGGTAACGGCCCCGACTTACGAGTTGTTTGTCATGGGTTCGAACGCAAACAGGCGCTTTACTTTGTGTAAATTATTTCATCACCACTGCTCTCAAAACGGTGAAGGAAAATATCGTGAGGAAACCGGCATGTCCTAGAACCCGTCGTGAGGAAACCTAAAATAAGAATTATTTGAGGTTCATAAAAAGAGGCGCAATCATATTAGAGTGTTCAATTGATCGTAGAAACAAACTAAAGTCGGCGACCATTTTAGCAAATATTCCGCAATTATAGCGAGCCGCCTTGCCAATTTACAACCAGCTGAATTGTAAAATGGAATCGAATATTCTGCTAATGGCGGATTTGATGCTCGTTCAGAACTCTCTGCTCAGTTTAATTGTAACTTCGTTAATATTTAAATGCTTTTCTGTAAGTACATATTACTGTTTGCATATTACAAATTAGCTTTTGCCCGCGGCTTCGTCCGCGTCAAGGTCGGAAATTATCAAATATGTTTTGTTCCTTTAGAAACTCTTTCTTTTAAAGAGGCCTCGCGAGCCCCAGGGGGGTGGCTGTCATTCGCAGATCTTTGACAGTCGGTACGGGCAGTCAGAAGCCCAAATGTCTGACAACCAGTCATACCAAAGGGTATCATTTTATCCCGTCGGGTTGCGGAGGTCTTTAAGGCAGTCGCTATATATAAAATACTGGCTGCAGCTGCATTCTAGACTGGCAGCCGACCCCTACATAGTTGGGAAAACGCTAAACAGATTTGATATTCCTCAGAAACATCATCATCATCATCAGCCTATTAATGTTCCCACTGCTGGGACACAGGCATCCTCTCTGTGAGAGGGAGTGGGCCGTAATCCACCACGCGGGCCCAGTGCGGATTGGTAGATGTCACATAATTATGTCTTCGAATTTTTGGTTCTGGGACATGCCGGTTTCCTCACGATGTTTTCCTTCACCGTTTTGAGAGCAGTGGTGATGAAATTATTTACACAAAGTAAAGCGCCTGCTTGGGTTCGAACCCACGACCTACAACTCGTAAGTCGGGGCCGTTATCACTGAGCCACCACTGCTCCCAGCTGCTGCTGTCAGAAATAAGACAAAAACCAAAAACGAAAAAACAAGATTTGTCATAAAATCAAGAGCCGAACTAAAGTCGTAATTTTTCCGCGCTATTTCCACACCACGTTGACAGTCTCGTTCGCACCGTACACTCATTCATTATTCAGTCGTTCACTCAGACCGAGACCCAACATCCAGTTTTAACCCCACAGGGCTACACGTCTATAATGCTACTAAATTGTAAATGACCGTTTCGACTTTGAGTGAACTTCGAAATTCGACTGTTTTAAATTATTCACGTTAAGACCGCGGCGACCCTAGAATTTTCCATACAAACGTAATACCTAAATCATTTGCAATTTGAGCATATTTCCATCATATTATGTTAATATTCGGATTTAGACAGTATTTATCTAGGCTTGTACATCTTTTTTTTCCAAAAAAACTTACCTAAAATAAAGTTTAAGCGAATTGAAATTCGCACAATTTTTAGAGCTAAATGACATGTTTTCGTACTGTTTTTTCTGTATTATAAACAACAATATTTGGAATATTGTTTCATCAGAAGCATAGCTTATATTATCAAGTTACAAAGTATAGAAAAAATTATGAAAGAATATTAGGTTTTCATTCATCATTTTTGGTATTACGGAACACATCCAAATTTATCATAAATTGCGATAGCTAGTAACAACGCTAACAACACACAACACACATAACACACAACAGACACAGACAACAACAACAACACAAAAACACAACAGAACAGAGATAACAATATTCCAAACGCATTTTGGAATATTGTGTTCGCCGGACCCTTAACTTGCCTGCGTAGACTTGGCTGTCGAGGTGTGTGGCGGTACAAGTAAATAATAAATAAGGTCGAAGCGTTGAGAGCCGTGTTTGGTAACATTTAATTTGATTGCGAAGAGATTTTAAGGTGAGCGCTATTTTTCGAATCGTTTGCGAATGATAGTTCGTTGATGTGCCTTTTTAACGGTTAAGTGGTTTGCGTTCGTTTGCGGTTTGTAAATAAAAAAAAGGTTTTAAATGTTATTTGTGCTCCGTTTATATTTGGAAAACGTACCTAATGCATTTGTCATAGATAAATAATCTGAAACCTATTCCTAAATGGGTTTCAAAATGTGTATAATTTTGTTATCACGTTGCTAATAGGTACAAGATTTTATTTATTTTTTAAAGTTTAGTGGAATAGCAGTTTTCATACCAACAAGATTTTCGTATTGTGTCAAATAGTATCCACCTTAAGTATTCCATATCCTAACTAAGGGCTTGTACACAAAACTGCGATGCGACGTCGCATCGCAGGTTTTTAGAAGAGCTTTGTTTGTAGGAGCTCGCAGATTATTGCGATGCGATGCGAATTCGCAGTTTTGTGTACAAGCCCTATTATTCTATAATATACTTATGCGAAAATGAGTTTGTTTGATTTTTACGCTTTCACGCTAAAACGGCTGAACAGATTTGAATGAAATTTGGCACATGGGTAGACCATGACACTATACTATACTATACTATACTATACTATACTATACTATACTATACTATACTATACTATACTATACTATACTATACTATACTATACTATACTATACTATACTATACTATACTATACTATACTATACTATACTATACTATACTATACTATACTATACTATACTATACTATACTATACTATACTATACTATACTATACTATACTATACTATACTATACTATACTATACTATCTTCAGTATCTTCTTCAGAAAGGTCTAAATAGCGCGCGCTTCTCCCGCTTCCTGTGACACACTTCCATCTCTTTTCATGAAATAACTCCCACGGATTTGATTATTTTGATTTTCATTTTGACTATAATCAAAACAAGAAGATAGAATTGTAATAGTAATATAATAGAAATATAACAACAACTACCGGAAATATATTGTGAAGGACTGCACGGTTGACATCTGTCGGGCATGCCACCATCGCGTCCGGGGGAATCAATCCGACACATTATTTCTGGCTGTTCTCGTCTGGCTAACGGAGACTACTTGCATAGGCACAACCTTGTAGCCAGGATTATCCACCAGCAACTTGCTCTGAAATACAGTCTTGTGGAATGGGAAGTACCGTACTAGGTATGTGCCTGACCCAGTACCTACTCGAAAATGGCAATATCATGTTGTATTGGGATCGATCTATCATCACTGACAGGACTATTGTTGCCAATAAGCCAGACATAGTGGTGATAGATCGATTAGAGCGTCGCACAATGATTATTGATATAGCGGTCCCGCATGACGAGAACCTCGTGAAAGCAGAAAAAGATAAACAGATTAAGTACCTTGATCTGGCTCGCGAGGTTGTCGACATGTGGGATGTGGATACAGCAATCATTGTACCGATAGTCGTGATGGCCAATGGCATAATAGCCAAGAGCCTCGACCAACGCCTAAGGCTCTCGTTAGGCAGCTGGATCAAGGGCTTGATCCAGAAAGCGGTACTTCTGGACACGGCGCGTATCGTTAGGAGATTCCTCTCTCAGGCAGGAGCCCTGACCACCGGTAGCTTGGACCCTGTTCCCGATACCGGTGGGCTACTATTTTTAATATTTTTAAATGTTTTTGTTTCTTTTTTCTTTTTTTTATAAAAATATTTAAAAATGTAAATGATATTTAATGAAATAAAGGATAAGTATAACAGTTATTTTTTTGAATGGTAATATTTTTTTTTTTTTTAATGTATATGGACGTGATAAGTCTCGAGACTTATGAAGTCCTAGCATGCAAAAAAAAAAAATATTACTCGGTATCCGGTGGTGATTTTTCAAAAATAAAAACTGGAAAATATGCGCCCAAATATGCTGTATCAGATTATATTTATATAAAATAAATATCTTGGACATTTACGTTTTCAGAATTTATTTTAGTTTTTTAAATGAAAAGATCACCTAAACTTCATGATTAAAAAATAAAATAAAGTATTTGAAATGGACACGTGGGTGTTTTACTCGTGCATTATAAAATAATACATCCCTTGATCAATAAATACCATAAACAACAGAGGGATTTTTTTTTAATTCAATGTAACACTGTGCTACGGTTTCAACGGGTATCCTGACCACCAGCATGCATCGAGAGCGCATTCCTGGCCATCACCTTCAGCCTCATCACCCCGATTCACTGAGGAATCACCGCAATGACCACTATCACCGCAGTTACCTCAATCACCGCAATTACCACACTCGCCGTAATCACCGCAGACAGTTCCGACCCAACGTACATTTTTCGGCACCCGGTTCCAACTCACTGGAACTACAGCTAGCAATGTGAAGCATCGCAAGATACAAGACACACTATCGAACTCCGGTCTCCGGAGGAGAGTCATGTAGCAGTTACATCGCCACATGATACGAACTACGCATCAAAGACATGACGTCACACAAATCCTGAATCGCGCAGTTAGAGTTTACCAAGCGAACGACATAATTATATAAGACTATCCGATAGCATCTTTCGGGCAGTTGCCCGCCAGACGGCCAGACACGACACCCGTCTGGTCAGAGGGTCCTCCGATTTCTAATGAGGATGAGCGAACTTTACACCCTGTTACTCATACCTCTAAAAACATACTGTATATAGATTCTGAATGAAGGGCGACACGTTGACGTCAGTCTACCGCGTTAGCTTATAAGGATGCTAGTTTAGTAATTTAGCTTCGCCTAATTATCTAAGTTGTGGCAGGGAATAACTTAGTCATCTAAGTTAGTCTCACTTGAGTGTCTACGAAAAATAACGCTAAGTGGAATTAAAGATTGTATTACTTAAGCATTAAGGTCTTTATTTAGTTTTGTGATTATAAAGGCGTGTACGCACGAACATAAACATGGTGAACACGAACATCGAACACTTTTTTCGCATGGCCCATACCAGTAACGATCATCAAACACTGTTCGTCAAAATTGTGTTTGGCGATCCAATTTCGAATCCATGGCTACTAAAGAGAGCGGAGCAGTTGATCGCGAACACAACTCAAACTGTATTCGTATAGAGTTCGTGTTCGCTTTGCTAATTTTCGCCCACACTTACGAACCAAATATTCCGTGTTCGATGTTCGTGTTTACCATGTTTTATTCGTTCGTGCGTGCGTGCTTTTAAAGTCGAGGGTCGGTTTTTATTTGTCTCAACAGGTGTTTTAAGGTGACTTTGATAGAATGAATGTTGAAGCTTTTGTTTTTAAAGTTCCAGACTTAAGACCAATATTTTGTAAACTTAGTTTGCATCAAGAGCGTTTATTTTAAGTGTGGGCAACGGCGCAAATAGATGTCAAATATTTCGCTATTTGAATAATTAAAATTATAATGATAGGTATATAAGCAATTATAACACTGAATTCGATGTTGTAACCGTTTTAGGTGTAAAAAAGGCATTTGGAAAGCTTCCAAATACTTTTTTTTTACATCTGTTACGATATTAATTATTGCATAATTTAATAATCAATATTTTAGTTCACTAGTTGGCCACATTACATATTTCCATACAGAAATTTTGCCAAATTAATCAAAACAGCTATCTAATTACGCAACAAATTTTCGTAAACGATTCCGACTAATCTGTTTCATTTTGACAGTTTAACAATGTTCATTGCGTTATTTACGTTGTTGAGCAGATTTTTTTTACGAACTTATGAAGCAATGGATTAGCAATTTGTTTCAAAACGATTCAAATTCCGATTGATTGTGTATTACGTAAAATATTTAACAGCTATTTGTGACGTTGCCAACTTTTAGGATAGCGCTCTTAAACGCTATCTTAAAAGACTTTTTTAAACAAACTGCTGAAAATGGGCATCTCAATGACCATGGAATCCAATGGTTAAAGGGACTACTATTATCACTATTCAATGCAATTCAAAACATTGTATGAGCACTTATGAAACGTCAGAAGCTAGGTGCACGGTTCCAATTGATCGTTTCCTACGGAGAAGAGCCGGCAAGAAACTCCACTCCACTCCAATAATTGGTTTTCACAATGTTTTCAAAATACACTGTTAATAGGTATATATGGAAGGACAGTGTAGGACTGTAAATAAGTATTAATATGATCGGTTTACCTAGTTTATCATAATGATTATTAAGTAAATAAAAGCTAGTTTTCTAGCTAGGCTAGGACCATCTTACATCCTTTACTTTGTTTAAGTAGCGCGCTTATTCAGGGATATCAAAAATATGAAAGGACCAATACATGCCTATAATGTAAGTACATGCATTTCCAATCCCCTAGAGTGTAACTTAAAAAAAAAACCTCTTTTCCTTTGAACAACACTTCAAGATGGAGTCTTTTGTTTTGGCGCGAAGCGACGAGCAAAATTCTTGATTCGCGCCTTCGGGCAATATGACGTATACTAGCTAACACCAACATAACCTCACACTTCGAAAAGATACATCCAAGTGATTTTGAACGTTATTAAAGTCATGCAAGGACAGCAAGGATGCGCAATGACGGTAAAGGTAAATTGGTTGTTTTACACAAAAGACTGATTGTGGCAAGACAGGCTACACAAGTGGCAGTACGCTCCTTTGTCGTAGTACTTCTAAGGTGCGTCCCCAAAAGCGAATTGTTGATTGTTTTGTGCATTTTATTTTATGCGCCTATCTCGCTTTCTTTAGAAAATATAGCCTTTTGTACTTACGAACAAATTGTGCCAAAGTTGAATCGAATTGATGAAAAATTTTACGTTGGGTTGTTAAATTTTTTACAGCGTGTCCTCGGATTTTATCGCGGTTGTAAAGGTGTTTTATGTAACTTTTAAATATTATTTGACAAGCTATGTTATAATACTCCTTGAATAATAACACCATAGTGAGGATTTCCAGACGATATTAAAGAAAAGATGTGAAAAAGGAGACTCGAAATGATTTAAGATTAAACTAGTGCATGCATATTATATCGATCATCTGAAATAAGAACTATATCAACGAGGTATCCTTGATATAATTATGTCTTTTTTATAGTGCTGGGATACCAAGAGGGTACAAACTTAATGTCTGATCCTCAAGGAGACAGTATCTAGAGCTAACTCAATTTTGTGTTTTCTTCTATCGTGTCGATGACAAGTATTTAATTGCATTTCATCGGCCATTTAATTTTCGTATGTACTACGAGTATTCTCCCTCAAGGTATGTTCTTCGTTAAACTTAACACATCGTTCAAGTAGACACACGCTACCCATCGCTGGTAATGTTCATCAGTTATCTCTCTAGCGCATTAAAAGTCTTGTCCTGTAGCTAATACAAGTATCATTTAAGACGCAGATACATGCCAGTGACCTTAAGCGGTTAGCTTGCGTGTTCTGTACTGAGCTCACGCAACGCGTCGTACGTCCAGCCAGTAATAGGACTCGCTCATCAAGGAGCGCTTTCCCCAATTTGACGCATTATTTACTTATTATACATAAAAAAAGTAATTTAATAAAACACGTACCTACCTATATTAAAAGATTAATATTTTAAATAACCTTAAAATGGTGAAGTTTTCAGAAAAATACGCTTGATAGCTTTTGCGTAATTCACAATTTTTTATCCACGTTAGACACAACTTTACAAATTAATTTCACTATGTAATGTAAACAGAATCTAAAATATTCGTATATTAAATTTTTTAGAAAATGCTCTTATTTAACTTTTTTTTTTCCAAATCATTAACACTCGTTTAGACGTAATTTCGGTATAAAATCATTAAAAGTAGCTGATCGTCGCCTTAATGAATGTTGTGAAGCCCCACGGTTTATATGACAATATTCACATCTAAGGTTCGAACCGTCCGCTGAAATCCATTGAATGCACCGGACAGATTCTCATTTACCTCGCAACACATAGTCAGTGCATAAACTAACCGATCGTTAAGTCAGAGTGGGCGGTAACTTACTCAAGCCATGTTAGCAAGTTCAGGCCTGCCAAACTTACAGTGTAGCTAGAACATGCTCTAACTTGTCCGGTTACGAACGATTCATCATCATACGATAGTTTACAGTACGGGGGGGGGGTGTAGGGACGTGCTATACAGGGTGTTAAAGTAATTGCGTGTCATAGCTTCAGAGTGAGTTCAGTATCGATAGAACCCATAAAAAATAAAAATAAAATACCTTAAAAAAAGTTTAAAAAAACCGAAAATGATCATAAGATGAACCTAATTGTAGTTCCTACTAATTAAAAAGCTATCGTTTATAATTGATTAGAAAATTGCTTAAAATATGTTTTTATTTTGTTTAAATGCTAATTCATAATTTCTTAGAGTTACCTACCTACCTACTATCGAACGCAATGAAATACCTACGCCTGAACACTTCGATAACGCCGAGTGAAAGATACGTAACTAGGTACGTAAATATTACAATTCCAAGTATTTCTTATTCCTACTTTAGCGTGCTTATCTCCTTCAAAATTAAAACCTACAAATTAAAAAAGTTGATCTTGCCATTTTTTTTTTTTTCGGTTTTTTTATCGATACTGAACCTACCCTGTTTATGTCGCGGTCCAATCGTAGAAATGGCCTTATCGTTATCTGTCTGGCCATTTCACGATAACCGCCATTTAATGATTTGACGATCTTACATCTGACGATTATGAATTGTCAAGGGGTCCGGTCCGTCAGAAAGATGAAACTAGTTATCCATTCCACAGCGTGGTTTCGATGGAGCAGAACGGGCAGGAAACTAGACAGACACTCACATAAATCAAAATATTTGTACATACATAATATTGGTTACATCATTCATATTGAAATTATACTTGAGAGACAATGTAGAAAAACGTGCACGTTAAAAGAGCGTCCGTAAAAAAAAGATAAAAACAATTAAAAAATTTAAATAAATTAAAGGAAGCCGTGGCAGCTAAAAGATGACCAATCCCTACTGACGGCGCCCATTCATGAACATGACGCATGAATCAGCACCATTCAGCTCAAGCATTTTGAAGGGAATTGAACGATCCAACACACACGCCACCGCCAGCGAGACATTTGAGTGAGCATGACACTCTCAGCCACCAGGGCACATTCAAGTCAATGAAAGACGTACCCAGTAAATGGCAGCTTAGGTGGTCACAGTGCTCACACATGTGCTATGCAATTATACAATACTAAGACATTGAATTTATACAATGCAAAGATAGTTATTGCAAACTTCGGCAGCTCCACCAATATTTTCGAATGCTAATCAATTAGTTTATGCGTCCTTGTGGAGCTGGACCAGCGTTGTGCCAAGCATTTTTGTCAGCCATGTAATCCATCAACTTATATTATGCTTGGCAGCATAGTGTGTGTTTTATACAAGATTTATACGTTTCATTTAGTTGTAGTATGTGGAGAGGTATTTTATTGTAACATTTTAAACAGTACCCCATGAAAGATGAGTCTACTTTAGCCAGTCTGAAACCAGGTTGAACTAATTGGTCCCTTACGAGTTGTAAGCCGTAGGTTCAAACCCAGACAGGCGCTTCCCTTTACTTGTAAATTATTTCATCACCACTGCTCTCAAAACGGTGAAGGAAAACATCGTGAGGAACCCGGCATGCCTGAGAGATATTTTTGGCATGTGAAGCCAACTCAGCGGTCCATGGGCGGCTTTAAAACTTGGACACTTATTTTAGCCACTATTTTTATTACAAACGAAAATTAGCGAATATTTTTCGATAAGTTTATTATTCAGGCCTGGCAATTTTATATGGTGAATAAGATATGCCTAATCTGCTCCTGTTGTATTCTTAAAAATTCAATCGCCTTTCTTAAAGTTTTGCAGTTTTGCATACTTTTTTTATTTATACCATTAAGTAGGGTCACCAATTTCAAGTACCTGGGGCATTGGGTCACCGAGGACCTCTCAGATGATTTGGATATGGAACGGAAACGTAGGGCATTGGCAGTGAGATGCAATATGCTGGCTCGCAGGTTTGCACGGTGTACAAAAGAAGTCAAAATTGCTCTTTTTAAGGCATACTGCCAGACGTTTTATACCTGCAGCCTGTGGGTCCGTTATACGCGTAGATCTTTCAATGCCCTGCGGGTCCTGTACAATAATGGTTTTAGGATGCTGTTGCGGTTGCCTCGCTTTTGCAGTGCATCAGGTATGTTTGCTCAGGCCAGCACGGACTGCTTTAGGGCAATAGTAAGAAAAAGAGTGGCCTCCCTGATACGCCGCGTGCGGCAGCACCAACAGCATTCTAAATACTATATTGGGAAGGGTTGATTGCCCAGTTGTGAGGCACTGGAACACCGTTCACGGATCTGGAGGTGCCCTGTATAATATAAAATAGCGTAATTGTAAATAATTAATAATTTACTAACCTAGATATAAGTACTATTTACTAACAATTTATGGAATCTTTTTATTCTGAAATAAATGATTAATAATAATTAACAAAGTAACAAATATTCAGCTCATGGTCAAGCTTGAATACGAAAATTCAAGCTTGACCATGACACGTCCCTTTTAATTACCCCACAGAAAAAGAGTCAGCACATGTCTCGAAATCCTCAGTGATCAAAATGATATTCCTTACTTTTAATGATTTATTAGAAAAATTCGGTCATTTTTAAATTCGTTTAAGATACTTCAGGATAAAAACACGGAAAGTATTGCGGTGGTCATGATCTTATAGACTGTGCATAACGAAGTTGCCGCATTTTAACTAAATGATAGACACAAAACAACTGCAAAAGGACATTATTCATTTTGGGCTAAATGTGAAAGTGCCGGCCAAAACAGAGTTATTATTCCATTAGAACATGTTATTCTCTTCACTTTTCACTATGGGATGAAATCTATAGGGCCATTCCCTGCGCCGTTATACGTCATTATAAAATACTGTTTTCAGTATGTTTTAGATAAGAGAATAACAGTAATCTAATTATAATAATAGCTTTTAAATCGTCGGGCGTCAAATCAGAATGGGGGCTAACAAAAGTTGTATACTTTCTAATTGGCCACCCTCTAGTTCTGCGAACGGTAGACCTCTAAAGCACAAATTATTTGGACCAATTATCTACGTTACACCTAAACAAAACTCAATCACACAAAACGTTCGACGAGAGTTAGGTCTTGTTGAACATTTTGTGTGATTGAGTTTCGTGGGCGTTTGGCGAGCGACATCTAGCACCATCTAGTGACCTTATTATAAAACTACCAAAGGCGACGACAAGCTACTTTTAATGATTTTATACCGGAAATTACGTCTAAACGAGTGGTGTTAATAATTTGGAAAAAATATATGTTAAATTAGAGCATTTTCTTAATATTTTAATTTCTTATTTAATTTAATTTCTTAATATACGAATATTTTAGATTATATTTACATTAAATAGTGAAATTAATTTGTAAAGTTGTGTCTAACGCGGATAAAAAACTAAGAATTACGCAAAAGCGAGGTATTTTTCTGAAACCTTCACCTTTTTAAGGATAATTAAAATATTAATCTTTTAGTATACGAGTTTTGGCAATACCGTACTGGTCATTGTTGGCAATACCGAAGGAAAGAGAGCACGAGGCCGGTCGCCAACACGATGGTCCGACCAAGTAAAAGAAGCTACGTCCTCAAGCAAGTTTCAACAGGTGGTGATGGCAACTTTGGACCGGGACCGACGATGGAGGCAGATTGTTCGTTTAAAGGGGTCCAGTGACCACGATCCTCAGTAATGAGGGACCGATTGAAGAAGAAGGATACGAGTTTTATTAAAATACCTTCTGTTTTATGTATAATAAATTAATAATGCGTCAAATTGGTGACAGCGCTCCTTGATGCACGAGTTCTATTACTAGATGGATGTACGACGCGTTGCGTGAGCTCAATACAGAACACGCAAGCTAACCACTCAAGGTCACTGGCATGTATCTGTCTCTTAAAGCCACGTTTTAGAGAATGATTTTTTATTATAACGCCATCTATGACCGACCAGAGGTACTAATTAGTGGCATGCCTTTGTGAGGTTCATTCCATAACTTGGTTCCATCCGGGTGTCCCTTGACACCTCTCAGCTTTTTTTTTAACCAGTTTCTCTTTAAAAAGGTATACGTTTCAATTTAAAAAAGAACCATCGAAATAGGATCTCATAAGGTGGAGATATTCAGGAACCCCCTTTTTGCCCCTTTTTGGAGAAAGAAAAAGTCCCTGTCGACAAAAAAAAAATTATAAAGTCTGTAATGACGTCATTCAACGAGAGGTGATCTGAACCCAAATTTGAATTAAAATGTTAATTGTATGGATAGCACACAGGCTATGTAAGTGGACTGCGAAGTCATGTGTCGCGCGTTAAAACCCGGCCGTCATCAGGAATGTCTTTTTGTTATCCTCAACAGTAATTAATTAGTTGTAAAGATGGCCGTGAGTTTGAAGGAAACATAGCAGCGCAAAGACTCTTCGGAGACAGACGTGTCGCTTAAATGTAATTGTTCTCGACATACCGCCATGTCAAAATTATAAATGTTTAACTGGAAATTGATACGGAGAATAATTATAATTTTGTTAAGTGAATTCCTAAGCAATAAAAGGGCATAACGTCACGCCCTTTGATTGTTGGAGAATTATTGTGGAAATTGTCCAAGGTGCACTCGTAAAACCGTATGTACGATTTCGCATAGTTTTAATTGATCACCGATGTTATTCACCACTTCTGTGGCGAAGACTCACGCCAGCCGGCAGTACTGAGGACTGGAAGGGTTCCATGCTCCTACCGCCACCTGTCTAAAACCCTCCTGGCGCCCTTCTTATTTAGTGTTAAGTTAGTTTAATTAGTTAAGTTTTGGTGTAACTATCACTACCTCTATGCTGGCACAACGTATTGCCATTTTAATAAACCGGTGTTGAAATCATTGAGCGAGTAGTTTCACTGTCCAACCACCTACTACACAATAGGTCATAACAAGTCTAAAGTCTTATACTCTGTATATCAAGTTTCGTCTAGGTCGGTTGTAAAATACGACCTACCAACAAACTGACGGAAAGCAAATGTTGCCAGACTTGAAGCAGAAACGCTTCACTCGCTTTGCTCGTGCGATCAATAGTGTTAGTGTTTGTGTGACTTGATTCCCGTACGTGTTTTTCGGGTGACCACTGAAAATCAGCGCATGTGAGTCAAAATCATTATGCTGAGTGGAAGCCTTCTTGTCACAGTCATAACGTGCAGCTACCGACTATTTCTGTTCTTTATTTTGTTGTACTATTGTCTCTTTGTATGCACGTGTTTCTGTGACAAATAAACCTATTTTTCTTTCTTTCTTTAACATTATTCTCTACACATTTCAAACAATAAATAATCATCAACTTTTCATTCATAAATCTTTTCTGACACTTCGGATAGTAATCATCCATTTTGGCTGCAGACAGTATGTTATTAAATTCATCAGAAATCGATCGCCATATTTTTTATGCTCAACAAACCCGACAGTCGTATATAAAAAATTATATTTTTCATCCATGCTGTTATTTTAACGCCGGTATAAATAATAAAATCAAATCCGCTCCCCGGCTGAATACGAAATAGGATACCAACAGGAATTCAGTATTCGGTATCGGACGAGTTAGAAATATTTAAGGACGACGGCTTATGTTGGGACTTGGCAAAAAATATTTGGGTCCAGTATTTATTTATTTTGGGGCTGTACTGATTATTATGTGCGATTCAGCAACTTAATTCAAGAAACACGATAAAGCAATTGAAAATCACAGAATCAACGGCTTCATTATTTGTAAAAAAAAAACACGAAAAAACGAAGATGAACGTGAGAAAGATGAAAAATCCAATGTAGATACTAAAAATCTATAAATTAGTATTGAACCTTGTTTGTCCAACGGTATTTTATAATAGTATTTTAATGCTATAAAAATGCAATACTACGAAAATTCAAAGAAGTAACAACAGCAGGCTCTATGAAATTCGTCTTTACCGAATTTCGTCGTTGGCATAAGTCCACACGTTTCGTACAATTCCGGTACCTGTCGATATCAGGTGTAAACTTTCACCCGGTGTTCCCGGTGTTCCCGGCTCTGTGCCGGTTCAGCACCGGGAGTCCGCCGGGACTCGCTCCCTAAACCTCACATACAGAATTCGATATCCGCTAAAGGAAATTTTTTGATCAGTCAATAAGTAAAGGTTTTCTTTTAATTCGACGATGTCCTATTTGTTGTTGTTGTTTTTTATAAAGTTTCTCTGAAATGAATATTTTTTTATAATTTATCTTAAAGAATTTGCTGTTTTAAGAATTTAATTTGCTAGTATACCAGTAAGGTGGTCTGATTTTTGATACGTATTGCCGCGAATGCACATGCTAGTGGCACCGATGAGATGATGATTCTTGATCTAAGCCAACCATCACTATGCTCATGGGCCTATTCCAGTGGTCAGCGATTGCGGCTCCAAGACGTTTTACGAAAGTAGACATTTGTGAGGAGAAGATTCCGTCAACAGATGCAACAGATGCGACGGAGGTGAATGTCGCATTTTACAAGCCTTTGAATATTTCATTATTGTTTCATCTTCAGCGGATTTTAGTACAGAGGCGACAGGACGAGAAATATAAGAAAGCGTCATTGTCCAAGATACGGATATCAAATAACGCCTCCCTCTGAGCGTCAAAGGTCTCCGCGTAGTCTGCAATCTCCTGAGGTGATTATGGGTTTCTTTACTAGGTTTCACCATGCGTGTTGACATGTAGCAGAATAAATCTCTAAAGGAGATCCGCCAAAAAAGCCCCAGGCCCGACACAAAAGAAATATATCTCAGATTTCAGAGTTATAATAGCAGAAATATTGTAAGTATCGCTATTGCCAAATTCGATGGCTAACATAGTTTTATTGCCCGTTGAACTTTCATAATCGCTAGATGTAAAAATGACACTTTTCATAGGAAAAACAGCACCTTTCTGTGTTCTATGCTTAACTAACATTGACAACCTGAGTAGGTATATATTTTTATATGTGTATATACGATTACGCGTACATTATTTATAAATAAAATCTGTCAAGTGCGAGTCGGACTCGCACACGAAGGGTTCCATACCATGTCGTACAAGATTTAACACTATGAATTTTTGTAATACTTTCGTAAAGGTAACAACAGGGGCGCTATAAAAAAACAAAGATTTGTAAAGAAATTGTCAAATTTTGATGAGAAAATGTTGTTGTGTTAAAATATAGATGTAGGAGTATAGGTATTTCATTTATTTTAAGAGAAAAATATTAAGTTAACTTTATCCAGTAACATGCATTAACTAAAGTCAAAGTTATTTATTTGCTACTAACATAGTATTAGTAGGTATAAATAGGTATATATGGTATGTAAGCAGGTAGATATGTAGGGTAGATAGGGTAGGTTAGGTACCTACCTACCCTGGTAAGAAGGGTAGGGTAGGTAGGTAGGGTAGGTAATTAGGAAAGGTAGATGCGCCGTAGATAAGTACTTAGTGCTAACCGTGCGAAGCCAGGCCGGGTAAAGCTAGTTACTTATAAATAAAAGGATTTCTCTTGCTACATCAGACTATATTGTACAAAATAGAATGTAAGTAGTACGCCAAATTTTAATTATAACTGTGCGTTTGCACTGGCGAAACATTCACAACAAAACATGTTGGAATCTCTATTTTCTGTAAATTTTTCATACAATGTTTGACAGGAACTAGAGATTTCAACATGTTTTGTCGTGATGTTTCGCCAGTGCAAACGCACGGGTCAATACAGGTATTTATTTACGTTATTTTTGATAGTCTTACAGAAATCTATTATTTCTTACTTATTATTTTTACACATCCCATCGGACTATGAGAGTGAGGGAAGAGAGAGTGCACTCGTGTCTGCGCACACACTTGTGCACTATAATATCTCCCGCGCCGAAGGCCAGTCTCCGTTGAGATTGGCCGCCGTGACCGAATATTTTTACACCAATAATTTTTCTCAATATGAAATTGTATCCACAACGGTTTAAGGTACCTAACTGAATAGTACACTGTATGTGCCAGCATTCATTTCAATGTTACTGAATATATTGTCTATTGGAGTGTAGTTTTAACATGAGGTACACACATCAACACCGTCTATCGTTCTTAAACTCAAAAAATACTGGCCGGTTTTAAAATCTTGTGAAGAAAGTTTATTTTGTAGACCTTTTTGGATGATCGAAATTTAAATGATCGAAATAGTATATGCTGCCATGATAGTAGGTACTTACTAATTCCATGTCATTACTCCGACTATTAAATAGTTATCTGTGGAATTTATATCGCATAATATTAGCATGAAATACAAAATTATTACTTTAAGTTGCAGAAAATCGCCCATATTATATAAAATAAGTTATGAATCGGCATTTTTAGTATTTGTTGATTATAAACAGTATATGTTACATGATACACACAAGTTTCAAATTCCTAATTTGTTTAGTTGTTGAGATAGAGCTCGTACAAAAATGGTCTAAAACAGACAACTTCTACGGCCCCCTAATTCATCATTTTTGAAGATAAAAACAAATAAAAAATATAATTATTCTCTACTCGATGAGCTCTAGAAAATGATACCCCACATGCCAGGGTCAGATTATTATTTTTTTCAAAATTTAATTTTATTGTATTAATTTTTAATTTTATTATTTGTTGCTCTTGCGGCAATAGAAATGCTCAATCTGTGAAATTTTCAACTGCCTACCTATTACGGTTCATGAGATAGAGCTCGCTGACAGACAGACGGACAGCGGAGGCTTATGAATAGGGTTCCGTTTGTCACCCTTCGGGTACGGAACCCTAAAAAAGCAATACTTGATGTATAATTTTTGCTTATATTATATGTATATTTAGAATAGTTAGTGATGTATGCGGACAACTGGGTTTTTTTCGTTTGAAACCTTTTATTCGGGTATTAAGTCCTGTTTTCGTTTAGTTTTTATTTACGCTTGAATTTAGATTTCGATGTTTTTGTTGGTACATATATTGGCGTGTGCTTGCTGACATTATGGCAAATAACTTTATTTAATGTTTTAAGTTGAGTAATGTATATTATTTTGCATACTATTGTATAGAATCATTTTTTTCTAACTGAACAGACAGCTGTGCGGCTGGGGAGTTTGTTGCACCACTTCTTCTTTCCAGCTAAAGCACTAGGAAGTGGTGAAGGTTGGGCGTTTTGGGGGACTGTCTTATGTAATTTTGACGTTCGAAAAGTGCTGATTCTCAGCCTAATTTGAATAAATGACTTTTGACTTTTGAATTTGTTAGTTAAGTCCAAAATGATGAAGTTTTTCCTTAAAAGTGTAATTTTTACATCTAGCGCTTAAGAAACTGCACCTGACAAAAAAACTATGTTAGCCACCGAATTTGGGAATAGCGATACTTTACAATATTTCTTTTTTTTCTTTCTTTTCTATTTTGTGTCGGGCCTGGGGTATTTTTGTACGGGATTTGGCGGATCTCCTTTAATTGTGAAGACGTGTTATAAGACCATCCTTTTTACAACATAGAGCATGATCGAGGAGCTCGTGGCTAAGTAATAACAAGCCGCACGGGTCGATCCATCAGTTTGTCAGTGGATGGGTGACCATCTATACATACCGAGACTCCTTCGTGCCTCGGAAAGCACGTTAAGCCGTTGGTCCCGGCTGTCATTCGTGGATCTTTGACAGTCGTTACGAGTCGTCAGAAGCCCGAAAGTCTGACACCAGTTTTACCAAGGGGTATCGTATTACCCAGTTACTGGGTTGTGGAGGTCAGATAGGCAGTTGTTTCAATGTAAAATACTGGTATTCAGCTGCATCCGGTTAGACTGGAAGCCGACCTCAAGATAGTTGGGAAAAGGCTAGGAAGAAGAAAAAGAGCATGATCAACTTGAAAATCATCGCAGCCAAAATTACCAGTCTCTATGCCAAAACATGACTGTGATGGCTGTCATCACAGTCATGTTTTGGCATAGAGACTGGTAATTTTTTAGCTTTTGTTTGACAGCTAATACAAATTAATGAAATATAATAATTAGTACAAATTAATAGAATAAAATAATAAATACAAATTAATAAACATAAATAGTGGTGGCCGTGAGCAGTGGTGGCCCAGTGGTATCGGCCCCAACTTACGAGTTGTAGGTCGTGGGTTTGAACCCAAGCAGGCGCTTTACTTTGTGTAAATAATTTCATCACCACTGCTCTCAAAACGGTGAAGGAAAACATCGTGAGGAAAAAATTCGAAGACATGTGACATCTACCAACCCGCACTGGGCCCGCGTGGTGGATTACGGCCCACTCCCTCTCACAGAGAGGAGGCCTTAGTATGAAATCGCCATGGAGCACGCGCACCTGGCCGAACGCGACTAGCGGCCCCGTCGACTATTCTCTAGCCGCTGCGGCCTGGCCTCTAGTGCGCGCCGGGCCTAAGAAGTGACATATGACTTGATATGACAAAAGGTTTTGATTTCAACTCGGTATAACAATAATAAATATTAGTAAAAGTACTCACTAAGTTAGTGTTTTCACATGTCTTACAGTTTATCGTTTATATTATCACCAGATTATCACACGGTTATGTAGTTAACAGTTTTGTCTATAAACTGATGAAAATGCACTTCTTTTTCTCGTTTGAGGGATCATGTCGCAATAATGTTGATGAGTAGTTTGACAACCGCCAAGAAAAAAAGGTCGAAATACTTGATACAGGGTAAATTTTTGAGACGGGCTTCTTTGCTGTTGTAACTTAAGAACCTGTCCCTAACGTTTTGACTGATTTTTAAGTAAACTGCATACACGCATTTGAAAAAAATAATAATCTGAATGTTTAACGATGAAAAGAGTCGAGTTACGAGCGAGTTGTATCAATTACAAACGCGTTAAAACAAATGAATCCAAACTGTTCCGTCTATTACGCAACTAATAACAAAACACACTCAACAAATTGTTTGTTTTATAATAATTCCTTCAATGTTTTGACTGTTTATTTAACAACTAAGAAATTATTTACATAACATTATAATAAAATAATAAAAGGCGACAAGCACCCGTATTTGCATTGCAGTTTTTTCCGGCTTCCAATGTACGCACTGGTTTTGTCACTAAGTTGACCCTACTTTGTTGATTCAATTTAGGAAATCAGATTATCTATATTTTGTGTGCCAGAGTGCAACAGATTGTGATTGTTTGAATTGGATTCACCATGTTTTTTTTTCTTAGTATTTGGTTTAGTTTCTCGGTATCTTTAAGTGGAGGTAAGTGCTTCATTTTACTTTACCTTATCGCTTAGTTTTTTTTTGTGAAAAACCACTCCCTCGTTGGTCTAGTGGTCGCAAGCGCTACTGCTGAGCATGTGGTTCTGGGTTCGATTCCCAGGCCGCGCAAAGTGTTATTGGGATTTTCCATCTGGAATTTCTCAGCAGCAGCTCCCGGGTCTGGATTTGTGCCTGATTCATGGCGAAAGGCTCGCCCCCTATTACATGGGACTTTAACATAACTGTCGAAATGTAGGTGTACTATAGGTACACACGTGCCTAACCCTTTGGGGAAACAACGCGTGATGTTATGTGTTACGTAAGCACCTACCCAGACCAACTTCAATGTTACGTAAGCACCTACCCAGACCAACTTCAATGTTACGTAAGCACCTACCCAGACCAACTTCAATGGTTGTTTTCAGTAATATCCTTGTCCTGCGGTATCGACAATTCTCCAGTGGAACATGTTTACGAGGGCGACGCTAGGATCGAGACCTATCCCTGGCTTGGAGTCCTGTACTATCCTCGTAGTAAGTTTCAAACACCGGCTAAGGACGACATACCTTCTGGGAAGTTATCCATGCTGCGCCTTTCAGTACGCAGTCGCTACTTTAGAACTTTTCGGCGATACGTACTGCGAACAGTGCCGCCTGCTACCATCCCACCTTAAGTTTGGCAATTCTTAGAGACATATCAGTTTCCTTGGATCTCCTTGAGCCTCCTGAGCATAGCCCTCTCTATGATCTGTTCCAAAAATATCTGATGAGTATGTAAACATAAGATCAGTTTAACGTACCTACGGATGCCAATTTGTAGTGCCAATTATAAATTAAAAAATAAATAAAATTAAAAATGTTTATTTCAATTACAAAGGGCATTTCGATTCATTCTTATTGGATATCACCTTTTAACCAAGGAATTGCTTGTGTTAGGAGACTCCGCGCTTCCACTAATCATGATCTTTTGCCATTGAATTGTAGACAATGGTGCAGATTCTCTTGTACACCGAACTAAACTATCACTAAAATTCCTTACTTTTGGCTATGAGAATCTTAAAGCTATTCTGCAAAAAAATATCTCTACATTAAAAAATAATTTTGACACATCTAAAATCGAATTTGCCAATCGCGAGTTCGCGACGCGGCTCCACGTGGTACTTGTTTTATATTTCAGTGTCTCCAGTAAAAAAGGGCACAACTCAAATTCGTCACTTTTTAGGAGAGGTAAAAAACAACACTTTTAATGTTTTTTAGTATTTCGCAATTAAAATCAAAAATTCTTTCGAATTTGTTTTGTAGATTAAAAATAGCCCTTTCATTTAATGGTATTCACTTCCACATTCAGTCACTCCTACTATATTTTTTTTTAGTTTTTTCGAGTTGTTCCCTTGTTAACGAAGTGTTAACAAGGGAACCGAATAAATTCAAAAATGGAACTGAATTTGTATGAAATTATCTGCCAAGTAAGTTAATAGGAACTTAATCGTAGATGGTGAAACAGGCCCTAAGACAAATATAGTAACGACTTATTTCCTTCTGCTATCGATCGAACAAAAAATCTATAATTAAAACAAAAGTCTAGAAAATCTTTTATTTATTTATTAAATCTACACTTTAAAAAAACATCTAACAGTAAAAGAGATTGTAAAAATGAAAAAGGATGAAAAGGAAGAAAAGTGCCTATAACAGGAAGTTCTCTGATAACTACAGGGCCAATGTGTTAAGCTGTTCTGGAAACAGATAAGATTGGCTCACGGAGTGACAGGACCATCGAGTAGGATTATTATAAGAGCAGAAGATGGATGTTTACTAAACGAAGAATGAAAGGTCTTGGAACACTAGAAGGGATACTTTGGAAGTTTATTCAGTTGTCAGGATAGTGTGCAAGGAGTGGGTAACTGGACAGAAACAAGTTTTGAAGACTCTAGCTCAGATGCACGTGATGGAAATGAAATAGAAATAGATGAGATTGTAAGAGTGTTGAAAGGATTGAAAATTGGGAAGCTCAGGGAATGGCAGAGTGTCTGCTGAAATACTGAAGGCAGGTGACGGGGTGGGAGCAAGCCTGTTGTGACGGATCTTTAATATGTGTTGGGGAAATGGCCGTGCGCCGGATGCAAGGTGGTTTTTTTGGTGCAAGGCTGTAATCGTACCACTTTATAAGGGAAAAGACTCTCAGCAGCAGTCCAAAAACTGTCACGGCGTTAGTCTTTTGAGTGTTGTCCGTAGACTCTATGCGAAGGTTTTAATAAATAGAGTGATAAGAGCGATAGATGAGAAAATATTGGTTGTGCAGGCGGGATTTAGATAGAAAATGGGCTGTATGGATCAGATCTCTTTAAGGTGCATAGGCGAAAAAACTCTGACAAAGAACAAGAAAGTCTAGTGTGTTTTCTTTGTGATGTGATGTGAAGAACTGTGGTCAACACTATCCGTGTACGGCGTGGACTGGCGCTTGGTAAAATAAAATCAAATAAAAAATAAAAAAGCCTTTTTTTCCTTGCATTTTACAGTATTTTCTTATTTCTAGTATGTTAATTATTTGGTTAACTTAGATTAATTGTTAGTTTTATTGATTACTATCTAATATCTATAAATCTAATCTAATTCATGCAAGAACCCCAGATAGGGTGAAGGCCTCCTCCAAAGATGCCCATTTGTCTCTGTCCTGTGCAATTTGTCTCCAGTTTGGGCCAGCGGTCCTTTTAATCTCATCTTCCCAACGTGTCAGCGGTCTCCCTCTGCCTCTTTTGTCTTGTGGGTCTCTCCATTGGGTTACTGTTACGGTCCATCTGTGGTCTGTAAGCCTCGCTACGTGACCCGCCCATTTCCATTTGAGTTTTTGTACATAGCTCAAGGCATTAGTTGCTTTTGGCGCTTGGTACGGGCACTTTAATATTTCCACAAGGATACCAATGCTTGTGTATAAATGGGGTACGCACAGACTGGTTTTGCATCTCAAGGGGTGTTAGGCAGGGCTGTCACGTCACCGTGGATTTTCAACATGCACACGGATAGTTTTTTGTTAAATTTGAAAGGAGGTGAGTGCGGATTGAGCATGAATGAGTTGCTTGTCAAATACCTTCTCTACGCAGATGATCAAGTTCTACTTGCATCGTGAGCTGAACAGTTGCAAGACATGGTGACTGTAATGAATGAAGCATATAATTTGAAAGGGATGAATATAAATGTGAATAAGACGAAGCTTATGGTATTTGAAAGAGAAGAAGATGTATCGGTGTGTGATGTAAACATAAATGATAAGAGTATGGAGAAAGTAAGTGTAATAATGTATTTGGAGAGTCAGTTTACAAGGGATGGAAAGATTGATGAAGATGTGGAAAGGAAAGTAAATGCGGGAAATAAAGTGAATAACAATACTCTATTTGAGACAGTGTAAGCAACTTCATTATATTTACAACAAAATTATATAGCAGGATATTTATTCGTTATTTACTGCTGCCAGGAAAATGCAATACATACCTTTAAAACCACAACTTGCCAACATGGACCTTATTTATTATTTACTAGCTTCTGCCCGCGACTTCGTTCGCGTGGAAGTCGTAAGACACCACAATATACTTTAATAACAGCCACATTTTTATAAAACTTCCCTGTATACTACGTTTGTTGTTTTGTTTTCAGCAGCTAAAATATATATTATAGAGAGTCAGGACTGGTGACGCGGGAGCAAGCGACGTACAGTTGTCCGTGTGAGAAGCAGCTTGTCCTGAGGTCGACACCCGCAGCCTTAAGTGTCTGCCCCTGTGACTTGTTGATAGTCATCGCAAAGCATACGCTCACAGGGAACTGCACGCGCTTAAACTGGAAGGGGCAATTGTGGGGAATTTGTGGTATACGCGGTATAAATACTGTCTCGCCAATGCCACAACCTGTTAGAATTTCCGCCCCGATGATGTTTCTCTGCAAAGACATGACTTTGAGCCGGGTTCCGTTACACAGCTTCGGCGGAGTTAAGTTTCGAAGGAGCATAATCGGGACACCGACCTTCTGCTGGATTATGTGCGCAGGAAGTCCACTTGCCGTTAACGAATTTAAAAATTCTACGGGGTAATGTGTGGCGTCATTTTGCTCCACAACAGTGTTAATGGAGGTGTATATCACTTCACTGCCTTCGATTTGCGAGAGAATACTGTGGTTGATCGCTGCAACTTGATCATTTTTGGGCGTTAAAATGGCCCATTCACACACCCAAGAATTCTCTTGGTACGGTATTTGACTGATGTCCCCGTACACCAGACGAATCAGATCTTCTAAATTGGGAACTACTCTACCAAGAGTCTCTGGTAAGTCCACCTGGCCGCTCTCCTCTGGCAGAGTGCCTTCACCAAGTTTTAGAAGAACATCGGAGAATTCTTGAGCATGTGAATTCCCGCCAAGCCGAGCTCGCATGTTGATGGTCAAACGCAGTCTATGAACTTGTGACCATAGAGTCGACCTTTTCAGCGAAGCAATCACCTCGTCAGCCCTAGTTCCTCGCGTCACCACAGGTAGTGTTTGCCGGAAATCGCCACTAAAAAGAATTGTGACACCACCCATCATGTTTTGGTTCCTGCAGATGTCCTGCAGGGTTCTGTTTACAGCTTCCACTGCTTTCCTATTTGCCATAGTACATTCATCCCATACGATGAAAGCGCAATCTCTAAGCACGCGCCCCTTGTCACTGTTGCGTGACACCCCACAAACAGGCGTTTCGTTGCTCTCTAAATCGATGGGAATCTTAAACATGGCGTGCGCTGTTTTGCCACCAGGAAGCAGTGTGGCAGTGATTCCGGAAGACGCTACTGCGATTGCAATTTTGCCTTGCCTCCTGACCTCTGCAAGGATACCAGTGGTAATAAATGTTTTTCCTGTTCCGCCAGGAGCATCCAAGAAAAACATTTTACCCTGACTGAGCCCAACGCTTTGGAGAACGGTGTTGAAAATGTGCCTTTGCTCTGAGGTGAACAAAGAGACGTGGTCATTCACGATGGTATTCATTGCGCCCGGATCGTAATTAGTTTCTGCGGCGTTTTCCCGATTTCTACGGTCTTGATGTGCCAATGATTGCGGAGCCGGTAACCCATACTCTATCAGTGGATTGACAGCTATGGAAATTACCACGTCTTGAAGTGAATCAAGACAACTGTTTAGAACGCGTTCATCATTTTGTTCAATGTCAGCTTCAGTACGCGCCGCAAAGTTCGTAAAAAGTCCTCGGATAGATGATGCCCATATTTCTACCACAACAGATTTTTTTTATGGAAAAACTGTCAGTAATTCAAAATTACTCCTCAGAAGTTAAACTTATCTGGCGTTGGAAAAATCTGCCCTTAGACAATTTTTATAACATCTGGTGAATAATTCTAGCTACACACGCAGTGACTTTAATTTACATACATACATAAACTCACGCCTTCTTCCCATAAGGGTAGGCAGAAACTACAGAACGCCTCCTACTACGACTGCCGACTTTAACTTAATTATTTAATATATATTATAATTCTATACTTAATTTGACCTGACATAAACGAAAAGACGGCGGCATACGATTAGTTCCAATTTGAGCCGTGCGCAGAATTATCTTGCGAGTACTCTATGTACTATATGAACACCAGGCAACTTATTCAAAATATTTGACGAAGTCCTATCTTGTCGCCGTTATGACGTTAACCATAAGGTTTAAATTGCAATAACTAAAAGGAATTCGTGAAATAGTTTAACTATTAAAAAAAACCAAACTGTCAAAGGCGAGCGGCGTCGTTTTTATATAGGTTTTCTTTCAATATTTTTCGGCTTCATTTCATCCTTGTCAATATAAATATAAGTTAAAATAATAAAAAAAGATTAAAAACATGCTTATGCATTACAAAAAATAAAAAAAATGAATTTAAAAAAATACCAATAATCGGGGTTCGAACTCATAACCACAGGTTTACAAAGCAATCGTCCTGCCGCTTAGCTATTTGCTTTGTTGGAAATCAGTTAAAATAGCCGTTCTTATATTTCATGATTGGCTGCTAAGCTCCATAAAGGTATAGCGTGATGATAATCATTTAAAATGTTAAATCGGTAACTACCTGCAATATCCTAACCTTTTGGCGCACCCATTTACAATTTTGCGGAGAAGAATACGAACATAATGTAATATTGCTCATCCCCCATAGCAAAGAGCGTGATGTTATGTACCCTACCATTTGACCAGACTTATAGGGAATATCTATGCAAAATTTTAACAGAATCTGTCCAGTAGAATTTGCGTGATGCTGGAACATACATACAGACAAACAGACAAACAGACAAAAATTCTAAAAACTATATTTTCGGCATTAGAATCGATCCCAGACCTCGTAGCAATTACTTTTTTTCAAAAATATTCAATGTACAGTTTTGACCTCGCTACGATTTTATTATATGTATAGATTTTATTTATTTTTATTTATTCGGACAACAAGGATCCATGATGTTAGTAATACCTTAAAGCTAGTGTTAGTAGTAAATTATTTGAGTTTGTAATTGAAAGACATTTTGCACAGAAGATGACCAAGTAAGGTACAAATTTCTCACTTGGCCATCATCTCCACAAAATGCCTCAGAATGGGAGAATAAAAGCTCTCTGACACTGTTTTCAGAATGCTGTTGCTACTGGCCCGTGTTCTAGTGACTAATGATGCGACTTTTTTTCGAATGATTGCATGAAAGTCGTCAGTTCGATTCTGTGCAAACATTTCCGATGCAATACAGAAACGGGGCAGTCTCAAGAGCATTCTGAAAATATTATTGTATTGGACGCGCAAGACATCTAGCGACCTTTTGGTGTAGCTGGTCCATAGACCCCCCGTGTACAGACCCTGACAATATGCCTTGAATAGTGTTATCTTGACCTGGTCGGAACAGCGGGAGAATCTACGTGCCACCATATTACCTCGGACCGCCAGTGCCCTACGCTCCCTCTCAATATCTACATTGTTTTTAAGGTCGTCGGTAAGTATGTGCCCCAGATATTTAAATGTATTCACTATTTTTATGCTCAGGCCATTTAGGGTAAGATTAGGGGCATAGTCTAAGCATTTAACAATGCAAACAATATATTTCCGGCTATAAAACTCCCTTAACCATACTAACACAAAATATTCGTAGCATATATAAGAATTTTGATAGTTTTTGCACTTTTCAACAACGGATAAACATGGCTTGTGACATAATTGTTTTTACCGAATGTTGGCTTGCTAAGCAATATAACATACCGCAAATCACGGGATATACTATGTACAAAAGTAGTATAAATTTCAATCAAAATGATGGGGTGATAGTTTATGTCAAAAGTTATTTAAATGTCTCCGTTGAGGAACCTAATACGGTCGACTGCAACAGTTTGTTAGTTAAAATTGGGTCAGAATTTGCGATATTAGCAATATATCGGCCACCCTCCTTTAAAAATATCAGCACTTTTACTAACTCTCTGAATAACACCTTGCAAAACCTGTCATCCTTCAAAAACACGATTTTAATTGGCGATATTAATATTAATATTCTTCCAGGAAGTGCTGATGCATCTGCTCAGGAATACCTCAACCTATGCGCCTTTCATGGCTTGCTCCCCGCACACAATTTTCCTACACATCAAAGTGGCTCTTGCTTGGACCATATCATGCTTAAATCGAATTTCCCTTCACTTGCACTTGTTGTTAACTCAACAATAACCGATCATAATGCTGCCCTATTAATCATAAACTGTAAATTACCTAAACAAAACACTCGCACAATTTCAAAATTAAACATAAATAAACTTGAAGAAGATTTACGCGTCATCAACTTTGATCCAGTCTACAATTCTGCTGATCCGCAGTTTTGTATGTTGTATGTAATAGAAAATATACGACATGCAATTCAGAAAAATACAGACATATCAAGACTGAGCCGTAAAAATTGTAACATAAAACCTTGGATCACGACAGGTCTTATTCGTTGTATGAAACATAGAGATAAACTGCACATGAAGGCTAAATCTCATCCAGATAATGCAATACTGCAGCGGTCGTACAAAAGGTATCGTAATTTCTGTAATGATCTCCTTAAAAAGGTTAAAAGCAACTACGATAAAACTGCATTGGAAGAGGCTGGAACAAATAGTAAGCAGATCTGGAAATATATTAAAAATGTAACATATACCTCGAAACAAAATGAGTCATCTTCAGGTTTATTAAAAGCGCACTCGACACCGCTAACATCTGCTAACTTAGCAAATAATTTCTTTGTTAACGTCGGAAAGAATCTGGCAGAAAGAAATCGGGTTCAATCACACTTTCTAACAAGCACGCCTTTTGCATGTAATCCCACCTTAACATCCTTCGCCCTGCTAGATACTGACGAAACTGAAGTAGAAAGAATAATCATGACTTTGAAAGACGACTGTGCAGTTGGTTGGGATAATATATCAAATAAAATCATCAAACAATTCAAGACTATTTTGGTACCACCGCTGACTTATATTTTCCGAATGTGCCTGTCCTTGGGTATTTTTCCCGAGTGCCTCAAAAAAGCAGTTATTGTCCCTGTATACAAAACAGGCAGTAAACAGGAAGTAACAAATTATAGACCAATTTCTTTACTGTGTTCTATGTCAAAAATTTTAGAAAAAATCATAAATAAAAGATTGTTTAGATATCTGGAGGATAAATCAATTTTGTCGGACCGTCAATATGGATTTAGACCTAAAGTTTCAACTGCCGATGCCGTACATCATCTGACTGACTATCTAGCCCAAGAACTTGACAAGGGTAACCACACAGTTGGAGTTTTCCTGGACCTCGCCAAAGCTTTTGACACAGTCTCCATTCCTATTCTGTTGCGCAAGCTTGAGACAATGGGCATAAGAGGCATTCAACTGAAACTTCTCAAAAGTTACTTAGAAGACCGAACCCAGTGCGTTAAAATTGGTAATGTTCTCAGCGCAGACGAAAAAAACACGTCTTTTGGTGTGCCCCAAGGAAGTATTTTAGGGCCTACTCTATTTTTGATATACATAAATGACCTCTGTAATCTAAACCTAGAGCACGGCACTATAATATCTTACGCTGATGACACTGCCCTCCTTTTTTCTGCTGAATCGGAACATGAAGTCTACAAGTTTGCGCAACACGGTTTTAATATTGTAAATAAGTGGCTTCAGCATAACTCACTAACACTAAATGCGGCTAAGACAAATTATATTAAGTTTTCAATGCGCAAACAAACATCTGTTTTGCCCTCAACGATGTATGCTCACTGTTGTATGGCCCCGGCAGACTGCCTCCTTACGTGTCCTAATATTAATATAACTAATCAAATAAAATATCTGGGTATTATAATAGATGAAACCTTATCTTTTAAACAACACATAGAAGCCTTAAATAATAGAATGCGTAAGCTTATATTCATTTTCAAAAAACTACGTTATATTGCAGACCCAACATTAATTAGGCGAGTTTATCTTGCTCTCTGCCAGTCAATTTTGACGTACTGCATCACCTCTTGGGGTGGAGCAGGTAAAAGTTTGCTACTACCTATCGAGAGAGCTCAAAGAGCGATTCTCAAGGTGTCTACTGGCCGCCCTTTCCTTTTTCCTACTAACCTACTCTATAAATCCTGTGAAGTACTAACAGCTCGACAGTTATTCATAATGAGCATCGTATTAAAACAGCACGCAGCCCTCCCATATAGCACTGAATTTACTAAAAAGAGACGGAAAGATATAGTTTGCCCTACAAAAAGTACAAAACATGCTTTCGCAGCCAAATTTTTTGTCTTCCTAGGACCACTACTTTATAACAGACTAAATGCTAGAGCCAACATTTATTCTCTTAATTATATAAATTGCAAAAGAACTCTCAAGAAAGCTCTCCAAAGTATGTCCTATGAAGATACAGAGAAATTATTAGTTGTACTTAAATAAAAATTGTATTTGTACTAATTAATTTTAGCTAAGTTAGGATAGGTACTAAGATTTTTAGTTTTATTGTACTATTTACACCATTTTACATACCTACTAGATTTTATAATTAATGTGATTATTTAGAAATATGATACCTTGCCACGCCTGAAACACAGGATGACCTAGTTCAGGCACATAACACATCTGAATTTTTCGTAGATTTAAGCAAATTTGTATTTAGTGTTTTACCTTTTTACCTCAATAAACTTTTTATTATTATTATTATTTACCGGCGGCCTTAAAGACCATGTACTCACATTTCTTAACATTGTACACGAGCCCATGTGTAGCAGCTGTTATTGTTAGTAGCCTACTCCATGTTCCAGTCATCAATTTGTATCCAATACTTCATATTTTCAGCAGCTGCCACGCCATTGTACGGTTTACTGGTCCTTTCAGAACGCCTTAGGTCTGTATATTTTCACCAAAGAGAACAATACAAATATTTGTTAGAATATGCTTATTTTCTAACACAAATCGTCGATTTCTAACACTAGAGCTACTCTTGCTGTTGCAACTGTTTGGTAGGCAGACGTTGGTGTTGTTGGTGAACGTCGGACAACTGTTTCAGAATCAATGTGTACGTGTGGTATTTAAGTATTTTCATCTTGGACACGGCATCAAGATGGGAGGTGGAGCGACTTGCATCCAAGAAGCCAATCTATTCACTAAATAACAATAGCTCTTTTAGTGAATTTTTGGGTTATGATCCTATTTCTCAGTATTCCCGTTAGACAAACTATAATTAGTACTACCACTATAATCTAGAGATCATAAGGAACAAATAAACTATGCGTTTCATTGATATACGCCACATTCTTTGGAGGGCCTAATAGCCGAACAAAAAAAAAAATCACCTTTACTTGTAATATGTGGATGTGCCTTTAGACGCAGTCGAGTTATGCCTTTGATATATTACTAAAAAGTATGTTAGGATGCAGCTACAGTTGTGTCCTTTTGATATGTTATGTAACAGAACACGTAGATTACAATGGTTCTATAAAAACAAAAGGGCATAACTCGACTTATGCCGTTTTTGACTGGAGGCACTGCTTTATTAGCTATAGGGTATTATTATCATGATGGGTCTTCGTTGTCCGAATAAATAAATGATTTTGATTGGATTTTATAAAGTGCCCTTTATGCTTCTTGTAAAGTCACTAGCCAAATTGACGTTACATTTATTTTCATTCAGATAAGAAAAGGTTCACAACTGCAGTGGTGCTCGTCACCAGGCAGATAGTAATTGCAGCAGCGCTTGAAATTGACAAACTGCCTAAAGAGGACTTCAGGTAAAAGTATACTATTCTCACAGTATGAAAACCTACAGTAGGACGACGCCTTTGATCTCGTTGTAAATGCCGACAACGTTCGGCATTGCCGCGACAGCTAGCAGTTCGGGAGCGCGCTTCCCCCGCCTCGCCTCTCACGCCCCGCAGCGAAAGCAGTTCAGGAGCGCGCTTCCCCCGTCTCACCCCGCACAATTGCTCTGTCTAGCTAGACGTCTTCGTCGGACGGCTGTATGATGTTTAGACTGTGCTATTACTTACCTTGAATTAAAAATGTTTTAGTGAAAACTTAAAACTATGAAATAGCAGTGTCTATATTTAATTTTCAAATTAATTGTTTTCATAACAAATTTCATAATTTGTAAATAAAAATAATCATCGCTATATAAAATTCTTCTGTGCGTGGTGTGTAGTCACTGCGTTCCTCCTAAACAGCTGGACCGATTTGATGATTTTTTGTGTGTGATTTAGTGGGTTCCTGAATGGTTTAGATTCGCATTTGGACCCGCTAGGTGGCGCTGTTCGGGCAGCACAACGTCTGTCAGATCCGTTTGTAATTATTAGTTAAATTATATATGTTTTAACTTCTGCGCAAGCGCAACACATCATACTCATAGCTACAGATATACTGTTAACATTAGCATTCCGGTGACATAAACCCATGAGATTTTCCACTACATAAAACAAACGCATTTAAAGAAGTTTTCACTTTAACAATTAAATAACATATTGCCTATCATGGACCAGAAATTATAAACTTAACTAGCTGACCGCCCCGGTTTCGCACGGGTAGCACTAAGTAGTTATCTGCGGCGCACCTACCTACCCACCCTAGCTACTTACCTATCCTACCTACTTACCTACATACCTACCCTGCCTACTTACCTACGTACCTACCCTACCTACTTACCTATCCTACCTACTTACTTACCTACCTACCCTACCTACTTACCTACCTACCCTACCTACCTACCTACCCTACCTACCTACCTACTTACATACCTAAATACTTGCATACCTACCTACTTGCATACCTACCTACCTAGCCTACCTTCACCTACCTATCATAAGAACCATCTCCTTACTATAACAAACACAACAAACAAATAATTAGCGAAATTGGTCCAGCCGTTCACGCGTGATGCCGTGACCAAGGAAATAGGGATTCATTTATATATATATATATAAAATAAAATAAATGGGTGGTCACATTCGAGCGTAATGAGGTGACCTAATTGATTTGATTTAGGGTGAGGGAATCAAGCGTTATAGTATATTTATTTTATTTTAAGACCAGTGACGTTATACGCTACAAGCGAACAAATACACATTGTGACATTTCATAATTTTTCCTTGATACTGTAAAAATGCCTCTACATGGTTTAATTAAGAAACAAGAAAGAAAGAAAATACATTCATTTAGCACAGACTAAAATGCACACAACATAACAAAACAAGTAAAAAAATAAAAAAATAAAACAAATAAAAAGTGTAAAGTTCGATTGTAGGATATTAGCAGGAATGTGTGCCTCGCGGCTGCACCAAATAGGCCCAGTTCAGCAAAAAATCCAGACAACTAGAGTGCCTGACGCTGGTTTTCAACTGGACCTGGAATGTGAGGTGACAGGTGTAATAATTGAGTGTTATGCTCCTGTTTTGACCATAATTTCAGGGCTCGAGCGCGCGTGGTCGTCGGTCACAACTGCAGTGGGCCTTCGGTCGGCATTCGCGACTATACTTTCCATCCTGACTATTCCAGAAGCACCTACAGTGCAATGGCTTTGATTCAACTGGAAACTGACCACGTGACTACGGGTAAGAATATCCTGCAGTCAGAATTGATTGATGACATATCGACTGCGGTGATAGATTCTCTCTTATTTTCGTTTCACCTAGCCTACCTTACCCTATAAAATAAAATAACAATAAGAAATACTTTATACTATAACCCCCTTACTAATACACGTTGTTATGAAAGAATCCAATAACTCAAGTGGAACTGGGCTGGCCATGTCTGCAGGTTGGAAAACGATCGATGGAGCAAAAAATGAATAATAAAAACTACCCTAGCTCTAAAACAACGAATACCTCAAAATAGATAAAATATCCCCAAATGCATCTAAAATTCGTTACCCCAATATCATAATCTAAAACTGTCTAATAAGACCAGGAATAAGGATAATAATATTATGCAACACCAAGATATTTTGTCCTTCGTTTATATTTCTTTGCCAACATCAAATTCTATATTCTACACCATACCATCACATCTCCTATTCCCAACATAATATCACTATTTACCTATTTAATATTCGAAAATTTACAATAATACCATAATTTACAGTAGATCTCCAACCATTGTATGCCAATCTATATTTTTAACCGACAGCCGCTTAGCACGTCGTACCGTCATGAGCGCCCGACCCAGAAGGCCGTTGCCGCGCCATTTTTGACATATCGAATATTTCGGTGTTGCCAGTACAATAAATTGCAACCTAATAAAAGTAACTGAATGCCGGAAAACCTACAGTTGTAAAATAATAAGTTATTTTTATGTCCGACCATCCATGACACATACCATCCTTAGTACCAGTAAAAAACTTGGTCAAGTGCGTGGTGACTCCCGCACAGTGAAAACGTTCAAAAGAAAAGAAAAATATTCGTCCCGACTAACAAGTCGGGACGAATATTTTACATCATTGCTTATCGGTTTCAGAGTTGCGGCCCATTTGTCCACCTCCAAAGTCATTGCCCTTCCAGAACCAGGACTTCTATGCAATGGTGTTTTCTGAAGGTAGGTATGGATTGATAAGGTGGGATGAAACGCATGTAACTTAAAAGAGTGATGAATATAATAAATGTTGATGGATTGAGAGGGAGAAGAGAAGATGGACAGAATCCATTCATCTTTTCTTTGGTCTTCCCCAAAGAAAAGATGAATGGATTCTGTGAGAGATGATAGTGAAAGGAAAAGTAGTGAATGATTGATTGACGGCTGAAATGGGAGAAAGGCAGAAAAAAGTGTTACGCAGACCTCAAGTAACATGGTACAAGGGCAGCAAGATGATGAGGAATTCTGCTAGGCCAGGACGGAAAGAAGGCAAGAAGGAAAGAAGGGAGTACTTAGTTTGAGAGTATTCATGACGGGTCTGGGATTAGCAGCCCAAACACAGAAGGAACATAATACTGCCTGGCAACGAATCAATTAACGACGATGTTAAAAATGGTTCCGTGGTGGGTATCATATTACCCAGTTTAATGGTTTTTTTTTCCATGATCTTATTTTTTTCTAGATTGCAATCATTCCAAGATGACGATACACAGGATGATGTTTGTTTCAACGGAAGACTGCAAGACTTATTACAGGCGGGCACAGGTGATTCTTTTATATTCTTTTACCCGCGGCTTCGTCCGCGTGGAGCTTGGAAAATATACCACTGGAACAAACTACCGGGATAAAAGTATTAATTTTATGTCCTAAATTTCCAGATCATGGTCTATCCATATGTGCTAAATTTTATCCAAATCCGTTCAGTCGCTAAGGCGTGAAATGGTAACAGAGAGATAGATACATGGAGCTGCTTCCGCATTTATGATACCTATTAGTATGAATTAAGAACAGAGTGGTAAGATCCTTGAAACGGGTGAATCCTCCGACCTGACGGCTGTTGTTTCTGGTGGGCTACTGCCCAATGGTTTTGGTCGACTGCTTTCATGGATAATTTTACTTGCGAGTTTGTATGTGGTGGTATAACTGATGCCACCAATTCTGTAATGCTCCGTTCAAGATCACGCTTAAATACCTTGATCTACTCGTACCACTGAGGAAAAAATTATAAGAACATCTGGATTTCAATCATTTTCGATATTGATAATAATTAAAAATGTATTGCCGAGAGGGACGTATGTTTGCGTTGTAGGCGTTGATTTGGCCTGCTCTGATTTTGAGGGTCTTAGAAAGCCTGCCATGCTCCAGAAAAACTAGGGTGAAGGCCAATAAAATAGCATGCGTTCAACAGACTCAATGGGGTCTTCGAAACACGGAGGTTTCATAAGAAAGCCAAGACTGAGCCAAGATCTGGGAGGTTCTCGATCTATCTGTGGCGGCATCAACATCGAACTACGCATCAAAATCCTGACGTCACACAAATCCTGCATACCGCAAATCCTGCATCTTACAATTAAAGTTTACCGCACGAACGACATATCGGATAGTCTTATATACGACAGCAATCGTTGGGCAGTTGCCCGCCAGACACGTCACCCGTCTGGTCGGAGAATCCTCCCTTTTCTAAGGAAGATGAGTGAACTTTACACCCTGTTCCTCATACCTCTAATTATCAAAGAAACTATGTTTTTCCATGACTGCGCGACAGCATATACAGGGCTTTCGAGCAGTCTGATGCAGTTGCAAGCAAGTTATAATATATATAAAATCAGATATTGAACTAAAACATAACATAACATCACGCCGGTATTCCCCGACGGGTTTGGCAGAGTGTGTGTAGAGGTGGGTCGGGCAAAGTGTTATGGATTTTTCTATCTGGAATTTCTCAGTAGTGGTTCCGCGTCTGGATGTGCCCGGTTGATGGCAACAGGCTCGCCCTCTATTACATGGGACATTAACATAACTGGCGAAAAGTGGTTGAAATAAAATAACTGCCTCCTTATTTTTATTTTTGTTTTGCAAGCTGGATATAGAAACGTTGTGGCCAACCTACACCGCTTGTGCCAAGAGGATAACAGAAGGCTACTGCGTCTGGCGGAGTGGGGCAGTCCTCGTGACGAAAGTGGGCGCACGCTGGAGGCTGGTAAGTATCGTAATCACTATGTCTTTCTGATCATCATCGTCATCATCATTAGAGCCAAAAGATGACCACTGCTGAACATAGACCTCCCCCAAGCACCGCCACTCTCTGATCTTTCCTACACTTTTTAGGGTTCCGTACCAAAATGGTAAAAAGGAACTCTTATGGTGAGACTCAGTCTGTTCGTCTGTCTGTCCGTCTGTCTGTCACAAAACTACTAATGCTACCAACCTGAAATTTGGAATAGTTTTAGATCACATTTGCCCAACTATTTAGCAAATAAAAAAGAAATAAAAATATTTTAATTATTCTTGCAACAGGGACTGAACAGGCGTCTTAAAAATTCTAAGTGGGGGTACTAGAGCATGTGGGGTATCATATATGAAAGAACGCAATTTGCACATTCTGAAACATTGTTTTTTTTTTTTAGGCCGCATAGTTTTCGACTTTTAGCGAAAAATGTAACCTATAAAAAAAAACTTTTCTCTTAATAAAACATATTAGTCTAAAAGTAAGTAGGGAATTATGAGTAAACAATACAAACGTATGCTCTATCGTGTTAGTTGAGGTGTAAGAATATTCAAAACAATTTTATTCAGCTTGGAGTTTTTGCATCCAAACTAACTTTTGCTAATGACTAATTGTTTTCAGCTAGGAATCAGCGTGTACGGGCCTGGTTGTGATGCCCCTGCCAGGTTCCTAGACTATGGTATGTACCACGAGTGGGTGAAGCGCAGCGTCGAGAGGGTCGGCAGACCTGCCATCACCAAACTAGCGCCAAACCACCTCGTGTTGAGAAGAAGTGAGATTTTATAATTTTATTTTTGTTTACAATGTTTATATTAAAAAGAACCAGGTTCTTAATTAATAGTAAATTACAATCTAGCCTATAAAACTAATAAGCAATTTTAATTTTAAAAAAATATGTGGTAGTTGTTTTAAAACTTAGAATAGTGTTGATCTTTATACAAGTCCGTTCCACTTTCTTAAGCTGTTTTCAGACCAGCGCGATTAGACGCGCGACGCGACACGAACAATACAAAACTTCACGGTATAACAATAACCGATGTCGCGTCTGCTTTAGAGTCTGATATAATAATGAATAATTACTTTGTTCATGTGTTATAGTAAAATTATATGTGTCATTGTCACTATTATAAGCCCTTTACAAACAGAGTCAATGATATACTCGTAAATCGGCTGTCGCTGAAAACCAACGCTGGGGCTCAGTCTCGCATAGGGTCGCAGCATTATGCTGAGCGATGACCGTTTTGCGCGGATGTGACGCATATTTTCTCTCAACTTGTTATTTTTTTGTTGTGTACTTTCTTTGCATCATGTATTTTCTTTCTTCTTCTCTTTAAATTATTGAATTTACTATACAATTTTGTAGTCGTATTTTTGGGACGGGATTTTAGAATTCTTCATCTCAAATCTTTTACCGAGTTATTTTTTGTAATTTTCTAGTCGATCCTTTTATTGTAATAACTTACATGACTATATATACCAAACAAATACCAATGTTGATCTTGACGAATCTATTAAAACACACAGACATACTAACCTACGCACGTTACAAAGTTATAGGTAATGTGCCTTAATTAAAGATTATTAAATAAAGAATGGGAGCTGTGGTAGCCCAGTGGTAACGGCCCCGACTTACGAGTTGTAGGTCGTAGGTTCGAACCGAAGCAGGCGCTTTACTTTGTGTAAATAATTTCATCATCACTGCTCTCAAAACGGTGAAGGAAAACATCGTGAGGAAACCGGCATGTCTTAGAACCAAAAATTCGAAGACGTGTGACATCTACCAACCCGCACTGGGCCCGCGTGGTAGATTACAGCCCACTCCCCCTTCTCACAGAGAGGAGGCCTGTGTCCCAGTAGTGGGAACATTAATAGGCTGTTTATATAAAGAATAAATAAATAAATAGCCCAGCTTCTGGGAGCAGTCGGGTAAAAATCACTAAAGTACCCTATTTTTTTCAGCACTAGCCAATGTTCAAAGGTTCGGTCCTTGCGACGAGGGAGAGCTGAACCGACAACTTTACACGGAGTCGACCGAAATCAGTGATCGCTATACTGAATCTATCCCAATGGGCAAATATTATTTTCACTTCTCTTGCTCAAAAAATCCGTCATTGTAGCGTACCAGAGCGAAGATAAAATAGCATTTCATCCTCTAGGGGCTAAAGTAATTTTTTTTTAATTTTTGTGTTGCCAACGAGCCTACCACCCAAAAACGAAAAAATCTTAGTTCTTATTCATATAGGTAAGATAGGTAGGATAGGTAGGATAGGTATGATAGGTAGGATAGGTAGGATAGGTATGATAGGTAAGATAGGTAAGATAGGTAAGATAGGTAAGATAGGTAAGATAGGTAAGATAGGTAAGATAGGTAAGATAGGTAAGATAGGTAAGATAGGTAAGATAGGTAAGATAGGTAAGATAGGTAAGATAGGTAAGATAGGTAAGATAGGTAAGATAGGTAAGATAGGTAAGATAGGTAAGATAGGTAAGATAGGTAAGATAGGTAAGATAGGTAAGATAGGTAAGATAGGTAAGATAGGTAAGATAGGTAAGATAGGTAAGATAGGTAAGATAGGTAAGATAGGTAAGATAGGTAAGATAGGTAAGATAGGTAAGATAGGTAAGATAGGTAAGATAGGTAAGATAGGTAAGATAGGTAAGATAGGTAAGATAGGTAAGATAGGTAAGATAGGTAAGATAGGTAAGATAGGTAAGATAGGTAAGATAGGTAAGATAGGTAAGATAGGTAAGATAGGTAAGATAGGTAAGATAGGTAAGATAGGTAAGATAGGTAAGATAGGTAAGATAGGTAAGATAGGTAAGATAGGTAAGATAGGTAAGATAGGTAAGATAGGTAAGATAGGTAAGATAGGTAAGATAGGTAAGATAGGTAAGATAGGTAAGATAGGTAAGATAGGTAAGATAGGTAAGATAGGTAAGATAGGTAAGATAGGTAAGATAGGTCAGATAGGTAAGATAGATATATTTATGATTTTTCTCCAATTATTATAAATTGCATTGGTGACCTTAATATAATTTACAACAGTGAAAATGTCATCATCTATTGAGAATGGAGACCCTAATTTGCAGATGGAAGAGAAAGGAAAATAAATAATTTTTAATAAATAATTATTATTTTATTTACTATTTTATTTTCTCGCAATCGTAGTGAAAAGTAGAGTGTAACACACGGCGCTAAAAACCCATTATACCTCGGTTTCTGTTTACTCCCTCGCTAAAGCTCGGGAGTAAAACTACCTCGTTATAATGGGTCATTTTAGCTCCTTGTATAACAATCTACTATTTAACGTAAGTTATAGAACCTATTCCACATAGAGTCAGACAGACTGTCTTTCAATATTCGTATAGGTCAGGGGTCGGCAACATGCGGCTCGCGAGCCACATGCAGCTCTTTCGATATGAAGTTGCGAATCCCCAGTTCCATATGCAAAAACTATAGTTATGCTCGTTTTTTATATTGTACTGTGTTTTTCTGAACAAAATAAATCTTTTTTACTTTACTTTTTATGAGCCTTCAAAATGAATACAAAGCCAATGCTCCTATTGATGATTGTAACTATCTATTATGAAATAGCTGTAATGATATTAATTATTTTATTATTCTAGCTGCTAGCTAAAATACTATAATATGTTTTGTGCTGAAAACATTTGTTTGTTTTTATATGAATAAACATTATTTCATCCACCATAGAAAAGGAAGGATCCTCCAACCAGACGGGTGTTATGTCTGGCGGGCAACTGCCCGTAAGTTAATTTCGGATAGTCTTATCTATGTTTTTCGCTCGGTAAACTCTAACTGCGTGATGCAGGAATTGTGTGACGTCATGTCTTTGCTGCGTAGTTCGTATGTGAGTTCATAAGTTAATACTATGTAACTGGCTCTTTAAAAACTGGGAAATTTTGTAAATTGTAACTTTTAGCTCTTCCGTCTTAAAACGTTGCCGACCCAGGTACATCCAGGAGAGCGGAAGTTCAGATTCACACTAGCCGGATAACGTATGTTATCCGGCATCAACAGTTGGTATATCAAAAACGGGACACTGACGTGAATTGACTTGGGCGTACCAAATCATTTGCCCCCAACAGTATCCTGAAAACTATAGCAGATAGATCCACCTACATGCCACTGTGGCGTAATAATAAATAGTTTAAATAATATAATTATAAACAGTTTTGATTGTTTCTCTGGTACTACACTATACTCAATATCTTTATTGCTTTACCATAATGTGTGCTTAGGTGGTAACTATATAATTTAGATCATGATCATGTTGTTTCTATGTCGTGTTTATACTAACCAAATGCAAGTAAAAAAAAAAATGAAGTAAAACTTTTTTTAGTTTTGAGGTGAAAACTACTTTAGGCGCATTGAGCACTTTTTGGGTGAACAAAAATCATGGAACTCGCGTCATCGTCACCGAAGGCGCGTTGAGCACTTTTTTGCTGACAGCGCACTCCGTTTTATTATTTTGGTTTTTTTTTTTGTTCTTGTACTGACGCAAGCCATATAAATTCCGGACATTTTCGTGAGGTGGCGTTACTTAGTTTTCTCTTCCATCGGCAGTCCCCAAAGACTGCCACGCATGTTTTTTTTATTGACGTATTGTACACACGTAATTATTTTCGTATGGAGCTAATTACGTGTGTACAATACGTCGTCCTTTATCTTTAACTTTTTCTGTTTCAGTTAACATTAATCGGGGATGTCGAATACAGCTGCGTAGTCCTTAGGGCGGACTATAAAGTCAAGATGGCGGATAAAACACCGAAACTCCGCTTGACACGATATTGCGCGGGCCCCCGCCAGAGTGTCCTGTGTTTTTCTGGAGTACAATTCATACAAATACAATTCTACATCGAAATCACATTTGAAGGACAATTAAATTATAACGTAGCGGCTTACGGCAGAACTGTTAAGTCTATAGATCCACTTAGGGCACATAAGTTTGCTAATACGCACAGTAATAAGTTTCCACATGTTGAAAACTATAAAAATTACAAATTATTATTTAAAAGCCAAGTGGACGATGATAAATACCCTTTGTATGGTAAAAAAAAAATGATAACCACGACTCCAGCGCCAACAACCACGCCTCCAGCGCCAACAACCACAACAACTCCAGCGCCATCAACCACGACTACAGCGCCATCAACCACGACTACAGCGCCATCAACCACGCCTCCAAGGCCAGTTACCAGTTACTTCGAACCAGATGTTGATGACGCGCCTACAGGATTTGGCCCTGAACTCTCCAAGACCCCCGGGTGGGGTCCCCCCCACCATTCATGGTTTAGACACAGATTAGTAAAAGTGGGCACAACCTTATCCCCTCTCTTAAGAATTAGTTTAGAAAACATGAATAGATAGAGATAAGAGTTGTAAATTTTCAAATTGTCTGTAGAGATTCTTCTAGTGTCTCACTAAACTGTATAAAGACAACAAATTTTACTAGTAGATAGTTTATAGATAAAGTTGAGACCTTTAAAGAAGTCTTTACTCGTCAAGTTTTTAAACCAAAATAACTCAAGACTACCAACTTTAAGTTTATTTATTTGATTTGACAACGACACATACTGGCGCAGAACTTACAAGAGTTATTTAAACTTATTGTTGTTGTTTAGATTTAGAAACATTCTAAGAAGAAATGTTATACGTTCCCAACTTCGTGTAACTTATTGCATTGAAGAATTCAACAAGCGTTTTTTATGACGGTGAATTAGTTTTAAGTCTACCTACATGTATTTTCCTTGTGTTTCTTTGTTCTTCGGAATACAAAAGCATTTTACAGCTCCAGTCTATATTTTCATTTATCCCTGTTTAATCACACATATCAACATAATTTGGTCCTTCGAGCCGGATAAGTGAACCAGGAATAAGGATAAATCCAGGAAATATAAAAATATTCGGAAAATACTGCCGTTTGGAGTTTTGTGAGTAGCTGGCTAAGGTCAAAAGGGTCACAGCGCAGCATAGTGCAATACAGTGCAGTGTTCCTGTTCCCATTTATGTTTATTTCAGAACCCATTACTCATATTCAGGTAGTATTTTACGTTTTTTATGGAATTGTAAAGGTTAGTAAAACATTGGTATCTAACTTCTTTGTTCAAGAGCACATGTAGGATTTCTTTTCAAGTTACCAAATTATTGTAATAATTTGCAGTCAATCTATTGTATTAAAGGTAATTAAGCAGCAAACTAGGTTTTCAATCATTGTTAACCATTAATTTAAGCAGTTTCCTTTGTTATCTTGCAATACATATCATTAGAAATCTTACTTTATTAACTAATAGCTGGATACATTGTATTGTATTCCGTTACATTTTAACTTAATTTTAGTAAAGTTTATAATACAAGTGAATAGTAAAACCGACGCTCACATTATTGTTATTGTCTACAGTTAAGAAAGCAGATTTATATAGTTATCAATAGATCTGCTTAGTTTTCTATTTTTACATTAGAACAAAATAATAATGCCGAAAATATAGTTTTTAGAATTTTTGTCTGTTTGTCTGTTTGTCTGTATGTATGTTCCAGCATCACGCAAATTCTACTGGACAGATTCTGTTAAATTTTTGCATAGATATTCCCTATAAGTCTGGTCAAATGGTAGGGTACATACTATCACGCTCTTTGCTATGGGGGATAAGCAATATTACATTATGTACGTATTCTTCTCCGCAAAATTGTAAATGGGTGCGCCAAAAGGTTAGGATATTGCAGGTAGTTACCGATTTAACATTTTAAATGATTATTATTTTCGGGAGTGTTTTTTTTTTTCTCAGCTCTTAGGCTGGTTTTAGCTACATTTACGGGCCAAAACCAAGTAAATGTAGCGTGTGATGTGTTAAAATGAGTGTGTATTTTCGTCTAACTGCATAAACTTCCTAACGATTCTACATGTGTTTAGGATTGCTGCTTTCTGCAGATTGATGTAAAGGGATTCTTCTAGATCTATTAATTTCAGGCTACGGAGGAGATGGTTGGGAATAACACCTGTCGTGGAGAGAACTACAGGAACAACATAAACTTTTTCTTGCCTCCAGATTCTTGTAACTTCTTCTTTAAGCTCTGCGTATTTGCTTATTTTTTCAGCGATTGTTTTTTGTAGGTTATGTGTGTTGGGGACTGCAATGTCTATGAGGTAAGTGGTTTTTCTTAATTTATCCTGTAGGGTTATGTCTGGTCTATTATAGTGGATGGTCCTATCTGTAAGTATGGCGCGATCGTAATACAGTTTATGTGTGTCATTTTCTAGGATAGTTTGTGGCGCGTACTTATAGTAGGGAGTGTTAGTGTTTTGAATAAGACTGTGTTTGAGTGCTAGTTTTTGATGGATGATGTTTGCAACCTGGTTGTGCCTGTGAGTGTAGTCTGTCTGTGTGAGGGTTATGCATGCTCCTGTTATGTGTTGTATGGTTTCTGATTGAATGTGGCATCTACGGCATTTATCGTTTGTGATGGTAGGGTCTTTAATTATAAATTTTCTGTAGTTTTTGGTGTTGATGATCTGATCTTGTATAGCTATAATAAAGCCCTCTGTTTCAGGGAACAGGTTTCCTATTTTAAGCCACTTATTTGATGCTAATCGGTTAATGTGAGACTGCTCTAGATCATGAGGGTGTCTACCGTGAAGGACTTTCTTTTTCCAGTTCTCAATTTTTTCAATCAGTGATATTTATGTCTTGTGTATTTTGTTCATTTAAGTTAAGCGGGGTGTAATTAAAATCATTTAAGGTAATGGCTTTGTGTATGTTACTAGTGCGAGATTTTGTGTAGAAAAATGTTTTGAGCCTAGTGATTTGTTTCTGCCAAAGGTGATGTATGTCGATTAGGCCTCTCCCTCCATTTTGTCTTTTCATTGTGAGTCGTTCGATCGCAGATTTAGGATGTAGGTTGTTGTGTTTTGTGAGTGTTGTGCGTGTGATTCTTTCTAACTGTTCGATATCAGTTTTTGACCATTTTATTACTCCGAATGAGTAGGTCAATATTGGTATGGCAAAGGTATTCAAGGCTTTTATAAGATGCTTTCCAGATAGCTGTGTTTTGCAAATTGCGTTAATTCTTCTCCTATATTCCGTATTTAGTGTCTGTTTGATTGCTGTGTGGTCGAGTCCTTTCAGTTGCTTGTATCCTAAATATTTGTATAAATCTGTTGGTTCCATAGCTGCTATTGTATCGGTGTCGCTGACTGCATAGTTGCCGGGTTTTACTTTTCCTTTTATAATATGCAATGTCTTACACTTATCTAATCCAAATTGCATATTAATATCCTGACTAAATGTTGTTGTCACTTCTATAAGAGTTTTCATTTCTTTTTCGGTTTTAGAATATAATTTAATGTCATCCATGTATATGAGATGCGAGATAATAGTTTCTCTGGTATTGTTTTTAAAATTATATCCAGCCCGACACCGATTGAGTAAGTGAGACAAGGGGTTCAGAACGAGACAGAACCAAAGAGGGCTCAAAGAATCCCCCTGGTATATACCCTTCCTAATATGTATCTGTCGAGTTATAAGAGTGTTGAGACGATTATTTAACTGAAGTGTGGTTTTCCAACGTGTCATTACAATGCGCAAAAAGTCAATTATTTTGGAATTAATTTTATATATTTCTAGTATTTGTATTAGCCAAGAGTGTGGAATGCTATCAAAAGCTTTTTGGTAATCTATATAAGTACAGTGTAGGTTTCTATTTTTTGTGGTGGCATGTTTATGGATAGTAGAGTCTATAACTAACTGTTCTTTGCATCCCATGTGGCCTCTCCTGCAGCCCTTCTGCTCCTCTGCTATCATATTGTGGTGTTCAATGTGTGAGTTGATTTTATTAGTGATGGCTGATGTTAATATTTTATAAATTGTGGGTAGGCATGTGATTGGTCTGTATTGGGAGGGGTCTGATGTGTATTTAGTTTTAGGTAGCATGTATGTTATTCCTGTAGCAATGAATTCGGGTATGTTCTGTTCTCCTAATACTATATCTGTTAATTTTTTTGCTATGTTTTTGTGTAGTATCGTTAATTTTTTATACCAAAAATTTTGTATTTTGTCTATACCCGGTGACTTCCAATTATGTAATCTAGCTGTTAAACATGTAATTTCAGACTCTGTTATCTCTTTAAATTCCATTTCATCTATTGCTCTCCATTTTGTTGCTTCTTCTGTAATCCAAGTTGCTGTAGCATTGTGATGAACCTGTTCTTCCCATATGTTAGACCAAAATGTTTCTAAGTGTTCTTTTGAGGGTATGTCTGTGTTGTGCTCTGTTGTTGAATCGATGTGTGGTTTCTGTAAATTTCTATAAAATGTTTTTTCCTTCGTAGCAAATATGGCATTATCTTTCTTGCGCTGTTGTGCCTTCAAATATCTCCTAAGCCTATGGACTTTAAGTGCCAATTTTTGTTTTAATGTGTCCAAAAATTCTTCGGGTTTTCTATTGTTATTTTCGTGTCTAGTGTGTGTAGAATTATTTTTAAATATTGCTTCAACTCTTTTTACTACTTTGTTTGATCTGCTACCGTTGATTATTATTTTTTTTTTTTTTTTTTTTTAATTGCAATAACTAAAAGGAATTCGTGAAATAGTTTAACTATTAAAAAACCAAACTGTCATAGGCGAGAGGCGTCGTTTTTAGGTTTTCTTTCAATATTTTTCGGCTTCATTTCATCCTTGTCAATATAAATATAAGTTAAAATAATAAAAAAAGATTAAAAACATGCATAAGCATTACAAAAAATAAAAAACTAAAATTAAAAAAAAATACCAATAATCGGGGTTTTAACTCATAACCACAAGTTTACAAAGCAATCGTCCTGCCGCTTAGCTATTTGCTTTGTTAGAAGCCAGTTAAAATAGCCGTTCTTATATTTCATGCTTGCTCGTTTTTTAATAAGCTCCTTTTCTTCCTTATCAGTCATTCTTTGGGAAGCAGGTAACCAAACTGAAATGTAACAAGTTTATGTTTAAACTAGCTTCTGCCCGCGACTTCGTTCGCGTGGAAGTCGTAAGACACCACAATATAGTTGTTTCACAGGTTAAACAGGGAAGTTTTATAAAAATGTGGCTGTTATTAAACTATATTGTGGTGTCTTACGACTTCCACGCGAACGAAGTCGCGGGCAGAAGCTAGTTTAAACATAAACTTGTTACATTTCAGTTTGGTTACCTGCTTCCCAAAGAATTACTGATAAGGAAGAAAAGGAGCTCATTAAAAAACGAGCAAGTTACAAAGGTCGATTAACGGTATTTTCTAATTACTTAGACAATTTTAAGAGGGATCCTTTAACGCAAACCCAGATGAACGAACTGCAGTTACGCCTCGGTAAGATTGAACTTGTTTATTCGCAATATGACGAGGTTCAGTTAAGGTTGGAATGTATAGCTGAGGATATGAATACACAGTCATCAGAACGTAATGAATTCGAAGCCTCATATTTCAGAGTTGTTGCGAGGGCACAGGAATTATTAGCCAGACGCAATGATATTGTTAATGAAGACAAGTTTTCTCGCGTTAGCAACAATAGGCTGGTTAGGTTACCAACCATTCAACTACCTAAGTTTGACGGGACGTATGACAAGTGGTTAGAGTTTCATGACACGTTTTCAAGCTTAATACATTTGGATGACCAAATTAATGAAATAAATAAGTATCACTACCTCCGAGCTTCCTTGGAAGGGACAGCCGCCTTAGTCATACGGGCTATTGAATTTTCGGCTAATAATTATTCCATTGCGTGGAATTTATAGTCAAAGTCAAAGTCAAAGTTATTTATTTGCTTTAAATGCGGTTACATAAAGGTGTTATACGAGTATTCTTGAACGATGACACATTTCGCCATATTTTGGCATGCAAATATTAATAGGAAGGCACATTCAATTAAGTAATTATCTTTACATATTATAGTTGAAAATATTGACTAAACATAGATTATTTAAATCAATCTTCAATTTACATAACATACCTAATGATATAAACATATGGCACAACATAAAAATTAACAGAATAAAATAATATCTACAATCACAGATTTTATGTATTGTAAATGTAGCTATCGTTTCTATAATTTTAATTTACCCGCGGTCATTCAAACGCGAGTGAAAATGACCGATAAGATAGATCGTGGATTCGTGGCATGAATGACTTTGGTGAACAGATATTACACATTTACCACAGAGTACTTTGTAAACTAAAAATATTTACACTGTGCATGATAACTATGATAACCCAATCCAGAGTATATAAATATTCTGTGATGTCATCTGTCATTGTGATCATGTGATTTTGAGGTTATGAGAAACTACCTTTAATGTTAAATAAAATACCTGGAGGATTTAATTAAGAGACAATACTCATGAAATTAATTATTAAAGCTTTGAATGTTCTTTCTTCATTTACAGGTAAAGTTATATTTGTAAAGCAGTAAGTACATACTTTATAAAACAATCTTTTGTAAAACAATAAAATACTTACAAAACTTACTTTATTTACAGAAACGCAGTCAAGTTTATACGATATCTTATAAAATAAAATAAAACATCCGCCCCTAAAATGACATTTTACAGAAATGGACAAACTAAAATTAGACTTTACAAATTAAAACAACTGTCCACAAAATACCATAAAAAATTATGGAACTGACACTTATAAACAAATAAAAATAAAAATATATTGAAAGACAAGAAAAAAAGGTGTTTATGGATAACTTTATCCGATCAATATTATTATTGAAAAAGACTTACATGGATGATGATGACAATATACAATTCAAGAATTATTTCCTGGAAGAAGTGCAAGTTTAATTACACAACATGATAAATGAGGGTATATCTGAAAAACTACTGTCATGAATCCTAGAAAAATTTGCCAAATTATGAATTGGTACAGCTAGTAAGACTTACGCTAACTTCACAATGAAAACAATGGAAGGAAGATCTAAGTCTACTCTACAATGCATTCCTGTAATGATAAGACTGACAAGAAGTTTTTTTCAGAAATTCACCTATTGAATAATAACTATGTGAAATGAGCCATTTTTTTAGTACTACGCAGAATTTTCTGTAAGGAAGATCAGTTATAAAATTTGGAATTGAATTATAAATAAGTGGCGCCATATATACGCAACTGCGTCGGAATAGTTCGATCCTAGGAACAGGCATTTTTAATAGATATTGTGTAGCTTTTCGTTTACTTTTATTATTATTTAGTTCAAAAAGTGAATAATTTGTTTTAACAAATTTAGCGATTTCATATATATAAATACAAGGAACTGTGAGAAGGTTGTGAGCTTTATATACTGGCCTACAGGAATCAGTCCAGTCCATATTGAAAATTGCTCGTATGCATTTTTTTTGTGCTAACATAACTCTAGAAATTTCAGAGGAATTTCCCCAGACAATAATACCATACCGGATGATGGAGCAAACATAGGCGTGATACACCATCAAAGCAGTTTGTCTGGATGTCTCATTTTTAACTTTCTTTAATGCAAAAACAAACCTATTGATTTTCATAGATATTTCATCGATATGCTGCTTCCAGGTGAAATGTTCATCAAGTGTTATACCAAGAAATTTTGTTATATGTAATTGTTCTACTACTTGATCTCTATGTGATATTTTAAACTGGGTATATTTACTTTTCTGTGTTTTGAAGTTGATTATTTTAGTTTTATCTACGTTAACTTTTAAAGCATTGTTGTCTAACCAAGTAATAATTTTCTTTAAAGTGTTATTTATATCAGACTCGTATGACTCCTCATTTTTACAATCAAGGATAACTGTTGTGTCATCAGCAAACAGAACACAATCCTGTTCTATAGCTTGAGGCAGATCGTTAACATATACAAGGAATAGTGGTGGCCCTAGAATGCTTCCCTGTGGAACTCCGAAGTAATTTGGTCGGGGCTGGGAGTTAAAGTCGGTGATAATATTTACTTTGTCATCAAATTTTGTGATTCTCGTGATCTGAGTTCTATTTGATAAATAAGATTTGAACCATTCTAGGGCTGGACCTCTTATACCCATTTTACTCAGTTTATCAATGAGAATAGAGTGATTAACATAATCGAATGCTTTACTTAGATCTAAAAAGAGAGCCGAAGTTGTAACTTTAGAGTTGATGTTATTTAGGATCGATTTGACTAAGTTAAATGCTGCCAATGAGGTGGATTTGTTTTTCCTAAAACCATATTGCTGTTTTGCAAGCATATTATACTTGTCCAAGAAAGAAAGGACTCTCGTGTACATAACTCTTTCAAAGACCTTTGATAGAATTGGTATTAACGCAATAGGTCGATAATTATTTTTGTCTGTTTTAGATCCTTTTTTGTGCATCGGTTTTATTATAGATATTTTGAGCTTTTCCGGGAAGCAGCCTTGTTCTAATGATAAATTTATAATATATGAAAGAGGCTCTGCGACGTATTGAGCTATTTGTTTTAGAAGATCCGTAGATATATTATCATAACCAGCCGACTTAGTGTTTTTTAATGTTTTTAGGATGCTAAAAATTTCAGTAGGATTAGTAGGTCTTAAGAATATGCTATTGTCGTTGCTTTTAACATTTAGATCGTAAGTGTTGTTTAGTGAGGTTGCGTTGTTTTCAACAATATCTATAAAGAAATTGTTAAATAGGTTTGCGATATCCAAGCCTGATGTTGCAGTAACATCATCGTCAACTATACTATTAATATATTCTCGAGATCTTTCGTTACCTGTACTGTGTTTAACAATATCCCATGAAGCTTTACCCTTATTTTTTGAGTACGCAATGTGCTTCAAATTATAGTGTGAAAGGTTTGATAACAAGCGGCTTCTCATTACCCGACTGCCCCAGAAGGAGGGTAATGTTTTTCGAGAGTATGTATGTATGTATGTATGTATGTATGTATGTATGTATGTATGTATGTATGTCTATTTCTTTGGCACGCTCTGTAGCCTAAACGGCTTGATGGATTTTAACATATGAGGTGTCGTTAGATTCGTCTTAATCGTAGAAGTGACATAGGCTATACAATATTTATGTATTGCATCTGCAAATACAAAAAAAAGGGAGGGGAAGGCTTTTTTTTAAATAAATTACAACAATATTGGTATCAAATAAAAGCTAGTAATGAGTCAATTCCAAATTAAGATATATTAATAAAACTAAAAAACTTGAAATAAAGAAAATTATTCAAAAAACAAAAAACCCGACTGCAAAAACACATAACTGAAAAGAGAAAAACAAGCATTATAATCTATAGAATTTTGGTATCGCAGGCGGGACAATAATAATATAACAATAATAACCGGAAATATGGTGTAACTTTTGTTTGTCCCCGCCTGCGATACAAAATTCATATACATATCCTTATTTAATATTGAATTGGTTAATAAAGAATCCTCAAATAATATAAAGAACATCATTGATACTTTAAACAAAAACCTACGTGTGTTAGTTTCTTTGGGTGAGCCAGTTAAGTTTTGGGATACGTTGATAATTTATATAGCTACCCACAAATTAAATTCAAGGACTTATCGACAATGGGAGGATGAAAAAGGTCATTTAGATAAAGATAAAACAATCACATTAGGAATCTTCTTAGAATTCTTAAGAAATCGTGCAGTTTTGCTTGAAACACTAGATTTGTCTCGCAATCAGGTTAATAATAATAACAGTACTCATAAATCCATCAAGCATAAAACAATGATATCGGTGAGCAGTGAAACACCATCACAGAAAAATAAAAATAATACCAATTCCTCATCGGTGTCATGCCCCAATTGTAGTGATAAACATAATTTACTCAACTGTCCACAGTTTCTTGGTCTCAGCAATGAAAAACGGCTTGAGCTTCTTCCTCAATACAAGGTATGTTTTAATTGTTGTCGGTCTGGTCATTACGCAAATTATTGCAAATCTTTTGGTTGCAAAGTATGTAAGCGTAAGCACAATTCACTGGTCCACGTAGCAGGTGCTTCACAAAAATCTATGCCTAATGTTTCTACTTCACAAACTGACAGCACTGTTACTGTAGATGTTAACTCAGCTGAAAAGAAACCAAATACAAATGTGACACTATCTGCACGTGCTTCAACTTATCATAACAATAAAAGTAAAAGTCAAGTTCTATTGGCTACTGCATTAATGAAGGTTTATGATAAGAATAACCGCGAATATCTCGCTCGGGCTCTACGGGACACTGGCAGTACATCTTGCATAATGACAGATAAGTTATGTGATTTATTGAATTTACCTACCGTACAGGTTAATGAATCTGTACAAGGGATTAACAATTCTAAAACAAACATAAGTAAAATGTGCAGTGTTTCTGTTATCACTACTAATCTTTGTTGTTTTATTTTACCAAATATAACGGATGAAGTTGTATCAAGAGCAGACAAGAGCAGTGGTGGCCCAGTGGTAACGGCCCCGACTTACGAGTTGTGAGTCGTGGGTTCGAACCCAAGCAGGCGCTTTACTTTGTGTAAATAATTTCATCACCACTGCTCTCAAAACGGTGAAGGAAAACATCGTGAGGAAACCGGCATGTATTAGAACCAAAAATTCGAAGACATGTGACATCCACCAACCCGCACTGGGCCCGCGTGGTGGATTACGGCCCACTCCCTCTCACAGAGAGGAGGCCTGTGTCCCAGCAGTGGGAACATTAATAGGCTGATGATGATGATGATGAACGGATGAAGTGCCATGTCGTAAATTATCCATTAATAGTTTAAATATACCAAGCGACATTTGTTTAGCTGATCCTCATTTCCACACGCCATCGGCAGTGGATCTAATAATAGGGGCAGATGTTTTCTGGGACCTACTGGGGCGGCAAAAAATCAATTTAGGTGAAGGCAAACCAATATTATTTGAATAGAGGCTAGGTTGGCTAGTTTCAGGTCCGTTAATTAACAGTGGCCACGTATCACTGTCACCATCAGTTCTTAAAGTTAACATTGCAAATCTCAATGTCGGCTCTTCTCAACAATATCCTGGTTATATCAAACCAAGTCACAAGTTCATCATTAAATTTAAACATTGGTTCAAATGAGCCAAGTAAAACTTTGGGTCTTAACTGGCTAACAGACTCCGATGAGCTCTGTTTTTCAATTAATACGTCAATATCGAATAATGTAACAAAGCGTGAAGTTTTGTCAGTTACGTCCCAAATATTCGACCCTCTAGGTCTATTGGCTCCTTGTATCATTCCAATGAAAGTAATATTGCAAAAACTTTGGTTACACAAATTATCATGGGATGACGGTTTACCACCAGATGTCGCTAAGACATGGAAAGATATTGTTGATAATTTATTTATTTTGAATAGTTTGCGCATCCCACGATTAGTTTGTGTTGATTCTTGGAAGGTAATAGAATTACATAATTATATTTAGTGATGTATCACAAACCGCTTATGGTGCATGCATCTATGTAAGGAGTATTAACAGGGTTTATTCTGAAAGTTGGCAACGTCGCAAATAGATGTCAAATATTTCGCTGTTTTGATTAATTTGATAATATTTCTATATGGAAATGAAAAATGTGGCTAACTAGCGAACTAGAATATTGATTATAAAATGCAATAATTAATATCGTAACACCGAATAGTTAGTTTTAGATGTAAAAAAAGTATTTGGAAACTTTCCAAATGCCTTTTTGTCACCTAAAACGGGTACAACATCAAATTCAATGTCATAATTGCAATTCATTATTAATATTCTAGTCAATTAGTTAGCCACATTTCTTATTTCCATACAGTATTATTTCCAAATGAATCGAAACAGGTAAATATTTGACAGCTATTTACGACGTTGCCAACTTTTAGGATGCACCCTCTTAATAACAATAATGAAGTTATGGTGCGTTTGCTTACAGCAAAGAGTAGAGTGGCTCCTATCAAACCAACTACAATTCCTAGGGACCTAGGGCACACTGGGTATCTATATGTCGCGCTCGCCCGTTCGAGCATCATCAGAGCGACGCGTCAACGGTGCTAAAAAAAGACGCTGCGTGCATAGGCTCGTTAAAAGACAGAGTTTTTTGCGTATTCAGCATCATCATAATTGACTTCCGCTCCATACGCGGCCACGTTGAAGGAACAGATATGCCTGAACTTGATTTCTATGTAGTAGTCCACCGCCCCCGTGGTAGACTGGCCACAGGTTCGTGAGGGTCCGGTGCACCGACGGCGAATCTGGATGGTCGGTGTCCTTGCCGTGCCCAGCTCGTTTCAGACCTGCAGGACTATGCAGTGGTAGTCCACGAACTTCAATAATGTTATCTGAAATTATATCAGTTTGTAATAATTGTCATTGGTAAACCTTTAAAAGATTCTGATTATTCGACCATGAACCGTCAAAACGTACTTGTGGTGTCTTGGTTTAGGTTAGGTATGAACAATAAAACACTGTTTCCAATATTACTGCGCTAGACATGTTATCGCAATGACCGTCCGGAGTAGATTCCCAGCGCGGTGCATAGCCCCGCACTACCTCTACCGTGCAGCCGCAGCGTCTAGCACGCATAACCTATTTATTAGACGGAACGGAATACGACTGCTGCTGCTGGTTGGGTTCGGAATCATGACTGCAGTGACATTTCGCCTGCACTTGCCGTTTGCGGTCGGGTACGGAATGGTACCTTTTGCCTGCAAAGTTTGTGGTCGTGGTGTTACCAGTATTATTGTTGTCCGATTATTAATTCCTCCTATTACATTGACATAATCGGCAAAACGATTTACCTATTTCAGTAATGATTTCAGCCGAATTATTTATTCACTGGTGTTATTTGACAAGTTCTATCTGCACTTTATAAAATAATACACTATATTTATATTACGTACATTAAAATAAGCAGTCTCCACGTCGTCGAGTTCAACGTCATGTCCAAATGGTGGCACTACAGTGGTTTTGTCAGAATAGATCTCCATTTTCGACTCCTCTGGGTCACATTGGCCATATCTTGGTATGTTCTTTATTGCTAAAAATTGAATATTCATAAAGATACTTAGACACTCACCCACTTACTAATAAACGTTGTATATCGCCTGTATAGTTACACACCGATTTCTCTCTTTCAGTCGTCAGTAATTTGACATTCGAAAGAAGAAGACAAAGCGTTGTGTAACTAACTAAGCGTTGTGTATACAGGCGATATACAACGTTTATTAGTAAGGGGGTTAAAAATCATTTGCTATGTTTAGTGCATCAGAGATGTTTTCGCAAAATCGAACTGACGGTTTCCACGCAGTCATACGCAAAAAAGTTGCTTCCCTGATGCATCGAACGCGGGTCAGTAACAATAGTATCCTGAAAGTAGTGGCGGAGAGTCCTTACTCCCCTGTTCTGAGGCATTTTGTGAAGAAGATGGTTAACTAGGTAGCTCTCTTGGTTGATCGTTCTCTGACCAACCTGCCTCGGAAACTTAATTTTATTTTTTATGTGTGCCGGTGTTGACTGTGTGCTTTTTTTTTGTATTACTAACATTAGTTATAAGGTATTTTTTCACTAACAAGATGGATTGTATTGTTGTCCGAAACTGAATAATAAATTAAATTAAATTAAATTATGGTCTTCTGTAAAATAATAATCGCCCTCCAGATCGAGTTTTAGTCATGGCGACCAATCTCTGCGGAGACTGGTTATTCCACTTATTGCTGATTGATAATATTGACAGCTCATGTCAAGCTCACTTCATCTATGTTTTCACGATGAGATTTTTACAGACTAGAACGACGGCCGTATGTACTCAACTTGGCAAATCTAGGTAAAATGCTGCTTACTCCGCCGCAGTATAAGATGGTTGGGTGCAATCCTGGAGATGGTGGGCTGCCCAATGCCGGCGATGACGCGCTGCACCCTTGGTTGGTACATGCCGTAGTCCAGGAATCTGGATGGCGACTGGCAACCTGGGCCGGGGATACCTACTGTAACCCGGCGTTTTGGGTGGCCGTGCTAAAGTTAATTTATCAGGTATTGGGAAAGAAACAATTAAACAATTATTACCTTATTACACATTACAAAGTTTATTGTATTATCAACAAAGGTAGACATTACAAAGTTTATTGTATTAACAACAAAGGTAGCTTTCCCAACCTTAATATTTAAAATGGCATCTGCCCTGACACGCTCTGTCTCCGTAACAACGCGTGTCAGAGGAGATACAAACATGAGACTATAATTATAAGCTCAAGGTCGCTTGTTAGGATCCGTGAGATGAACGCTTAGTAACCTTTAGCTCAATCGTATGTAAATGACCTATATGGTTGTGCTCCTATAAGAAATATAACACTTGGGGCAAAGCACCCAGAGACACAACCAAACACATTGACTTTACAACAACTGGTCTTATAAACTAATATTCTGAAATGACCTTATCAAAATGGTCATATGTATATTCTCTCTCTAAGGTTCTACTACAATTAAACGTTAGGAAGTAGTATGACTTCAGTTTATAACTCCCTCTCAGTTTGTGAATTAACCTCTCACTCAGTTTGTGGAATCAAGACCCTTGGCATGGAACAACAGAGAGAACTCTGTGTTCCCACGAACGCGTGGCCTACGGGTTCACCGTAAAAGATGACGCTGAATCGTACCTGGATGCGGCGAGACTTTCCTGCACGAGATACCGGGTAGGTAAGGACTTCCAATAGAAGGATGGCCACACGGCCAGTACTCGAGCTCGTTGGGTCAAACCTCTGAACTGCCAACTGCTCGTGGTGAAACCGTCACACGGCCCAACAGTAGTCGGGACTCGGGACGGACTGCTAATTCATCAGACCACGGGACAGCACCAGGCGTCACGTCTCCACACGATTCGTACCAGTTTCAGGCTAGCCTAAACAGCCAGACAGGTTCAGCTACAACTGAAACAACGACACAGATATATTCCAATTAGATTATTGATCGGACACATCAGACGATCATCACTGAACCGGTGGGTGCCCGTCCAATAACCTACCTGTTCTATCACCATCATCGCGTAGCTTCACCAGGATCCGAGGATCAACGTCGTCGTCGCAGACGCCGTATCAAAGAACGCTATTGTTTTGGAAGCTTCGAGAAGTATCTAACCACAGACTAAACAGAATCGTCAGTGACTGTCCACTTTTGCTAATCTATGATTTATTTATTTATTGTTTATCAAACCCTGCATGACTATAAAATGTTGTTGATTAACATATGATTTATTTATTGTTGTTGATTAACATACGTATGTCAATAAATGTGGAAAGCTCGAGTGACATAAATGTAATTATTAAAACCCGCCACAGCGCCATATATCTGCATAAGGCTGCCTGTCCACTGGAGCGGAGAGGAGAAAAGAGGAGCGGAGATGTGTCAATATTAACCAATAGAATCTTGACTCCGCCCCTGAGTTTAGATCAGTGATCCTAAGTCAAGATTCTATTGGTTAATATTGGCACATCTCCGCTCCTCTTTTCTCCTCTCCGCTCCAGTGGACAGGCAGCCTTATTCATTAACTCTTGAGCTTCAGGGTTTCACCGCTAGATGTTGCTTTGCTATGTTACACTACACTCAGCTAATTCAAGAAAATAGGTTCAACTTTATCTCAATACTCAACATCTTTATTGCTTTACCATAATGTGTACTTAGGTGGTAACTATATAATTTAGACCATTATGGACCCTGTAGGGCACAGCAAAAGGGTAGGAGAGAGGCAGCCCTGTTTTAGGAGATCATTTAGTTGTTATTGTGGGTGCAAGTTTTATCTTTTATAATCAAAGTCAGGAGATCGCGAATAAGATACTAACATTTCGCTTAACTATTATTTACGTATTATTTTATCAGCAAAATGTACTTAAATATTTTAGATTATTTTTTACCACAATTATGTATTTTAATTTTGTTTATTTATTTATATGATTTTATTTTTTTAATAATTATTATTGCTATAATACTTAATTTATTATTTTTTTATTTCCATGAACTAAGTGCTAAACGTATTTCAAATAAGTATCGTTATTTTTCGGTCAATCGTTTGTAGTTTTTTTTGTTTTGTTTGGCAAAAAGAGAATGTTGGTTTAGTGTTAAACTTATTTAGTAATTTGTGGTACAAGCGGCCTAAGTACACTAAAATTCATGTTTTATTTAACTTCTATCATGTGCACTAAGTATGGCCGTTTTTACACTGCGACGATAACGACACCGATATATCGGCCCGACATCGTCGGACGATATCGGTATGTGACAAGATGTAACCAACAGCTTATTATCATGCGGTATGCCACAGCAGCCTCAAATAATTTCGTTCGTTTACATCGCCACGTGATTCCGAAAGTGTAATACTGTATTCGATCGAGGTTATAATGGCAGCAGTCAAAAACTGCACAGTGTCGTCCGCCAATATCGGCACGACAATCAATGTCGGCGACGATACCGGCACTACACCGACACAGTGTGAAAGCGTTTAGTAGTAATTGTATGAAACTACCAGTTCGACGATATCGTGTCGTTATCGTTATCGTCCTACAATGTGAAAGTGCCCTATGAAACGTAATTATAAATTATAATTGAAATAAAGCCTCAAGCATTAACATTTTTTTAAATTATGTGTCTTACTTTCCACCCAAACTTAGACACTAGTTCAACGCGTGTCTAGGCACCAGACTTTCAGTATGTCATAAATAAATAAATAGCGAAATAGAGTACTACGGCGCACGAATGACATTGATATGGGGGCGCTGCTAGTAAACATTTCAAATTGTTTTGTGAAATGTATTGAAAAAATATAAGATGGCGGCTTTAGTTCCAATTTTGGTCACCCACCAAAAGATCCTTTACGGCTATACGATAAAGTCCCGCCCCCTTTTGTGAATTTTTAACCGTCAAGCCCCTCGATTTGACATAGAAGCGAGCGCACGTCACTTCTGACATAAAAAAAGGTGTTACCTATCATGTTTTTAATTATTTAATCATTGAATGAATGAGAATGTCGCATTATACCCCATAGGTGCATCAGAGAAAACGTTCCAAATGTCAAATGCACTTATGCAGTGCATAAATAAGAATCTAAGCCCGGGTGAGGCACGTGACCGACCGTCGCCTTTTCGGTGACAGTGGGGCTTGACGATTATGGCAATTTGGCAACGTGTCACCTTTTCGGCGATACTGGGGCCTTATCGGTTTTGTTAGAGTCCAAAAATGTGATCATCGTTTTCATCACATAATGTCTTCTTTCATGGTTTACTCACCACTTTCCATTGACCATCGTGGCGTATGACGAGAGCGGTCCCACTTCGCCAAATACAATGATGACCTTAAGACTTCGAGCGCACACCCAATAAGATGGCCACATGGTCTCGATGTCCAACTGTGGGTAAAACAAGTTGATTAATGAAAAAAAAAAAGCCTTTTTTACTGGGACAGTAGGAAGAAATTTGAATCCATAAGAGATACTAAACTATTACTAGCTTTTGCCCGCGGCTTTGCCCGCGTGGATGTCGGAAAATATCCCACGGGTACGTACTACAGGCGATACCTAAAAGCCCAGGAAAAGGTCATTGACTCCTACCGCTGCGCCCGCGTTGTTGTCAACCATAATTATTTTGTGACGCGTAATTTTGAATCTATTTAAAAAAAAACGCAACGGCTAAAACTGTTTTCAGACCAGCGCGATTTGTGGAGCGACGCAACACGAACAATACAAAACATCACGGTATACAATAAACGGTGTCGCGTCGCGCGACAAATCGCGCTGGTCTGAAAACCGCTTAATATAGTACGGTACAACAGGGAACCACCACAAAACACAATTATGTTTAAAACCACACCATGCATGCAACATGTAGGATGTAAGCAAAGCATGCAACATATTATTATAGCATGTAAGCAAGCATGCAGCATGCAAGCGAGCATGCAACATGCAGCAGGCTTGGTTTCTGTCACGGCTCCGGCGCTGCGGGGTTCCGGCGGTCCCGCGCCAGCTTATCGTCGCAGATGGTTTAACGCTCACCGCCGCAGCTTAGTCTTGCTGGCCGGCTTCGATTCATTGAATATAAGAAATCTGCTATCCCATACAAAAGTGCAATTTATTCTGTGTTACATACCTTCGTACTTCTATAGAACTCACGACAGTTTGATGAGTACACATGCTCCATTTTGAACACCACCACCATTGAACTGTTGTAGCAGAAGAAAGACAGAGAAATAAGTTTATTTATCACAGAAACACGTGCATACAAAAAGACAAGAGTAAACAAAATAGAGAACAGAAATAGTGCACGTCATGACTGTGATAAGAAGGCTTCCACTCAGCATAATGCTGTGCTATGGGGGACCCACAACACTCTACTTTCATTTAGTATTTTAAAGCACTACAATTTAATGAAGGTCTGAAGTCGATTTGATGATGGAGTCGAAAGACAGTCGAGGGAACTCCTCAACGATTTACAGTAATTAACTGGTGTTTGGGCTAGATTAATTTGTATTGACGAGAACTTTACACCTAGATGGGTTGTGACTGTCATTAGCGGTCTGATGATGAGCGCACAGTCAAGGAAACTCCTCAACGTTTTACAGTAGCAACCTTTGTTTGGACTTAATTCATTTTATGGATGATAAGATGATAACTTTCTGTTACTGTTAATTGCGTAGCTGGTAGTGGTATTTGAATTTGTGTGGAGTACGGGTAGGTACCACAATTAAAAAGTGAAAAACAAAAAAAAACAACCTACTTCCAAAAAAAGTGCAAAATAACTTTAATTTTGGAAGTCGGTGGCAAAAAAACGAAAATTAAAAACCAAAGACACCCGAATTCCGAAACTAAAGTTATTTTTCACATTCTCGTGTTTTTTTTTGGAAGTCGGTTGTTTTGTTTTTGTTAAAAGTTAACTGTCAGATACGGCACTATAAAAGTACATACCGTTAACCATTGCCAAAGCATAAATCTTGTCTGCGTTAGAAAAACGTTCTGGTGGTGCACAGATTGAAATTAAATCTGCAAAGAACAAAAAAAATGTGTAATACCAGAATATTCACGAATACGCGTTGTTGCAAAACTTTTTAACCTGTCGAGATTTTTCATTCGTATTTTTTAAGGCACCTCTTTAAGTCATGAGCTATCCGAATATAAAATATATGGCCAAGGTCTTAAGAGGGAGGCGTGGAAAACTATTCGCTGTTACAATGTATAGTAGATATTTTCATCGTCATCATCACATATGGACATAGCGCCCCCCCCCCCCCCCCCTCCAAACACTGCCGATTCACTTCGACCGATTCTGTGCTTCCCGCATCCAGCGGATTCCTGTGACCTTTACAAGGTCATCGGTCCATCTTGTGGGAGGCCTTCCAACGCTACGTCTTCCGGTACGCGGTCGCCACTCCAGAATGTGGGTCTGTGCTGCTGTGGAGTTTGTTGCGCCACTTCTTCTTCCCAGCTAAAGGACTAAGAAGTGGTGAATGGTGGATGTTTTGGAGGACTGTCTTATGTAGTTTTGACGTTCGAAAAGTGCTGATTCTCAGCCTTGTTTGGATAAATGACTTTTGAATTTTGAATTTTAAGAATCTTTCGGCCCCATCGGCCATCTGTTCTGCAAGCAATGTGCCCTGCCCATTGCCACTTAAGTTTGGCAATTCTTCAGGCTATGTCGGTTACTCCTGCGGATCTCTTCATTTCTGATTCGATCACGTAGGGAAAGTCCAAGCATAGCCCTCTCCATTGCCGGGCAAAGGGCAATCCTTTGGGTGACTTTTAGCCTTCTGATAAGACCATTCTATAGATATTTTAGTACAGGAGAAGTTGGAAGACGGTTATAAGACCCAAGTCCTAACCAAAAGCAAGGAAAACTGGAAACCGCTCTCTGGCGCGACCACTTGTTCTGGCTCACCAAACAAAGAGTGACATAATTTAATTAATCTTTCATTCTGACACACACTCCATAAAAAATGTTAGTAGGGCTGTTAGTACACACATAAATAAAAAGGTGTTAAAGAAAAGAAAGAAATTGTTAGTAAATAATATGACCATAACTTTGTGATAAATGCTGTATAGTCAAGAAAAAAAGCCTGGCAGCTCCGTTTCACTTCCCTAAAATGGGTGATAGACCTTGGCCTATGCAAACTTAAAGTCCGCAGTATTTAAGTTCGCCAACTTACTCGGCTCGCCGCCGTGAAGTTTGCTCACACTGTATCACGATGTTGTCGAATTTTCTGAACCAAACTAAACAAATATTACACAAATGTCGAAACAAAATGTCGGCTCACGACTCGCGGCGATGACAGACTTACGAAACTAGGAGCCAAGGCAGGCTACCATCGATCACTAATAGAAAACTAGATACACAATCCCAAACAAAAGTTCTCTTAAAACTGGCACCAAATTGTGTTTCAGTAATAATAGTTGAAATAAATATAAATTAATGTAAATTCAACCTTAAAATAAAATGCTTAAAGTTTATTTCACAAAGATATGTTTAAAAAGCAATATTTTTTTACGACCGATACTATGTCGCGTGTTTACCGTCGGAGCGTTCGAATCCTACTAAATCAAAAGCGCACCCAAATGTTCAAGTGGGTGCTCATTCGGTGAGGACATTTTTTGCCGCTGATTGTGTATCTAGTTCTTTATTAGTGATCGATGCAGGCTACGAGCAAAATTTCAAACCTATTGAATCGCCAACGAACTTACTCGGTGGTTTTAAAGTGCGCGTACTTACTATGACAGACGGTCGAGTAAGCTCGCCGAGCCACAAGTGCGCGTACTTGCTATCACCCCTTTGATAAGCCCGAAACCAGTGAAAATTTAGTCTTACTCAATCCACTGTTCCTGTTGTCTAGTTGCAATAGTGCCAGTGTACTGAATGTGCCATGAGTGTAGTCGGGGTGGAAGGCATAGTCCCTGATGCGGATGTAAGGACCAGAACAGCTGTTACCCAGAACCACACGGGAGCGAGCCCTGAGGAAAAAAATCTTGTTTACCTTGTGGCAGTCTATTTTTTCTTGTTTACCTTGTAGCAATGTATTTTGTTCTTGTTTACCTTGTAGCAGTGTATTTTGTATTGTTTACCTTGTAGCAGTGTATTTTGTTCGTCTTTACCTTGTGGCAGTGTATTTTGTTCTTGTTTACCTTGTAGCAGTGTATTTTGTTCTTGCTTACCTTGTGGCAGTGTATTTTGTTCTTGTTTACCTTGCAGCAATGATATTTGTCCTTGTTTACCTTGTAGCAGTGTATTTTGTTCTTGTTTAGCAGTGTATTTAGTTCTTGTTTACCTTGTAGCAGTGTATTTTGTTCTTGTTTATCTTGTAGCAGTGTATTTTGTTCTTGTTTGTCTTGTAGCAGTGTATTTTTTCTTGTTTACCTAAAATATTCCTTGGAGTAAGAATCGATGTCCAGGGCCGAAGACAGGGCGACATCGCTGGAGATCAGGATGACTGTCGTTGTAATGGGAGTGAAACTATTTGTGAGAAAACAAAAGGTGCTTTTAATATTGTACCTGCCTATGTTAAACAAATGAATGAATTACTTATGACTTAATGGCATTCATTCAACCTGAGTCAGAGAAATTATTATTCGTTTAACGGAATTGACACATGCCGTGTTAAGGCAATGATAAACTTGAGCATTCACTTCACTTCTAATGAGCACTCTAGCAATTTTACATTACAGAAAAAAAACCGGAAAATGACCGAAAAGACGCGAAAGAGCCAAAAGACAGTAAATTTGCTTCGATCTTTTCCCGAGCCGAGCCATTCTGTCATTGTTCCGTTTCCATCATCGTGAAGAATATTTTTATGACGAGCATTGACTAGAGTGTTCGCTAGAATGATCGTGAAAATGTTCGTAGTTATTTTTGGCTCTATGCTTAGCTCTGTTCGTAGTTCAGTTTGACAAATAAAAAAATATGCAAATGCTCGATACTACAAGTGAACGCTCAAGTCTATCAGCACTTTTAAAGTCATTTCATACAACTGTCAGAGACAGACCGTTGGTTGGTTGGTTTGAAATTTCCGATCAGGTTTGAGATCAGATAGTCAGTCGTTCCATGTAAAATACTGGTATTTAGCTGCATCCAGTTACAATTGTAGCAGACCCCAAAATAGTTGAGAAAAGGCGCCAGATTGCATTACATAACATCACGGCTTGTTTCACCGAAGGGTTGGGCAGAGGTGTACCTATAGTGCACTCACATTTCGCCAGTTAAGTTTTAAGTCCCATGTAATAGGGGGCGAGCCTATTGCCATCAACCGGGCACAAGATCCAGACTTCGGACTGCTGCTGAGAAATTCCAGATAGAAAAACCCGTGAACACTTTATCCGACCTGGGAATGGAACCGAGCACCTCATACTCAGTAGTAGCGCTTGCGACCACTTGACCTACGAGGCAGTCTAGCTGGCTAGGCAGATTTATTACTGTTTTGACTTACCTACTTGAAAACCCACTCACGTAGAAAACAATAAGATATGTTAAAACTAAATTTTTTTTGTACCAATTCCACTTTCAAGAGAACCAGCTTTTTATCTATAAATTGCGACAAAAATAAATTGATATTTTTCACTAAGATCACTATTTTGCACATAAACACAAAACTTTTGTATATTTTTAATATAAAAAAAAGCGTGTAAAATAGTAGATTATACAACAAGTAAGAAAGAAAGAAAGAAAACGTTTATTTGGACACAGTTCGTGAAACACAAATTACAAAAAAATATAAAACAACAAAATAATCTTAATACAATACGTGTGTGCCTCACGGCTGCGCCAAAAAGGTTCATTTCAGCAGATGCTGTCTGACGCTGGTTTTCTAATGAACCCCTAAGGACAAGTGACGGGGAGTACAAACAGTTTCAACATACCTAATACATAATTTTTATACTACTAAATAAATAAACTAGTAATCAAATAAACTAATTAAAAAAACAACAATAAATTCGAAAACAACAAGAACTGTCTAAGCAAAACCCATTAGTGATTAGCCAGATTAATTCGTGCACCGTGCACTCACAATTTCACAAAGCGCAAACGGCCGCCGACCGCGGCGGACAGATAAAACGACTGTTATTCAGTTTAACGACAGTTTACTGTGATGTTTGAATAAAATATATGAAGATGTGATTGATAATAATAAAAACGGAGACAAAAATGGGTCATAAACATTTAAATTAATACTAAGTATACGGAGAAAGTGAAGAACTGAAGTAGGTAAAATGTGAATAGGAGAAGGTAAGCGTCATTTACGTATTTCGATAATTTTCTTTTGCTGATGAGTATTTTTAGTGTCGTGTCAGTGTGAAACAACTTATTTATGCTCCTTTCTGTTTTTCTAGTTGTCCATGTTCGAAAGATGCTACAATCTGTGTACCTACACATAAACAAAATGTATGGTAATCTTAATCGGCCAACATTTGCATTGAGAAATAAAAACTTTTTACAAAAAAAAAGAACAACCGACTTCCAAAAAAGACACTACAAAGTCAAAAATAACTTTAATTTCGGAAGTCGGTGTACTTGGTTTTGAACTTAGGTTTTTCTCCACCGACTTCCGAAATTAAAGTTATTTTTGACTTTGTAGTGTCTTTTTTGGAAGTCGGTTGTTCTTTTTTTTTGTAAAAAGTTTTTATTTTGCACTTTTTAGTTGTGGTACCTACCCCACACAAATTCGAATACCACTAACCTGTTATGTAAATAACAGTGATTGGAAGTTATCATTATATCATCCATATAAACTAAGTGGGGAAAAATACGTATTATTGAAGCTAACTCAAAAACTATCCAAGTAAAGTTAATAAAATTTATATGGGACCACCTCGGGAGTATACCCTTTCAAACAAAAAAACAATTTTTAATATCGGTCCACAATTGACGGAGAAATCGCGTAACAAACATACAAAAAAAAAAAACATACAGACGAATTGAGAACCTCCTCCTTTTGGAAGTTGGTTAAAAATAAAACGTATTGGCAGGAATTCCTAGCTCAAGAACTAAATTATATGTACTGGCTTGGGATGCTATTGTTGTAAGGACAAAAATGATTGTTTATTAATGAATGCTAACAATACTAATCCGTCACGCATTGTGTGTTTTGCAAACAGACTGATTCATCAATAACTAGCTGCTGCCAGTGACTTCGCCCGCGTTGACTCTTTTCTGTACTATATGTAGGTATGTGTCGCATGAAATACAGTGTTGCCGACTGAAGTTCTCTATACAGTCGGTGCGCTATGACGGAGTCTAAGGACCGGCGGGCGAGGGCGCGAGAAACAACAGGAGCGCCAGTCACCCTTCTAGGAACTGTCACACGTTCATGAGACGCGTGCGCACATGCATTAATCCCTACTTTATAGTACCTCCTTTATTTCTCTTGGACAATATTAATTAGGACAATAGTTGTTAATTGTGATTTGTGTTACTGTATAGTCTAAGTGAACATAAACCAAGTGTGCTGCTGTTATCATCTTTTAATTGCCCGAGATCCACATACAGCCCACAACAATGTCAGAGGATGGAAGCACGACCCCTCCTCAATGTCCTGTGTCGACATTATGTATTTATACATTATTATAAATTTGTATTTTTTTAGTTTTGTGTATTGTTGTGTACCTAAGAATTTTATAGTATTTACTTTTTCAAGTCTGTCATTATTATATTTTATTTGTGTGTCAAATGTGTCGGTTATTTTTTTTTTGTTATTATTATTTGTGCAAAATGTCATAAATTTAGTTTCATTTGTGTTTATTTGTAAATTATTTAGGTTTAACCAGTCATGTACATCGTTTAGAGCTTTATTTGTGACATTTATTGCTTGCTCAACAGTAGCCTCTTTAGTCAGAATACTGGTATCGTCTGCAAACAGTATAGTGTATTGGTCTGTTGCGTTCGGTAGTTCATTAATGTATGCTAAAAATTGTATCGGCGAAATCGCAGTCCCTTGAGGTACGCCACATTTGTTAACTAGGTACTTAGATCTATACGTTACGTAGGTGTTAGTCTTACGGCACATTTTCACGATCTCCGTGCATTGCTTTCGACCCCTTAGGTAGCTATCAAACCAATTGTAGACTGGGCCTCTTATACCGTAATTTTCTAGTTTATTTAATAGTTTGTCAAGAGATATCATGTCAAAGGCTTTACTCATGTCCAGAAATACAGCTATTGGAATCTTTTTTGTATCTATTGCACTAAGGATTTCTTTTATTAATTTAAAACTTGCCAAAGTAGTAGATTTATTTTTAATAAAACCGTTCTGTTGTTGACATATTATATCATTTTTAACAAAAAACTTTACCAGCCTTGTACTCATTACTTTCTCGAATATCTTGGAGATAATCGGCACCAATGTGATTGGCCTGTAGTTTCCTGCTTCAGATTTCGGACCCTTTTTATGCAGTGGTTTAACTACGGAGAATTTAAGTGCTTCAGGAAAAATACCGTTTTCCATAGACAGATTTATTAAATGAGTCAATGGTTTTAATATAGAAAATATAGTTCGTTTTAATATTTTTGTTGTAATAAGATCATACCCAGCAGAATTTGTATTCCGTAATTCCATTGCAATTCTATATACTTCTACCGAATGTAGAAACTGCGGTGAAGGCAAAAAGGAGGGTTATGTATTTGACCTGTGTATAATGTGTATTATGAATGTATGTATGTCGGTCTCTATGTTCTCTTGTAACTACTAAACGGCTGTTTTGATGAATGATAATTATGTCGTTAGATTGGTCTTTATTGCGCAAGTGTCACTGGGTATATTCAAATAGAAAATGGCCGATATTTGGCGCCAAAATGTACCTACGTTTTCAAAAATAATGTGGGTTCGGGTATTGGAATTGATGGCATAATATATTAACACCCGTGCCAAATTACAGCTTTCTAAAGAGTCTCTGAGCTAAGTCGTGGACAGACAGAAAGACGGACTGTACTGGTGGAAACTATAATACTTCCTTATTGACTGCGGAACCCTACAAATAATTCAGTATTGTATGAAATTAATTTCCATTTTATAATGAGAAGCAATCAGGATAAAGCCGCCCTCTGAATGCAACAGTAATTCGCTGCAATTTTATCCGAATAAACGCTTAAAAGTTAATAGAGAAAAAAAAATATAAACTGCGACCACTCAATTATTAAACAGCGGATTTCCAAAAGGTATTAACAGAAGAACAAGATATTCGAATACAGACTTTAAAAAACAAGAATGGAGTAGTATTTTGAAAGACTTTAAAAAACAAGAATGGAGTAGTATTTTGAATGTAGTATTTGCTTTGCGTTCAAAAATACTTCTGTTTCTTTTTTTCATTAAATTCTTTGAATTTTATTCATTATTAAAATACCCGCGTTTAAATACAATATTTATTTACTTTCACAAAAACATTATATAGCAACACGCCTTGTTTCCCCGAAGGGTTCGGCAGAGGAGTATCTAATATATAGATCATATTATTATTTCACCAGAGGTAATAGGGAACGAGCCTATTACCATCAACCGGGCACAATTCCAGACTCCGTGCTACAACACTTTTCCCGACCTAGGAATCGAACCCAGGTCCTCGTGCTCAGCAGTAGCACTTGCGACCACTAGACCAAGGAGGCAATACAATATACAACAATCGGCAACTCGGAAGTTTGCACAAAACCACTTGAGTGTTAAATCTTTTGTAGCGGAGAACGATAATGGGATGTCTAGAGACGTGAAGTGGTCCTCGATGGAGGTGCTGAACGTTGATAATGCGACGCGTTGACGCGCGCGGTATATAGGACCGTTGAAGGGCTTGGGTTTTGTTCCCAAGTCGGGTAAGTTTTTGTAGACACTTTATTCGTTAGAATATTTTGGAGGTCTGTCTGTAGCTTACTTGACAGCAAAATGCTATCGTTGGTCTCGAATATGAATTCTTTCGGTTCGAAATGATTTTTTTTAAACTCTCGTAAGACCAAAAGTTTTTAGGTTCGACCTGAAAATGTTTGATATTACGGGATTTTTATTTAAGTCCACTTTAATGATGAACAATTGACCTATAAATCCCTTTTTAATTGTGCACTAGCTGCCCGTCCCGTCTTCGCACGGGTAGCACTAAGTACTTATCTACGTAATCTACAGCGCACCTACCTATCTACCTACCTATCTACCTACCTACCTACCCTACCTACTTACCTACCCTACCTAATTACCTACCCTACATACTTACGTACATACATATGTACATACCTACCTATTTGCATACCTACCTACCCAACCTTCACCTACCTGTCCCAAGAACCATCTCCTTACTATAACAAACACAACAAAAAAAGAATTAGCGAAATTGGTCCAGCCTTTCACGCGTGATGCCGTGACCAAGGAAATAGGGATTCATTTTTATATAATTATATAGATTTATTTTGCAATGAATTTTTCAGACAGTTCATATCCTAATGTTCATCTTAAGTGTTAAATCATTTGTTGTGGAGAATGATTTAATACGACGTCTAGAGACGTGGAGAGGTCCTCGATGGAGGCTCTGGACGTTGATAATCATGTCCATAAAAATTTATAATAAGTTACCCGAAATAATAAAGAATTTAAATAACTATAACATCTTTATCAATAAATTGAAGTTTTTCCTTATAAGCAAATGCTACTATAGTATAACCGAATACTTAAATGATAAATTATAAGCAACATACCTATCTATTTGTATCTACAAATACTCACTAAGTATTAAATAAAACAATATATATATATTTTTTATTTTTTTTTTATTTTTTTTATATGTGGTTTTTTTTACAATGGTACTAAATAAATAAATGTATATAATTTATAAAACAATAATTATAATTCTAATAAAACAGTATAATTTTCTAACTACTTAACTAATAATAAAATGAATCACATTAAAAACCCAGTGCCCTTCCTCCTCTCTTCTATGATCTATGCTGTGCCCGACAGGGTCCATAATTGTGACTAATATTATTATTTCCATACCAACTATAATACATTATGGTACGCAATAAATAATTGAGAATTGATAATGTGACGCGCTGACGCGCAGCGGGTAGGAATGCTCAAGGGCTTGGGTTTTCTTCCCATGTCGGGAATTGGTGAGGTGATAGCATATTTTGGAGGTCTATCTGCAGCTTACTTAAAGAAAAGTTTCTGTGTAATTTTTATTCAGGTCGGTGGATGATGAACAGAGCTAATATGAATTCTTTTTTTTTTAAGCACATACGGTTTTTCAATGGAGTTTTCACACATAGAAACGGGTTTTGTCGACAGAACAATAGAAAATTCATTTTGTACCTCCATCGACAAAATCACCTCCATATTTCACATCTTTGTAGTTTTCATCATAAAATAACTCGTATCTTAAATGTTTACCTATTTTTTATATTTTTTACAATAACATTACAAAGTTGTAATGCACCTGGTCTGTTTGGGGTTGGGTTAAGATAGAGATAAAGGATGAGATAAGAGATGAAGGTTAATAAATTCACTGTATTGTCTGTTTCCACAAATATAAGATTAAGATTAATTTATACTATGGTGAACGGTATGGGATTATGAGTTACGCGCACGGTATGCCGCCGAATTACCTGGAGAACTATTGCTGTGTAAGTGCAATAATATAAATGATGGAAACATACTGAGCGGGCGCAATAATGATGACCCAGGTAAACGTACTGTACGGTGGTTGACCCGTTCATGGTCTTAACTCATTTTCTATGATTTTTTTTAAATTGTTTGTTCTCCAAGTACACTGTAGTCTACTTCGCTGTGATAGTTTTCCATTTAACTTTGTTTTAGTACTATTATACAATACTGTTTTTTCTTCACTTGGTTGATTGAAATATTCCTGAAAACACCACCCCTAGCGGTAATTGGCTTCGTTTTAGGCATTGTGACAGTTTCGGCGACACTCTCGGGTGCCGCGAAAGAGGCCCAGGGGGAGCTGTGAGGGGAAAGGGGGGAGGCAGACTGTAGATATTGCTTCAGTATTATAGTTGTAGGAATAACGAATGAATTCGGAGCAGCCATTATGTCAGATGTATGGTAGTTAATTGACGTGACGTTTTCTAATGAAAGAAGGAATAGATAGTCTTTATTATGTACACCACCAAAAATTACAGTATTTGCCGTGTACATGAGCACATGTTATGTTAACAATCAAGGCGCCTATAATTATTATTATAATTTAGTAATCTTTACTCCCTCACTATATAAGTACCCTCTTTCCTTCCCAACGATTAGAAGTTCCTCAGACAGTGGAAGTGTCTACTTATGTCATCATAAGTGACTTATCTGATGGGCGACCAGCGGAACGTCACGTACAGATCTCGGATAAGCCACAGAGTGCACGATCCGCGAATGTGATCGAATGATCCATCGCGATTACATCACAATGACTCAATCTCTATAGTTTTTACGATGTGGCTTTTTTTATTATTTTTTGACGTGAAAACGTCTTTCCGCTCGGAGTGCTGGTGGTAAGTTCAATATTTCTGACCGTCAAAAACATGTAAGATTTCAATCGCTAATAACTACGAGAATTTTAATGCTAGAGTAATGGTTGAGTACGCAAAAGGTAGGTCATATTTATAACAATTTTTTAGGAAGGATATAATTTGCCTATGATGTCACATCGCGAAGGCAGGCGCATGCGCGCGACCGTCTATTTTTCACTATACGTCGAAATTCCAAATTGTATAGTGTAAAAACGTGTTAAGCTAGAACGGTAATTCTTTTGAGTTGGCGAGGACGTATAAAGTACTACCAGGACCTAAAGAGATACAACAAAAATATTTCGCAAAATAGGGTTAACAATGCATATGAAGTTGACAATAGTAAAATAATTTCATATATCGTCTCATAACGGCCGTAAATAGGCTCAGAAATAAAAAAAACCCAACCGAAGAAAGCTTGTATTATAACGAATGCAATAAGTCAAAAAAATCTAGAAAAAAATTAGAACTGCGGTATCAGAAACCGTAAGAAAATCTGTTGTAAATTAAAGTTGTCGTCTCATAGCGGCCGTAAATCTGCTCAGAACTGAAAAATATCACTATCGAAGAAAGATTGCATTATTAGGAATGGAATGATCCTAAAAGTCTAGTGCCGAGCAAATACAATAGCTACGGAAGTATCTGTTGTAAATAGCAAAAAGTTCAAGATGTCGTTTCATATAATTCGTAAATCTACACTGAATTACAAAAATAAATTAACAAATGAAGAATATTGTGTTCAGTATGCATCGTAAGCATTATAACAAGACCACCAAATCCAATAAAGAGTGTAACCGAGAGCTGCGTCAGCATCAGAAACCACAAAAAAAATGTTGCAAATAGACCGCCCAGAGAACGTTGTAGAACACGCTATTCTTAAAGTGGTACCCTAGTGCCGCTTTCACTGTTGAAAAGGCACACTTCCCTCTTTCGAATCGTAATATTTAAGTTTCGCTCGCTCGGGTCGTTCTCATTCGATTCGTAAATAGGCTCGCTTCGTTTGTAAGCAGGCTAACAACACTCGCTTTACTCGAGAATGAGCTCGCTTTGCTCGCTTGGTTGGTGAGACGACTTGCGTTGTATGTATGGCTCGCTCAGCTCGCTCATTAGAAGACGTTTCATAAGAAGTTATTATCGGTTTAGACAATTTGACATAACGTTACGAGTGAGTACGAAGCCCTAACCGAGCATTTGCAATTCTTCACATCGTGTGCGCTAGCGCGGCATCCTCACTCCGTTTGCTCGCCAAGCAAAGTGAACGAATTTTAACAGTCTTTATATAATCAGTTTACTGGCCACTAGTGCAGAACACTTGATTAATTCACGCGGAGAGAGAGCGAGTCCATTCTCAAACCGAGCGACCGGTGTGAACCGCCTCACGACCTAGTGAGCGAAGCGAGCCCATTTTCAAGCAAAGCGACCGCTGCGAACCACCTCAAATCCGGCGAGCGGAGCGAGCCCATCCTCAAGCAAAACGACCGCTGCGGACCACCTCAAAGCTGGCGAGCGAAGCGAGCCTATCTTCAAGCAGAGAGACCGCTGCGAACCACCTCAAATCCGGCGTACGGAGCGAGCCCATCTTCAAGCAAAGCGACCGCTGCGGACCACCGCTGGCGAGCAAACCGAGCCCATTCTCAAGTCGATTGACCGGTGCGAACTGCCTCACAAGCCGGCAAGCGAAGCGACCCCATCCTCAAGCAAAGCGGCCGCTGCGAACCACCTCAAAACTGGCGAGCGAAGCGAGTCCATTCTCAAGGAAAGCGACCGCTGCGAACCACCTCAAAGATGGCGAGTGAAGCAAGCCCATTTTCAAGTCGAGTGACCGGTGCGATCCGCCTCACGAGCCGGCGAGCGAAACGAGCCAATCCTCAAGCAAAGTGACCGCTGTGAACCGCCTTAAAGCCGGCGAACGAAACAAGCCCATTTTCAAGCCGAGCGACCGGTGCAAACCACCTTACGAGCCGGTTAGCGAAGCGAGCCCATTCTCAACCAAAGCGACCACTGCGAACCGACTCACGATCCAGCGAGCGAAGCGTCAAAAACATCTAGTGCATGCCGCGCAAATAAAATAGCAACGATAGCTTATGAAACCGTAAGAAAATCTGTTGTTTTTAACAAATTTCAAAAAAAGGAGGAGGTTTTCAGTTCGTCGGAATATATTTTTAAGATGTCGTAAAGTCTGCTCTCTGATCTCTGCTCAGAACTGAAAAGTATCAAAATCAATGAAAGCTTGCATCATTAGGAATGCAATAAATATAATTGTTTTTGTAATTCGATGTAAATATAAAATTAACGAATTCGTTACTATTTCACCACACGTTTTCACGAAACCCTGCGGCGCGGGATTGAACTGCGCCTTACTAATTTTTTTGTTTTAACGACCTGCCTCTGCTTTCTGAGTCGCGGTCTACTGATGTGGCGACATGTCAAATCTTATGTGAAAGTTTGGATGTTTGTTAATCAATCACGCAAAAACGGCTGAACGCATGTGAATGGAATTTGGCACACAGATTGTTTATAACGTGGATTAACACATAGAATACTTTTAATCCCGGTAGTACGTAATTTCCGGAATTAATTGTCTCTAAATGATGGTGAAAACCGCATGAATACATTCTGTAGTTTAGAAGATCTGGGTCACACAGAGAGACACAAAAAAAACAAAAAAACTGCCTAGCCTTTTCCCAACGATGTAACTATGTTGGGGCCGGCTTCCATTCTAACCGGATGCAGCTGCATGAATACCAGTATTTTACACGGAGCGACTGCCGGGAACACCCAAATACTCCGAAATATTTTATTCCGAATTTCGTTGTTCCGATTTTCAAAAGTCCGAATTTCATAATCCCTAAGAATTATAATGTCTATTATTAAACATCACGAATTTAATTTTACCGAAAGTCGTAAATACGATTTGTTTGGTTTCCGATTTTCATATGCACGAAGAATCAAATGCTCGATGGGTTCTCGGTCCGAAAAACGACATTCCGATTTTCAATACTTCGAATAAACAACTAAAATTAGGATTCTGATTCAATAGTATAATACAATACGAGTATTAAGTTACGCATTATAAATTAAAAAATCATAGTTTTTAATTTAAAAACGTCTACTTCGGTCCCCTCTATTGTTGGTGAATCATTTGGGTTAGGTTAGGTTAGATCAGTGACCATTAACGCGCGAAGGCGAGCGACCGCAGGGAGCGTGCCGCGGTAGCGGCCGCCGAGTGCCAGATTCCCTCTACTGTTGGTGAATCATTTAGGTTAGGTTAGATCAGTGACCGTTAACGCGCGAAGGCGAGCGACCGTAGGCAGCGTGACGCGGTAGCGGCTGCCGAGTGCCAGATCCCCTCTATTGTTGGTGAATCATTTGGGTTAGGTTAGGTTAGATTAGTGACCATTAACGCGCGAAGGCGAGCGACCGTAGGGAGCGTGCCGCAGCAGCGGCCGCCGAGTGCCAGGTCCCGTCTATTGTTGGTGAATCATTTAGGTTAGGTTAGTATAGATCAGTGACCATTAGCGCGCGGAGGCGAGCGACCGTAGGGAGCGTGACGCGGTAGCGGCCGCCGAGCGCCAGATGCCCTCTATTGTTGGTGAATCATTTCGGTTAGGTTAGGTTAAATCAGTGACCATTATCTTAACGCGCGAAATCGAGCGACCGTAGGGAGCGTGCAGCGGCAGCGGTCGCCGAGCGCCAGATCCCCTTTATTGTTGGTGAATCATATGGGTTAGGTTGGAACTGTGACCAGTGTGTTTTGTTGTCTTGCTTTTTAGTTTTACAAGGCCTTTTTATTTCGGAATTCTAATTAATTCGTACTTTAATAATCGGAATTCGTATTTTTGATGTTTCGAATTATCATTAATTTGGACTTTTTGTTATTCGATCTATTGAAACTCGGTATTTTGAGAATAGCAATTATAAACTTTAGGAATACTGAAATTTTGGAATTATAAAAATAGGATTAATGATAAATCGGAGTTGTTATATTAGGGATTTTGAATCATTCGGAATTCTGATAATCGGTATTTTGAAATTCGTATTTGTGACTTTCGGAATAAAGTTTTTCGTATTTATGTAGTGTACCCGCGACTGCCTATCTGACTTCCACAACCCCGTAACTGAGTATTACGATACCCCTTGGTAAGACCGGTTGTCAGACTTTCGGGGTTTTTACGACCCCTAACGACTGTCAAAGATCATAATATGATTATTAATAAACAGTCTTATTGTTCACCACAGCCAGTATAGATTTAGTTCTTGAGCTAGGAATTGCTCCCAAAACGTAATATTTTTATTTTAAAAATATACAAAAGTTTATTGTTTATGTGCAAAATATTAATAATACTAGTGAAGAATTGCAATTTATAGATAAAGTTTCTTTTATTTATTTGTAGTTGGTCCTAATAAATGCTAGTTTTAACATTACTTATTGTTATCTACGTGCGTGGGTTTAAAGTGAGTAAATACAGTAAACATAACATAAGGGTTAGGCAGAGGTGCACCTATAGTACAACCACATTTCGCCAGTTATGTTTAAGTCCCTTGTAACAGGGGGCGAGCCTATTGCCATCAACTGAGCACAAATCAGACTCCGGGCTGCTACTGAGAAACACCCAATGTAAAAACACAATAATACTTTATCTTACCTGGGAATCGGGGTTAATTATGATGATGCTGAATACGCAAAAAACCCTGTCTTTTAAGAGAACACGCAGCGTCTTTTTGACCGTAGTCGACGCGACGCTGACGACGCGGTTCCAACAAGCTTATAAAAATGCCGTGTGCATAGGATCTAAAAGTTAACGTATAACCTCTACGTGATATGAACCTCTTTAACACCATAATGAATGTAGATTTAAGGTGTTGTTATAATAAATAAAAAACCATAAGTTATGAATTAGTTGAGTTAATACTTCAGTGCACTAAAGAATTGTCAATATTTAACCACCTGCCTGAAGCCTCAGTAAGAACGAGGAACGACCGACCGAGGACGACGACGAACTTGATAAATCAAATATAAAATATTTTTTTGGAAATTGCCAATACTTCTTTCTAAATCTTTACCTTTTTTTGGTCTTTGACCAGTGCGTGTCGCCAGTGATGACCTATGGCACTGAAAGGTGGTCGCTCGTAATGGGCCTTATCAGAAGGCTAAAAGTCACCCAAAGCAATGGGTTATGCTTGGAGTTTCCCTACGTAATCGAATCAGAAATGAAGAGATCCCCAGGAGAAGCAATGGTCTTCAAATTCAAAGCCAAAGTCAACTCTGCCCGCGACTTTGTTCGCGTGGAAGTCGAAAAATACAGCCCATATTACTCGCCGATAATGTAGCTTTTTATATATGTAGAGAATTTTTTAAATCGCATAATTATTTTTTGAGTTTACCCATTACAAACAAACAAAAAAAAAACAATTCTTTTCTTTTTGAAATAATTGTTTAGATAGGTACATAAAAGGTCGTGCTTAAAAAAATATCTATGTTTGCACGATGCACAATTTGGGTTTCAACCTAAACTATCCACGGAAAGTGCAATTCTAAGCCTCAAGAATACTGTCCAATATTATACTGATCGTAAAACGCCGGTATATGCCTGTTTCCTGGATCTTTCCAGGGCCTTCGACCTTGTGTCATACGATGTGCTCTGGAAGAAGTTGGGGGACAGGAATGTACCGGCTGAAGTTCGTAAAATCTTGCAGTATTGGTACGCGAACCAAACTAATAATGTAAAGTGGTCCAACACACTCTCTGGAACGTATGGGCTGGAGTGTGGTGTGAGACAGGGGGGGTTGACATCTCCTGGGCTCTTCAACCTTTTTGTTAATGATCTCATAGTCGAGCTCAACAGCATGCGTGTCGGTTGTCGGGTTGGTGGTGTTAATATAAACAGTATCAGCTATGCGGACGACATGGTGCTGCTGGGCCCGACTGCAGGTTCCATTGCAGACATGTTAAAAGTGTGCGAGGACTATGCTGCTACACATGGGCTCGTGTACAATGTTAAGAAATGTGAGTACATGGTCTTTAAGGCCGCCGGTAAATGCTTAGACTATGCCCCTAATCTTACCCTAAATGGCCTGAGCATAAAAAGAGTGAATACATTTAAATATCTGGGGCACATACTTACCGACGACCATAAAGACAATGTAGATATTGAGAGGGAGCGTAGGGCACTGGATGGCGGTCCGAGGTAATATGGTGGCACGTAGATTCTCCCGCTGTTCCGACCAGGTCAAGATAACAATATTCAAGGCATATTGTCAGGGTCTGTACAAGGGGGGTCTATGGACCAGCTACACCAAAAGGTCGCTAGATGTCTTGCGCGTCCAATACAATAATATTTTCAGAATGCTCTTGAGACTGCCCCGTTTCTGTAGTGCATCGGAAATGTTTGCACAGAATCGAACTGACGACTTTCATGCAATCATTCGAAAAAAGTCGCATCATTAGTCACTAGAACACGGGCCAGTAGCAACAGCATTCTGAAAACAGTGTCAGAGAGCTTTTATTCTCCCATTCTGAGGCATTTTGTGGAGATGATGGCCAAGTGAGAAATTTGTACCTTACTTGGTCATCTTCTGTGCAAAATGTCTTTCAATTACAAACTCAAATAATTTACTACTAACACTAGCTTTAAGGTATTACTAACATCATGGATCCTTGTTGTCCGAATAAATAAAAATAAAATAAAAAGCACTTTTGAACGTCAAAATTTACAAAAAAAGTAGAATTGATTCTAGTCTGCCCTTCCAAAATGTAGTTTTCGTACGGAGAATCTTGAATACCATTCAAGTTATGTTGTAACAATAAAATTGTTTTGACAAATGAGGATGTTATCTTGACAGCTGTGTGTATTTGTGAAGCAAAGATGTTACGATAATCTACGCAAAATTGTAACAAGCATTTGTATTTCGCATTGAACAAACCCGATCCACTTCTGATTTGTCAACTAGACATACATTCAGTTAGTTATCGTCCTTGATCGAACTCATTGAAATAAAAGTTAACAGAGTTTTAGTTACTCTGATTTTTAAATCAATTTCAAGTTTCGTTGTTACATTTTACGAACGCGCGTCAATTAGGGAAATTAATAGAGTCACATGATGTGCGCTTGTGAATTGCAAGGACTATAATAAATATTTTTCTGTGTGTCATGTGCATAGTGAGCTACTCGTACATTGTGAAAGTCTGGATTGAATCGGAGTCACCATGCTTACCCTCAGTATTTGGCTAAGTTTCGCACCATTTATAAGTGAAGGCAAGTGCTTAAAAAATTCAAAATATTTTATTTCACTTAAACCTACATGGGCACTTATGAAACGTCAGAATCGTGCACGGTTCCAATTGGTCGTTTCCTATGGAGAAGAGCCGGCAAGAAACTCCATGGTTTTATAAAAATAATCGTCTTTTACAATGTTTTCAATAGGTGACTGCCTCGTTGGTCAGTGGTCGCAAGCGCTACTACTGAGCATGTGGTTCTGGATTCAATTTCCCAGGTCGAGCAAAGTTTTATTGGGTTTTTCCATCTGATATTTCTCAGTAGCTCAGCCCGGAGTCTGAATTTGTGCCCAGTTGATGGCAAAAGGCTCGCCCCCTGTTACATGGGACTTACGACATAACTGGCGAAATATGGGTGTAATATACTCTGTAAATACACCTCTGCCTAACCCTTCGGGGAATACTGGCGTGGTGTTATTAAGTATGGTAGGACAGTGTATTATCTTAATTCATATTGGTTTACTAAAGAGATTTTTTAGAGAAATGAAAGTTTTTTAACAATAAAATAGAAACCGACTTCCAAAAAAAATACTAAAAAGTGAAAAATAACTTTAATTTCGGAAATCGAAAAGATGTAGTATTTTTTTTGGAAGTCGGTTTTTATTTTATTGTTAAAAAAAAATTATAGGATGCAGTCCCTTCAGAATCGTGTCCTTCGTAGGGCCACGGGAGCCCCCTGGTTCGTTAGGAACGAGATCCTTTATCTCGACCTTAAAATCCCTACAATCCATCAGTTCCTCAAACGTATGTCCAAGCGGTACTTTGATTTCGCCGTCAAACATCGAAATCCTCTGATTGTCAAAGCATCTTGCTATGTCCCGTCAAACAATCAAATTAGTAAAGCTCGCCGCCCAAGGCATATTCTCTCAGACCCAGATGACCCCATAACTCTCCTCCAGGAGAGCAGTAGGTAGTACAGCGACACAATTTCAGACCTCGCCGTAGAAGTCCGCAATCGCGACCCACCCGAGTAAATAATACTCCCCCCCCCCGACCCTAGCTCGATAACGATGCGCCAGCCCGCGTAAGCCACGTCGCCGGGCTGGCGATCATTATAATTATCAGGGGAATTTAAAGCTACAGCTTTAAATGATAATAATAATTATCAATCCTTGATCCAGCCTGACCCTCTTGCTGCCCTCCCCCCAGCGAACGCCCTAAGCCGAGGTTCGTACCCCACAGGGGGTGCCATTAGCGAGCGTTCGCCTAGTTTTAATTAGAATAGTTTATGCCCCTGGCTGGAGGCTTTGAGTTTTTAGGAGCTTAAGGCAGCCACAGGAAAGCCCGGTTAAGCAGCCAGGACCTTAGTGGACAGCTGTGAGATGCCCTAGTCAAAAAAAAAAAAACTGTGTAGTTCACTTTGCGTTCGGCGCTTGTCGTGGCAACACCAAGTGTCCGGGTTCGCAACAAGCCAATCGTCATCCTGAGGATGTCTCGTTAAGAGGTGAAACACGTGTCGATTTCTTACAGTGCTCTCAGGGATTTCTTAGGACTATTTAAGAATAGTTAAGTGGATTAGGTTACTAAATATACGTCATCTATTGTAGTTTATATTATGTAGTTGACCATGATTATCATTTTCAGTAATATCTCTGTCCTGCGGTATCGACAAAAATTCTCCAGGATTGCACGTTTACGAGGGTTTCGCCAGAATAGAGACCTATCCATGGCTTGGTGTTCTGTACTATTCTTACAGTAAGTTTTTATGTACAGCCTGTACGAAGCAATGCTACGTACCTAAAGTGATATTTTCAACGTAACCTGCGAAATTCAAATTTTTATAAAATTGTTTTATGTACAATGTTCATTGCAAATCGCCTTAGTCTTATTTGTAGCAAATATAATTTCATGAATGAATGAATGAATGAATGAATTGCACCGATCCCAGCGTGGTTTAACCAGACTCGATAAATCGAATGAACCCCGAGATTCGCACTAGCCCCTGAAACCTCATGCTTCATGGGGCTACAGAGGCCATTGCATATCAAGGAGTAGACCGGGGGGCGCGGTAATGGTAGGGAAGACGTGCCCTTAGGATAAGGAAGGGGAGAAAGAGCCTACCGGATATGCATCCTAGAGTAAGCCATGGAATAGTGGAGAGACGGGTGATATTTATCTATGGATGGGCATCTTTTTGTGTTTGCTCTTTGCTATTTCCAGTGTCTTCGTCTAAGGTTCACACTGCTATCCGTTTCAGGTTTCTTGTAGATCTCGCTAGCGGTCTTCTTAATCTTATCTCGGTCTTCATTCATTTTTGGGTGAACACACCCAAAAATGAATTCCTCGTCGAAGTAAGTCATGTCCTGTTTTAGGTTGTCATTTCATGTGTAATAATTAGGTCGTCCGGATACCTTGGATTTACTTTTGTACTGCATGTAACGGGTGTGGTTTGCGGCGTCTGTGAACATGTGCGAGATAGCCCATCCTGTGATTCTTGATGCGTTTGGTTACAGTTTATCGTCTAACATTTCATGCATTTTCTTATGTCTTGGTTTATTCCTAGCGTGGTTAATCACGTTTCTCATGATAACTCTCTCCGCCAGAATGGTCCAAGTCCAGCTTCACCGGTGAATCTCTTGGCAGGGTTAGACTGCAATTTCGACTCTTTTCTTCTTCGTTCTGATATCCGCAGCACTGCCCAGGGCGCGATCGGTCCGCTCCTCGTTATTTATGTGCAGCTCAGCCCCGGCCCGCGTTGCCCTAATTCTTGTTTTTCTGTTTGTGCTATTGCGGGCACTCATATCTGAACACCGTAAAGACTATTCCCTTGCACCGCTCGGCCGCTATAGTATGGCGGCGGTAATTAGCGGAGGATCGATAATGGGGTATGGGTTTTTTATTTTTATGAATTTGTTTCTCTGCTATCAGAAAAGTATATTTGCGTCCAGGGTTGAGTAGATTTCTCACCTTAGTTGTTTTTGAATGAGAGGCGAAAACGTAAAAACTCGATACCAAATTGTTTTAAATTAGCTCGAGTATTACCCCTTTTTAAGGAATGCACGTAATAAACAATCACCCTGTAGACAGCAGTTTGAGTGTATGTCGTACTTTACACAATCTGTACACTTTCACTGTGAGATTATACAGCACATTTTTTTTGGAATACTCTGTTATGGCATTCCGTAAAATACACAAATAGTGAGTAGATATCTTTGAGCCTAGGGAAAGGTCCGAGCGGGCGTACATCTGGCGGGGTGCAAAAAAAAAGGGCTGACCGGCCTTTTGTTTTCAAAGTTGAGGTATGCGTGCCCGAGACGTTAAAAGCTCCCTCACCACTCACAAAAAACACTCGCTTGAACTCCAAGACGATTTTGAAACACTGAAAACGCAACGGATGATATTTATCGATGGATGGCGTCTTTTCGCAACTTCGCCGCCAGATTAGTAAATTGATGTCAAGCTTCAGATGTACATCTTTTGGCGGGGCCAACCGTTTTCTCGACTCTCTTCTATATCACTGCTATGCTTCTATCCGTTTCAGGTTTCTTGTAAATGTTGCTAGGAGCTTTCTCACTCTTAACTCAGTCTTCCGTCGCGACGTCTTCACCACCATACATATTATTATTAAAATGTAAACTTAACAAAGACAACGTCACAAAAATAACTTCACACATATAATTTTATCACCCAAATACACACCAATCTACCACTTGGCCTCGAGGATAGGGTTCGAAATCCAATGTCAAGGGCAATAAAATCTAAAAGAAATACTTTGTTGGTCAAAAACTAGGTACCTGCGACCTTTGACTCGCTACAGATGTCTAAAAATTCAAATAAAGACGGTCCTGCAGAAAGGAGCAAGTCACCGAAGTATTATAAAATGGAAAGATCTCACTAGATTAGTCTGGCCAAGCCTCGTCCCACCGGAGCACCTCTGCATGTATTTCACTTGGCGACTCAGTCACCACCACAAAAACAAAACAACAACTTCACTTTAAAAACTCACTATCATTAAAAATAATCCATGACACTACACAACACACACTCCTCGAACTAAACGCATCGCAGCGCACGTGCACCCTTGACGAAGGTCGACGCGCTTCTTCTATTTGTAGCAATATTTGTAGCAAATATAATTTCAAGATATAAATTAATGTTTTAAAATTTAAATTATTACAAATTAGTAATAAAAAAATATAAATATATACAATTAATTCAAGCAAAACCCATATTACAAAAAATCAAATTTCACAATACTGCAACAGATCAAAACACATGTATTATTTTATCATGATTGCCAGATATTGAATGATCAACATGACGTAAAACAGCGCTGCATTTCAAAAAACGCGCGGACTTCATTGATGTCCCGTCTACAGACACAGTATTATGTAGCTTCTTGTAAAATATCTAGCAAAATAATTGACGATACGTGTCTTTTAATTTAGAAACACATAAGTACACAACTGCGGTGGTGCTTGTTACTAGGCAGATAGTCCTTGCAGCAGCTAATGAAATCGATAAGCTGCCGAAACATAACTTCAGGTAAATATAAGCTTATAAACTACTAGCGATCCGCGCTTGTTTCGCACGGTTTTAAAGACTCGATAAAACATTGAGACTTAATTTAAGTTTAATTTTAACGTTTCATAAAAATTATAGAAAGAAAGAAAAATGCGTTTAGTGCATTATAGCAAAAAAAAAAACACCTTTAAACTATAAAGGACTCTGCACACAGCGGGCGTGGCGTGGCGGGACGAGACGGCGACATGACGCTGAGCAGTTGTAATGTACTAGATATTACGGACGACTCCACACAGAGCCGTCCCGCTCAACGCAACGGTAACCGTCGCGCCACGCCGCCACCGCGCCGAGCGGGAATACAAGTCAGAAGCGTCGGGGCGCGACGGTTACATTCAGAATTGAGAGATTATATTTCATTTCTAATACACGCTGGGCGGGATTGTATACAATCCCGTCCGTTATAAGTATGGACTTTACCCCTCATTCTCTTTTTTTAAGGTCTCTAGCACGCGTGGTCCTCGGTCACAACTGCACCGGGCGCTCTGTCGGCATACGTGACTATACTTACCATCCTGACTATTCCAAGAACACGTATAGTACACTGGCTATGATTCAGCTGGAAATCGACCACGCGACTGTTGGTGAGACCACGAAATATCTGCTTCATCTTCATGAAGATGCTCCCTAGTCCTGTAAGCAATTTATTGGTAATACTGAAGATAACAACTGGTAGAAGAGGCATTACTCTTCTTTCACAGACCTCCTTGTCATTAATAGGAAAGGAAGAGAGGGCCCAAGATACTGCCCTGGGGGACACCTCTTTATATTTTTGTGAGATTTAATAGACAACTTCACTTTGTTGTAATTATTATTATAACTCTTGCTAATTGTGTACAGTCAATGCTAAATGTGAACTAGTCGTGTAGGACTACGAAATGATTAAGAAATAATATCCATTTAAGCAGTATCAATTCGTGTTACATGAAATCAAATGCCTTACCCAAGTCAACGAAGGTCGTAGTTATAAGTGTTTTCATGTCAATATTTTTATTTTTCGCGCTGGAGAGGTAAGGTTTCCTTTCTCGATTTGTATTGTAAATATTCTGGCCTTAAAAACTGTAAAGTTAAAGTTTTAAAATACATTATTTCAGAGTTGCGGCCCATTTGTCCACCGCCGTCACACTTCAAGGACGAGAGTTTCTTAGCTATGGTATTAGCTGACAGTATGTATCGTTTTAGTAAAGAAGCTACTTGGTACTTATTGTTATAGTTGACATTTACACTTGTACTTACTTATTGATACCATTATGTAACCTCTTTTGCAAATTTTGTCCACTGTTAACACGTACTCTTCACGAATTGTGTCCATGAGTCGGTTAACACATAAAGTTGAAGATGTTACTCGTAACAACGCATCGATTTCTACTCAGAAGGACAGGCGACATTTTTGAAGTGAAAACTTCTTTTATAGGCGCGTTGAGCAATTTTTGGGTGAACAAAATTCATGGGAACTCGCGTCATCGCCACCGAATGCTTCCATGAGCTATTATGTATACTGTGTATATACATATGTGTACTTTCAAAGTGAACCAAAAGCGTGAAACTCGTGTCATCGTCACCGCACGCATGTTTTCACTTCTATCGGCAGTCACCAAAGACTGCCCCGCATGTTTTTTTTGACAGACTTCCTTGTGCGCGTCATCGAAACCTAACATCAAGCCGAAATATTCAGATACCTAAGTTGCATACATCTCGAGAAAACCCTCTGTGACAGACAGACAAAAAAGTTATCTTCGCCTTAAAATAAAGTTGTCTATTCCTTACATCTTCTGTTACTTTCTAGATTGTAAGCGGTCCAGGGTGAGGATACACAAAATGAAATACGTTTATCCCGAACAATGCAAGTCTTTTTACAGGCGAACAGATGTAAGTAACTTTCCCAACAATTTTGTCTTGATAATAAAATAGCCCAAGCCGATTTCGCCTATACGGTGACTGTTTTGTTTGTGATGACTTTAGGTTATGAGCGTGTGCTCTGACAGCCAAAAAGCCAAAAAAGGTTACATTAGCCACATAGAGCACTGCTCTTATGTGGCTAATGTAACCTTTCTTGGCTGTGAAGGTACGTGCACAGTGCGGACACGTTAGAATTTTTAATTGTGGTAATTTTGGCGTAAATCTGATGCTAAAGAATTCATATTGTGTCGTATGTAAAGAAATATGATAGGTAGATGCTTCGATGTCCCTGCCAGTTGCCACCCCGTATATATCGCAGACAAATTGTATGTTTCGTCATTTTACAAACGGCGCCGTCCGTTTACAAACGCTGGCAGTTTTGCAAAATGCCTAATTGACCTGCCACATAATTATATAAATGGTTCTCTGCCTTTTCGCCGAAAATTCTTTGGCAGATTATCACTTGCCAACCAACGTTTCGCAGAATTTTATTTCACCGAACTATCATTTGCCAACTTATCATATAATTTTGTTTTATTTCCCAACCTCACAGTTACCAACTGTACGTTTGGTCTGCTTTTCATAATGACACTTTTTTAAATGCCAACTTTCAAGTAGCAGAATGTTTTAGTTTGCGTAATATATTTACAAGTATGCAATTTTTATTTGGAACTAATTATATACAGGTAGTTATTGCTATTCAATTATTTTTTTACTTTATCTTGTGACCTAACCTAACTTAACTGTTTTCTTTTACAAAAGCGATTCGCTTCTGGCACATCGCCGGCCGCTGCCGCGGCACGCTCGCTTCGCTCGCTCGGCTCGTGCGTTGTTTGTCATACTCTAACCTAACCTAACCTATCGAAACCCTTCTTCCGTCTTGAACTTGCCTAAAACAAATAAGTATAGCAGCAGAAATCTTAGCTGCCAATTTAAACGGTTAATGTTATTATTGAGATTCTTAAATAAAAAAAATATGTAAAAATTAGTATATTTTTACCCGACTGCCCCAGAAGGAGGGTAATGTTTTTCGAGAGTATGTATTATGTATGTATGTATGTCTATTTCTTTGGCACGCTCTGTAGCCTAAACGGCTTGATGGATTTTAATTTAGGAGGTGTCGTTAGATTCGTCTTAATCGTAGAAGTGACATAGGCTATATAATATTTATGTATTGCATCTGCAAGTACAAAAAAAAGGGAGGGGAAGGTTTTTTTTTAAAATAATTTTCAACAATATTGGTATCAAATAAAAGCTGGTAATGAGTCAATTCCAAATTAAGGTATATTAATAAAACTAAAAAAAATGCAATAAAGAAAATTATTCAAAAAACAAAAAACCCGACTGCAAAAACACATAACTGAAAAGAGAAAAACAAGCATTATAATCTATAGAATTTTGGTACCGCAGGCGGGGACAATAATAATATAACAATAATAACCGGAAATATGGTGTACTGTACCTAACTTTTGTTTGTCCCCGCCTGCGATACCAAAATTCTATAGATTATAATGCTTGTTTTTCTCTTTTCAGTTATGTGTTTTTGCAGTCGGGTTTTTTGTTTTTTGAATAATTTTTTATCATTATATCAATGAATGAAAAGGGAACTGTTACACTGACAAAACTTCATTCGTCTAAAGCTGTTTTCAGACTAGCGCGATTTGTCGCGCGACGCGACACGTACAATACAAAACTTCACGGTATAACAATAACCGGTGTCGCGTCGCGCGACAACGTCCTATTTCAGCCACGGCATTTAGCTGAACAATGACCTATTCTTGCACAGATGCGATGCACAGCTTAAGGCTGCCTGTCCACTGGAGCGGAGAGGAGAGGAGAGGAGCGGAGTTGTGCCAAAATTAAGCAATAGAATCGCATCTCTGGAGCGGAGTTTTGATTATATTGGTTAATATTGACACATCGATACCTTTAGACTCAAAGGGCGTAAACGCCACTTTGGCCAAAATGACTTTTTGATGCAGTTATGTTCAGTTTTTTTTTCTCTATCAATCTGTGTAGTTAAAACTGCGAAATTCGCAAAATTAGGGCTAATACGGCCCACGTGATTTTTGGAGATTTTTTAAAGACACGAGGCGTATTTGATATAAATTTTTATTTTATTGGTTATTTAGGTAACATGCACCATTTTTTTAAAACTTAAAGGTCGTATAATAAAGACGCTAACCAAAACTTGAGCATACGCCCTTCTTATTCTCGTATAAAAATAAAGTTGACTCATACGACTTAACGTTGATACCGCAAAATGTTGGTCATATCATCGCTCTTAAGCCATATATTATGGTGCATACACCCCCAATTATTCCGTTATAAAATTAAAGATGACTTATACGCCCTAACTGAGATTATCTCGAAAAAATCAACTGTGTCCTATACTTTATATTTGTTATTTTATCACATTTAGTTTTAGCGTATTACGACCGAAAATAATTTTGAATTACACTTATCAATATAGTCAATATCGTCAAATAATTTGGAAGTTATACAAATAAACTTTTTGTTGCCGGGACATAATATACTTACATGCCGGTTGATTCGGTTCACGCAGTGATCGAAAGAGAAGTTAAAAAAATAATAGTATGGAGCCCGTCTCAATGGCCCGCATATTTCCAGTCCGCCCGGAAGAACCCAAGACCCTACCGAGTAGACGTCCTCGATCACACAGACTTTCTTAATTTTGAAGAGCTAGCTGAAAAAACATTCACACACTCAGTATACAAAAAGTGCGCTTCCAACAAATAAGAACGGCGACTTTTAAGAAAAAGTATCCCTATGAAATAAGACTAAAATATTCAATGATTGAGGACGCAGAAGAAATTCGAGTAACATTGCATGAAGGTGATCTAAAAACAAAGACTGTAAAAGGAAAAGGGGAAGGAACAGCAAAAGCCAAGAGTAAGTTGAAGGGTAAGGGTAAGGAGAAGTCAAAAGCAAGCACAGACAACACAAAAGATACTGTTGCAGTGGTTGATGACTCCAGACAAGACATTCCAGGACCTATAATAAAGCCTGCCTACAATGCCAGATTGCCTATATCCAAGGCCAAATATAAAGATTTGATGAGACTTTGTGATAATGGAACCATTCCAAAGACTTATCACGATGAGTATCGTCGACTTCCTTGTGAAGAAACTGTTTTTAACTTTTTTCCTCATAGTGATTACGAAGAAAACCAAGAAATTGATGTAGAGCTCCAACATTTTCAATTGATTTCCATAAAAATTAATATTTCCTTTTTTTGTGCGGCCATTAAATAACCTACTTATTTTCTTCTTTTTTTAAAGTAATTTTATTGTTAGTTAAAAGAATTTTGTCTTAGATGGAGCTTCTAGTCTTTTACCATAATTTAATAAAGTAATTATTCTTGTTGTGATAGTTAAGAATGTTGTAGCGATTCCAAAGAGAATATCTATAATTATAGTAATGTAGAGAAAAAGCGACTACAGTAGAAGTGCCCGTAACTCTTACCCTAAAGTTTATAGAAAAACGCACTTGTTCACAGGCTCAGGCTCAGGCATAGACTCTAATTCATGTCATAATGATAATAAAGATTTTGAAATGATTAATTGTTTTTTGTTATACTGATTCCGTATCAAGCTCTTGTTTATCTGGGTTTTAGTTCTAGTAAATTAATCTAAGCCATGTTTTTCAATGTCAACTAGTATTTGCGTAACCTTTAGCAAATAAATGATTTGAATTTGAATTTAAGCCAAAAGTTTGAGATTACGATGGCCAACTTTTTCAGTAGAGGTTTTTATGAACACATAATTATAAAATAGATAGATAATAACAAGGAGATGACTTTGATTTATAAATAACAATCGAGCAGTTAAAAGCATTGTGTAATTATTAGCTAAATACTTCTCCGGTGACTGTGTTATATACCCCTTCTTTACAACAATAGATGCTTGTAGTGACGTTTAAACCCTAACCGTTTATCATAATGGTATGAATATTAAGTACATACTTCTCCGTTGACTGTCAATACACCCCTTTTCAGCAAGAAAGGACGCTTTAAGTGACCTATACACCCTAAGCATTCTACAGACAATGTAAAATTTTGGGTTGTAAACAACATTTTTTTTTTTTTTTGGGGGCGTATAACAATCCTATTTTCTTTATTTATTAATTTATCCTAAATAATATATAATCGTACTGTTTATCTTAAACATTTAATAATTTGGGCCAAAAATGAACTTACTCAGTCTTGAAATAAAAAAGTTATGATTTTTTTCTTAAAATATTTTTTGTTTTTTGCTCTTCCTGAAAAGTGGCCTTTTGGCGTTTACGCCTTTTGAGTCTAAAGGTATCGACATCTCTGCTCCTCAGGACAGGCAGCTTAATAATTTGTTCTTGATATTGTTGTTTGCTTGTTGCAAAAATTTTTATTTTTCCATTCTGCAATTTATTTATTTATTTATTGACACACCAACGACTTATTCACTAAATCACTACATTAAAAATATATTGTATTTCAACAGTTTTGCGGTGAATTCGTCACTTATAGGCGTGCACAGCACTTGTATAATATAATCAATAATAAAAAACTAAAATGGAATTATAATTATGATAACAACAAAATTAAAATTTGAAAAATTTACATTGAATTTAGAATGTCACGTAGTTAAATTAAAATACAAAAAACATCAATTAAATTGGAATAGAAAAACAATTATAAATTAAAACTATAAAAACAATTACAAATAAATTAGGACACATTACATTAATTACAAATAAAATTAAAAGAATAGAATAGATTAAAACGTGAGCTCAAAAATTAAATTAAATTAAATTGTACATTAAATATCATGAATGGAGTCACACAAATACACAATTAACAATTTGTAACAGAAATAAACAAACAAATCGATCAAGAACTGAGGACGTATCGTCTGAATTCATTCAGACTGTTCGAAAATATATCTAAATTCTTAGTACGCGTGCTCAGCTTATTGTAGCTAGACAAAAACCGGTATAAAGGAGCTGAACGACCTAGATTAGTTCTATTTTTAGGCATTTGGAATCTTTCTGCTTTAAAATTGGATCTGTATGAGGTACGGCGGGGCACTTTTAAACTGATCTCCGAAACCAACTGCGGTACATTCGCCAAATTATGAAGGGACTTATAAAGGTAAATTAAATCTGAGCAGCTTCTTCGTTGCTCCAAGGAGCTCATTTTGAAATGACAGAGCCTTTGAGGATAGTCAGCTTCGCGATGACAAGTCTGTGATCTGTAGCGCAGGTATCTCGTAATTTTTTTTTGGATGCACTCTATCCGGTCGATGTGGACACGATACGCTGGATTCCATACAGGAGATGCATACTCACTTTGCAATCGGCACTTTGTTATGATTGTTTGTCGCAACACATTATGCCATTTTTTGGCACTGAGGCTTTGGCTCTGAGGGCTTTGGCCTCTGGTCATAGATAATACACTCCTCTGGTCTAGCCTCTTGAGCGCTCTTGAGGGTCTAGCGATGACATCGAGCAATAGACAAAATGTGTCAAACTTTTAAATGATTTGAATACTGAATACGAGGCTTTTGGCTAATTTGTAAAGGAGTACCAAATGACATTTTTTTTGTAATGTGCATTTAGTTTGTGCAGAATAAAGCATTTTTCTTTATTTATTTTATTGTAGAGAAAGTGACCAAGACTAACAAAAGAAACCTTTGGAGAACATAATAGTAAGTTGTTTACCATGGCGACGATGGCCGTGGCAAGCAAGTTATTTCTTAGATCAGGAACGTCGCACCTGGGTGGTTTTTGTACTATCCATAAATCTAGTTTTCTTTTCCAGCTGGACGTGGATACTATGTGGCCATCCCACACGGCTTGTGCCAGGAGTGTGTCGGGAGGTCACTGCGTCTGGCGGAGTGGGGCTATACTCGTGGTGAAAGTGGGCACTCGCTGGAGACTGGTTAGTTTCACACTATCTCCGAAAGCGTTACGACCCTTAGTGTTGGAAGAGCAATTGTGATCAATCGCTCTTCCAACGCTAAGGGTCGTAACGGTTTCGGAATTTTTCTTTTTACGTATTAAATGCGGGTTCGTGATTCATGAACCTGATTAATTGAATAACTAACGAGTCGCTCCTGCTTCGCCCGGGTGCGATGGCGACATGTTAACGAGTCGCTCCTGCTTCGCACGGGTGCGATGGCGACATGTTAACGAGTCGCTCCTGCTTCGCACGGGTGCGATGGCGACATGTTAACGAGTCGCTCCTGCTTCGCACGGGTGCGATGGCGACATGTTAACGAGTCGCTCCTGCTTCGCACGGGTGCGATGGCGACATGTTAACGAGTCGCTCCTGCTTCGCACGGGTGCGATGGCGACATGTTAACGAGTCGCTCCTGCTTCGCACGGGTGCGATGGCGACATGTTAACGAGTCGCTCCTGCTTCGCCCGGGTGCGATGGCGACATGTTAACGAGTCGCTCCTGCTTCGCCCGGGTGCGATGGCGACATGTTAACGAGTCGCTCCTGCTTCGCACGGGTGCGATGGCGACATGTTAACGAGTCGCTCCTGCTTCGCACGGGTGCGATGGCGACATGTTAACGAGTCGCTCCTGCTTCGCCCGGGTGCGATGGCGACATGTTAACGAGTCGCTCCTGCTTCGCCCGGGTGCGATGGCGACATGTTAACGAGTCGCTCCTGCTTCGCACGGGTGCGATGGCGACATGTTAACGAGTCGCTCCTGCTTCGCACGGGTGCGATGGCGACATGTTAACGAGTCGCTCCTGCTTCGCCCGGGTGCGATGGCGACATGTTAACGAGTCGCTCCTGCTTCGCCCGGGTGCGATGGCGACATGTTAACGAGTCGCTCCTGCTTCGCACGGGTGCGATGGCGACATGTTAACGAGTCGCTCCTGCTTCGCACGGGTGCGATGGTGACATGTTAACGAGTCGCTCCTGCTTCGCCCGGGTGCGATGGCGACATGTTAACGAGTCGCTCCTGCTTCGCCCGGGTGCGATGGCGACATGTTAACGAGTCGCTCCTGCTTCGCACGGGTGCGATGGCGACATGTTAACGAGTCGCTCCTGCTTCGCACGGGTGCGATGGCGACATGTTAACGAGTCGCTCCTGCTTCGCCCGGGTGCGATGGCGACATGTTAACGAGTCGCTCCTGCTTCGCACGGGTGCGATGGCGACATGTTAACGAGTCGCTCCTGCTTCGCACGGGTGCGATGGCGACATGTTAACGAGTCGCTCCTGCTTCGCACGGGTGCGATGGCGACATGTTAACGAGTCGCTCCTGCTTCGCCCGGGTGCGATGGCGACATGTTAACGAGTCGCTCCTGCTTCGCCCGGGTGCGATGGCGACATGTTAACGAGTCGCTCCTGCTTCGCCCGGGTGCGATGGCGACATGTTAACGAGTCGCTCCTGCTTCGCACGGGTGCGATGGCGACATGTTAACGAGTCGCTCCTGCTTCGCACGGGTGCGATGGCGACATGTTAACGAGTCGCTCCTGCTTCGCACGGGTGCGATGGCGACATGTTAACGAGTCGCTCCTGCTTCGCACGGGTGCGATGGCGACATGTTAACGAGTCGCTCCTGCTTCGCACGGGTGCGATGGCGACATGTTAACGAGTCGCTCCTGCTTCGCACGGGTGCGATGGCGACATGTTAACGAGTCGCTCCTGCTTCGCACGGGTGCGATGGCGACATGTTAACGAGTCGCTCCTGCTTCGCACGGGTGCGATGGCGACATGTTAACGAGTCGCTCCTGCTTCGCACGGGTGCGATGGCGACATGTTAACGAGTCGCTCCTGCTTCGCATGGGTGCGATGGCCATATGTTAACGAGTCGCTCCTGCTTCGCATGGGTGCGATGGCGACATGTTAACGAGTCGCTCCTGCTTCGCCCGGGTGCGATGGCGACATGTTAACGAGTCGCTCCTGCTTCGCCCGGGTGCGATGGCGACATGTTAACGAGTCGCTCCTGCTTCGCACGGGTGCGATGGCGACATGTTAACGAGTCGCTCCTGCTTCGCACGGGTGCGATGGCGACATGTTAACGAGTCGCTCCTGCTTCGCCCGGGTGCGATGGCGACATGTTAACGAGTCGCTCCTGCTTCGCCCGGGTGCGATGGCGACATGTTAACGAGTCGCTCCTGCTTCGCACGGGTGCGATGGCGACATGTTAACGAGTCGCTCCTGCTTCGCACGGGTGCGATGGCGACATGTTAACGAGTCGCTCCTGCTTCGCATGGGTGCGATGGCCATATGTTAACGAGTCGCTCCTGCTTCGCATGGGTGCGATGGCGACATGTTAACGAGTCGCTCCTGCTTCGCACGGGTGCGATGGCGACATGTTAACGAGTCGCTCCTGCTTCACACGAGTGCGATGGCGACATATTACGAGTCGCTCCTGTTAATTAAAACGTTGCTTTAACGTCTAGCGCAGGAGTCAGGGTTTCCATATAAAAATGTAACATACTTTTATGTCAATAAACATACCTATCCTATTTCAAATTTCAAACATCTCTTAACTTTAAGCAATGTTCATAAATAAGAGATTTTAACTCCAATTATAAAGACTGGAACGTAAAACGTTCGCTCTCTCGTGTTTTCATAAATCTGATCGAGTTCAGCTTGGAATGTTTGCATTCAAACTATTTGTTTACTGATGATTTCAGCTGGGCTTCGGCGTGTACGGGCCGGGTTGTGAAGCCCCTGCCAGATTCCTAGACTATGGTATGTACCATGACTGGGTGCAACGCACCGTCGAGAGGATTGGCAGACCTGCAATCACCACTCTGGCCGATAACCACATCGTAATGAGAAGAAGTAAGTTACATTGCTGACGAGTTTTGGGTGCAAACGCCTTACTTGGGCATGTACGCCACACAATCACCCAATGCACTATTGCACTCAATTCATCCAGTGTTAGCATTGCATCATACATAACACAACATTCGTTTCATAATTGCCATTGCACCATGATGTAATTATTACGTAACCAAACAATACCTTCGTCCAATGAAATAGTTTTATATGACAGCTGCGCCCACAGACTGCATAATGTCTTCGGCGCTTGAGTCGCTGACGGAACGAAATGTTGCCATTTTATATTGTATTTATACTTTTAGTACTAAGTATTATATTTTATTTTATTTTTGATTTGATAATAATATGTTATTTCATTATATTATATCCTGCACCGGTTGACGTCATCACGTCAACGCCGGCTGTCGCTGAAAACCAGCGCTGGGGCTCTGTCTCGCATAGGGTCGCAGCATTATGCTGAGCGATGGCCGTTTTGCGTGGATGTGACGCATATTTTTCCCCCAATTTGTTATTTATCGTGTTCTTTTTTATTTTTTTCTTGCGTCATGTTTACCGCAAATAAACGTATTTTCTTTCTTTTCTTTCTTTCTTACGTATTTCAGGTGTTTTGTCGATGTAGCCCGCTAACGTCTTTTTTGCAAAATCGAATTTTGATCAACATACATACTGTAAAACCAATCTGCTATTTGAAAAAAAAAAATAACGGTTTGCACTCCGGGAGTGCCAGCAGAAGCGAAAACTTGAACATTAACGTTGTGCATTTTTGAATAAATACTTTCATGAAGTATGTTTTGACTGCTTTTTTTTTACCCATCATTATGGGTAAAATTTCTTACCTCGCAATCTTTACGTAATGTTTTATTTATTTTGATATTTACTAATATTTACTTTGTCGGCTACTAGGCAACGGATCTTACGGTCTCTTGTGACCGAGAGTTTTTACCCATCCCAAAAAAAGTGCACAACGCCGCTAAAGAAGTTTTCACTTCAAAAAACATGCGGGGCAGGCTTTGGAGACTGCCGATGGAAGTAAAAACTAAGTAACGCCATCTTACGAAAATGTCAGGAATTTATGTGGCTTGCTGTCAGTACAAGAACGAAAGCTGTAGCTCCATTAAAACAATTTCAAAAAAAAAAAAATGAGTTAGGCGCAGTTCAAGCCCGCGTCGCAGAGTTTCGTGAAAACGTTTGGTGAAATAGTAACGAATTCGTTAATTTTATATTTACATCGAAATACAAAAACATACATTTATTGCATTCCTAATGATGCAAGCTTTCATTGATTGTGATACTTTTCAGTTCTGAGCAGAGAGCAGAGTTTACGACATCTTAAAACAACAGATTTTCTTACAGTTTCATAAACTATCGTTGCTTTATTTGCACGCCACTAGATTTTTTTGGCTCGTTGAATTCCTTATAATGCAAGCTTTATTCGATAGTGATTTTTTAAATTTCTGAGCAGATTTTCGTCCGATATGAGTCTTTATATGAAATTATTTTGCTACCTATTGTCAACTTCATATGCATTTTTACCCATTTACGAAATATTTTTGTTCTAGCGTGCAGAATACATTTACTAAATTAAACGAACTTACCTAAGTGAAGTTCTATTGTAATTATACGTAGTGCTTAGTCTTCGATAATGATTAACTATGTAGTCTCACTATATTCCATATCGTGTTCACGCGCACATTCAGAGAATAAATCCTGAAAAAAAAACTTTTACGCTGGCAACTCTAGCTTAAGTATGTCATTCTATTTAGAGTAATCTGCAATGAGAGAATTAAAATTAACAGACAGTAACTCTCCAACTTCAATGCCAGGGTCAAAATACAAACTATGGTCTTGTTTAGGGCTTGGGAGGGAACATAGTATCGAGGACTAAGGACTACGTATAATTACAATAGAACTTCACTTAGGTAAGTTCGTTTAATTTAGTAATCCATGCTTAGTCCTCGATAATGATTAACTATGTAGATGTTTAGAGAGATGAAGTTGGAAATTACAAATATGTTTGACACTATTAAATAATAATACATTCAGATATCATAAAATCAAGTTTATGATGTAACTGAAAACTTTTCAACATTTAAACTTAATTCTCGTCCAATTCTGATTATCAACTATGTATTCAGTAGGTAGGTATACTTCTTTGGCTTTTCATTAATTTATGACAAATAACACATCAGTCAACGTTACCAACAGTCTTGCCAAAGAGATATTTATTATCTTCTCTAATCAAAGGTCTATTAATATAATGGTTTGTAAGACCCTTTGATCCTGTGTACCAACCAACTGTTTTAAAGATACTTAATATCACAGATATAGATAGACATAGATAACGCAAGTATCACGATCTGTATGAAAACCAAGCGTGCCATTTTTTGACTACCTACTATGACGTCACAAGCATTATTTAGTGATGGGAAAATAAAATCCGCCGCACGCGGCAGCGTCTTTGAATCGATTTTATTATCTTTGAAATCGATACGTCGATCGAGCGTACTGCTGGCTGGGTGAGCGCTGGCGCTCACCCAGCCAGCAGTACGCTAACTAAAAGTCTTCGCATTGAGAGGTTGTGTGCTCGTGCGCGTTCCGTCGACGTTCACACGTCGTTTTTGGATACCTTTTCCAAAATTTCAAGTAAGTTTACCATTATAAATACGTGAATATTCGATTGAAATACCTTATATTCAATTTAGTTCTAATGTTTACAAAAGCAACGAGATTCTACCCTTTTTCATCTCAATTTTGAATAAAGATCGCCTTTTTATTATACCATTTCTCTATTTATTGAGTAATCGTGTACAGTAAAGAATTATTGAGAATCGCTTAAATAGATTAATTAATCGATTTTGTGACATAGTAATGATATAGACAGAAGAATGAGATAGACAGAGGAATGAGATATACAGAGGAATGAGATAGACAGAGGAATGAGATAGACAGAGGAATGCGATAAACAGAGGAAAATAAAAATTTCTGATCTGCTTAGTAGGCAGTTAGGGATTTATAATTTCTTCAAATTGTCAGTATTTCCCTACTTATTCCTTGTAATTGTTGTAGATTATCTTTCAGAAACAAAAAAAAAACCAGAGAAGAAATTTTAGAAGGTAAACGAAAACCCAGTAAAATACGATATAATAAAATTAAAATGGATGCAAAATTACTTGAGCTACAACAGCAAAAAGATAAAGAAAGTTGTGATCTTTAGTACATCAATAGTCGGATATGCTGCTTTTGTTAATATTCGTTACTTTTTCCCTTCAACAAAGCATGCTTCCTCAAAATGTATTTAACAAATAGTGCTATGCTTTGTTGGGAACCAATCTTTATTTCCCGTCGCCTCAATCCATTTTTCTTTTAAATTGGGTTCATGTGGGAAACTAAAAAAATCACTAAACGTTACGATAATTTATTAAAATTGCCTACATAATTACTACCTATAAAATACAAAATCATTCCTCTGTTTCCGAAATCGATTCTTGAGAATCGATTTGTGTTGCATACGATGAACAGCACTAATCGCTAAAATTGACAGAAAAATGATAAAAGCTCCTGTACTACGAAACCGATGCGTTAAACGATAGTATCACTTGCTTCGATATTCATCACTTGTTAAAAACGTCGCATCAACCGCTTCAAGTAAAAGCCGCAATGTAATACGAATATTCAGTTTACGTTTGATGACCTATGTTTTTCTCAAATTTGGTATTACAGAGAGTATTAGATTAAATATAATTGATTTTAATATTAAATACGCATAATATTAATCACAAAATGACTTATCGATGGAAGGAATCGTTTCCTTTATTTTTTCTCCTCACATTTGTAAAGTTTTTACAATGTATAATTGAGCAATTAACCATTTTAAATTATTTTACTGACGTCCGTCTAGCGTGGCACAACGATGCAGACTGAGCGCGAAAGTGGCAGCTTACGATTATTGTACGTAAGCTGGGCACGCGAAGTAGTTGCTCTTGCGTTATCTATGTCTATCTATATCTGTGCTTAATATCTACTGACACACCTCTACTCCCATTGGAGCATGACATGTTGAATGAGAAGTAAATTTCTTGATGTCTACGCCACTGTCCATCATTGTATGTGTAATCCAACGGCATTATGATTGTCACAATTTGTGTGTATGTAATATTGTAATGTGATCACAGGACAAATGACTGGTTTCATATGAAAATAGAGTAACATAATATTTGTTTGCTGTTTTCCTGTCTTAGATCATGTTTTTAACAAATCAGTGATTTTTGAGTTAATATCTGAATCAATAAATTGGATGTTATTAAGTCTAATTACAGATAAGGTTTCTTTGACCGCTAGTAAAGGCTAAAAGAATTACCTACTTTTTGGTTACTTTGTCAAGTGATAATTTATTGTTGTATTGAGTACCATCTTCCTATAAAATTCAGTAGGTACCATTGATGGATCCCACATATCATCAATATTCAGGATGACTTGGTCGTAATTTAAAGATACCATTAAATAACCTCTTACTTTGAAGATCTGTCCCTACAACAGAATGTATGATCAATAACACTGCACTGTTGAGTGATGTATATGAAATGCCATTGGCCCTTGTTGGCTTGCCACTTGTTCTGTACGAACACTCTAATATTATAGTGACTGAAAAAACATGATCATTACCACTTATGTAGTGCTACTGAATACTGTTTGACAGTGTTATCTGATACAGAAGATATCCTGACCATTCATCACCATCATTTGTCATCTGGCATCATTTGCTTCTGAAACCCTTCCCTGACAATATGCAGGCCCCTAGGGAAAAAAGGGCTGCTGTGCAGAAGATGCACTATTTCGGAAGGTTACGACAATAATTGGTTTGATGGTTAAAATCCAATAAGTAAGTACTTTAACCGATAAAGTCTCGCGACGACAGATCTGTTACGCGCACCCAAAACCGTAAAGCCCCGACGAGGCAGAACTGCGTCAGTGTATAGGCATCGATGCAACGGCCGATTTTACTCTATGTATGGGCAGATCTAGTCTGTTCTTGGCTTTAATTTATGGTAGGATAATATACCTGTCAAATAAATCGACTAAAACGTCAAAATATGCAGAAACAACTCTAAAAAAAAGTAAAAATTGAACATTTTTGGTACGGCAAAATGGCGTCCGCGCATGCGTGCCGTGCACTGCACTCCGCGTTCTATTTATTCATTTTCTATTGTTTTTTAAGTGTAAATCGACGGGAAATGGTGTTATTTCAATAATTAAGTAGTGTCGTCATCGTATATAGATAAAATTTGCACAAAATAACATCGTAATTACCTATTACGGACCCATTAAAAAATGTAAACAAACTCGGTAGTGAAAAAATGTGTTGATGTGAAATTTTGAGTTTTGTGTGTGTTTTGTGCATGTAATCGCTGGTAAGTCATTTATTTTATATTATTTATTAGTTATTGCATACTATATATGCCATTTTTCAGAAAAAAATAGGAGTTCAATATTTTTTATCAACTAAGTAATGTTACGTAATGATACGGATACCTATTATTGAACTTTTTTAATTATTGGTGTTTTTATTTATTGTGTTTGTTCGTAAAAAATGGTTTTGACCGATAGTATATGTATTCATAATGTATCCTGCGAAGTTTCATGTGAATCGAACCAGTAGTTTTATTATAAATAATCAAAACAGTGAACAAAGGAATTTCTTATAAGAATCTGATAAGAATGTTTATTTATCAATACTAGCGTTCGCTTACAAAGATTCTAAGTATTATAAAAAATCCTTTGTCTAATCAGGAACCCAAAACCATTAACGATAAGACTATTTACGTAACAAAAAGATCTCAGTATTTGTTTATGTTAGCGAGCTCTTATCTCCGCTGCGCCGGTGGGTAGTTCGCTGGATTTCCGCACGCGCGTGGCGCTGGAGTCACGAATCTTTAGCGGTTAATCTGTGAAATGACCATAATAAATGGGTACCAAGGTTGTGGTCACATAGTAAAAATACCAAAAAATCTGATCATCTTAAATTGTCTGAATAGTTTATTAATCAATGCAGATGGTGGAAATGCATAAAATACTGGGTAATTTCATCATCATCATCATCATATCAGCCGAAAGACGTCCACTGCTGGACATAGGCCTCCCCCAAGCACCGCCACTTCGACCGATTCTGTGCTTCCCGCATCCAGCGAATTCCTGCGGCCTTTACTAGGTCATCGGTCCATCTTGTGGGAGGCCTTCCAACGCTACGTCTTCCGGTACGTGGTCGCCACTCCAGAACCTTTCGGCCCCATCGGCCATCTGTTCTGCGAGCAATATGTCCTGCCCATTGCCACTTAAGTTTGGCAATTCTTCGAGCTATGTCGGTTACCTTGGTTCTCCTGCGGATCTCTTCATTTCTGATTCGATCACGTAGGGAAACTCCAAGCATAGCCCTCTCCATTGCTCTTTGGGTGACTTTTAGCCTTCTAATTAGGCCCATTGTGAGCGACCACGTTTCAGTGCCATAAGTCATCACTGGCAACACGCACTGGTCAAAGACTTTCGTCTTGAGACACTGTGGTATGTGGGACGAGAAGATATTGCGTAGCTTCCCGAACGCTGCCCAACCGAGTCGGATTCGACGATTGACCTCTTTCTCGAAGTTGGACCTACCTAGCTGAACAGTTTGTCCTAGGTAAACATACTCGTCTACAACTTCGAGCGTAGCGTCTCCGATCTTTATGAGGGCGGGTGTTACATGGGCATTTGACATGACCTTTGTCTTGTCCATGTTCATTTTAAGACCCACTCTTTTGGAGGCTCTACTGAGGTCATCGAGCATTATACTGAGGTCCTCCATGGTCTCAGCCATGATAACTATATCGTCGGCAAACCGAAGGTCAGTGATATACTCGCCATTGATGTTGATGCCTAGCCCTTTCCAGTCCAGAATCTTGAAGACATCCTCCAGTGCAGCGGTGAACAGTTTCGGAGAGATAACGTCTCCTTGTCTCACACCTCGCTGCAGAAGGATAGGTTTCGAGGTCTGGTCGTGGAGTCGGACTGACATAGTGGCGTCTTTGTATAGGCACTTTAACACCTCGATGTACCGATAGTCGATCTGGCACCGTTGAAGAGACTGCAGTACAGCCCATGTCTCGATCGAATCGAAGGCTTTCTCGTAATCCACGAACGCTAAGCAGAGAGGCAGGTTATACTCTTCGGTCTTCTGTATAACCTGCCGCAGCGTATGTATGTGGTCCACGGTGCTAAAGCCTTTACGGAATCCGGCTTGTTCGGGAGGCTGGAAGTCGTCAAACCTGCGCGCGAGACGGTTCGTGATGACTCTTGAAAACAGCTTGTAGACATGGGTCAGAAGTGTGATGGGCCTATAGTTCTTAAGCAGGGCATTGTCGCCCTTTTTAAAAAAGAGTACCACCACACCTCTGCTCCATGCCTGTGGCGTTTTACCCTCGAGTATGACGGAATTGAACAGCTTCTGGAGGGCCTTTAGAACGGGTTTCCCACCGGCCTTTAAGAGTTCGGCCGTAATTCCGTCATCACCCGGCGCCTTGTTGTTTTTAAGTTGCTTTAGAGCCATCCTAATCTCGTACAAGCTGACGTCCGGGATATCTTCGGTATAATGTCGGGTTAATCTAGCTCTTGGGTCGTTTGCCAGATTCGTAACGGGGTTACTGGATGACGTGTATAACTGTCCATAGAACCTCTCGATCTCTCTCAATACTTCAGGTTTGGCGGATACGATCCTGCCATCATCGGTCTTCAGCTTTGCAAGCTGGCTCTGCCCAATAGACAGATCTCTTGCAAAGACCTTGGAGCCCTTATTCCGCTCTATCGCGTCCTTAATGCGGTCCGTACTAAAGCGACGAAGGTCGCTTTTCAAGGACTTAGAGATCCGTCTATTGAGCTGCCGGTACTTGAACGCATCGTCTGAAGACTGGAGGATCATCTCGCGCCTCTCCTTCATGAGCTGTATAGTAGGATCAGAGAGCCTCTTGTTTCTATTTGTACGACGGGTCTTAAAGATCTTGGACCCGACCGTATGGACAGTTTCCACGAACCCATCGTTAAAATCGTCCACGGAGCTCCCTAGGCACTCGAAACGATTCTGAAGTTCGAGCTGAAAGCTCTCGGGGTTTTGGACTTGGATCGGTGCTGGACGGAGCGTAGACTTCACCAGTCGAGATCTTTCCAGCTTAATATTTAAGTTCAATGTGCCTCTTACCATGCGGTGATCGCTTCCGGTTTTCACCGCGTTGATCACAGAGACATCATTGAATACTTGCTTCTTCGTCGACATAATGAAGTCAATCTCATTTTTTGTTGCACCATCAGGGCTCTGCCAGGTCCACTTTCTGTGCTCACGTTTTCTGAAGAAGGAGTTCATCATAAAGAGGCCTTCCTTCTCCATAAAACTGGCCAGTAGGTGACCCCGGTGGTTCCGACGTCCAACTCCAAATTGCCCCACTCGCAGCTCATCATCATTTCGTTTGCCCAGTTTCGCGTTGAAGTCCCCCATGACAACGGTGAAGTGAGTTTTAGAGGCATGCATGGCTCTAGAAATATCCTCATACATGGTCTCCACCTCATCGTCGGGGTGTGACGAGGTCGGGGCGTAAACCTGTACGACCTTCAGCGAATATCTTGCGGATATTCTGAGTATAAGGTACGCCACCCTGGTCGACACACTCTCGATCTTCACTACGTTGCTCACAAGGGACTTGTGGACGATAAACCCGACACCACCCTGGGACTGCTGGTCGCCCTCCCGGAAATAGAGCAAGTTTCCGGATTTAAGGATTATCGAGTCCTCCCCCTCTCTTCGGACTTCGGATAATCCTATTATACCCCATCGTAACCTGCTCAATTCTTCCTCGAGTTCGATGATCTTCTCATCGGTCCGGAGTGTACGCGTGTTATAAGTTGCCAGGTCCAGTTTCCGGTGGTTGTGGTAGCCGGATCTCTTCCGGGGATTCTTCGCACCCCTTGCCTCACCGTGACCTTGACCGCTACCGTAGCCAAGGGTAGGTAGGCCGCCGGGCACTAGGGGCCGTTTGTTTGTGGTGCTTGTCATTTTTAGGGGGGGTTTGCCATAATCGCCACGCTTGGCAAGCGGGTTGGCGATCGCAGTATGGTGTAAATAGTGCATAGAGAACGCTGCTGCCCATTCTCTAGTAATCCCTTAGTCGCCTTTTACGACACCCATGGGAAGACATAGGGTAGTGCGATTCTTTAAGTCCGGCCCGACCACACTGGGTAATTTACCAAAATTTAATGTAAGTCTTATATTTTCTGCAAATGGATCTCTACGCCAAGATGGATATCTGTCACATATTATTAGCTCTAGTAGCAAATAGATCAATGGAATGACCTCGACAAATCTCACTATGTCCTGAAATGCTGCTGGAGCCACTTCCCAGTCACAATCAATGTTTTTATTTCTAGACTCAAGATCAGCTTTTATGCTGTCTTTGGATCATATAAAAATGTAAAAATACCTATTTTTCGGAGTGCCACATATGCCTAGCCAGGAAATTAAGATGATTAAATTGGTTTCCACCCCTTTAATGATATCCGCTTGACTGTCACTAATGAGACACAATAAAATTTTAATTGTTATCCAGCTGCATCAGTCTTTCGGACAGTTGAGCATCTACAATCTATGTTAGTAGTATTGTTTCTACATAATAAAATTTGGCATAATTTTAAGTCCTCAGTAAAACATTGTACACCAAGAAAAGCAGCTTTAAATATGATTTGCCTTGTCTTCTTCTGTCTAAACCCCATTTGCTATCTGACCATCAAAACAAATATTCCGCAACAACTGTGAGATGCATCTGAGTATTTACTCAGATGCATCTCACAGTTCAGTCTTCAATCTCAAATTGACAATTTTTACAGGGTTTTCATACATTTATGCCACCACTGTAGATCTTATTTACTTACACTTGATATTGTTCATAATTAAATCAAAGTAATAACTGTGGTAAACTAACTCTGTACATCTTTGTTTTCCAAAATGTTAGCATACTTATTAGTAAACCATAACGCATACATGGACAACAAGTTGCTAGGTTACGGTGTAAATAATGGATGAATAGAACCTCTCTTTCATCTTTTACTGACAAGGTCATACTCTTTGTATCAATCACAAATCTAAGTACTCAGCAACTCGATTGGATTTGAGATTACTTTTATCCTTTACGTAACAATCAAGACTGCAAAATTTTGATAGTTTTACAAAAAACAATAATATTCCAAACATAAAATCCTCAAGATAAATCACAGATTTTTATCCCCCACTACATAGATAAGATGTTACTACTGTGGGCCTGTGTAGGGGCAGTACATAAACCAAAGCACAAACTACTGAATTGATGTACATTGTTTTTACAATAAACCCTCAAATATCTTTTGTCATCAGCTGAACATCTACGTTCAGTGTTCACTGATATTAAAAAATATACATATTTTAAATCAATTGTGCACATATAATCATTTTTATAAAATGAGTTTACATGAAGTCCGTATGTCTTTCATTAGAAACTGTTTTGTATGGATACAATTAATCCGACATTTTAGATTTAACATATAACACTGGTATATCCAATTCGTTTGTGTACAGTAAATATTTTTGATTAAACAAAAAACTGTCCACTGATAGACGCACACTGTACGCCTATTAATAACACTCAAATCCAAGAACCTATTTATTTCTTTTGGTATAAGTATATTTTCAGACTCTGAAAAGGCACAATTTTAAGATGATATAGGTATTATCTTGTGTAGGAATTTCCATAAATGGAATTTTATATCCCTTCAACCATGACCAGATAACTTTATCTTGTGTGAGCTTTTGCCAATAAGAGCTCAACCGTCCAACAGACGGCTCCAGTTGGATAACAATTAAAATTTAATTGTGTCTCATTAGTGACAGTCAAGCGGGAGTAAAAATATTTAAAACGACATACAATAGTTATTTGTTATACAAGAGTGCAAAGTTGCTTTTTAACCGCGTGTTCAATTTTGATGACCGAGCAAGCGAAGGATTCTAAAATTGAATCACGAGCGCAGCGAGTGATTCAAAATTAGAAGCCTGAGCGTTAGCGAGGGAATCAAAAGAGCACGAGGTGAAAAATCTTTGCACTCGAGTGCAACACGTAACTTTTCATTCCACCTCAGCGAGGAAATGACTAAATGCAAAAAAAAAAACGTTTACAATCACAAGATAGGTACACTTTTATTTCAGTTTAGGTATTAATTACTACATTATAACAGGTAAGTATTACAGAATAATCTTTAAATTATAACAAAATAATACTAAGGTATAATTAAGAAAATTTTAAAGTAACGTTGCTACAGTTATTTAAATTGAGTGTAATATTTTTGTTTGGTACTGTAATATTGGTGTTAGTCACTTGTGTACTGTTTTTCGGTAAACTATCTGTCATACTTAATAGTTGTACCGATTCATCGGATTCCCTTGGCGTGAATGTTGGAGAGAGAGGGAGATGGTTAGGTGTTTCATAACGGCTTATTTTTGATGTAGAAGGGCCAGTCCAAGGATCCGATTGAGGCTCTTTCAGTGTAATGGCTCCTACGATGCCTTCACATATTTTAGACTTATTTTGGATGGAATCCTCTATGTATCCCTCTACAACTGCATTGGACTTCCAGCCTCCGTGGCGCTTAAGGGACAGGAGATCAGCTCCGGAATCAGCCAAAAGTGTGGCTGAAGTTCGTCGGAAACAATGACCCGTGTACAACAGGGGTTCTGGAAGTTCAAGAAATGTTGCTATTTCTCGTGGGATACTGCCAATTTTATTAGTACCCATAGGCTGTCTAACACACTTTCCATTGCGATACTGTAGAAAAAATCGATTGATTGGAGTGTTAGGCGGGCGTAAGGCTTGATATTTCTCAACAATCGTTACGTATTCCTTGCGAATGACGAAGTTGCGGTCTCTTTTTGTCTTTGTATTAGGTAAATTAATTAATAGTAAGTCATCTGAATGTTTCTCAATGTTTTTGACATTAAGTTGTGTTAGTTCATTAGTTCGACATGCTCCGTTTATTCCAATAATAAGAACAACCTGTAACGTAAAGAGTATTGTAGTAGATAAATGAATAAAATTGATATGAACGCATAATTATGCCTATCAACATCTACTAAGTATACTATTTAATTGAGATTAATATACTTAAGTAGATACTGAATGTGCAACTGACTTACTTTTGCCGCCAAATATACGGGATCGGGTGCTTCGTTAAGAAACTTTTCAATATCAGATACTGTGAAAACCTTCGATTTTTTTGGTTGATGACCAGATGAGGCTCTTTTTAAAAATGCCACTAATTTAGGATAGGTATCGATATGTTTGTCTTTTTTCATCTTTATTGTTGCTTTTAACATCGAATACGTACTCCATAGAGTGCTTGCTTTCTTGTTCTCGGATAATTCTATAAAATATGCCAGCAAAACGTTTTCTGAGAAAGTTTTGGCTCCTTTTGCTAGTCGCCACGTGTTGAACATATCGTACTGTTTTAAATACTTCTCGCGTGATTGTTGAGGGAGAAAGCTCATTTGCGCATTATTAACAGTTTCAGTCAATTCTGTTGGCGTCAAGCAAACTTCCTCGTCGCTAGAATCACTCATTTTAGTTTTTTCACTTGTTTTCAAGTTTCTTGTTTTTAATAAAAGGTTTAACAATGACGTGAAAAAATGCCGCGTAAAGAACCGCGTACAAAGCAAATTGAAAAAAGAACACCAAGAAGGTTCCGAGTCTGAGTTTTTAAAAAAATTAAAAAAAAGTTGTATGATATATTCGGCACCATAGAGGTAGCAGTAAATAGGTTTAATGTTTTTTTTAATTCACAAACTTAGTGCACACGATGTTCTAAATTCAATTTACTTTATCCTCTAGCGAATAAAAACGGCTTTTCCACTCAGATATTGAAGATTAAAAATACTCTTTCCGAGATGGTGGGATGAAAATGTCTTTACCTCTTTGTTTGACGCACAGGTTTGTGCTGGTACATCTTGCCTGATGAAATCCTCTGCTGTAGGTTCCACCCCGTGGTCCTACTAGGCTGCTACCTGCCCCCCCCCTTCCCTATTTGGTTCGACTCGACCGTGAAGGGGTCATTTGAGATTTCTCTCTCTCAAGGGGCTGCCTTTTTAATTGACAAATTCATTAAACTTTTCACTAAACAGAAAACTTTTCCATTTCAGTGTAACTGTTGTTCTAATAATGTTTCTATCTAGCTTGTAGCGGTTAGACCGCCACATACAAAAAACTACGAAACAATAAGACATGACGTCACACAATTCCTACATCTCGCAGTTAGAGTTTACTGAGCGAATAACATAGATAAGACTATCCGAAATCAACATATGGGCAGTTGCCCGCCAGACACAACAACCCGTCTGGTTGGAGGATCCTCCCTTTTCTATGGTGGATGAGTGAACTTTACACCCTGTTCCTCATACCCCTAAAAGCTTAACTGGTCTTGAGATATCTGTGAGAATTTCTTTAGATATTTATATTTTTTGTGTTTTGATTGTTTTTATCAAATTACCAATCCTGTTAACGTTCCGGTAAAGCAATTCCCAATTGCTATAGTGGTCCTCCACTCCCTTTCCTTGATTGGGTTACTCATCAGACATTCTAATTCTATGATCAATTTTGAAGCATCCAGTAGTAGTAAATGCAACAGTAATGATATCAAATATATTATACATAGGTCATTCTTCTTTTAATACTTTATATTACATTAAAAACTTTTTAAGTAAAACATTTAGGTTTGGAGCTGGACGGGATTCCCAAGGCCATTATGATTTAGTCGGTCTAAAATGAACTTTATTTACACTTTCAGAAAGTTGATGTTTGCCTAATATTTTAAAGTTAATATAAAGGAGGTTTCCAGTTGAAGTCTAAATATTATTCTCGTGCGAAACTTAAACTTTCTTGATAATGCCTTTCTGGTAAAAACGGCTTTAAGTTGGTCTCCGGTGGTGCAAGCCTTCGGCGTGCACGGCAGACGGCTCTTATTGACGTGTAATCATTCAGAAAAATATCTCGTTGGTATGAAGCTGTATTCATAATATAACGCCGCTGATCTTCGATAATAAGACTCAGTATTTCTCTAGAACAAAGAATAGGTAACATTGTAATTTTATTCACATAATAATTATTTAAGCGAATTAAACCTCATAATGAATTTAAAACTTTATTTAATAAGGCATCTGCTGAATAAAAGAATTAACTATACCTTTTATTTAGATTTATGTTTAGTAAAATATGAAATATTTAAATGATAATTGATAATAACACTCACACTTAGTCCGGATTCATTAGATATTTGTGTAAATATCCACTTTTACGCAGCGCAAAAATATTTGATCTCGCTTCAATATTTACGTTTGACTGTATTTTGAAAATAATAACCACAACACTAGTAACACAACGCTAATAGATTTAAATACTCGTCACCAACAATAACCACGAACTAACAAAATTCTATTAAGATGTAAATACTCGTAACAAACAGGATCTGTATAGCACGGAGTGGGAGTATTCAAAATGTTAGGGATCAAGAAAGGAAAGGCTCTTATTCTTGCCCTGGTTTTACCCTCGTTTGGTCCAAACCCACCTTAACTCAGTCATTCATCACACACCCACACCACACACCACACACATATACAATACACTACTAATTCAATGCATCTAAATGTAGGTATATTTATGTTCAGTTGAATTTATTGTTTTGGAACAACATTTGATTATTGTCGCCAAAGATCTTACCAACCGATGTTACGTATGTGCCCACCTATAGTACATCTACTTTATGTTATAAAGCTGTAAGACGAAGGAGACTAGTCTCCACGACACAGGGAATCCTAGTGTGGAGGCTAGAGCTATTTTTTTAATTTGTACCGTTTTCTAGAACAATAAAGTTTTTATTTTTATTATTATTATAGCTCACAGAAATCGAAATGATTAGTAGGTAGACCAGAAAAAACGAAGTAAAGTATTTTATGGGCCACCTGCTAAAATTATTTATGTGAACAAGATGAATGAAACATAAAACGAATGATTATTATCGATCTACTGCTAAATATTAAATATTAAAAACTAAACGAAATATTAAAAAGAAACAGTGAACTATAAATAGTTATTATTAGAAAAAAATATAAATTATCCGCAGGTGAGATTCGAACCGTCGGTTCGCTGAAAACACACATAATATCAAAGCACGTAACCATTGAGCTAGCATGTCATACATTTTGCTGGTTGAAATTATGAACTACTATGACTTGTAAACCAAGTGAGTGTGTGTGCGTGTATAGTAGTAGAACAACTTATAGAAGATGGTCGTAAGTCAAGTCGAACCATCAGTCAATCACTTTGAGAAATGGCGTAGCGACTTATGATCGCTACTGTACCTATGGAGAAGAACGGGTAAGAAACTCCAAGGACACTCTTTTAAATAAAAATTTGGTTACAAAATATTGGTTACATCATTCATGTTGAAATTATACATGTGAGAACGATGCAAAACATCAAAGCGTCCATAATAAAATTCAAAAATAAAATAAGCCATGGCAGCTATGAGATGACCAGTCTCAACTGACGGCGCCCGTTCACGAACATGACGCATGGATTAGCACCATTCAGCTCAACCATTTTGAACGGAGCTAAATGATCCAACACACACGCCACCGTCAGCGAGACATTAGAGTGAGCATGACATACTCTCAGCCGCCAGGGCACATTCAAGTCAATCAAAGACATACCCAGTACCTAAATGGTAGCTTTATAGTCGGTACATAGTACTCACACATGTGCTATGCAATTATACAATGCTAAGAGATTGAATTTGTAGCGGTTACACCGCGACATACAAACTATGCAGCAAAGACATGACGTCACACAATTCCTGCATCTCGCAGTTAGAGTTTACTGAGCGAATAACATAGATAAAACTATCCGAAATCAACATATGGGCAGTTGCCCGCCAGACATAACAACCGTCTGGTTGGAGGATCCTCCCTTTTCTATGGTGGATGAGTGAACTTTACACCCTGTTCCTCATACCCCTAAATTGGTGACCCCGAGATTGAATGTCAACGCAGCCTTCGTGCAACTACTTCAGCGTGACGTCATCATCATCACTCCCGCAAGCTTTCGTGAGGCGAGTCACACAGCCAGGCAGCACCCACGGCTTCAACGGGTATCCTGACCACCAGCATGCAGCGAACGCGCATTCCTGGTCATCACCCTCAGCCTCATCAGCAACCTTGGCACAGCACCTGCACTTCCGGCCGGTCTCACAAGCAGAGCCTATTCTACCCTCTCCTGGTCGACGCAAGCAGTCAGCCACAACCCGGCGCTGTACCACAACCGACTCACTGGATGACGACGCAGCACCACCCCGACTCACTGGGGAATAACCGCAGACAGTTCCGACTCACCGTGAACTATGCGGCACCCGGTTCCGACTCACTGGAACCACAGCTGGCACTGTGAAGCATCGCAAGATCCAAGACTCAGCCCACTATCGACCTTCGGTCTCCGGAGGGGAGTGATGTAGCGGTTACACCGCGACATACAAACTATGCAGCAAAGACATGACGTCACACAATTCCTGCATCTCGCAGTTAGAGTTTACCAAGCGAAAAACATAGATAAGACTATCCGAAATCAACATATTATGGGCAGTTGCCCGCCAGACATAACAACCCGTCTGGTTGGAGGATCCTCCCTTTTCTATGGTGGATGAGTGAACTTTACAATGTAAAGATAGTTTTTAAAATCTTCCGCATGCAATCATCCTTATACAATGCAAAGATAGTTTTTAAAATCTTCCGCAGCTCCTACAGTATTTTCAGATGCTATACAATTAGTTAATGCGCCCTTGTGGAGCAGGACCAGCGTTGAGCCAAGCATTTTTATCAGCGATGTAATCCCCCAACTTATAATATGCTTGGCTGCATAGTGTGCGTTTAATATAAGATTTAAATTTCGTTTCATTTAGTTGAAGTATGTGGGGAGTTATTTTATTGTAACATTTTAAACAGTAGCCCATGAATGATGAGTCTACTTTAGCCAGCCTGAAACCCGGTTGAACTAATTGGTCCCTATTCCGACTAACTAACTAACTAACAGAATCGACTAAACTTACTAATCATCGTAGATTTAATAATTAATATTATAAAATAGCCCACATTTATGTTGCAGACTGACCCTCTCGTAAATAGGTATACATATTTAAAAAGTAGGACTCACCGATTATTTTATAGTAATACCTTTATAAAATATGTTAAAGAACGTATAATATTAATTTTCCTGCTTGGCCTAACCGATACTTAAACACAAAAACATAACGTTATATATATAATATAATTAATAATAAAGCGCCTGCACGAAACGTAGCTGCAACTTTTTACTGGAAGTATTTTTGCTCGTTAAATTATTCAGGCGTAGAAAATGTCAAAAATGAAAAATTCATTTTGTAAAGAAACTGCTAAGATCTCCGTCACCCACTGTTGATTTTTGGAGGTACTAAATCAGGTACTAAATACTGGTTTGATCAGAATGATGTAATTCGTTGTAGTTTTGGATTACAAGCTTGGTCTCGTCATTATGACGCATCATAATGGCGGGACCAGTTTTATCGTGAAATTCCATTTATACCGCGTAGGTACAATTTTTTTCAGAACTGGTACAAAATAGCACTAAATGGGTACTAAATATACGTGGTAGAATCTTTCAATTACAAGAGTTGGTCCCGTCATTATGATGTTTATCAAATTTGCCCTCTGTTGGTTGTAACGAAGTGAAACACTCAAGTTTACCTGACGGGTTGTGGTAAAAGTAGTTGGCTTTTTTATAGATTGGCCTGTTCTTTGGCAAGCTTGTAAGACTCTCTATCTTTTTAGATAGGTTGTTACCATAAAGGTATAATAGAGTGTTGTTACCATATAGGTGATCATCTCTTTCTAATTCTTTGACAATATTTAAGCAATTTTTGTCCCGGACAGGGAAAATATAAATAAGCTTTTTCGAGATTTGTTTGTGTTAACATCCTTCCAGCAACACTGAGCGGGGAGATCTCTATCATTATTGTTGTTATTGATTAACATTGATAATGTCCCTTCTTCAAAATTGTGTTTCAAATACGGGCTAAGTAGTTGTTTAGTGCTCTTTTATATGCATAATTATTAATGCATCAAATCCCATAATGCTTGCAGCACTTCCAGGGATAGAATATAAGTAGGTTCAGTGTCTAGCACATGTGCTGGGTCAGGCTCAGGTACAGCGTCAGTTACAGTCATGGCTGTATTAGTGTTATCCGGGTTTTTGTCAAATGGAACCGATGTTTCGACACTGTCATCAAGTACCTACCTAGTTCCATAACTAGTTCATTGGTTCATCATTTTTGAGGTCTGCAAAAAATATAGAATTTACCCTGATAATGCACCATAATAATTATACATACGTAAGCGTAGCCTCTCGGCCTTCACATTGAAATTTAATAAGTAAATTATAAAACTCGTGCGTTCATCTCGTAAACGTCCCGAATTATTGTATATAAGCCTTGTGAAACACATTTTACTGTATAAAACGTTTAAAACAATGATAAAACTCAAGCGTTTATCTCGTAAACGCCCCGAATTATTTGTTCGCGTCAATGCATCTCGTACATCACCCGCGTGGTACAATAATTATTGTATATAAGTCTTCTGAAACACGTTTTAGGTACTGTATAAAACGTTTAAAACAATGATAAAAGTCAAGCGTTTATCTCGTAAACGCCCCTAATTATTTGTTCGCGTCAATGCATCTCGTACACTACCCGCGTGTGAAACACATTCTACTGTATAAAACGTTTACTTAAAACAATTGTTTTATCTGGTGAAGAAAAAATGGACGAGTCTGATGACTTTGATGAATCGGTGTTGTACCGGTGTCGTATCATGTACTTAATCTTCGGATTTTTTGAAGATAATATTCCTTTTCATGTTTTCATTTCGGCATGATAACTTATGCCAACTTTAAACACACTTTAAACTAGTTTTAAACACTTTAATTAATATTCTTTGGGAATAACAGCGTACTGGTTGCCGCGCAAACGTAATGAATGACAGATGACGTATAGAGCAGTATATAATAGCTACACTTGTGCGTTTAGTTTTTGCTTTCAGTTCTAAATATGCGATTGGTTGACGACTTGCGTAACGGAAGCTGCATTGTAAATATTGTATCGACAACGAAGCCAGAAGTATAATAGCGATTGAAATCTTACATGTTTTACGCGCAGATATATTGAACTTACCACCAGCACTCCGAGCGGAAAGACGTTTTCACGTCAAAAATAAAACAGAGTGCGCTGTCGACAAATTCTACTCTCCCTTCGTCTTACAAATTTTCGATCAGGTCACGTGTCGTGTGACGCCTGACGCGTGTTTAACATTTTTTACCCATCCCAAAAAAAGTGCACAACGTCGCTAAAGAAGTTTTCACTTCAAAAATTCGCGTGCTATCTTGACGGATTCCCCTTGAGGCTCAGTTAGAGTCTGGGATTCGTCGAGCTATTCTGGGACATGTACCTAACACTACTAACGCGAGCATATTGTTTTCAGCAATATCGAGCGTTCAGAGGTTCGGACCTTGCGACAGAGAAGAAATGAAACGAGAGCTTTACACTGAAGACACGGCGATCTCTATTATGGAAAAAAAACAGTCAAGAATACGACATAACGTAAGTTCTTACCCCGCGGCTACGAGCTTCACCCTCATGATAACGAACCCTCTTGTGACTAAGTAGAAAACAAATTAAGAGGGTTTACGTCGTACGGCTTTTGTACAATCTTTCAAGCCCTTATTTTTCGAAATGACAAAACCGATTTTAATGAAACTTCATACGCATATGTAGGATACAAATTTCTAAAAACTTAGTTAAGAACATTTTCGAATAATTGTGTATCAGCCAAATTAGACCGTTTTTTTTTTATAGAAACAGAGATTTCCAGTTATCTGCTTTTAAATAAGTTATTTTTTAAATGTTCTTAACTAAATTTTTAGACCTTTGTATCCTGCATATGCGTATGAAGTTTCATTAAAATCGGTTTAGTCATTTCGAAAAATAAGTGCTTGAAAGTTTGTATGAAATGCCGTAAACCCTCAGGCAAAAGCGTCAGGGTGGCCCGCAAAATTTTGCAATTTGCAGGTCAGTGTCAGGTTGTATGTTGATCTAAATAGTTTGGAAAATCCAAAAGTGCACGCCTCATAACTCATTCATAAACGAAAAAGAAATTCAAAACATAGTTTCTAACAAAAATGTACAATTTATCACTTTTCATGAAGATGTTTTGACTGCGTTTTTACCCATCAATATGGGTAAAACTTCTAATCTCGCAATCCTTACGTAATGTCAAAGACATTTACAAAGATATTTACTTGGCGGTTGCTAGGCAACTTACGGACGTCAAGTCAAAGGTTGGAAATATTTAGTTATAGATATTATATTTTAGTTAGTATTTTATTAATTATAATTAAACTACTTTGAATAAAAGATCTATTTTCAATAGGGTTCTTTCTATGGCTGAAACGAATGTATAAAAAAAAATTTGACTCAATTAATTGATTTTATCGCAAGCTACAATGTTTTCAGGGTTCATAAATTGACGGACAGGAATTTTTTCAACTATTTTGATGCTTTTTCCATTTCGGCTGCATTAAATCAATTGTTAAAAAGTACAGTATTAATCTCCATTTAATCATCTATACAATGGTATATAAATTAAGTAGGTTCTGTGTACTAGCAGGAGTGTAACAATAAAAACAGTTGCAGAAATGGGGCAAAAAAAATTTTTCGATCGTAGAGCACACTCATTAGAGTGTGCTCTACGTTCGAAAATTTTTTTTTGTCCCATTTCTGCAACTGTTTCGCATTATGGGTCATGCAATATGATTCGCGGCCGTATCAAATGTTTATTTATAGAATTATAATCATAGAAATCATCAATACAAGTGCATGTAATCCCATTGAATGACTATTTCATGAAATCATGACATTTGGGGACTATGATTATTCTATCTTAGATAAGATAAGATAAGGTCTTTATTTGCCTTAAACATGGTATAAAGTTGTTACAGTCTGGTTTTGATATAATGTTCACATGTTTAGCTCTACAAAATATTGTATCAATTGCATGTAAAATAATTAACAATGAGTTGGGTAAACTACATAAAGAATGTCGCAGATTAATATTGTTAATACAATAATAGTAATTAAAATTATACATAACAAACATTTTCAGTATTACTTGTACAGTAGCGGTCGTAAGTCGATAGGCCATTTCTCAGAGTAATCGACTGACGGTTCGGTTTGACTTACGACCTTCTTCTATAAGTTGTTCCACTACTATACACTCACACACACTCACTTGGTTTACAACTCATAGTAGTTCATAATTTCAACCAGCAAAATGTATGACATGCTAGCTCAATGGTTAACGTGCTTTGATTAAATTGTGTTCTCAGTGAGCCGACGGTTCGAGTCACACCTGCGGTTATTTTTTTTTTTTTTATAATAACTGTTTATAGTTCACTATTTCTTTTTAATATTTGATATTTAGTAGTAGATCGATATTAATCATTCATTTTTTGTTTCATTCGTCTTGTTCACATAAATAATAAAGTTTAGTAGGTAGCCCATAAAAAACTTTACTTCGTTTTTTCTGGTTTACCTACTAATCATTTCGATTTCTGTGAGGTATACAGATCCTGTTTGTTACGAGTATTAACATCTTTGTTGGTTCGTGGTTATTGTTGGTGACGAGTATTTAAATCTATTAGCGTTGTGTTACTAGTGTTGTGGTTATTATTTTCAAAATGCAGTCAAACGTAAATATTGAAGCGAGATCAAATACTTTTGCGCTGCGTTAAAGTGGATATTTACACAAATATCTAATGAATCCGGACTAAGTGTGAGTGTTATTATCAATTATCATTTAAATATTTCATATTTTATTAAACATAAATCTAAATCAAAGGTATTGTTAATCCTTTTATTCAGAAGATGCCTTATTTAATAAAGTTTTAAATTCATTATGAGGTTTAATTCACTTAAATAATTATTATGTGAATTAAATTACAATGTTACCTATTCTTTGTTCTAGAGAAATACTGAGTCTTATTATCGAAGAGCAGCGGCGTTATATTATGAATACGGCTTCATATCAACGAGATATTTTTCTGAATGATTACACGTCAATAAGAACTGTCTGCCGTGCACGCCGAAGGCTTGCACCACCGGAGACCAACTAAAAGCCGTTTTTACCAGAAAGGCATTATCAAGAAAGTTTAAGTTTCGCACGAGAATAATATTTAGACTTCAACTGGAAACCTCCTTTATATTAACTTTAAAATATTAGGCAACAGGTAACATCAACTTTCTGAAAGTGTAAATAAAGTTCATTTTAGACCGACTAATACTGTTGAAAAAGTTATAAAACATTTGAAGTTGTAGCGTAAACTGAACCTTATGTGTAGACATTACAGTTGTTTTTCCTAAAAGTCGTGTTTGTTTACAGGTTTTGCAAATGCAGATTAGATGTTTGGTTTTAATTATTAGACGGTGTAACTAAATATTTAGAAATATTAACATGTCCGTAATTATTTAATGATCTTAAATTGAGGTTTAGTTTCAATCTTCTTTTCGTCAAGAAAATGAAAACTTAAGCTATATAACCTCAATATAACATTCATTGTGACGTTACATAAAAAACATGCATAAAGTCAACAATTTAATTTGTGTTAAGTATTAGAATATCCTTTCCTTATGTTAAATTAAAGAACGCACAAATAAAACAGTCAAAAGAACTAAGAAAAATATCAAACTAAATGTACAAAATACGTTAACGGAAAACCCCACCACTGTCGCAAACGCCTTCAACGACTTCTTTAAGTCAGTTGGAGGAAAGTCCACCAATCAAACCGGTCGACCAGTTATTACAAAAAATGATAACTCTATATTTGTCAAACCTGTCTATGAAACAACCTGCCTATGAAATACTCACAATTATAAGAAACCTTAAAAACAAGAGAAGCCATGGTTATGATGAACTCCCACCCTCACTAATAAAAAAATGCGCAAAGGAACTAGCCCCACCACTTGCGTCTTTAATAAACCAATCCTTCACTGAAGGAACCGTCCCCAATTTACTAAAGATCTCAGTAATCAAACCAATTCACAAAAAAGATTCTCAGACTGACTGCAATAATTATCGCCCCATAGCCCTTTTGCCTACCTTTTCAAAAATTTTAGAAACCGCTATGTCGACTCGCCTGTATTCTTTCTGCGAAAGATTTAACATATTTAACGATAGCCAAAACGGATTCAGAAAGAATAGATCAACAACCAATGCAGTTTATAGATATATACAACAGGTCTTAAATATTATAAATGAAAAGAAATACGCTATAGGCATTTTCCTAGACATGAGTAAAGCATACGACAGAATTCAATATAACATCCTCTTAAATAAATTGGACGGAATAGGTGTACGTGGCATTGCTCATAAATGGTTCAAGTCTTACCTCGAAAACCGTTCACAATATGTCGAAGTTGAGCACTACAACCATAGTACTGGAGAAATCACGAATGTTAAATCTGAAACAACTAATATAAATAAATCAATCCCACAAGGTAGCGTACTCGGATGCATATTATTTCTTATCTACATCAACGACCTCCCCAAAATAATAGATGCTGTAAGCGTCTTATTCGCAGATGACATTTCAGTTGTGTTACCCTGCACAAATAACCTGACCCTTAAAAATGACATCGATCGATACTTATCTGACATATCTGCTTGGTTAAACGAACATAACCTTGAACTAAATTTCGCTAAAACAAAATTAATGCAATTTAGACCTTATCAAAAACGACCTCTCGAAATAAATTTTACCTACAACAACACTAAATTAGACTGCGTTGACAATTTCAAATTATTGGGCCTTAATATTGACACAAACTTAAATTGGAAATCTCACATAGCACACATAAGTAAAAAAATCTCAAGATTCTCATACGCTTTATCGGAATTGAAAAGATCTACAGATTTCAAATCTGCTAAAGCAGCATATAACGCATACGCTCATTCTTGGCTCCGTTACGGTGTAATACTTTGGGGTAATAGTACGAATGCAGATAAGCTATTCAAGTTACAAAAAAGATGTATACGTATCTTGACGAATATAGGCGGTATGGACAGCTGTAGACCACATTTTACAGAACACAATATCCTCACACTCACATGTCTGTATATCTTTGAATTATGTTTATTTGTCAGAAAAAATATAACACTTTTCCCCTTAAATAAAGATCATTATACCCAGCCACGATACTTGCGACACCAAAACGATCTAGCATTACCGGTTTCAAAACTATCCATTTTCCACTCAGGCCCGTATGTAATGTGCATCAAGACTTATAATAAATTACCAAAGTCTTTAAAAGACATAAAAAGTAACAGTTTATTTAAAACAAAATTGTTCACTTATTTGAACCAGAAGTGCTACTACACATTGCAAGAGTTTTTTGACGAAAAAAAAAAAACTAAAATAAATTGTTAAATAACGTCTAAAATAAATGGTTAAATAACGTATAAAATAAATTGTTAACCAAGCTGCTTTTAGCTGACCATTGACCATTGTTTAATTTATATTTAATTTATTTGAATTAATTAATTTTATTTTGATTTCACTTATTCTTATTCTTTAGTACTCACAATTATAAAAATTCGACAGCCTATGCATGACTTTTGTAAAACACATGACACATGATGAAAAATTAAATGTATTGTAATGTAATCTATTAATTTTGTTTTGTTTTGTTTTGCAGTGCCCTTACAGGGTGCATGTTTGAAACTTTTACTCTTATTCCAACCTCTGTACAACATGTTTGCAATAAACTGATTTGATTTGATTTGATTTGATTTATTATGAATTGATTAAGTGGGTACCCACTAACAAAAAATCTTTTAAGAACGGTTACAAGAGAACTTATTTTATCTAGGTAGTAATGTGACGTCACAATTCTCATAAAAGTTTGTTAATTTTATAAATGGTTTTTTTTATTTCCACCTTTCAGCACCGACAAGATAAATAAAAATTCACATAAATAGTTAACCCTAAACCTTCAAAACAAACCACATTTCAATAATGGACGCGCAGTTCGAGGTACCGGGTCAAAAATGCCCAATAACCTTTATCTAACGCCATTTTTAGATTATCCAGAAATCGATTGTAAGTAACTTGGGGATCGTCTGTGATAATAAATGAATTAAAAATATTTTGTAAATAATCGGTATACTTCTTCCAATCAACATTTTTGAAGTTTTTCTTTTTGAAAATGGACCTGTCAGAGTTTAAAGTAGTAGAAATTTTGATGACAATATGATCACTATTTAATGTTTCACTAGTCACCCTCCAGTGAAATCTTAATGATATGTCTGACGTCACCATAGTTATGTTGGGGGAAGATTGTCTCAAGCTACCACTCACTATTTGTAGACGCGTTGGGCTACCATCATTCAAGATAACATAATCGTAATCAATCACGGAATCCAGAATCTGATTGCCCCTCTCGTCTGTCTTGTGCGACCAATTTGTGTGATGACCATTAAAATCCCCCAAGATCATGGTCTTCCCGCTACCAAGTGAAAATAAATAATCCCAGATTCTTTGATTTGTGTGAAGATCTGGCAGGCAATAAATAGCAATAATGTTTTGTATTTCATCACAGTTGAACCATTTTATTTTAACCATTTCTAGACCCGAGTTGTTATTCGTCAAAGGGATGAGCACTGCCTGAATTGACTTGTGTATCACAACAGCTACTCCGCCATAAGAAAGGTCCCTGTCCTCAATATTGTAGTTACTAATATTTATGGGTGTATCCCGATCAAGCCACGTTTCACAAATTGCAGCTACATGTATATGTTCCCGATTTAATAACTGTTCAAATAATTTTAGTTTAGGCTTGAGACTGCGAGCATTCCATTGAATCACGTTTAAATCAATACTAGTTTTCATTTTGTTAACCATTATCACCCAAAAACATTTTAATAATCATGGATAAGTCTGGCATAAGGTTAGTAAAAAATGTGGTAAACCAGCTTGTACATATCTTAATCATAGCTTTGAGACTAGCGACTAGGATGTCTTTTCTTTCCCTAATAAAGTCCTTAATCTTTCGTATAACTTCACTAAATGACCATGATTTCCAATGTGTCTGATGCATATTTTCTGACTGAGACGACGGACCAGGCAAGCCTTCTGCCGATTTTTCTGAATCCGAGGTCTCAATTTCTGCCATCACATTAGTTGCTATTTGATAAGGTACTTTCTTCTTCTTATTACTTTTCTTTTTGTTTTTTACTTTGTCAGAAATTGCAGGATTATTACCATCGACTGTTTCAATATTAACTTCTTGAAAAGAAGCTACTGAATCTTGCTTGCCTTTTTGAGCTGTCTGAATAAGAGCACTTCTACATTGAAAGATCGGGCTTGGAGCTCGTTGAACTTCTTGTGTGAGGAGTGAGGGGAAACAGAATATTTTGAAAGGGCTGATTGATACGTGCAATTGTGTTCTGACCTCAATTCTCTAATGCGCTTCTCTTTTTTATACACAGGGCACTGTTTCGACATAGCCTCGTGATTGCCTGAACAATTAGCACATTTAAAATCTGTTGTATCACAAGTATCATGGTAGCTACAGCACTTTGGACACAATGCTTTAATTGCCGGGCACATTTTAGCTATATGCCCAAATCTCCAGCACTTAGAACACTGCGTCACAGGAAACGTATAAGGTTCTACTCTTATTCTCAGTTCAAATAACAGTATGTGTGTAGGTAAGAAAGAACCTTTAAAACCAATTCTAAAGGTTTCACTTTGAACCCATTCTCCTCCATCTTTTTTATTGAGTCGTTTAGCTGTTACAACTTCTTTTTCAGAGTAAATATGTTCTATAAGTTCCTCTTCAGATAAGCCTAATTCGATATCTCTAATAATGCCGTACGATATACCAACCTCCCAAGAATTTTGTATTCGCCACCCAAGGTCACTAAATACCGGACAACACATTTTATCTGCACTGCGTTGGTTACTAAACGTAACCAGCAATTTGTATGGATATACATATATATTTTATTTTGTCAATGTCCATCATCTCATTTTGTTTTAATAATTTTGCAAGTGCAAATTGTTTGGGAATCTTTTCCTTAGAGGTTATGGTGACTTGTATTTGTGATTCTACAGACACAGCCTTGTTATGTTTTGCCTTCTTCTTAGCATTCTTTTCTACAGTTTACCAACCTTCTTCATTATTCTCGGGTCTGGGTCGTTTTCCCTCCGATGTTATTATATTCATTTCTATTTCGCTATTGAGTTGTGTTTGGTCATCTAATGTATCAGTGTTTCTATTTACATCATAATTCTCATCGTGATTTTGATCGTTATCCATTAACCACAAAGTTCATAATTGCGTTACAGCACACGCGACGCGATACCGGCCGGCGCGAGCGCAGGCCGATAGCTAAACAGGTTTTTTGTTTATCACCAATTAAGAAAAGACGCGTACGGATCGCACTGAGTGTGATTACGAACTGCTTAATGTGGTTGTCACAAATGTACTGAAAGTGGGCTAGATAACTAGGGAAAGTGGGAGAGTTAAGAAAAGAAAACAAGGTGGTTAGCGCCCTTTGCTCTCTGCGCTGGCGTATGGGCAGCCACTTTAGAAGCGACCGATGCGCAGACACATGATCATATTTACGCAGATTGAAACAAATCGAATGCAGTTATTCAGAAGACGGTCAAGTTTGTCGAGGAGATCTGCATTCAGGTCGTAGTAGCACTCATCACCATAATCGATTATAGGGAAAACTAAGGTCTGCACAAGCATTGTCTTCGCACTTGTTGGTAGTAGATTTTTCAGTCGGTACAAAGCCCGCAGCGTTCCAGTAACCTTTTGACTGACCCTAGCGATTTGAGTACGCCAGTTTAGAGTATTATCAATGTGTAAGCCTAGGTCCTTTACATCAGTACTAAATGGGACGACCGTACCATTGAAGAGAACTGGTAGCAAGGTTGTACCAGCCACCTTACTTATACTCCGAGAACTTCCGATGATGATCGCCTGACACTTATTAGGATTTACTGCTACGCCAAATTGATCAGACCAAGTTTTTACGGCTATATGGTCCCTATTTTGCCGATAGCGTCAGGTATTTCTTCAACCCTCCCTTGACAATACAACTGCAAGTCATCTGCATACAGATGATACGCACACTGAAGCTCGGAAGTTATAAGATTGATAAATATAGAAAACAGAAGAGGAGAAAGAATACCGCCTTGTGGAACGCCAGTTTCCAAATCACACCAGCATGATGAAGAATCCTCATCATGAACGGCCTGCTGACGTTCCTGAAGGTAAGAGGAGAACCATTCCAGTGCCTCGGGAGAGACCATAACATGCGACAGAATGGCAAACAGGATATCGTGACTGACGGTATTAAAGGCATTCGAGAAATCGACCAACACTAGTGCAGTAACTTTGGTGTCTTCCAGTCCTGCCCTTATATCGCCAGTCACTTTAAGCAGGGCGGAAACAGTGCTATGCCCGGGCCTAAATCCAGATTGAAGAGGGCCAATGAGTAAGTTACGGTGAACAAAATTGGAAAATTGTTTGTGGACGCAGGCCTCGAGCACTTTGGAAAGGAAGGGAAGGATAGAAATGGGGCGAAAGTGGCTAGGAAGAGAGGGATTAGAAACCTTAGGTAGTGGACGAACATAGGCTTTGCGCCATAAGGAAGGGAATACACCGATGTATAAGGAAAAATATCTTCTCTTATATAATGTGGGTAATCGCGGGTAGGAGATGATCCAGGATATGAATTATCATACCACGGGTGATATTGTCACATCCTACCGCTTTTGATTTAATGGACAGAATGATTTTTTTGATCTCTCCCGGTTCAACTGGGACGAAACTGAAAGGATTTATATGGGGACGCGTTAGACCAGAAACTAGGGACAGAGTTTGTTGTTTGGTTAGACGATCCATGGTAGAAACAGTGGAGAAATGACGGTTGAGATCGTCTAAGTCAATTGAATTAGGAAGGTCTAAATTTCGCGGTTTGCCGATACCAAGAGTTCCAAGAAATTTCCAAATATCGGCAGAAGAGGAAGAATCAATAGAATCTAGAATGTGGCGGCGTTTAGCATTGCGTATCATCTGATTACATCTGTTTCTTGCAGTTTTGAAAAGCGTCCAATTCTCATCAGTACGATCCCTTTTAAATTTACGGAACGCGCGGTCCCTACGTCGCAATGCCATCTGTATAACTCTATTCATTCATGGTTCAGGTGGGCGTTTTAATTTCACTTTTTTGACGGGAGCATGGATGTCATAAAGTTTGACTACAACGTCATTGAAGATTGCAACCTTGTCGTCAACTGACGTGGCTTCCGTCATAGGACCCCAATCGACCACAGACGCATCTTCCTTGAGTTTCTCTTCATCCATCCGCGCAAAAGAATGCCTGTACAGAACCTTGGGTTTGGGTTTGGGAGCTTCAGGATATATGACAGGTAAATCATGTCGTGATAAGAAAAGCCAGGAGCGTCATGCTGACCATGGGAGGAAACGAGGGAAGGGTTCGAGGTGAGGATCAGGTCGAGCCAGGTGTCATCGCTGACAATGTTATGATGAGTAGGTTGGAGCGGCAGAACGTGTAGACTAGCCGACTCGATGAGATGGAGAAGTTTTCTGGATCGAGGGGAGTTGAGGGCAAGGAGGTTTGTGTTGAAATCACCCATGATGATGTGAAGTGCATACTCCGAACCCAAAGATTTAAGTACTGATTCAAATTCAGTGAAGTAATCAACAGTGGGAGGACAGTAAACAACACCAATAATAGAATTTAACACCTTTGAAACAGACTTCAAGGAAAATAAACTCAGCAGAAACAGAATAGTGTGAAGAGGAAGTAGCAAGTATTTTGTATGGAATGTCACTGCGAAGGTATATGGCAACACCAACCCCTCCTTTATCAGTTCGATCATTTCGTATCAGAACAAAACCAGTGAGAGGGTACATGGTGGACAGGAGATGCGGTTTGAGCCAAGTTTTGGAGATCAGGATGGCATGAACGTTGCTGTTATTAACCGCTAAAGACTCGCGACGCCAGCGCCACGCGCGTGCGAAAATCCAGCGGGGCCCGCTGAACTACCCACCGGCGCAGCGGAGATAAGAGCTCGCTAACATAAACAAATACTGAGATCTTTTTGTTACGTAAATAGTCTTATCGTTAATGGTTTTGGGTTCCTGATTAGACAAAGGATTTTTTATAATACTTAGAATCTTTGTAAGCGAACGCTAGTATTGATAAATAAACATTCTTATCAGATTCTTATAAGAAATTCCTTTGTTCACTGTTTTGATTATTTATAATAAAACTACTGGTTCGATTCACATGAAACTTCGCAGGACACATTATGAATACATATACTATCGGTCAAAACCATTTTTTACGAACAAACACAATAAATAAAAACACCAATAATTAAAAAAGTTCAATAATAGGTATCCGTATCATTACGTAACATTACTTAGTTGATAAAAAATATTGAACTCCTATTTTTTTCTGAAAAATGGCATATATAGTATGCAATAACTAATAAATAATATAAAATAAATGACTTACCAGCGATTACATGCACAAAACACACACAAAACTCAAAATTTCACATCAACACGTTTTTTCTCTACCGAGTTTGTTTACATTTTTTGATGGGTCCGTAATAGGTAATTACGATGTTATTTTGTGCAAATTTTATCTATATACGATGACGACATTACTTAATTATTGAAATAACACCATTTCCCGTCGATTTACACTTAAAAAACAATAAAAAATTAATAAATAGAACGCGGAGTGCAGTGCACGGCACGCATGCGCGGACGCCATTTTGCCGTACCAAAAATGTTCAATTTTTACTTTTTTTTAGAGTTGTTTCTGCATATTTTGACGTTTTAGTCGATTTATTTGACAGGTATATTATCCTACCATAAATTAAAGCAAAGAACAGACTAGATCTGCCCATACATAGAGTAAAATCGGCCGTTGCATCGATGCCTATAGACTGACGCAGTACTGCCTCGTCGCGTCGGGGCTTTACGGTTTTGGTACAGTGTGCCAGTGCGCGTGTCAGATCTGGCGTCGCGAGTCTTTAGCGGTTAAAGACGTTGTGACGGTACCTAAATTACCCTAGGCTGATAAAATTTTCGTTTTTCCTAATTATGTTAATTATGTTAGTGTTTAGATCGGTTCCCCCTTTTGGGGGAAAGGTAGCACCCCACCACCGTACTACCTTGTAGAGCTCGACTCCAGACTGGGCACTCTCCCACCGATATAAGAAAGAGAAAAGTTCCTAAAACTACTGTACCTCGCCCCGACTTATAAAAGCTAGGGGACGAGGATTGGATAAAAGGAAGTTAATATTGGGAACACACAGTTAGTAAACATAAGTATTATAACATTATTATAATATGAAGCTAATAAGACAAGAGGGTATGCAAAAGTATGTGGTATAATATTATTGAGTATCATAAATGTTAGAATGCCGACATCTCCTCCACTCGCAGTTGCGCACCAATATCTGTAATACAGCTTTGTTAAGGTGGAGGGGTTAAGGGATCGTTACGCTTGCGCTTCAAATCATTATTTATAGCTACGTTAATTTGTCTGTTTACAATGTTCCCACTTCACTGAGACCGGAAACCGTATTACAACGTTTGATTCATTCTACGTGACCTGTTAGACCTAACGCATAGAACCTCTGAGGAACTAATACGATTCTAACGGATCACGTTCCCGTTACAGTAGTATTTACTTATATCTTAAATATCGTGGAAAACAATTCTACAATTCTATAAAATATTACAATAATTAATTAATGCATAACTTTAACTAATATGATTTTACATAAATGTTTAGCTAAAATGGATATTAAACACACCTCAAGTAACGCCATCTAGTAGTATAAGATGACAGTCATATCCAACGTAAAAATGACTGTCATCATACCAACACAACAATAATTAATAGATCTACACTTCTAAAATCAATAACGTTGCTATCATAATATTAACTAAATTCTAACATTTGTTATTAAACTAGAGAAAGTGACTTGCAGTCACAACGTCGTACAGCACACTGTAGTGGCTTGGAACGCTTTGAGCGTTAATGTGACACACATTCACCAACCGACTAGACTGATCATTGAAATTATGTTGTAAAAAGTCACCAAGGGTGTCAGTGAAAGAGCAAAAGCTTTCATCGCTTGAAGAGGCAGTAGTGTAGCGGTTACACTGCAACATACAAACTACGCAGCAAAAACACATGACGTCACATAATTCCTGCATCGCGCAGTTAGAGTTTACCAACGAAAAACATAGATAAGACTATCCGAAATCAACTTACGGGCAGTTGCCCGCCAGACATAACACCCGTCTGGCCGGAGGATCCTCCCTTTTCAAATGAGGATGAGTGAACTTTACACACTGTTCCTCATACCCCTAAATTGGTGACCCCGACGTGATGAACGTCAAAGCCTTCGTGTAACTACTTCAGCGTGACGTCACTATCATCGTCACTCCCGCAAGCTTTCGTGGGGCGAGTCACACAGCCAGCCAGCACCCACAGCTTCAATGGGTATCCTGACCACCAGCATGCAGCGAACGCTTATTCCTGGTCATCACCCCCAGCCTCATCAGCAACCTTGGCACAGCACCTGCACTTCCGGCCGGTCTCACAAGCAGAGCCTATTCTACCCTCTCCTGGTCGACGCAAGCAGTCAGCCACAACCCAGCGCTGTACCACATCCGACTCACTGGATGACAACGCAGCGCCACCCCGACTCACTGGGGAATCACCGCAGACAGTTCCGACTCACCGTGAACTATGCGGCACTGTGAAGCATCGCAAGATCAAAGACTCAGCCCACTATCGACCTCCGGTCTCCGGAGGAGAGTGATGTAGCGGTTACACCGCAACATACGAACTACGCAGCAAAAAGACATGACGTCACATAATTCCTGCATCGCGCAGTTAGAGTTTACCAAGCGAAAAACATAGATAAGACTATCCGAAATCAACTTACGGGCAGTTGCCCGCCAGACATAACACCCGTCTGGCCGGAGGATCCTCCCTTTTCAAATGAGGATGAGTGAACTTTACACACTGTTCCTCATACCCCTAAAGTAGAATCGTTTGCAGAAAAGTAAGACTCATTGCCTGACATAAATATAAGAAGATAGTTAATATGTTGAAATATATATAAGGTGCAATAAAAATATCTGCCACGGCTTTAATGGGAGCTAGTATTGTGTTTAAAGATTACAATAGTGAAGAAATTTCGTACCCCGGCACAGTTAAATCAATTTTAGAAAATAAAGTAATTAAATAAACATTGACTCTACCCTGCATAACGTGGTTCACAAAATACGCGCGATGTGTCGCTTCGTCAATGAAAACTATTGCTATCTCTTTCCATCTGTTCTGTGAATGAAAACTCAAATCAGCTGACTAGTTCGTCAGTAACTAATCTAGTATGTACGCAATAATACGCAGGCAAACAAGTGTTTTAAAAGTGCAATTACTTACCAGCTACCGCATTCTTCCAAAAACTGACGTAAATATGATGATAAACTTCCCATCACACTTAAAACAGGCTTTGGACTGTCAAGTTAGTGTAAGAATTGCATTTTTTTTCTTATTATTTTTAAACAATAGGTACTTAGATTATTATCAAATAACGATCAATTGTAACTTGGCGTGTTTAAAAGTTAATCATCTTGGGGTTTATTTATAAACGTTGCTTAAAGTTAAGTAATGATTAGCGGCTGTTTAGCCATACATTTTTGACGTTTGAACGTCACTTAACTTTAAGCAAACTTTATAAATAAACCCCCTTATTTATAACAATTGCACCGTATTTACAGCTAATTCTCACTCCCTTCCTACTTATTTATTTATTTATTTATTTATTTATTTATTTATTTATTTATTTATTTATTTATTTATTTATTTATTTATTTATTTATTTATTTATTTATTTATTTATTTATTTATTTATTTATTTATTTATTTATTTATTTATTTATTTATTTATTTATTTATTTATTTATTTATTTATTTATTTATTTATTTATATCAATTGCTTGCTACACTTACAGTAAACACCAAAGCGCGCAGCAAGCCAACAACAACATCTAGCTAATAAACTTCATGCAAATATTTACCCTGCTCCCGACACCGGTGGAACACTATTTTTTATATTTTTAAGTGTTTTTTATATCTTTTTTTTAAAGAAATATTTAAACGTGTAAATAAATATGTATATAAATGAATAAACGACATAATAAATTCAAATCAATCAATAATCATAAAGTCAAGTGAATCAAATTAAATTAAACAATGACATTAATTTATCAGTAAATGAGTATGGCCGCCAAAAATTGTACATTTGGTGAAAAGTCTGTGTCCTTCTCTTAAATGTAAAAAAAAACATGTTTATTTTAATTTTTATGGTATGTTTTAAGTTGATTTGGTTAACAGAATTATGTAGAATATACATAATTTTTTGTCGAAGTATATTTCGGTTTTCGGAATATTCGGAGATTTAAAAAAAATTTACCTCTTTTCTCTTCCTTAGAAAATGCGTGTGTCCTACTACGACATGTCGCACATTGAAGTCAAAAATATGAACATAGTTGATAAGTAACCACTTAGATTTTGAAATGGTTAACTTTTCCTATAATTAATGATCTATGTTTTTAATTTTTTTTTTAAACAGATAACGTTTTTAAAGTATTAAAAACCATTTTTGAAAATGTGTCTCACTTTTCATTCCCGTGTATTACTTCACGTATGTTACTATATATATCTGTGAAACTAACGAAAATCCAAACGCTTTAAAACCAGTTTTGGGTCATGGCAACACCACACTACAGGTTGGCTACCCGCCGGAAAACAGGCTCCATTTCTTTTTGACTACAAGTGAACATCAAGTCGGTCGGAAAAAATGTCTCGGGAGATTTTCATACTTTTAAGAGCTGATAATTAAGACAAGATCACAAGTTTACTATATTATTTTAAATAGTACGTGTTGCTAGACTATTTGATTACCAAATAACGCTGTACGGTGCCTTATAACTTCAAAACTCACATCAATATAATATTTTTTCGCAATGTCCACAGTGTTTTTGATTCACAAATGTTACCGTGTGTTACTATTGTTTGACGTAACATGCGTGATCTGTTATAAAGCTGAGTGTACAGTATAGAAACTTAGTGATTTGCTTCTTTATAGCAAAATCTGAATTCATGTATGAATATGATTTATTTATTTTAAAATTAAGTAGTTAACCTATTGGTTAACTACTTAATTTAATACTACTTTTACTACTACTCCCTCTCTCTTTTCCTCTCTCTTCTCTTTTTCTTTTTTACTTACTACTTATTTTTTTTTTTTTGTTTTTTTTTATTTTTTTTTGCAGTTTTACATAATTTTATGATAATTAAAAAATTAAGACTTCCTGATGAAAAATATTTTGTTTTTGTTAAGTCAAAAAAACGTATGTTAAATAAAATATAAATAGCTCCAACCATAACACTTTATTTTCACAATTTGAAAACATATATGTTTTTGAATTGTAGAAATAACCATATCAAAATAATTAGTAATTTTTCTCACATGAACCCTAAACTTTACAAATTCACGTGTGTTACCTTCATTCACGTGTGTTACCGTGTGTTACCAATTCACAAGTGTTATTGTACAATTTTTGGCGGCCATACTCAAATGTAACGATGATAAAACGATGATAAAATATAACACAGAACAACAAATTAATTTTGGAATTCAAACGAGAAGTTACCGTAAAAGATGATTGCGAAATTGTGCTAGAGTGTTGAAGAAGATGTCAATGCCATTGGTGCGAGAGTGGCTTTCATTATATATCCTCATCAAACGGCTCAATGGCGCTGATCGCCCAAGGTTGGTTCGAGCTGTAAATGGTGCAAACACATCTAATTTGCGGTCGGGCCTGGGTTGACTACAACGGGGAACAGATACATTAATGTCTTCGAGAAGTTTTGGAACATGGATCAGTCCATTGACAATTTTGAAGAGCATAATTTGGTCCATCACTTTTTTTCGGTTTTCGAGGGATGTAAGATTGAAGTGAGTCAATCTTTCAGGGTAATTAGTTGTGTTGGGGCAGCTGTTGGATTTATAACGCAGGTACCTAGTGAAGCTTTTTTGGACGCGGTCGACTCGATCAATATGGACCTGATAGGTAGGGTTCCACACCTGTGATGCATAATCCAGTACACTTCTGACGAGGGTGAAGTAGAGAAGTTTGAGGGTACAAATACATAGGGTACATTATACTTCAGGAATCCTAACATTTTAGCGGCCTTTTTGACAATATTGTCTATGTGGGGAATGAAAGTGAGCTGACTGTCGAGGAGGACTCCCAGATCGCGAATTGTGTTGACCTTCTGCAGCGTTAGGCCATTCAACGAATACGAGGATGGAAGGGTATTTCGTTTTTTAGTGAAGGTCATGTGTTGACACTTTACAGCGTTAAGAGTCATTCTGTTCTGTATACACCACTGAGTCTAGGTCCTCTTGGAGCAACGATATATCTCTGGGTGAATTTATTTGCTTATAGAACTTGACATCGTCTGCAAAGAGTGAACATTCACTGTGCTTTATGCAGTTCACTATGTCGTTGACGAATACTAGGAACAATATCGGACCCATATGGGAGCCTTGAGGAAATCCGGAAGTGGAATAGTAAAAAGAAGACGATGCCCCTTTACTACGACCTTTTGCTTTCTGTCAGTCAGGTAAGATTCGAACCATTGAAGGAGCTGACCGAATATGCCTAGGTTAGAAAGTTTCTGCAGTAGGATTTGGTGGTCAACCTTGTCGAAGGCGCTGCTAAAGTCTGTATAGATGGAGTCAACTTGTGTGCGAGAGTCGATAAGTTTGCTGAGGTCATTGACATAAAGACTCAGGTTCGTCGTAGTGGATCTTTGTGTGCAGAATCCGTGCTGTTGGGAAGCGAGCTCTATTTTGAAATGAGAAGTTATTATAGGACACATAAGGGATTCAAAGACCTTCGAAAACACAGATAAAATAGATATTGGGCGATAATTTTTGATGTCGTTTGTTTCTCTTTTTTTAAATATGGGCACTACATTGGCATTTTTCCATTCAGAAGGGAATTGTGCTGTTTCGATTGAGTAGTTCAAAATTATTTTTTGCGGCAGGGCCAAGCTACTCGCACAGTTTTTAACAAATAATGGTAGAAAACCGTCTGGTCCCGGAACCTTGCATACATTTAGTTTTTTAAGGACTTTAACTATATCTCGTTCGGAGAATGTGACCCGACTCAAGCTATTTTGGGGATACTTGTGATCGTTCTGTAATGAGGCATGTATTGTTTCATCTAATGGGGTGAACGTTGAAGAGAAATGGGTAGCAAAGAGCTGGCAGACCTCATCGCCGGACGTGGCTATCTGATTATTCAGTTTCATCTCAGACATTATGTCATACAATACTTGATTGTTGTATATTATTGTTGGGTTAATAAAAACTTTCAAGCCCTTATTTTTCGAAATTACTGAACCGATTTTAATGAAACTTCATACGCATATGCAAGATATGAAGGTCTAAAAACTTAGAACATTTTCAAAATGTCTTATTTAAAAGCAGATAACTGGAAATCTCTGTTTCTATGAAAATTAAAAATCGGTCTAATTTGGCTGTAACACTATTTTACGAAAATGTTCTTAACTACATTTTTAGACCATTGTATCCTACATATGCGTATGAAATTTCATTAAAATCGGTTCAGTCATTTCGAAAGGGCTAAAGGGGAAAATTAAGGGCTTGAAAGATTGTATAAAAGCCGTACGACGTAAACCCTCTTAATACAGCTTTTAAATCGTTTAATGGGTAAGTTTCGAATGTCAATGGGCAGTTTGTTGTAAAAGCGTATACATTGACCCATGAACGAGTTGCCTACTCTGTGAAGACGTGTGCGATGTACAGCAAGGTTGTGTTTACTCCTGGTATTTAAACTATGAATATCATACATTTTCTTAAAAGGATAGTGGGCAAAATACACCCAGCTCCGCCACAGTTGAAACCACTGTAGTTTTGAAGACATTGCTTCTCCCTCTGCTCACGCTGAAGCGCATCAAAATCGGTCCCGGGGTTCTTCAGTGCCGACAATGTTAGGTTAGGTTAGGTTAGGTAAAATAAACGCTGCTCCGTAACTACACCCCACTCCGCCACAGTTGAAACCACTGTAGTTTTGAAGACATTGCTTCTCCCTCTGCTCACGCCGAAGCGCATCAAAATCGGTCCCGGGGTTCTTCAGTTCCGACAATGTTAGGTTAGGTTAAATAAAATACACGCAGCTCCGCCACTACACCCCTCGATATATTTTTGTGTACAGACGCCAGCACATCAAGTGACTACAATCTGTCAAATTTATTTAAGTAATAGATTTTCAACTTTATCGCTAAAATTTAAGATTCAATGTTGATTGGGAAAATTTGACCGATTGGAGTAGGTTGATGTACCTGTACAGTGTACATACAATAGGTTTTCAAAAATATATTGTGAGGCCTACAGTCAGAATATTTATTTCTCTGAATTTCTCTCGAAGGGAATATCTTGGACCTAGGTTGTAAATGGCTCGAACAGCCCTTTTCTGTAGAACAAAGATAGAATTAATGTCCGCACAGGTTCCCTAGAGAAGGATCCCATAAGACTATGAAAATAACTTAAATAAACAATTCTGGCTGTATCTACGTCAGTTATCTGTAAGCCTTCCTGACAATGTTTCTATGTGTGGGCCCCATTGTAATCTACCGTCAATAGTTATTCCAAGAAAAACGGTTGACTCAACAGGGTTTAACTCTATTCCAGTAACTTGAACATTGGTAGTTAGTTGCCTGACATTTGGCGTTGAAAATTTAATGAGATTAGTCTATTTTTCGTTTAGGAGAAGATTATTTACATTCTAAGATTAAACAAATGCACAACTTTAGAGAGTGCATCGTTAACTTGTTCAAAGTTGACTAACTGACGTTTCATTTTAAAAATGAGGGATTACGTAGGGTTACGGTCGTGAATCATATTTTAATCAACATACAACCTGACACTGACCTGCAAATTGCATAAAACGAGAGAAATATTGAATTTCGCGGGCTAACTTTGGCTATATTTTTTAAGGGTATGCGCTAGCATACCCTTAAAAAATATAGCTAAAGGTATGATTCCGAACAACGCCGCATGCGTCAATGCTGCCTGCTGCGTGATTTCGAGCACCGTAGCATGTATTCGTGGTTTACTTCTCAACCTTTCACGTGTCATCACTGTGATGAACGCCTGCACTACTGGATTGGCGCGGCGGCACGGCAGGGCGCCGTCACAGCAATGATGCGCAGCATTGCTGCCGTGCTCGGAATGTAATCTCATATAAACCTATAAAAAATGTATGGGGACCAGTAGTGCGTGACACGGGACGGGAACAGGAGACGCGCGCGTGTCGCTCAAGGCCGTGAACGGGGCCTTAAAAATGACATTATTAAAGTTTATCGACCATTATAACAGCACCGCTCCAGCGCAGTAATGCCCCGGCACCGCTTCGAAAAATCTAGTCGCCAACGCGCCGTAAGCAAGGCGACCGCTAGTCGCCAACGCGCCGTAAACAAGGCGACCGCTAGTCGCCAACGCGCCGTAAATAAGGCGACCGCTCGCTGCCGGCACTCCACCTGTGAGGTGAAAGCTTGTTGTTCATTGGCAAGTGAGGCTTCACCGCGCGGCCGGCGTAGCGTCCACTATTCTGTATAGTCATCGTAAAATAGACTTTAAAGCATTTGACAATAAAATCCTAACTTGAATGACAAGATATTTGCGATGTCGGAGCCGTGCTGCACGAGAGGTCTACCTTTGCCGGTGTGCCTCTCCGGTGGACCGTAGCGTGTATGACTAAAGGACATCGCTCATTATAGCAGCACGGCTCTGATACGGCAAACAACTTGTCATTCAAGTTAGGATTTTAGTAAAATGCATTAGTCTATTATACGACGGCTATACAGAATAGTGGACGGCTCGCAGGCAGTTAGCGGCCCACGAGCTGTCACACGTCGCGCCGACAGCACGCTTCAAGCGAGGAGCCCGCTCCCCGCCTGCAGGCGGTATGCATGCCGGCTCCTCGCAGTCCGCGCGGTGACGCCTCGCCGGTCGCGCAGTAACGCCTCGCTTGCGAAAGAATAACAAGCAGTCGCCTCACTGGTGGCGTGCCGGCAGCGAGCGGTCGCCTTGTTGACGGCGCGTTGTCGACTAGCAGCCGCCTTGCTTACGGCGCGTTGGCCACTAGCGGTCGCCTTGCTTACGGCGCGTTGGCGACTAGCGGTCGCCTTACTTACGGCGCGTTGACGACTAAATTTTTCGAGGCGGTGCCGGGACGTTACTGCGCAGGAGCAGTGCTGTTATAAAGGGCGATGAACTTTACTTAACTTTAACAATCATTTCGTTACTTCATCTTGGTTCCGTTATGAGCTTTATTAATTTCTAACCTGGTGGCATTATGAACGTGCATGTCTACGATTAGAAACTATAAAAGCGCTTAATATCAACAAATGTTCATTTGATTATTTAGGTACCTATCACAGTAATATTTTGTTCTTTCTTCTCTATTTGACGATCATCGCGGATGTTGAATACTCTTGCATAGTATTTAAAGCTGAGCATGATGATCCTAGGATTAAACATAGGACTCCAAAGCTGAAGTTGCGGCGCTGGTGCGCGGGGGGGAGTGCACCTAAGGGTTTGTGCTTCGGATTCGGTTTTATGGAGATACACTTCTACGTCGAAATATTATTCGAGAACCCAATAAAGTTTAGTGTTACAGCTTATGGAAGAGAAGCTACCTTTATCCAACCAACACTCGTGAATAAATATTTAAATCGCCATAAAAAGTCTCCGATTATCTTATCATATACAGACAGCAAATTGAAAGTTAAGTGGCAGTTACGCGATCTAAATTATCCTGCATATGGTAAATTTGATTATTTGACGGCAGCAAACTTTATAGCCGATATTGAGTTACTTAAAACAGCATATGAGAAGTTTCTTAATATGTCAATGGGTGACCCACGTGACCTAAGAGGATTTGTTTGAGTGTCAACGTTACTTCCTGTATTTTTTGTAATATTCGGCAAATGATTTATTTATACTGAGCGGAATTTTATCTTAAGTGAAGTGTTTCGAATTAAAAAACCACTTTGAAAAATACTCTACTGAGCAGAGTAGCTCACATTTTTTTAAGTTTCTTATGATATAACTAATTGAAGAAACACTGTCAAACCATATCATCTTAATTTAAAGATTTTTAGTTGAAGTATGTAAGATTATGCAAATTTAGTACGTATTTTCTAACTAGATGGCGTTGGCGTCGAGTTAGAAGTCGTTATGGTTTCGTTACCGATGAAAATATAAGTAGTTTGGAAATTTTATGTTTTGTGTGTCACTCTGCGCTCGGCACCCGACGCGGACGGTCACGCTGCTCGCTGCGCCTGCTGTGTGTACGAGTTCCCCGATTGCGGCTCAAGTGTTCCCGAGACACCGTGCCTGCTATAGTCTTTGACTATCGTCGACCGTTAATTGTTTGTCTTTTTCAAGACACAATTAACGTCTATTTCTTTTAACGATTCTGTCGTAAAAACGTCACCCGTCGCGTTTTTTCATCCCCCTTCAGGGAAAATCCACAGTTTCGTGGTCCTCGGTGGAAACCATACGGTGCCAACGAAACCGAGTGGGGTGTTGACCCAACACACCCGCCGAAGCCCCTTCAGGGTCGAGGCAATTAATTGGCCGGGTCCCAGTGTTCGGCCTTGGGGGATCTCCTAGTCGGCACTGGATGACAGTTTTCCTTCCACAGCTACTCACCTAGAACGGTTGGGTGTGTCTACACCCTTCGATCTAGACTGGTAGGACCCCGTTGCACAATAAGACAGGCAACGGGCAAAAGCAAGCTTAGGGCTCACCATTAGGCACTCAACCTCCCTGTCTACACCCGACAGGGAGGGTTTCACACATCCCCGGTTTTCCCCCGGGGAGTTAGGCATAGGGAAAAATAGGTACCTTTGCCCATTAGTTAGCTCGATATGGCAGACCGCCGCCTCACGGCGTTCTGCGAATTCTTCCAGTCCGTTTTGGACGAGGAACCCCCGCTTGCAGCGAAATGGGGAGCGAAATTCGCCGCTTTAAAGCGAATTCTGATAAGTCCCTCTGACAGCGTCGGTAATTTCTCCGACGCATTAGAGTCCTCTCTTCCAGTCATCGAGCTGGAAAATCCTTTTAGCCCGCTAGTGTCTATGGACACTAGTGAACCGATCAAAGCTTCCTCAAAGCGCCCCGTTTCTCCGTATTCCCACTCAGACCTAGAAGGTAATGCTTCCGCTTCCTCTTCCTCCCGTTCCGACGACGAAGGCTTCACCCAAGTCGAAGGAAAAGGGAGGAAAAGGAAGAGCAAGAAACAGCCTTCCGCGCAAAAAAGTAAAGTCGTCGCGTTCGATGACTCACCCTACAGCCCGCTCCCCGTTAGTGTTAGCCCCGCCGCGAGTTGCGCTACGGTAGCTTCCCCCTCCCCCGCCCCCCGCCCGATAGCGTCAACCTCCGCGCAGGTTGCCCCCACCCCACCTACCCCCGGTACTAAAAAAGTCCCCACTCCCCCACCCGTGTTCATTCAGGACAAGGGAAAGTGGACGGACGTATCAAAATGGTGTTGCGATCAAAAGATTGCTTACACCAACGCTCGTAGTACCCAACAGGGTATCAAAGTTCAGGTCCCCACGTCAAACGACTTTAGGAACCTAACTAGGCTTTTGACAGATCGAAAGGTGTCATACCACACTTTCGCTCTGCCAGAAGAACGTCAGATCCGCGTAGTCATAAAGCGCATCCCCAAGGAGATTCCCTCCGCAGATATTAAAGCCGATTTCTTGGCCCAGAAAATCCCCGTAGATGAGGTACATCGTATGCACCGTGGCAAACACGGCGACGCATACGACATGATACTCGTAGTTTGTAGTCCGGTAGAAGGGCATCACCCTATCTTCCAAGTTAGGACACTCTGCTCTCTCACTGGTTTCCTCATCGAGAAACCGTGGAAGAGCGGAGCTATAGGTCAATGCCATCAGTGCCAGCTCTATGGTCACTCTCAGCGGAACTGCAATGCGAAACCCAGGTGCGTCAAGTGCCTGGGCGAGCATGGCACCTCCGACTGTCCGCGTCCCAAAGACCACACCAAATGTCCCGATCCACCTAGCTGTGTCCTTTGCGGGCAAGTAGGCCACCCGGCTAACTACCGCGGCTGCCCGAAAGCCCCTAAATCGACCTCTCCCAAACTGGCGAACCGTTTCGACGCTCGCCAGAAGAGGGAAGCCCCCTCAACCTACCATCGTATGCCTTCAGCACAGATGCCCCAACGATTGGCGCCTCAGAGGCCCTCTCCTTGGAATTACCTCCATCACCAACAGGCCTTCCCAAGCCTGGCGCCCCATAAATCCCAATTCAAGGCGCAACAACCCCCCTTCCAGTCACAGCCTCAGCCTCAGTCTCAGCCTCAGACTCAACAGTCTCAGCCTCAGACTCAGGCCAAGGCAATTCCCCCCCTGATGGACCCTCGTACCCGCGCTCCCGCACCCCCTAACAATGTCAGATCCGCCCCTGCTCCTCAAGCAACGCGTCCTAATATTAGTCAAAATCAAGTCTACAATGTGATTAGCTCCACATATTTAGCTTTTCTTTCCCCCCGAGCTACTCAAATGGCTAACGAGATTCTAGCCGCCCAAGCCTCCGGGAATCATCATATGATTCAGGCTATTTATCAAGCGTATCCCGAGATTACGCAAGCTCTGACCCACACTATGACCGCCCCTCCCCAACTCCATCATGTATAACGCCGTCATAGCTAGAATTAAACCCCGATCCCTCAAGTTAGGTTACTTTAACGCCAATGGCATCCAGGGTCAACGCGATGAGATCACGGCGTTCCTCCGTGACCATCAAATTGACATTCTCCTGGTCCAAGAGACTTTCCTCAAACCCCATCACCGCACCCCGTCAATTGCCAACTATCGGATAGTTCGCAATGACAGGACGCGGTGCCATAGAGGTGGCACTCTCATTTATTATAAAAAGGAACTATATTGTATCCCGTTAGATCCTCCTACTCTCTCGCGATTAGAAGTCTCTATCTGTCAACTAGGCATGACCGGTCATCAACCGATCACGCTAGTTTCGACTTACCTTCCTCCCTACGCGGCAACCGATGGAACCGTATCCCTCGCGAACGACCTCACCATCTTATTAGGTTTGAGTGACTCTGTGATCATAGCAGGGGATCTCAACTCCAAGCATTCGGCCTGGAATAGTACCGTGACTAATACCAGAGGACGACAATTGTTCGACCTCTCTAACTCTATGACTTTTGACGTCATCGCCCCGATGAATCCTACCCACTATCCGCATATAGTAGGCAATACCCCCGATATCTTAGATGTGGCGCTCCTTAAGAACGTCAACCTTAGGTTAGAATCGATCGAAGCGGTAAACGAGCTCGACTCGGACCACCGCCCAGTAGTCGTCAAATTCGCCCCCCGCATAGGTCTCGCTGACCCCAATCAACCCGCGATCACTAAAAAGGTTACGGACTGGAAGAAAGTAAGCACTCTGCTGAAATCTAACACGTCCCCCCAGTTAGATTCCATTCCCGATAAGTTTGACTCAGTCGCTGACACAACGGCCGCGATCGACTCACTCACGGATCACGTACAATCAGTCCTGAGCGATTGCTCTAGGGAAGTTCCAGTGGGGGAAGACCCACGCTGGAGCTTGCCTGACGATGTACGCGATCTGTTGACTGAGAAGAACGCGGCCATTCGTGCCTACAGCAATTTTCCCTGCGACGCTAACAAAGCCCATATGCGCTATTTACAGAGATCTGTAAAGACACGCATAGCGGAGCTGAGGGACGCGAACTGGGGAAAGATGCTTAGCGATCTCGAGCCAACTCATCTAGCCTTCTGGGAACTCCAGAGGAAACTCAAGTCCCGGGACTCAGTCACTATGCCCCCGTTAACTCGTCCTGATAGGTCCATCGCGTTTGAGGACATCGATAAGGCAGAATGCCTAGCAGACAGCCTCGAGGCTCAATGCTCTCCCAGCTTGCAACCAGTAGACCAAGCTCACCTCTTAGAGGTTGACGCGGAAGTCGAACGTCGAGCCTCTCTCCCTCCCGTTGAAGACCCGGATGACCCCTTACCCCCCGTCACCCCAGACGAGGTAAAGGACATCATCCAAGGCCTAAAAATTCGTAAAGCCCCCGGTTCAGATGGAATCACCAATAGGGTGGTCCAACTTTTTCCCACTCACCTGATACTGCTATTGTGCACCATCTTCAATGCTGCCCTCAGTAATAATATCTTCCCACAAGCGTGGAAAGAGGCCATAGTTATAGGTATCCCCAAGCCTGGCAAGCCAAAAACCGACCCCTCTAGTTACCGTCCCATTAGTTTGCTCAAGGTCATGGCAAAAATCTATGAGAGGCTTATTTATAAGCGCCTCAGAGACTATGCCGAGTCCAAGGGCCTCATCCCCAACGAACAGTTTGGGTTTAGATCGCAGCACTCTAGCGTGCATCAGGCCCACCGGATTGTCGAACACATAAGCGCTGGCTTCCAACGCAGTTTGATGACCGGCGGGGTATTTTTCGATATTGCGAAAGCGTTCGACAAAGTCTGGCACAACGGCTTATTGTATAAGCTTTACAAACTCGGTGTGCCGGATCGTCTCGTGCTCATCTTACGGGACTTTTTGTCGAACCGCACCTTCCGCTATCGAATCGAAGGAGCTCTCTCCTCCCCCCGTTCAATTCGCGCCGGAGTCCCTCAGGGCTCCGTGATCTCTCCCCTCATATTCACCCTATTCACCAGCGATATCCCAAAGAGTAGAAAGGCGCAGTTGGCTCTGTTCGCAGACGATACGGCCATCTACTACAAGGGAGCAGGCACTGACTCGATACGCCGCACTCTCCAGACCGAAGTCGACAAGCTCGGCGCTTGGTTTAGAAAGTGGCGGATAGAGGTTAACCCTGATAAAAGCCAAGCGGTTCTCTTTGTGAGAAAGCGCTCAAGGTGGAAAACTCCACTCCCCCGTCCAATCACCATGTTCGGCAAGCCTATCCCTTGGGAGAAGCGAGCCAAATATTTAGGTGTCGTTCTAGATCAGCATCTCTCATTCGGAGAGCATATTAAGCAGGCGCGTTCGCGAGCCTCGTTCGCTTTAGGTAGACTCCATTCCATCCTCAATGGAAAGAGTAAAATGTCGCTCAAGTGCAAATTGCGCACTTATACGGCGTGTATCCGCCCTATCATGACCTATGCGGGAGCCGTCTTTGCACACGCGAAATCCCATCATATCCATCGGTTGCAAACCCTCCAAAATCGATTCCTCCGCAAGGCCACCGGGGCCCCATGGTATGTCAGGAATATCAATCTCCATCTCGATCTTAGACTCCCTACTATTCATCAGTTTCTCAAACGCAACTCCAAGCGTTACTTTGATAGGGCCGTCACTCACCGCAACCCTCTGGTTGTCGAGGCGGCTAGTTATGTCCCCAGTCAGATTAGCTCGAACCGCCGCCCTAGGCAGATTCTTTTAGATCCAGACGATCCCACAACTCTCCTCCAGGAGAGCAGTAGGGAGACCAGTACAGTTAAAACACGCACAAACCGACACACTTTCCGACCTCACCGTAGAGGTCCGCGATCGCGTCCCACCCGAGTAAATGATACTCCCCCCCGACCCTTGCTCGATAACGATGCGCCAGCCCGCGTTGTTGCTGAGCCTGTAGCTTTAAATTCCCCGATTAATAATAATGATTTAAATTTGATCCAGCCTGTCCCTCTTGCTGTCCTCCCGTTAGCGAACGCCCTAAGCCGAGGTTCGTACCCCACAGGGGGTGCCCTTAGCGAGCGTTCGCCTAGTTTGTAATTAGCTTTAGTTTATGCCCCTGGCTGGAGGCTTTAAGTTTTTAGGAGCTTAAGGCAGCCGCAGGAATGTCCGGTTAAGTAGTCATGGCCTCAGAGGCCAGCTACGAGATGCCCTAGTTAAAAAAAAAAAAAAAAAAAAAAATGTTTTGTGTAATGACCGGTTAAGTAGTCATGGCCTCAGAGGCCAGCTACGAGATGCCCTAGTTAAAAAAAAAAAAAAAAATGTTTTGTGTGTTGAAGTTCTGTATTCAGGTGAAACTAAATATACTGTGTTATAGTGTATCAGTGTGTTTCATTGAAGACCTTGGGTGAAAGTTTTACATGGTCGTTGGCGTCGAGTTAGAAGTCGTTATGGTTTCGTTACCGATGAAAATATAAGTAGTTTGGAAATTTTATGTTTTGTGTGTTGAAGTTCTGTATTCAGGTGAAACTAAATATACTGTGTTATAGTGTATCAGTGTGTTTCATTGAAGACCTTGGGTGAAAGTTTTACATGGTCCTTCGAGCCGGATCAGTGCGTAATATTACGCACCAAGTTTTTGTGTATCAGCACAGAAAGCAGTGGTGGATCGCCACTGAAGTGCTTTAGCGTCGCCTGCAGAGGGCGCGACCGCGGAAACCGAGTGTTTCTGAGGACGTCGCCTGCAGAGGGCGCCACCGCAGCAAGTTCTGCGGGTTTCCGGATATCCTGAGTGTGGACAACCGGATCTAGAAAAAGTGGAAGTGGCATCCCAACCAGCTGAGCACCAAAGCTGAGAGCGTACTGCGCGCCCCCTAGCGGGCGTCAGGAACAAACAAACCGGAGAAGTAATAGTGAGTGACGTGTTGTGGATTTAGAAAATAAAACCGTGAGTACAATTTTATTTGTGAAGTTATCAAGATTTGAGTTTGGAACTTTGAATTTAACGTAATATTCAAGACTTAGAATAATTTCAAGATTTGGAACTTTATAGAATTTAACGTAATAATATTGACTTAGAATAATTGAAGTAGTTTAGACTTAGAATATTTAAGGAAAAAGTGAACTGACGGGGAACCTATGCCCGATTTTCTAAAAAGTTTATGGTAAAAAGACTTGTAAAATTTTCTGTTGTCATCATAGACTTAGAATAATTTCATCAGTTTTACACTTGTAAAATTTATGTGTTCTTGTGCAACTTGTTTTTTGTTTGTTAATTGATTCAATAGTTTGATAGCATTTTATAGTCATGGATTCATTAATTAACTTTCAACTAGATAACAAGAGAAATATTGAAAAAGGTAGAATAAATTATAAAAAATCGCCCAAAGAACGGATAACATTGTCGTATTTAGAAACCAGGTTGGAAGCATTAGAACAACTGTGGTCTAATTTCATGAAAACGCACAGGAACATAGTAGAAAAACTAGATTTGAACCATAGTTACTTTACGTCAGAGACATATGACAATACTGAGGATATGTACATAACTTATAAATCCGAGTTAAAAGAGTCAATTAAACAACTAACACCTACAAAGGCAAGTGTAGAGAAAGGGTCTTCGTCAAATAAGTATACGAATGTCAAATTACCTAAGGTTGTTATTCCTACTTTCTCTGGCAATTATACGGAGTGGACTTCATTCCGTGATTTGTTTTTATCTCTTATCCACAAAAATGATTCAATTGACGATGTACAAAAATTGCATTATTTGAAAGGTCATTTATCGGGTGAACCAGAACAATTGTTGCGTCACACTCCGGTGACAGCCGCAAATTATCAGGAATGTTGGCAAATGTTAAATAAACGCTATAATAATAAACGATATTTGTCGAATTCTATGTTGAAGAGATTGATAAATCAATCAAATGTAACAGAGTCATCAACTGCTGTTAAAGAGTTATTGGATACCACTGTGGACTGTTTGCATGGGTTAAGTACTCTCGGAATTGATGTTAAATCATGGGATGCTATAGTCCTCTATATTATAAGCGCTAAGTTAGATAGTGAATCGCGAAAGTTGTGGGAATTGAGAATTAGTGCAGATGAACAATTACCAACTTTTGAAGAATTCAAAACATTTTTGGAGTCAAGGTTTCGCTCTTTGGAGTACTTAGACACATCCAAGTCCAAGCAGAAGTCCACAGATAGTAAACCAAGGGTTTTTCACGCAGTCAAATCAAATAGTAACAACTCTGTACAAATTATATGTCCATTCTGTAAACAAGACCATTATAGTGGGATGACAAGTAAAACTCAGTATTTGCATTTGTAATCAATTAGAGTTAATGAGGTTTTAAACTTATTTTGTTATTAAAAATCAGTTTATAATTAAATATCTTTGAATTTGTGGTGACTATTATAATAACGGATATCTTATAAAACCTAGAATAAATTTTATTAAAAAAAGTTATATTTTATTAGTTATGTATAAAAATGTACTTAAGGAGTTTTACCTGCCTTTGAGTATAACCATGTATAGGTATTTAATGAAATAATAAAAGCTATTGTATTAAAAAAAAGACATTTATTATTTTAATTTTCATCACTTTCATCACTATCATCAAATGAGGGTTCTGGCACGCAATCTGAGCCACCACTTAATGATGGCAAACTTTTGTACCATGGAATCAGTTCTTCTGGTATTTGACCAGCATTGCACAGTTTTACAAGGTCTCCTTTTTTTGCTGCAGACAAGGGGAGCAAATTTTGATAAGCTGGATTCAGCACCACAGTCTGTGTACGTCGGCGTCCCCTTCCTGCACTGACATTGATCTCATTATAATCACTTGTATGATCATACCTATAAAATAAAGTACCAGGAAACTCTTTCTCAACTTTAATGCATTTAATTTTTAGCCAAGATACCTTATTACCCTCTTTATCTTTATTTCGATTTTTAATTGTAGATGCAGCCAATTCCTGTAGGTTATAAAAATCTTTGTAAGTTAGAACATGTACTTTATACTTATCATTGCTCTTTTTTTTACCTCTTTTATTCCTAGCAGATTTAAAAATCTCAACCCAATCGTTCATGCAGAAGGCACTTTTGTGTTTCTTGGCTGCTTCTATAGCTGAGTGCATAGAGTCACACTCCATGTACGTATGACCAGACTCCAGAAATTTGAGTTCTATCTTCATCAGATGTTCAATATTTTGAACAGCATAAAGCATCATGGCAGCTACTTGCTGATTTCTATTCTGCCCTCCACAGGTATCACAAAATAATGACATTTCAGATACTGTAGTGGGCAAGTTTTTTAGAAAATTGTACAGTATTGATCCTATCTCACTACTTCCACGTTTTCCATGAAGTTCATTCCATGTATAGCAGTGAGCTTCTTTCCCATCTCCAACGTAAATTGTTAAATTATAGACACAGATTTTTCGTGAGTAATAGAATAATGAAACGTTCAAGCAGGGTATTTGCAGCACACTCTGTAAGTCAAATGTGCAAGTAATAAATGAAGGATCCTCTTGACATCTTAATTTGTCTTGGGCCTTAGCTTCATTACATTGACCTTTTCTTATTAAATGTAAACAATATTCCGCTTCAAGGTTTTTTTTTTCATCAGAAGATGCATTTTCATATTTAGAGCATAAGGCACAAAGGTCTTTTTTTGGCTTGAAGAAAGAAAAATTATAATTATTACAAAATATCCTTCTGTATGTTTTTTCACTGACAGCATTAGCAATATTGTTGTTAGTACAGAAATCATTTTTATACAAATCAAACATTTTAGAAATAGACAATGTAGAATCCAGATATAATTTTTTTGTAGACTTTCTTGAATAGTGGGATTCCATGACAGGGAAGCTCTCAATGTGTCTTTTTACCATAGCCATACTATCTTCGCTAGTTTTATTGCCAGGAGGTTTGCATCCTCTCCTATCTGTACGATCATAGACACCAAAAGTATTACAACCTTTAATAGCTGTATTGATAGGCCCATTCGAAATGCACAGAGTTTTTTCAAAAAATTTTGCACAAACTCTGTGTCTATCCTTAGAATTTTCTAAATAGTAAGATTTAGATACAGAACGTGCTTTATCACTATCAGCAGCTACTTTACGACGCTTTGGCTCATTTCTCTTTACACATTTCAGAATGAAATCCTTCTGTCGCTGATAATTAGCAAGACCCCAATAAGTTTTACAAATTTCATTCCTTTCTTGTTCTGAAAAGTTACTATTGCATTTATATGTACAATTTGTACAATCTACAGCTTTGGGGGCTTTAGCCGAACACTGTTTTTTCTTATTTTTATAAGGCAAGCACTGAGATCTCTGAAACTTTGTGACATTTTCTTTCCATGAATGTGGATCGCTTTTTCTACATCTAGTTAGTTTTTTTTCAATATCTTGGGCAATCTCATAATCTGAAAAATCTGATATATCAGATTTATCACCTGATGGCAAATAAGTGATGTCAGAATCTGCACTAAAGTCTTCATCACTATGTTCATAAGGGACTAGTTGCATAGGCTGAACTATTTCCTGTAACAAAATAATTGTTTACCGATATTATGTTGTTCAATGTTCTTAAGTGACTCAATTAAATTTTATTGACTATGTAGATAAATACTTACCAGCTCACAATTATTATTTTGATTATCAGTAGTTAGAAACGCTGTTTGATTATTTTCATTGTTTTCTATCTGCTGTAAAAAGAAAGAAAATAAGTACCTATGTTATTAGATATCATGAAAGTGAAGGCAATAAACCATACAACAAACAAAAGGTATACAAGATCCATAAACCTACTTCTGTTTCTGTTGCTGGCACCACGTTAGGTTTGTCCACTGTTTTTGAAGTTGTTGCAATTAAATCATCGTTACACAAAGGTCTTTGTGTCTGTTCATAACATACTCGGCTCTAAAAGTGATAAAATAAAATACACAGTAAGTACTTTGAATGCAATAACATTGACTAAAACACGCTAAACTTTAAAATTTGAATACTTACAAGTTCATTATTAAGTTCCTGGCGTTTTTGAACGTCTGAATTTAATGATAAATCCACCATAAATCTGCCTCTTGAGTTATTTATTCTTCTCATATTTCTCACACAATAACATAAAACGCATTTAATTTAGCCTCCGCGAAATGAAAAAATAACAGTATATATAAGTACTCTGTGAATAACAGATACTAAATTGTGACATTGACGTTTTGTTTGACGCACAATTAGTGACGTAAAGTAGTTGCCGGCCGGACCATGTTGCCAGCACAAAATCATTAAGTACAAAATGAAGTTTACCTGCCGGTAATTTCTTTCAAAGCAGTAGTTGATGATAATTACATTTTTTTAAAGTCAGAAATAGGAAAGGTATGTTCTTAGTGACTTTTTCTTGCGAACGGTTATGCAAAAATAATTAACTTCGTGAATAAAAGTCATTTTTCCCATAAACTGTACTTAGTGAGTTTTTCTTGTCATCCCACGAATTTGTAAACAGTTTAGTAAAGAAGGCTACCAAACTCGAAGTGAGTTTGTCCGAACTCACAATTTGTGTTACAATTGTTTAGGCGCGAATCATTCAATTAAGTATTGTCGTGCTAAAACATCATGTCACATTTGCCAGCGTAGACACCACTCATTATTACACCCCAAGGCATCTTCAAGATCATCGTCACCCAATAGCCATCCGGTAGAGGCAGTAGTTGTCAAATCAGCAGTGTCCACACTGCAAACTGCTTCCGGTACGGCAAAAGAATCAGAGTCTTCAACCATAGCAACACACTTTTCTACAAAGGTTGTGCCAAATCGAGTTTTATTAGCGACCGCTCTCGTCGAAGCACAGGCTCAGAACGGTCGTAAACAACTGCTGAGGGCGTTATTGGATCAAGGATCCCAGGCCTCTTTCATAACCGAGTCAGCAGTCCAATTGCTCGGACTAAAGAAAATACCAAACAACAGTACTGTCTCAGGCATAGGAGGTGACGAAGGCGCTTTTGCCTCTAGATTCATGGTTTGCGTAACCATTCATTCACGTCACGATCCAAATGCAGTTATTCAAGTTCGAGCATATGTATTAAGTAAAATTACAACGTTGATTCCCTCAACTAAATTATGTATACCAACTTGGCCGCAACTAGAAGATATAACTCTGGCGGATCCAGAGTACCACACTCCAAACAAAATCGACGTTTTGTTTGGAGCAGAAGTTTACAGCCAAGTTCTTAAAGAGGGTTTAGTCAAACACTCTCCAGGGCCCATAACACAACCCTAGGATGGATTTTGTCTGGACTAACACCCACAGATTGCGATCTCAATTCAGCAAATTGTCACAAGGTTTTAGTTAGTATGCATTCACACCTCAATGACAATGATATGCTCAAACAGTTTTGGGAGATCGAATCTGATGTTACTAATAAGAAAAAGATACTTACCCAAGAAGAACAGCAGTGCGAAGACTTTTTCACTCGTACTATTCGACGAGACGCTTCCGGGCGATACGTAGTCAAGCTTCCATTCCGCGAATCCGATCCACGAAGCAAAATCGGATACACCAAAGAAATCGCACTGAAACGATTTCATCATCTTGAACAGCGTTTCAAGAAAAATCCTGAGATCAAAAGTAAATACACCGAAGTAATCCAAGAATACCTTGACCTTGGACACATGAAGGTGGTGTCTCGCGAAACTGATACTAAGCAATCAGTAGCAGTCTATCTGCCTCATCACGCAGTGGTCCGCGAGGATAAGACCACTACCAAGGTAAGAGTTGTGTTTGACGCTTCTTCTAAAGGTTCCAATGGTGGATCCCTTAATGATATGTTGATGGTTGGTCCTACCATACAACCGGAATTACGTCACATCATCATGAGATGGCGTACGTATCCAATTGTATTATGTGCAGATATAGTAAAAATGTATCGGCAGATCATAGTCGCTCCTGAAGACACTCACTTCCAGAGACTACTGTGGCGGAGTGAACCTGCATCTGAAATAAAAGAATATGAGTTGCAAAGAGTTACATTTGGCACTGCATCCGCACCTTACCTGGCCGTGAAGACGTTGCAGCAGCTGGCACACGATGAGGGAGCTGAGTTTCCGCTGGTATCTGAAACATTAAAAAGCGAATTTTATGTCGATGATTATATGTCAGGATGTCAAACGATAGAGGATGGAAAAAGGATTCACAGGGAAATGGAAAAACTACTGGAAAAAGGTGGATTTCCGTTACAGAAGTGGATGACAAACAACAAGGAGTTAGCAGAGGAAATAATGGGAGAACGTACAAATCAGGAAGGAGTAGTAGAGATAAAACTAGATGAGGTGGTGAAAATACTAGGACTTTCTTGGGATAGAGAATCTGACAGTTTCAGATATTCAATAACATTTCCGCAACCTGCATCTGTAACAAAACGAAAGGTAATATCAGATATATCACGACTGTTCGACCCTTTAGGGTGGGTAGCGCCGTGTGTTATACCGGCGAAAATAATGATTCAAAAGATATGGCTTGCCGGAATTGATTGGGATGATCGATTACCTGAAAACTTATTAAAAGAATGGCAAACATACCAAAAGGAACTACTACATTTACCTGAGTTTCATGTACCAAGATGGGTTGAATCCAGAGCAGACGATGTAGTTGTAGAACTACATGGTTTTTGTGACGCGTCTAATGTGGCGTATGCAGCTGTTACGTATTTAAGGATAATTGACGCTGACGGCAATATTAAAATTAATTTAATATCGGCAAAAACCAAGGTTGCTCCGATAAAGCAACTGTCAATTCCTCGTCTCGAGTTGATGGGTGCTGTTCTCTTGTCCAAATTGATAGTGGAGGTAGCTGAGACACTAGTAATACCTAAAGAAAATATACACTGTTGGACAGACTCTACTGTTGTTCTGGCTTGGCTCAGTAGTCATCCCAGCCGCTGGACCACATTTGTTGGTAATAGGGTGTCTGAAATTCTGAGTTGTTTGGATAATCCTCAATGGGGACACGTGAAATCTACCCACAACCCTGCAGATATCGCGTCAAGAGGTACGACACCTTCAGCACTTTCACAGTCATCTCTGTGGAAGCACGGTCCGTTGTGGTTAAAGAAAGAACCAATTGATTACGTCAAACCAATCTCGATGTCAACTAAACTCGAAGAAAGGTCATCGAAAGTTGTTAAAGCACATGTGACAACAAATATAGAGGATGGGCTGTGGACAAAATATTCATCATTTCAAAAACTGATCAGAGTAGTGGCATATTGTAGACGATTCTTAAGATTTAAGCAACATAAAGAAACTTACCTGACAAGTGAAGAATTGAGAGCCGCTCTGGAAATCTGTATAAAAAAATGTCAAGAACAAGAATTTAAGGAAGACATAGAAAACATTAAGAAGACAGGCAGTGTAAGTAAGAAGAGCAAATTACGACCTTTATGTCCTATATTGGATGAGCAAGAAATTTTAAGAGTAGGAGGAAGAATTGAAAAGTCTCAACTGTCAGTAAACATGAGGCATCCTATTATAATTCCACAGCGCCATCACTTCGCTACTCTGCTCGTCAGCGAAGCTCACAAAACCACTCTTCACGGAGGTCCAACATTAATGTTAAACTATTTGCGCACAAATTATTGGATACTATCTGCAAAAAATTTAGTAAAGGCTTACGTACGTAAGTGTGTAGTATGTGTCCGGCATTCAGCGACATTTAAAAATCAACTCATGGGTCAATTGCCGACCTGTAGAGTGTCTCCAGCCAGGCCGTTTTTGCATACAGGTGTAGATTTTGCCGGCCCGATTAACATGAGGGTATCTAAGGGTCGTGGCAATAAGGCTTACAAGGGGTACATCTGCCTCTTTGTGTGCATGGTCACTCGAGCAGTGCATATCGAGGCTATTAGTGACCTTACTTCTGAAGGTTTTATAGCCGGTTTCAAGAGATTTGTCGCTAGAAGAGGCCATTGCAGCGATATTTGGAGCGACAATGGCAAAAACTTTGTAGGTGCAGCTAAGGAACTGCAGATATTAGTCGCTGCTGAACAGTCAGCGGTCGCTAACGAAATTAGGAGTTGGCTCAGTTGTAAAGGGGTCAAGTGGCATTTTATCCCTCCTCATGCCCCAAATTTTGGTGGACTTTGGGAAGCCGGCATTAAGTCAACAAAATTCCACATGAAGCGCGTCATTGGTGATTTCACTCTTACGTATGAGGAAATGGCCACGTTACTTGTGCAGATTGAGGCTTGTCTCAATTCAAGACCGATTTCTCAAATTTCCCAAACCCCTGATGATCCACTGCCGCTTACACCCGGTCATTTTTTAATCGGGGAACATCTGGTTCTTGTGCCGGAACGTAATTACGAGCATAGCTCTGTGGGCACGTTGAGGCGATGGCAACTTTTACAAAAAATGACCCAAGATTTCTGGCGACGATGGTCTAGGGAATTTTTAACTTTGATGCTACAGCGTTATAAATGGTCGCAAAAAGAAATAGAGCCAAATATTGGCGACATTGTCCTTGTAAAAGAGGACAATCTACCTCTAGGCAAATGGTCCCTGGGTAGGATTTTAGAAAAGCATCCTGGTTCGGACGGACTCACACGAGTGGTGACCATAAAGTGTAATGGTTCCGTATTTAAAAGACCAATTTGTAAACTCTGCGTATTGCCAACCAGTGATTGATATGGTTTTTGTTTTGATTTTGTTTTCTTGATAATTTTATAGCCCCCTTGACCTCATGGTGGGCGGCTTTAATTTAAAGGACAACTCTTTCGAGCATGTCCTTGGTGGGCGGTATGTCAAACCATATCATCTTAATTTAAAGATTTTTAGTTGAAGTATGTAAGATTATGCAAATTTAGTACGTATTTTCTAACTAGATGGCGTTGGCGTCGAGTTAGAAGTCGTTATGGTTTCGTTACCGATGAAAATATAAGTAGTTTGGAAATTTTATGTTTTGTGTCTCCCCCCCGACCCTTGCTCGACAACGATGCGCCAGCCCGCGTTTTTGCTGAGCCTGTAGCTTTAAATTCCCCTGATAATAATAATGATCCATCCTTGATCCAGCCTGTCCCTCTTAAAGAATTAAATGTTAACCTATTTAAGAAAAAATTGAAGAACTTTCTAATTCAAAAAGCCTATTACAGTATTTCCGAGTTTTTAAAAGACAAAGTATTGATATAGTTTATTTTTTATTTACATTGTATTATATCCATAGATAGAGTATAGTAATAGAATTGGATCATTATTTGTTTTTCTTGTTTTTTGTGTTTTGTTATTGACATTGTGTATAATATTAAAATAAATTAATCTGACTTGTGTGTAATAATAATATGTGAATTTGTATGCTTAATTAATTTGACTTTTTGACTTCCTAATTTTGTTTTATTACTTATACATTTCGATGACGAGTTTATGACACTATTCTGTAGTATATTTAAAATTTGATTGATGCAGTTTTAATTTGTTATGTTAATTTCTTTGAGTAACGGACAAAATAACTGATTATTTGAGATTTATATCCTATTAATAAAACCTATCTGTTTATATTTGTACGCCGTTAAGGCAAAACATGACTGTTCTGAAATTTTATTTAACATCTTGCATGCAATATGTGTGTATACTTATGTTTTGAACAAATAAATTATCTTATCTTATCTTATCTTATCTTGCTGTCCTCCCCCCAGCGAACGCCCTAAGCCGAGGTTCGTACCCCACAGGGGGTGCCCTTAGCGAGCGTTCGCCTAGTTTTAATTAGCTTAGTTTATATGCCCCTGGCTGGAGGCTTTGAGTTTCTTTTAGGAGCTTAAGGCAGCCACAGGAAAGTCCGGTTAAGCAGACGAATACCTCAGTGGTAACCTGCGAGATGCCCTAGTCAAAAAAAAAAAAAAAAAAATGTTTTGTGTGTTGAAGTTCTGTAAATCTGTATTCAGGTGAAACTAAATATACTGTGTTATAGTGTATCAGTGTGTTTCATTGAAGACCTTGGGTGAAAGTTTTACAAACACTATTGCAACATGCAGCAGGCATGGTTTCTGTTACGGCTCCGGCGCTGCGGGGCTCCGGCGGTCCCACGCGAGCTTACCGTCGCAGATGATTTTTACGCTCACCACCTGCTCCTCAGCTCAGTTTTATTAATCACCTTCTTCATTAGGACTATCATTATATAATACAGTATCCAGAAATTGTGCAGGAGGCAATTGAGTACATACCCTGGTGCCGTGCCAACTAAGCCCAACTAAAATACCATAATTATGCTCATGGTATGGGCACAGCAACCAACCGTTCTTTTGCCAACGATACAGGTGCAATTATATTGGACTATAGCATCCCTCCCACTTAGAGAGCTGTCGAAGTGTCGACTAACATATAAACGAAATATATCCTATTAGTAATAGGATATATTAGGCTGGATTTTATTCTTCCTCTCAACATCCAGGTTGAGTCCGATGTTGACAGCCCTTGCTGTAGGTCACCGTTCACCTCTACACAGTTCTATTCATCGGTGTCTGTTCAGTCTGTTCTAGTCCATTTCCATCAAGAGATACAGCATTGGTATGATTTCAGCAAGCTTGGCAGATAGTCATTTTCATTTAAGTACCTGAAGAAAACAATCATGTGTCATTAGGTCTAGCACTAGCATTTAGCAATAAACATCTGATTGGCACATTTGGGTACTTAAACATGAGCGGCCTTATTACATTCCCACTGTAGGGACACAGGCCTCCTCTCTGAGAGAGGGAAAAACCTGTAATTTAACAATGCAGGTTCAGTCCAGATTGGAGATGTCACATGTCTAGATTGAATATGAATTTGTTGCATGCGCTGGTATCATTTTATAAAATACAACTATCAACAGACAATTGAACATAAGCGATAACACTATTTAGTTTGATTACATGAAATAATTTCATAGTAAGTACGAAAATGTTGCGCTATAGATATATCGGATACTATCCGTTTGATGCGCGACCCATTCCTGTACAATTGAAAGAATCATTTCATCTTTCAGTCTTCGCCTTCCCATTGTAATGCAGCGCGGTCCGTTGCTATTCCGCAATTAATGCACAGGCTCTTGATATCGTTGTATCCAGTCATCCAGTCAAAAGAGCATTATACAGATCCAGTTTTCCAGCAAAGGTTAGCAGGAGTGGCAGGATACGGTGCCCAATGTTCAAGCGAGGGCAGTGTAGGGAATTCAATTTCGAATAATACCTAAAAACAATTATATCAAAACAATGTAGTATTATTTAATTATTTGTAACAGTATCGATTTATGATAGACAGTTCATAGAGAACTCGATCATATTCTTAGGGTACGCTCTATTGGTATAATGCCAGCGTTTGTGAAGTTAATGACGTTTAATGAAATAAGTGTTGTAACGGTTTACAAAGGTTGTTTAAAACAATAAAATAGAAATCTACTTATTTTCTACACTTGGCCATTGCTAATGAGGCTAAAATTAAAATGGGTTAATTAAGAAAAATTTAAGATTTTTTTGGTACATATCTCATTCGTGTAACGGTTGGGCCCAAAAACGGCTTTCTCCTTTGTATTTTTGTTAAAAAGAATTATAATCAGTTTGAAAATATTGGTGACAAGCTAAATAGCCGGACACGCCATAAAGACAGACTAGGGTTGCCACAAATAAAATTAAAATTGTTCAAGAGAAACGTCTACTGCATGTCTATTATAATTTATAACCATTTGCCGAATTCCCTTCAGGATTTGCCATTGACATTGTTCAAAAGAAGTCTCTTTAAACTATTACTATATAAAAAATATTATAACATTAAGGAATATTTGGAGGATAAGTCGATGGAACCTATAATTAATGTAAATTTGTAATAATTTTAAATAATATTAATAATCATAATGACTGTAATTCTAATAATTTTAATTGACATGTAAATGTATTTGCACGCCATAACATGGCAGAATATGCTGAAACCAAAATGACTGTAATATCTATTGTATTTTTTATTTTGATTTGATTTGAATCTAGGGGTAGGGCAGACAAGACTACGTGGAGTCGGTTTTGCAGCGATTCGTTTCTAATTTTTATGCCTTACAAATATTTGTTTTAAGAAGTTTATGCCAAGTGTGTTATGCCAAATAAAGGAAAAGGCCCATTCTTGGCCATGGTTTGCCCAGCAATGTAGTAAATACAAGAAAAAATCCCATTCAGTAACTAAAATATTTCTATTACTTATTTTTACCAAAACCTCCGGAATTAAAAGTCGATTTAATCAAGAAACTCAATCGTTTATTTCCTTATTTAACACTTCCGATTGTTGGTCAATCCTGTCACAGATTGCCAGTCCATTGCTTCATAAGTTCGACAAATAAAAATGAGCAGATTATTTTTGTCGAACTTATGAAGCAATGGACTGGCAATCTTTTTCAATTGGTTTCAATTTAAAATTGATCGTGCATTGCGTAATTGGGGGGCAGGGTGGCGTACCTTATACTCAGAATATCCGCAAGATATTCGCTGAAGGTCGTACAGGTTTACGCCCCGACCTCGTCACACCCCGACGATGAGGTGGAGACCATGTATGAGGATATTTCTAGAGCCATGCATGGCTCTAAAACTCACTCCACTGTTGTCATGGATCATCCGGTGACGAAAGTGAATAAAAATGTTACAAGTTTAGTGAATTTATTTATTTACTTGAACCAACCATGTCCAGCAGTGGGCTGCTGTGAGCTGATGATCATGATGATGACGTGTAATATCGGTTTTAAGCAATGTAGATAAATTGTCGATTACAAACTCTAAGTATGATAAATCGATATGTCTCAAGAATCGGTTTTTAAAGTAACCGATTTTTTTTTCTATCACTACACAAAGTATTTTGATAGGTGTCAAATCGGACTTCTTAGATTGTCGTACATTTAGTAATTTAGTCACACGGCTAGAATTATAATATCTGAAATAAATTAATTACAACCCACTTTTTGTAAGCTCGTTCTGGATTTTATTATTAATCAATATTCGTCGTTAGTTTAGTAAATTTTTCGCTTACTCAAATAATTCATACCGCTCAAGTTATTAAAACAGTACCTATCTCATCATCAGTCGCAAAGTGTATAGAGTGCCGCGAGTTTCTTGTGGCACTCTAGTGTCACTGCCTCGGCCCGGCTAGGGTGCCGTGAGTGTTGCAATTGTCACTGTCACTTGTTATTTAGGTTAGGTTAGGTTAGAACTGTGACCACACAACGCACGAGCCGAGCGAGCGTAGCGAGCGGTGCCGCGGTAGCGGCCGGCGAAGTGCCAGGGTCCGTTTAGGCACAAGAGAATGTAATGTTTTGGGAATGTGGTATTTTACAGCGATCTAACCTCGACAATCAAACAAAATACCAAGTGACGTGACTTAGTGACAGTGACAATGACAATCCAATGCTTGCGGCACTTGAGCCGGGCCGAGGTGGTGTTACTAGGGTGCCTGTAGTGGCACTTTATCCGATAGGGATAGAGTGCCAATGGTGGCACTCTATACACTGCCTTTTTTTTATTCGATCAAAGTCAAAGTCAATGCATTTATTTCAAATAGGCCCTTGAACAGTGGCGTGCACTCCATACATGCAAATAAGCTCTGCATACCCTGTAGTCCCATACATACATGCCCAAAAGATAACTAATTTTAACTAAAACAAAAAGCGTGTAAAAAATCTTTATCGCGCCGTCTATTACTTTTTTTTGGAACGCATTGGTTGAAGCGGCGAACACTCGTTGGCAGCGCGCAGGCAGCGCTCTCGTGAGCAAAAGCAGTACTACACGTTGCTTATTTCTCGTACAACGCAACTCGTCAAATCTAGTGTAGTACACCAAACCTACACCAAAACTGCGAATGTGTGCGTGAAAAGGTGCGCGCGTGTTTGTGTTTTGGAAGCACAGCTTATATTGCAACCCATCCAAATTGAGAAGCCGTAAAAGCACCATTTAATTGATGATTGCAGACGGTCGACTTTTTTTGTCGGATTGGCCAAATTACCGATTAATTCATTCGTTCGTAATTCGTTTTCGTAAAATTGCAAACTTTTTTCGCCATATTAATTGTTTTATTGTTTTTCTTGACGCAAGTGTTTGACTGTCTAAGTAATTATTTAGTAAGTTTATTGTAAAAAATGAAAATAAAAAATTTCGTTTGCGTGGGAGTGAGATGGCTATACCAAGTGGCGCCACCCGCACCATTTCGTCGCAACATATTTTTGAATGAGAAGAAAGAAAATATGGCGTTGTCTGTGTTCGAAACGCGTCGCTAAAGCTTCTCGTGCGCTAAACTCGAAGAACCAAGTGGAAATTCGGGACTATGACATCCAGATCGTCAGTCCAGGCCGCTGTCGTCTCGTTATAAGGTATTGTGCATCCAATTTCCTTTGTACAACTGTCGCATAACGTCCAAATTACTTTCCCAAGCAGTTTGTACGTCCGCCATTCTTTTCGCAAACCAACTTACAAAATTATCAGTAGTAATCGAATCAGCGCAACCAAAAAATCACCAAAGCCGAACCGCGAAAGTCGAAACTATGCAAACCATACTTACTGCTGTTATCGCTAGCGCGGCAGTAATCATAATGTATCCTGCAAAATTTCGCATAAATTGGTAGGTAGGGGAGACCGGGGCTACAATTAACAGAGGTAAGTATTAACAAGTGATTTTCTCCAAAACTATAAACACTAGACCTACAGCGCGTGCTTCAATATGCCGACCAGATCACGCCGCATGGCTCGGGGTTGGTCAGCTGCGGCCTGCGCATCATCCGAATGTGTTATATACCGGACGACATTTTCACGCACGTAACGAACTTTTATAACTTTTAAATTTTTTGATTTATTCTCGAAATATACGGTGTAATGATTATGTTTTTTGTTTTCCTAGAAGCATATTTTATACTTAATAATGCTAGATTGCTGTATCAATTGGTGTAATTATTGACCAATATTTTGTTATGTTATTTAATACTAAAAATGTACCTTTGGGGTTATAATCGGCGGGGTCAGTATTTACGTGTTAATACCTACCCCAGATGTGGTGATAGCGCAAATATCTTATGAACCGGTAGCTGAATCATCGACATGCAGAAAGATGCTAGTGATTTCTTGGTCCAAAACCATAAGACCTCTAATAAAAGCTCTAGCACGAGCTCAGTAAAAACGTATAAACGCGCTAAAAATGTAGTATCTGTATATATTTTACTGTGTGTACATAAATAATAAAATACATCAATAAATACTTTTGTATTTTTTAGGGCGTCTCCTGTAATAAAGATACATAGTGCTGACTAGATTCAATATAGGTACCTATCTCTTGCAATAACTGGGCCTAAGCTAGGTGTATCAAAGGCGACATCACATCATACATTTGCCTGAATTGTATTTGATATGTATTATAAATTAATAAGAAAATGTGTTCCATACAATTCTGTATTAATTTCACTTTTATTAATACCAAAAATATTCTCATACATATATTTGTTTTCTTCTATATCAGTTGGCACAACATAATGTTAATTGTTGCCCCTTCTGTTAATATTTACCTCAGAGCTGTTAATTCCTAGCCCCGAAGATGAGGTAAGAATTAACAACTGACTTTTTGGAGAAAAAGTGTTCTATTTAAGACATCATTTCTTTTATGTTGCATTTATGTTACTAACATGATACCTGAATAACTAAAGCATCATTTAATAAAAAAATCAAGTCTAAATGTTGAATCATTTCGAAGATACAACTAAAAGTATTGTTTTTGTTAATTGTGGCCCCGGTCTCCCCTACTGTAGTTTTATCAGAAATCGACATAACAATGAACAATATTTATAAATACTAGCTCGGGTTTCACGAAGATTGTGATCATTTTAAGGTTTGTATAAATGCATTGTACCTAGCTTTGTTTATCCAAGTGACCAAAACAATTAAGAGGCCGTGCCTGGAATCGAATGATTTTGATCAATTTTGTTAATTAGTTGTGAGAAAGGGAAATTATTTGTGATTTGAAAAGTGGAGTTCTTTGTATTGTATGTAGCTGAAAGAGATTTTTCAAATAAATTAAGTATTCATGAAAAATCACTAATATATTTGTACTGTGTTTCCTTGGTTTTTAAACCAATCAATTCTTGAGCCTGATCTTTTTAATTTTATTTATTTATTTATTTCACATGTTTTCTTTGCCATTACAGATAATAATCTAATGCGACAAAGTAACTTAAAATATACTTAACTACTTATACCACAGCTACACAGTACGTGGCCCTTGTGAACTCACCTAGTGTACAAGTGAATAAGTCTGTGGCATCCGCCACCGAGTTGAAAGTGCGCAGCGCACGAGTCAGCGGTGCGCGCCCCAGCAGGTTAGTGCGCGCACTCGGAACCACCAGCAGCTGCGGCTTGCGCCGCCGCGCCACGTACCCATCCGGTAAATTAAACCCTATTTCTGATAGTCTCTCAGAGTTTTGTATACTACCTCTTAAATCTTTGAAAATATATGTTGCCAGTGCCACTTCACGCCTAACTCCTAATTTGTAGTAGCCCACCATACCGAGACAGAATAAGGTAGGATACAGTAACGGGTATCCCGGGTATCTCCCATACAGCTTTAAATAAATAAATCTGACGAATTTGTTCTGTATCCGTTCGAGCATATTTTTGTATTTTATCTCACTCGGACTCCAGACGGCCGCATTATATTCCAGATGACTCCTCACAAGAGCCTCATACAAAACCCTCAATGCACTGATGTTTGTGAAGTCATTTGCCTGACGCAGCATAAATCCCAGATTCCTGTACGCCTTTTTACAAACGTATGCAACGTGTTTACGAAACTGCAGATCACTGGTGAAATGAATACCTAAATCCTTAACCTCCGTGACACGCTGCAGCGGTTCCCCGTCCATGCTGTACTGGTGGTGTTGTGGGTTTCGTGTGCATGTGAATGAGAGCACCGAGCACTTTGATACATTAAAGTATAGCTTATTGCAGTGAATCCATTCAGTGACCCTATCCAAGTCGTGCTGCAGCATGTCACGATCCGCAGTGTCTTTTGTGACTGCAGACAACTTAAATAAAATATAAATAAAATAAAATAAGCCTTTATTGCTGGTTCTACAAGTTTCTAAAATGTTTTTATGTTATATTATATCTACTAAACTTTTTCTTAAATATCGACGTTCGGTGTACTTATTTATTTTTTCTATACAGCTTGTCCTTCGACAAAGGCCTCCTCTAAAGATTTCCATCTCTCTCTGTCTCTCGCCCTCTGAATCCACTCTGGACCTGCTACTCTTTTGACGTCGTCTTCCCAACGTTTCGCTTGTCGTCCTTTGCTCCTTTTTCCATCCCTTGGGTACCACTCTGTTATTAATTTGGTCCATTTCTCTTTTTCCTCTCTTAACATATGTCCAGTCCATCGCCATTTGTGTGTTTTACATAATTTTTTCGCATCCTTGGTTATACTTTTTATTTCTTTTAATCTTACTTTGTCCCTTCTCTTGACTCCAATTACACTTCTTTTTATGCTATTTTGGCAGACGTTTATTTTCCGCATTAGTTGGTCCGTTAAAGCCCATGTTTGGCAACCATAAGTCAAGCACGGCAGAATACATATGTTGTAAATTTTCCTTTTGTCTTTAATTGGCATGTCTCTATTCTTCATCACTTCGCTAAGGGACCAAAATCTCTTCCAAGTGTTGGCTATCCTTCTATCAATTTCTTTATGCATAGTATCCGTTGTAGAAATTAGCTGTCCTAGGTAAATGTATTCTTCTACGTAGTCTATTGATTCCCTATTAACTATGATACTGATCTGGGAGGAATTAGTCATAACTTTGGTCTTTGTCGTGTTCATTGACAGCCCTGCTTTCGCACTTTGATCTGATAATTGATGAAGCATTTGTTCCAGTTTTTTTGGGCACTCAGAAAACAGAACCAGATCGTCTGCAAAGCGTAGATGGTTTAGAGTTTCGCCATTTATGTTGAGTCCATTTTCATTCCATTCTAAATTCCTAAATATCATCTCGAGAACTGCTGTGAATAACTTAGGTGAAATAGGGTCCCCTTGCCGGACGCCTCTCTCTATAGGGAACTCCTCGCCCGTTGTTTCCAGTCTGATTTGTGCAGTACTACTCGAGTATATGTTCTTCAGTAATCGTATGTACTTTCCTTGTGTTCCTTGACTATGCAGTGCTTTCCAGATATATTCGTGTTCTAAGGAATCGAATGCTTTGTTAAAATCAACGAACCCTAGATAATAAGTTTTGTTGTACTCCTTATATTTTTGTAAAACTTGTCTAAGAAGCAGACAACTTAAGGTCGTCAGCAAATAGCATGCATGTTGACCTGACTACCCTTGGTAAATCATTTACCACAATAATAAATAATAAGGGTCCCAAATTAGTACCCTGACTGACGCCCGATCTGGTGTAGTAGGGCTCCGAGAAGTGTCCGCCGCAGTCCACATACTGACGCCTATCTCGAAGATAACTGGCGAAGAAATTTACAGTATGAAATGTGCAGCCTATACCCGCCAGCTTTGACAAGAGTATGTCGTGGTCGACTGTGTCGAACGCCTTCTTAAAATCGAGATAGGCTACGTCAACCTGAAGCCCAGCATCGACAGCTGGTACTAACTGTGTCATCAGGTGAAGCAAGTTCCCCGTTGTACCGCGCCCAAGACGGAAGCCGTGCTGCGTATCAGACAAATGAGGGCCTATCTGTGCATAAAGGCAATTGTGAACAGCCATCTCGAATACCTTGGCTGGTGCGCTCAGTACCGCAATTGGCCTGAAGTCACTGACATCCGTACCACCACGACCTTTCGGTATAGGTACCACCCGCGTAAGTTTCCAACGACTCGGAAAGTGTGCCACTGACAAGCAGACATTAAATATGTGCAGCAAAGGTTCTATTAATAATACCATGCAGCAATCTCTCAAAATGAAGGGCGGAATACCGTCTGGACCCACTGAGCGCTTAGGCGGCAGACCAGTCAGCGCGCGCCGAACGGCCGCCCGCTCGAGGCAGGCGAGGTGCGCATACGCGCCGCTCGGCGCTGCCTCCCCGCACGCCGCCGCGCCGGCCGCCCCCGCGCTCAGCGTGCCCGGTGTCGCGCTGTACACAGAGTGAAAGAATCGTGCATATTCCTTAGCGGATTCTTCACCAGATAGAACTCGTCCCTCTTCAATTCAATCAATTTATACTGACTGGAAGTGTCTTTTTTCGATCTTAATTCCAGAATGATTTAGGGTCTGTAGCGAGATGGTTCTGTACTCGATCTCTGTACCGGAGGTGAGAACTCACTGTTTCCGCCTTCACCTTTGCCCGACACTGAGAGAATGCCTCATAATCACTTGGAGATTTGGTCGCTTTATACTTTTTGTGCAAATTGTATTTTAATTTAATTTCTTTAATAAGATCTAAGTCATACCATTTTGGATATCTTCTATTACAAATATTTTTAGTTTTCGGAGGAATGCTAGCTTAAAAAGTTTCAGATATTTTATCATAATAAAAGTTTAAGGCCAAATCAGGATCTTGAATACTGTATAAATAATATAATATAACTTATTGTAATCTGCTTTACGAAAATTCCATTTCCTATACTGTGACTGAGGGTGTGGTTGTGGTTCGCGAGCTGCGGGTGTGGAATGAGTTGGTGTTGGCGCACATGACGCGGCAACGCCGATCGCAAGCGGCGCGCGGCGGGTGATACACGTCCACGGGCTGCAGACCTTCGTCGGCAGCGCACACCGTCACCCCACCGCGCCCACTCAACACAAACTTATATCAATTGAGTCTCTGTTGGGAGCATAAATGATAGTCTTCCAACTTTTGTTAATAATAATTAATTGAGTATAAAATAAAGAAGACGGTTCCACCATCATTGTAACCGTCTTCTTTATTTTATACTCAATTCAATCTTCAATTGAAGATTGAATTGAGTATAAAATAAAGAAGACGGTTACAATGATGGTGGATACACGCGATCGCGACATTTTAGAATCGACGTGTCGTCGTATCGGTGGTTGTGGCCGAATAATTCGGCGCGCGCGTCGGGCCGCCGGCTGCGCGGCTCGCCCCTGCGTCGCCCCCGCGCGTCCCTCTCGCTTGCGGGTGCGTTCATGTTAAGCGCATTTAGGCGCGTTCATGCTCCGCGCCGTTGAAATGATGAAATCTTCTTCTTTCAACTTTTGTTTTGATTAGTCAATCACAGGTAGGGGGCACATTTTATGGACCGCCCGTTTAATGGTGCCGGTAGTTGTATATCTATCCGCTACTCTGCAGATCCCATCGGCTCCAGGGTATAAATTGGTGACACGACACATACGCCAGTGGAGCGGCATCAAATTATCCTCTTTTAGTATTATCAGGTCTCCGACTTTGATTGGTGCGGATCCCTTTCTCCATTTTCCTCGGTTTTGTAACTCCGCCATGAACTCTCGTCGCCATCTCTCCCAGAAACGCTGTCGTATTTGTTCGATAAGCTGGTACCTGTTAGATCTAGACGTTTTAACAGGTAGTGAAGGTACTGACATCAGCGAGCGTCCGATTAGGAAGTGCCCAGGAGTTAAAGGATTGGTATCAGTAGGGTCTGAGGACAGGGGGGAAAGAGGCCGGGAGTTTAGAATTGCTTCTATTTGAGTGAAAAGGGTCGCTAGCTCTTCAAACGTGAGTGATGCTTTGCCAGCTATGCGTTTTAAATGGAATTTCGAGGATTTAACCCCGGCTTCCCAAATTCCACCAAAATGTGGCGATTATGCGGGAATAAATTTAAATTTTATAGCCTCGTTAGCTGCAGAATCTGAGACCGCCTGAACGCTGGATTGTATAACCCTACCCAACTCATTGTTAGCGCCAACAAAGTTCTTTCCATTGTCGCTATATATGGCTTAGGGCTTGCCGCGACGCGACACAAACCTGCGCAGACATGATATGAAGGCCTCAAGTTGGAGATCGCTAACAACCTCCAAATGTATGGCCTTAGTAACTAAACAAACGAATACACACAAGTAGGCTTTGGTACGATTACCTCGTCCCTTTTTGGAAGAAATCATAAAGGGTCCAGCATAGTCTATCCCACAAGAATTAAAAGGAAAGTCTGGATTGACCCTTACACTCGGCAAGTCGCCCATTAAAGGTTGTGCAGTCTGACCTTTCATTCGTGTACAGACAACACATTGTCTAACTACAGTGCGAGCTAAGATCCTACCGCCTATTGGCCAAAATCTCTCGTGGACTGACGACAGAAGCAACTGTGGACCTGTAGCTCTACCATAAGTTGCCATCGAAAAGTTACTCGCTAGCGTATTAACGTTAATCAAATAGATTTCGATAATGTCAAAATTTTGACGTGTGAAACATGTTTACATTCAAATTATATACGTTTTTGAGTCTATTAAAGGGAAAATAATGTCTGGAAGAGCTTATTTAGCATGGAATATGTTAGTGGCCCCAAAATTTGGAGGTCAACGACGGGAAGAACGTAAATTTCAAGAAACTATCTTAATTAGTTCTCTTACAAAATATTCTATTTGCCGGCGACGCCGACGGGACCCTATCCGTGCACTTGGTGTTTGTTCTAAAAGTTTTAACTACATAAGTTAATTAATTGTATAGTGTTTTATATGAATAATCTACAAAGTTTGTAATAAATTCTAATAAGAAATAAATAAATGCAGAATTCCAAGAATTCGGCTTGCACCAAAATATCCTAACGGATTTACCTACTACCTTAGGCTGGCGTAGGCGTACCATTTTGTGGGCAATTCAGTCGCAGTTCAGCCATAGATAATACACTTAAATACGGAGCTCAGCCACCAAAGAAGAAACATACCAAGAAAAGCCGAATTCTCCGGAATAAATCAATATAGTAAATCAATGTTTTATTTCGCTGCCTCAAGATAGTCCTCATCGTAGTCACTGTGGGTTATGGTACCCAACCTAGGTACGTATTCAGGAGTCCGTGGTGGTTGTGCAGCCAGCGGATTCACCTACAGTCAGGTAGCAGGGAGCGCACTTCAAATATCAGTGGGAGATCGTCGCAGGGCGCCTGCGGTACTGTAGGTACCTCTGCCGTCCGCAACACTATTATTGTAAACATAGTTCACTTTAAATTTAAATAAATAACGCCGCGAATCACACATTGTCAACAAAATTACAAGTTGAATAGAGGTAAATAATTATTACCTATAAGGAATAAAAATTCAACAAGCCCTAAATACCATAAGTAGTGCACTAACCGCCAAACTTTCTATTTAGTCGGATTGTTTCATGATAATACTTATTGACTGTCATAACATTGTTACCATAGCGATACCTTATGTGACGTTTTGATCTTAGGAGCGTTCCCTCTTCTTATTACTGAGAAAGAAAGAAACAAAACATAAGAGTGAAGTTAGTTAGACGACCAGTGTGACCATTTGTGGCAGATTTCTCCTACCATTTTGGCAGATTTCGCTCCAAAATTTTGTCTGTGGCAGATCCTGCTGACGATTTACAAAAGACTTCAAGGAAATAACCTTATTTGAATTTTCCCTTTTTTATTATTATTAGGTATAATAATGCATAACAAAATTGTTAAATAATTTTGTTGATTAATGATATTTCATTGAATTTCTGTGTATTTTTTTTCGTTTCCATGAAGGCATATTTTTGGCATTTTTGGCGCCAAGTGTGGCAGATTTTGGCAGATTTTTTGCCCAGTCTGTGGCAGATTCGCCATTTATGAAATGGTCACACTGTAGGCAACACGATCTATCGAGCTTATCTTAGCGCCTGCGCGAGACTCCGTAAAACTCATGGTGCGAGCTTTATCGAAATCTATTTGATCTACGTCAACACTTCCAACTCCACCCGCTTTTCATAGAGCTCGTACGCTATGCCGCCATACATATTGCACGTAAACCCTCCGGGGGGGTCACCGGCATTTCGTTTGCGCTAAAGTTAACCATCGCTGACGGTCTACGGCATTAGGTTTAAAACCGTATTATAAACCACTGTAAAACGAAGTCAATTTGTGTGAATATTTGTAACAGTGAACAATTTTTTTAATTGATACGAGTAATTAAATTATAAATTATAATATCAGATTTTATTATCACGGTTTATAATGCCAGCTGTATTCGCTAAGAAGAAACAACATTTAAAATGAGCCCACCGCGAGGGCTCCCGGTATTCCATATGCGACTAGGTGAACCCTCCAGGAGGGCTCTCGGCACTGAACGGGTTAAATGTAAATGTTCGTATTTCATTATAAGTTTAGTGAAGTGGTGTTTAGCGTCCAGTAAAATTGGGTGCTTTTTATCGTACTGACATTCAGACTGACTTAACCAACCACCCACTCTTAGTCATCATATCAGCCGAAAGACGTCCACTGCTGGACATAGGCCTCCCCCAAGCACCGCCACTTCGACCGATTCTGTGCTTCCCGCATCCAGCGGATTCCTCCGGCCTTTACTAGGTGATCGGTCCATCTTGTGGGAGGCCTTCCAACGCTACGTCTTCCGGTACGTGGTCGCCACTCCAAAACCTTTCGGCCCTATCGGCCATCTGTTCTGCGAGCAATATGTCCTGCCCATTGCCACTTAAGTTTGGCAATTCTTCGGGCTATGTCGGTTACCTTGGTTCTCCTGCGGATCTCTTCATTTCTGATTCGATCACGTAGGGAAACTCCAAGCATAGCCCTCTCCATTGCTCTTTGGGTGACTTTTAGCCTTCTGATAAGGCCCATTGTGAGCGACCACGTTTCAGTGCCATAAGTCATCACTGGCAACACGCACTGGTCAAAGACTTTCGTCTTGAGACACTGTGGTATGTGGGACGAGAAGATATTGCGTAGCTTCCCGAACGCTGCCCAGCCGAGTCGGATTCGACGATTGACCTCTTTCTCGAAGTTGGACCTACCTAGCTGGACAGTTTGTCCTAGGTAAACATACTCGTCTACAACTTCGAGCGTAGCGTCTCCGATCTTTATGAGGGCGGGTGTTACATGGGCATTTGACATGACCTTTGTATTGTCCATGTTCATTTTAAGACCCACTCTTTTGGAGGCTCTACTGAGGTTATCGAGCATTATACTGAGGTCCTCCATGGTCTCAGCCATGATAACTATATCGTCGGCAAACCGAAGGTCAGTGATATACTCGCCATTGATGTTGATGCCTAGCCCTTTCCAGTCCAGAATCTTGAAGACATCCTCCAGTGCAGCGGTGAACAGTTTCGGAGAGATAACGTCTCCTTGTCTCACACATCGCTGCAGAAGGATAGGTTTCGAGGTCTGGTCGTGGAGTCGGACTGACATAGTGGCGTCTTTGTATAGGCACTTTAACACTTCGATGTACCGATAGTCGATCTGGCACCGTTGAAGAGACTGTAGTACAGCCCATGTCTCGACCGAATCGAAGGCTTTCTCGTAATCCACGAACGCTAAGCAGAGAGGCAGGTTATACTCTTCGGTCTTCTGTATAACCTGCCGCAGCGTATGTATGTGGTCCACGGTGCTAAAGCCTTTACGGAATCCGGCTTGTTCGGGAGGCTGGAAGTCGTCAAACCTGCGCGAGACGGTTCGTGATGACTCTTGAAAACAGCTTGTAGACATGGGTCAGAAGTGTGATGGGCCTATAGTTCTTAAGCGGGGCATTGTCGTCCTTTTTAAAGAAGAGTACCACCACACCTCTGTTCCATGCCTGTGGCGTTTTACCCTCGAGTATGACGGAATCGAACAGCTTCTGGAGGGCCTTTAGAACGGGTTTCCCACCGGCCTTTAAGAGTTCGGCCGTAATTCCGTCATCACCCGGCGCCTTGTTGTTTTTAAGCTGCTTTAGAGCCATCCTAATCTCGTACAAACTAACGTCCGGGATATCTTCGGTATAATGTCGGGTTAATCTAGCTCTTGGGTCGTTTGCCAGATTCGTAACGGGGTTACTGGATGACGTGTATAACTGTCCATAGAACCTCTCGATCTCTCTCAATACTTCAGGTTTGGCGGATACGATCCTGCCATCATCGGTCTTCAGATTTGCAAGCTGGCTCTGCCCAATAGACAGATCTCTTGCAAAGACCTTGGAGCCCTTATTCCGCTCTATCGCGTCCTTAATGCGGTCCGTACTAAAGCGACGAAGGTCGCTTTTCAAGGACTTAGAGATCCGTCTATTGAGCTGCCGGTACTTGAACGCATCGTCTGAAGACTGGAGGATCATCTCGCGCCTCTCCTTCATGAGCTGTATAGGATCAGAGAGCTTCTTGTTTCTACTTGTACGACGGGTCTTAAAGATCTTGGACCCAACCGTGTGGACAGTTTCCACGAACCCATCGTTAAAATCGTCCACGGAGCTCCCTAGGCACTCGAAACGATTCTGAAGTTCGAGCTGAAAGCTCTCGGGGTTTTGGACTTGGATCGGTGCTGGACGGAGCGTAGACTTCACCAGTCGAGATCTTTCCAGCTTAATATTTAAGTTCAATGTGCCTCTTACCATGCGGTGATCGCTTCCGGTTTTCACCGCGTTGATCACAGAGACATCATTGAACACTTGCTTCTTCGTCGACATAATGAAGTCAATCTCATTTTTTCGGCACCATCAGGGCTCTGCCAGGTCCACTTTCTGTGCTCGCGTTTTCTGAAGAAGGAGTTCATCATAAAGAGGCCTTCCTTCTCCATAAAACTGGCCAGTAGGTGACCCCGGTGGTTCCGACATCCAACTCCGAATTGCCCCACTCGCAGTTCATCATCGTTTTGTTTGCCCAGTTTCGCGTTGAAGTCCCCCATGACAACGGTGAAGTGAGTTTTAGAGGCATGCATGGCTCTAGAAATATCCTCATACATGGTCTCCACCTCATCGTCGGGTGTGACGAGGTCGGGGCGTAAACCTGTACGACCTTCAGCGAATATCTTGCGGATATTCTGAGTATAAGGTACGCCACCCTGGTCGACACACTCTCGATCTTCACCACGTTGCTCACAAGGGACTTGTGGACGATAAACCCGACACCACCCTGGGACTGCTGGTCGCCCTCCCGGAAATAGAGCAAGTTTCCGGATTTAAGGATTATCGAGTCCTCCCCCTCTCTTCGGACTTCAGATAATCCTACTATACCCCATCGTAACCTGCTCAATTCTTCCTCGAGTTCGATGATCTTCTCGTCGGTCCGGAGTGTACGCGTGTTATACGTTGCCAGGTCCAGTTTCCAGTGGTTGTGGTAGCCGGATCTCTTCCGGGGATTCTTAGCACCCCTTGCCTCACCGTGACCTTGACCGCTACCGTAGCCAAGGGTAGGTAGGCCGCCGGGCACTAGGGGCCGTTTGTTTATGGTGCTTGTCATTTTTTGGGGGGGGGTTTGCCATAATCGCCACGCTTGGCAAGCGGGTTGGCGATCGCAGTATGGTGTTAATAGTGCATAGAGAACGCTGCCGCCCATTCTCTAGTAATTCCTTAGTCGCCTTTTATGGGAAGAAATAGGGTAGTGCGATTCTTTAAGTCCGGCACCACACGGACTCTCTTAGTAACCGGATCACTCTTAGTAAACCATTGATATATAATATTGGATTTAAGGATGACAATTTACTTTTGTGATGCAGTTCTATTCCGTTTTGTTTTTGTTTTAAGGCTGCCTGTCCACTGGAGCGGAGAGGAGAAAAGAGGAGCGGAGATGTGCCAATATTAACCAATAGAATCTTGAATCGACTTGACTCCGCCCCTGAGTTTAGATTTGATTGTTTAATAATGGCACATCTCCGCTCCGCTCCTCTCCTCTCCGCTCCAGTGGACAGGCAGCCTTAATCCTTTGCAAACGACTCTGACTGACTGAATTTAAGCAATAGTATTAATTAAAGAGTTTTCTAATTCGTTAGCTTGCAAAGGTCCCAGTTTAAACTGTTTACTTTTATAATTATTAATTACCCGTAAAACATATGCATAAACTCTTTTGAGTCTGATATAACTTGAATATTTTTCAAACGGTATTAACAATTTATTTTCTGACATGTCATCTACAGAGACTAATACTACTTTGACTTCAGGTAAGTTTTTAACTATAGTTTGAGGTTGGGTAGGCCAGTAAGATTCGTCCTGTTTTAGGAACGAAGGACCTTCCCACTAAAAAGATAAACATTGCAGATGCTGTGGGTCAATGCCCCTAGATGCTAAATCTGCTGGGTTTAACTCTGATGGAACATGTTTCCAATCAAAGTCTTTGGTAATTTCATTAATTTTGTTGACTCGGTTATTCTGAGTTTTCAGCCATCCGAGTTACACTGTGGAATCAGTCCACATATATTTTTTTGTAACATTGCATGGAGCAGACTGTAATACTTTCTCACTAACTTGAGCTCCTAACAAAGCAGCACATAGCTCTAGACGTGGGATTGTGAGCTCCTTAATTGGAGAAACTCTAGTTTTTGCGCATAGTAACTATGCGCAAAAACTTTTCTAGAGTTTCTCCTATTTACTGTAATATTCTGTTTACTATTTTGGGAACGTCAATAAACACACGCTCCATATGCCTGCTGACTTGCTTCCACAAAACAATGTAGCTCAGCTGACTGGGTTTCTAAATGATCACCTAAAACATAGCGAGGTATTATAATATCAGATAAATGATGCAAGTTTTGTATGAAATTATACCATCTTTTAGCATAAAACACTTTACATGTGGTTGAAATTATCGTTCGCTTGGTAACCTTGGAAGTGCATTCAATTCCATTTGGGAAACGCAACTCATCAGCCTTTGGTGACCATTTCAGACCTAAGACATTAGCTTCGTCGAAAAATTAAGACAACTTGATAATTCTGATTTGGCACCAAGAATAGTAGAGTTTGTGCGAAATTTTCGTAATGGGAAACAAGCAGAGTTTAATGTTTCGGTGACATTTAAATAAATATTTTTTAATTCCTCTTCGGTTGAGGCACCTGTGTTGAGGTCAACATAAAAATCGTTCTTAATGACATTAGCAATAATCTTATCCTGACATTTATCAGCCAGCTCAACCAGACACCTAGCATCTAAAAATGGAGCCGAAGCCATCCCATATGTCAAAGTATTGAGCTGTAAAATTCTAAAAGGTTGATCGACTTGATCCCTCCACAACACAAGCTGCAGGTGCCGCTGTGATTTATCTATGACTACTTGTCGATACATTTTTTCGACGTCTGCTGTTAAAACAAATTTGTATATTCTGAAACGGATAAGAATGGAGAATAAGTCGCTCTGTACAGTGGGACCAACAGCCTGGATGTCATTCAAAGATTTTCCTGAACTTGTTTTAACCGAAGCGTCAAATACTACTCTCAGCTTGGTGGTATCGTGTTGTTCCCGAATGACACAGTGATGGGGTAAGTAACAACCAAACATAGGCCTTTCAATTTCGCTTAAATGTCCTAACCTAACTATATTCATGTATGAATTCACTATATTGTTCCTTAACTCCAACATTTTTATTTAATTTCTTTTCTAGACTCAAGAAACGTTTAATTGCAATAGGAAACAATTTCCCAAGTGCCTGCTCCGGGGCCTCCGTCAGCGGCATCATTACAGAAAATCGTCCAGATGGACGATTTTCTGTAATGATGCCGTTTTTTATTTCATAAAAAACACTTGTCGTTTACCAGATGGTAAACGACAAGTGTTTTTTATGAAATGAGACTCACTATATTGCTCATCAATGGAATAATTATTAGAACCTGTAGGTAATTCTTCTACCTCCCAGAATCTTTTAACAGAATCATGGATGTCTTGAAGTGACACCGTTTTTATCATTTTTTACTAAATTACAATGTATATTATTACTAAAATAAGATTTACCTATAGGACCGGCAACTAGCCATCCTAACTGGCTATCCTGTAATATAGGCTTATTCACTCCTAAGACTATTCTATTGTTATTTACAATATCAAAAAAGTGGTCTGCACCAAGCAAGATGTCTATCTCGGCAGGCTCGTAAAATCCTTTGTTCCCACTAGTACCTGCTAGCACTACCCCATTGGGCAATCCCAAATGCTCAGCATTTACTTGAACGCCGGGTAATGTTCCTGTAATTTTAGGAATAACTAGACAGTTAACAGTTGTAATAAAAGAACTAATTCTAGATTTTAACACAATATTACAACGTTCTGTAATTTTACATGCTGCATTATTTATACCACTAACATTAAAATAACTAATTTGTTTTGCTTGTAACCCTAGCCTTTCTTTCAAATTTTTGGTTATAAATGAAGACCTGCTTCTCCAGTGTCCAGCAACGCACGCGCAAGGTGTACTATTGTTATGTTTATTAATTATTTCAACTTGTGCAGTACATAATAAAACTTGGCCTGGCGATCGGGCTGACAAACTAACAGGAAGATTACTAGTTGATGGCTGGGTTGCTTCTGAACCATCTGTGACTACATTAGTAATTGTACTGTTGTTGTGCAACATTGAATTGTGCTTTTCCTTACAGGTCCGGCAAGAACTACTCAATGGACATTTTGAATTATTGTGACCACTACAAAGACATTTGGTGCACAACATGCTTAGCCACTTCAGACAGCTTATCATTTAAACTCATAGCCTTAAATTTATGATACTGATGTACATAATGTGATTTGTTACAGATGAGACATGTTTTAGTTTGAGACCCATCCAACGTAGTTGTTAATGACTTAATAGATTTATTTTCCTTACTCTGAATTGAAATTTTATTATCATAATACTGACTGCCATTCGCTGTCTCTAAGACATTTGCTCTATTATCTAAGAATTTTACAAATTCTTCAAGAGAAGGCAGGTGTGTTAAATGACCTTTGTGTTCTTCCCATTTTAATAAAATAATTTACCTTTAGTTCTGGAATCTAACTTAGCTGACACCAAGAATATAACTAAAGGATCCCAACCAGTTGTGGGAATGTCTAAAATATTTAAAGCGTATAAATTCTTTTGAATTTGATCCATCAGATATTTTAAAGCCTTAAAAGATTATTTTTGGATAGGATTGATAGTAAAGTTAAATTAAAGTATAATAGTTAAAGTTTCTTTCTTTTCTTTCTTTCTTATTTGATAGTTCGCTGCAGTAAAATCAATGGACCTCACTATATTACAAGCGCTACCTACTAATGAATTTCTTAACTAATGAAACTTATTTATTAATGGTATGGACTCATCATCATCATCATCATCAGCCTATTTATGTTCCCACTGCCGGGACACAGGCCTCCTCTCTGTGAGAGGGGGTGGGCCGTAATCTACCACACGGGCTCAGTGCGGGTTGGTAGACGTCACATGTCTTCGAATTTTTTGGTTCTAAGACATGCCGGTTTCCTCACGATGTTTTCCTTCACCATTTTGAGAGCAGTGGTGATGAAATTATTTACACAAAGTAAAGCGAACCCACGACCTACAACTCGTAAGTCGGGGCCGTTACCTCTGGGCCACCACAATGGACTCATTGTTATTAATTAACGAGTCAAATGTGTCTCTAGCCATTTAGAATAGTTCCCATCAAATGTGGGCAAATTTATGGTTGGTAATTTAACCGAGTTATTCATTTTACTACAACAGGATTGTACAGAATCACAACCTTCCTTACTATTTGATGAACATATTCTTATTTATTCTTGTGTGAAAGAAATCATGGCATAGAATTCCCCTTCTGTAGAATCTCGCTCTGACATTTGTTCATTTATATTATGAGCAATATCCTCTATCTCAGATTGTTTCGAATTTTGACATTAATTCTTGTAGCTGTGTGAGTCGCAAAGACAGCTCCCTCACTTCTAACTGACTAAGACTAGAAGCTTTATCAATTTGGTATTTACTAATAAAGTTTTTAAATACTGTTAATCTGCTACGTATGCCACCCCGTCTGCAAATCAATGTTTTAAAATTGTCGTTACCCTCCTCATTAGGAGAGGTAACCGTATCGTTCGTCATGTTGAGTGAAATTCAAAGAATCACTAAGTAATACACCCAAAACAATAAGTCGGGGCATCCTTACAGATAGTAGACAACTACTATCTCAAATACTAAATAAAATGTGCAATCCCACCAGTTATACAATCCAGCAGACAAAACAGCTCAAACCACACCGTTGCCGCCGAGCTCGCCAACAGCTCGTGGCAGCAACAGCAACGCACGTTGGACGCAGCGAGGCACGAAGACTTGAAGCAAGCGGAGCGGGCTGGCTCACGGACCCGGAAGCGCTGGAATGTTGTTGAAATGGGTTTACAGTTATACGAAAATATTATTATTCGTAGGTACTTAGGATAGGTACCTAGGATTTAGAAATGACTAAATGAGACTTAGCTCTAGAGTATTGTGAACCATAGAAATGGGTTATAAGAAAACAAAATTATGTTAGAATATTATCGATAACGAATCGAATATGAGAATTACGTGCGACGTGCAATTTAACTTAAAATGTTTTTGAGCGATTAGCCACGCACCAGTAGGTACAGTATAGTACTGAAGATATCTCTCAAAGCAGCAGTTATGACTATAGAGGTATATGGCAGCGAGATGCGACAGAACAGACGCAAACACCCAAGTACGTGCAACTTAAATAATTTGCGATTAGGCCAAGCACACTATTGGTACGGAATAGTACCGAATAGTGAATTCACACTTCACACGCGGTAAATAGGTACCTATAGGTACCTTCTGGAGTTATGTTGCGTTGGCGATGAGTTGCTCCAATATAGACGTAAATACCTAGAGCGAGCTAGGCAACCATACATCAAACAAAACCAGGGAAAGGAGAATAGGAGTATATAAGGAACGGAAATATCACTTCCATAAAACAATACGCCGCCGACACCGCCAGTAGGATGTTATTGGGCACTCTAAGCCACCTTACGTTCCATCGGCTCACTTCGTTCACCTCGTCACTTCAGGTGGCTTAGATTGCCCAATAACATATATGAAATTCATTCTGTTCCACCTGATGAACGGAAGGTGGAGTACGAATTTTTGCATAGTGCAGTAAAACAGGTGGCTTAGATTGCCCAATAACATATATGAAATCCATTCTATTCCACCTGATGAACGGAAGGTGGAGTACGAATTTTTGCATAGTGCAGTAAAACAGGTGGCTTAGATTGCCCAATAACATATATGAAATCCATTTCGATAACTTACCTGATGAACGGAAGGTGGAGTACGAATTTCTGCATAGTGCAGTAAAATATTGTTCGGCGCCTATTCCACCTGATGAACGGAAGGTGGAGTACGAATTTCTGCATAGTGCAGTAAAATATTGGTTCGGCGCCTATTCCACCTGATGAACGGAAGGTGGAGTACGAATTTCTGCATAGTGCAGTAAAATAATGGTTCGGCGCCTATTCCACTATTTTAATATTTTTCAGTGCATGGTTTGAGCGCTACTCCACTTTTAGAATCTCGTTTTGATGCGAACGGAAAGTCATCTAGAATGCTTAATAACATAAATGAATCTACAAAGTTTGTGGTTTGGGCGCTACTATACTATTTGAATTTCATTTTGTTGCGAACGGAAAGTGATTTAGAATGCCCAATAACATAAATGGATCTACAAAGTTTGTGGTTTTGACGATACTCCACTTTTTGAATCTCGTTTGGTTGCGATTGGGTTGATCCCTGCAAACCTACCATTAGCCGTTATGTAACCTTAAGGTTAAACTCTTTTAGCAGGGAAGGTGAATAACTAAACTTATAATTAATTGTACATTCGAATATTTTTCAGTGATTCTTTCAGACGCTACTCCACCTTTTGAATCTAGTTTGGTTGGCAATAACATAAATGGATTGTTCGGTTGACTCCTATTCTACGATCTGCTTCAGATTTTTAAACTCGTTTTATTCTTTTTTTTCTATTTATGAGACATTGACAAATATTGAAAACGTATACCTTACCTGTAATGAGATCATTTCAATAGAGCTAATTTAAAGTGTGAGTACCTATGTTTATGTAATAGCAATACAACATGATTTAAATTATAATTTATTTTGTTTTCACATTATTTACAATTACAAACTAATTACTAACACCATTGTTACTAAAACCAAAATACTAACAAAATATGGACCTTATAAGTAAGTCTGAAATAAAGTTTTATTTAATTTTAATTTTTAATTACATCTGTCCCTTATTAATATTAACTGCCCCTCATGTTATTTAATATTTTATTTATTTACATGAAACTTAGGTAACTACTATGAACTACGATGTATTTAGGCTGATTTTAATACACGACTAGATTAAAAACATACAAAACTTACATAATGACTAAAATTCTTTACTAAAAAGTATTAAGAACACAATTAAGGTCCAAAATTTTCCTTAATATTTTATTTTTAATTTATATGGGCTTTACAAAATTGTGATGACCTATGTACATACATTTTAATATACTAGGAGATTAACAAATAAATTTATAATAAATAAATTAAACTAATATCTCTTATAACATTAAACTTATACATTAACTAAAACCCAATAATGATGATATACTAAAGATATGTTACCTAGGATCGACTCTCATGTAATTGAAAAAACCCAATAACCTTACCCGACTGGGATCGAACCCAGAACACCATGCTCAGTAGTCGCGCTTGCAACAACGAGAAGCAATCTACAAACTGATACAATAAGTTACAAAGTACATACCTAGATACATACTTACTAATAACAATCGTCACAACAAAGTTTCTTTGGAATTTTATTTATCAATTATTGTGTTTCTTCTCTATCGTAGTCCACCGGTTCACTAACTACATATTGCGCACTTAACACTACCACATTCTCATGATCACTTGATCTTACAACACTTGGTTCTTGTCGCTCACTGATGTTGAACACTTGTATCTGGATCACTCGTAAACCTTTTTTTCTTTTCATTGTTAATAATGTATGGCAAGGATGCTCAGATGTATTCCGTTTTAGACCCTCTCGTCTTGCTCTAGACTTTTTGTTGGTTGGTTCAGGTCTATGCTGCTCTCGAACATTCCAGCTTAAACTTGAAGTGGGAAAACCTTGACCATTTTGGAAGAAGATTAAATCGGGAGAGTCGCACAGTATTGATGATCTGAAACAAACAAATTTATATTTATTGATTATATCTAACAGCATAAGGAAGTAATTTTACAAGTACTTATACGCTTGTACAATACTTACAATTTGTTTCGTTTTATTCGACGTGATGTGTTCGGCTGACTGCCATGTGATGCATGTACTAATCATATTATTATGAAATGCAAACTCCATAAAACCTTGCGCTGTGAATCTATTTCATTTTTCAACAAGTTCAACCTAATATGTGCGTTATGAAGCGATGCGACGTGCGCGCGACGTGATCGGTGTTATATTGCACAAACCAGTCAGCGCAAATAGCGCAATGCGCTTTGTCATCGGGAATGGAAATGAAACAGATGTATGAATATAAAATATTATTTATTTGTATATGTACATACATTCAGATAAAAGTACACATATATGTACCTAATACCTCAGTAATTATCAAAGGTCGTATTTTATTTATAAAACTAATTTTGTACTTAATAAATTCTATAACTAATACAAGGACACCAAGAATACACACATTTAAAATTACATACATAATAAAGCCGATCAGAAGCATCTTCAGTCGATACCATTTGAATTACATTACACGGCAATATTATATTTCACATTTAAAAGAGTAACAAACATTTTATAATAGGAAGTTTGTAAGTAGGTTGTGAGATTATCTAACTTTCCATTTAGGACGTCAATAAAATACATGTAGAAAATTATAACATATAACTACTGTAGGTTCCTAATTACATTTAAAATTTTGGTAATGCATTGCATAAATATATTTGCGAATTGATAACCTTGACCTTTTGGAAGTCGGTTAAAAATACATTACTATCTACTAATGACAATTACTTATAGCAGGGTCCAGACAAAAGTAATGTGTAACGTACTCGTAATTGAATTGTAAAACATGTATGTTCTTGGTGCCCCAAATAGATATTATTATCTTATTACTTGTTGCAAATTATGTTTGAACTTATTTAGTTTTAAGAGCGTTTACGCGACACAATATATCGTAAAAATTATTAATCTTATCTTTAAAAATATAAAATGTATAACTTACAAATAACTACATTATTATTACATAATTATTATCACTAACTTATCAAGTTTTCAGAGATTTTTTTTATTAGAACCTCTGCAGTATCCATCACGTCATCAAAAGTTTCGCGCACCACATATTGTACACTTGTACAAGCATTGTCACTGTCACTAGAATAGTTATTATCACTCTCACAATCGTTGAGTTCGTAAATATTTAGTTTAATTAAATAACGTCCTCTGCTATCACTTGGTTTACCTCGACGAGCAATGTATGATGTTGATGGCGAAAATCTTGATGAACGCTTTCTCTTTCTTAACACTTTTTTCTGGGGTTGAGTTTGTTCTTGAGGATTCGTTGGATTATTGAGCAGTTCTTCATTTCTACGCCGTTGTTTTTCTAAGCTCTCAATATAGGAGTTATAATCGTCCTGAGAGTAAACGAAAGGCCGGGTGTCCTGATTGTTATCATTGAGACCCGCAGAGTTCCACTGTGAAAAGGAATAAATAATAAAATTAATAAAAAGAAAAATAATCAGATAAAAAATTAATATATTAACATAACATAACATCACGCCTTGTTTCCCCGAAGGGCTGGGCAGAGGTGTATCTGTAGCAGGTACACACCCACATTTCGCCAGTTATGTTTTTAAGTCCCATGTAATAGGGGGTGAGCCTATTGCCATCAACCGGGCACAAATCCAGACTCCGGGCTGCTACTGAGAAATTCTAGATAGAAAAACCCAATAACACTACCCGACCCGGGGATCGAACCCAGGGTTATATAAATATATTAACAGTAACATAACGCATAATTACTACATACCTCACGTATTATGGATTGATCTTGATCTTCATCATCATTGATCAGAATGGTGGGGCTGTATGATGGTGAACGAGCCATAATTCTGAAAAAAAAAAAAAAAAAAAAACAAACGTATTTGTTTATAAAGTCAATATAAAAACAATACAATACATAAATATTCTTTTTTGTCGGTTTTTATACGGAAACTTACCTTTAATTAATAATTTTAATATACTTAAATATTTTTTTATATGTAACAAAAGTGACTGCTTTTCGGTGGTTGTCACAACTAAACGCGACTCAAGTATGCAACACGACGTTGTGTGCACTTTTTAAGATAACAACCCTGAATTTATTTACAAGAATAGTACTTAGTACATATCAGATATACTGGAGCGAATGTAATTTTATGATCAGAATTGATTAGTTTTATACATAAAAAATACAATTTCAGCAATATTTACCTCTTAACAAAATTAAACCTTAATTACATGTTCTCACAGGTGAATGACTAATATATGTTACTTACGTCTAATTAAACCGTAGTGATTGAAAACCCTTCTGTCAAATTGCAATTTTGTCGTGAAAAACGAAATACGAAACCAGCTTTAATTAAGGGTTCGGCGAACACGGCTTGCAACTGCAAGTCGAGATGGGTGGAAAATGCATGTGGAATATTGTTATCTCTCTTCTGTTGTGTTTTTGTGTTGTTGTTGTTGTGTGTTGTATGTTGTTAGCGTTGTTACTAGCTATCGGAATTTATGATAAATTAGAATGTGTTCCGTAATACCAAAAATGATGAATGAGAACTTAATATTCTTTCATAATTTTTTCTATACTTTGTAACTTGATAATATAAGCTATGCTCCTGCCGAAACAATAATCCAAATATTGTTGTTTATAATACAGAAAAAACAGTATGAATTCGCTGTAAAAATGTGTGAAATTCAATTCGCTTAAACTTCATTTTAGGTAAGATTTTTGGAAAAAAAAAAAGATGTACAAGCCTAGATAAATACTATCTAAATCCAAATATTAACATAATATGATGGAAATATGTTCAAATTGCAAATGATTTATGTATTACGTTTGTATGGACAATTCAACGGTCGCCGTCGTCTTAATGCTCGCTGACAAAGACGAAACCGACACACCAGGCTGTTACTTATAATAATAATATATACAATAGGTATTATAATAATGAATGTATGTTTGTTTAATAAACCGTATTATAAAACTCTGCATGACAACATAAATCAATCTGAAATAATAAAAAAATCTACATGTTAAGATGAGCCGAAAGTAAAATATCCTGAAAACATTTTTTTATTTGTTGCAGAACAAAATATGTAAACGAACCCGTTTCAAAAAGTAAGTTCATAGATGTGTTACAGTAAACTTAAATTGATATAAAATCATCCAACGGGTAAAACGAACTTATGTATACATACAGGGTGACACTTGATTACACGTGGAAATAGCCTGGTACAAAATATTGATCAAAGACCCTATGCTAGGAAAAAACCTGTGTTACAGGTGTCATCTACACCTTATCTCATATCTACGTCTTAAGTTGCACTTTAAGTGCAAATGAATTCTTCCACCGATCCTCTTTAGGAGTGGAGACAACTTCGCTCTTAAACTTTAATTTCTATAAAAGCAGGGCTCGGATAACGATATATTTTCGAAACGGTTTCGTCTGAATAACCTAAGATCCGATTTATTCCAATTACGTTCGGAAGGAACGTTGTTAAAACGGTTTTGAAGAAGAACAAAATTTAAATCGTTCTCGATTAATATAACTTTTTTAACCGTTTATAACCATTTTTGGGTTGATCGATAGGAAAGTCGCAAAACAACTCTAATCAATACGTAAAAGAGGAATAAATTATGTAATGGAATGAAGATAAGGTACAATTATTTAACCAAACAAGTTCATGCTTGTCGGCACACATATAATTGCATACCGTTACTGCAAAACTGCATTTTTTATCGTGAGAATTGAAATATGAAACTATCGTTTTTCCCTCGCCGACAAATAAAACCGCACCAATACCTAACCGTGTCGTTTAGAATTACTGCAAAACATATTTTATTTTTAAAGTAGGTGTGGGTGTTTATGTTTATGCAGAATAATCCACGTGCACAAATTCACATTTAAACTTAACAAATTTTATGTTGCAGTTAAACTCAAAGCTAGGGTTAAATCCTCAAACTACTAAAACTAACAAACTTTATAATACAATTCATAAAAAGGAAGTCGGTTTCTAAATTCAACAACGACATTAATGGATCATCTTTTGAAAGAATTCCTAGACTAAAACCATCGTATCACAGAAAATGCCTAAAGTTATAGAAAAAATCACTAATTTACAATAAATTTACGGAATTGGTATCGTTCTTATTTAAGAACACCTCCCCAGTTTGATGAAGATGATTATAGACAGATCCTTCAAATTCAAATTTAAATTACGGTCTACAACATGTGCGGCGATCGTCTTACAATACTATAAAGTTCGAATAAGCAAATTAATAACAAATTTTATGTTGCAGTTAAACTCAAAGCTAGGGTTAAATCCTCAAACTACTAAAACTAACAAACTTTATAATACAATTCATAAAAAGGAAGTCGGTTTCTAAATTCAACAACGACATTAATGGATCACCTTTTGAAAGAATTCCTAGACTAAAACCATCGTATCACAGAAAATGCCTAAAGTTATAGAAAAAATCACTAATTTACAATAAATTTACGGAATTGGTATCGTTCTTATTTAAGAACACCTCCCCAGTTTGATGAAGATGATTATAGACAGATCCTTCAAATTCAAATTTAAATTACGGTCTACAACATGTGCGGCGATCGTCTTACAATACTATAAAGTTCGAATAAGCAAATTAATGTAATAATTTTATCGTGAGAATTGAAATATGAAACTATCGTTTTTCCCTCGCCGACAAATAAAACCGCACCAATACAGTACGACACAACTTAGATGTAGCATCGGCAAAACTCGTAAAACCGATCACCATCCGAACTGAGTGCGCCTTCAAAATCACCAATCTTTATTACAGCTTTAGGTAAAAATGATCTTTCGAAAACGCAATAACTTGTAAAGTCTTATAGCCAAATACATTCGTGAAATTGAAATTAATGAATGAAAATTTTCAAATCTACGCTACATCTAAGTTGTGTCGTACTGTACCTAACCGTGTCGTTTAGAATTACTGCAAAACATATTTTATTTTTAAAGTAGGTGTAGGTGTTTATGTTTATGCAGAATAATCCACGTGCACAAATTCACATTTAAACTTAGCAAATTTTATGTTGCAGTTAAACTCGAAGCTAGGGTTAAATCCTCAAACTACTAAAACTAACAAACTTTATAAAACAATTCATAAAAAGGAAGTCGGTTTCTAAATTCAACAACGACATTAATGGATCACCTTTTGAAAGAATTCCTAGACTAAAACCATCGTATCACAGAAAATGCCTAAAGTTATAGAAAAAATCATTAATTTACAATAAATTTACGGAATTGGTATCGTTCTTATTTAAGAACACCTCCCCAGTTGATGAAGATGATTATAGGCAGATCCTTCAAATTCAAATTTTAATTATCGACTACAACATGTACGACGATCGTCTTAAATTACAATAAAGTTCGAATAAGCAAATTAATGTATAATGCAATTTGCTGCAGTTAAACTCAAAGCTGGTGTAAAATCATAAAACTACTAAAACTATCAAACTTTATAAAGTATTTCATATACAGAAAGTCGGTTCCTAAATTCAACAATGACATTAAGAAATCGTCTTTTTAAAGAATTCTTAGACTAAAACCAACTTATTACAAAATTAGTAATTTATGATAAGGAAAGAATCGTTCATTTATAACAAGATAACGGAATTGATATGTTTCTTGAACACCTCGTTTGATGAAGATGATTATAGGAAGATCCCTCAAATCCAAATTTTAATTATCGACTACAACATGTACGACGATCGTCTTATATTACAATAAAGTTCGAATAAGCAAATTAATGCATTATAATGCAATTTTGCCATCTTTGATATTATAAATGAACAATTATACATACATGACAGCTACCTGATATGTTTCCACGTGTAAAAACATGCGAAACCAGCAGAATGCTCGGACATGAGCACAATATATAAAAAGGGAGTGAGAGACCTACTCAATACATTATTTGTACGTTAACGTGTAAGGTAGTGTTAGCTGTATGAATAAATTAAATTAATATTTGGATATCCTTGGTGCCCAATCTGGGTCATGGAAATAGAATGAGCGTGTACCTGTAAGTGCATGCTATTTCTTGCTCTATGAAGAGATATGAGTCAATCTGACCCAAATTTTAGTTTAATGTTTACGGTAACCTAGAGTTCAGATGTTCTTGGTGCCCAATCTGGGTCACAGAAATAGAATGTGCATGTGCCTGTAGGTGCAGCCTATTTCTTGCTTTGTGAAGAAACATGAGACAATCTGTCCTGAATTTTAGGATATCGGTTTAAACAGCGAGTGTCCTTGTTTGTTAACGTGTAAAGTAGTGTATGAATAAATTAAATAAAAATTTGGATATCCTTGGTGCCCAATCTGGGGCCATAGAAATAGAATGAGTGTGTGCCTGCAGGTGCATGCTATTTCTTGCTCTGTGAAGAGATATGAGTCAATCTGACCCAAATTTTAATTTTAGTTTAATGGTTATGGTAGACTAAAGTTCAGATGTCCTTGGTGCCCAATCTGGGGTCATAGAAATAGAATGAGCGTGTGCCTGCAAGTGCACGCTATTTCTTGCTCTGTGAAGAGATATGAGTCAATCTGACCTAAATTTTAGTTTATTGTAATCGATAGCCTAACGTTCAGATGTCCTCGAGCCAATCTGGTCGCAGAAAACGGAGTGATGTGTAATTGTGCACTATCTCTAATTTTGTGGAGAGACATGAGACCAACTGTCCTGAAGTTTAGGTTAGCGGGGTGCATGAAAGGAGCCTCCTCGTGGCGCATCCTGGAAGCAGCTAGACACGATAACGCAGTGTCTAGGCTGACTAATCCTTCTGGATATCCTTGGTGTCCAATCTGGGGTCATGGAAATAGAATGAACGTGTACTTGTAAGTGCATGCTATTTCTTGCTCTGTGAAGAGATATGAGTTAATCTGACCCAAATTTTAGTTTAATGTTTACGGTAACCTAGAGTTCAGACGTCCTTGGTGGTCAATCTGAGTCACAGAAATAGAATGTGCATGTGCCTGTAGGTGCAGCCTATTTTTTGCTTTGTGAAGAGATATGAATCAATCTGACCCAAATTTAAAAATTAAGTTTAAATAGTAGAGGAGTGCACAAACCGCAAACTTTGAAGATCCATTTATGTTATTGGGCATTCTAGACCACTTTCTGTTCGCACCAAAACGAGATTTTAAAAGTGGAGTAGCGCCCGAACCACAAACTTTGTAGATCCATTTATGTTATTCGCCATTCTAGACGACTTTCAGTTCGCAACAAAATTAAATTCAAATAGTAGAGTAGCGCCCAAACCACAAACTTTGTAGATCCATTTAGGTTATTAGCCATTCTAGACGACTTTCCGTTCGCATCAAAACGAGATTCTAAAAGTGGAGTAGCGCCCGAACCACAAACTTTGTAGATCCATTTATGTTATTAGGCATTCTAGACAACTTTCCGTTCGCACCAAAACGAGATTCTAAAAGTGGCGTATCGCTCGAACCACAAACTTTGTAGATCCATTTATGTTATTAGACATTCTAGACCACTTTCCGTTCGCACCAAAACGATATTGTAAAAGTGGAGTAGCGCCCGAACCACAAACTTTGTAGATCTATTTATGATATTAGCCGTTCTAGACGACTTTCCGTTCGCAACAAAATTAAATTCAAATAGTCGAGTAGCACACAAACCACAAACTTTGAAGATCCATTTATGTTATTGGGCAATCTAAACCACTTTCCGTTCGCAACAAAATGAAATTTAAAAAGTGGACTAACGCTAAATCACAAACTTTGTAGATCCATTTATGTTATTAGCCATTCTATACGACTTTCCGTTCGCAACAAAATGAAATTCAAAAAGTGGAGTAACGCCAAATCACAAACTTTGTAGATCCATTTATGTTATTGGGCATTCTAAATCACTTTCCGTTCGCAACAAAATGAAATTCAAATAGTATAGTAGCGCCCAAACCACAAACTTTGTAGATTCATTTATGTTATTAAGCATTCTAGATGACTTTCCGTTCGCATCAAAACGAGATTCTAAAAGTGGAGTAGCGCCCGAACCACAAACTTTGTAGATCCATTTATGTTATTATGCATTCTAGACGACTTTCCGTTCGTACCAAAACGAGATTCTAAAAGTGGAGTATTGCCAAAACCACAAAATTTGTAGATCTATTTATAGTATTGGGCATTCTAAACCACTTTCCGTTCGCAACAAAATGAAATTCAAATAGTGGAGTAACACCAAAACCACAAACTTTGTCGATCCACAAACTTTGAAGATCCATTTATGTTATTGGGCAATCTAAGCCACCTGTTTTACTGCACTATGCAAAAATTCGTACTCCACCTTCCGTTCATCAGGTGGAATAGGCGCCGAACCAATATTTTACTGCACTATGCAGAAATTCGTACTCCACCTTCCGTTCATCAGGTGGAATAGGCGCCGAACAATATTTTACTGCACTATGCAGAAATTCGTACTCCACCTTCCGTTCATCAGGTAAGTTATCGAAATGGATTTCATATATGTTATTGGGCAATCTAAGCCACCTGTTTTACTGCACTATGCAAAAATTCGTACTCCACCTTCCGTTCATCAGGTGGAATAGAATGGATTTCATATATGTTATTGGGCAATCTAAGCCACCTGTTTTACTGCACTATGCAAAAATTCGTACTCCACCTTCCGTTCATCAGGTGGAACAGAATGAATTTCATATATGTTATTGGGCAATCTAAGCCACCTGAAGTGACGAGGTGAACGAAGTGAGCCGATGGAACGTAAGGTGGCTTAGAGTGCCCAATAACATCCTACTACCGCCGTCGATTGTTCGCAGCTCAGAGGTGGAGACCCACGCTGACACGACGAATGTAGACAGTGATAACTCGGAGACGTAGCACGGAGCTCACCATGCACCTTCGACTCCAAGACGCGCAGAGGATTTTACCGACGAATAGCTACCACCGCCATTTTTCCGGGCCTCAAAACGCGGTCTTTTCCTTTCCACGTATTTTATAACGAAATAACTATGGTTCTTCTTTGTTCAAGGTCGCCATATGTTGGAAGCATAAATCATAGTCTTCCAACTTTTGTTAATAATAATTATATTGAGTACTAGCTTCTCCCCGCGACTTCGTCCGCGTGGAATAGTTACTTTGGGCTAGCGCTAACTTTAACCCGCGACTGAATTACCCTAAAATACTACAAAAACAATACCCTAAAGAAAATTAAATACTACAAAATCAAATAATGTATCTTAAATAGATACATTATTTGATTTTATGACATTATTTGATAAGGAAATTAACAAAAATAATTAAACTAAAACAAAACTTTGACTTTGACCAATTACTAACTTACCTATTCATTTAAAAAGTAGTTTGCTGAGCACAACCGTTCCGTAAGGCTGCCTGTCCACCGGAACGGAGAGGAGAAAAGAGGAGCGGAGATGTGCCAATATTAACCAATAGAATCTTGACTCCGCCCCTGAGTTTAGATCAGTGATCCTGAGTCAAGATTCTATTGGTTAATATTGGCACATCTCCGCTCCTCTTTTCTCCTCTCCGCTCCAGTGGACAGGCAGCCTTAGGCTGGTTTTAGAGTCACGCTGACCGTCGGCGCTGACAGCCGAAACGTAGGAACTTCAGATGTCAGCGCTGAGCGGTTGGCGTAATTAAAAAACGTTTCCTAAGAAATTGTCTTATCAGCGCCGACGACGGTCAGCGTGAGAGGAAAACCAGCCTAAGGACTGACTCAGCCAACCACGCGTCTGAGCCGCGCGGCATGGTATTTCGCAGAGCTAACTGGGGCCACCGCCATTACCCCTCATGACTGCTTACTTAACATACATTACATACATAATCAGCCTATTACTTACTGTTCCCACTGCTGGGACACAGGCCCTCTCTTTGAGAGGGAGTGGGCCGTAATCCACTCCACCACGCGGGCCCAGTGCGGGTTGGTAGATGTCGCATGTCTTCGAATTTTTGGTTCTAAGACATGCCGGTTTCCTCACGATGTTTTCCTTCACCGTTTTGAGAGCTTTGGTGATGAAATTATTTACACAAAGTAAAGCGCCTGCTGGGGTTCGAACCCACGACCTACAACTCGTAAGTCGGAGCCGATATCACTGGGCCACCACTGCTCCTATTGTCATCATAAGTCATCGTAGTACTTGATCATTATTTTGCTGCGATGGTATTTTAAAACTGCGATATCTCCTAAGATATTCATTGAAATCGAATGATGTTAAGGCCAATTTTGTTTTAAATGAAATACTTGTGATGAATAACGTATTTATTAGGCTATGGATTAATATCATGTTTATAAAAACACCTTCACAAATAATGCATTATTTTAATACAAATTTGGTTACCATAAAAAAGGTTATAGTGAGCCAACCTTAAAAGATAGACATATGCTGTCGCGGACTTTTTTTGAGAACTTTTAAAGAGAAACAATTCTGTCATACATGATTTTTGCGAAACTTTAACCGTTTACGCAGCGCACGCAGCGGAAGCTCTCAAAAGGAAAAAGATAACCCCGATTTTGAAACATTCTTCATTCGTGCTCCGCTCCTATTGGTCTTAGCGTGATGATATATAGCCTATAGCCTTCCTCGATAAATGGACTAACTAACACTGAAATAATTTTTCAAATCGGACCAGCAGTTCCTGAGATTAGCGCGTTCAAGTAAACAAACAAACAAACTCTTCAGCTTTATAATATTAGTATAGAAGTATAGAAGTATAGATTAATCATGTACATAATTAGAGACTGCTTATTTCAAAGTATTGTATTACATACACTTTATGTTTTTGTTTGCCAAGCAAATATTAATAAGATTGACTTGAATCGTTGAATCTTTAAAGAAGATTTTTGTAATCGTTCCGTTTTCTTAACATTGTAATTTTTTTTATAAACCTTAAATTATTATTGTAAAATTATCAACATCAATAGTAGTGCTCATAATATGCTCTCTCCGATTATATCGAGCGTCGCTGAACACTTTTACTTGTGAAAAAGGTATCACGTTGACAAAATATGAACACTATTGTTTATACCATTCCCCCTCTAAAAAGCTTATTTTATTCACTGAAAACAGTGAATAAAAAGCTCTTTTAATCACTATTTTGGTGTTTGAATTTAGAACACACAATGTATTCGACCTCTATCTCAATGCTATACAACCTCCTTAACACTTTCGACTCCACCCATTTTCATAGAACTCATAACTCATCATTCCGCCATAAAAGTCTATGACTTTTATTATTCGTAGTTGGAAGTGAAACCTCCGGGAGGTTTCACTTCCAACGTCCACGTGGGCTCCCGGCATCCCATACCCAAGTAGGTGAACCCTCCAGAAGGGCTCCCGACACTGAACGTCTACATTTAAAATGAGCCCTCCGCGAGGGCTCCCGACATCCCATATCCATGTAGGTGAACCCTCCAGGAGGGCTCCCGACACTGAATGTCTACATTTAAAATGAGCCCTCCGCGAGGGCTCCCGACATCCCATATCCAAGTAGGTGAACCCTCTAGGAGGGCTCCCGACCCTGAATGTCTACATTTAAAATGAGCCCTCCGCGAGGGCTCCCGACATCCCATATCCAAGTAGGTGAACCCTCCAGGAGGGCTCCCGACACTGAATGTCTACATTTAAAATGAGCCCTCCGCGAGGGCTCCCGACATCCCATATCCAAGTAGGTGAACCCTCTAGGAGGGCTCCCGACCCTGAATGTCTACATTTAAAATGAGCCCTCCGCGAGGGCTCCCGACATCCCATATCCAAGTAGGTGAACCCTCCAGGAGGGCTCCCGACACTGAATGTCTACATTTAAAATGAGCCCTCCGCGAGGGCTCCCGACATCCCATATCCAAGTAGGTGAACCCTCTAGGAGGGCTCCCGACCCTGAATGTCTACATTTAAAATGAGCCCTTCGCGAGGGCTCCCGACATCCCATATGCAAGTAGGTGAACCCTCCAGGAGGGCTCCCGACACTGAATGTCTACATTTAAAATGCGCCCTACGCGAGGGCTCCCGACATCCCATATCCAAGTAGGTGAACCCTCCAGGAGGGCTCCCGACAATGAATGTCTACATTTAAAATGAGCCCTCCGCGAGGGCTCCCGACATCCCATATCCAAGTAGGTGAACCCTCCAGGAGGGCTCCCGACACTGAACGTGTTAACCTTTTATTAAATGTCTATTTTCGCTTAAATCTTTCTTTTTCTCGTAGTCATGGTATAAAGTATAGTATGCAACTCTTGAATAAAACGGATTTATATCGAGGGCCATGAATCACTCGCGTCGCTCAGGATTCTAACACTTGAATCACTGTAGGGAGTGATTCAAGTGTTAGAATCCTGAGCGACGCGAACCCTCTAGGAGGGCTCCCGACCCTGAATGTCTACATTTAAAATGAGCCCTCCGCGAGGGCTCCCGACATCCCATATCCAAGTAGGTGAACCCTCCAGGAGGGCTCCCGACACTGAATGTCTACATTTAAAATGAGCCCTCCGCGAGGGCTCCCGACATCCCATATCCAAGTAGGTGAACCCTCTAGGAGGGCTCCCGACCCTGAATGTCTACATTTAAAATGAGCCCTCCGCGAGGGCTCCCGACATCCCATATGCAAGTAGGTGAACCCTCCAGGAGGGCTCCCGACACTGAATGTCTACATTTAAAATGCGCCCTACGCGAGGGCTCCCGACATCCCATATCCAAGTAGGTGAACCCTCCAGGAGGGCTCCCGACAATGAATGTCTACATTTAAAATGAGCCCTCCGCGAGGGCTCCCGACATCCCATATCCAAGTAGGTGAACCCTCCAGGAGGGCTCCCGACACTGAACGTGTTAACCTTTTATTAAATGTCTATTTTCGCTTAAATCTTTCTTTTTCTCGTAGTCATGGTATAAAGTATAGTATGCAACTCTTGAATAAAACGGATTTATATCGAGGGCCATGAATCACTCGCGTCGCTCAGGATTCTAACACTTGAATCACTCCCTACGGTCGTGATTCAGTCGTTAGAATCCTTCACTTGATCGTGATTCATCTAAGGCCCTCGCTTTAAATCCGTCCTTTATTCATTAGTTGCATAATATACTATTATACCATTCCCCTTCTAAAAAGCTTATTTTATTCACTGAAAACAGTGAATAAAAAGTTCTTTTAATCACTATTTTGGTGTTTGAATTTAGAACACGTCAATATATTCGACCGCCCGCGCCATCTCAATGCTATACAACCTTAACACTTTCGACACCACCCATTTTCATAGAACTCATACGCCATGCCGCCATACATATTGGAAGTCTACGACTTTTATTATTCTTAGTTGGAAGTGAAACCTCCGGGAGGGTTGCCGGCATTACGTTTTGTTAAAATATACATCAGATTTTATTTTCACGGTTTATAATCTGTATTCGCTAAGAAAAACCTTCATTTAAAATGAGCATTCGGCGAGGGCTCCCAGCATTCCATATGCGATTAGGTGAAACCTCCAGGAGGGCTCCCACCACTGAACGTCTACATTTAAAATGAGCCCTCCGTGAGGGCTCCCGGCATCCCATATTCAAGTAGGTGAACCCTCCAGGAGGGCTCCCGACACTGAACGTCTACATTTAAAATGAGCCCTCCGCGAGGGCTCCCGGCATCCCATATCTAAGTAGGTGAACCCTCCAGGAGGGTTCCCGACACTGAACGTCTACATTTAAAATAAGCCCTCCGCGAGGGCTCCCAGCATCCCATATCCAATTAGGTGAACCCTCCAGGAGGGCTCCCGACACTGAATGTCTACATTTAAAATAAGCCCTCCGCGAGGGCTCCCGGCATCCCATATCCAAGTAGGTGAATCCTCCAGGATCCTCCTTTTATTAAATGTCTATTTTCGCTTTTCTCGTAGTCACGGTATAAAGTATAGTATGCAACTCTTGAATAAAACGGATTTATATCGAGGGCCATGAATCACTCGCGTCGCTCAGGATTCTAACACTTGAATCACTCCCTACGGTTGTGATTCAGTCGTTAGAATCCTTCACTTGATCGTGATTCATCTATGGCCCTCGCTTTAAATCCGTCTTTTATCCATTAGTTGCATAATATACTATTCTTAACTCATGTGCTATTATTCAACATGTAATACACTATTAAGTATACTTTGCGTTGTATTTTTTTGTTTTAGCTCTACTTATTATTTGCCTTAATTATTAATGTTAGTAACATACTTTTCTATCTGTAAAGCATTTTTTCTCATATACATGATATTTTGTTCTCTTTCCTTTTTGTGTTGTATTAGTACTTATTTTAATTTAATTGGATTTTATTCTGCGCTTAATTTTGTAAAATATAAAGCTGCGTCTTAAGGGGGAGAAGTTATACATAGTTTTATTGAACAGCAGTTACTGCTGACTTTCCATTTAATGTACTATATAAAACTGCTCGCAATGCATAGCGGCGCAGTCAACCCACAAAATTCTATCCGATTAACATCTTTTCCGACTAATTGTAATTTCGATGTGCAAGTTTAAATAAATTCAGTTGTAGCAGAAACAAAGTGTTTTAAATAAAAGGACCCACTGAGGGCCATCCTAACAGTTCGTAAGGCATCTCCAGGGATATATACTCAACGCATCGCAATGAATTGGTCTAAACCACAGTAAATATCTAAAGTCTGTCGAGTGAATTTTTTTGCACGGACTCTTAACGATAAGACTGTAGTATAAAAAGTCCGCGCGCGGGGGACTTGAGCGGTATTTAATCAGTATTTTCCTTTGAAGCATACGTTAGTCTTGGTGTGATGTTTAGTTATATTAATTTAGCTATTATCTTATTAATTAGTGTTTGTGCATTACCACATTGCACACCTAAAAGAATCACCCACACGAAAAGTAAGTTTTTTATAAGTTTCTATGAGACAGGCAAAGGGATTTGAGCAGTGGTGACCCAGTGGTAGCAGCTGCGATTTTCGAGTTGTAGATGGTGGGTTCGAACTGAAGCAGGCACTTTACTTTGTGCTTATTATTTTATCACCACTGCTGTCAAAACGGTGAAAGATAACATCGTGAGGAAACCGACAGACATGTTCTAAAATCATCAATTCGAAGACATATGACATCTACCAAACCGCACTGGGCCCGCGTGGTGGATCACGCCCCACGCCCTCTCGTAGAGAGGAGACCTGTGTCCCAGCAGTGGGAACATGAATTATAGTCTGATTATGAAGGCAAAGGAATTTAAAATAGCCTCCGCACATCGCGAGTGACTAAATACTAAATAGCGACAGAAGTCCATACTTCTTCTTCCGTATCGATCCGTACCGATTTCGTATCGATGATTCCATTTAAGTATATCTTTAAACTAATAAAATATCTAAACTTATTATAAATATTAAATTAAGATTTGGTTTTTTGGATGTTTGTATGTGAATAAATACAAAAACTACTGGACCGATTTAAACTGAGTAACATAGGGTATTATTTATGGTTCTCTATTGTATTACCTAACTTTTTTATCCATAATCTAAAATGCTATTTTTTTTGTCCTAATCGTCATTTGTCCGAATGATAACTTGCCCGAACTAAATGTCACATAATATAACATGACATAAAATTGAAATCCCTATATACAATATGCCCTAAATTTGTTTGTCATAAATATTACAATCAATAATATACAAAAGACATAAATCTGTTTTCAATAAAAGTTACAAGTCCTAAATTCAAATTATTTATAAGTAGTTTATTTAAATTAGGCAGTGTATAGAGTGCCACCATTGGCACTCTATCCCTATCGGATAAAGTGCCACTACAGGCACCCTAGTAACACCGCCTCGGCCCGGCCAAAGTGCCGCAAGCATTGGATTGTCATTGTCACTGTCACTAAGTCACGTCACTTGGTATTTTGTTTGATTATTGAGGTTAGATCGCTGTAAAACACCACATTCCCAAAACATTACATTCTCTTGTGCCTAAACGGACCCTGGCACTTCGCCGGCCGCTACCGCGGCACCGCTCGCTACGCTCGCTCGGCTCGTGCGTTGTGTGGTCACAGTTCTAACCTAACCTAACCTAAATAACAAGTGACAGTGACAATGCAACGCTCACGGCACCCTAGCCGGGCCGAGGCAGTGACACTAGAGTGCCACAAGAAACTCGCGGCACTCTATACACTTCGTTTAAATTAATTGATTGTGAACATGTGGTTTTTATTTCCCTGTAAGAAGCATGTAAACAAGCATACATTAACCATGCAAGCAAGCATGCAGCATGCAAGCAAGCATTCAGCTTGCAAGCAAGCATACAGCATGCGAACGAGCATGCAACATGTCATGCATCATAACATACATTTAATATAAAATCGTTTGATATACCTACCACTCAAAAGACATAAAACATATTTAGTCTTATATGTAATTTCTATCACAGTTAGTAACCTGAGTAGATACTGTAGATATACCTAACTGATCACCTGTCAAGATGGTCACTCGCTACGCTCGCTCGCCTTCGCGCGTTAATGGTCACTGTTCTAACCTAACCCAAATGGTTCACCAACAATAGAGGAAATCTAGCACTCTGGATCGGCCGCTCACGCCTTAAGCTTTGTGCAGACCAGCGCGACTTAATATCGCGCGATGCGACACCGGTTATTGTTATACCGTGAAGCTTTCTTAGAAATTGTATTGTGTGTCGCGTCGCGCGACAAGTCGCGCTGGTCTGCAAAAGCCTTTAGCCTTCTAACCTAACCCTATCCGAGTCGGATTGCTTTGAATCGGGGTGTTAACCATAATGATGGTATCAATATATATTTTAAACGATAGATCTAATTATTTTCGATTAAATAAACGTTATATCCAATAACGTTATACGAAATAAGTTTTAGAGTACATATCTCACGTTTATCTTGTGAACGTTATTGAATTGAAAATTTACCAAATAACTTTATATGATATGAGACGCACCCTTTTATTACTTATAAATGAACATTCGGAATAATACACATTATATAATACAATACTTAAGACTTAAGACTTTATTCCATACAAAATTACGAGATTCAATTATTATAGTTCTCGATATTATGACAGAATAGTTTTAGAAGTAAAGATAATTATTTAAAACAAAATTTCGAATTTTTGAACATTATGGTTACTGAAGTTTATAGCAAACGTGTTATGGATAATGATTTTCGGACAAACAATTTTAGGAGAAGCAAGGGAGTACCATTATTTATTAAGATATCACGCGGAGCTGCTGGCGGAAGCTAGTTAATAATATGTGGATGTCAGGTTCGCGGGTGTATTTTTCAGAAATGGTCGAAAGGAGAATGCTACTACATGTACCTATAGACCAATAACCCAGAGTCGATTAAAATAATTCATGCACGGTGGGGTAGGGCAATCATAGTATGTCACAAATGTCACAATTATGCTATTTGTTTTTGCTGAAACAATCCCCAAGAGAGAGCAGACCTCGGAGATCCAGAGTCACATTCACATTGGGTAACGGAATCTATCAACGTAATTCATCAACTTATAATTCTCGTATCGATATGAAACTTTGCATTTATATGTAGTTTGGAAAACACAACTATAATTTTGAATCTCGGAGCTGATCTGATGGTGGAGCCAGGAGGTGGATAGTGGAACTCTTCAGTGGCTACTAGTAAACCCCTCGAGTTTGGGTTCATATAATTCGTTTTCACAAGTCCAATAGATTGGACCTGGTAACGAGGGTCTCGTGATTTAATAGGCCTTTGAAGGCACTTTTGAACGTCAAAATTTACAAATTATAGTTATTATATATAATTGATTCTACCGCCCCTTCCAAAATGTAGTTTTCGTATGGAGAAGAATGGGCAAGAAACTCCACCGTTACTCTTTTAAAATGTTTTACAATATTTTGTATAAGTACATTATTTATATAATTATAATATGTGAAGACGATGTACCTAGAATAAAATTACTGTATACAGTAAAAATAATTTAAATTGGAGCAAACGACAGAGATAAATTAATTATGTGGTAGATACATGGTGTTCACATATTCACAAATATTGTAAAAATAGACGAATCTACTAAAAATTTACAATTAATAAGTCAGTGTGTGAGGAAGTAATCACAGGATGTAAATCAATGTCATACTCGTATAATAAAATTGTTTGGAAAATCCAAAAGTGCACGCCTCATAGTATAACACTCATTCATAGACGAAAAAGAAATTCAAAACATAGTTTTTAACAAAAATGAACTATTTATCACTTTTCATGAAGTCGTAATGTCAAAGACTGACAAAGATATTTACTTGGCGGTTGCTAGCTATTTTATTAATTATAATTAAACTACTTTGAATAAAAGAGCCATTTTCAATAGGGTTCCTTCTACGGCTGAAACGAATGTACAAAAAAAAAATTTACTCAATTAATTGATTTTATCGCAAGCTACAATGTTTTCAGGGTTCATAAATTGACGGACAGGAATTTTTTTTCAACTATTTTGATGCTTTTTCCATTTCTGCTGCATTAAATCAATTGTTAAAAAGTACAGTATTAATCTCCATTTAATCATCTATACAATGGTATATAAATGAAGTAGGTTCTGTGTACTAGCAGGAGTGTAACAATAAAAACAGTTACAGAAATGGGGCAAAAAATTTTTTTCGATCGTAGAGCACACTCTAATGCTTCGCATTGAGAGTCGTGCAATAGTTTGGAAAATCCAAAAGTGCACGCCTCATACTTATCACTCATTCATAAACGAAAAAAAATTCAAAACATAGTTTAAAAATGAACAATTTATCACTTTTCATGAAGTCGTAATGTCAACGACTGACAAAGATATTTACTTGGCGGTTGCTAGGCAACTTACGGACAAAGGTTGGAAATATTTAGATAAAGATATTATATTTTAGTTAGTATTTTATTAATTATAATTAAACTACTTTGAATAAAAGAGCCATTTTCAATAGGGTTCCTTCTACGGCTGAAACGAATGTATAAAAAAAAAATTGACTCAATTAATTGATTTTATCGCAAGCTACAATGTTTTCAGGGTTCATAAATTGACGGACAGGAATTTTTTTCCAACTATTTTTATGCTTTTTCCATTTCTGCTGCATTGAATCAATTGTTTAGACGTACAGTATTAATCTCCATTTAATCATCTATACAATGGTATATAACCTCTTGACCGTTGGTGGGCTGCTCCATGACCCACGTCAAAAAAGTCTGAAATGTTCATGGGTCATGAGGCAACCCGCCCGGTGCCCAGTCCATTTTGTCTGTTATTTGTATTATAAATAGTGTTTACTTTCGTGGAACAGGTTTATATTTAAAGTCTATGAACGAACGATGACATAAAACATGACATGACCGACATCTGACAGTAAATTCATTGAATAAATTCAATACTTATTCAGTTCATACGGTCTGCGCGCAAAATGGCCGCGCGTGTGGTGTTTGTCTCGTGTTTTGTTTTCGATTTTATTTTGTTTTAGTTAATTTCGGTAGTCCTCAAGCCTTTGTGTAGTGTTTTCCCATGAGTAAATAACATCATAAGTTCGAATGTACATTCAGATTTGAGTATAGTGCAACGTAATAAAAACTGTGATCCAAATAAAACGTTCGTGTTAAAACTTTTAATGGCGTGGTCAAACGTGGTGTTATTTTTGTTAAAAATAAACAATTATATCAGTTGAATCTCTGTTAGCTATTGTATAAATGACGAACAAAAGATAAACTTCAGTGTAAAAAGTGTTTGTGTGTTAAGTGATAAGGAGAACAAAGAAAGAAACAGGTTCCGATAACGTGTCGGCGGCCCGTCGGGAGGTGACTCATCGCGTGGTAAGTCAAACATTTATGTTTTATGTGAATATTGTGTAGGTTCTGTGTACTAGCAGGAGTGTAACAATAAAAACAGTTACAGAAATGGGACAAAAATAATTTTTCGATCGTAGAGCACACTCTAATGCTTCGCATTATGAGTCGTGCAAAATAAATATAATTAAGTAAGCAACCAGTTTGATTTTCTCTAGACTCTAAATTGTCCTATGGAGCAGGACCAGCATGTTTCCAAGCATTCTTATCTTGGATATAATCCTCTAATCTGTAATATGCTTGTTTACAAAGTGTACTTTTTACATAAGTTTAAAATTTTCTTTCATTTAATTGTAATATATCACAAGGTATTTTGTTGTAACATTTAACACAGTACCCCATAAAAGATGTATGTACTTTAAATAATCTAAAAAATGGTTGATCTAGTTTATCTTTATTTCTAGTATTAAATGTATGTCTATCACTTATTTTATTAAAAAGATGTAGATTTTTCCTTTTTTTTTTTTTCTAATCAAATCATTTATTTTTTGCCAACATGGGTAGGGGTATAGATGTCTTACATGTTTTATAATGTTCTCCATGCTCTGCCGTCACTTGGGCATGCAAAATTTTACACTTACATAAATAACAATCTACTATCATATATGTATATCAAAAGACCATGCTGAGTAAACACTAAATATAACAAAATTATTAATTAGAAAATCATTATAATCAGTTAATTTTCCAATGTCAAAAGGTATCTAGTGGTCAAAAATTAAATAAATGTCATAGTAAATAGTGAATAATTAAATAAAAGTAATGATTAGAGTTAGAGTAGATAATTAATAATTGTGAGTTACACATGTCATTTCCATGATTGAATTTCTAATTAATGTTATTGGCCATAAGGATTCCCTTTTAGATACTCCTTCACACTGTAGTACACTTTATCAGTTAGAAATTCCTTTAGCTTCCGCGTAAATATGTGCAAGTTGTCAATGTCTGTAATACAACATGGCAATTTATTATAAATCTTGGATGTCATGCAATATACACTGGAATCCATTAAATAAGTTCTGCAGGGTACATTCTGAACTTTATTTCTATATCTAGCACTTCGGAATTTTTCGTACATATGCATATTACTTTTGACAAAGACTGCCATCTCATAAATGAAGAGGCTAGGTAAGGTAAGAATCTTAAGATTTTTGAAATATGGTTCACAGCTGTCAGTGGTCTTAAGTCTACACATTGCCCGTATGCATTTTTTTTGGGATTTAAAAACATACTCCCAGTCCGTCGAGTTCCCCCAGAAAATTACACCATATCTCAGCGAGGATACCACATATGCATGGTAGGCTGTCATGACAGTGGATAAATTTACAATTTTTGTGAGCATGTATAGCATATAGGAATAGCTATTTAATTTTAAGCAGACAGATTCCACATGTGATTTCCAATTTAAATTACAATCTACATTCAAACCCAAGAATTTCGTAACATCTACTTCATAAATTTTTGTTCCAGCATAATGTATGTTTAAGTCTGTTGGTGGATTAGTCCTGTTTCTAAAGATCATGAAATTAGTTTTCTGTAAATTAATTAGTAGATTGTTTGTTCTTAACCAATCAACAATGCGTACTAATGTGGTGTTAATGTCATTTTCTAATGATGCATAATCTTTGTTACAAAATATGACTGTACTGTCATCTGCGAAAAGAATCATTGGAAAGTCAACGGTTTTCGGAAAATCATTAATGTAAATTAAGAATAGTATGGGCCCTAGTATACTACCTTGTGGTACGCCAAATGTCACTTCTAAATAGTCTGAAAGATGGTCAGTTTCTTGCTTTTTAATAGAGCAGAATTTTGTTATTGATGTGGCTTGTTTCCTATTACTTAAATATGAGACAATTATATCTAAGGCGTTGCCTCGAATGCCATAAGCATAAAGCTTGTTTCTTAGTGTTCTATGGTCCACATAGTCGAACGCTTTGGTTAAATCCATGTATAATGCACAAACTGGTACCCTTTTATCAACATTTTTAGTTACTTCTTCAAGAAATTTGTAAATTGCTTTATTTATATTTTTATTTTTCCTAAAACCCATCTGTTCGTCGACTAAAATATTGAATTTTTCTAGGAATTGGTATAAGCTATTATAAATTATTTTTTCGAGAACTTTGGAGAATATCGGTATTAGGGCAATTGGTCTGTAACATGACATATCGCCTTTATCATCTTTTTTAAAGAATGGCTTGATGATAGTTTTTTTAAAATACTAGGGAAGTGCCCATGCTCTATGCAGAGATTAAAAATATGGCTAAGTACTGGACTTATTACAGTGCTTACGTGTTTCACTATTTTAGTAGCTATGCCATCAAAGCCGGTACTGTTTGTATTTTTGAGGGATTGTATAATCTCATGGACGTCAAATGGTGTAACTGGATTCATAAATATTGAATTATTTTGTGAGAATGTCGGTTTATATGTATTACCACTAGTGCTGTTATTAATGGATGTCATAGGTCTTACTTGGTCAATAAAAAACTTATTAAAATTGTGAGCTATGTCAATAGGATCCTTAATTGTTTTCTCCTCAACCTTTATTTGCGAGATGTAATTCTTTGGAATGTTCATCTTGCTCTTGTTAATGACACTCCAGCTAGCTTTAGATTTATTACTAGCAGTGTTTATGTATTAGTTATTTTGAGACTTTTGTGTTTGTTTAACTACTCGGTTAAGCCTAGACGAGTATATTTTAAATTTATACTTGTCTTCGGCAGACTTTGTTTGCCGATATTTCCCCAGTAAGACTCGTTTTCGCTTACAGCAACTTTTTAACCCTTTACTAATCCATTTTGGCCGCCTCTGAAAAGACTGTTTGATTTTTATTATGGGAAAACATAAATTATACAAAAGACAGAAAAGTTCATGAAAATTTTGAAATGCACTTTCGGGATCATGGTTTTGGTAAATTTCTACATATTTAAGAGAACTAAGATAATTTTTAAACTTTACCATATTTTCTAAGCAATAGTCTCGTTTTTTTGTAAACCAATGATTAATTCTGGGATTAAATTTAACTGGGCAAGTAACTAATTGAGCTGTGTGATCTGAGAGGCCAAAGTCTAATATGTCACACTTACATCCTTTCCAGTTGTGGATCACGTGATCAATACAAGTATTGCTTATCAAGCGGGTTGGTAAATTTACAGCCAACTTTAAGTTAAATTCTGCCAGAATGCTTTTATATGCAGTAGTAGTTTTATTGTTTTTAAGAATATCTATATTTAAGTCACCACATATTACTAGTTTTTTAGATTTGTAGCAAAATTGACTCAAAATATCATTTAATTTACCAAAAAACTTTTCGATGTCTTCTAAATTGTTTTTTGGAATTAACTTTTTATCTAAGAGCTCTATGGCACTGCACTCAATGATATGTAAAAGTGAGTGTTTTGCAATTTCGTCCAAAACTTTGAACTTATAACCATGTCGAACCAATATACATGAACCTCCATGTCTGTTTTTCCTAAAGCAGGAAGAAGCAAGGGTGAAGGATGGTATGTTAATAAGTGAACTGTCTGGACGAGTCATGTTATGCTCAGTAATACAGATAATATCTACACTAAGCTTTCTATCCATTAATGCATCTACATTGACACTTAAAAGGTCCATTTTGCTCAGCAGACCATTTATATTTTGGTGCAGGATATTAATTGATTTACTCTCGAAAAAAATCATCTGATAATTCAGGTTCATTACGTAACGGTATATCCGCCAACTTGTTGTCACAATAGGAATCTGTCTGTGTACTTTTGTGGCATTTATTATCATGCTGAGCTTGCAACTGTGGCTGATAGTTCAGATATTTACGCTTGTTATCTATGTTTAAGATTTGTCTTAGGAATAAACGACTTAAGTTTATAGGGAAATATATTCCGCGTGGGAAAGTTGATCTATAATCTACATCCAAATATGTTACGTTTGTAGAAGTATTACATATAAATCTGAGTTCGTAGTTTAGTTTTTGTTCATTTAAGTATCTGTTATATGGTATTTCAGTTATAATTATATTGGTATTATTCACAGTTTTACACCAGTTCTGTATACTAGATTTAAATTCATGGGGATTACAATCATTAGTACCACCGATAATTATTACATAGTCACTCATTGTTAGTTTTGATATAGTTTCATTTTGAGATTTTAGTATCTCTTCCATTCTTGCTCCTGTTTTCCAAAAACTTGACACACTGTAACTTGAGCCAATTAATTTCTGTAATAGTTCACGTATTTTCCAGCCCTGATGATCTGCTAGTATAACCACTTTGTTTTTATAACTATCTGTTTGATCAGGTACAGGTGTACTTGAGTTCTTGCCCGTTATATGCTGCTCATGTTCGTTAGCTTCAGGGTCAATGTCCTGTTCTCTATTTGCTGATGGTGTTATGTAAATAGATTCCGCAGTCGACGTATTATGTATGTAGCAACTACCCAATTTTTCTGTAGATTTTGGTGTGCTCAGACTTAGTGGTGTATGAATTTTGACAGGGGTAGAAGCACGGTCTATTTTCCTTTTTTTGTTTTTGAGAACTGATAATGGTGTGTGTATCTTTATTTCAGAAAACTGTACTTTTTTGTAGGTTTCTATCGCTTTTTGGTATTTTTCTACGTCAGTTTTCAATTGCAGATTAACGCTACTAAGATTTTCTATCTCTTGGTGGGCACTCTGTAGTTCTAATGTGAGTTTCGTTATTGTCTCGTTGAGATCAATGACAGTCAGACTTTCATTTAAAGATGTGTTCGGTAAACTTGTCGTCGTAGTATTAAATAGAGTTAAGTTCGTGGCAGAAATGTTTTGCAGTGAGTTTGATAATTGTCGCGTTCGGAACGTTACATTCTCGTCTTCCATTTTGTGCTTACTAATAAGAAACCAGCAAAGTAAGACTAGCAGCAGAATAATATGAAATCCTTAAGCTTTTCAAGCACTGAATAGTTGAATACAGCCGTATAAATAACACTAAATAATAATAGCAATAGCACAAGCATAAGCCAAATACGCCCGTCCATGCAGAGTTATGTTCTCGGAGCTCCTTGTATGTCTCACACAGGACTTTTGAAAATACAAAAAGAATACCACTTGGTGAGATTTGAACCCGGCTCGACGTAACCAGTCACCCAGCCGTTGTAACCACACGACCAGACGTACATTGGTTAAGTGTACGAAATTTGTAATCTGTTCCTAGCAGCTTATTTGGTACGGACTGCCGATTGTGGGTTGGGTTGGTACCGTTATAAACACAGTCCGAAGTTCACTTTTGTCTTCACTTTTAAACGTAATACGAGTTCGTTATTCTATTCACATGTTGTTTTGGAATAGTTCCACTACGTATATCACTGTAATTTTTTCACAGATTGTCACTTATATATTGCTCTGTAGATTTACGAGTACTTAATAGCAGATAAGTTATTTTAAACCACTTTAACAAATTAAAATTGTTAGGAGAACTGACAGCAGGTCTGTACGCAGCGACGCACGGCCCGCGATCCCACTACATAATATTTCCTTAATAAATTCCAGTTTTTCTCCATTCAATATAATGTCACATTCGCTACTTCTAACATTAGGTAATTTAAATCTAATGCATTTGGTTTTATTTTTATTCAGTACCAAATTATTTAGCGTAAACCAATCTTGGACCTGAAGAATAGAGCTATTCACGTCGTCAAGATTTTGCGACCGTCGGTTGATTTTAAAGATCAATGATGTGTCATCTGCAAATAACACCATCTTCGGTTGATTTTGAAGTAATTGGGGTAAATCATTAATATAAACTAAAAAGAGGAATGGACCCAATATCGAACCTTGAGGAACGCCCATTGCCATTTCAGACCCTAATGAGTTTATGCCGTTTACTTGAACTTTAACCTTTCTATCTTTCAGGTAAGATTTTAGTAAATCAAGAGCTGTATTCCTAATCCCATAATGCTCCAGTTTCAGCAGAAGTGTCTCATGGTCTACGCAATCTAACGCCTTCGAGAGGTCGCAAAAGATTCCAATGGCATCTTGTGCTTCTTCCCAGGCATTAAAAATGTTCTTTATTAGGGTGACACCGGCGTCAGTAGTACAACGCCCTTTGGTGAAACCGTACTGTTGTTCATGAAAGATGGAGTTTTTATTAAAGTGACGTAACATTTGATTGAGCATCAACTTTTCAAACACCTTACTGAGAACTGGTAGAATTGACACAGGCCTATAATTGTTGGGTTCTTTACTATCACCGGATTTGAACAATGGAACTACTTTACTGTGTTTCATGAGATCCGGAAAGACTCCTTGGTCCACACTGTTGTTAAATATGAAAACTAAATAGGGCGCAATGATTTCGATAATAGATCTACAGACTTTTACAGACATTCCCCAGAGATCTTCTGTTGATTTAATTTTAAGATCTTTAAAAGCTTTTATAACAGCCTGAGGGTTTGTATGCTGAAACCTAAAATCCAAAGGGCATGCCTTCACATTCTGCCTAAGTAAGGCAGCAGAAAGCGCGGGTGAGGAATTCAATGCTTCAAAAAGTTTTCAAATTCCTGAGCTATTTCTATATCTGAGTTGATAGAGCCATGTGCAGTCTCTAAATTAAATTAAGTATTTCGCTGTTTTTTCCTACTTGTTTCATTATTTATTATTTGCCAGGTAGTTTTTATTTTATCCTCAGCTAATTTTATTTTATTACTAATGTAAAGAGCTTTGGCTATTTTGCACACACTTTTAAACGTTTTTGAATATTTTGCAACATACTTATGAAAGGTTGTATTGTTCATATGTTGCTTTAGTCCATAAAGTTCAAATAGTTTTTCCCTACTTTTACGAATACCTGGAGTCGCCCAATCACTAAATAAGAACTTTGTGTAAATACTTTTAGTCTTTAGTGGAAAAGTGTTATTAAATTGTGTGTTTAATATTGAAAAGAACTCGGCGTAGAACTCATTTGGGTCACCTATATTATTAAAATTCCGAACACATAATTGACTGGCTAACGAATTATTATATTTCTCTAAACTTTTACATGTAATGGGCCTAAACCTTATTTGAATTTTTTGTAAAGGTATGTAGGAGCAAAATGTTATTGTTTGTCCACTGTGATCTGATAGCAACTTGTTTACAATTTGTTTGTGTTAGTAATCACAATTACAAAAAATATTATATATACAAGTGGCAGAAGAAGCTGTCACTCGGGTTGGTTCAAAGAAAACATTTGACAAATCAAATGACCTAAAAAGACTTAATAATCTAACAGTATTCGACTTATTTTCTAATAAGTTAATATTAAAATCACCACATATGATTATTGACTTACTACTAGTACTGAGTTTCTTTAATACATCTTCCATTACAGAATCAAACATGGATAGATTCTGGTAGCTTGGAGGTCGGTATACGCAAACTATAACATGCTAATCAAGCTCAACACAGGACAATTCAATGTTGTGCTCAACAGACAGTCCGGTGATGTCTTTTCTTTCTTTCGATTTAATAGAATTTTTAATTAATATTAATGACCCGCCATGCATCATACGTTTTCGGCTGAAATGGCTAACTACACCATAATTTTCATAATTAATTGACATCACTTGATGATCTTTTAACCAATGTTCTGTTAAACAAATGACATTAAACTTGGTATTTTCCAAAAACAATTCTATTTCTAATAATTTGGAAGAGCAACCTTGGATATATTGATTAAATAATTTTAAAGTATGTTGCACTCCCTTTGGTTTAATATTATTTGAGTTAAGTTGCCAGAAGATACCTTTTTATTATTCTCTAATAATAATTGGTTAATTGATGTGGTAACTTCTGTTGTCTTACTGTCTAGTTTAAATTATCTGGAGCTACATCCACAACTATAAGTGAAGAGTCTAAAATGCCGTTATGAGTTCCAGCAGGAAGAGAATACCCTATCTGACTGGTAGAGGCCTCCAAGTATGTTGGTATTATAGGTGGATCCTCCTTCGTACAACATATTAAATCATAATTACTCACTATGTTGTTAGTATAACTAGACAACATAGACTCGTCACTAATACTAAACTTTGTTATATTAGCTATAACCGCATTAATATTATATGCTATCAACATAGCAATCAAATGTCTACATTCCCAAGACAGAGATAAAGTTCTCTGAGTTAGCTTAAAACCACTAACAAACTTGTTAGTGTCAAAATACAATAACTTGTCACTATGACAACATGTCAGCCTGTGAATAGTATTATTCAACTTAAATATATAGTTATTTTCATCATGTGAAAATGTATCCGAATAAGGAAAAGCACACAGAACTCCGAGGTCTGCTCTCTCTTGGGGATAGTTTTAGCAAAAACAAAAAGCATAATTGTGACATACTATGTTTGCCCTTCCTCACCATGCATGAATTATTTTAATCGATTCTGGGTGTTTTTGTTGCATCCTCCAAGTTTTAGTACCTAATTAGTACCAAATTGGAATTGCGTGGGATCGCAAGTTATGGCAATAGTTTTATACACCCGCCATTCTGACGTCAGCTTGGCGGGTGTGTTTTTGTGTACTTCCGGTATCTTGACCTTACTTCCGGGATTGTCCTGATAGCCGTGGAATACCGCTCCACTCCTCATAAGCACCTCAGGACATGTTGCCCCCTTGTCGCTACGACACTTTGTGCTAGCGACCGTTTTCGGGGGCCCATTATTGAGTGTGCAAGTCACCCCCTGCCACTTTACCGGTGTTTGTTATATAAAATATTGGTCAGGCAGGGGCCATAGTCTTTTCATAGTTCTAAATAACCAGGGGGCTTACCATGCACTCTTATAGCAGGTCAATTTTCGACGGAAAGTGAACTGTCGGGCTATTTTGTACCATGAACACATCAAATAACAGGCGAGCCAGCGATCACGTGACTAAAGCCGCTCAGTGGTCACGTGACAACATTTCACTGGTCTGACCTGCGATTGGCTCTACCATCAAGTCATTTTTGACATGTAAAACCTTGAAAACGAGCTGCCCTGCTGTCATCAAACATAATAAGCAGGCGTGTAAAATTAACTTTTATTGAACTGTTTTCTTTAATTTAAAATAAAAAACGTAAGTATTATGTTAATTTGTGAAAATAATACTATTGTGTTAGGTTTGTTGAATATTGTACTGGCAACACCGAGAGATTCGATATGTCAAAATGGCGGAATAACGGTCTTCTGGGTCGGGCTCTGATAACGGGACGACGTTTTATAGTGGCTGTGTCGATTAAAATATAGATTGGCAATATAATGGTTGGAGATCTGCTGTATATTAAGGTAACCTGTTAGTTTTATTGTAAATGATTAGAATACTGATTAAATAGTGATATTATGTGGAGAATGGGAGATGTGATGGTATGGTGTAGATTATTTAAATTGATGTTGGCAACGAAATATAAATGACTGACAAAATATTTTGGTGTTTCATATTATCTTCCTTATCCTTGAATTATTGTAAATATGTAGTTTTATTGGAGAGTTTTAGATTATGATATTGGGGTAACGACTAAGATTCTTTTGGGATTAGTATCTATTTTGAGGTTAAATAATTACATTCGGTATTAAATTAGTTATTTTAGAGCAAGGATAGTTCTTATTATAATTGTGGCGTTATTTAAAATTATAGACCACAAAAAAACCAGTCTCTTTGTCGTCTACTTATGTTGTAGAAATGGTACGAGTGAGTAGAAGTGAAAGAAATAGAAATCAATAACACAATACATATAAATAAAAACCAATTTAATGTTTAATAGATGTTTTGGGTAAAGACAATATTCGTAGTCTTAGTAAAAAAACAAACTACAGCTGCCCAGCCTCTTGAATCATCGATAGCACCGTAGCGGGTTACACCGTTACATACGAACTACGCAGCAAAGACATGACGTTACAAAAATCTTGCATGATAAATATATAAGATTATCCGAAAACAACTTTCGGGCCGCCGCCGCCCGCCAGACATAACACCCGTCTGGTCGGAGGAGCCTCCCTTTTCTAATGAAAAGAGTGAACTTTACACCCTGTTCCTCATGCCTCCACCAACAATAGAATTCACATCATGTTCCGTCACTTCCATCCACAATCTGCGGGACATTTCTCGAGTTTGAGCCCTTTTTATGTACCCCATTGCAATTCTTGTGATTATTAAAAAAATCTAATGTTTCCAATTTTTATAAAACTCTCCTAAGTGTATTATCTATGATGTCATCAATAAATATTCTTGTCTTGTTGACAATTTATTTGACACGCTATAGTCGTTCGAAAATAGCAATAACTTTGGTAAGTTTTCAAGTAGGTTGGTGTTGTTGGTGGTACCTTTATTTTACAAGGGCCTCCGCGTCATAATCGTGTTACATAAGATTTTTTTCTGCGAAACATAGTTATTTTATTTTATTTTTTTGTTCATTTTGTACTGTTATCAAATTAATTTTATATAACCGTAAAACCGGTAACATTCCGAAAAAGTAGTTCCGAACGTTTGTTTATAATATGACGTACCGGTCAACGCTATCGTAGCAGTAGCTCTACCATGAGTTGCCATCGAAAATTTACTCGCTAGCGTTAAACTCGCTAGCGTATTAACGTTAATCAAATACATTTCGATAATGTCAAAACTTGCTAGCGTCCCCGTAAATGATTTATATGAAAAGATATTGTACAGCGCCCCTAGCGGTCACAGAAAGAATTAAAATTTGTTCCAAGAGCACTATAGTTTTCGATAGGTAAGAAACCTAACGTAATCTATTCGATAGTCGCTAACGTTTTTCAGCTGTCACCATACAAAACGGCACCATGAGTCACTAAATCGACAGACGCTATCGAAAAATACGCTTGCGATAGTAGTTACGTTGCTCACTACCATTTTGACGTGTGAAACATGTTTACATTCAAATTATATACGTTTTTGAGTCTATTAAAGGCAAAATAATGTCTGGAAGAGATTATTTAGCATGGAATATGTTAGTGGCCCCAAAATTTGGAGGCCAACGACTGGAAGAACGTAAATTTCAAGAAACTATCTTATTTAGTTCTCTTACAAAATATTCTATTTGCCGGCGACGCCGACGGGACCGATTTGTTCTAAAAGTTTTAACTACATAAGTTAATTAATTGCATAGTGTTTTATACGAATAATCTACAAAGATTGTAAGAAATTCTAATAAGAAATAAATAAATGCACAATTCCAAGAATTCGGCTTGCACCACAATATCCTAACGGATTTACTTACTATAAAAGGCGTAGGTACCATTTTGTGGGCAATTCAGTCGCAGTTCAGCCCTAGATAATACACTTAAATACGGAGCTCAGCCACCAAAGAAGAAACATACCAAGAAAAGCCGAATTCTCCGGAATCATTCAAGATAGTAAATCAGTGTTTTATTTCGCTGCCTCAAGATAGTCCTCATCGTGGTCACTGTGGGTTATGGTACCCAACCTAGGTACGTATTCAGGGGTCCGTGGTGGTTGTGCAGCCAGCGGATTCACCTAGGGTCAGTTAGCAGGGAGCGCACATCAAATATCAGTGGGAGATCGTCACAGGTTGCCTGCGGTACTGTAGGTACCTCTGCCGTCCGCAACACTATTATTGTAAACATAGTTCATTTTAAATTTAAATAAATAACGCCGCGAATCACACATTGTCAACAAAATTACAAATTGAATAGAGGTAAATAATTATTACCTATAAGGAATAAAAATTCAACAACCCCTAAATACCATAAAAAGGTGCACTAACCGCCAACCTTTCTATTTAGTCGGATTGTTTCATGATACTTATTGACTGTCATAACATTGTTACCATAGCGATACCTTATGTGTAGTGATGGGCAATTCTCGAGAATATTCTCCTTGCGAGAACTTTGCTGTTAAATTCTCGAGAACATTCTTTTGGTAGGGAACTTATGAGAATTTAAAAATTGGATGACTGTATTGAATCGGTATTTTTTTTAGACTAATAGTTTTTAGTGCATTTGAACGTTTTACGAAGTTTGAGTTTAAAATAAACTACACCTCAACTTAAATTCTCAGTAAATTCTCCTGAGCCAGAACATTCCCGAGAATATTTTCGAGAAAATTCTCATAAATTCTCTTAAATTTCCTAAGGTAGTATGATTTCTGTATTAAAACGAACTTTATGAGTTTAAATAATCAGCATTAATAAAATGAATAAGAAAACAACATTATAAGAAAGGTTTATGGTGCAAATAATTAAAAACAAAATAACAATCAAAAATAATTTTGACGCAACTAAAATCGAATTTGATAATCGCGACTCCATGTGGTACTTGTTTGCCCTACCTTGGGAATTTTTTTTAGAGCCGGAGGCGCGCAGGGGGGCAGCGTCGACGTGTTTTGATATGGAATTTTTCACTTTTTGTATGGAAAATATAAAAAAATATTACCTACATGTTGAGTTTTGGGGGTTTTTTCCGATGTGTTTTATATGAAATTTTTCACTTTTTGTATGGAAAATATGAAAAATATCAAGGAAAATTTTAAAAATGATTACCTGCATGTTGAGTTTAAGGGTTTATGGGTTTTAAAAATCACACCAACACCTCGACTTCGGATGCAAAAACAGTACTGTCTTTTTTTTCTTTTCTTTTGCTAATATTTCGAAAAAAGTGTGCCTTATCGCAGAATAATGAAAATTTCGACCCCCTTTATGAAACTCATAAACCCTTAAAACTCATGATGTAAGCAAACATTTTTCATATTTTCCATACAAAAAGTGAAAACTTACGTATAAAACACGTCGAGAATGCCCCCCAGCGCCCTTCCAACTCTAAAAAAAATCACGGGGTAGGACAAATAAGTACCACGTGGAGTCGCTATTGGTGCCGATTTTCTTGTCACAAATGCCTCTAAACTAGACTAAAAATCACCAAAATTTAGTTTAGTCCTGTCAAACGAGGATTTCCCATTCTGAAATAGACTAAAGTGACACAAGTGTGTCATAGTGTTTAGTGATAGTTTAGTTCGGTGTACAAGAGAATCGGCGCCATTTCCAGTCCGAAACATAATACAGTAACGTTTTTTCGAGTAAAGTATAAATAACAACAATAGAAGTTTACTTTAGACCTTGAAATCGAAACTTATTGTATTAAAATTTAGCAATTTTACTTCCATTTTTAAATTCTCGTATATTCTCCGTCGAAAAGAATATTCGAGAATATTGCAGAACATTCTCGATCCGAGAATATTCTCCGTGTGAGAATATTCTCCCGACACATCACTACTTATGTGACGTTTTGATCATATGAGCCGTTCCCTCTTCTTATTACTGAGAAAGATAGAAACAAAACATAAGAATGAAGTTAGCTAGACGACCAGTGTGGAAGATTTCTACCATTTTGGCAGATTTCGCTCCAAAATGTTGTCTGTGGCAGATCCTGCTGACGATTTACAAAAGTGGCAGATTTTGGCAGATTTAAAAGACTTCAAGGAAATTCACATAACCTTATTAGAATTTTCCTTTTTTTATTATTATTAGGTAAAATAATGCATAAGAAAATTGTTAAATATTTTTGTTGATTAATGATATTTCATTGAATTTGTGTCTATTTTTTCCGTTTCCATGAAGGCATATTTTTGGCATTTTTGGCGCCAAGTGTGGCAGATTTTGGTAGTTTTTTTGCCCAGTCTGTGGCAGATTCGCCATTTATGAAATGGTCACACTGTAGGTGACACGATCTATCGAGCTTACCTTAGCGCCTGCATGAGACTCCGTAAAACTCATGGTGCGAGCATTATCGAAATCAGTTTGATCTACGTCAACACTTCCAACTCCACCCGCTTTTTATAGAGCTCATACGTCATGCCGCCATACATATTGGAAGTAAACCCTCCGGGAGGGTCACCGGCATTTCGTTTGCGCTAAAGTTAACCATCGCTGACGGTCTACGGCATTAGGTTTAAAACCGTATAATAAACCACTGTAAAACGAAGTTAATTTGTGTGAATATTTGTAACAGTGAGCAATTTTTTTATTGATACGAGTAATTTAATTATAAATTATAATATCAGATTTTACTATCACAGTTTATAATGCCAGCTGTATTCGCTAAGAAAAAACAACATTTAAAATGAGCCCACCGCGAGGGCTCCCGGTATTCCATATGCGACTAGGTGAACCCTCCAGGAGGGCTCCCGGCACTGAACGGGTTAATACGCTAGCGCTAGCGAGTAAATTTCGATGGCAACTCATGGTAGAGGTACAGGTCTGAAGTTGATACATTGCAGGTCAGACTGAAATGCTCATGGTACAAATAGAAAGCCTGTCAGGTTAAAATGCCAAGTTGAGTTATTTAAAATGTTCATGGCACAGCCCCAGATCACTTAGCCATCCAAACCCATAAACCAATATCTTTGTTTTCATTTCCTGCAATAGTCCTGCACTAACCGGGGGTTGTCCTTGGGTGTAATATCGGTCCATTAGTTTTTGAGTTTATTCATTACAAACAAACATCCAAAAAACCAATAATCTTTTTTTAATATTTATAATAAGTTTAGATACCGCGACGACGTAGTCGTCCTTGAGAGACTGCGCGTACAAGTCATCATCATCATCATCAGCCTATTAATGTTCCCACTGCTGGGACACAGGCCTACTCTCTGTGAAAGGGAGTGGGCTGTAATCTACCACGCGGGCCCAGTGCGGATTGGTAGATGTCACATGACTTCGAATTTTTTGGTTCTAAGACATGCCGGTTTCCTCACAATGTTTTCCTTCACCGTTTTGAGAGCAGTGGTGATGAATATATTTACACAAAGTAAAGCGCCTGCTTGGGTTCGAACCCACGACCTACAACTCGTAAGTCGGGGCCGCTGCCACTGGGCCACCACTGCTCGCGTACAAGTGCCGGTAGGTAATTGACCTCGGAGCGTCGCACAGCTTTTCAATATGAATAAATACAATATTCTTTATTAGCCCTCAAAATATGTTAGTCGTCCCCGCAGTTCGGTATTAGTTTGCACTTCTGCACGCTAATAAAGGCCCTCTCAATTATGGCCCGGTTCTCGAAGCAAATGCGCACACTAAAAAGGTCCGCGATGGACGAGTTACGGCTGGTCACAGCGAGTTCGCGAGAAGAACGTCGCGTCGCGGTAAGCACCGTGCAATACGTGGAACTTACGCGTTTTATCGCGACGCACCGCTTGTTTGCGACTGACGGTAGATCATATTCTTTTTAGGGTTCCGTAGCCAAATGGCAAAAAACGGAACCCTTATGGATTCGTCATGTCTGTCTGTCCGTCCGTCCGTATGTCACAGACACTTTTTTCCGAAGCTATAAAAGCGTCCGTGTGCGACCGATCTATTATAGTGTTTAGTGTGTACATGCCTACAGATAATGTAGAAAATATGTCTGAATTCACTAATTGTTTAAGTGAAATGAACGCTATAGTTAGTAATAGTGAGGTAGAATCCATATTTATGTTAGGTGATTTTAACTCGCATCCTAATCAACCTTTTTGGAAAGAATTATGTGTTTTTTGCTCTGATCAACAATGGATATGCGCCGATCATGAAAAGCTGCATAATAACACTGAAAACTATACATATATCAGTGATATTAATGGAAGCAGACGGTGGCTTGATCACTGTATCGTTACTAGGGCGGCCTGGCAGTCTGTTAACAGTGTAAGCATAGACTATGGTGTTTTCTGGTCGGACCACCTGCCTTTGACTGTTGAGTGCAATCTAAGCACTGTCATGCCTAAAGCAAAGCAAATCGAAGAAAAAAGCCATAACAAAGTGATATGGCGCGAGCGTAATAACAGTCAGATCAGAAGGTACCATGATCTGTGTAATAGTAAGCTTAGAGACATTGACTTTCCCGAGCAATTTTTATCATGTGCTGATAAAATATGTAATAACACTGAGCATAGAAAAGAACTGGACAAGTTGTACAGTGACATTGTGTCTGTGTTATCGGAGTCAGCTATTCAGACCTGTGAGCAGAAAGAGACTGGATCGAAAGGTCGTGTGATTGGATGGAACAAGCATGTGCACGGGGCTTACAGGGAGGCTCGGATAAGGCATCAGGTTTGGGTAGAACTTGGCAGACCTCAGTTCGGTCGAGTATGGGATGAGATGCGCGAGAGCCAAAAAGTTTTTAGAGGCAGGCTTAAATGGTGCCAGAAAAACCAAGACCAAATTAAAATGGATATTTTGGCTTCGCAAAGGTCATCGAAAAACTTTGCTCAATTTTGGAAGTCAACCAATAAGCTTAACCTTAAGCCGGGCCTTCCTGTGAGTGTCGGGGGCCTTGACAGTGCGGAGGATGTAGCCAACATGTTCAAGGATCTTTTTGTAGTGTCGTCACCACTGGGGCCATCAAACGAGAGTGTCAATGCTGAGGCTTGTCAGGGTAAGTCTCTTTCTTGTTTTTCTTCCAAGCAGGTGACTAAGGTTATTTTAAAAATGTGTAAAGGCAGGTCACCTGGACATGACAGTCTCAGTATTGAGCACCTGAAACATGCAGGCGTGCATTTGCCTAGGTTACTGGCTCTGCTTTTCACGCTCTGTATCAGTCACTCGTACTTGCCAACAAACATGATGAAAACAGTGGTGGTCCCCATTGTTAAGAACAGAACTGGTGATATCTCTGATCCGTCCAACTACAGACCTATATCGCTTGCCACTGTAATAGCGAAAGTATTGGACAGTTTGCTTGATAAAGAATTAGGTAATATTTTACAGTTACATGACGCACAGTTTGGGTTTAGGCCCAAGCTTTCCACTGAAAGCGCAATTCTTGGTCTCAAGCAGACTGTCCGATATTACACAGATAGAAATACCCCCATTTATGCCTGCTTCCTTGACCTTTCCAAGGCTTTTGACCTTGTGGCCTATGATGTCCTGTGGGGGAAGCTGAGGGAAGCGGGAATATCAATCGAACTTCTGAACATATTTAAATACTGGTACACAAATCAGCTTAATTGTGTTCGATGGGCTGGGTCTCTGTCCGAAACGTACAGATTGGAGTGCGGGGTGAGACAGGGTGGCTTGACCTCGCCAAAGCTCTTCAACCTGTACATAAACGGGCTGATCGCCGGGCTCAGCAGTATGCGTGTCGGATGCTGGATTGACAACGTTTGTGTAAATAACTTGAGTTATGCAGACGACATGGTGCTGCTGGGCCCGACGGCCGGCGCGATCAGGGAGCTGTTACGTGTGTGTGAGCGATATGTCACGAATCATGGGCTTGTGTATAATGTCAACAAAAGTGTTTACATGGTTTTTGGGGCCTCCGGTGGACGTGTACACAGCGACCCGGTTATAATGCTGAACGGGCAGCCACTCAAAAGAGTTGACAAATTTAAATACCTGGGACACTTTCTAACCGGAGATCTCAAAGACGATGACGATATAGATCGTGAGCGCAGGGCGCTAGCGGTCAGGGCCAACATGCTGATACACAGGTTCGCTCGTTGTAGTATTGAGGTAAAGATTACGCTGTTTAAAGCGTATTGCCAATCTTTCTACACGAGCGGCCTGTGGGTAAGGCATACTAAGAGATCGCTAGACGCCCTGCGTATTCAATATAATAACTGCTTCAGGATGCTGTTGGGACTGCCGCGCTATTGTAGTGCGTCCGGTATGTTCGCTTTTGCGCATACCGATGATTTTTACGCCATAATGCGCAAAAAAACAAATTCCATCTTGTCAAGAGCGCGGTCTAGTTCTAACGGCATCCTAAGTATGTTGTCAGAAAAGTACGACGCACCTTGGCTGTCGCACGCTGTGGAGGTGCTGGTCAGAAGACCCCACAGCTAACCTTACAAGTTTAATTTTTATTTTGTTTGGTTTTTGTTTCCTTGTTTGTTTACTAACAATAGTTTTTAAGAACAATGTTACTAACAATTGGGCCTAGTTGCCATCAATAAACAAATATTTAATTTAAAATTTAATTTAATTTATAAGAACTATACTGTTGAAACTTGGTAAGTAGATGTATTCTGTGAACTGCATTAAGATTTTCATACGAAAATAGAAAAAAAATGGGGGTTCCCCATACTTAGAACTGAAACTCTTTTTTTTTTTTTCATCAAATCCTTAGGTGTCTATCTCATCTATGGATAGGTCTTCAAAAATGATATTGAGGTTTCTAATAAAAAAAATCTAAACTGAATACTTTGCGCGAGAGACACTTCCAAAGTGGTAAAATGTGTGCGTCCCCCCTGTAACTTCTAAAATAAGATAATGATAGAACTAAAAAAAAATATATGATGTACATTACCATGTAAACTTCCACCGAAAATTGGTTCGAACGAGATCTAGTAAGTAGTTTTATTTTAATACGTCATAAATCGTAAACCGCGATTTACCTTTAGCGAACTACAAGAACTTTTATATTATGTTACTTGCTGCTACGGAACCCTTCATGGACGAGTCCGACTCGCACTTGGCCGCTTTTTTTTAATTTAATTTTGTCAAGATGTTTTAAAGTACGCACTAGAACACCAAGTTATTGATGCAAGTTTATAGTTCAAAGTACGTCCATGTGAATTAAGCTAGAGACAAACTGATCCCACGTACGCAACATATGCAACGCATTATCATATCTAGACTCTTGATTTTATAGGAATTAGTATGCAATAGAAACACACTTATCGTATGCAAAGCAATCACACGTCTCACACGCAACGTCGACCTGCAATGTCCAGATCGGCATGGGAGGGTGGAAGGGATGTTCCTACGCTATCCCACGCGTGTGACGAGTGTGTTTCTACAACTTACGCACATCACGTCATAAACAAATAGACCTTTGGTGGACGCGTTTTGTTAAAGAGAATAATAATTAATAAAAAAATAGTTTTTCATCAGATTACAGTGTCTGCATTAATGTATGATTTATTCTCCAACTTGTTCTATTTGTTTATTTATCTCATGAACCCAATATCTTCTCTTTTTAACTTTTGTTTTTTTGGCGCGGCAATATATAAATTCATATAAATACCTAAACTCAATAAATCATCCTCATACTCGCTATCAGAATCAGAAAACACGACTTACAGACGCACTAGTGCACCTTCTGAGAAATTACAACAGCGTCTGATGCCAAATTACGTTGCATACACGGGACAAATGTGCCCTCCCACGTTGCATCGCATACGTTGCGTACGTGGGACCAGGGGGCTTACCATGCACTCTTATAGCAGGTAAATTTTTGACGGAAAGTGAACTGTCGGGCTATTTTGTACCATGAACACGTCAAATAACAGGCGAGCCAGCGATCACGTGACTAAAGCCGCTCAGTGGTCACGTGACAACATTTCACTGGTCTGACCTGCGATAGGCCCTACCATCAAGTCATTTTTGACATGTAAAACCTTGAAAACTGAGCTGCCCTGCTGTCATAATAAGCAGGCGTGTAAAACTAACTTTTATTGAACTGTTTTCTTTAATTTTAAATAAAAAACGTAAGTATATGTTAATTTGTGAATATAATACTATTGTGGCGTTATTTAAAATTATAGACCACAAAATAAAACAGTCTCTTTGTCGTTTACTTATGTTGTAGAAAGGGTACGAGTAAGTAGATGTGAAAGAAATAGAAATTAAGAACACAATACGACATTATAAAAACCAATTTAATGTTTAATAGATGTTTTGGGTAAAGACAATATTCCTAGTCTTAGTAAAAAAACAAACTACAGCTGCCCAGCCTTGCCCAGCCTCTTGAATCATCGATAGCACTGTAGCGGTTACAGCGATACATACGAACTACGCAGCAAAGACATGACGTTACAAAAATCTTGCATGATAAACTTTCGGGCAGTTGCCCGCCAGACATAACACCCGTCTGGTCGGAGGAGCCTCCCTTTTCTAATGAGAAGAGTGAACTTTACACCCTGTTCCTCATCCACCAACAATAGAATTCACATCATGTTCCGTCACTTCCGTCCACAATCTGCAGGACATTTCTCGAGTTTGAGCCCTTTTTATGTACCCCATTGCAATTCTTGTGATTATTAAAAAAATCTAATGTTTCCAATTTTTATATTTAAACTCTCCTTTATGTCATCAATAAATATTCAGATTCTTGTCTTGTTGACAATTTATTTGACACGTTATAGTCGTTCGAAAATAGCAATAACTTTGGTAAGTTTTCAAGAAGGTTGGTGTTGTTGGTGGTACGTTTTAATTTACATCTAAAAGGGCCTCCAACGTCATAATCGTGTTACTTAAGATTTTTTGCTACGAAACACAGTTATTTTATTTTATATTTTTTATCATTTTATACTGTTATCAAATTAATTTTATGGTTCCCTATCCATTTGCATAAAATTTTAAGACCTAATATAACTTAGTATAATTTTGTTTGGCATAATTATATTTTCGCATAATATAGTTACGCATAACAGCTTACGCATAATTTCTCTAACCATAATAATGATTAAGCATAATATTCTAAAGCATAAATTTATTAAGCATAAAGTTCTAAAGCATAACTTTTTTAAGTATAATATTTCGAGGTAGCGCTCGCCGGGGTGTGTAATGTTTGGTATAACAACAGATAGTCTAATTTCATATGCCATAACTTTCATATGATATAATTTTCATATGCTATAAAAATATTGAACCTAATTTCATATGATCGAATGTTATATTTGATATAATTTTCATTTTCTCTAATTTCATTTAGTATAACGTTCATTTCATATAATTTTCATATTGTATATTGCTCTTTTTATATAATGTTCATTTGACCTAACTTTCATATCAACGAAATTTCTAAAGTAACGCATCGTTCAGTACTTATAGCATACCACGGGATTGTTTCCTCAGTATTGAGATTCGGCATAATATTTTGGGGCAACTGTGCTGAAAGGGAAACTATATTTAGAACTCAAAAAAGATGTGTACGATGTATGGTAGGTCTAAAAACTACTGACAGCTGTAAACCTGTCTTCAAGTCATTAAAAATCTTGACGTTCCCATGCCTATATATATTTGAAGTAGGTAGCAGTGTTTGTCAAATGTAACTTGAACTTGTTTCCTGCGATAGTAGATACTAGAAAACGAACCAATCAACTTAGATCCCAATACAAAACCATGTTGTGTACAGGTAAATACAAAACAGCACTAGCAAGGAGAAGTATTCTAGGCATGGGTCCGGCTATATACAATAAAATTCCTGATAGCATTAAGAATGAAAATTTGCACAACTTTAAAAGAAAATTAAAGAATTTATTAATAGACAAATGTTATTATTCGATCACTGAATATTTGAATGACATGCTGTTATAAAATTTCTGACATTTCTTAAGTAACAATTAATTATTGATCTTCCTTATTGACATTCAATTTTAATTTATGACATCATTCAATTTCTTTAACATTCTTTAAATAATTAAGTGCTGACAATTTTCATTTTAATAACTTTTTATTAACTGTGGACATTTTTTATTTTTATTTTTATTCGACATTGTTTAGTATGATTGAAAATATTTGTGGTTCATTATGTCTTTAGGTATTAATTTCTTTTTTAATTATATTGCATGCATCACTACTTTTGTACGCCCTAGAGGCAAAACATAGCGCCCTCTGTTACCTATTAAGAACTTATAATGTACCTATGTTTTACAATAAATGAATCTGAATCTGAATCTGAATCTGAATCTAGAGAAAAGCAAATTATATTGTAACCTAACCTCAAAAAATTAAAGTTGCTTCTGCATCGTCTCCGGCGCTGCGGGAAGTGCAACCCCTTCGCCCTTACGTAACAAAGGATAGGCACCCATGCTCACCTCCGCAGCTTCGGCTTGCTGGTCGCCTCCGGCGACCAGCCTCAGCCGCTACGGATCGCACGGGTGCCTATGCTTTGTTACAGCGGGCGGGGGTTGCTCTCCCTCCGCGCCTCCGGTTTTTATATACACTCTAGGGGTAGGAGCCAAAAGACTACGTAAAGTCGGGGTGCCCCGACTCGGTTTTGGAACAGATTTCCAAATTATATTAAACGTTACTTATGGATTTTGAATATTATAGCAACTGAATATTATATTAATTGAATATTATTTCAAATGTGCATTATATAAACTGTTCATTATACCATATGAAATTAGGTAAAAAGAAATTATATCAATAATCCATTATATCATTTGATCGTTATATTAAATAAAAATTATGTTAGATGAAATTAGGTCATATGATCATTAGAACTTTTGTTATTATATGAAACGTTACACACCCCGCTCGCCGGCCGCTGCTGCGGCACCGCTCGCTTCGCTCGCTCGGCTCGCGCGCAGTTGGTCACAGTTCTAACCTAACCTAATCCTAATCTAAACAAATAAGATATGCCTAAATATTATTATGCTAATAGTCATTAGGCCTACGAACGTTATGCGAATCAAATTTATGCCAAAACAAATTAGTCTTTAAGATGATTATGCCAACATAAAATGTATGCCTAAAAAAATTATGCCGAAGTATTATTATGCCAAAACAAATTGTGCCAAAATCGTTATGCCGAAGTATATTAGGACAAAGAACATTATGCGAAAAGAAGGGATCCCTAATTTTATAGGTATAACCGTAAAACCGGTAACATTCCGAAAAAGTATTTCCGAACGTTTGTTTATAATATGACGTACCGGTCAACGACAACGTAGCAGGTCTGAAGTTGATACATTGCAGGTCAGACTGAAATGCTCATGGTACAAATAGAAAACCTGTCAGGTTAAAATGCCAAGTTGACCTGTCCTGTACTTGGCAAGTATTTAAAATGTTCATGGTACGGCCCCAGTTTGTCTCTAGCTTTACACTTCCAAACACTTTTTGCATAGTTTTACGATATTTTTGTGGAGCAACAACAAACAGCGGTTACACTTTCAAATTCCGTCGTTCGCGGATAAGCCGCGGGTGACTCCAAAACGTAATTTTTTTTTTTGGAATTATATGTGACAAAAAAAAGGGTATGCTTAGATGGTTTGGTCATGTTGAGAAGATGAAGGGAAGGCGAGTAACAAAATGTATTTACAAGGTGAATGTGAATCTTCAGAAAGGTCAGGTATGTAGTACTCGCAACCGACGTGCGTGTATGAGCAGAATAATGTATGAACGTAAACGAGGCAAAAGGACTAAGTAAGGATTCTAGCAGGTGGCGTTTGTAGTTTCTGCCTACCCCCATTAGAAGAAAGCGTCAGTTTATGTACAGTCTCAGACCAATAAAGAAGATTGGTCTGAGTGTACAGTACAGCTATGTTCTTAATGTCCCTCGGCAAACTTCATGTTTCGTCAGTCGTCGGATTTCAAAGAAAGAAAATATAAGCACCAAGTGCAAAGGGCAACTGATAGGTAGTTGCCCTTTGCATTTGGTGCTTGTACTTTGCACTTGTGCGTACTGACTCCTACCGCTGCGCCCGCGTTGGTGTCAGCCATAATTACCAAGTGCAAATGGCAACTGGTAAAATTCCATACCGTTTCATAATGACTATTTTCTATTTCATAGGACGACAAAATCCGTATACCCTGACGGACTACACTTACTTATCATCAGTAAAGAGTTATTACAAGTACTACGGAAGACTGACGACTTGGGGTAATGCCATTAAAGTGTGTGCTTCGGAAGGAGCTACTTTGTTTTACCCACAAACCAAAATAGAAGCCGATCAGGTGATAACGATTTGGAACCGACAGTCCCCCAAGGTCTCTGATAGTTTTTGGGATAATATAAATTGGGTGCATGTGGGTATATCAGACTTAGCTACTCATGGTGTTCATATTACCATTGACGGTAAGTGTACTCGTATTGTTTTAATCAGTGTTGTGCCAATCCTAATAGTGTAATATCGATCCTAAAGTCTTTATGTCATCCTCCTGCCCGTATCCTAATTTATTTATAGTTTTTGATCCCACCATAGAACGACCTTCATCGAGCTGGCTATTGGATGAAAAGTATTATAAATTCAATTAAATATGTCAATAAATATTTATTTGCAATAAATATTTATTATTATATATGGGGACGCCTCAAAATTTGTTATTTGAAGGAAATCAATTTGTCACTAAATACATAGTTATTTTTTATTTTTCGCTTTTTTTGCAAAAAAGTTTTTATTTTTCGCTTTTCAGTTTATTTCGTCGGTATAATTTTTTGAAAAAAAGTTTTTTTTTTTAGATTTTGAGTTACCATTAACCGCCTGGCCACGGGACATTCGCTGCAGCGAAAATTCGCGCGGTGCGAACGGCGAAGCGTCTTGCGATGCGACTAAAACAAATGTATAGAATTTTAGTTTCGTGGCCAGGCGGTTTTAATGTTTGCCTCAACCTCTGACCGTCGATGACAGTCATACCCCAGCTAGGTGTAAAGTTCTCATCAGGGGGAATGAAATAAGCCCAAACACGATGTATCTGCTGTGAACTGGTGAGGAGCTCTCGCGACTGTCTTCTGACTCCATCATCAGATCAACTCCAGGTCTTTATTGTGTAGTTGTGTCATCAGAACTACATATGTGTGCGAAATTACAACAGAATCGGTTCACAGTTGAAAATTCAGTACGTGAAACATCAATCAACCCCAATTTTTTTACACTTAGGGGTGGGTTTCAATTTTTTCGGACCACTCAGGAAAAAGTTATGCGTGGCGATATATAAAAAAAAAAAAAAAAAAAATATACGTGTCGAATTGAGAACCTCCTCCTTTTTTTTTCGTCGGTTATTAAAAATAGTTCTCTCTCAAGACAATGTTTATGTTCTTTCTCCAGAATTAGCTTACCTACTGACAGGTTATATGAGTTATATAATTGTTTATTTTATTTGAATGTATATGTCAATTTATTTTAATTTAATTTTCATTTATTATTGACATAATCGACTCATTACAATGTTTTTTTTAATGAGCTGTATTGTAATATGTGGTTAGTTAGCGACCTCGATAGTAGATCATATATTATTCTTGCCTAACTGTTGATTAATTTATTTTTACTTCGATGGTCCTAGTTATACAGGTGGAACGAGCCCAGAGAGCAGTAATTAAAGTCATTTTAAAAAGATCCTTTAGATTCCCAACGCGACAACTTTACAGGGACTTTAAAACACCAACAGTTCGACAACTATATATACTACGCGTAGTCATGCGAAAACACGCGACTCTTCCATACAGCGTAAATAACAGCCCGACAGTAAGAAGACTCAAACTCAAACTCAAAGCATTTATTGCAATTAAACCATATTCAGGCACTTTTGAATTTTCAAAGAGTCGGTGAGTCAGAAATATGAAGCTAGTTGCCCATTCCAAAGCGTAGTACCTATGGAGAAGAACGGGCAAGAAACTCCACGGACACTCTTTTAAATAAATAATTGTTACAAAATAGTGGTTACATCATTCATGTTTAAATTATACCTGTGAGAACAATGTAAAAAGATGTGCACGTTAAAAGCGTCCGTAATAAAAAGATAAAACAAAAACAATTCAAAGATTAAAATAAATTAAAATTAAAAAAGCCACGGCAGCTAAGAGATGACCAGTCCCAACTGACGGCGCCCGTTCACGAACATGACGCATGTATTAGCACCATTCAGCTCAACCAAAAGAAGACCCACACCGGCTTGTCCCACAACACATACAAAAACTACATTCGCTAGACGTCACTACCCCTACCTAGGTGTTTAGTACAGGCCTGCAGGTCACAGCCAAGAGACAGACACTGGGGCCCATTAGCAATGCCGCTACTCTTGGTTCTGATAGGTCTTGTACCTCGCGAGACTGCGTTTACACTCAACCCCGGGTGTGTGGTCAGGGTGTCGTAAGGAAAATATATATAATACAATGGGATATGGGATTGGAGATATACCAACGCGCGCTTCAAAGCGCGTTCGCGACACCACCCTTCGCTGCGCACGAAATATACACGAAATCAACCGTGCGGGCGAAGCCCGTCACCAAACAAGAACTAAGACACAATTCCGGTATAAGATTGAACTAGATTGAACTGTTATTTTTCAGTTCTTCTACAAAATCTGTCCGGGCCAAATCAACACGTCTTTTCGCGTCAAACCGTATTTTTCAAGTCTATGTCACTGTCAAGCTCAGTCGAGAACTGTCAATTCAAAATGACAGCGAGCTGACCAGTGTTGCAACAAAATAATAATTAACTGACCCTTTTGGAACGGAACACTAGGTAAGTTATATACAAAAAAATACATCAGAAACATAACATACATACACTAAACACACACAAATGTAAAAAAAATACTAAAGAATTCCTCCTCACTCTAGATTATGATGAAACAAAAGCACTGATGAAACCCCTATACAAATTTATAATAATTATTATTGACCGAGCGAGCGTAGCGAGCGAAGCGTCTCTGCATCAACTGGCAAAATTTGCTTTCGTGTGTCAGTTTGTACGTACTCCTCTACAGGTCGTATTTTACAACCGATCTAGATGAAACTTGGCATACAGGTATTATGATTTTTTTGAAATTTATTGTCGTCGGGGATGTTTAATTGGAGGAGTACTTCCTCCAAAATGGGGCAAAAAGGGGGTTACTGGATATCTCCGCCTTATGAGATCCGATTTCAATGGTTCTTTTTTCATTTGAAAGGTAGTAACTTTACAATGGTCTCAAATAAAATTGGTGAAGATCTGATGAGGATCTTCGGCATGATGAACAGAATACCTCCTCAAATAGAGTAAATTGCTGGCTATTTATTCAAACCTATTAATTTCTCAGGCCGCGCGGCGCGATTTCGCGACAACCCGTCAAGCCGCGCGGCACGCCGGCGGCGCGTCAGAGATAAGAGCTCGCTAATATAAACAAAAACTGAGAGCTTTTTGTTACGTAAATAGTCTTATCGATAATGGTTTTGGGTTCCTGATTAGACAAAGGATTTTTTATAATACTTAGAATCTTTGTAAGCGAACGCTAGTATTGATAAATAAACATTCTTATCAGATTCTTATAAGAAATTCATTTGTTCATTGTTTTGATTATTTATAATAAAACTACTGGTTCGATTCACATGAAATTTTGCAGGATACATTATGAATACATAATCGGCCAAAACCATTATTTACGGACAAACACGATAAATAAAAACACATATAGTTAAAAAAGTTCAATAAATAGATAACCGTATCATTACGTAACATTATTTAGTTGAAAAAAAATATTGAACTCTTTTTCTTTCTGTATTATGCATTTTTATTATTTATTAAAGAATATAAAATAAATGACTTACCAGCGATTACATACACAAAACACACACAAAACTCAAAATTTCACATCAACACGTTTTTTCACTACCGAGTTTGTTTACATTTTTTGATGGGTCCGTAATAGGTAATTACGACGTTAATTAGTGCAAATTTTATGTATATACGATGACGACACTACTTAATTATTGAAATAACACCATTTCCCGTCGATTTACACTTAAAAAACAATAGAAAACAAATAAATAGAACGCGGAGTGCAGCGCACTGAACGCATGCGCAGACGCCATTTTGCCGTGCCAAAATGTTCAATTTTTACTTTTTTCTAGAATTGTTTCTGCATATTTTGACGTTTTAGTCGATTTATTTGACAAGTATATTACCAAATCCATAGAATAAAATTAACTACAGACCATATAAGCCCCTATGCATAGTACAAATACAGTTTGAATCAGCGTGAACGTACTGTGACGGTATTAGGAATTTTAGCCGCCTTGCAGCAACAATCAGCACCGACCGTTTTTCTAGCTGGCCTACAAATTTTTTACTCATAATTTTTCTTTTTTTTAGGGTTCTGTAGTCAACAAGGTACTCATATAGTTTTGCCATGTCCATCTGCCTGTCTTTTTGTTTATCAGCGGCTTATCTCAGAGAATCTTAGTACTTAAAAGCTGTAATTTGGTATGGTTTATACATATTAATCACGCCGGCAAAGTCGTAAAATGAAATCATGTTTTTTTTTTTAGGGTGCCTCCCCTCCCTACACGTAATTTTTTTTTCTCGTTTGTCCCGTTTTGTGGGGTGTCGTGTGTGGGTGTGTGAAAACTTTTTTTCGATTCAGGGATACATTTGCGAAATTAAAAGGAAAAATAGCACAGCTTACAAGATCACGACATGCATGCTTTACAAGTTAACGAGTAATAATCGAATAACTTACATTTGCGGTTGGAATGTATGGGAGAACATGTTTTTCAATTACAAAGTTAAAGTTTGTTCTTGGGATAATTATTCATTCCAACTACGGACTTCTTATTTGTGCGTTGTCCACGCACTTGGCCAGTTTTTTTGAATTTGACGTATTCATGTCATTTTTTTTTTATAAGAAAAAATTATGTCATCGCCATTGAGGTATTATTGATACCTCAATGGTCATCGCCATAGACATAGATAATACACTTAAATACGGGAGTCATCGCGGTGAATTCATAGAAGAGCTTTGGTAGCATAAAATATTTTCGAACGCTAAAACTACAAGCTATCATTCATTGTTTGTTCCTGCAGGTCTAATCCCTAAATACGAAGCTTCGGCCGAAGTTACGTGTGATTCCTACTTCATATCAGCTACAGAGAGAAGATTTGTTTGGAGCTCGATCTAAGAATGAATGGTAGTGTTCAGGGTCTGATGATGGAGCCAGAAGATGGCCATAGGAACTTCTCAACCAAACAAGATAGAACCATCGCCATCGTTTTTGGACTCACTTGACAAGTGTTCTTACATTAGGCTCTGTCCAGGTCCATAAGAACTCCTCAACTAAACAAGATAGCCCTGTTGTTTTTGCGGTCGTCGGTTTTCCAGGGTGTAATTCAGGGCCTTCATGAGGCCCTGGATTACACTGGTCACTATACTGAACTCCTTCACTAGACAAGGTAGCCCCGCTGTGTTTAGGCCATTTCAAATCAAATCAAATCAAATTATTTATTTGCTTAATACAGGTGTTACACAACAGATGTTACAAATAGATATAAAGTACTCTGTACCATTACCTAGTAAGGTGTGCAAATATTTATATTATGATGTTACAAATAGATATAAAGTACTCTGTACCATTACCTAGTAAGGTGTGCAAATATTTATATTATTATTGTTAATCAAATTAAATAATTATTAAAATAATGTTACAAAATTACTATAACTACTCAAAATAATAAGGCAAATTGATAAAATAACATAAAAGAGTACTACAAATGTCAAAGGTATAAAAATAGTCAGATGAATAATAAAAATGCATGTCAAAACCAAATTACAGTCAAATAAATTAAAATATTGGTCAAAATAAAACTAAAAATATACAGATGTCAAATTTAAATTATTAAAGCATGTCATAGGTACTTTTGTATATTGTCATATTATTCAATCTCAAATTCTCAATAAATTGCTCTTACTATATGTATCTATCTATGTTTGTATCCTGTAAGTATTCCTTGACATTATAATAACATTTATAAACTAGGAATTTGTGCAGTTTCGACTTGAATTGATGAATAGGTAACTTTTTGACATCATCAGGCAACTTGTTGTAAATCAATGATGCCATACAAATAATACTTTTATTGATTAGTGCTGTTTTCCCATATGGTATATCAATCTCTTGTCACGCAGTTGTCTATAGTAGCTTTTAGAAGCAGTCTTATAGTAATTAGGGTTCATTTTCACAAAAACATTTAGTTCGTATATGTATAACGAAGGCAGTGTCAGAATTTGTAAACTTTTAAAGTAGGGTTGACAGCTGGTAGTGTTGTCTACATTACACATTGCTCTAATGCATTTCTTTTGAGCTTTAAATACAGATTCCTTATCGACTGAGTTACCCCAAAATATAATGCCATATCTTAGGACAGGTGCAACAAGTCCGTGATAAGCAGCTAATACGGCTTCTTTATTAACAAGTTTTGAGAGTTTGTACAAAGTAAATGAGGAATTATTAATTCTTTTGCAAACATATTCTAAATGTGATTTCCATGTCAATTTATTGTCAATACCGATAAAGTCTCGCGACGACAGATCTGTTACGCGCACCCAAAACCGTAAAGCCCCGACGAGGCAGTACTGCGTCAGTGTATAGGCATCGATGCAACGGCCGATTTTACTCTATGTATGGGCAGATCTAGTCTGTTCTTGGCTTTAATTTATGGTAGGATAATATACCTGTCAAATAAATCGACTAAAACGTCAAAATATGCAGAAACAACTCTAAAAAAAAGTAAAAATTGAACATTTTTGGTACGGCAAAATGGCGTCCGCGCATGCGTGCCGTGCACTGCACTCCGCGTTCTATTTATTCATTTTCTATTGTTTTTTAAGTGTAAATCGACGGGAAATGGTGTTATTTCAATAATTAAGTAGTGTCGTCATCGTATATAGATAAAATTTGCACAAAATAACATCGTAATTACCTATTACGGACCCATCAAAAAATGTAAACAAACTCGGTAGTGAAAAAATGTGTTGATGTGAAATTTTGAGTTTTGTGTGTGTTTTGTGCATGTAATCGCTGGTAAGTCATTTATTTTATATTATTTATTAGTTATTGCATACTATATATGCCATTTTTCAGAAAAAAATAGGAGTTCAATATTTTTTATCAACTAAGTAATGTTACGTAATGATACGGATACCTATTATTGAACTTTTTTAATTATTGGTGTTTTTATTTATTGTGTTTGTTCGTAAAAAATGGTTTTGACCGATAGTATATGTATTCATAATGTATCCTGCGAAGTTTCATGTGAATCGAACCAGTAGTTTTATTATAAATAATCAAAACAGTGAACAAAGGAATTTCTTATAAGAATCTGATAAGAATGTTTATTTATCAATACTAGCGTTCGCTTACAAAGATTCTAAGTATTAAAAAAAATCCTTTGTCTAATCAGGAACCCAAAACCATTAACGATAAGACTATTTACGTAACAAAAAGATCTCAGTATTTGTTTATGTTAGCGAGCTCTTATCTCCGCTGCGCCGGTGGGTAGTTCGCTGGATTTCCGCACGCGCGTGGCGCTGGAGTCGCGAATCTTTAGCGGTTAATTCCTAGAAACTTTGTATCTATCACAGGATGTACTATTTCGCCTTGGTAACTAACGTTTATCTTTGTCAGTTGAGTTCTCTGGTGAAAGTGTATAATTTTCGTTTTGTTCATATTTATTTTAAGATGATTTTCAGTTAACCATTGTATTATAGTATTTAATGTTTGGTTGACTACGTGCTCGTAATCATTTTCTTTGTCGCTTTTTATAATAACTGTGCTATCATCTGCAAATAGTACCATTTGTTGGTTGATATGTTTAGGAAGATCATTGATATATATCAAGAACAGTAAAGGGCCTAGGACACTACCTTGTGGAACTCCAAATTTTATAGTTTTCGTGTTTGACTTATGTTTAATCTCATTTCGTGTTTTCTGGCATATTTGTGTTATTTCAACTATTTGTTTTCTATTATGCAGGTATGAAAGAATGAGGTCTAATACTTTACCTCTTATACCAGACATGCTTAGTTTTTGGATTAGTATTGTATGGTCAACTCCGTCAAAGGCTTTACTCATATCCATGAAGATAGCACATGTTGGTATTTTTTTGTCCATGGCGCCCAAAATAGTTTTCAGTAGGTCATAAATGGCTACGTTTATTGATTTCCCCTTGCGAAAACCTTTTTGTTCGTCTACCAAAATATTATATTTTTCAAAGAAACTGCATAGTCGACTATATAATTTTTTTTCAAATAGCTTTGAAAAGATGGGGATCAATGCTATAGGTCTATAGTTTCCCATTTTTCGTTTGTCTTCTTTTTTGTGTAGCGGAATGACAGTGGACGTTTTTAGTTTTTCTGGGTATATTCCATTAGAAATGCATAAGTTAATTATGTAGCATAGATGGGCTGAAATATCCGGGGATATATATTTTATGACTTTGGTGCAGACACCATCGTCGCCCACGCTATGGGTATTTTTCAGCTGCTTTATTTCTCTGTCTACCTCTGTAGGTGTTGTTGGTGTAAGAAAAATTGAATTAATATTAGTGTTGATATTATGATTTGAGGGTCGTGTTTTGTTTTGAGTGTCATTACTTAAATTATATGTTTGGTCCGATTCTGAAGCTTGGTCAATGAAGAAGTCGTTAAAATGATTCGCAATAGATTTAGGATCTGTAATCTTGATGTCATCCTTAAGTATTTCTGTAATGGGCTCTTTGGGAAAGTTAAATTTAGACTTGTTTATAATTGACCATGTCGTTTTTGATTTGTTTTGTGATGTGTTTATGTTATAATTGTTATGTGACTTCTGAGTTAGTGATATTACTTTTTTAAATCTAGCTGCGTATTGCTTAAATATGTTTTTATTACTGTTAATTGGATGTATCCTATACTGCCATAATATTTTTCTTTTAATTTTACTACAGTTTCTAAGACCTTTAGATATCCATTTAGATTTTTTGTTAAGCGATTTTGTTATGATTTTGAAAGGGAAACACAAATTGTAAAAACATAAGAAAAGGTTTAGAAAATTTTTATAAGCTTCGTTCGGGTCACTTGTATTGTAAATGTCAGTAAATGACAAGCTTTTTATGCATTCTTTAAATTTACACAGATTTTCATTGCTATAGTCCCGTCTTTTAATGCGCCAAGATTTTATCACACAGGTTTTTTTGACGGGGCATTGTAACAGTTGAGCTGTGTGATCGGATAAACCTAATTCAATTATTTCACTTTTGCATCTAGGAATATTGTGTGCGAAGTTGTCAATACAAGACTTACTGCTGAGCCTGGTAGGATGTCTAATTTCTAATTTTAAATTGTGGCTTTCCAAAATATATTCAAAGTCTAGAGCATGGTGGTTTCGTTTCAGTATATTTATGTTAAAATCTCCGCATAGAACAATTTTCTTGTTCGTATTGTCACATAACTGGCGTAATAATTTCTCTAGATTATCATAAAATAGGTTTATGCATGAATTTGGCACTCTGTATATACAAATTATTACGAGTCCATGTTCATGTAGTTCTATGGCGCTACATTCTGTTAGTAGTGTGGTAGTGTTGTATATTCATGTCCAATTCTAGTTAACATGCATGCCCCTCCCCTCTTTACGTCTCTAGAATAACTTGTTGCTAGGCGGAAGTTGGGTATGTCAAGTGTGTTTTCCTGGTCGGTCGTCATGAAGTGTTCTGTTATACAGATAACGTATATGGGTTTATTATTTTGTGCTAATTCCTCTAAATGTACCGTCAAGATATCAGATTTGTTTATAAGACCTGCTATGTTTTGGTGAAGAATGCTTAAATTATTATAAAAGAAAAAACTGCGCGTTTTGTCCATTTGTGTTGCTGTTCAAGTCAAATGGAAATAATTCTATGTCAATTTTAATTCTATTCATAATGTCCCTAAATATATTTCGGCGCAAGGGTGGCCGGATTGAAGTATTGTTGAAGGGGACACGCTTTTTACAATGTCCACGTGGTCTTGAAGGTTTTCATTCGCCATTATTTAAAAGAAAATCAATATTTAACTCAAAATGTATTTAATTTAACAATTACATAATTAAAAGTATTAATTAACAATAAAACGTTTTGATAATACACACATCAAAAGTGTCTAGGGATCAAGCATTTTTATGCGGATTTCTTGAGATTGAGATGTGGCTTTGTAATAAATTTATGATTTTATAAATTTATATGGATCCTTTTTGGTGCATTTCATAATTTGAATCAGGAACTGTGAATCAAATTCGAGTAAAAGATGAAAATCAGCTGTCAATATTTTCCCTATAAAAACATACAACGCATTGAAGACATTATTAGTGCTACTGTTTCCCTACTACTGATTAAAACCAACGTTATTATGGAGCAGCGACGTCATTTAAGCAGGGAAGAAATGCTCAGAGCCGTGGGAATGATAGAAGCTGGTTCCCGGCAACGTACTGTGGCTTTAGCTCTGAATACAAGTCAGAGTGTTATCAGTCGACTTTGGACACGTTACCGAAGCACTGGTACCGTGGCTGAGCGCCATGGAGGACGGTATCGCTGCACCACACGGAGACAAGACCGATACATTCAAATCTTAACTCGAAGAGCTCCAACAATAACCGCCATGATGTTAGCCGTGAGGCTTCATCACTTTTCAGGGAACTTAATTAGCGACCAAACAGTCAGAAACCGCTTGCATGAAGTGAACCTTCATTCCCGAAGACCGCTACGGGTACCACCTATAGCAATGCACAATCGTAGGATTCGATATCAATGGGCTCTTGAACACAGAAATTGGGCAGAAGAACAATGGCGTTTCGTGTGCTTTTCTGATGAGTCTCGTTTTGGTATGAGACCGGATACAAGACGTATACGACACTGGAGAACCCCTGGACGCCAACAGCGATTAAAATCCTGCCAGGAAGTCCATCCTTATAGTGGTGGAACCATCATGGTATGGGCGGGTATTTGGATCGGCGGAAGAACTGAGTTGATTTGGATCAGAGGCAACCTCAACGCTCAAATTTATGCTGAGACGATTGTATCAGACGTCATCGTTCCTCTACAAGTGCAAATCGGTCCCTTATTTCAGTTAATGCATGATAATGCACGACCGCACACCGCAAGAGTTGTAAGACAGACTCTCGCCGCAGCTAACATCAATGTCCTGCCCTGGCCTGCTCAGTCGCCAGACTTGAACCCGATTGAGCATGCATGGGATATGCTACAGAGAAGAGCTCTGCCGAATATGGAGGGTATCCAGTCGCAAGAAGACCTTTTTTTGTTGTTGCAACGAACATGGGCGGCCATTCCACAGCGTGATTTGGATGAACTCATTTTGAGTATGCCAAACCGATGTTCTTGTGTTGTTAGTGTTCGCGGTAGAAACACGGATTATTAATTGTTTAAGTTACCCAATAAAATTTTAAAGAAAACTGTTATTTCAGTCTTTTTTTCGAACTTTAATGTTAGTGGTTCAAATGTCAAAAATCCCTTTATTAGGAAAATGGCAAATTTCTTTATTAATGCAAAGGTGACTTGGTTTATCGTTACTGTGACAAACGAAAACACTTTATTTGATGAATCCTTAAAGAAAATTTTAATTAATATCAATCAGGAGAAAAGTTATTGCAAAAATATATGTTGATCCCTAGACACTTTTGATGTGTGTATGATTCAGGCGTGAACCATGTCACATTTAGAGTTGTAGTCGGGGCGCTCACTCGATTCGAACTGTCCGCAATACTCGGAGCGTCGTCTTATAAAGGCCGGTCCCTTCTACAACTCGCCTGATTCATTGAGTGGGGCGATGATGTCACTAAACGCTGCGTTCCGTTTTACGTTATAATTTGCTCACTCCGACACGGCCATTCTGCAAAAAGGTCGTCACTGACCTTTCTCTGTAACAAGGAAATAATCCCGCAGTATCATAACGTCAAACAATGGTCATATGACCAGGTCGGTTACTGGGTAAACCCTCACCTATGATTCGCTACGCACATGCCTGAGTAAGGAGGACACCCTGTCCGTCTCTCAGACTCCAGAACGATAACATTAATGAATTTGATTCAACAAATCATTTTACACCATGGTTTGCTGAGGGAAGCATCCCAACAAACTTAAGCGTAACATTAACCAATTTGTAGGCGGCACCTCACAAATTATGCGTAACAAATAATTGGGCGGCACACACATGCTTGTAGTAAGGAGGACAACTTGTCCATCTATATACTCCCAAGCGATAACATTAATGAATTTGATTTAACAAATCACTTTACACCATGGTTTGCTGAGGAAAGCATCCCAACAAACTTAAGCGTAACATTAACCAATTCGGAGGCCACACCTCTTCATTATGTGTAAATTACCGGATTTCGTGGTACACACATGCTTGTAGTAAGGAGGACACTCCGTCCATCTCTACACTTCCAAGCGATAACATTAATGAATTTGATTTAACAAATCACTTTACACCATGGTTTGCTGAGGAAAGCATCCCAACAAACTTAAGCGTAACATTAACCAATTTGAAAGCCTCTGCGACAAATTATGTGTAACACCAAAACAATACGGAAACCACTGTCCTTAGTAAATTACACTACTTTTATGGAGGCTCTTGTCCTCAACAACGTAAAGTCATCAAATAAACAGAAATAAACTTTAATACCTTAATTGAAGTGTGTCATTCCTTGCATCAGAATATTGTCCCATCTTTTGGTTTTGTTCTGGATTGAAGAACATTGAGTATTTTGTAGAACATTCCAATGGCTAGGATCTTACGACGTTACAGTTTCATCTTCCTCCGACACGGCATCCTCGTCAACGTGTTCGCCGGGTATTTCCTTTTCATTCGTTAAATCGGTGTCCAGGTTGCTTTCAGTCAGCTACTCTCTAGTAGTTTGAATGGTTGGAGGTGGAGAGTTCCTCATTACTTTAGTGCTTCGTTTAGTAATTAGGACATTCAAGCCCTTCACGTTTTCGGCTCCAATCATAAGATCGCATGGTGTCATCTTCCACAATGTGAAACGTCATTTGCAGTGGCGTATTTTAAGGTTCAGTGCCCTGAGCCCGTGTTCCTTCAGTGGCCTGTGTGTTAATCTGAAACCAAAACTCAACAACAGTACCTGTTCGACTCGGCCAATTCTGACCATTTACGGGTTCTAACTTTTGATATTAGGAAACTTTTAATCCTTAACACTTTATTGTTTTAACAAAACAATAGTTCTACTTCTCAGTGAACTAAACAACCTTTGATTAATCATAGCAAATATCGTCAACTAGAGCCATGTACCATCGTTTTCCAAATTAACAGTCATCCTTTTTTACTAAGAGCCTTAGAAACCCACACACGAGTAAACCACTCTAACGCCACGGCTCTCTAGCCGACTAGCAATCACATTGCTCTCACACATGGTCTCTCCAGACCCCGACCTCCGCCAGTATCTACTGGTACTGTCGCACACAATACGGCCGATAAAGTACCCTACTCGCGTGGTTCAAACAACTTAAACTTGCTCATCACCACTGTGATCACCATCTACTTCGACTGGTACATGACCTGCTGGCATCTTTTTTTAAATTATCCTATCTATTTGAACTATTTAGTTTCGGGATTACCGAGACCAAGCACAACGATTCCACATAATTAATAAATGAAAACAAAACCACAGGTATCTTATTCATGGTCAACAACTGTCACACACTATTCCCCACGGGAACACTGAGTCCACCCTTACCTTGACTCTACGGTTTTCGCTTCAAGGCAAAACTCGACTATTATAGGTACCACCCAGAGCTACCGCCCACCGCGTACGCACGGACTACGCATTAAGCAGATACCGATTTCCAACAGGCTACGGCTACGATACTTTGGTATAGTTTCCGACTTACTGAACCGAGAACCTTGTTTATACAATCTAAAGTGATGCTAATTCATCATCTATTTCGTCTACAATCTCAATTAGTACTTGGCCCTCGGACATCTTCTGATCACAGTCACGAGGGTATTTGTAAGTACGCTTATGGTTTGAATTTAAAGCTTTAACGTATACCGTTCACCATTCAAAGCTTCCGCTACATCAAACAGACCTCTGAACTTCCGATCTAACTTAATCTGATTTCGCTTTTTGTTTTCTAATAAAACAATATAAAAAAAAAGACGTGTGGCACTCGGGGACTGCCCCGGCGAAGCTATTGCATAGCATTTTTTATCAACTTACGCAATTGTAAAATATTAACCCGAACACAAGAAATAGCAATGATGACATTGACAGGAACTGTTATTCACATTTATAGTTTTTAAAACTTGACACAACGTAATGGGAACATCAAACTAATAAAAAGGTTTTAATTTAACTATTAATAGTCAAGGATCATTCGTCTAAGTAAATTTGAACTTTATTGTCAAACAGTTAAACATAATTTTCAATACAACACTCTCGTATCATTCGTTTAAGTAAATTTGAACTTTGTTGTCAAGCAGTTAAACATAATTTTCAATACAAAACACTCTTTTCTTAGGTAGTATTTCCGTTACGAAATTTCTGGATTAGGTCTCCACGCTCAAGGCCCGCGATAGAAGCTATGCAATAGCTTAAAAACACAAACCTCAAGTTGGTGTTCGCTACATAACATTTATTCTGTGCTGAATACACGTGTATGACCAATACAGTCAACGCACGCAACAACGTTATTAACTCGTTTATTAACGAGCATTCAACACAGAATTGTAAACAAAACAATACAGCTCACCTTTTTATTCAAACGTGCCTGAAGGTAGTTGTGCGACAACTTCCACTCGCCGTACACTGCTTGCAGCAGTTACAGCACGTGCTCTCGATCTGGCTTCAGGTGTGTGGTGCAATTGAGCCCCAATTGGCGTTGCTAGGCGCCGCGAGCTAGAACCTTGATCGCATGGTATGGTTCCTAGATAGGTTATCTGCGACAATCATGTGAATCCAGAGCCCTTCAATGATTTGCTTATTGTGAAAATAAGCTGGCTTCCTTCTCCTGTCGCAACACAAGTCAGCGGTAGCGCACCATGATCGTCCATCGGAATCGTCGATTTCCGGCAACACTAACTTGCTATTCACTGGCTTGGTTTTTAATTTTTATCAGAGTTTGTATCAGCGCGTGCATCTGTTGGTTTTGCATTTTAAAAAGTAACCGCCACTGATTGTTATTGTCACTGTCCCCATGTGTGAACTCATTAGCACGATGTGATCCGTATGTTGCCAGGGGCCACGGTATCCCTTTCGGACTTTCCCACAACCCAGGCAGGCATCGGCCCTACCGGACCTCGTCAGTTGTGATGACATCTCTTTGTGGCGCGCGTGGAACACAACGCGCCGTCGACCAGGGCCTGGTCCTTATCGGACGGCCAGGTCCCATTGGTCACCGTCCGCAGGCCCGCGCCTACGGTGGCCGGGAACCGGCCTGGGACTCCCGACGCGCAGGGCTTCTCCTGAGGCGACTAAGGGCCTGAGGGCGCGAAATTTGCCTCCTCTCATGTGCTCCGCCTCCTCCTTCGCGAGCATTACTACTCAGCAGAAGGAGATGACGGCTTCCCATGCCCTCTCGCTCTGTAGCATGGCCTGGACCAGGGACGGATGCGAGAGGTCTCCAACCCAATCACCTCCACGAGGACACGCCGGTGCCCCGCCCAAGCCGGGCAAACCTCCACCATATGCTCCACCGTGTCCTCCGGGTGATCCACACAATGATAACACCTGGGCGTTTCCTCCCGCCTTCTCCGGAACATGAGCCTTCCGAAGCAGTTTGTGGCCTTCAGTTATTATGTGCGAGGTGCGGCTGCCGCCGCGGTGCCACCTTTCGCAGCTTGTCGCCCCAGGCCATGGCCCTTTTTGGCCCTAGGGTAAATACGCCCATGGTAATTTGCAAGAAACTCGTGCTTTGTCTGAATACTGGCTTGTTGCTGTCGTGACAGGATTTGAGCTGGCTAGAGCCTTCCGTTTCTTCATCATTAAGGGCGGATGGAACCGAAGATATACCTCGGTCCATCCCACTTCTGATTTCGGCGCAAGGGTGGCCGGATTGAAGTATTGTTGAAGGGGACACGCTTTTTACAATGTCCACGTGGTCTTGAAGGTTTTCATTCGCCATTATTTAAAAGAAAATCAATATTTAACTCAAAATGTATTTAATTTAACAATTACATAATTAAAAGTATTAATTAACAATAAAACGTTTTGATAATATGATTCAGGCGTGAACCATGTCACATTTAGAGTTGTAGTCGGGGCGCTCACTCGATTCGAACTGTCCGCAATACTCGGAGCGTCGTCTTATAAAGGCCGGTCCCTTCTACAACTCGCCTGATTCATTGAGTGGGGCGATGATGTCACTAAACGCTGCGTTCCGTTTTACGTTATAATTTGCTCACTCCGACATATACAATCATTGTGTTCCATTTTTATTTAATTTGCCTGATATACGTATGAGAACATGTCAAATGTTAATCCATAGTTGGAGTCATAAAAATATGCATAGTTATTATTTTGGATGTCCATAAAGAGTAAGTTATTAAACATTTCGACCTTATAGTTATAAATGAGTGCCCCACCCACAGATATATGTGGGTGCGCATATTATTATGTTAGTGTGTGTTACATTCATTAAGCATTCTCTTATTAATTTTACTAGGCCAATTAGGTTATCATGGGCTTTAATGTCAGCCTCCCCTAATATAATTATACAGTAATCATTCATTGTAAAATGTTCTAATTTTGCTTTTAAACCCGCTAATAAGATTTCAGTGTTTGAACTTGGTGAGGTGTAACTACAATAATTAAAAACCCTTCCAAAATTTTCTTCAATAGCTTGCAGCATGTCTCGTTGTGCGTAGTTACTGAGTACGCAGAGTTTTCTATTTTTGGTAACCTCTCTAGTAATTTTCTTAAGGGGTTGTTTATTCTTTTGCGTAGGCTTCGATATTACATTTGATGGTGCTGTAGGGGTAGGCATAATGTCTTTCACTTTGTTTGGTGTATAAGTACTTATAGTTTGTGTCGCTTTATTTTGTTTGTTAGCCGCATGCTCGCTACGATGTGGTTGTTGTTCGTGTTCCTTGATTATTCCATGCAAAGATTGGTTTTTGCGTGTTGGAGTCACACTTTTTTTCTCTGGAGTCGAGCATATCTTAAATGTGTTAACAGTCTTAATCATATTTTGAAGATCCGATTTGAGACGAAAGTTTTCCGTATTTAGGTCTTCTATTTCTTTATGCGCGCTTAATAATTGGTTCTTAAGTATTTTATTTTCTTCAGTTAACTCACGAACATCGTCAATTGTGTCATGGAAACTATCAGGAATGCTCATCATTGTTGTATCAAGTATCGTTTTCTCAGTTGTTGGTCATATTTTTAGTTAGATCAGTTAGCGAGCTTGATCTACAAGGTTTACGATAGGTAATGTTGATACTGCTGGAGTTCATCTTTATTCCAAGCTATCGTAGCGCCCTCTGGTGTGAAATTATCGAAGGAATAACTTTTCAAATTGATCGGTAATTTGAAATGTGGTCTCTGTGCCAATTGATTAGTAATACATAATTTATTATGGGTCTGTGCGTTATTTTGTGGGATAATATAGAATTTTAGAATTCACAAAAAGAGGAACCACTTTGCACCGGGTTCGATCCGGCGATCAACCGCTTCGAGACTAGTGTAGCTTTCTATGCCTCTGATCCACATGAACTTAAGTTAATGTGTTGAAATTATGCATCAGATCGTTAAGTTCCAATATTTGAACGAGACAAAGACGGTTGGAATGACTCATGCGATTAGAATTTTTTTTCATGCACTTAGTTTTTGTTCATAAGTTATAGGTTTAAACACTATTTAAGCACTTTTTTATTTTATTGGTGTATTGAAAACTGTTGATTTCTCTTTATTATTTATATTTTTCATGTAGTTATTGTTTTATGCATTTTGGTTTTATCTCCACAGTTTGTGTATGAAACTCGTAGATAACACTGTCACTGAATTATTAGTCACTGTTTTATCGTTCGACTTATTTTTATTTACTTCTGCAGACAAATAGTATTTTTAAACAGATATTTTATACAGAGCGTTTTTTCTCGCGTTAGACTGGATGCAGCGCCATCTAGCGAAGTCGATTGTTTTAATTTCGATTTGTTTTTCATTTCGATTTGTTTTAACAAGTAGGTACGTTAGCCCAAGGTGTCATCTAGGGTCTGATGAAAGTGCCGAAAGGTGGCCACAGGAATACCTTACGGTGGCTCACACAAGGTTATAATGTTGATATATATATATATATAAATTCTAATGTTAGAATAAAATAAAGTAAAATACTTTTTTTAAACAAGCTTTTATTGAACTAAAAAGTACTAAATAAAACTTACGTAAACACATACATAGGTAAACATAGAACTTTAATATTATTTTAAAGCTTGAGGCGTGAACGTCGTTATTTCACTTTAAGATAAAGTGCCTGCTACATGGTTGCCAACGGCATCCCCGACAGAGGTGACCTTGGTTGGCGACCGGCAAAGTTGTTTCAACGTTTGGTCGTAAACCATCATCTACACGGTTGTAAACCACCAAGGTCACTTCTGTCGGGACGCGGTTGGCGACCGTGTAGCAGGCTTTTAAGCCTCAAGGTAAGCAGTTAATTGTTGCCAAAAAGTTTGTGCTCGCGAGGTCTACTGTTCGCAGAACTACTGGTTAGTATCATGAACGCTTACACACCCACAGATACCCTAAATCACTTTCCCTCTCTACACACACACGACACACATCACACTCACACACATCACACACTACACACTCATACACTTTCCCCATTACACATCCATCACACGCGCTTACTCACACAATATTGCTGCTGTTACACGTTAGCTTGCCTTATTTAGAAAATTAACCTTAGAGGACGAACGGATGGCCCCTATAACACAGGATTTTCCTAGCATCGGGGTGTGGTGATTCACAAAAATCGAGCATATAATATGTAATTTATAGTAACGTAACATGCATTGTATTTCTTCTTTTTGCTAAATAATTTATTTCTATTTCTATTTACTAAAGATGTATATACTTTAATGTCACATAAAATATAAACACACATATAATTATGTATAATTTATTTATTTAAAAAAATCATTAAAAAATCATTCCTCTTTGTTAATACTATTTTCTATTTTAATATTAAGCTACTCCAAAATGATGTACAGCATGTACTGCTCTATCGCTATCAAACTCAAACTCAAACCATTTATTTCAAATAAACCAATTACAGGCACTTTTGAATTGTCAAGGGGTCGGTCAGTCAGAAAAGATGAAGCTAGATGCCCATTCCAAAGCGTAGTAGGTACCTATGTAGAATAACGGGCAAGAAACTCCACGGACACTCTTTTAAATAAAAATTTGGTTACAAAATATTGGTTACATCATTCATGTTGAACTTATACATGTGAGAATGATGCAAAACGTTAAAAGCGTCTGTAATAAAAGATAAAAAAACAAAAATAAAACAATTAAAAAATTAAATCAAATTAAAATAAGCCATGGCAGCTATGAGATGACCAGTCACAACTGACGGCGCCCGTTCACGAACATGACGCATGGATTAGCACCATTCAGCTCAACCATTTTGAAGGGAGAAAATGATCCAACACACACGCCACGTCAGCGTGACATTAGAGTGAGCATGACATACTCTCAGCCGCCAGGGCACATTCAAGTCAATGAAAGACATACCCAGTACCTAAATGGTAGCTTTATAGTCTGTACATAGTACTCACACATGTGCTATGCAATTATACAATGCTAAAAGATTGAATTTATACAATGCAAGGATAGTTTTTAAAATCTTCCGCAGCTCCAACAGTATTTTCAGATACTATACAATTAGTTTATGCGCCCTTGTGGAGCAGGACCAGCGTTGAGCCAAGCATTTTTATCAGCGATGTAATCCCCCAACTTATAATATGCTTGACTGCATAGTGTGCGTTTAATATAAGATTTAAATTTCGTTTCATTCAGCTGAAGTATGTGGGGAGGTATTTTATTGTAGCATTTTAAACAGTAACCCATGAATGATGAGTCTACTTTAGCCAGCCTGAAACCCGGTTGAACTAATTGGTCCCTATTTCTATTATAGTGATATAATTGTGTCTTGAACCTCTTTTACTAAAAAGATGTAGATTTTTCCTTACGTACATAATGTTTTCATAGATATAGATTGTGCAATCCACGAAGGCGCGCCCCACTCCACTCCGCTCCGTACTAAAGTACAGCTTACAGTACAGTAATCGCGGAGTGGGGCGCGCCTTCGTGGATTGCACAATCTATATATTGACAAGGTACCGTCATGATGTTAATATCTTTAAACAGTTCCCTTAGAGAGTCGCGCCTGCGGAGGCCATATATGGCTCTGATGACTCTTTTCTGCAGAATAAAAATAGACTCGATGTCTGCAGCCCGTCCCCATAGTAGAATACCGTACGACATAATACTATGAAAGTAACTAAAATAGACTAGCCTCGCGGTATCTACATCCGTAAATAGACGGATTTTTCTCACAGCATATGCTGCCGAACTTAGTCGTCCTGAAAGGGATGTTAAATGAGGACCCCATTGAAGCCTAGAGTCCAGCGTGATCCCCAGGAAAATAGTTTGATCGACGAATTGTAGTTTCTCTTGATTTAATACTATCTCACAATTACTACTTTTGACATTTGGTAAAGAAAATCTTATGCACTTAATTTTTTTCCCATTTAATACTAAATTATTAGTAGTGAACCAATTTTGGACCTGCTGCAGGGCGTTATTTACGTCGTCAAGATTTGATGCACGTCTATTAATTTTAAAAATTAATGAAGTATCATCAGCAAATAACACCATTTGTGGTTGAGTTTTTAACAAATGGGGTAGATCATTAATATTGTAGCGGTTAGACCGCCACATACAAACTACGAAGCAAAAAGACATGACGTCACACAATTCCTACATCGCGCAGTTAGAGTTTACCGAGCGAAAAACTTAGATAAGACTATCCGAAATCAACATATGGGCAGTTGCCCGCCAGACATAACAATCCGTCTGGTTGGAGGATCCTCCCTTTTCTATGGTGGATGAGTGAACTTTACAAACTGATCCTCATATGCCTAAATTGGTGACCCCGAGAATGAACGTCAACGCAGCCTTCGTGCAACTACTTCAGCGTGACGTCATCATCATCACTCCCGCAAGCTTTCGTGAGGCGAGTTACACAGCCAGCCAGCACCCACGGCTTCAACGGGTATCCTGACCACCAGCATGCAGCGAACGCGCATTCCTGGTCATCACCCTCAGCCACATCACCCCGACTCACTGGGGAATCACCGCAATCACCTCAATCACCGCAATCACCTCAATCACCGCAATCACCACAATCGCCGCAATCACCGCAAACAGTTCCGACCCACCGTGAACTGTGCGGCACCCGGTTCCGACTCATTGGAACCACAATCACCATCGCCGCAATCACTGCAGACAGTTCCGACCCACTGTGAACTGAGCGGCACCCGGTTCCGACTCACTGGAACCACAGCTGGTACTGTGAAGCATCGCAAGATCCAAGACTCAGCCCACTATCGACCTCCGTCCTCCGTCTCCGGAGGGGAATGATGTAGCGGTTAGACCGCCACATACAAACTACGAAGCAAAAAGACATGACGTCACACAATTCCTACATCGCGCAGTTAGAGTTTACCGAGCGAAAAACATAGATAAGACTATCCGAAATCAACATATGGGCAGTTGCCCGCCAGACATAACAATCCGTCTGGTTGGAGAATCCTCCCTTTTCTATGGTGGATGAGTGAACTTTACACCCTGTTCCTCATATGCCTAAAATATATACTAAAAAGAGGAAAGGACCCAATATTGATCCTTGTGGAACACCCATTTTTACTTTTAAACCGAGTGAATTGACACCATTTATTTGAACTTGCTGTTGTCTATCATTTAAATAAGATTTAATTAAACTGAGCGCAAGTTTTCCAAGTCCGTAATGCTCAAGTTTCAAAATTAAGGTTTCATGGTCGACGCAGTCAAATGCCTTGAAGAGGTCACAGAAAATGCCTATGGCGTCTTGGGCCTCTTCAATATGTGTTTTAATAAGGTGACACCGGCGTCAGTCGTACAACGTCCCTTGGTGAAGCCATACTGTTGATCATGTAAGATTTTATTGGTATTAAAATGATTGAGCATTTGATTAAGCATTACCTTTTCAAACACCTTGCTTAATACCGGCAACACGGACACGGGTCTATAATTATTGGTATCTTTACTGTCCCCGGATTTGAAAAGTGGTATTACCTTACTATATTTCATTAGATCAGGGAAGACTCCGTGATCCACACACAAATTAAATATTAAGGCTAAGTACGGCGCTATAGTCTCAATAATGGAGGTACAAACTTTGATTGACATTCCCCATAGATCTTCGGCTAATTTGATCTTAATTTGCTTGAAAGCTTATAATACTGTTATGGGGTTTATATGCTTGAATTTAAATTCAATCGGGCAGGATGAAACGTTTGCTCTTAATAAATCAATAAAACGCGAGGGCGAGGAATTTAAGGTTTCAGTAGTTTTAAGTGGGATACTGGTAAAGAAATTTACAAATTCTTGAGCAACTTCTTTGTTAGTGCTTATGGCACCACGTGAAGTTTCTAGTGTGAAATCATGTTTATTCCTATTTGTTTCGTCATTGATAATTTTCCAAACCGTCTTTATTTTATTATCGGCTGATTTGATCTTGTTGCTAAGGTACAAGACTTTAGCTGCCTTGCAGGTATTTTTAAAGGTTTTAGAGTAAGTAGCAACGTATTTATTAAAAGTGTCAGAGTTAATAAAAGGCTTAAGGCCATACAGCTCAAACAATTTTTCCCTACTTTTCCTAATACCCTTAGTTGCCCAGTCACTGAACAGAAAATTTGGGCAAATAGTTTTAGTTTTCTTTTTTAAAGTATTATCGAACTCGGTGCGCACTACCGAAAATAATTGCTCATATAATTTATTTACATTGTTTATAATATGACCCGGTATACTTAACTTACTAATTAAGTTATTATTAAATTTACTTAGATTGCTGGTTGTTATTTGTCTAGATTGTATCTGAAATCTTTGTAATGGTGTGTTGGACTTGAAAGCAACAGTTTGACCGCTGTGATCCGAAGGGAGATAATTTACAATAGCTTTATATAAGTAGTTGCAGCAACAAAAAACATTATCAATACATGTAGCAGTATTTGTAGTTATGCGGGTTGGTTCTGAAAACACATTTGACAGATTGAATGATTTAAAGAGACTAAATAATCGACTGCTATTTGAACTATTTTCTAAGATATTAATATTGAAGTCACCACAGATAATTATTGATTTTTTCCCCGTTGCAAGTTTTGCTAGAACATCTTCCATTACTGCCTCAATTATGGAGTAGTTTTGATAATTTGGGGGTCTGTAAACGCACACTATTACATACTTATCTAGCTCAACACAGGACAACTCAATGTTATGTTCAACCGACAAATCAACTATATTATCTTTACGAGTCTTAGATTTAATAGACTTTTTGACTAAGATTAGAGAACCCCCACGCAGCATTGATTTTCGGTTAAAACAACTGACCACACTATAATTTTTATAATTAATTAACATCTCAGAATCTTTCAACCAATGTTCAGTTAAACAAATAATGTCGAACATAGTTTTTTCTAAAAATAATTCAATTACTAATTGTTTGAAAGAAAAACCTTGAATATTTTGATGAAATAATTTCAAGGTATTCTGCTTAGACTCTTTTTTACAATTAATTATTTGAGAGCCAGAAGACACCTTGTTCTTGGTAGGTATAACTACAGTGTTACTGGTATCTTTTGTTGTCTTACTATCTAGTTTAAATTAACATTCAGAGTGAGCCCCAAGACTCCCATGCCATCACCAAGCAATGAGATCCTACTACTTGTGGACCCCACATTATGACAAGATCCCACATTACCACATTATCCTTTTCATTTTCAAAGACAAATAGCATGCGCACTCTCTTTCTGTCAACGGACGAACTACACACAGCTGCAATGCTGTGTACTTTGTCTGTCGCACGTATTCACTCGCAGCAATATTTCACTTTTTTAAACTCGACAACCCGAATTCTGGACTGATTTTTCGCAGACAACACTATACCACCGTGTTCGTAATGAAATAATCTTTATTTTAATTTAACTATGAATTAAAGTTAAATTAAAATAAAGATTATTTAACCAGACCGGTGCAAGTTACTAGTATCGATTTACTTGTTTATACCTGCCTACCCAAGAGTTGTGACGGGAAAAAAATAGTCAACCTAACGTTTACATAATTATTCTATGGGCTTCATACTTTTGATTCGTATGGAATTTGTCTACTATCCAAACCAGTGAAGCGTTAAAAAATAAAAATTGTTATTTAATCCTATTCTGGACTGAAATTTTTTTAGGCAACCCATTTGCAATATATTTATTGACATATTTAATTGAATATAAAATACATTTCATCCAATAGCCAGCTCGATGAAGGTCGTTCTATGGTGGGATAAAAAACTATAAATAAATTAGGACACGGGCAGGAAGATGACATAAAGCTGTCTAAGTAAAAACATACCCATCAGTTTATTTGGTTCAGCTATAAGGGCTAACTAAGGTTGTTAAGTTTCTTAATTTATATGTTTCATATTCTAGGTAAGCCAATCAGTGAGGTGTACGTCAGCTGGTTACCTGGTGAGCCTTCTGGAGGCACTGAGCACTGTGTTGTAATGAACAGAAAAGGCAAATTTAATGATCGCTTATGTGAATTAGATGGGTATTTTATTTGCAAACGCGATGTAATAGTAACCACCACCGAAAAACCAACAACCACCACCAAAAAAGCAACTACCACCACCAAAAAACCAACAACTACCACCGAAAAACCAACAACCACCACCAAAAAAGCAACTACCACCACCAAAAAACCAACAACTACCACCAAAAAACCAACAACCACCACCAAAAAACCAACAACCACCACCGAGAAACCAATATGCCAAATGCAGTCGAACAATTCATGTAAGTTATTGCTTCATTGGAAAACATTATGTACAGAGAAATGCCTGCGTTACACGCCGCGGCCAGCGAGTGTGCGCTCGGGTCGTAGTGAGGGCGTCGGCTTTTATCTGCGGCGGGGACTGGTCGCACATACTTGGACTAGCGCGGTCGATCCCAGGTTCGAATCGGTCGAACAAATGTGGCTAACGCTTTCAATGAACGGAAAGAAAATTACTATAGGCACAGCGTACCGACCACCATGGCTTGACCTTGTTCTTTTCCTGGACGCCATACCGAATTCGCTTAGCTCACTGGGTAATTGTGACCATTACACATACTACTAGGTGAGTTTAATGTTAACTTGCTGGACACAAGCTGCCTAAAAACAAAAAAAAACCAACGAGTTTCTAAATAGCCTCAGTCTTACTCAATTGGTCACTTCTCCAACTCACTTCACAGCCTCTAAGGAAACTCTCATCGATCTTCTGTGTACCGACCTAACAGCAAGATACACGTCAATAGAATCTTTTGGTTCGCATAACGGTCATTCTATTTGTAGTTGGGGAATTTCACGTAAAACGTGATACGTTTAAACCAAATTGTTCAAACCAAAGTTAATACGTTATAAAATTTAGGCCACTAAAAAATATATGCATGGATAACTTTAATTAGGACTTGTTTCTTTTGTCTTGAAAGTATTTAAAGAAAGAAAGAAAGAAAATAAATTTATTTAACACAGACCAAAAAACACACAATTTATACAGCAGATAAAAATAAATCAAACAATAAAGATAAAAATAAAATCTAACAAAAAGTGTATAATGCGATTGGAATTAGCACGGGAGTGTGCCTCACGGCTGCGCTAAAAAGGTTCCTCGCTTGACAATATAAATGACATGGTGCATGTATTTAACTCCCAAATAATTTCACTGTTCGATGTTCACGCACCAATTAAAACATGTACTATCAAGGGAAAGTCTTATCCGTGGATTACTGATACGATTAAACGGATGATGCGTTTAAGGAACGATGCATTAACCTGTTTCAGAAAAACTAAATCAGATTCTAAAAAAGTATACTACAGAGTTAAAGTCCCTTGTATTAAGTTTTTTGTACAACGAAAAAGTTGCGTTTTTCAAGCATAATATAAATAATAAAATAAACAACCCTAAACTATTATAGATATATCTAAAATCCACTTTATCACCCTTTAAACTCAGACAAGACCTTGCGTCGCATTTTACAGATCCAAAAATTAATGAATAATACTTTTTTGATAGTTCCCGGTAACCCCGTTGCAAGCATGACACTTATGACTTATTTTGAGAACCATAGACATGGTGAAGCAATTTTCAAAATCAATCCTGTGGAACAGAATGACGTCTCTCGCATTATCTCCAACCTTAAAAGTAACGCCCAAGGTTACGACAGCATTACCCTTGACATGCTAAATATGACTCTACCGTACGCACTAAGTACTGTAACTGATATTATAAACTGCTCAATAGTGACGTCAACTTTCCCTGACCAGTGGAAAATTACTTCCGTTAGGCCCTTGCCAAAAAATTCCAATCCAGTTGATGTAAGAGACCTGCTGAATTACGCAACACATTTTCGTAAACGATTCCTACCAATCTGTTTCATTTTGACAGTTCAACAACATTCATTGCATTATTTACGTTATTGAGCAGATCTTTTTTACGAACTTATGAAGCAATGGAAAAAGAGAGGGCGCTACTGTGCTCATGTTGACATCTACTCTGTGCTTTAAAACGTTTGAAAAATAGAATAGTGCGAAAATCTCAACAAAAACCACAAGAAATTGTAACTTGGACGTCATAGACATCGTACAAGTGATATCAACAAACAGATCCTCAAGTCAAAGAAGAAAAACAAAAAACATATGGGATAACGGTCATTTATTTATTTATTTATATATTCTTTATTGTACACCACAAAAATACATAATAGAAAAAAAATATATAAATTTGACACTACAAAATTTATACAATTGGCGGCCTTATCGCTTTCCGCGATCTCTTCCAGGCAACCTTGGAATGGACAGTGATCTGCCTGGACATAAAATGGGACTGTCGTTGGTGCAAATAATACTAATTTACCTACTTAATTAATATCTTACTAGAATAGATACACAGATAAATACATATCCTAAATAATAGATACATAAATACATACATACTAAATATATAAGCAACGAAAATAAATGAAAACTATAGATAATTACAGTTACGAGAACTAGATCACAACGACAAGTAATGTTCCTTCACGAGTCTCTTAAATACAGGTAACGATTGCGCGCGCTTTATTTCAACTGGCAATGCATTCCACAATCGAGCGGGCTGGACAGTAAAGGATTTGTCGAAGAAAGTTGTGGAATGCATAGGCATTTTAAGCTTCAAGTTATCTGATGACCTCAAAAATTTAATGTGGGAGTCGCAAAGAAACTGGAAACGTTCCTTGAGATAGAGAGGGGTGAAAGGGGAAAAAAGAACATTATACAAAAGGGATAGAATATGAACATTCGGTCATCCTTGTTTGGAACTATTGTGAGAAGCTCAAGAACCACAATTACCGGTTTTATACACTGGGGAGGTCAGTCTGCTGCTAATATATAATATAAACCAGTGGAAACTTCAAGATATACTTATTGTAAAACTTTTGGATATTTATAACCTACAAAGAAAAAACATGATCTAAAATCATCAGCGCCATCTACTAGCGAGTAAAGGAGCGCATCCACAAATTGATTCGATAGATCATTAACTAACTGAAGCTTTCTTAGTACCGACAGCAACCGCAAGAGGGCAGTTAATACAAATTAGGTAATACAAATAAGTAAACATGGAAGGAATGATGGAAATTTTAAAACAGATACAAAACGACTTTTCCGATCAAAAGCAGGAAATGAAAAACATGGAGAAGAATATTAAAGAAAAATAACAATATAAATGAAAAATTTGGGCAGATGGAACTAAAAACCAAAGAGTTAGAGGACAAAATAGACCATCAACAAGTAATAATAGACCAACTTGAAAAGCAGGTAAGGAGAAAGAATAGATTCTTTCTATAAAAAAGATATAGATGTATTCTTTGGAGTCGAAGAGTCTGAACGCAATTATGATGGGTTACTGAATATAATATTCAACATTATAACCGAACACCATGGAATAGCTTGTCAAAAATCTGAAAAAGAAGAAGTGAGGAGATTAGATAAGACAAAGGACAAAACCAGACCTGTGGTTGTCGTTTTAAGTACTATCGGTCGCAAATTACAAATATTAAAAAATAAAAATAAATTTGAAGACTCTCCAATATTATGTGAAAGAAGATTATCCCTTGCATGTCCTAGAAAAACGTAAACAACTGCAAGAAGAACTGAAACGAGAACGTGATTCGGGAAAAAAGGTTGCTCTCCGGTACGACAAAATAATAACTTTGGAAAACAAATATTCAGAAAAGAAAAACACGCGTATGCAAAAGAGGAACTTGTCTCAATCACCTGAAGTGAAATAAATCACAAATACAGATAGTAATGTTAAACAAATCCAGAAGAAAACAAAACAGCCGATATTACTTCATATTTGCGTATTTCTAACATGAACACTAAAACACCAAATCTAACTAATATTAATGCAGAACAAAAAAACGCCTAAGCAGCGCCCCTTTACCTCCCCCAAGCCGGTCGGTCACCGTGGGGGATCCTGACCACTGCCCCCCGAGGGTTATCACCCAACCAAGTAATAATTGCATAAAAACAAACACTGCGAAACAAAACCAATACCTATATACAGCATGCCTGAACGTTAGGACGCTCCTACAAGATAATAGAATTATAGAACTGAAACACGCAGTTTCAAAGTTAAAGTGGGATATTATAGGCCTCAGCGAGGTTCGGAGACCAGACGAAAAAGTAGAGGAATATGAAGAATTTATTCTCTACTATACGCATGCAACAAAAGGAAGAAATGGAGTAGGATTTTTAGTAAAAAAAAACGGAAAACCAACATTACAAGCTTCAAAACCTTCTCGGATAGAGTAGCAGCTATGGAAATTCAAATCTCAGAAAATACGGTTTGGTCTATCGTCCAAATTTATGCACCAACAGAGAACTACAAGTCGGACGACATAAAACTCTTCTACGAAACTGTTGAAAATGCTTTAGACTTCATAAACACAAAAATCTGATACTATTGGGTGATTTTAACGGTCAGGTTGGAAATGTTAAACATGGAGAAGAAACAGTATTTGGAAAATTTTCCGATGGGAAAAGAAGCAACAATGGTCTAAAGTTGGTAGAATTTGCACAGGAAAAAAACCTGGTGTTTGTTAATAGCATGTTCAAACGGAAAACCCAAAAGAGATGGACCTGGAGATCACCAAACGGACGACACTTCAATAAAATTGATTATATTTTAACAAACCAGCCCTGTAATATCCATAGTTTTGATGTGTTAAACAACTTAAACTTTGAAACGGACCATCGTATGATAAGATGCAATATAACAATAAACGAAAGAAGGAAAAGAAAATTCATAAAAAACACCCATAAACATGCAAAGAATTTACCAATACTATCCAGGGCCGATGGGTTGCATTGGGAGAATAGCTTTATAGAGTCTTTAAACACATCAACGGAAGTCCAGAATCAATACAATGCATTGGAATTGAAAATGAAGGAACTATTAAAACAATTACCAAAAATGGAAGAAAATAAAAAAACAATTAACGACTTATACCAAAACCCTCCTCGAAAATAGAAAACAATTATACCGAGAAATACGAACGAAATCAGTAAAATTAAAAATTACAGGAATAAGTAAAGAAATAAACAGGAGCATTTATCAAAGGAGAGGACAATGTGGAGACAAGAAATTCTGGAAAGACATTTAAGTAAATCAGGTGCTATAAGGAAAGCGTACAAGGAACTCAGAAATAAAAAAGAGTGGACAGAGAACCTAAAGAATAAAGCAGGAAACATTATTAGTGAAAGACCTGGGATAATAAAGGAAGCCACAAGCTATTACAGAGACCTATACCTATGCATCTGGGGCAAGCGAACGTTCGGAATCACAAATGCTTACGGTTAAGCTTCCTGCGGGTTCAACCACAGGTATACTAAAAAGTGAAATCGAGCAAGCAATAAATTCTCAAAAACCAGACAAAACACCGAGGACAACATAACCAACGAATTGCTTAAATCTCTTTCTGAATCATTACAAGCTCCACTTCAAGTACTGTTCTATAATATACTCAACACAGGAGTAATCCCGCAGCAGTGGTCTAAATCGATCATTATTTTACTGCATAAAAAGGGTGACAGAAAGGACTTAGGCAACTACCGGCCTATTAGTTTAATGTCGAATATGTACAAAATATTTTCAAAAATAATACTAAACAGACTCTCAGTAACACTAGATGAGCAACAACCGTGCGAACAGGCGGGTTTTAGGAAAGGTTATTCGACTTTAGATCACATCCATGTTGTTACACAGGTAATAGAGAAGATCAAGGAATACAAGAAAACCCTATATTTATGCTTCATTGATTACAAAAAAGCCTTCGATTCTTTAACACATGGCGCGATCTGGAATTCTCTTTTGCAACACGGCGTGGAAAAGACGTATATCACTCTACTCCACAATATATACTCAAACAGCTGTGCAAAGGTGAGGCTAGAAAGAGAAGGAAACGTTTTTCCCATCGAGAAGGGGGTTAGGCAGGGCGACCCACCCAAAAGTTTTTACTGCAGTCCTAGAATCAATATTTAGAAACATAGATTGGGAGGGAAGAGGCCTTAAAATTGATGGAGATTATCTCAGCCACCTACGTTTTGCAGACGACGTTGTAGTTTTTGCAGAAAACTCTACCGACCTGGAAAACATGATAAATAAACTAACACGTGAAAGCAAAAATGTAGGCCTGACACTTAACACCGGAAAAACTAAGATTCTAACAAACGGAGAAAGGAGGAGTATTTCAGTAGAGGGTAACGTCATAGAGTACGTGGATGAGTATATTTACTTAGGACAAATGGTTTCCTTTAACAATTATACGAGTAATGAAATTCGAAGACGCATTTCATTGGCATGGAAGAGATATTGAAGCTATAAAGAGATTTTGAAAAACAAACAATTAAAAATACATCTAAAAAGGAAAGTTTAACGTGTGTATCTGTGTGTCTGTGTATCTGTGTATCTGTGTATCTGTGTATCTGTGTATCTGTCTGTGGCATCGTAGCTCCCAAACGGTTGAACCGATTTAGATTTTTTTTGTTTTGTTTGAAAGGTGACTTAATCGGGAGTGTTCTTAGCTATGATTAAGAAAAATCTATTCAGCCGTTTGAAGATTATCAGGTCTTTTCTTATTGATGAATGGATTTTAGCATCTTCCACAGGTCTGATTGAATTTAAATTTGGTAATCTGTTACTTCAATGGTATTAGAATAACATAGTAACCTTGAACTGATGCTGCAGTATTACCTGGTATTTGCAGGATACCCAACTCCTCAACAATTTACAGCAATGGTATCGTGTTTGGGCTCATTGAAATGGTCTCAATGAATAGGTTATACATAAAATTATATATTATTTATCAGGGTCTGATGATAGAGAAGCAAAAAAAAATCCGGATAAATTAGTAACTAACTCTACTGTAGGAAAAATACGTACAGCTGCGTAGATTTAAGCGAGGCACGTGTTGATCGTATCGTATGTACTAGTAATATGTATATAAAGTTTAAAAAGCTGGAAATAAAAGTTAAATTAAAATTTTTAAAAACCCCCGACACAAAAAAAATACTTTTAAAAGCTAATAAAAAATAAAATATACTGGCCCTTTAAGTTTAATATAATTTGTAGTTAATATTTTATCGTCGCGTCGGGGGACGGCGAATGAAAAATTTAAAATATATTTTCTACAATAGCATGCCGCGTCCCCCGCGTGCCTCCAGCCCCTTTTCGCGCTGAGTTTCCCCTACACGTACTTGGGGCCGGTCGCGTACCTCCCCTTTAGCGTCCAATCGCGCTTCGCGCTGGCTAGTTCTTTCGCGAAGTTTTCGTTTTCGATCGCTTGCTCTCTTCTTCCGGGCCAAGAATTTTTCGTGCTTTGTCAGCGGGCGTACTTCTTCGTTGGCAACTGGAAGAGTGCTAGGGCTGCCGCGTCCGTCATCTTTCCCCGTCCCTGTATGTCTGTGCTGTTCTGGGTCATTGTCGGGGTTGGTCTTGCTATTCCGCACGGCACACTGTTCCTAGAGGCCAGTGGGAGGCATAGTCCTTGTAGTGGGTATTGGCGTGATGGTCGCAACCGTAGTTGGGTTCATGGGCGCGTTAGACGCAATCTGTGTAGTGGGCGCTAGATCAGCAGCCGGCCGCGCTGAAAAGTGCGGCATTAAGTTGCCGATACTGCAGTTTGAGGCCCCCCCCCCATATTACGATAGGGGCTAACCGCCGAAGCGGTGTGGGATTTCCCGGCTTGGCCGGGACCCACCTGAGTAGAATCTTCATCATTCTGCATGTTGTTCATTGTTTTTTGGGGGGTGGGCTTTTTTGGAATCGAGGTTACCCTTCCTCTAGGACCGACGGGATAAAGGGGATGGGAGGGAAGGCAATTAGTGGATGGGGGATATGGGCTCATTGGGGGTCACCCTAGGTCTGGGAGTTGGCCTAGGGATTTATGATCGACGGGATATGTATGGATCGGGAAGGATATGGCTTGGTTGGGTGATAGGTACATAGGATAGGGGTATATAGGTTACCCTAAGCATGGGATTGGGCTTTCGGGAACTTCTCTTGTCCGGGATCTACTTTATGGAGATGCTCCGAGTGCGGCATCGCCCACTAACAGTCCGTGTGATCGCTAGTGGTCGGTCCCGCAGCCGGAGTTGGGCTATCCGCAACCTGCCCACCCACTCGGTTGCATGAGAAGAAGTGCCTGGCAGTCCGGGTCGCCCCACCACGGATGTACGTATACATTCGCGTTGGAGCGATCCAGCCTCCCCCGAGGCATCAATCATCAATATCCCGTTATTACTGTCTAAACATCCTATGGGCCTTGCCGCTTTAGAGGTATGAGGAACAGGGTGTAAAATTCACTCATCTACCATAGAAAAGGGAGGATCCTCCAACCAGACGGGTTGTTATGTCTGGCGGGCAACTACCCATATGTTGATTTCGGATAGTTTTATCTATGTTTTTCGCTCGGTAAACTCTAACTGCGCGATGCAGGAATTGAGTGACGTCATGTCTTTGTTGCGTAGTTCGTATGTGGCGGTGTAACCACTACATTACTCCCCTCCGGAGACCGGAGGTCGATAGTGGACTGAGTCTTGGATCTTGCGATGCTTCACAGTGCCAGCTGTGGTTCCAGTGAGTCGGAACCGGGTGCCGCTCAGTTCACGGTGGGTCGGAACTGTCTGCAGTGATTGCGGCGATGGTGATTATGGTTCCAGTGAGTCGGAACCGGGTGCCGCACAGTTCACGGTGGGTCGGAACTGTTTGCGGTGATTGCGGCGATTGTGGTGATTGTGGCGATAAGGTCTCTCTTCTTTTTTGACGTTATTGCACTACTCATAATGCGAAGCATTAGAGAGTGCTATACGATCGAAAAAAAAAATTTGCCCCATTTCTGCAACTGTTTTTATTGTTACACTCCTGCACGCGTAGCATGACGCTTTCTATGTCTACGAAGAATAGACATAGCTCTTTCTATACAAAGTGACATTTGCTTTCTTCATTTTTGACATCGCACTGTAGAAATCTTTCTACAATCTGTAATTTTGTTTTTCGTTTCTAACTCTCTTTGTCTAGGTCCCTTTACATGTAGACTATTTAGGAAGAAAGTTTTCTATCCCAAATTGTCAAAATCACAAAGAGTGAATTTCGTAAAAAAAAATGCAGTTGACTCTTTCTACTTTGCTGCCGTCGTACTGTCTACACGGAACGTCATTTTTGTCTAATCTTCCGTCGACAAAGCGGTGCTCATGCTACGCGTGCAGCAGAACAGAACCTACTTAATTTATATACCTTCCATTTTATAGATGATTAAATGGAGATTAATACTGTAGTTTTTTTTGTTTTCAGCGATCACATTGAAAACGTTTGTGTTTTGGCCAAACGCAACCGTGCCGTTTTACATAAATCCTAAACATTTCGGTAAGTACTTGATATATGCCTTTACACACTTTACTTATTTTGCCGACTGTACGGTCATAAAAAAGATTACACCTGTATTTCTTGAAGGGTTAGGCAGAGGTGTTTAGTTGAGTTGCAACGGATATCCGGTCACTATCCGGTATCCGGCCTATCCGGCCACTATCCGGTATCCGGCCATATTTTGATTTGGATTATCATCTTGTGCCGGGTATCCGGCTAGCCGGATACTTGGGTCTTATTTTCGTAATAAAGTGTAAATAATACTAATCATTTCGTAAAATCACTTGTTTATTTAAAAAATATATACATTTTTGTCTGTAAGCACTTTTGGTTTATTATAATCAATTATTAAAATATAGTCAATTAGGCAAATTGTGATGTACAAAAACAATTTTTTTGGACTTTAAAGATAATAACCGATTTCGTATAAGTATTCTCATATAAAGATAATAACCGATTTCGTATAAGTATTCTCATATATTACCAAACCACATTCGGAAAAAAGTCATTCTTTACCATGCATGACATCGGATATCCGGCTATCCGGCTTCGGCAGTCGCCGGTATACGGTATCCGGCCAAATCACTATCCCTTGCAACTCTAGTGTTACATTTTGCCAGTTGCGTTAGTCTCATGTACCTAATAGAAGTCTCAAAGAGACTATTGTCATCAATCGGGCACAATTTCAGACTTCAAAACGTAAAAATCTCAGGTGAATACTTAGTTGAAGTGAGCTGACACGTCTATTTCACTTCACCAAGTTTTCATTTTTACAAAATAGACCGGCAGACTACTGAGTTATATAAACGATGATGAAAACCTCATCAATATCTGTTGCGTGGTTTAGAAACCCCCTAAAATTCTACTTTGTGTTCTTTTTCAGGCGATGATCAAATAATGGTCATATTGAAATCACTGGATATGTTTGAGTTCGAAACGTGCATTAAATTTGAACCCCTTATGGTGGCTCCTGTTGAGGGGCAGCATGTGATGACGTTTATCAATCCTAAGGGCGTCAGGAGATGCACGATTGAGACGAACGGACACTCGAATTATTCTCCTCATGTAAGTATATTTTGAGGACTCGAGAGTAATGATTTATATTACCGCACACTCTAAGGGGGAAGGAGGATCAACTGAGTGTGACATCATATGACAAGCGGTTTGACAAGTGACATGCTTCCATCCATCCTTACGTCGCATTGCTTAAATCTAAAATATTGAAACTCTAACCTTCAATTCTAACGAAAACATTTAAAATGGTATTAGGATCAATCTCCAAAACGGGCGTATTCGTGTGATCGCTCTGGTGCTTTTCAGATATTGATATTTAATATTTAATTATGTATCTCATTAAAAAGAAGGATATTCAAATAGTAAATTTTTACTATTGGCCTTCAATTTACACAAACAGTTATGGAAATATTTAAGTTCAAAAAATTTCGCGACCAGAGCAATCATAATTGGTGCCAGAGCGATCATAAATAGTGAAATCAGTGAAATAAAAAAAAATTATATTGATAAAATATTATTTATTTAGCCGTTTTCAGTCATATTCAGTGTACGTGTAACAAGATCACATCAAATCACTCATTGGTAGTACTGTGCCCCGAGCTTTTTTCCTTTGGTAACTCTCTCTTGACTTTACAAGCCATTGTGCGTATATCTGTGGTGAGTTTTTGACAGATTTTGTATGGCAAATCTGTCAAAAACTAACAATCGAGAGACCATTGCAACGTTTGTAAATTAGTAGACTTGGCCCCCTGGATCATTTTTTATTTTGGCCATTCTACGACGCTCAGCCAATTTCTTAATAAGACATTTTTCTTCAATAGATAATTTATTTCGAGGCATGATTTCAATCTGAAACAATAGTTGCCATTAAATTTTAGAGAAGAAAGGGTTACAGTTGTGGTTACTAAATGCCAATATAATAATATCATCAAGGTAAAATACGTCAAAGTCTGTTTATGGGTTTAGGTTATCCAAAGAAACCCAGGAAAGGTTATACATTAAAGGTTATATGCATAGTTCATCGTTTGTCATTGTTACAGTCCGGTACTACTGCTCAAAATAGATTTATAACGTACAATTAATGCAAAATATCATCGCTCTGGTCTTTTTGGACAGAGCAATCACAGCCATAGCGATCAGAAAAAGTCACAAAATCATAAATATAGCCGAATTTAAAAGCAGTAGAAAGTTGTGATTACTTCTCATAAAAAACATCATAACGATCACTTAATTCACATAACAAACACATTCACAAGCTTACTATTTAATTTAAATAACGTGCCATAGCAATCATAAAATTCGAGAACCAAATCCAGAGCAATCATAAACTTACCTTCGTAATGTTGGACCGTGGGTACGTGGCACACAGGTATCCTCCTCGGCGGTTAGACCACTACTGGGGTTGCCCTGCGGGAGGGGAATAGAGTGTCTATAACGCGTAACTAGGGATGAGCGCGATGTTTTACCTCAGCGCAGAGCGATGAGATAAAATGCCCGGTCACGATTTTAAATTCAAATTGTGGCAAAAGTATTGTTAATATAACAAAAAATATTTTATTACTATGAAGATTAACTATTTATTATGTAATCTAAATAAATTATTTCTTAAGAACCTTTTCATTAAAAAGTTAAAAAATATTTTTTTCATTCAATCGGGAGTTGGGTCAACCCAGAGCGATCAGGATTGAAGGGTATAAGATTTTTTTTTAAATATTTAAAATAAACTTATCCATAATACTAGCCTTGTTTCACGTAGATTAGACACCGAACTGTATATAAAAAATATTTTGAAAACGTTTTTCGATTTTAAAATGGGTTTATCCAGCCCGACATGAAAAAAAATGCCTCTGGAGATCGACCCATTACCGGTTCAACCGATTATGGTTGAGTACCGCTTTCTGAGGTCGATCGTGAGTAGTTGTTCAGCCATTACATTTTAATACCTCTCCGTGCCTCTGAAAGCATGTTGGTCCCGGCTGTCATTCGAAGGTGTTTGGCAGTCGTTACTGTCAGAAGCCTGAAATTTTGAAGAATCCTTACAAAGGGGTATCGTTTAACCCAGTAACTGGGTAGTGGAGGTCAGATAGGCAGTCTCTCTTTAGAGGTATGAGGAACAAGGTGTAAAGTTCACTCATCCTCTATAGAAAAGGGAGGATCCTCCGACCAGACGGGTGTTGTGTCTGGCGGGCAACTGCCCGTAAGTTGATTTCGGATAGTCTTATCTATGTCGTTCGCGGGGTAAACTCTAACTGCGCGATTCAGGATTTGTGTGACGTCATGTCTTTGCTGCGTAGTTCGTATGTGGTGGAGTAACCGCTACATCACTCCCCTCCGGAGACCGGAGGTCGATAGTGGGCTGAGTCTTGTATCTAGCGATGCTTCACAGTGCCAGCTGTGGTTCCAATAAGTCGGATCCGGGTGCTGCATAGTTCGCGGTGAGTCGGAACTGTCTGCGGTGATTCCCCAGTGAGTCGGGGTGGCGCTGCGTCCTCATACAGTGAGTTGGATGTGGTACAGCGCTGGGTTGTGGCTGACTGCTTGCGTCGACCAGGAGAGGGTAGAATAGGCTCTGCTTGTGAGACCGGCCGGAAGTGCAGGTGCTGAGGCTGAGGGTGATGATCAGGAATGTGCGTTCGCTGCATGCTGGTGGTCAGGATACCCGTTGAAGCCGTGGGTGCTGGCTGGCTGTGTGACTCGCCTCACGAAAGCTTGCTGGAGTGATGATGATGATGACGTCACGCTGAAGTAGTTGCACGAAGGCTGCGTTGACGTTCATAGGAACAGGGTGTAAAGTTCACTCATCCTCTATAGAAAAGGGAGGATCCTCCGACCAGACGGGTGTTGTGTCTGGGGGGCAACTGCCCGTAAGTTGATTTCGGATAGTCTTATCTATGTCGTTCGCACGGTAAACTCTAACTGCGCGATGCAGAATTTGTGTGACGTCATGTCTTTGCTGCGTAGTTAGTATGTGGCGGTGTAACCGCTATTAGCTCCATATGAAATACTGGTAGCCAGCCTCAGGTGCATCCGTTTAGACGGCGATGATAATGATAAATGATGATTGTCCCGCGGAAGTGTGGGGGTCGAGGTTTCTTAAACGCTAAAACCCTCCACAACCTCGAGATTTACAGTCTCAGGGAATATTTCGAGATGTAGTCGCAGTGGACAAGGGCCTCACCCCGCTCTCCTTGGCGAAAGAGAACTGGCACAAATCTGCAGTACTGGATACTAACGACCGTAAGGAAGTATGGCATGGCAAAGAGCTTCACGGACGCTTTTTCTGGGCCCCCCATGGGCCTGACGTAGACTTTTTGGCGTCTATATCCTGGCTGCGCTTCGGCGACCTCTTCGGAGAAACCGAAGGTTTTGTCTGTGCGATAATGGATGAAGTTATCATGACGAATAACTATCGGAAATACATTGTCAAGGACGGTACGGTTGATCTCTGTCGGGCATGCCACCGTCCCGGTGAATCAATCCGACATATACCATACTACAGGTATGTGCCCGACCCAGTTCTCGAGAATGGTCAGGCCACATTGTATTGGGATCGATCTATCATCACTGACAGGAGTGACAGGACTATTGTAGCCAATAAACCTGATATTGTGGTGATAGATCGACAAGAGCGCCGTGCTATGATTGTTGATATCGCTGTCCCTCATGACGAGAATCTCGTGAAAGCTGAGAAAGATAAAAAAATCAAGTATCTTGACTTAGCACACGAGGTTGTCGACATGTGGGACGTGGACTCTGCAATCATTGTACCGATAATTGTTACGGTTAATGGCCTAATAGCGGAGAGCCTCGACCAACACCTCAGGAGGCTCTCATTGCGCGGCTGGGTCAAGGGCTTGATTCAGAAAGCAGTACTCCTAGACACGGCACGCATAGTGAGGAAGTTCCTCTCTCTAGAGCCCTGACCACTGCCATCCTGGACCTAGTTCCTAATGCCCATGGGACACTAATTTTTATATTTTTAAATGTTTTTGTTTTATTTTGCCTTTATAAAAAATATTTAAAAATGTAAAATTATATGTCATATCTATGAAATAAAGGAAATAATAATGATGATTGATGAAATTGATGATGAAAACCGCCTGGCCAAGGGACATTCGCTACAGCGAATATTCGCGCGGTGCAAACGCCGAAGCGTCTTGCGACTAAAACAAATGTATTGAAATGTACTAGCCATGTGCCACGCGTAGCGGCGAACGGCGCCGGCGGGGCGACCGGCGAAATTCGCCAAGTGAATCGCACGAGCGTCTGGCGGTATTCGCCGCGAAATAATGAATAGGTACTTTTTTTTTTTGCCGAAATTACTGAGCCATCTGCATTGACCTTTCTCTCCAGTTCTGGATGAATATTAATTTCAATTTAACAATAGTTTCGCCACTCATGTGGGTATAATCGAAAAAAATATTTGGTTATAAGTAGTCTGTATTCTTAATATTATGCCATGAACCAAAACTGGTTGTACGTTGTTTTATAGAAAATAGTTTTATAGAATTTCGATTCACATAAAATTTTTCATATATTATCATTTCACAGAATAATCAATACGCAGAATACTTACTTTGAATAAACTTTTATCATTGATTTTTGTTACAAATAAAATTAAAAGTTTCGATATTCATATCATAGAATAACAAATCAAATATTCTTTATTCTCATACTGTTTAGTTAGTATAAAGCTTATTACCAAGAAAATCCCCAGTGCCCTATATTTTTTTTGATTCTGCAACCAATTTCGATGTGGCGCTCGCCGGCCGCTACCGCGGCACCGCTCGCTTCGCTCGCTCGGCTCGCGCGTAGTTGGTCACAGTTCTAACCTAAACTAACCTATATGGTCGGAGTGCCCTAATAGTTAATAATAATAATAATAATAATTGGATTATCCACCAGCAACTTGCTCTGAAATACAGTCTTGTGGAATCGGAAGTACCGTACTATAAGTATGTGCCCGACCCAGTCCTCGAAAATGGCAATATCACGTTGTATTGGGATCGATCTATCATCACTGACAGGACTATTGTTGCCAATAAGCCAGATATAGTGGTGATAGATCGATCAGAGCGTCGCACAATGATTTATTGATATAGCGGTCCCGCATGACGAGAACCTCGTGAAAGCAGAAAAAGATAAATAGATTAAGTATCTTGATCTGGCTCACGAGGTTGTCGACATGTGGGATGTGGATACAGCAGTCATTGTGCCGATAGTCGTGACGGCCAATGGCATAATAGCCAAGAGCCTCGACCAACACCTTAGGAGGCTCTCGTTAGGCAGCTGGATCAAGGGCTTGATCCAGAAAGCAGTACTTCTGGACACGGCGCGTATGGTTAGGAGATTCCTCTCTCAGGAGCCCTGACCACCGGTAGCTTGGACCCTGTTCCCGATACCGGATCAAATTAATGGTGTCAATTCACTCGGTCTAAAAGTAAAAATGGGTGTTCCACAAGGCTCGATATTGGGTCCTTTCCTCTTTTTAGTTTATATAAATGATCTACCCCATTTATTAAAAAACCAACCACAAATGGTGTTATTTGCTGACGATACTTCCCTAATTTTTAAGATAAATAGACGTGCATCAAATTTTGACGACGTAAATAACGCCCTACTGCAGGTCCAAAATTGGTTCACTGCTAATAATTTAGTGTTAAATGGAAAAAAAACTAAATGCATAAGATTTGCTTTACCGAATGTTAAAAGTACTGATTGTGATATAGTATTGAATAAGGAGAAACTAGAATTCGTTGATAAAACTGTTTTCCTGGGGATTACGCTCGACTCCAGGCTGCAATGGGGTCCTCATTTAACCTCTCTTGCAGGACGGCTAAGTTCAGCAGCATATGCTGTAAGAAAGATCCGTCAATTTACTGATGTAGATACCGCGAGGCTAGTCTATTTCAGTTACTTTCATAGTATCATGTCTTACGGTATTTTACTATGGGGACGAGCTGCAGACATCGATTCTATTTTTATTCTGCAGAAAAGAGCCATCAGAGCAATATATGGTCTCCGTAGGCGCGATTCTCTTAGGGAGCTGTTTAAAAATATTAACATCATGACAGTAGCTTGTCAATATATATACGAAAACATCATGTACGTTAGGAAAAATCTTAATCTTTTCAGTAAAAGAGGTGAAAGGCACAATTATAGTACTAGAAATAGGGACAAATTAGTTCAACCTGGTTTCAGACTGGCTAAAGTAGACTCATCCTTCATGGGGTACTGTTTAAAATGTTACAATAAAATACCTCCTCACATACTCGAACTAAATGAAACCAAATTTAAATCTTGTATAAAACGCACACTATGCTGCCAAGCATATTATAAGTTGGGGGATTACATCGCTGACAAAAATGCTTGGCTCAGCGCTGGTCCAGCTCCACAAGGACGCATAAACTAGTTGATTAGCATCGAAAATATTGTTGGAGCCGCTGAAGATTGCAAAAACTAACTTTGCATTGTATAAATTCAATCTCTTAGTATTGTATAATTGCATTGCACATGTGTGAGCACTGTGACCATTTTACAAAACTACCATTTACTGGGTATGTCTTTCATTGACTTGAATGAGCCCTGATGGCTGAGAGTATGTCATACTCACTTAAATGTCTCGCTGGTGGTGGCGTGTGTGTTGGATCATTAAGTTCCCTTCAAAATGGTTGAGCTAAATGGTGCTGATCCATGCGTCATGTTCGTGAACGGGCGCCGTCAGTAGGGACTGGTCATCTCTTAGCTGCCATGGCTTATTTTAATTTTTAATTTTTTAATTGTTTTTATTACGGACGCTTTTAACTTGCACGTCTTTCTACATTGTTCTCACATGTTTAATTTCAACATGAATGATGTAACCAATATATTGTAACAATATTTTGATTTAAAAGAGTGTCCGTGGAGTTTCTTGCCCGTTCTTCTCCATAGGAACCTACGCTTTGGAATGGGCAACTAGCTTCATCTTTCTGACTGACCGACCCCTTGACAATTCAAAAGTGCCTGTAATTGGTTTATTTGAAATAAATGCTTTGAGTTTGAGTTGAGTTTGAGTTTGGGTGGGCTACTATTTTTTATATTTTTAAATGTTTTTATTTTATTTTGTTTTTATAAAAATATTTAAAAATGTAAATAATATGTATATAAATGAAATAAAGGAAATAATAATAATAATAAAACACACACATCATCGTCACCACACACACACACGCTACATTGACTTGGCTTGGCCCGTTAATGTAGCTTAAACTAGCCAAAGAGCTAAGAAACAAAAGTTTACCAAAAATAATAATAAAAATGTTTATTTTTCTTCCACAAATAACACTTACTAACTAAAATTGGATGGAAAAAAAAAAAAAATGAATATGATGCAGGACAATGTTCATTTGTGGGAGACTGGTGCCTAAACTAAGCCGTGACTTGTATTTCAGGACACCAGGAACTCCCCCCTACAGGTAACAATATCATCAAAAACATTACTAAAGACAATGCTTAACGAAAGTTACATTTTTATGTTATAAGGGCTAACTATTTGTTGGAAAAGAAGACAAAAAGAAAATAATAATAAAAAATAAAAAACAAATATTAATTTTGTATGAAGTGTAGTGGAGTTCAGGTGATGTGGGATGTGGGTGAGAGTGTGATGTATTTTGACTGCGTGTGTGTGTGTGTGTATGTGTGCGGGTGTAGTGTTGAAAGGGCGAGAGAGTATGTGAGTGGGTTCATGTCCAACTAGACGAATGGTTCCTATTACGTTTTTATGACTAGTAGCTCCTCTGTTTTTGTGTAGTTCAATTTTATTAGCCAATTAGTCAATATATTTTTACATTTAGATTTATTGTAATTAAAAATACCTAATTCTTTATTTAACTTATTGTAGAGTTCAGGTCCTCGAAAAGTATAAAATTTTTGGGCAAATCCTGTTTTAGATTTGATGGTGCTACATATTGCATACTGCCTCCTCGTTGTTAATTTAGAAAGATCGAAAGAGGATGAATCTGAATGTTGCCGCAGTATAGTAAAAAGGATGTAAATTTGCCTAACAGTTAACACCTCAGCTTCCTGATACAGTGCTTCAGTAGGATAGAGCCGTGGTTTTGAAAGGCCAACTTTCAGAATCAACCTTTGGGCTCTCTCTATTTCCAACATTTTAGTTTTACCGGCACCTCCCCACGTTGTTACACAATATGTCAGTATAGACTGAACAAGGGCAAAATATACCATTTTAAGCGTTTCACCATTTGCTACCTGTCTAAGCTGTTTAAAAATATAAGTCAGTTTCCGTACTCTTTTACATAAGTTGTGAATGTGTTCATCAAAGGACAACCTTTTATCAATAGTTACACCCAAATAACGAATACTTTGTGTCGGCTGTATAGATGAGCAGCTACATTGATTCAAAGGAGGAAATGAACACTGATGAACGTATAAGAGAGGCTTATTTTGAAAGAAAGTTTCTGCGCTCCTGATTGCAAAAGGAATGTATTTGGTTTTATCTGCGTTAAGAGTGAGCGAGTTTGCAGCGAGCCAGTGGCAGACCGTGTTCAGACCTGATTCAGCTAAAGAATATACTTCTTCCCAAGAATATATAGTAGTTATATTAAAAGACAATACACTACACACTCACACACACACTATATACCGTAGTATAGTTATATGAAAGCGGTTCATCTGTTGGAGTGCCCTAATCTTGATACTGCAACCAATTTCGATGTGGCGCTCGCCGGCCGCTGCCGCGGCACCGCTCGCTTCGCTCGCTCGGCTCGCGCGTAGTTGGTCACAGTTCTAACCTAACCTAACCTATATGGTCCGAGTGCCCTAATAGTTATATTAAAAGACAATACACTACACACTCACACACACACTATATACCGTAGTATAGTTATATGAAAGCGGTTCATCTGTTGGAGTGCCCTAATCTTGATACTGCGACCAAATCCGATGTAGCGCTCGCCGGCCGCTGCCGCGGCACCGCTCGCTTCTCTCGCTCGGCTCGCGCGTAGTTGGTCACAGTTCTAACCTAACCTAACCTATATGGGCGGAGTGCCCTAATAGTTATTACTAGACACTACACTACACACACACACACACTATTGTTGTTTATAGCATAACGTCTATTCTTACATTTTCGTTGAAATAACTGAACAAACAATATTCGTTAAAAAATAATTCTACTGTTTGATAAGTTTGTTAAATAAAAAAATGTGATTAAAAATTCATTGAATTGTGTTTCTGTGAAATAATGTTTCATCCAAGTAAATAGTTGTTGAAACAATAATATTCGAAATAAAAATATAAGAACTAAATAAATATGAAACATTTTGGTGCGAAACGAAATTCTATGTAATTTCTGTCTGCGAAACAAGGTGACACCACCAAAACTACTACTCCTCTCCAAGCAATATCGAGATGACTTTAAAGACATTTCGCTGTCGGTCTATACTGGTCGTGGCGGCGAACGCTACTGCCCGTGGCCTGAAAAATTTTCCGCCCCACAAGACGCGCCGCAAGACGCACAGCCGCCGCCGTTCGCAACGCCCGTCCCGTTGCCAGGCGGTTAACTGTGACAAATTGGATGTACCGCTCGCGGGCGGCCGCAGCACCGTTCGGCTTGCGCGCGGTTATTCATGACAGTTCTATCCTTACCAAACCCATTTGGTCGGGGTATCCTAGGTTAGTTACTGAGACCAACTGTGACAAAAGGCCAGAAATTTAAAAAGAAGCTCATTAATTAAAAAAGAAGCAATGACATTATTAGTAAAAAGACGTAGGTAGATAGGTTATCTACTCAAAATTCGATCTTCAAAACAGCACAATGCATTAGATGACACCTGGAATTAGGACGGCATGTTACTGACTACGAGATCAGCGGTCACTGGCCGTGTAGATTACATGAAATTAATTAATTTGCCCTTGCAGATATAGTACATTACAGATGATATGGCTAGAAAGGCAGTGACTACCGAGATAACGGCTAATAGAGTATGGAAGACAAAGACATGTTGCGCCGACGACAAAAAAAAGTGAAAGCCAACAAAAAAAAAATTATATTCCGTTAGAACATGTTATTATCTTCACTTTTCACTATGGGACCATATCTGTAGGGCCATTCCCTGCGCTGTTATACGTCTTTGTAAAATACTGTTTTCAGTATGTTTTAGTTAAGAGAATAACAGTAATCTATTTATAATAATAGCTTTTTATGGCAGTAATAATTACAGTCATCATATTTATATTCTAGGGTTATTTTCCACATAACTACAGTATGCGAAATAAAGTTTTTTTTTATAGTACTAGTCTAAGCTGATTGAAATAGGTATCACTAGTATTAACTGGTTTTGTGTCCATAAAACGCCACAGGCATGGAACAGAGGCATGGTGGTACTCTTCTTTATAAAGGGCGACAATGCCCTGCTTAAGAACTATAGGCTCATCACACTTCTGACCCATATCTACAAGCTGTTTTCAAGAGTCATCACGAACCGTCTCGCGCGCATGTTTGACGACTTCCAGCCTCCCGAACAAGCTGGATTCCGTAAATGCTTTAGCACCGTGGACCACATACATACGCTGCGGCAGGTTATACAGAAGACCGAAGAGTATAACCTGCCTCTCTGCTTAGCGTTTGTGGATTACGAGAAAGCCTTCGATTCGTTCGAGACATGGGCTGTACGGTCTCTTCAACGGTGCCAGATGTCGATCTGGCACCGTTGAAGAGACCGTACAGCCCATGTCAGGCACTTTAACACCTCGATGTACCGATAGTCGTATCGGTACATCGAGGTGTTAAAGTGCCTATACGAAAACGCCACTATGTCAGTCCGACTCCACAACCAGACCTCGAAACCTATCCTTCTGCAGCGAGGTGTGAGACAAAGATACGTTATCTCTCCGAAATTGTTCACCGCTGCACTGGAGGATGTCTTCAAGGTTCTGGACAGGAAAGAACTAGGCATCAACATCAATGGCGAGTATATCACTAACCTTCGGTTTGCCGACGATATAGTTATCATGGCTGAGACCATGGAGGACGTCAGTATACTGCTCGATGACCTCAGTAGAGCCTCCAAAACAGTGGGTCTTAAAATGAACATGGACAAGACAAAGGTCATGTCAAATGCCCATGTAACACCCACTCTCATAAAGATCGGAGACGCTACGCTCGAAGTTGTAGACGAGTATATTTACCTAGGACAAACTGTCCAGCTAGGTAGGTCCAACTTTGAGAAAGAGGTCAATCGTCGAATCCGACTTGGCTGGGCAGCGTTCGGGAAGCTACGCAATATCTTCTCGTCCCAGATACCACAGTGTCTCAAGACGAAATTCTTTGACCAGTGCGTGTTGCCATTGATGACTTATGGCACTGAAACGTGGTCGCTCACAATGGACCTTATCAGAAGGCTAAAAGTCACCAAAAGAGCAATGGAGAGGGCTATGCTTGGAGTTTTCCTACGTGATCGAATCAGAAACGAAGAGATCCGCAGGAGAACCAAGGTAACCGACATAACCCGAAGAATTGCTAAACGTAAGTGGCAATGGGCAGGACACATTGCTCGCAGACCAGATGGCCGATGGGGCCGAAAGATTCTGGAGTGGCGACCGCGTACCGGGAGATATAGCGTTGGAAGGCCTCCCACAAGATGGACCGATGACCTAGTAAAGGCAGCAGGAATCCGCTGGATGCGGGAAGCACAGAATCGATCGAAGTGGCGGGACTTGGGGGAGGCCTATGTCCAGCAGTGGACGTCTTTCGGCTGATATAATGAAATAGACCTAAAACCAGTTAATACTAGTGATAACTATTTCAATCAGCTAATAATAGTACTGTCGAAAAAAGAAATATTTCTCATACTGTGGAGAATAACCCCAGAACCTTAGTTTCACAATAGAAGATGATGACTGTAATGATTACTGTCTTAAAAAACTATTATTATAATTAAATTACTGTTATTCTTCTTCTTCTTAGCGTGTCGATGGCAAAAATAACACGAAATAAATACATAATATAATTATGTTCTAAGTGGGAAGTGATAAAGAGGTTTTGGCCAAGTGACGCCCATGAAAGAAACAAGTTATAGACATTAGGGTTGATATCATAGATAAAGAAACAACCACTATTTTTTACATAGAACTCGGTGGGTCTTTTATAAATCATATAAAAAAATTAAAGGTTAATAAAAAACATTTTACACATCACCAACCCGCACTGGGCCCGCGTGGTAGATTACTGCCCACTCCCTTTTGAAGAGGCCTGTGTCCCAGCAGTGGGAACATTATAGGCTGATGATGATGATGAAAAACATATTTATAGTTTTGGTTTAATCCATTCTGCAATAATCATAGTTCTTATTTGTATATCTCTTGCGCCTGTACTGCTTTGGTATAGATGAAGAAAGTTCTTTCTTAATACAGATTGACCACAGCTTACACAATCATATTTGTCGATGCCCAACAGTTCGTTCTGGTGGTGCAGGAGGCTATTGTGCTATATATCCTTGCCATCATCCAACATTAGTGACATACCAGACTATTATCTGAAACATAATTGTATACTGTCATATAAATAATTTTTACCTATTAACATGCTGTAGCATCAAAAGGTCTAATACATTGAATGACACCGGTCTCTTGATACCATTTTTGATGATGATAATACAATTTATTACTTTTGTCACATAAAGTGTGGGGCAATGGTTTGAGACAAAACAAACTTCAATTATTTATTTCTATGGTTTCCTTGATACTAACCAAACAAATTATTCAATTCAAACCTAATGTTACGTAGCTATGCAATAAAAGTTGCTGAGTATGTTCATAAGGTAACTTACTTGTTGTGGTGCAATCCATTGCTGAAATATAGACCGAACTTCCACATTGCTTAAGGTAAATGTCTTAAGTCTTCGTGTATCCACGCCACCGTTGACACAGAGATGGCTCCGCAGTAAGCTGGTAAGATCGTGAAATTCAGGTTCCATATTCGTGTCAGGTCCTTCGCGAGAAACGGGTACGGTATCCATTGGCAAGCCGGTGTTGTCGTGGGACGCGGGTACAGAATCCTATGTTAAGCCAAGGTCGTCACCGGGAGTGGTTACAGGGTCCATAATCATTATCAAATTCGTCGGAAAATCAAATAGAAATACGTAGTAGAAAAAATACAGCACCAAACATAATGTGAAATATCAATGTCAATCAGGTTGTCAATATTATTATTGACGTGTAGAGATGTGATATGACATAGATTTTCCGAAAAGTTTTTAATATAAAGCAGTCTGGAAACACGGAATCGGTTCAATGGATGGTAAGAAACCCAAAAATGGGCAAACATTTTTTATTGTCTCACAACTGATGCTGACGAGATGCTGGGACACTTAGACCAGATGCTGCACAGCCTAAATGGAACCTCTCGGCGGGATGGCCTCGGCATGAATTTGGACAAGACGAAAGTCATGTAAAATTCGCATGTCTTGCCGAATGTTTTAAGACTAAGGTCTTCAACCAGTGCGTCCTACTCGTTATCTAACGGTGCCGAAATGTGGACACTGACAGTCGGGCTAGTCCACAAATTCAAGGTTGCTCAGCGCGCTATGGAGCGGGCTATGCTCAGAGTTTCTTTGAAGGAAACAGAAATGAAGTTATCCGGAAAAGATCCTGAGTTACCGACATAGCCTGCAGACTAAGCAAGCTGAAGTGGCAGTGGGCTGGTCATATTCATCAAAGGACCGATGGCCGGTGAAGCAGACGAGTCCTAGAGTGGAGACCGCGTATCGGCAAGCGTAGTGTGGGAGTAAGAGGGACCGACGGCTGGGATAGACTAGGTGCGGAAGGTGGAGGACAGGGTGTTGTGGCGTAGCTTGGGCCTATGTCCAGTGGACTGCGATAGGTTGAGTTGATTGTAACAACTACATAATCAGAAAACGATTTTCCAAAAATCTACTTTTGGTAACCGGTTTTGAGTGGATCGATTTTTTTCAGTAATAATTGCCATCCCTAATTCCCTACTATGACAGGATTGACCAACAATCGGAAGTGTTAGATAAGGAAATAAACGATTGAGTTTCTTGATTAAATCGGCTTTTAATTCCGGAGGTTTTGTTAATAATAAGTAATAGCAATATTTTTGTTATTAAATGGGTTTTTTTTTGTATTTACTACATTGCTGGGCAAACCATGGCCAAGAATGGCCCAAAACTCAGCAACGCGGATACCGTTCGCTGACGCTGCCATTAGGTCCTCAGGTGTGCAGGTGACAGGGCATGCGGAGCAAGATGGGAGGTGAGCCATTGTTTGTGGAGAGACGTCGCATACGCACCTAAGGTCTGAGTCGTCCATGAACCCCCACTTGTGGAGGTTGTCCTTGGTACGACCTACTTGGGCACGAAGTCTATTTAATGTTTTCCAAGTAGGCCACGGTAACTTTTGCCCGGGTGGGAGGCTCTCTGATGGATCGGATGGATTGTGATACCCAAATTTAGATTAACTAAAACAAGCAAGTCATTTCTTATAAACAGTATCCGCTTTTATAACAAGTTGCCAAAGTCGGTTACAGAACTTAACGATGGGAAGTTCAAAACCCACATCAAACGTGTCCTTATCAAGAAAGCATATTATAAAATTAAAGACTATGTTGAAGACAAAGAAGTTTGGCAATAATTCCCTTTGCACATGTGGCTTCCCTGGTACCTCATTAACGGCAAGATATGTTAGACACTTAGTGTCTAAACACACTATGCCGAGGATACGCGATCGAAGTTCGGCATGATTACGCCTGCAATGCTATTTGAATTACTGGCGTACAGCCGAACTTCGGTCGGGCGTAAGTTCAGCGGCAATTCGGCGGCAACGTATTCTGTAGAACACACATTATACGCGACCGAAGTTCGGTTTGATTGCCGACGAAGATCGGGAGCGGGGAGCAGCGGGAGGCAGGCATGCCCCCACAGGCATGTTCGCACCTCAAAAGTAATAACGGAACCCTAACAGGATCACTTTATTTTGCATTTGTCTGTCCGGCTGTTTAGATAACACGACACGACGCCACGACAGCGCTCGAAACACTGAATATACACACAAAATTGCGCAACTGAATTTCTGCCGCGTAAGTTCGGCACTTATGGTGTGTCATATCAGCCGAATACGTTGGAACGTAAAATCAGCCGCGGAAATTCGGTCGCGTACGTTCGGCATAGTGTGTTTAGACACTAAGAGTCTATTAACTGCTCCCAAATTACCATGTTTATATTTTTGTTTTATTTACATTCTTCCTTGACATACTTAATCATAATTTTATTTGACATTATATACCTACTATTTAATTTTCAACTCTTTATTAGTGGCTTCTGTGGACATGTTAATTATTCAGATTTGTTACAGTTGTAATAGCAATCATGTCACTTCGTTTAAAATAGGTTTTTATTTTTATTAATTTATTTATCTTTTATATAGATTCTTTACTATTTTGTGAATGTGAGAACGCTGTAGGCTTAGTGGACTGTAGACTTGTTGACCATCTTCTATTTTGTTAAGTACTTGGTACTTGTTGAAAGACCTACACTGTCCTCGCATACCTAATACCACTGTTTTTCTTTTGTTTTTGAACATATTGTAAAACCCAATTATTTTTAAAAGAGTAACCGTGGAGTTTCTTGCCGGCTCTTCTCCATAGGAAACGACCAATTGGAACCGTGCGTAGCTTCTGACGTTTCATAAGTGCCCATGTAGGTTTATGTGAAATAAAATATTTTGAATTTGAATTTGAATTTGATCAATGAAGGAATCAGGAGGCTTAAACAGTTCTTGCCAAAGATCACATCTTGCTGTAGAGTTACCATCGGCTGGACTCATGCACCCAATATTTTTTTTGCGGCTTTTAAGCCTTTGCGGAACTGGTTTAAAGTTGTGCATTGGATGGCGTGAGTCATCTTGTAACTTCGCTCTCTCGATGCGGCTGGCTATAGTCCTACGGATTTCTGGAGGCGCGATGCCAGCCAGTGGATACAGCATACGCAACGGGGTCGGTTTTAAGCAACCAGTAATAATCCGCCATGTGTCATTTAGAGAACTAAAACATACTGAAAACAGTATTTTACAAAGACGTATAACAGCGCAGGGATGACCCTCCAGATTTGGTCCCATAGTGAAAAGTGAAGAAAATAACATGTTCTAACGGAATATAATTTTTTTTTGCTTGGCCGATACTTTCATATTTAGCCCAAAAATGTATGGACCGTGAATGTTCTCCTTTAGACTTGATCTGTTCTTCCCACAGTTAATTCAACTGGGATATGACTGTATGGACTCACGAGAACTCGATATGATCATCATGAGGGCTCTCGGCTTACCTTTCGAGCATAATCGGGCATGCAGAGACGTCTATATCGATGTTTGGATCCAGAACATTGAACCAAGTAAGTGCTTTAACTCCAAAAACAATTTTATACGTCCAAATTACGTTGGGCACGCATACGCATAACGTACGTTTGTTATCTTGGTTGCGATAAAATTTGTATTTATGTAAGTCGTCTTATCTCGCCGAAACCGTTCTATGTAAGTTCAATGTAGGCAACATAAAAAAACAACATAACGTTCGGCATACTATCAGACAAGTGACGTTACGAGCATTTATTAGTATGACATAGATACTTCAACTCACACTCGCATCAAGACACACACACACACTCTCATACTATAGAAGTATAGAGGTATGAAGAAGGGGGGTGTAGAGTTCACTCATCCTCCATAGAAAAGGGAGGATCATCCGACCGGGTGTTGTGTCTGGTGGGCAACTGCCCAACAATTTTTGTCGTGACGTTGTAATATCCCAGTCGCGTGGTTAACGCTGCTTGCGCGATGCAGAATTTTGCATGACGTACTGACGTATGATGCGTAGTTCGTATGTAGAAGATTGATATTTTTGGTTGTGTAAAAAAAACAACCAAAAATATCAATCTTCAAAATTTTAATGCTTCTTATTTTCCTCTACCAGGTTACATACAACTGTTCACAAAGGACTGTAACCTACCGATAGAGCTACGAAACATTCCCTACGACTACTTCAGTATCATGCACTTTGGTGAACGAGATTACAGCAAGAATGGACATAGAACGATCAGAATTAAGGTAAATAACGTTGTAGACAATATCTTTACATACACATACACAAAACCTCCACCCCATGGGGGCAGGCAGCAACTACAGAACGCCACCTGCTACGATTGCCGCGGCTGAGGAACGATGTGCTAAGGCAACGGTACGGCTTATTAAAAGAAGATGTAGTGACAAAAATTTAAAAGAGTATGCTTAGATGGTTTGATCAAAATGAAAGGTTGAGGCGGCTAACAGAAGGTATTTACAAGGCGGGGAGCAAAGTAGAAATGCTGAGAGGGGACGTCGTAGTAGGTCATATTATAGATGGAAGAACATCATGAATAGCGTCAATTGATAAAGTCAATTCTTCAGAAAGGCCAGGTGCGTACAGCCCCGGGTCTGGGTGGGGTGAACCGGAGCCCGCGCCCCGCCTCCGTGCGCCAGTTTCAGCCTTTCAGGGGGTGACAAATTCAAGCGTGGCAGACAAGTGCACCACCGAGTACACCGTAACTATGCAATAAATGAGACGCGCAGCACTTATAATCTTTATCGGCGGGCACACTGAGAAAATCTCTGGTTTGCGTAGGCATAAGTCGTCAAACGGTGTGAGCGGGCGCAGTTGAATTCTACCAGGAATTCGATGAGGGCATCTGTGGTCAAATATTGAAGGGCAAAATTCTTTATTTTTGAAGTCTCAGGCTAAGAACTCACGGAGCGGTTTTCAGCCGCGCCCGCCGCGACGGCGCGGGCGGTGCAAAACAATGGCGCAAGCCGCGGTCATAAACCGCGTCGTGAAAATTATATCTTTTCCATGTACACGCGCCAAAAGAGTTAAGTATCCAACGCACACTACAAAACTGTATCGCGACTGTTAAAGCAATTCATTACGTACTGCTCACATTGTCAGCCACGCACACATCGAATTCAGCTAGCGGCGCGACCCTGCCCTGCACGCGCAACCTTCACCTCCATGGAAACAGTGCAGTGGTCATTTGCTGTCTCACTTTCTCCAAGTCCGCACAACGTCGCCCTTCTACATGATAGTATAACATAATTTCGCAATTGCAATTAAAGCGTTCGTAGTCCAGCGGGCGGTAAGGCCATAATACTTCTGAACGCTATTGTGTAAGTTCGAATCTCTGTAGTGGTGATTCTTTTTGCGATTTAAAAATTTAACCTTTTTTTTTGCTAAGCTAAAGCTAAAGTAATTATAAAAAAATAGTAATATTTTTGTTAAGAAATGGTTTTATTTATTTAAAGTAGCATAAATAAATAAAACCATTTTTAATCATTATCTTTATTTAAAAAATAAAAGAACATCACAAGTAAAGTTGTTTTATTATAAATACAACATATTTAGAACATACCATTGCATGTTTTATACAATTATGTATGAAAAATGGACGGAGTGAATAAACATGTCACATAGATAAAAAATATAATCTGATCCAGTAATAATAACATCACTCACACTCCAGTACCGCCGACTTATTTTATTATGGCTAATATGCTGTGAAAGTTTGAAGATATAATAGTGTTAAGTATTTCGTTTACTCAGTTATATACAAATATTAATTACATTTTTCAATATTAGGTAATGTAAAAATAAAGTGTTTAAAAATATAAAATATCGTAACCCTTTATCTAATTATTACCAACACAGTTTCTAGAAAAATAATAGATTGCAATACACAATATAGTTAAAATGTCTGAAATTTAAAGTAAATAAGTCGGCGGTGATAATCGATATTACACTGTCGCAAGATGATCCGTAATTAAAAATATTAGTGGACGTTTTATATATTAATAATTATATTTCATCATCATATACGTCTACTGCTGAACAGGCATCCATACTAATATTATAAATTCGAAAGTAACTCTGTCTGTCTGTCTGTCTGTCTGTCTGTCTGTCTGTCTGTCTGTCTGTATGTTACCTTTTCACGGCTAAACCACTGAACGGATTTCGATGAAATTTGGCAAGGAGATAGATGGCATCCTAGAGAAGGACATAGGGTACTTTTTGTCTCAAAAATAACCCCCAAGGGGGTGATATAAGGGATGAAAGTTTGTATGGGAAACTCAATATTTCTAAGTTGGGGATATGGAAATTCAAATTTATGCTTTTGGTAAGAAATAAAGAATTACGCTTTTCAGCGTTTTTGTAAAATCATCCCCCAAAGGGGTAAAATAGGGGTTGATTTTAAAATTCACATGTATTATTGATTATTTTTGTTGTCTCTTATTTTTAAGAGATTTAAGGTGTGGTTCCAGTGAGTCGGAACCGGATGCGGCACAGTTCACGGTGAGTCGGAACTGTCTGCGGTGATTGTGGCGATTGTGGTGATTGTGGTTCCAGTGAGTCGGAACCGAGTGCCGCACAGTTCACAGTGAGTTGGAACTGTCTGCAGTGATTGCGGCGATTGTGGTGATTGTGGTGATTGTGTTGATTGTGGTGATTGCGGTGATTGAGCTGATTGAGGTGATTGCGGTGATTGAGCTGATTGTGGTGATTGAGGTGATTGTGGTGATTTCGGTGTTTTCGGTGATTGAGGTGATTGCGGTGATTTCGGTGATATCGGTGATTATTTTTGTTGTCTCTTATTTTTAAGAGATTTAAGGTGTGGTTCCAGTGAGTCGGAACCGGGTGCGGCACAGTTCACGGTGAGTCGGAACTGTCTGCGGTGATTGTGGCAATTGTGGTGATTGTGGTTCCAGTAAGTCGGAACCGGGTGCCGCACAGTTCACAGTGAGTTGGAACTGTCTGCGGTGATTGCGGCGATTTTGGTGATTGTGGTGATTGCGGTGATTGAGCTGATTGAGGTGATTGCGGTGATTGCGGTGATTGAGGTGATTTCGGTGATTGCGGTGATTTCGGTGTTTTCGGTGATTGAGGTAATTGCGATGATTTCGGTGATTATTTTTGTTGTCTCTTATTTTTAAGAGATTTAAGGTGTGGTTCCAGTGAGTCGGAACCGGGTGCGGCACAGTTCACGGTGAGTCGGAACTGTCTGCGGTGATTGTGGCGATTGTGGTGATTGTGCTACCAGTGAGTCGGAACCGGGTGCCGCACAGTTCACAGTGAGTTGGAACTGTCTGCGGTGATTGAGGTGATTGCGGTGATTGCGGTGATTGAGGTGATTTCGGTGATTCCCCAGTGAGTCGGGGTGATGAGTCTAAGGGTGTTGACCAGGAATGCGCGTTCGCTGCATGCTGGTGGTCAGGATACCCGCTGAGCCGTGGGTGCTGGCTGGCTGTGTAACTCGCCTCACGAAAGCTTGCGGGATTGATGATGATGACGTCACGCTGAAGTAGTTGCACGAAGGCTGCGTTGACGTTCAGTCTCAGGGTCACCAATTTAGTGGTATGAGGAACAGGGTGTAAAGTTCACTCATCCACCATAGAAAAGGGAGGATCCTCCGACAAGACGGGTGTTATGTCGGGCGGGCAACTGCTCATAAGTTGATTTCGGATAGTCTTATCTATGTCGTTCGCGTGGTAAATTCTAACTGCGCGATGCAGGATTTGTGTGACATCATGTCTTTCATGCGTAGTTCGTATGTGGCGGTGTAACCGCTACAAACATTACCTCCTTACTAATAAACGTTGTATAGCGTCTGTATAGTTAAACATATAGTATAGTTACAAAGCTTTGTCTTCTTCTTTCGAATGTCAAACTACTGACGACTGAAAGAGATCATTTTTTCATTTTGAGGTACGCAACCCTAAAATGTGCCTGTTACTTTTTCATGCCGTAAGGGCTGAACGGATTTAGTTGAAAGGCGTATGGTCTTTTAACTAAATCCGTATAGGCCATGATCTGGGTTAGGATAGAGGATAATCTGAATCCCGGTAGTACGGTCCTGTGGGATATTTTCCGACCTTTACGCGGGCGAAGCCGCGGGTAAAAGCTAGTCCTCCATAGATTCCCAGTTTTAATCATTATTACGCCGCGCTGCCCGTGCTGCGATGTAAAACCGTCCGGTCGCAGGTGGTTCCGTACAGTTTGCATAGTGACGTTGTGTGCTGCTGCTGTTATGCTGGTCTTAGCAAATGGATCTGATGTATGACAACAACAATGTCACGATACCGAGGCGAAACATTTGTGTAAGGGCCAATGGTGTCTGTCCAGGCAGGCGACGGTTTATTTCTCCTGCCTCAGCGTGGGGATGCACACACGGTCGAACAGTTTTTATCTACAAAAAAAAATGAGAAAAAAATTAGAACTAGGTAAATATAATATAGGTATATCCCAAATTATAAATTAGGAAATTAAAACTATACAATATAAATACAACGCAGAGAGTTTATTTTTACATACTTATACATAAAAACTTATATAATATATATAACACAATTCATTCACGGAGGAGCTCGTGGCTAAGTAATAACAAGCCGCACGGGTCGATCCATCAATCGGTTAAGCTACGCTTGCTGGGGTTGGTCAGTGGATGGGTGAACATCTTTACATACCGAGACGCCTCAGAGCTTCGGAAAGCACGTTAAGCCGTTGGTCCCGACTGTCATTTGTGGATCTTTGACAGTCGTTACGAGTCGTCAGAAGCCCGAAACTCTGACACCAGTCTTACCAAGGGGTATCGTATTACCCAGATACTGGGTTGTGGAGGTCAGATAGGCAGTCGCTCCATGTAAAATACTGATATTCAGCTGCATCCGGTTAGACTGGAAGCCGACCCTAAGATAGTTGGGAAAAAGGCTAGGAAGATTGATTGATATAACACAATTCATATATTTATACATATGTATATATAGCTTATTTAAATTATGTAATACATATATAATAATAACAAAAAAGGAATATTTATATAATATAATACTTATTATTTATTTTATTCATAAATGCATTTCATTTTTTTCTAAAAAGTATTTATATTATATATATTTAGAATATCCTTTGTTTAATTTCCATATATGCAATTTACATTTTTAAATATTTTAGGGGAAAAAAAAACACTTCATAATTGTTATATTTTTATTATTATCTCTCCTATTCATTTACAAACATATTCAATAAATTTTTGAATATGGCATTACAAAATACAGATAAAATAGGTAGTATAATACGCAAATAGTGAATAAAGGACGGATTTAAAGCGAGGGCCATAGATGAATCACGATCAAGTGAAGGATTCTAACGACTGAATCACGACCGTAGGGAGTGATTCATGATGATTGAATCACGAGCGCAGCGAGTGATTCAAGTGTTAGAATCCTGAGCGACGCGAGTGATTCATGGCCCTCGATATAAATCCGTTTTATTCAAGAGTTGCATACTATACTTTATACCATGACTACGAGAAAAAGAAAGATTTAAGCGAAAATAGACATTTAATAAAAGGTTGGTTACGTTCAGTGTCGGGAGCCCTCCTGGAGAGTTCACCTACTTGGATATGGGATGTCGGGAGCCCTCGCGGAGGGCTCATTTTAAATGTAGACATTCAGCGTCGGGAGCCCTCCTGGAGGGTTCACCTACTTGGATATGGGATGTCGGGAGCCCTCGCGGGGGGCTCATTTTAAATGTAGACGTTCAGTGTCGGGAGCCCTCCTGGAGGGCTCACCTACTTTGATATGGGATGCCGGGAGCCCTCGCGGAGGGCTCATTTTAAATGTAGACGTTCAGTGTCGGGAGCCCGCCTGGAGGGTTCACCTACTTGGGTATGGGACGGCGGGAGCCCTCGCGGAGGGCTCAATTTAAATGTAGGTTTTTTTTAGCAAATACAGATTATAAACCGTGAAAATAAAATCTGATGTACCTATATTTAAAATAAACGTAATGCAACCCTCCCGGAGGTTTCACTTCCAACTACGAATAATAAAAGTCGTAGACTTCCAATCCACCTATTTTCATAGAACTCATACGCCATGCCGCCATATATATGGCGGTATGGCGTATGAGTTCTATGAAAATGGGTGGAGTCGAAAGAGTTAAGGTGAAACAATTTGATATTTTTTCCATACAAACTTCGGAGGGGTTTTACTCCACTATTTGACATCGTACATTCAAAGTTAAACATGATATCGTTAGGTCTCATTATTAAAATTGTCTGTACGGAAGCAGAATAGTAAAATAAAAAGCCATTAAAAAGTTATGAGCCAACAAAGATTCGTTTTTCTTGCTAATTTTAACGCAACTTTGGGCGTAAATAAGTAATACAAGAAGTGTGAAATCTCGAAAACAAAATCCGTACCGACACAGAAAAATTTACGAAGATTTCAATAAATTTTATTTGTAATTGATTTATGCAGTGGTTATTTCAGTCTCGCATCGTACGCGACAGGTAGCGGACGAGTTTGCGATGCCGCGGTAACCGGTGCGGTGACTAATAGAAAATAATGTCGTCTCATACTGTAAAGTGTGCTAGTTGCAATGTTGTCATCAACGAACTTTTAGCATTTTTACGCAATGTATTGGATGTGATGGATGAAGAAAGTGTGCATCAAGTGTGTTGTTCGTCTTTCTCTGCTGAGGACATTGTGCGGGCAAAGTCTCTGCTGTTTGAGTCTATCCCCAGCGGAAAGAAGATGCCAGTGCGCCGAAAGGAGGGAAAGAAGAAAATGTCTCGGGATCTAGACGACATGATCTGTCTTATGAAGGGTACCAGTAGTGAATTATTCCCGATTTTTGTGGCCAAGGAGTTGAATAAACTCCCTCCAGTTACTTTTGATCATGTGGATGTAACGTGTCTTCTAAAAGATATTTTAAAACTGAAAAACCAGATCAGTGTTTTAGAAGACAATACCGTGTCTAAGGAGCAGTTTCTATCGCTTCAACTGGAGGTGACTAGTCTTAAACAGGCATCTCTTATACACGATACTCCTACTGTTAAGAATGGTACGAGTAATATAAATGCGAGAAGAGGAGCATGTCTACAAAACAGCTTTACACTGGATAGTGGTCCTATAGGATTACAATATTTACCTATAAAATACCCAGCTGATTGCAAGGTGAACGACCGCTCGGCTAATGGTGCGTCATCAACACTAGTCAGCGGCTGTAATAATTACTTCTCTGTCTTGCAAGGACATAACACAGCGACAGGGCATGTGGAGGCCCAAACAGCTACTGCGGTTTCGAAGAAAACGAGCGAGACCGACGACATGACATGCAAATTTGATGAGAGCGGTCTGTACGGGAGCGAGACAGCGCGACAATTAGAGCGCGTGGAGGCCACGACAAGCACCGCGCTTTCCTACAAATCGGTATGTGTATCGGACCCGGCTACCTGTGCGGCGCACACGCCTGTCAATTCCCCCACCCCGGGCAAGCGGGTGACAATCGCCAGTGCGCCCGACGCCACTGTTGCGAAGGCATCGAGTGATCTTCTCCACCAAACAACAGTGCAATGTGAAGGTATGCCGTCGATAGATAACTGCGATAAGGTTGTCTCTAAAGTAGTGGTGAGTCAACCGAGTGATAAAGAGTGGAAAGTAGTGCAAAATAAGCGTTCGCGTACGAAAACCTATACGTTTGCAAGCCAAAAAGGTCGTGCTTCTATTGTTCCGAACAGTAAATTCCGTGCGGCAGATATTAAAGTCCCGTTATTAATATCGAACGTGAATAAGGAGGCATCTGACGATGACATTATTAGCTACATAAAGAGTAAGACTAATGAAACTGTATCCTTAAAAAAGCGAAACATCAAGTCGTATAAAAAGTATAACGCTTACAAACTATATGTATCTAAACACAAGGTGGACATGTTTTTAAATGAACAGATATGGCCTGACGGTATTACGTTTAAGCGTTTTGTACATATACGTACCGGACAAATAAAAGAGGTTCATACAGATAGTTAGATTAAAATTTCATTATGGGCTGTCAAAATAAGTGTTAAGTAAAATTAACTAGTTTTAACTGTAAATCTGCGAAAAGATCAGTCGATAATATAAGAAATATATGTGAATGGTCCGATGTGATCTGCCTGCAGGAGACCTGGCTGTTACCTCACGACATTTCAATGTTAGGAACGATAAGTCCTGTATTTGAGTTTACTGGTAGGTCTGCTGTAGACACATCAGAAGGGCTCCTAAGGGGACGGCCGTACGGAGGAGTGGCTATTCTCTGGAAAAAGGGTGTTTTTGAGTCTGTCTCGGTAATATCCTGTAATAACTCTCGGATAGTGGCCATTAAAGCGGTTTCTGGTAGTCGCACTATTATGATATTTTCTGTATATATGCCTACAAACTCACCGGATAACCTGCCTTTGTTTACCGAGGTCTTAAGTGAGATAAGTGCAATAATTGCGTCATATGATGTTGAAAACGTATATATAATGGGCGATTTTAATGCACATCCGCAAGAATTATTTTATTCTGAGCTATTATGTTTTTGTAATGATCAATCTTGGGTATGTGCTGATACAGAGAAGTTAGGATATGATTCAGACAACTACACCTTCATTAGCGAGGCTCACGGCTGTAGGAGGTGGTTAGATCATTGTGTGGTCTCTTCGTCAGCCTGGCACACAGTTGTTAATGTAGGTATTGATGAAGATGTGTATGTGTCTGATCACTTACCTATATTTATAGTATGTAACTTAGATGTAGTTAGACCAAAGTTGACGACCGGGGTTGCACCCCGCAGTGCTGTAGTCTGGGGCGTTAGAAACAAAAGTGAGATTGAGTATTATCATGGGATGTGTTCTGATAAACTGCGGGGGATAGACTTCCCACAGGAGTTTGCGGTGTGCAGTCATGGGTCATGCAACTTGGTTGAGCACAAACTTGTTCTTGATAAGCTGTACAAGAATATTGTAGACGTCCTTTGTGAGGCAGCGAGGGAATCTAACGAAGCAAACAAAAGACCTAAGCGGGGTAGTCCGTTATGTGGGTGGAACAAACATGTTCGAGACGCGCACCGTGAGGCCAGGTTTAGATTCCAAGCCTGGGTGTTGGCTGATCGACCAACCTCTGGGACTGTTTACGATCAAATGTACGAGACGCGTAAAGTTTTCAAAAGCCGGCTAAAATATTGTCAAAATAGGCAAGATCAAATAAAAATGGACGTATTAGCAGAACAACGAGCTACAAATAATTTCTGTGCATTTTGGAAGTCCACAGGTAAGTTGGAGGCTAAGCCTGGTCTCGCGGCGGGTGTGGGAGGGGTTACTGGGCATGGAGACATTGCTAATTTATTTAGAGACTATTTCCAAGTGAAGTCTCCACTTGGCCCCTCAGCGTCCGAAATTGACTTTGTTTGTCATGTCCGGGGGGAGGAGCCGCTACTGCGCATCACCACGAAGCAAGTAAGGTCGGTGATAAATAGTATGAGTAGGGGCAAATCCCCTGGGCATGATGGGCTTAGTATAGAACATTTAAAATATGCAGGCGTGCACTTGCCTAGGGTTCTGTCCATGTTCTATACGATGTGTCTCAGCCATTCATATTTGCCGGCAGATCTAATCAAGACCATTGTAGTACCCATCGTGAAGAATAGGACAGGAGACATCTCGGACTTGAGCAACTATCGCCCGATCTCTCTTGCAACTGTTATGGCTAAGGTGTTGGACAGTATGCTTGACTCTTATTTGGCAAAGTATGTTAAGTTACACGATGCACAGTTTGGGTTTTGTCCTGGACTATCCACGGAAAGTGCTATCGTGAGTGTCAAGCATACTGTCAAATACTACACAGACCGTAAGACGCCGGTGTACGCCTGCTTCCTTGATCTCTCCAAGGCTTTCGATCTTGTTTCGTATGACGTGCTTTGGAGTAAATTGAGGAGTAGGGGTATACCGGTGGAACTGCTCAGTATATTACAGTTTTGGTATCGTAGCCAGACTAACCGTGTTAAATGGTCTAATGCGCTCTCGGATTCATATGGATTGGAGTGCGGGGTGAGGCAGGGTGGGTTGTCGTCTCCCCGGCTCTTCAATCTATATGTTAATGACCTCATTGCCGAGCTCAGCAGCATGCGTGTCGGATGCAGGGTAAATGGTGTTAGTTGCAACAACATCAGTTATGCGGATGACATGGTGCTGCTGGGCCCGTCGCCGGGGGCAATCGTTGAACTATTAAATGTATGTGAGACCTACGCTGCTGCACATGGACTGATTTACAACGCAAAGAAATGTGAATACATGGTATTTGGGGTCACCGGTAAGTGCCGGGAAAGTACACTCGAACTTGCTATAAACGGTTCGCCAATACGCAGAGTGACTAATTTCAAATATCTTGGGCATTTTCTTACTGACGACCTCAGTGACCAGGTTGACATTGAGAGGGAGCGTAGGGCTCTGGCGGTCAGGGGTAATATGTTGGCACGAAGATTTGCTCGGTGTACTGACCAAGTTAAGATTACGCTTTTTAAAGCTTATTGTCAGAGCTTTTACACCGGTAATCTTTGGGTCAACTACTCAAAAAGGTCGCTGGATGTCCTACGCGTCCAATATAACAATGTTTTTAGGATGCTGTTGCGACTGCCTCGTTATTGCAGTGCCGCAGATATGTTCGCGGTTAACCACACCGATGGATTTCATGCCATCATCCGCAAGAAAACAGCCTCACTCCTGAGCAGAATAAGGGGCAGTCACAATAGTATCCTGAAGGCTGTAGCGGCAGATACTTCCTCGGCCATAATAAGGCAATTTGTGAGAAGACTTATACCCTAGTTTCCATTTTCACTGTCTAGGTGGTGGGTGGTCTTCTCATTAATTGATCTTTAGTTTAAGTTACTAACAATAGTGTTTTAAGTGCAAAGCTGTTACTAACAATTTATGGATCTCTTAGTTGTCCGAATTAAAACGATTTTATTTTATTTTATTTATTTTACTAAAATTGGTCGGTACGGTGTTTCTGTGCGTGCGAACTATACGTTGTCCATGTAGATCAGCTTCTAACTGCTCATCACTGATACTATCTCTGTCGGACACGATGCCAGGTGAGACAGTGTGGTTTTTGGCCAGGCCCACCATTGAGTTCGAGCCCGCGACTAGTTGCACCTTAAGGAGGTTGATAGCATTGAAATAGCGGTCGAACATATTGACGTGTTCTAAATTCAAACACCAAAATAGTGATTAAAAGACCTTTTTATTCACTGTTTTCAGTGAATAAAATAAGCTTTTTAGAGGTGGAATGGTATAATAGTATATTATGCAACTAATGAATAAAGGACGGATTTAAAGCGAGGGCCATAGATGAATCACGATCAAGTGAAGGATTCTAACGACTGAATCACGACCGTAGGGAGTGATTCATGATGATTGAATCACGAGCGCAGCGAGTGATTCAAGTGTTAGAATCCTGAGCGACGCGAGTGATTCATGGCCCTCGATATAAATCCGTTTTATTCAAGAGTTGCATACTATACTTTATACCATGACTACGAGAAAAAGAAAGATTTAAGCGCAAAAAAGACATTTAATAAAAGTTTAACACGTTCAGTGTCGGGAGCCCTCGTGGAGTGTTCACCTACTGGGATATGGGATGTCGGGAGCCCTCGCGGAGGGCTCATTTTAAATGTAGACATTCAGTGTCGGGAGCCCTCCTGGAGGGTTCACCTACTTGGATATGGGATGTCGGGAGCCCTCGCGGAGGGCTCATTTTAAATGTAGACATTCAGGGTCGGGAGCCCTCCTAGAGGGTTCACCCACTTGGATATGGGATGTCGGGAGCCCTCGCGGAGGGCTCATTTTAAATGTAGACATTCAGTGTCGGGAGCCCTCCTGGAGGGTTCACCTACTTGGATATGGGACGTCGGGAGCCCTCGCGGAGTGCTCATTTTAAATGTAAACGTTTAGTTTCGGGAGCCCTCCTGGAGGGTTCACCTACTTGGATATGGAATGCCGGGAACCCTCGCGGAGGGCTCATTTTAAATGTAGACGTTCAGTGTCGGGAGCCCTCCTGGAGGGTTCACATACTTGGATATGGAATGCCGGGAGCCCTCGTGGACGTTGGAAGTGAAACCTCCCGGAGATTTCACTTCCAACTACGAATAATAAAAGTCAATAGACTTTTATGGCGGAATGATGAGTTATGAGTTCTATGAAAATGGGTGGAGTCGAAAGTGTTAAGGAGGTTGTATAGCATTGAGATAGAGGTCGAATACATTGGTGTGTTCTAAATTCAAACACCAAAATAGTGATTAAAAGAGCTTTTTATTCACTGTTTTCAGTGAATAAAATAAGCTTTTTAGAGGGGGAATGGTATAAAACTATTATTATAATACTGTGTAAAACTTTAATGGTAATTAGGTATTAAATATCGGTTATGCAGGTAATAAATAAATACTCCGGTGTCATTTCTTATTATTTTCAACTATTCATATCCACAAATCGTTAAATGAGACACAACAGACAATCTTATTGAAATTACTGGGTCACCATAAACACACGTCATTATTTTTAATAATAAGTTTACTCACCGATATTCTACCGTGCCGATATCATTAGGCGCCTTGCGATTTCACTAACAGAAATGTTTCGCTCATGCAAAACAATAATCTGAGCTTTTAGGATTATAGTTAAACTAGCTTTCACCCGCGGCTTCGCCCGCGTGGAGGTCGGAAATTATCCCACGGGACCGTACCACCGATGTACTCGTATCTCAGGATTTCATTTTGGGGCGGGGCCATTCTGACAAGGTTCGGAGCTAGGGTTAAAATCATGCGTGGGCGGGATGTGGATGGGGCTGGCAACGCTGGTAGCCGGTCGTCAAAAAAACGGTGTCTAGGTTAATTATTTTAGTTAATTATTAAAAGTGTTGTATTTATGTTAAATTAGTGTAATATAGTCGAACCTAGATATTAAGTATTCTATCCAGTAATAATAAAAGTAATAAAATAATAAAAAAAAAAAAAAAAAAAAAAAAAAAAAAAAAAAAAAAAAAAATTTATAAATAGTAAATAAAGTAATTGTACAGTGTTTTTTGTCGCGAAAACTTCGTACAAAAAGGATTTAAAACCGGCTGTCAACTCAACGCCTCAACGGTGACGGATTTCAAACTATCATCAATCCCGGGGAGTATTTTGTTTTATTTTGTTTTTGTGATTGTAATTATATTTATAAATTGAATAGTACTATTCACAGGCTGACATGTTGTCATAGTGACAAATTAATGTATTTTGACACTAATAAGTTTATTAGTGGCTCAGAGTAATAACTAAAGCATAGAGGGAGCGTGAAATTTCAGTCTAGTCATATTCTTTGTACATTTCAGTGTGAAAAAAAGGACAGGTATATGTTATAAGGGTTGCTTTTAAGGCAATGCTGTCCACTTTTTTGGTCTCGGTAGTGATGTGCCGTATTTTGCAGAGGTATCGATATTAATTTATTTTTGACACATAATTTATATATTGTATTGAATGTACGTTATTGTAATGTCCGACTTCTAATAAAAGGAGGTTATCAATTCGATACGAATGTATGTAATATTGTTGGAATTACACAATATTCACATAAATGTTACTCTATGTGGGCTTCTCAACAGGTGTGCCAAATTTCATGTGTATGTATCTATGTTTGTTTGTATGTATGGATGTTTGTCCACGCATTTCTCCGAAATTCGTAATCGGTTCGAGATCATTCTTTTTTATTAGATTAGGTATCTTTCAACTTAGGGAACAGTACAAGTTTTATCAAAATCGGTTCAGCAGTTTTCTTGATATGGAACATAAAACTGAACTGCATAGCGACAAACAGCAAGGGTATTTCGTCAATCCTTAAGGTACCTTACCATAGAAATTGCTCACTTTTTAGTGATGGTGTATCAAAACTAAAAAGAGGAAAATAATACGTTTTTCGCAAATAATAAACCGACTTCCAAAACAAAACACTAAAAAGCAAAAATAACTATAGTTTTGGAAATCAGTGTCGCAAAACGAAAAAAAAATAAGAGGTAAAGACACCGACTCCCGAATAGAAAGTTATTTTTGCTTTTTAGTGTTTTGCTTTGGAAATCGATTTATTTTTTGTGATAAAGATTTTTTTAACAAAAATTTATGAAATATAAAAACTTTTTACAAAAAAAGAACAACCGACTTCCAAAAAAGACACTACAAAGTCAAAAATAACTTTAATTTCGGAAGTCGGTGTGTTTGGTTTTGAACTTTCGTTTTTTGCCACCGATTTCCGAAATTAAAGTTATTTTTGACTTTGTAGTGTCTTTTTTGGAAGTCGGTTGTTCTTTTTTTGTAAAAAGTTTTTATTTTGCACTTTTTAGTGGTGGTACCTACCCCATACAAATTCGAATACCACTAACCTGCTATGTAAATAACAGTGATTGGAAGTTATCATTATATCATCCATATAAACTAAGTGGGAAAAATACGTATTATTGAAGCTAACTCAAAAACTACCCAAGTAAAGTTAATAAAATTGATATGGGACCACCTCGGAAGCATACCCTTTCAAACAAAAAACAATTTTCAAAATCGGTCAACAATTGACGGAGAAATCGCGTAACAAACATACAAAAAAACATACAGACGAGAAGAACCTCCTCCTTTTGGAAGTCGGTTAAAAATGGAAACAATCGGATCAAAACGGATTTTTATTTAATAATTGTGAATAAAAAATTAAATAAATTGAAAATCGCACAACACTCCCTGCTATATAATTTATAATATCTCTGGCGTATTCTGAAAGAGCACATTGATCATAAATGTAGTCATGTTCATTTGTTTCCAACAGCGATTCTTCATTCTTCATCAATGACATCGAAATTTGCATTTAATTTTCATCTATTTCCATAGCATCTGAAGAACCCTGAAAAAGTATATACTTTTGATTTTTTTTCCGATAGTGCAATACAAATAATATATTTTAGAACCTACTGTCTGATTTTCAGCTACAGTTTGAACTTGACAACAATGTTAAATGGACAGCTTGTAAAGATACCGTACTTGACTTTCAGCATGATTTGTTTTTGGAGAATTGTGATCAATTCGTATAATTTGCGATGGCTCGAAAAGAAAACGATATCTTCTCGATAATTTATTGGCATAAAATTATCGTATCGATAAAAAGTATCTACATTACGGACTGTTTTCATGCGACCATGCGGAACCGCTGCGCATCTCTGGTGCGCAGGGTGCGGGCCAGCTCCAATATCGTTCTGAATATGATAGCTAATAGGTTGGACTGTCCTTATGTGCGACACTGCTGTGACAGACAAGTTACGTATAGTGTCGCACGTAAGAGACTATTGAATAAGTTTTGATTATGAATTTGATTTATTTAATTATTTAATTTGTGTGTTGATGTGTCATTTATCTTGTATTTATTTCGTTTGTATTTATTTATATGTGATTGTATTCTGTTATGGGTTATGATACCTGAAATAAATGAATTTTGTTTTTTTTAATTTAATTACTAGCTTAACATAACCTCACAATTTAACGAATTATTTTTTTGAAAATAAATTCGCGATTACAACATAATTTGTAATAAAGATAGTTTGAAGGTATCATTATCAATCTAATATGTATGTTATCAGTGATCACATCCAAATATTATGAGTGACTTATTATGAAAAATGTAAAAAAACACTTACCGATGAAAACTTACAAATTCATTGTTTTCTTTCCGTGAGGAATGGGATTTAAACGATAACACAAAACAAGTCATGTTAACAGCCTATTGATCTGTTCTTTGCACCTTTTGTTTTTACAAAATTATTCAAAAATCTATTAGTTTTTAATAAAAAATGACCAGCACCTCAACCAGCACACGTACTGATATTCACGACGTAATATACGGCTAGATCAAATACTTGTACGGTTAACCGTTTACTAAGCAACTATTGTGCTTTTTAAATCGGTTGTATAAAAAGAGACCCACTGTGACCGTTTGACAATTTCGGAGCGTCCATTTCTTTACTCTATAGACTCCCTCTATGCTTTACTTAGTTATTACTCTGAGATTAGTGGTTTTGAGTTAACTCAGAGAACTTTATCTCTGTATTATGAATGTAGACGTATGATTTCTATGTTGATAGCATATAATATTAATGAGGTTATAGCTAATATAACAAATTGTAGTATTAGTGACGAGGCTGTGTTGTCTAGTTATACTAACAACATAGTAATTAATTATGAATTATCATGTTGTACGAAAGAGGATCCACCTATAACACCAACATCTTTGGAGGCCACTACCAGTCAGATAGGGTATTCTCTTCCTGCTGGAACCCATACGGGCATTCTAGACTCTTCAGTTGTAGTTGTGGAGGTCACTCCGGATACCTCTTTAAACTAGGTAGTAAGACAACAGAAGTTACCCCTTCAAACAACCAATTATTAATACATAATAATAAAAGGGTAGCTTCTGGCAATATTACACATAATAATAATAATAAAAAACCAAAGGGGGTGCAACATACTATAAAATTATTCCATCAGAATATCCAAGGTTGCTCCTCTAAATTACTGGAAATAGAATTGTTTTTAGAAAATACTAAGTTTGATGTCATTTGTTTAACAGAACATTGGTTAAAAGACCATCAAGTTATATCAATTAATTATGAAAATTATTGTGTAGTTAGCCATTTCAGCCGAAAACCTATGATACATGGCGGGTCATTAATATTAGTAAAAAATTCTATTCATTGTAAAGAACGAAAAGACATCATGGACTGTCTGTTGAACACACCATTGAATTGTCCTGTGTTGAGCTTCATAAGCATGTTATAGTATGCGTATACAGACCTCCCAGTTACCAGAATCTATCTATGTTTGATTTTATAATGGAAGATGTGCTAAAGAAACTCAGTGCTAGTAATAAATCAATAATCATATGTGGTGATTTTAATATTAATTTATTAGAAAATAACTCGAACACTGTCAGATTATTAAGTCTTTTTAGGTCATTTGATTTGTCAAATGTTTTTATTGAACCAACTTGAGTGATAGCTTCTTTTGCCACTTGTATAGATAATATTTTTTGTAATTGTGATTATTTACATAAACAAATTGTAAATAAGTGGCCATTTGATCACAGTAGACAAACAATAACTTTTTGCTCCTACATGCCTTTACAAAAAATTCAAATAAGGTTTAGGCCAATTACATGTAAAAATTTAAAAAAATTAAATAATTCTTTGGCAAATAAACTATGTGTTCAGAGTTTTAATAATATATGTGACCCTAATGAGTTCTACGCCGAGTTCTTTTCACTATTAAACAAATAATTTATTGACACTTTTCCAATACACACTAAAACTATTTACACAAAGTTTTTATTTAGTGATTGGCCGACTCCAGGTATTCGTAAAAGCAGGGAAAAACTTTTTGAACTTTATGGCTTAAAGCAGCATATGAATAATACAAGCTTTCATCAGTATGTTGCAAAATATTCTAAAACTTTTAAAATGGTGTGCAAATTAGCTAAAGCTCTTTACATTAGTAATAAAATAAAATCAGCTGATGATAAAATAAAAACTACCTGGCAAATAATAAATATTGAAACAGGTAAGAAAAAACAGCGTAATACTAAATTTAACTTAGAGACTGCACATGGCCCCATAAACTCAGATGTAGAAATAGCTCAAGAATTTAAAAATTTTTTGCAAATATTCCCCTTAAAACGACTGAAGCTTTAAATTCCTCACCCGCGCTTTCTGCTGCCTTACTTAGAAAGCATGTAAAGTCGTGCCCTTTAGAGTTTAAGTTTCAGCATACAAACCCCCAGGCTGTTACGAAAGCTTTTAAAGATCTTAAAATTAAACCAATAGAAGATCTATGGGGAATGTCTGTAAAAGACTGTAGATCTATCACCGAGACCATTGCGCCCTATTTAGCTTTCATATTTAATAATAGTGTAGACCAAGGAGTCTTTCCGGATCTCATGAAAAACACAGTAAAGTAGTCCCATTATTCAAGTCCGGTGATAGTAAAGAACCCAACAATTATAGGCCTGTGTCAATCCTGCCTGTTCTCAGCAAGGTGTTTGAAAAGTTGATGCTCAATCAAATGTTACGTCACTTTAATAAAAATTCCATCTTTCACGAACAACAGGACGGTTTCACCAAAGGGCGTTGCACCACTGACGCCGGTGTCACCCTAATAAAGAACATTTTTAACGCCTGGGAAGAAGCACAAGATGTCATTGGAATCTTTTGCGACCTCTCGAAGGCGTTCGATTGCGTAGACCATAAAACACTTCTGCTGAAACTGGAGCATTATGGGATTAGGAATACAGCTCTTGATTTACTAAAATCTTACCTGAAAGATAGAAAGGTTAAAGTTCAAGTAAACGGCATAAACTTATTAGGGTCTGAAATGGCAATGGGCGTTCCTCAAGGTTCGATATTGGTTCCATTCCTCTTTTTAGTTTATATTAATGATTTACCCCAATTACTTCAAAATCAACCGAAGATGGTGTTAATTGCAGATGACACATCATTGATCTTTAAAATCAACCGACGACGGTCGCAAAATCTTGACGACGTGAATAGCTCTATTCTTCAGGTCCAAGATTGGTTTACGGTAAATAATTTGGTACTGAATAAAAATAAAACCAAATGCATTAGATTTCAATTACCTAATGTTAGAAGTAGCGAATGTGACATCATATTGAATGGAGAAAAACTGGAATTTATTAATCAAACGGTTTTCTTGGAAATCACGCTAGACGAGAAATTACAATAGGGATCAGTTAACAGATGTAGAAACCGCGCGTTTGGTCTATTTTAGCTACTTCCACAGTATTATGTCGTATGGCATTTTACTGTGGGGTCGGGGTGCTTACATTGAATCTATCTTTATTTTGCAAAAGAGAGCTGTCAGAGCCATTTATGATCTCCGTCGTCGCGAATCTCTCAGGGAACTATTTAAAAGGATTGATATTATGACCGTTCCTTGCCAATTCATTTATGAAAATATTATGTATGTAAGGAAAAATCTACATCTTTTTAATAAAATAAGTGATAGACATAATTTTAATACTAGAAATAAAGATAAACTAGATCAACCATTTTTCAGATTATCTAAAGTACATACATCTTTTATGGGGTACTGTGTTAAATGTTACAACAAAATACCTTGTGATATATTACAATTAAATGAAAGAAAATTTAAAACTTATGTAAAAAGTACACTTTGTAAACAAGCATATTACAGATTAGAGGATTATATCCAAGATAAGAATGCTTGGAAACATGCTGGTCCTGCTCCATAGGACAATTTAGAGTCTAGACAAAATCAAACTGGTTGCTTACTTAATTGTATTTATTTTTTATTATACGAGTATGACATTGATTTACATCCTGTGATTACTTCCTCACACATTGACTTATTAATTGTAAATTTTTAGTAGATTCGTCTATTTTTACAATGTTTGTGAATATGTGAACACCATGTATCTACCACATAATTAATTTATCTGTCGTTTGCTCCACTTTAAATTATTTTTACTTTATACAGTAATTTTTAATTAAAGTTCGCGAGCACATTCTCAAGAAGCTGGCAGTATCAGCACAACGGTAATGTTTCCCATTGACTGTCTTAGTAGTTTTAGTATATATGTATTTATTTGTATTTATATATAATTACATGTATATATTATATTTATAGTTTTTTAAATTTAAATAAATATACTTATTCCTCAATTCTCGCTATCGCACCTACCACTGTTTGTCTCTGCACCACCCAAAGGTTGACTGGTAGAAAATGCCTATGGCATTAAGTCCGCCTCTGTACATTTGTGTGCTTGAAGTATTAAATAAATAAATAAATAAATAAATAAATAATTTTATTCTAGGTGCATCGTCTTCACATATAATTATATAAATAATGTAGCTATACAAAATATTGTAAAACATTTTAAAAGAGTACGGTGGAGTTTCTTGCCCATTCATCTCCATACGAAAACTACCTTTTGGAAGGGGCGGTAGAATCAATAATATATTTTGTAAATTTTGACGTTCAAAAGTGCCTTCAAAGGCCTCATCATCATCAGCCTATTAATGTTCCCACTGCTGGGACACAGGCCTCCTCTCTGTGAGAAGGAGTGGGCTGTAATCTACCACGCGGGCCCAGTGCGGGTTGGTAGGTGTCACATATCTTCGAATTTTGATGATTCGAAATAAATGATTTGACTTTGACTTTGATCACAAGTAAACAAAAAAAAAAAAACTTCCGAGGGTTCCGTATTTTGTGAACCGTGAAATGTTTTTAAATTTTCATAGGCGAGGCTTATATTCGCCAGAGAATTTTAACACTGCGGTGTAGAATTCAGAAGAATATTGCAGTTTTAGGTCAGCGCCATCTTTTGACCGATAGTGGAATTAATGTAATTTTTGTTGATGTTTTCTGAAAAAGTGTGCTATTTAGAGACCTCGTTTTATTTTTTCTGTAATCTTTTCATAAACTAGAATAATTTAAGATATTTTTCTATGCAAACTTCGGAGATAACCCCATAACTCCGAATTTTGAATAGAGAAAAATCCCCGGACGGCGCGGCGGTATTTTTTTTGTCTAGAGGCGATAACTAATCGGCCTAAAAAGAAAATGTTTGAGAAGCGCTTTCATATACATAATGATACCCCACATGCCCAATATAATATACAGGGTGGCAGGGACATCGACGCGAAGCCGGTTACCATGGATTCAGTACATGATTCTGAAACCCACTGCGTTGAAATTTTTCGTCGGTTATTTAAAAAAAAAACAGCTGTTTCATAGAAAAGTGCAATACCTACGCGGTCAAAATGTATGGAACAGCTGTTTTTTTGAACTATTCATTTAAATGAAATGATATCAAGGCATGTTTTAATCTAAATTAAATGCCCAATTTAAATAACGTATTTAATTGGATAAGGATTAATATGATCCCGGTCAAATGCGTGCAATAGCGTCGGAAATAAAAATGAATTTTTTATCAAATTCTGATAGATAATAATGGTTACTGTGGGTCATCCTTAGAAGATAGACATATGCTATCGCGGACTTTTTTGTTGAACTTTTTAATTTTTTAATTAACTGGCAAATAATTTTATGTGGGCGAGAAACTTGTGGTAGATTCTCAAACCGGTCAGAATATCGCTTTATACAGTTAGTAGGTATAGTATCGCTAAATAACAAAATATAAAAAAATAATACTTTAGTATACTCGTGGCTCGAACTCAAATCATTGGTCATTGCAGGTTGAACGATTACCGGTTGCGCCACGAGAACAGCTGATATCTTGTTATGCGAAATCATGTTATAGTGTCATTTTGAAGACGTAAGTGCACTCACTCTACTACTACGCGAATGTGTGCGTGGCTGTCATTGTGGGCAGTACGTACCTACAGTAGCGATATAGTTTTGTTGTGTGTGTGCCTGGATACTTAACTCTTTTGGAGCGTGTACTACGTGTTCGTCGGTACGAGTGTTTGTGGTGCCGCCACCGCGGCGGGCGCGGGTGAAAATCGCTCCGTGAGTTCTGTATCGCGGGCGCCGCCGCGCCGGGCGTCCCGCCTGTATGTGCACAGGCGACACGATTACCTTGAATTTTTACCACAGTTTTGGCGCCCCTGTTGGATTGGTTCATAATCGATCGATTACAATTTGAGTAATATGCAAAAAAAATCTGTTAAAACCTATCTGTGTGCCTTTCATCCATTGTTTACGCGGCGCACGCCAGTAAAGCTCCCAGTCCGCATGATTTTTTCCGACATTTCTTCAACTCATCGTTATAGTTCACCCAATTTGACACTAAACCTTATGGCGCCTCCCTGACCAAAACGCCGCGCTAGCCGTTTTTTGTACAGTTTTTAGGAGCTAACTGCTTGTTATTTAAAAAGAAATATCAACTAATAAAAATACATTAAATTTCTACATAATCTTGAGCATGGGCGTACCCAGGGGGGGGCAGGGGAGGGCAGCTGCCCCCCCCTGGATTTTGTATGTCTAAGTACCTAGGTACTGTTGTCGATAAAAGTTATGTTACAGTCACGATAAGACTTCCTTTACAATTACAATATATTATTTTGAATTAATTTTAGAAAAAAATCGCGCTGCGCGGCTTTTCATGTTGTGCTTAACTATTTGCGTAACTGACTTAAAAAGTAGGACATTCTATGTTCGACTGTTTTTTTTCTACTATGGTTAACGATATTTTCGTCAAATGGGATGCAATTTTGAAAATTCGTGTATCATTTAAAAACGAAAATTATAATCGGTCCACAATTGACAAAAATATCGATAAACAGATATTTAAAAAACAAAACGCTTGACACGTCCTTCTTTTTAGAAGTCGGTTAAAAATACACGAACGCGGCAGCAATAGCAAACTATGTAAAACATGTAGGGGGAGGGGTAATTTCTGATTTGCCCCCCCCTAGGCCAAAAGCTGGGTACGCCCATGATCTTGAGTCCAAACTGATCTTTTTTTTTTAAATATGTATACGTTTAATTAATCTCCTTCCAACGAAACCTTAAAAATGAGAAATAATAATTGATAATATGCATTCTACTCGTAAAGTAATCATTATTTAATTTTGCTACTGTCACTAATGAATAGACAATTTAATAACGAACATTTGCAACGTCTTTTTTTTTTCAAAAGACCAAATTTAGATTTTATAAAGATTTTATTCCAAAATCTGGGCTTATTCACTACTGTAATTCATGCGCCTCATACCGGGATTCAGTGCGCCGCAAGGTCTCGAGGGGGAAACACGTATCGCTTGTCAGCGCGTCGGTCACGTGATCGAGCACACACACACACATCGTCACATTATCAGTCGATTCAGTAGATAATAATATTAGTTTGTATTTATACTATTGAGTTTTGCGAAAAGACGCTACTATTGTGTAGGTAAACTGTAAACACACAAAATGCGAAAGTAAAAGAAAGTTGAATGAATTTGGTCAAAACCAAAATCCAAGATGGCGGCTGCATTTTTCGTCATTGGTGTCGTTTTATTAGTTTTCAGCGGATCTAAAGCCGATAATGAGGTCAAAATGTAAATCCAAGATGGCGTCTGTGAAAATTTTCAAATTTTTCGTCATGGGTGACGTTTTCGTAGTATTTGAGGGTTCTAATATTTTTTTTTCTGTATTAATAAGAACTAAAGTTCTTAGTAACGAATTACAATCTAGCCTAATAGGCTAATAAGCAATTTAACTCAAACTTAATATTAGATTACGTTATAACTAAGAATAGTGTCAATTTGCACTTTTACACAATTTCGTAGCACTTTCTCAGGGTCTGATAATTCATGATAACACTTTGTTCATGTGTTAGATGTATAGCACAGCATTGTTACTATTATTTATTCACTATTTATATACTACACTAACTCAAATGGTTTGGTTCTCTTTAGCCGACGCACTATGTCCGTATTGTCTAACAGCTGAATTGCCTTGACATTCACATGTCGGTGAAGTCTGTGTTCGTGGGCTTCAGCAAATTTTTGGATGATGGTAGTGACAAGATCCATTTTAAGATCTCGGTGGAGGTTGTCATTTCTAATATACCATGGTGCATTTACAGCATCCCTGAGTACTTTATTTTGGAATTGTTGTATTATTTTAACGTTGCTTCGTTTAGTACAGCCCCAAAGTTGGATTCCGTACGTCCAAATTGGCATAAGAGTATGCTTGTATAATATCATTTTATTATGTATTGTTAAATAGGATTTCCTTCCGAGTAACCAATACATACTTTTGTAACGTATGTGTAAAGCTGATAGTGAGGTCAAAATGTAAATCCAAGATGGCGTCTGTGAAAATTTTCAAATTTTTCTCATGGGTGACGTTTTCGTAGTATTTGAGGGTTCTAAAACCGATAGTGAGGTCAAAATGTAAATCCAAGATGGCGGCTGTGAACATTTTCAAATTTTTCGTCATGGGTGTCGTTTTCGTAGTATTTGAGGGTTCTAAAGCCGGTAGTGAGGTCTAAATGTAAATCCAAGATGGCGGCTATGAAAATTTTCTAATGTTCTGTCATGGGTGTCGTTTTCAGAGTATTTGAGAGATCTAAAGCCGATAGTGAGGTCTTCATGGAAATCCAAGATGGCGGCTCCGAAAATTTTCTCATCTTTCGTCACGGGTGTCGTTTTCGTAGTTTTCGATAGTTCTAAATCCGATAGTAAGGTCAAAATGGAAATCCAAGATGGCGGCTGCTAAAAATTATCTCATTTTTCATCATGGGTGTCATCTTCGTAGTTTTCGATGGTTCTAAAGCCGATAGTGAGGTCAAAATGTAAATCCAAGATGGCGTCTGTAAAATTTTCTCTTTTTTCGTTATGGGTGTCGTTTTCGTAGTTTTTGATGGTGCTAAAGCCAACAGTGAGGTCAAAATGTAAATCCAAGATGACGGCTACGAAAATTTTCTCATTTTTCATTATGGGTGAAAAAAAAACTACGAAAACGACACCAATGACAAAAAATGAGCAAAATTTCACAGCCGCTATCTTGGATTTACATTTTGATCTCACTATCGGCTTTAGAATCCTCAAATACTACGAAAACGAAAAGTACGACGAAAAAAAAAAAAAATGCAGCCGCCATCTTGGATTTCCATTTTGACCTCACTACAGCTTTAGAACCATCTAAAACTACGAAAACGACATCAACTTTTATTTATCAGTATAAAAGTACTATCATTTATGTGGTTAAATACAATAGGTATTCATTAGTAGTAGTAGTATATTTATTTATTTTCAAAATATAGTCTAACAAAAATAAACATTTTATCCATTCAGCACCCATCAATATGGGTAATTTTTTTTACCTCGCAATCTCTACGTAATGTCAAAGACTATTTATTTTGATATTTTATTTGTCGGTTGCTAGGCAACGGATCTTACGGTCACGTCCTGACGCGAGTTTAACATTTCAAAAATTACAGATTCTAAAGCAAACTTTCATCCCCTATTTCCTTCTTCAAAAAGTTGTTGCCGACACCTAATTTAATTTCTTTTATACCAATAGGTACAGTTTTATATACCGTATATATTATATACTTGTACTTATAATTAAAATAAACAACGGGTTGCACTCCGGGAGTGCCGCCAGAAGTGAAAACTTGAACATTAACGTTGTGCATTTTTGAATATTTTGGAATGGTTAGGGAATAATTTTGCATGAATTGCTTTATTTATCTGTATAAAAGTACTATAATTTATGTGGTTAAATACAGTACTTATATTTATTTATTTTCAAAATATAGTCTAGCAAAAACAAACAATTTATCCATCCATCACCCATCAATATGGGCAAAATTTCTGACGCGAGTTCAATTTTTTTTACCCATCCCAATAAAAGTGCACAACGCCGCTAAAGAAGTTTTCACTTCAAAAATGAGAAAATGTACGCTGCCGCCATCTTGAATTTACAATTTGACCTCACTATCGGCTTTAGAACCCTCAAATACTACCAAAACGACACCCATGACGAAAATTAGAAAATTTTCGCTGGCGCCATCTTGGATTTCCATTTTGACCTCACTATCGGCTTTAGAACCATCGAAAAGTATGAAAACGACACCCGTGACTTTATTTTAGTAATAATGTTTTTAATAAAAAATTCTTTGTTCCTCTCAAACAGAGCACCTGCCATCAAATCTCTTCACCACCCTTGGTTGACTGGTAGAGAATGCCTAAGGCATTAAGTTCGCCTTTCCTGCCACCTTCTTGAGTGTGAAAAGTTTAAATAAATAAATAAATAAATAAATATGACGAAAACGATACCCATGACAAAAATAAGAAAATGTTCGCTGCCGCCATCTTGAATTTACAATTTGACCTCACTATCGGCTGTAGAACCCTCAAATACTACGAAAACGCCACCCATGACGAAAAATTTGAAAATTTTCACTGGCGCTATCTTGGATTTCCATTTTGACCTCACTATCGGCTTTAGAACTATCGAAAAGTACGAAAACGACACCCGTGACGAAAAATGAGAAAATTTTCGGAGCCGCCATCTTGGATTTCCATTTTGACCTCAGTATCGGCTTTAGAACCCCTGAAAACTAATAAAACGACACCCATGACGAAAAATGAGAAAATTTTCGGAGCCGCCATCTTGGATTTACATTTTGACGAAGTTCACAATGTGAATTCGAAAAAAGAAAGTCGCATGGAGGAGGCTTTAAATAAGTATCAACGCTTTTTCGCGTGACGATTTTTACTGGCTACCGCAAACAGCGCATTATAACTTCGTTCCAAAAAAATATTTTTCGAATGTGTGCAGAGAGTACTTTACATGAATGTGTGTGATGTCTGTGAATTCTAAGGTCAGTGATTTTTACTTGTATTCGTAAGTTGTTCGCCTGATGGCGCTAGTTAGTAGTAATGTTTTACGAAGTATAATATTGTAGAGGTGGGGTGCGGCAAAGAGGGAACGAATGCTCAAGGTTTTTTGGTCGGGGTACCGCCTTAATAAATTTATTATACACCTTAATTTTCCTCATGAATCACTCCGTCTATTGGTGAAAACTGTAAAATATAAAAATCCGTTCGTTGTTTTTGAGTAAGTAAACAGGGTGTTAAATTAATTGCGTGCCATAGCTTCAGGGTGAGTTCAATATCGATAAAGGAACCCGTCAAAAATAAAATAAGTACCTTTAAAAAAAGTTTAAAGAACCGAAAATTATCATATGATGAACCTAATGTAGTACCTACTAATTAAATAGCGATCGTTTAGAATTGATTAGAATTTAGAGGTATGAGGAATAGGGTGTAAAGTTCACTCATCCACCATAGAAAAGGGAGGATCCTCCAACCAGACGGGTGTTATGTCTGGCGGGCAACTGCCCATAATGTTGATTTCGGATAGTCTTATCTATGTTTTTCGCTCGGTAAACTCTAACTGCGCGATGCAGGAATTGAGTGACGTCATGTCTTCGTTGATCACGTCGGGGTCACCAATTTAGAGGTACGAGGAACAGGGTGTAAAGTTCACTCATCCACCATAGAAAAGGGAAGATCCTCCAACCAGACGGGTGTTGTGTCTGGCGGGCAACTGCCCCTATGTTGATTTCGGATAGTCTTATCTATGTTTTTCGCTCGGTAAACTCTAACTACGCGATGCAGGAATTGAGTGACGTCATGTCTTCGTTGCGTAGTTCGTATGTGGCGGTGTAACCACTACAAGAAAATTGCTTTAAATATGTTTTTATTTTGTTTAAATGCTAATTCATAATTTCCTAGAGTTACCTACCTACCTACTATGGAACGCAATGAAATACCTACGCCTGAACACTTCGATAACGCCGAGTGAAGGATAGGTTACTTATGGGTTCGTAAATATTACAATTTCAAGTATTTCTTTTTTCTACTTTAGCGTGCTTAACTAACACGCGTAACGTGCAACGTGCGTGTGTAACTTATATTTTATTTTGCAACTTTTTTTTAAGTATATTTTATTTTACCTCGGATCTTTTATCGATACTGAACCTACCCTGAAGCTATGGCACGCAATTACTTTAACACCCTGTATTATCGCGTTCAGACAGACAGACGCGGAGGGGATACTTAGTTTTTTAATCATGATCATAATCATCATAAATCTTTATTTATCTCAACATCATATTATTATTACAAGCACTGGTTAATAAAACTGACTGCCTCGTTGGTCTAGTGGTAGCAAGCGCTACTGGCCTACTGCTGAGCACGAGGTCCTGGGTTCGATCCCCAGGTCGGGTAAAGTGTTATTGGGTTTTTCTATCTGGAATTTCTCAGTAGCAGCCCGGAGTCTGGATTTGTGCCCGGTTGATGGCAATAGGCTCGCCCCCTATTACATGGGACTTAAAACATAACTGGCGAAATGTGGGTGTCCTGCTACAAGTACACCTCTGCCCAACCCTTCGGGGAAACAAGGCGTGATGTTATGTGTGTGGTTAATAAAATGCACCATCTTAAATAGAAAAAGGTGTCTGAGAAATGAAATGAAATTGTTTATTCTGTAAATAGGATATTGGAATCACTTTTTCAACACAGTTGCTCGTAAAGTGGCTCTTATTTAACCGCTTTTAGGTTCATAATGCAGTGTATTATAGACACGTGCTTTTTTCTTTACATAATCGCACTAGTGCGGTAATGTGCGCCATAGATAACTATTTACTAGTCGGAGTAATGACATGGCAGTATGGAATTCACGCACGACATGTCTTTCTTATTGCGACTTAATATAGTGTGACAAAGTAAATAGGTTTTTGGAACGAAGTTCTTTAACGCGGCTTCATTCTTGCGTCTGTCTTTTTCTAATTCGATAGAGAGAGAAAGAGAAATGGTGAACTTCGTCAAAATGGAATCTAAGATGGCGGCTGCGAAAATTTTCTCATTTTTCGTCATGGGTATCGTTTTCGTAGTTTTTGATGGTTCTAAAGCCGATAGTGAGGTCAAAATGGAAAGCCAAGATGGCGGCTCCGAAAATTTTCTCATTTTTCGCCATGGGTGTCGTTTTCGTAGTTTTCAATGGTTCTAAAGCCGATAGTGATATCAAAATGTAAATCCAAGATGGCGGCTGTGAAAATTTTCTCATATTTCGTCATGGGTGTCGTTTTCGTAGGTTTCGATGGTTCTAAAGCCGATAGTCATGCCAAAATGTAAATCAAAGATTTTGGCTGTAATATTATTTTTCATTTCTCATCATGGGTGTCGTTTTCGTAGTTTTCGATGGTTCTAAAGCCGATAGTGGGGTCAAAATGTAAATCCAAGATGGCGGCTGCAATCTTTTTCTCATTTTTCGGCTTTAGCACCATCAAAAACTACGAAAACGACACCCATGACGACAATGAGAAAATTTTTGCAGCTGCCATCTTGGATTTCCATTTTGACCTCACTATCAGCTTTAGAACCATCGAAAACTACGAAAACGAGACCAATGACGAAAATTTTCACAGCCGCCATTTTGGATTTACATTTTGACCTCACTATCGGTTTTAGCATGATAAAAAATTACGAAAACGACACCTATGACGAAAAATGAGATAATTTTCACAGTTGCCATACTGGATTTTCCATTTGACCAAATTCGCACTTACTCTCTCGCTCTCTCTCGATAGAGAATAATTTGTAATAATTAGCAGCGAAATCTAATTTTTTCAAGTTTTAAATTTTGTCTTCACCTCCGACCGAACGTGATGGTAGGCTGATCAGCGGTTTTGTCAGTGCCTTTATTGACATTGCGCGCGCATCGCTAGCAGAAAAAAAATTCAGCGCGCCATTTTTCATAAATATTTGTTATCGTATAAGTTGTGTGATTACTTATTAAGAAAAATACGAAACTTAAAGTATTGTTATCCAAAATACCAACCGACATAGAAACGTTTTTACAGGAAGTGGATAGTCAGTACCTGGCAACAAAGGTCAGTTGAACTTTATAAATCTAAATGTATCATTTCTCTAAAGTTACGTTATTGTAGCATAAGTTCTTACAACAAGACGGTTTCTTTCCTCGCAAATGTGTTGAAAAACGTCGTATGAAACGCGTGTGCTTTGATCATTACCCACTCGGCTATTTTATCGCGCTCGCCTGTGGCTCGCGCGTATAATACCGCCTTGTGGGTAATGACCAATACAGCACACTCGTATCACAATGTACTATTACACGTCATATTAAAAATGTTAAAAATTAGCTAGATGAGTTCGGCGTTTCCTATCTGACTACTCTGAGAAGAAAGGCCGAAACAAACTCAGAGGTCACAGTCTCTTTTAAAGTCCAGACATAATCTTGGTCAGGCCATATGAGGACCATGCAGACTAGTGTCTGAAATGCTCTTTTGAGGAAAGAACCATACAGATTTGAGTGGACCTGTCCAGTCAGTGCAAGCATTTGTCAGTAATCGCGGAGCTCAACTCTGAACTTAAGGAGCTCAACTCGACGAACAGTACCAAAGAAAGGACATTTGGGTAGGCCGCATAAACTACTCAAACTGCCAGACCATCATTAAAAGATACTGTGAAAGAAAAAAGAAAATAATGAAAGAAAAGAAAATAGAGAAGAAAAAAAAATCCACATAGTCCTCACATTCACAATAATTAAAATAATATAATACTTTACAAAGTAATCATGTCATTTTGTATGTAATATTCAACAATGTCAATGTTTATATAAAACTCGTATAATTTGATGATTTTACTGAATAATTATAATGTCAAGTTTCAAGGTTTTATTACAAGGTTTAGCAGAGCGAGCACCTCAATCCCATGCTTTTTTATCTTCTAAATAATCGGAAATTCTATAATACCCTTTTTTACAAAGTTTGGTTTTAATGCAGTTTTTAAATCGTTTAATGGGTAAGTGTCGAATGTCAATGGGAAGTTTGTTGTAAAAGCGTATACATTGACCCATGAACGAGTTGCTTACTCTGTGGAGACGAGTGTGATATACTAACAGCAAGGTTGTGTTTATTCCTGGTATTTAAACTATGAATATCAGGCATTTTCTTAAAATTTGATATATTTTTCTGTACATACAAAAGGTTTTCTAATATATATTGTGAAGATACATTCAGAATGCCTATTTCTTTGAATTTTTCTCGAAGGGAATCTCTCGGACCTAGGTTGTAAATGGCTCGAACAGCCCTTTTCTGTAGAACAAAGATAGTATTAATGTCCGAACAGGTTCCTCAGAGAAGAATCCCATATGACATAAGACTATGAAAATAACTAAAATAAACAATTCTGGCTGTATCTACGTCTGTTATCTGTCTAATTTTTTTAACAGCATTGGCGGCCGAACTTAGCCTTCCTGACAATTTTTCTATGTGTGGGCCCCATTGCAATTTACCGTCAATAGTGATTCCAAGAAAAACTGTCGACTCAACAGGTTTCAGCTCTATTATATTAACTTGAACCTTGGTAGTTAGCTGCCTGACATTTGGCGTTGAAAATTTAATGAGTTTAGTCTTTTTTTCATTCAGGAGAAGATTATTTACATTAAACCAGTGCACCACTTTAGAGAGTGCATCGTTAACTTGCTCAAAGTTGACTAACTGACGTTTGATTTAAAAAATAAGGGAAGTGTCATCTGCGAATAATACGATCTTGTGATTATCCCTTCCTGAGGTAGGAAGATCCTTAGTTACAGATCACCCGGCTCTCTTATATAATAAAAACAGTAGAGTCAAGATTATTATTGGTATAACAAAAGTTTGAAAAACCTAACAAAATTAAAACAAAAGAAAAGAAAAGCATAGCCGGGCACCATTAATCAAATAGTTAACTTCGTTAGTCGTTAATCCGCTAAAAAAAAAGTTAGCTTCGTTAAACGTAAAAGCGCATTTCGGAAAAATTAACGCAAGTTAACGTTAATCGTTAATATGTGTAAAATTGCATCTTTATATCGTTGCATTAGTGAACTTACATGCAAAAAGTATTTGCTGGCCCGATCTGGATACAAATTCCACATACTCAGTCAAATGTGGCCCTGGATTCTCATCAGGACCGCTGGAATCCGAACCGATTCCATGTCTTTCAACATCCATGATATGGTTTTATTTTAATTACTACACAGTACACTTTTTCTATCGTACTAAATTACACTGCACTCTTTTTTATCAATTATCAACACGCAAATGATCACTGACAGTAATTTATAATAATAACAACAAACAAACAAAACACTCGTCACTCTAAGCACCGGCGCTAATGATCAAACGAAACAAATCTCTTCGCATTTTTATTTGTCACTCGCACGCGCCGGCAAAATATTATCTAGTTTTGTTTTTGTTTCCCTCACTGCCACGCGCCACCCGGCACTTGTCGGCGCCGTGCGGTAACTATTAGGCATTGGATTAACGATTAACGGACTTCTGCATATTAACGGAAGTTAACGTGTCCGTTAATCTTTTTTAAAGTTAACTTGTAAGTTAATCCGTTAATCAAAATGTTAACTTCGTTAATTAACGATTAACGAGTTCAATTTCAATTTATATTTATTGCATCCATAATGTACACATACAGGTGGTAAGAATAATTACATAGACACAATTATGGACCCTGTCGGGCACAGCAAAATTTTAATGAATTAAGTAGTAGAGAGGAAGCGTATTACTAAATATTTTTAACAGAATTAGGTATTATATTTATGTTATCGATCATTTATTTATTCTCTGTAAATAATATCGCACACCCAGAACAACACTGTATTATGTCGAAAAATCTCAAAATCGACTTATTTATTTATTTGAATAGCCAAAAATTTGCCGCGCATACCACGAAGACAGGCGTATTTATATCTATAAAAATGGCCAACAGATGGCGCGCTAACTCTTTATTGATGAAGACGTGCTGCCAGAGTCATACCGCGAACACAAAACTATTTCGAGTTGCAACTTGTCCGCCGTAAGAAAAGCACGCAGACTCTTGGCGCAACAGTGAATTATTTTGAGATAATGTGGTCTTGTTGAATGTGGTATGAAAATTCCTCCGAATTATTTAGTTTTAATTCGGTGTTGGTGATTGTGTATAAGCAACGTGTTTGATACAATTTCGAAATAGTACTCTGTTGTTGACGAAGGTATGTTCGATTTTTTGTATTATCCCAAAATGGTTCCGTATTGTTCGTAAAAGGTGAAAATTAGTGAAATGATGCACTATTGATGGTAGATATCAATTATGTCGTAATTTTGTTAAAAATCATAATAAATTATTTTTTTATACACATAATTGTTACTTACATTATAGATTTAAAGAAATATATTTACAATTTATATTGTTTTTATTTGCAAGAAGATTATAATTACTTTTTTGAGATAATGCAGTTTTGTTGAATTTTTTAAATAAAAAATTGTTATTTGGTAGATGATTGGGGGTCGTAGTCTCCTGTTACTTAAAAAGGCTATGGAAGCAATCGCAGAAGAAACCAGACCCTGTGTTCAAGAAAGCAGCTTGAAAAAGGATGTTGAAAACATGACTGCAGCATCAGCATCTACCGATGAGATGTCAGCGGTGGCAGCATCAGCTGATGAAACATCAGTTAGGGAAGTATCTGTTTCTGTTTTATCACAGGTCCTCACCGGACACGGTTGTTTCAGGAGGTTCCTGTTTCGCATAAGGCTGGAGGAAACGCCCGGGTGTCACCACTGTGTGGATCACCCGGAGGACACGGTGGAGCATACGGTGGAGATTGGCCCGGCTTGGGCGGAGCACCGCCGTGTCCTCGTGGAGGCGCTCTCGCTTCCGGCCCTGGTCCAGGCCATGGCACGGAGCGAGAGGGCATGGCAAGCCGTCACCCCCTTTTGCGAAGCAGTAATGCTCGCGAAGCACAAGGAGAAGGAGGGGCGCGTGAGGGAGAGGCAATTTTCGCGCCCTCACGCCCCTAGCCGCCGCAGAAGACGCCCTGGGCATCGGGAAATGGTAGCCGATTTCCGGCCACCGTAGACACGGGCTTGCGGACGGAGAGCAATGGGTAGCTCGCCGTCCGATAAGGACCAGGCCTGGCTCAATGGCGCGTTGTGTTCCACGCGCGCCTCAAAGAGATGTCAGCACAACTGTAGGGGTCCGTTAGGACCGATGCCTGCCGGGGTTTCGGGAAAGTCCTAACGGGAGATCGTGGCCCCTGGCAACTTACAGGCAACTGAAGGAACACGGGTATTTTAGTTACTAAGAGTCTGACATGACCTTTCACTCCGCCCAGAGCGGGAGAAGTTATTTGATGATTTCGTTTGTTTTGTGATTGACTTTAAATTAACACGGGTTCAAAACGAGTGTTTATGTTCAAAATATAAGTACTGATTTTAGAAACATTTTGTTTTTTTTCAATAGTTTATTCCTGAAAAAGAATCAAATGAGTCGTTATTGTATAATAAATCTCATTAAAACAGTAGAATAATAGTATATTATCTCAGAATCAATCATTAAAAAAGCACGTAACTCGAAATAATTTTTTAATTTTTTGTTCGGTCATTTTACAACAGTGAATTATGTAAAAAATGCCTGTTTTATGCTTTATTAACGCGTTTTGAATATACAGAACTATATAGTGCTGATACGCATTGCATTCTTCACATGCAATGTTCACGAGATTAACGATAACTTTGACATAACATGAGATAACGGTTTTTCGTTGATTCTGAAAAATGAGCCATTTTGACTTACTGCAGTGTTGTTCTGGGTGTGCGATATGTGTGGGTCAATCTATTCATTAATTTTTTGTGTTAAATTATATATTATTTTCCTATATTTAATTTATATACATAAATTATATATTATTATCTCATAGGTAATTAATTATTTACTTGAATATTTTGTATTGCTATTTTGTATAATTAATATAGTTATTTATTTAAATTAATTCATATCATTCATTTTATCGTTTTACTTATCTGGTAATCAGTTATATTTTGTTAATGTCCAGCTATGAAGAAAAGCAAGTAAACATCCTTACATATTATAAAACAAAGTCGCCCGCCGCGTCTGTCTGTCTGTCTGAACGCGATAAACTCAAAAACTGCCGAACGGATTTTCAAACGGTTTTCACCATTTATGGACGGAGTGATTCATGTGGAAGGTTTTAGTGTATAATTCATTAAGGTTTTGTGTAAATTGGCTGAAATATGACGATTTTACTGGCGTGCGCTGCGTAAGTCGTGAGAGATAAATCAAATTTATGTTCTAGAGTATTGTATATCTTAAAAATTGCAACAAAAAAGTCCGCGATGGCATATGTCTATCTTTTAAGGGTGACCCACAATAACCATTTTTATCTTTCAAAATTGATTTCCGAAGCTATTTTGACCGGTATCTTATTAATCCTTATCCAATTAAATAGGTTATTTAAATTGGGCATTCAATTTCGATTAAAATATGCCTTTACATCACATCATTTAAATTAATAGTTTAAAGAGATATCACAGTTTCAAAATTACGCGTAACAAAATAATTATGGTTGACCACGCGGGCGCTGTAGTAGCCTACCACTGCGTCCGCTGAAAGTTAGTCAATGATCTTCCTTGGCTATTAGGTATGTATTCCTGGTAGAACGTTGCCGTGGGATATTTTGCGACATCCACGCGGGCGAAGCCGCGGGTACCTTACGTACCTATATTTTTATTCAATAATACATACTTAGGTATCTGAATTAGAAAATATAATAATAATAAGCATAATAAAAAATTAAGAATGAAAATAGGGAAATGTTATGTGTATTGAATGTTTGTAAGTGGTGGTTTAAGTCCGGCACCACACGGACCATAGATACCAGCGAGTAATTGCTCGCGCTCCGCCGCGCACTCTTTGCTCGTTGCTCGTCAACTCGTTTTTTATTAGCCAACTCTATTCGCTTCTCGTTAATCGCCGGCATCGGGACAGGTCCCTTACTAGCATTACTTCAACTGTCTTCACCACGCCTTGCCAAGCTTGTACTATCTCTAATAATAACCAACAATTTTTCTTCCAGAATCAAATCGTCGTCCAAGCCAGAGACGGTATTTCACCCACCCACATTAAAGATATTGGCTTAACAGCGTCTGACAAAAAAAAATTGGCCCTGATATACGGACCCGAATGTCGGACCCGAGATCGTGCTGTACAGATCGCTATCTGTCGGACTTACCCTGGAGTACTCAGACGAAAGAGGGAGAATAAACACTGGGCGACCAAAAACAGCAACATCGAAACCTAACGAATAGTATATTATGCAATTAGTGAAAAAGACGGATTTAAAGCGAGGGCCAAAGATGAATCACGAGCAAGTGAAGGATTCTAACGACTGAATCACGACCGTAGGGAGTGATTCAAGTGTTAGAATCCTGAGCGACGCGAGTGATTCATGGCCCTCGATATAAATCCGTTTTATTAATGAGTTGCATACTATACTTTATGCCATGACTACGAGAAAAAGAAAGATTTAAGCGAAAATAGACATTTAATGAAGAAAAAAGGAAGGTTAGCCCTCCTGGAGGGTTCACCTAGTCACATATGGGATGCCGGGAGCCCTCGCCGAGGGCTCATTTTAAATGTAGGTTTTTTTTAGCGAATACAGATTATAAACCGTGAAAATAAAACCTAATGTTTATTTTAACAAAACGTAATGCCGGCAACCCTCCCGGAGGTTTCACTTCCAACTAAGAATAATAAAAGTCGTAGACTTCCAATATGTATGGAGGCATGGCGTATGAGTTCTATAATAAATCGGTCAAGTGCGAGTTGGACTCGCACACGAAGGGTTCCATACCATGTCGTATTAAGATTTAACACTATGAATTTTTGTAATACTTTCGTAAAGGTAACAACAGTGGCGCTATAAAAAAATATAAAGATTTGTAAAGAAATTGTCTAATTTTAATGAAAAAATGTTGTTGTGTTAATATATCGGTGTAGAAGTATATTTCATTTATTTTAAGAGAAAATATTAAGTTAACTCTATCCGGTAATATGCATTAACTAAAGTCAAAGTTATTTATTTGCTACTAACATAGTATTAGTAGGTATAAATAGGTATATAGGGTAGGTAAGCAGGTAGATATGTAGGGTAGGTAGGTAGGGTAAGGTAGGTAGAAATATATACGTACTTAGTGCTAACCGAGCGAAGCCGGGCCGGATAAAGCTAGTTACTTATAAATAAAAGGATTTCTCTTGCTACATCAGACTGTATTGTACAAAATAAAGTAGTACGCCAAATTTTAATTACAACATTCCGTCAATACAGGTAGTTATTTACGTTATTTTTGATAGTCATACAGAAATCTATTATTTCTTATTTTTACACATCCCATCGGACTATGAGAGTGAGGGAAGAGAGAGTGTACTCGTGTCTGCGCACACACCTTGTGCACTATAATATCTCCCGCGCCGAAGGCTAGTCTCCGTTGAGATTGGCTGCCGTGGCCGAATATTTTTACACAAATAAGTTTTCTCAATATGAAATTGTATCCACAACGGTTTAAGGGGGATGCGCCAAGGTAGCCCGCGAAATTCAAATTTTCTTAGGTTTTTTGCAATTTGCAGGTCAGTGTCCGGTTGTATCTTGATTAAAATATGATTTGCGAGCGTAACCAATATGGTTTTACAGAATTATAATCATTAGATTCAGCAATACAACTCCTTAGGTTAGCATAATCCCCAAATGTCATGATTTCATGACATAGTCATTCAACGGGATTACATGAACTTATAGAGTTGTATTGATGATTTCTATGATTATAATTTTATAAATAAACATTTGATACGGTCGCAAATCTTATTTAGATCAACATACAACCTGATACTGACCTGCAAATTGCAAAAAACGTAAGAAAATTTGAATTTCGCGGGCTACCCTGACGCTTTCACCTTAATGTAACTGAATAGTGCACCGTATGTGCCAGCATTAATTTCAATGTTACTGAATTAATGTCTTTTGGAGTGTAACCCGTTCTGGTTGTAACATGAGGTACACACACCGTCTAGGGATACTTTGGAAAAAGTCGATAAAGTTCTTAAGCTCAAAAAATACTGGCCGGTTTTAAAATCTTTTGATGAAAGCTTATTTTGTAACCCTTTTTGGATGATTCAAATTTGAAAAAATTTAAATTCCATGTGTACATGCTGCCATGATAGTACTTACTAATTCCATGTCATTACTCCGACTAGTAAATAGTTATCTGTGGAATTTGTATTGCATAATAATAGTATGAATTACAAAATTATTTTTTTATATTGCAGAAAATCGCCCATTTTTAAATAAAATACCTTATGAATCGGCGTTTTTTAGTATTTACTGATTATAAACAGTATATGGTACATGATATACAGAAGTTTTAAATCTCTAACTTGTTTAGTTGTTGAGATAGAGCTCGTACAAAAATGATCTAAAACTGACAACTTCTACGACCCCTTAATTCATCATTTTTGAAGATAAAAACATATAAAAATTATATTTGTTATCTACTCGATGAGCTCTAGACAATAATACCCCACATGCTAGGGTCAGATATATATTTTTTCAAAATTTTAATTTTATGTATGCTGACCCAATTTTTAATTTTATTGTTATATTTGAAGAAAGACTGAAGGAGTTCACCCTTAATGACTACTGCCTAAGTTTTATTATAGAAAATCATATTATTACGAATGAAAACAACTACTAATACGTAATAAACTTACTAAGTGAAACCCTTCGAAAAATTACGCATACCAACGTAGTATAAAGTGTTAAACTTGAGGAAATATTCTGTAACCAATGTAATTGAATGCTGTTCGCTAGAATTGACGGAACACAGCATTATTATTGTATGGGGTGCCCCAATCTAATTTGGATGTCTTTTTCGAAAATTTAAATAATATTTTGCATGTGAAATGTCCTGTTAAGAAGTCATGTGTCCTAAAGCGTTGGAAAATAAAAAGACGAAATTATTGTGAAGATAATCATGAGAAATTTAGAAATTGCATTGAAAGTCTCACTTTTTCGGAGATATATACAACTAGTGACGTCAATGAAGCCTACGACCATTTTCTTGACCTATTCAGATGCTTTTACGATCTTTGCTTTCCTTACGAAATAATAACAAAATCAATTACAAAAAAAAACCAAATGGATCACTAACGTGATACGGAAATGTAGTAAAAGGAAACGATACTTGCTATGGCAATATAGAACAAATCCTACCCCAAAGAAATAAACAATAGTTTAAGGCATATTCTGCAAGGTTTAAAAGAGTTATAAAGTTAACACAAACAGCACAAAATAACTGCTTTATTAAGACGTCCAAAAATAAATCTAAAGCGGCATGGACCGTAATTAATAACACTAAGACATGCGGAAATATTCTTTAAAGAACCAATAACACAAATTCAAACAGGGACACAGAAAATCACGAACCCATTAAATATAGCTCAGGCTTTTAACAAGTTTTATATCAATCAAGTTACTATGCCAAACAATAAATAAATTATCGTTTATTCTCAGGTATTAACCCATAGCAATAATTATTACAATGCATTGTTATTAAAATATTACATTATAATAAATTAAATTCATAAGGTACTCAACAAAAGTATACAGACTAATTTATCGTTTACTAAAGTCAAACAAGTAACCCAACGTAGCACTCGCCGAGCTAGTTTTCTAATTTTACCGAAGATGAGAACAAAATTTGGCAAAAAAATGTTAACTTTTGAAGGAGCACAATTATACAATAATATACCTTCGTGTATAAGAAGGTTACACTCATTCAATGCATTCAAAACCCAATTAGCTGAATATTTAATCACAAATAGAACCCTTCCTAAAAGCTGAATGGATTGGATGTGTGTATCATAATTGCTACCGTGACGGCTGTGACGGACTTTATATTTATAATTTAATTTAAGCATTGTTCTCATGTAAGTGACTTTGTGTCTTTTTTGAGAATAAATATCTTTAAACCTAAATTAAATTAAATTACATTATTAAAATTAAATAGCATTAAATTAAATTACATTATTAAAATTAAATAACATTAAATTAAATTACATTATTAAAAATTAAATTAAAAGTACAAGATTAAATATACAATTAAATTAAATATATAATTATACAATAAAACTATACCAGAGATTAACGTACGCTCAAATAATTCAAACTCTTTATTTATATCATTTTTTGGGGTAATTCCTCGGATAAGGGATTAATTACTGTTCAAAGCACAAAAAAGGTGCATTAGAGCCATGTGTGGTCTGAAAACAGATGACAGCTGTGCACCGTACTTTAAATCATTAAACATTCTAACGCTACCGGCAATATACCTACATATTAGAAATTTGTATCTTCGTCAAAACTAATCCCAACCTTTTTGAAAAAATGACAATGGTACGAAATGTTCCAATTCGTAATCAGTACAAAAATTCTTTAAGTAATTATAAGTGTAAAACTGCACTAGTAAAAAAAAGTGTCCTGGGTATGGCTCCACGCATTTATAATAAAATTCCAGACCCCATAATAGTATATTATGCAACTAATGAATAAAGGACGGATTTAAAGCGAGGGCCATAGATGAATCACGATCAAGTGAAGGATTCTAACGACTGAATCACGACCGTAGGGAGTGATTCATGATGATTGAATCACGCTCAGGATTGAATCACAATCCTGAGCGACGCGAGTGATTCATGGCCCGATATAAATCCGTTTTATTCAAGAGTTGCATACTATACTTTATACCATGACTACGAGAAAAGCGAAAATAGACATTTAATAAAAGGTTAACACGTTCAGTGTCGGGAGCCCTCCTGGAGGATTCACCTACTTGGATATGGGATGCCGGGAGCCCTCGCGGAGGGCTCATTTTAAATGTAGAAGTTCAGTGTCGGGAGCCCCCTTTAGGGTTCACCTAATTGGATATGGGATACCGGGAGCCCTCGCGGAGGGCTCATTTTAAATGTAGACGTTCAGTGTCGGGAACCCTCCTGGAGGGTTCACCTACTTGGATATGGGATGCCGGGAGCCCTCGCGGAGGGCTAATTTTAAATGTAGACGTTCAGTGTCGGGAGCCCTCCTGGAGGGTTCACCTACTTGGATATGGGATGCCAGGAGCCCTCGCGGAGGGCTAATTTTAAATGTAGACGTTCAGTGTCGGGAGCCCTCCTGGAGGGTTCACCTACTTGGATATGTAATGCCGGGAGCTCTCGCGGAGGCTCATTTTAAATATAGACATTCAGTGGTGGGAGCCCTCTTGGAGGGTTCACCTAGTCGCATATGGAATGACGGGAGCCCTCGCCGAAGGCTCATTTTAAATGAAGGTTTTTCTTAGCGAATACAGATTATAAACCGTGAAAATAAAATCTGATGTATATTTTAACAAAACGTAATGCCGGCAACCCTCCCGGAGGTTTCACTTCCAACTAAAAAACGAATAATAAAAGTCGTAGACTTCCAATATGTGTGGCGGCATGGCGTATGATTTCTATGAAAATGGGTGGTGTCGAAAGTGTTAAGGAGGTTGTATCTCATTAAGATGGCGGTCGAATATATTGACGTGTTCTAAATTCAAACACCAAAATAGTGATTAAAAGAGCTTTTTATTCACTGTTTTCAGTGAATAAAATAAGCTTTTAAGGCTGCCTGTCCACTGAAGCGGAGAGGAGAAAAGAGGAGCGGAGATGTGCCAATATTAACCAATAGAAACTTGACTCCGCCCCTGAGTTTAGATCAGTGATCCTGAGTCAAGATTCTATTGGTTATTATTGGCACATCTCCGCTCTTCTTTTCTCCTCTCCGCTCCAGTGGACAGGCAGCCTTAGAGGGGGAATGGTATAAAAGAATTAAATATTGCACAATTTAAGAAAAAAATGAAAATGTTCTTAATTGATGTTACTATACTATTGACGAATAATTAAATGACGAATTTATGTAGAATTACAGGTACTTACTTAATATTGACATTAAATAATTTTGACATCTTAATTACTTGACATAGATTTTTTTTTGACATTTTAATAATTCCTCATTTAGGTTTGACATAATAAGAGTATTTAATATGTAATTGTTCCTTTATTTCCTAATTTAATACCATTTATGCATGATTTTCAAGTATTTATAATAAAGGACCGTGCGTCATTTTGGTACCAACGCTCAACAGTGATGAAACTCATGCCATGTGAAAGCTTTTGGGGTATTATTTAATTCATTCTATGGCAGTTAAGTCGAAATCGAGCGCGAACATGGTGTTTTGGAACATTAAAAAAGGTTAGGTTATGTTTGGTTAGGATAGGTTAGGTTAGGTTGATCTCAAGTCATGATTCCCGGTCTAAGTGAGGGAAGGGAACAATGGCGTGGTTTTTCAGTCAGTAGGATTCTGACAGATCCCTTCGCCCGCCCCAGGGCAGAGAACTTCCAAGAGGATTTTCCAAACCGGAAAAAAAAAAAAAACTTAGGTTAGGTTAGGGTATGTAGGTAGATAGGGTAAGTAGGTATGTAGGTAGGAAGGTACCCTTTTTGGTTAGGTTAGGTTAGGTTCACCGTGCCGTACGGAGGAAGCGGAATCCCGGGGCAGGGTGATGAACATTTGAAAAGGTCGAGGATCCTCCGGCCAGACGGGTGTGGTGTCTGGCGGGCAAATGCCCGTAAGTTAATTTCGGATACTCTTATATAAGTCGTTTGCGCGGTAAACTCTAATAGCGCAATGCAGAATTTGTGTGACGTCATGTCTTTGATGAGTAGTTAGTATGTGGCGGCGTAACCGCTACAATTTACTTAATTATACTGTTACGCAAGTAGCTATCTACCTTATCGCCTTTCCCTGCCCCTTCCCCTCCGGCTTCTAACATTACCATTAAAAACAAAGATACTTTTGTTACCTTAAATATAGGTATTTAAATAAGGTATTTTCTAATGTTAAACAAAAATAATTCATTACTTAATTAAGCGTTCAGAGATGTTATTATTATTTTCATAATTATACAATGCTTACTATTTTATTTGTCCTTCATTTTATACTTTTGTTTAATGTTCAAAAGCACCATGTTCACACTCGATTTCGACTAAGCTGCCATAGTATAAATTAATTGATACCCCAAAAGCTTTCACATGGCATGAGTTTCATCCCTTGATATGCTTTTTTGTTGCGACCTTGAAAATCCTCATGGATGTCCTCCGCCCACACGTGGATGTCCTCCGCCCTCTCATGAATGTGCTCCGCACTCTCATGCCACCTAACCTAACCTAACCTTTTTTGAATGTTCAAAAACACTCAGCTGCCGTAGTATAAATTAAATGATACCCCAAAAGCTTTCACATGGCATGAGTTTCATCCCTAACCTAACCTAACCTTTTTTTAATGTTTAAAAACACTCAGCTGCCGTAGTATAAATTAAATGATTCCCCAAAAGCTTTCACATTGCATGAGTTTCATCCCTAACCTAACCTAACTTTTTTTTAATGTTCAGAAACACCATGTTCGCGCTCGATTTCGACTTAGCTGCCATAGTATAAATTAAATGATACCCCAAAAGCAACCCCTTGTCTATAGCGAACATGTTCATGAATCACTACCAAGTTGATCCGCCACGGAACCTAAGTTCTTCTGCGTCACCGTGTGTGTCCAGCGCTGAGAGGACTTCCCCATTACTGTTCTCTGGCAGAGAAGTTGCAAATGTCATCAAAAACATGGTAAGGGGTAAGTCTCCGGGACATGATCACCTCAGCGTTGAACACCTACGGTATGCGGGTGTTCACTTGCCGAGGGTGTTGGCTATGTTTAATTCGTTGTTCTTAAAACACTCCTACCTACCGAATGATCTAATGAAAACCATAGTTGTCCCGATAGTGAAGAATAAAACGGGGAATGTGGCAGATCTGTCGAATTATAGGCCAATTTCCCTGGCTACTATTACAGCTAAGGTGCTGGACTGTCTGTTTGATACACATATGGCCAGTCCCATAAAATTGCATGACGCACAATTTGGCTTTAGGCCCGGTCTATCGACAGAAACTGCCATTTTGTGTCTCAAGCGGACCGTCCAGTACTATGCAGATAGGAAGACACCGGTCAATGCTTGCTTCCTCGATTTATCGAAGACATTTGACCTGGTGTCTTATGACAGTCTATGGGATAAGCTGTACCGGGAAACTGATGTAGATAGTGCAGTAACATCTTTGCTCAGGTACTGGTATCAAAACCAGACTAGCCATGTAAAGTGGTCGGGGGTACTATCTGAGGAGTACCGATTGAAATGCGGGGTGAGGCAGGGGGGAATAACCTCACCTCGCCTCTTTAATTTGTACATAAATCAGCTGATCGTTGAACTCAGCAACACAAATGTCGGGTGTCACATTGATGGGCTTTGTATTAATAATATCAGCTACGCGGACGATATGATGTTGCCGAGTCCTTCGATCAGTGCTCTCAGGTGCCTTCTGCGAATTTGTGAGAGTTATGTGGTGGCTCAAGGACTCAGCTATAATGCTGAAAAGAGCGAGTTACTTGTGTTTTTAAAAGCACGTGGCAAGATAGGTAGGTACACCCTATGTATGTACCTTTTAATTTTTCAATGTTTAAACTTCATTATTCAAGTATGATTACAAACAATTTATTTTATAAAAAATCAGTCGCATAAACTAATTAGCCTTAGATTAATAAGTTTAAGATATGGTATTTAAATCATTTAGCTTAGGTTTGAAATATGACCAACTCTTTGATTAAAGCACTTAGCTTACAGCCATTATTTGCATGCCTAGGCGGTTAAGTCATTTAGCTTGGAACAAGAAATAATAAACCTAGGCGGTTAAGTCATTTAGCTTGTAACAAGAAATAATAAACCTAGGCGGTTTAGTCATTTAGCCTGGAATAAGAAACAATAATCATAGGGGGTTAAGTCATTTAGCCTGGAACGAAAAAAAGTAAAATATGGGTCATTTTGTATTAAGCGACATTTATCTTCGTTAAAAATAGGTATATTAGAAAAAAAAATATATCTGATTATGGGGAATATGTTATAAAAACAATAATATCCTTCTTTTTAAAAAAATAATGCGATTTGCTAAAGTTATTATTTTTTTTCTAAAAATCGAAACTTTAAACTGCTCTGGTGTAAAGTTTCAAAAATGTCGGTTAATACAAATAGCCCGGAACCCGTCGATATTATGTATAACATCTTATTGAGGCCATAGCTTAAGTATTCGTTTCCAAAATCGGAAAGAGGATTGAAGCTTATGTAACCTCAATAAAAACAAACAGGAGACTAGATTATTTTATCCAAAGGTCAAACGGATTACATGGATTAATTTTATTAGGTAGGCTAAACTACAAAATTGCACAAAAACATATCAAACGGTTAGTAGGTAACATAAAAAACTAAAAATTATGTTGTGCTTGAATTTGAACTTGAAGTGTTCATAGATAAGATAAGATAAGATAATCATTTATTTGCTCAAACATGAGTACAATACACACAACACAAATTGTCAGCATGCAAGAGATGTTAAATAGTAAATACATACACAGATCATCACGTTTGCCTTAAACAATGGCATGCAAATATTTATAAAATAGGGTATCACATTACTCCAAGTCTAAATAATTAAAAAAAAAAAAAAAATGTCATGATAATATAGATTTAAAAAAAATAATAAATTAGTGAAACATGTCAAATTTTCTCATCTAAAAACTCATTTAAATTATAATAAGCTTTATCTGCTAGAAAATTTTTTACTTTCTTTTTTTTTTTTTTTAAGTTATTAAAAATACGTAAGTAAAAGTATATATATATACATAACTTTTTAAGTTATTAAAAATACGTAAGTAAAAGGTTATACACACATAATCTGGTCTCCAGTTAATATAAATAATAAGTACTAAATAAAATAATAATTAAGTATAATTACTTAGAAAGTCTGGAAAAGTGTGGGGGAGACCTTTGCCCAGCAGTGGGATAAAACAGCACAGCAAAAAAAAAAACTTATGATTTTCCGTGAGCAAGGGTTTCACAGCATGCCTCCGATAATGCAGCCCTTCACTATGAAGAGCACGACGCACAGTGTCAACACTTGCGTCAAATAAACCAACATAGTGGCATAGTGGGTCGTCGGCAGAAATCAATTTTATTCATACTGCCTTATCATGGCTTGACACTGCAATGTGTTTATACGTCGTGGTCTACCAGTTCTTTGATGGTGTTGCAAAGAACCTTCATCTTCAAATCGTCGTACCCAAAGAACAACTGTTTTTCTCTGCAACAATAAAACAAAAATATATAATACCCAATAATGATTATTAAACTAAACGTAACTAAAAAACAATGGAGTTTTTTATGTATAAAAGTTTAAAAATAAAACTACTTATGTTTACGCCGTTTCTCTGGCTATTTTTGACAGGTTTTTACCTTGATTATGCAAAGCAATAATTTGTGCTCTTGTAACAAACCAATATTACAAAGCGTAGGTACTCACTTTGGTAAAAATATGTAATTCACCTGATTAAAATAAGAACTGAACAAAAGGCACTCGAACGAGGTAATCGAAATGAACTTAGCATACGATCAATTTGAGCTTAGTCATAACTCTTCGATCTAAGTATTATTTACACTACCTACCAAATATTTATAAAAACTAATCAACCTACCCTCTCAAGTTTGAAAACCAAAACTAAGAAAATCAGACACTTATAGGTAGGTTGATATTCAATTTTAACATAGTCAATAGTTAGGAACAATTTTCTGTAAAAGAAACTATAAATTATTAAGTATGTTTTAAGAGACAAAAAGGGACTACAAAAATATTTTATAATAAAGCAAAGGCACGCCATCTAGTAACAGTATAAGTAAATTTGGTAGGTCGATAACTAGAATTACGCTAGATGGCGTCATTATTTGCTTCACACGTTTTTATTTCTGTATCGCCCATGGCCTTTTGCTTCCGACTGTACATAAAATTTTTGGTCGGTGGGTCGTCTTAGATATAGCTTATAAATAGTGTGTATTACTAATATCATATGGATCAAGGTCTGAAATAAAGTTCTTTTTATTTTTATTGACATTGGATAAAAAAATCAGTATTACCCATTGATGTATTAAAAGCGGTAGATACGGGACTGAGTAACAGCGCCTGGGCCTATCAAACTACATTAACTGGTAGGTTTGCGACTGTGATCACACTGATCGATCACAGATGTGTGAGTTTTGCTGCATGTAGTGGTGCGCAAAGCCCAGGTTTACTGATTGCGATGTTAGCGCGTAACGTATATTCCTCCTTTTAATATATCAATGGTATTACCCATATTAAAAGGTAAATTCCCCGTCAAAAAGTGGCAACACTGAATGTTGAAGAACGAAAATAAAAATATTGCTCAAATCACGATTTTATGAGATGTAACACATTATACAAATTAGTTAGTACATTACTGCGACTATTTGATTATAAATAGTAGAACACAAAGCGATCTAATACTTAAAAAGATTGACTACTTACGACGAGTGAAACGATAATCCGGCCAATCTTCATCAAACTATCACTTTTACAGTTTATTACACTGCACCTCACCATTTTGCACAGTTGCACAAATGTTATTTCTAATCGAATTGAGCACTGAAATATCGTATTTTGTATTTATTCTGGTGTAATTGATAATAATCCAATCTGCAACCGCCACAAACGTCAAACTTGTTGTGCACAATGATGTGCTCAGTCGACACGCGAACGAGGACAGAAATATTTTTACTCTGTCTCTTTTTTTTGCTAGTGACGTTAATATATTCTTCTTTTTCTTGTGCGAATGCAAAGGAAGATATCCAGCAGTCTATAGAATACTCTGTCTACGATTTTATATTTGTATTGACATGCATGTACTTATATGACTTTATTACTATTATGAAAGTTTACATTATTCTACCACCTTATGATATATTATCTTAAAAGTTAAATTTGTGCGAAAAAGTAAAAAACTCTTCAATGTTAATAATTAAATATATTTGTACGCCTGTAGGCAAAACATAGAGGATCTACCAATCTGTAACATCTCGCACACTGTTGTAATTTGACCTATGTTTACAAATAAAGCATTCTGATTCTGATTCTAAGCTTATCGGGGGCCGGGGCGCGTAATTACAAATGCGGATGCAACACAGACACCCATTGCATTATGTTACGAATCACTTGAAGTATTATTAATTCGTCCGAATGCTGCTTTAATACAGTAATCTTTATAGTAAGTAGTATAATCATAAATACTTATCAGAAGAATGTACTTAATAAAAACTACTACGGCAAACTAAATGGGGGCGGGAGCCCAGGTATGACGAAAACTATGACAACTAGCAAAACTTAGAATTTAAGAGGGAGCAAAGCGAGCTCGAAATCTTAGCACACTTCCTAGAAAACTTTAATTGACCAACTAAAGTTTTCGAGGAAGTGTGCTAAAATTTCGAGCTCGCTTTGCTCCCTTTTAAATTCTAAGTTCTTCTAGTTGTCATAGTTTTGCGGTTTGCACTTCTTTCATACGAACTAACACAATTATCTATTTATATTTAACAACTATTCTAAACCAAAATACTATGGTCTATGTTAAATCATTGAGTATTGTTTAGGGATGTGAAGTATTAACTTGTGATTCAACAGAGGGTGGTGTCGCTGCTATATTGTCAATAAAAGATAAGAATAATGTAATAAAACCAGTAGCATTTGCAAGTAAAAAGTTTAATGAGACACAATGAAATACCCGATTTTGGAGAAAGAGGCATACGCCATCATATTTGGAGTAAACAAATTTTATGAGTGTATGAGTTATTTGGAACAAAATTTATTTTACAAAAAGATAATGAAGCATTAAGTAAAATCTTAGGAGCAAAGTATGGAATACCAAAAATGGCAGCAAAGCGTTTGCAGTATTGGTCAATTTTTTTGAGTGGATTTGATTATGAAATTCAACACATTAAATCCAAAAACAATCCAGCAGATTACCTGTCACGCGTAGTTATCAGTAAAAAATCAGATGAAAATAATTTAAAAAATTCGGAGTTAATAGAAAAATCTTATGAAACAAGTACAATAAATTATATGTATAAATAAATCAAACCTAAATACATTTAATTGGCAAACTATTCAAAGTGAAACAAAGAGGGATAAAGTAACATGTGACATTCTGAGATATTGTAGAGATGGCTGGCCACAAACAAATGATCAAGGTGAAGAATATGAACCTTATTTTGCTCGAAAAAATGAAATCACAATTGAAAAGGAATGTTTGTTATGGGGTTACAGGGTAGTAATTCCAAAAAATATAAGGGATGAAGTGATGTTAAAATTACACAAGAGTCATTTGGGTATTACGCGAATGAAAGAAATATCAAGGTCATATTTTTGGTGGCCAGACATGGATAAGGAAATTGAAAATTTATCAAAGAATTGTATAGTATGTTTACAGAATCATAGGAATCCAGAAAAAACAAACAAAAAGAACAAAATTAACTGTTTGGCCACAGCCTCCTACTGTCTGGCACAGGTTACATGCAGATTTTTTGGGACCGCTGTATTAAAAAATGTACTTAGTAATTATTGATGCATATTCAAAATGGCCAGAAGCATTTGTGATGAATAATATAACGGCCCAAAAAACGATACAAGTATTTAAAAGTATTTTTGTGAGGTATGGTTACCCATTACATTTAGTTACTGACAATGGTCCCACATGGACTAGTGAAGAATTCAGGCTTTTTTGTAAAATGGTGGGAGTAAAACATAGCTTTACCCCAACATATTATTCACCTACCAACGGCTTGGCTGAGCGGTTTGTGGCATCTTTTAAGTCACATGTGGTAAAAATTGTGGAGAGTGGTCATACAGTAGAATATGCTTGTAATTTATTCCTCTTTGATTACAGAAGTACAGTCCATAAAACAACAGGGCAGAGCCCGGCGAAATTAATGTTAAATAGAGAGTTGAGATGTCGGTTTTCACTACTAAGACGAAATCCAACCAACAGTAAAAAAAATATTGATCAAATAAAACAAACAATAAACAGCACAAACACGTTCAAAACATTTAACACTGGAGAAAAGATAATGGTAAAAGATCAAAGAAAAAACAAAAAGAAGTAGTCACTTGGTAAAATTATTGAAATCATAGTGCCTGGTGTGACTTACACTGTTGAGGTGGAGGGTCTAAAGTGGAAACGACATGTCAATCAATTATTAGAGTGTGGACAACATTTATAAATGTATACCCATTAGAGATAATATAAAAAAAAAATTGTTTATTTTTATTTTTTATTATAAGTAGGGAAGAGTGTTATAGCACTGAATATGTGCCCAGCACTAGTGTCGTATACGGGCAACACTAGCGCTGCCATGTTTTGATTTGGTGTTCATTTTATTGTACGCACGGTTTGCTGTATTCCTATAAATAAAGAAGTTAACTCTAATAGTGGCATTAATTAATTACCTTGTTAGAAGATATAACAAATAAAATTGAATCGCTAAATGTGTTGCTAAGCGCAAAACACAAGAACGGCTGGACCAATATAGCATTTTTATTTTCTTCGATTTCGATAAAAGTTCTTATGAAGAGAAAATTAGGAAAAATTGCCCGGAAAATAAAAATGAATGTCAGCGCATAAAAGCGTTTGCAGACCAGCGCGACTAATTTCGAGAAAAGTTCTTATGAAGAGAAAAGGACATCATTCAAGTGTCGAACATTTTGTACCCAAAAACTAAAGTGCCGGTCAGAAATAAAAAACATGGTTTTCTTCTGGAAAATAACACCCTCAACATTTTTTTACAATGAAAGTATACAATTAACCCTTCCGCTACTATTTAAGTTTGAAAAAGAAAATATTAAAAATCTTATTTTGAGCATTACAATAAGGTTTAAAACAAGAAACAACCTCCATCATCATCATTAATTCATCTTCATCATCATAATTTCAGCTGGAAGATTTCCACTGCTGGACATAGGCCTCCTCCAAACAACGCCACTTCGACTGGTTCTGTGATTCTCGCATCCAGCGGATTCCTGCGGTCTTCACTAAATCATTGGCTTGGTGAAGACCGTAAGAACCTCCACCTTGAACCTCCACGCTTCTTCTTCCGGTACGTGGTTGCCACTCCAGAACGTTTCGGCCCCATGCTCATCGGCTATCTTTTCTGCGAGCAATGTGGGCTGCCCACTGCCATATAATTTTAGCAATTCTTCGGGTTATGTCGGTTGCCTTGGTTCTCCTACCGATCTCTTCATTTCTAATTCGATCACGTCAATCAATCAATCAATCAATCAAGTTTATTCGCATAATATGGGTTTACAAGGATGTTACACAGGTACGGTTTCACCATATTCAGCTTATTTTAGCATGCAAATTATAATATAGTGTCATAATGTTTAAACAATTAGATCATATCTTAAGAAAATATAAATTATACATTAATAGTCAATCCATTACAAATAGCCATCATGATGTTAAAATAAAAGGTCAAATTCAGTAACAGTAAAATTATTTAGATTAAATTAAGAATTATGCTAGATATATTACAATTATTTCAACGACAGTAAAATTTTGGATTACTATTAATTAGTTATTAACAATGATTGCGTTACATTTTATCTTCGAAGTACTCCTTAACTGAATAATAAGCCTTATCTATAAGTAAGGACTGAAGTGTCTTTTTAAATAGGTTTACATTCCTTGAACTGCGTATAGTTAAGGGTAGTTTATTATATATTTTAGGGCCCATGCAAACAAAGCTTTTAGAAAGGAGTGCAGTTTTCCCTGGTGGAACGCATAGTTTATCTGCGTGACGCGCTCTTGTGCGATACTCAAACAGCTCTAGATTACAATGGATAAATAGTGCTGTCTCATAGATGTAGATGCTGGGCAGTGTCAATATTTTTAATCTTTTGAAATGAGGCTCACATGAGTCCGTTTGTGTTAAGTTACATATAGCTCTTACGCATCTCTTTTGCGCCCTGAACGCACTTTCCAGATCAGTGGAATTGCCCCAAAAAATAACACCGTATTGAAGAGTAGACGATACATAACCATGGTAAGCAATTATTGAGGTTGTAATATCAACGATTTTACTGAGATTACGTAGAGCGAAAGAATAACTGTTTAATTTATTACATACGTGTTCTATTTGTTTCTTCCATGTCATTTTGTTATCTATGTATAACCCTAAAAACTTTGTTGACTCTACTACTTCTATTATGTGGTCATCAAAGACACGTCGTCAAGGAATCTCTAAGCATAGTCCTCTCCATTGCCCTTTGGGCGACTTTCAGCGTTCTAACGAAGTCCGTTGTAAGCGACCACGTTTCAGTTCCATAGGTCATCACTGGCAACATGTGAGAAGAGAAGATATAGAGTAGCTTCCCGAAAACTGCCTAGCCAAGGATTCGGATTCCACGATTGATCACGAAATTTTACCTACCTAACTGGACAGTTTGTCCTAGGTTAACGTAGTCGTCCATAACTTCGATTGTAAAGTCTCCGATCTTCATGAGGGCCATTTGACATGAACTTAGTTTTATCTATATCAGGTGTTATGTTTGACTGAACACTGGTTGAAAGAACATGAAGTAGTATTTATCAATGATGATAATTTTACTGTACAAAGTGCATTTGTAAGAAAAAACGCCATTCGCGGTGGATCTTTAGTTCTTGTTTCAAACAAGTTGAAATGTAAACAACGTTTAGATTTAGTTAATCTTTCTATCGAGCGCACTATTGAGTTGTCTTGTGTTGAACTCGAGCGGTACGTTATAATTTGCGTTTATCGACCCCCTTCTGGTGATTTTATTAGTTTTGAATCGGTAATGGAGGATTCACTCAATAGGTTAAAATCAAGTAATAAAAGCATAATTTTATGTGGAGATTTTAATATAAATATTTTAGATGTTACTCCATTAAGTATTAGACTTCTTAATCTGTTTAGGTCTTATAATTTAATTAACTTGTTTTTTGAACCTACTAGGATCACGGCATCTTCGTCAACTTGTCTTGATAATATATTTAGTGATTGTGATGCCAAAAATAAATGTGTGTTAAGTGACTTAACTTCTGACCACTGTGGTTTATTAGCTAGCTTCCCCATGCCATTACATAAAAAGCCGCGTAAAAAAGAATGCAGGCCCTATACAGCTAGTCGTTGCAATAAGTTTAAAAATAATATAGCTCATAGAATTACACCATCTATAGTAGAACTCGAGAGTCCCAATGAAATCTATGGAGCCCTTTTTGATGTCGTGCAAAAAGAGTACCAATCTACATTCAAGACCAAAACTATTAAAATTAATGGCACCAGCGCTGGCTTTAACCAATGGGCCACTCCAGGTATTTATAAAAGTAGAGCGAGACTATACGAGTTATATGGTTTGAAAAAATACAGGTTTGATACTCCTTTCCTAGAGTATGTTAAAAATTATTCAAAATTATTTAAAAAGGTTAGTGTTTATGCTAAATCGAAATTTTTGAGCGATACAATTAAAAATTCCAATAATAAAGTAAAAACCACTTGGAAAATTATTAACAATGAAACGGGTAAGTCGGTTAAACAAGATAAAGAACTTGAGATTATAGTCGACAGTAAATTAGTTACTAAAGCAGCTGACGTAGCTGAGGCGTTTAATGAGTTTTTTGCCAACATACCTTTAACTACGACTCGCTCCTTAACTTCGTCCCCGTCTAAAGCTGAAAACCTTTTGCTTAGTAGTGTGTCTAAAAGTAGTCGTTTATTTAGCTTCGAACATGTAACACCTCGTGATGTAGTTAATGTTTTTAACACACTCAAATCTAAAAACACTGGTGATTACTGGGGCATCTCCATTAAACTTTTAAGTAATATAATAGACATCGTAGCCCCCTATCTAGCTGTTACTTTTAATAAATGTGTTGACTCAGGAACTTTTCCTGACCTCATGAAGAGTAGTAAAGTCATTCCATTATTTAAATCAGGTAATAAAAATGACGTTGGCAATTTCAGGCCTATTTCTATCTTACCTGCATTTAGTAAAATATTTGAAAAGTTAATACTCAAGCAGTTACTAAGACATTTTAATTTAAATAGCCTCCTTCATAATGAACAATATGGCTTTACAAAAGGTCGTTCGACTACAGATGCGGGTGTTGCTCTGCTGAAACACATATTTAGCGCATGGGAGAACTCGCAAAATGCTATTGGGGTTTTCTGTGATCTCTCCAAAGCCTTTGATTGCGTGCACCATGACACGCTATTGCGTAAACTGCGTCATTACGGTGTGCAAAACGAAGCTCTCGATGTTATAAATTCTTATTTAAGTAATAGGTCCCAATGTGTAGATATTAATGGTGTGAAATCTTCCGGGTTACCAGTTCAGTTAGGTGTACCTCAAGGCTCAATACTGGGTCCATTCTTGTTCTTAGTGTATATCAATGACTTACCATTCTTTTTAAAGGGTATCTGTGAAGTTGTACTGTTTGCAGATGATACATCTCTTATTTTTAAAGTAGACAGGCAGAGAAATGCTTGGCTCAACGCTGGTCCAGCTCCACAAGGGCGCATAAACTAGTTGATTAGCATCGAAAATATTGTTGGAGCCGCTGAAGATTGCAAAAACTATCTTTGCATTGTATAAATTCAATCTCTTAGTATTGTATAATTGCATTGCACATGTGTGAGCACTGTGACCATTTTACAAAACTACCATTATTGGGTATGTCTTTCATTGACTTGAATGAGCCCTGATGGCTGAGAGTATGTCATACTCACTTAAGTGTCTCGCTGGTGGTGGCGTGTGTGTTGGATCATTAAGTTCCCTTCAAAATGGTTGAGCTAAATGGTGCTGATCCATGCGTCATGTTCGTGAACGGGCGCCATCAGTAGGGACTGGTCATCTCTTAGCTGCCATGGCTTATTTTAATTTTTAATTTTTGAATTGTTTTTTATTACGGACGCTTTTAACTTGCACGTCTTTCTACATTGTTCTCACATGTTTAATTTCAACATGAATGATGTAACCAATATTTTGTAACAATATTTTAATTTAAAAGAGTGTCCGTGGAGTTTCTTGCCCGTTCTTCTCCATAGGAACCTACTACGCTTTGGAATGGGCAACTAGCTTCATCTTTCTGACTGACCGACCCCTTGACAATTCAAAAGTGCCTGTAATTGGTTTATTTGAAATAAATGCTTTGAGTTTGAGTTTTGAGTTTGAGACAAGATTTTGACGATGTAAACAGTGCACTCTCAATGGTTACGGATTGGTTTACAACAAATAACTTAGTTCTCAACTCCAAGAAAACGAAATGTATAAAGTTCGCTTTACCGAATGTTAGAAATCTAGGACCCAACATCGTCTTAGATAAAGAAGTGCTTGAAACTATGGGCTCGGCAGTTTTTCTGGGCATAACAGTAGATGCCAAACTTCAGTGGGGCCCACATATTTCAAGTCTAGCGGGAAGGCTCAGCTCGGCCGCCTACGCTGTCAGGAAAGTAAGACAATACACTGACGTTGATACAGCTCGATTAGTCTATTTTAGTTATTTCCATAGCGTTATGTCCTATGGTATTCTGCTGTGGGGCAAAGCCGCTGACATTCAAAATATATTTGTTCTTCAAAAACGAGCTGTCCGAGCAATTTACCAACTAGGTACCAGAGTCTCTCTGAGAGATTTTTTTAAAGATATTGGTATTCTTACAGTGGCATCACAATTCATCTTCGCCAATATCTTATATATTAGGCAAAATATACACGTATACACTAAAAACAGTGATATCCACAATATCAACACCAGAAATAAAGACAAATTACGAGCTCATTTTCACCGGCTTCATAAGGTTCATAACTCATTTGTTGGGCTTGGTATAACCTTTTATAACAAGCTACCCACTTCTCTGCTAGATTTGCCTTTTAATGCGTTTAAAGCTAAAGTAAAATCCAACCTTTGTTCAAAGGCATACTATTATATCAATGACTACTTAAGCGATAAAAATAGTTGGTCGCTGTGATTAACTCAAGACAATGTTTATGTTCTTTCTCCAGAATTAGCTTACCTACTGACAGGTTATATGAGTTTATAGAATGTTTAATTTATTTGACTTTATTATACAATTTATTTTATTTTTATTTATTGTTGACATGATCTACTCATTACAATGTTTTCGTATGAGTTGTATTGCAATATGTGATTAGCTAGCGACCTCGACAGTAGATTATATATTATTCTTGCCTAACTGTTGATCTATTTTTGATTTATTTTTACTTCTTCAATGGTCCTAGTTTATCATATCTAATTATGTGACTTCGAGTTACAGCTTTATTAGCTATATGTAAGCGGGCACGCCCTTTATGCCTGGAGGCTTTATAATTCGGGTATTAAGTTCTGTTTACGTTTTTAGTTTTTATTTTTGCTTGAGTTTAGATTTCGATATTTTTTTGTTGGTACATTGGCGCGTGCTAGCTGTCATTATGGCATATATTTTATTGAATGTTTTGTGTTGAGTAATGTAAATTATTTGCAGTGGCGTTCCTTTCATATAAGCCAAAAAGCCAGGCTTGCCTAAAAACATGAGCCCACCAAAAAAAAAAAAAGCTTCACCTGTAAACTTGTAAAACCAACCAAGTCAATCATTCAATAATCATGTCGCAAGAATTGATAAGAATAATATCAGCCGCGCGCTATAAAATCTACGATGGTTTACGTACCTACTCAAAGAATAATATTTAAATTCCGCGCCGTTTTGCATTACGCACTGTTGCCAAACTTTCTCGTATACCGCAGTTGCGATCTCGCTCTAACACTACAGCTATAAGCAGGACGCGAGATCACATCGATGAATGAAGACGTGCATAGCTTTCTCGCTCGCACCAATTGGCTTAAACCGGGCTTCTGGACCTCTCAACTTTCGCATAGAAATTGTGAACTTTGTTGATACCATTTGTATGTACTTATTTCGCAAATTGTTCTAATTTTTAAGCCAGGCTTTTGATTTTTTATGAATGGAACGAATCTTGTGTTTGATTATGAATAGTAGGAGCGTATGTCGTGGTATGTCGTTGCAAGGCGCTGCGCAAGTCTTTGCGCAGTGCGTGAATTTCTATAGAACGATACAAGTTCAATTTTTGTTTTTGTTTTGAGCGGCTACTGGCACTTTTTCGCTTAGATTTTTTTTTATTTTCTGTGTATTAGGTGTTGTGATTAGTTTTTACTGTAATTATGTTTGTTTTGGAGTGATTAAAAAGTTTCTTATCATCAAATGAATTCGGAAACGCATTGTGAAGTACTAAAGTGTGTGCAATCCTTACTCGGAAAGGTAAATACTTTGAGTTTTACAGACAAAATATTACAATCTCGTTACTTCACAGATTAAAATAAAATAGGCATTCGATTGTTTATTAGACCAACTTAGGTAGGTAGCTGGTGCCTTGAAACTCATGAAAGCACATGAATAGTGTTGTTTATAATTATGGCATTTGTAGTTTTGGTAAACCACTGAAAAACGTAGGTACATCTCATTGACATCACAAAACACAATAATGTTCGTATCGAAGAGATTCTTCATAGGTGTTTTGAAATAAAGATTGAGAGTGTTGACTATTGTCATTGTATTAGATTATTAAAAACTTTGGTAATATCTCATAATTAATTTTCAATCAACTAATTCGACAAATCGATATTTTGGGAGCCATCTAGTGCCTTTGATTGAAAGTAAACTATGCATGTGACAAGCGAATATTGCGGTGAAAAGGTTCGGCTAAACGGTGTAATTACGCGCATTCAATAATATAGATGGCGCTTATGACAATTACGTACGAATGCTTGAAATAATTATGTAGAACTCTTCGCATTTTTCTAACCAAAATTATATTATAATAATGTTGTACATGATAATCAGTCAATCCCTCACTTAGCTGTTTTTTTTTATAGTAAAAAATATGTTGGCTTGCCCTAAGTTTGACCCCTAGGCACGCCACTGATTATTTGCATACTATTGTATAGAATCAAGTTTTTTTTTTTTTTCTAACTGAACAGACAGCTGTGCTGCTGGGGAGTTTGTTGCGCCACTTCTTCTCTCCAGCAAAAGCACTAGGAAGTGGTGAAGGGCGAGCGTTTTTGGGGGACTGTCTTATGTAATTTTGACGTTCGAAAAGTGCTGATTCTCAGCCTAATTTGAATAAATGACTTTTGAATTTGAATTTGAATCTATGTTCGTTTTAAGACTTTCTCTTTCGGAAGCTCTACTGAGGTCATCAAGCATTGTACTGGTCCTCCGACATAGTAGTCATGGCTGAGACTATCTCAGCCATGGCTACTATATCGTCGGCAAACCGAAGGTAAGTGACGTAGTTGCCATTGAAGTTGATTGCTACGCCTTTCCTGTCCAGAACCTTGAAAACCGCCAATGCAGCGGTGAACAGTTCGGGAGAGATAACGTCTCTCTGTCTCACCTCATCTCGCTGCAGAAGGATAATTTTCGAGGTCTGGTCCTGGAGTCGGAACGACATAGTAGTAGTGTTTTCATATGGACACTGCAGCACCATGGTTTACTGAAAGTGCACCTGGCTCCGTTGAAGACACTATAGTACAGCCTAAGTCTCGATCGAATCGAAGGCTTTCTTGTAGTCCACAAACGCTATGCTGAGAGGCAGGTCATACTCTTCAATCTTCTGTATAGCCTGCCGCAGAGCATGTATGTGGTCTAAGGTGCTGAAGCCTTTACAGAATCCGGCTTATTCGGGAGGCTGGACGTCGTCACAACTGTGCGCGAGACGGTTCGTGATGACTCTTGAAAACAGCTTGTAGACGTGGTTCAGAAGTGCGATGGGCCTATAATTCTTAAGCAGGGCATTGTTGCCCTTTTCAAAGAAGAGTATCACCACACCTCTGCCCGCCTGTGTCTGCCTGTGGCGTTTTACCCTCGAGTCTGCCTGCTATTGTAAAAGAAAAACATTTCCCTCAATCTTTTTCTCGTAATTGTTTTAATACTTATCGTACCTTACTATACATAACATCACGCCTTGTTTCCCCGAAGGGTTGGGCAGAGGTGTACTTGTAGCAGGTACACCCACATTTCGCCAGTTATGTTTTAAGTCCCATGTAATAGGGGGCGAGCCTATTGTCATCAACCGGGTACAAATCCAGACTCCGGGCTGCTACTGAGAAATTCCAGATAGAAAAACCCAATAACACTTTGCCCGACCCGGGGATCGAACCCAGGACCTCGTGCTCAGCTGTAGCGCTTGCTACCACTAGACCAACGAGGCAGTCCCCTTACTATACGTAACGCTCAATTCTCATATCTATTTCTGCAATGGGCAATAAATGCTTTATAAATGCGTCTTTAAACGAATGTCCAAAATATTGTTGACAAATAAAATATTTTTGGCACCTACTTTCAAACTCAAATAGCAGCCAGGGGGTTAATTGTAGACTTTCGTTGTAATATAAAAAAAAATGCTCAGGACGTTATTTTCCATAAGAAAAAAGCATTTTTTGCAACATAGAAGTATTGAAAATCGGAATGTCGTTTTTCGGACCGAGAACCCATCGAGCATTTGATTCTTCGAACGTATGAAAATCGGAAAACAAACAAATAGCATTTACGACTTTCGGTAAAATAAATTTCGTGATTTTTAATTATAGACTTTATAATTCTTAGGTATTATGAAATTCGGACTTTTGAAAATCGGAACATCGAAATTCGGAATAAAATATTTCGGAGTATTTGGGTGTTCCCATATTAAGCCATTGTGCCAGACTTTGTCAAACGCCTTTGCTATGTCGAAGAAGATAGCACCGGTCGTGAGACCACGATAGAAACCACCGCTAACGTGTTCTATTATCCGGTGGACCTGATGCACGCTAGAGTGCTGAGTTCGAAAGCCGAACTGCTCGTTAGGAATGAGGCCCTTGGTCTCAGCATAGTCTCTGAGTCGCTTATAAATAAGTCTTTCATAGATTTTTGCCATTACCTTGAGCAAACTAATGGGGCGATAGCTGGAGGGATCTGACTTGGGTTTACCGGGTTTAGGGATACCTATGACTATAGCTTCTTTCCAAGCCTGCGGAAAGATATTGTTATTAAGAGCAGCATTGAAGATGGTGCACATTAGTAGTATGAGATGAGTGGGGAAGAGTTGGACCACCCTATTGGTGATTCCATCTGAACCGGGGGCAAAGCTGCTAGCCCAAGCGGTCGCTCAAATATCATTGCGTTCCTCGTCGGCGCGTGAGATACTTCAGATTATCACACGGTTATGTAATTAACAGGGTTGTCTTTAAACTGATGAAAATACACTTTCTTCTTTTTCTCGTTTGAAGGATCATGTCGCAATAATGTTGATGAGTAGTTTGACAACCGCCAAGAAAAGAAAGTCGAAATACTTGATACAGTGTTAATTTTTGAGACGGGCTTCTTTGCTGTTGTAACTAAGAACCTGTCCCTAACGTTTTGACTGATTTTTAAGAGCGGCCAACCCGCCATACTTTTCATACAAACGCTCGTACGTGATTATGGCGTTGTAACACATCTTTCTTTGAATTTTTTAAACAAATATGTTTCTTGTACACAGTACTTAGGTTTGTATGAAAGCAAAAAATAAAAAAATTTAGAAACAAATTCAGTGAAAGTAAAAAAATTGAGAAACAAATTTGTGCAAAAAAGCTGATTTTTGGAGGCTTATGCCTCCAAAAATCTGCTTTTTTGCACAAATTTTACCTAAACTTTGGCCGGTCATAATGTACTCATAAATTGTAAAAGTAAAGAAAACATCTCGATAGAAAGCTCGCACATGTAATGTAGATTCTAAATGACAAAAATTTATTCCACAAACTTATAAGGCTTGCTCTTAAACACGTATTTCCTGAAACAACACTAATTTTCGTACAATGTTATCGCGTTCTCACTTGCTCGTTAGCAGTTCTCACTTGCGGTCGATGAAATAGCAAGTTTTTCGAACATGCTCGCGTTGCCGATAGACGGACCGGGAAGGGCCCTCTTAAGTAAACTGCATACACGCATTAGAAAAAAATAATAATCTGAATGTTTAACGATGAAAAGAGTCGAGTTACGAGCGAGTTGTATCAATTACAAACGCGTTAAAACAAATGAATCCAAACTGTTCCGTCTATTACGCAACTAATAACAAAACACACTCAACAAATTGTTTGTTTTATAATAATTCCTTCAATGTTTTGATTGTTTATTTAACAACTAAGAAATTATTTACATATCATTATAATAAAATAATAAAAGGCGACAAGCGTCCGTATTTGCATTGCAGTTTTTTCCGGCTTCCAATGTACGCACTGTTTTTTTTGTCACTAAGTTGACCCTACTTTGTTGATTCAATTTAGGAAATCAGATTATCTATATTTTGTGTGCCAGAGTGCAACAGATTGTGATTGTTTGAATTGGATTCACCATGTTTTTTTTTCTTAGTATTTGGTTTAGTTTCTCGGTATCTTTAAGTGGAGGTAAGTGCTTCATTTTACTTTACCTTATCGCTTAGTTTTTTTTTGTGAAAAACCACTCCCTCGTTGGTCTAGTGGTCGCAAGCGCTACTGCTGAGCATGTGGTTCTGGGTTCGATTCCCAGGCCGCGCAAAGTGTTATTGGGATTTTCCATCTGGAATTTCTCAGCAGCAGCCCCGGGTCTGGATTTGTGCCTGATTCATGGCGAAAGGCTTGCCCCCATGGGACTACATGGGTATGGGTATTACATGGGACTTAAACATAACTGGCGAAATGTGGGTGTACTATAGGTACACACGTGCCTAACCCTTTGGGGAAACAAGGCGTGATGTTATGTGTTACGTAAGCACCTACCCAGACCAACTTCAATGTTACGTAAGCACCTACCCAGACCAACTTCAATGTTACGTAAGCACCTACCCAGACCAACTTCAATGGTTGTTTTCAGTAATATCCTTGTCCTGCGGTATCGACAATTCTCCAGTGGAACATGTTTACGAGGGCGACGCTAGGATCGAGACCTATCCCTGGCTTGGAGTCCTGAACTATCATCGTAGTAAGTTTCAAACACCGGCTAAGGACGACATACCTTCTGGGAAGTTATCCATGCTGCGCCTTTCAGTACGCAGTCGCTACTTTAGAACTTTTCGGCGATACGTACTGCGAACAGTGCCGACTACTACCATCCCACCTTAAGTTTGGCAATTCTTAGAGACATATCAGTTTCCTTGGATCTCCTTGAGCCTCCTGAGCATAGCCCTCTCTATGATCTGTTCCAAAAATATCTGATGAGTATGTAAACATAAGATCAGTTTAACGTACCTACGGATGCCAATTTGTAGTGCCAATTATAAATTAAAAAATAAATAAAATTAAAAATGTTTATTTCAATTACAAAGGGCATTTCGATTCATTCTTATTGGATATCACCTTTTAACCAAGGAATTGCTTGTGTTAGGAGACTCCGCGCTTCCACTAATCATGATCTTTTGCCATTGAATTGTAGACAATGGTGCAGATTCTCTTGTACACCGAACTAAACGATCACTAAAATTCCTTACTTTTGGCTATGAGAATCTTAAAGCTATTCTGCAAAAAAATATCTCTACATTAAAAAATAATTTTGACACATCTAAAATCGAATTTGCCAATCGCGAGTTCGCGACGCGGCTCCACGTGGTACTTGTTTTATATTTCAGTGTGTCCAGTAAAAAAGGGCACAACTCAAATTCGTCACTTTTTAGGAGAGGTAAAAAACAACACTTTTAATGTTTTTTAGTATTTCGCAATTAAAATCAAAAATTCTTTCGAATTTGTTTTGTAGATTAAAAATAGCCCTTTCATTTAATGGTATTCACTTCCACATTCAGTCACTCCTACTATATTTTTTTTTAGTTTTTTCGAGTTGTTCCCTTGTTAACGAAGTGTTAACAAGGGAACCGAATAAATTCAAAAATGGAACTGAATTTGTATGAAATTATCTGCCAAGTAAGTTAATAGGAACTTAATCGTAGATGGTGAAACAGGCCCTAAGACAAATATAGTAACGACTTATTTCCTTCTGCTATCGATCGAACAAAAAATCTATAATTAAAACAAAAGTCTAGAAAATCTTTTATTTATTTATTAAATCTACACTTTAAAAAAACATCTAACAGTAAAAGAGATTGTAAAAATGAAAAAGGATGAAAAGGAAGAAAAGTGCCTATAACAGGAAGTTCTCTGATAACTACAGGGCCAATGTGTTAAGCTGTTCTGGAAACAGATAAGATTGGCTCACGGAGTGACAGGACCATCGAGTAGGATTATTATAAGAGCAGAAGATGGATGTTTACTAAACGAAGAATGAAAGGTCTTGGAACACTAGAAGGGATACTTTGGAAGTTTATTCAGTTGTCAGGATAGTGTGCAAGGAGTGGGTAACTGGACAGAAACAAGTTTTGAAGACTCTAGCTCAGATGCACGTGATGGAAATGAAATAGAAATAGATGAGATTGTAAGAGTGTTGAAAGGATTGAAAATTGGGAAGCTCAGGGAATGGCAGAGTGTCTGCTGAAATACTGAAGGCAGGTGACGGGGTGGGAGCAAGCCTGTTGTGACGGATCTTTAATATGTGTTGGGGAAATGGCCGTGCGCCGGATGCAAGGTGGTTTTTTTGGTGCAAGGCTGTAATCGTACCACTTTATATGGGAAAAGACTCTCAGCAGCAGTCCAAAAACTGTCACGGCGTAAGTCTTTTGAGTGTTGTCCGTAGACTCTATGCGAAGGTTTTAATAAATAGAGTGATAAGAGCGATAGATGAGAAAATATTGGTTGTGCAGGCGGGATTTAGATAGAAAATGGGCTGTATGGATCAGATCTCTTTAAGGTGCATAGGCGAAAATACTCTGACAAAGAACAAGAAAGTCTAGTGTGTTTTCTTTGTGATGTGATGTGAAGAACTGTGGTCAACACTATCCGTGTACGGCGTGGACTGGCGCTTGGTAAAATAAAATCAAATAAAAAATAAAAAAGCCTTTTTTTCCTTGCATTTTACAGTATTTTCTTATTTCTAGTATGTTAATTATTTGGTTAACTTAGATTAATTGTTAGTTTTATTGATTACTATCTAATATCTATAAATCTAATCTAATTCATGCAAGAACCCCAGATCGGGTGAAGGCCTCCTCCAAAGATGCCCATTTGTCTCTGTCCTGTGCAATTTGTCTCCAGTTTGGGCCAGCGGTCCTTTTAATCTCATCTTCCCAACGTGTCAGCGGTCTCCCTCTGCCTCTTTTGTCTTGTGGGTCTCTCCATTGGGTTGCTGTTACGGTCCATCTGTGGTCTGTAAGCCTCGCTACGTGACCCGCCCATTTCCATTTGAGTTTTTGTACATAGCTCAAGGCATTAGTTGCTTTTGGCGCTTGGTACGGGCACTTTAATATTTCCACAAGGATACCAATGCTTGTGTATAAATGGGGTACGCACAGACTGGTTTTGCATCTCAAGGGGTGTTAGGCAGGGCTGTCACGTCACCGTGGATTTTCAACATGCACACGGATAGTTTTTTGTTAAATTTGAAAGGAGGTGAGTGCGGATTGAGCATGAATGAGTTGCTTGTCAAATACCTTCTCTACGCAGATGATCAAGTTCTACTTGCATCGTGAGCTGAACAGTTGCAAGACATGGTGACTGTAATGAATGAAGCATATAATTTGAAAGGGATGAATATAAATGTGAATAAGACGAAGCTTATGGTATTTGAAAGAGAAGAAGATGTATCGGTGTGTGATGTAAACATAAATGATAAGAGTATGGAGAAAGTACGTAAGTGTAATAATGTATTTGGAGAGTCAGTTTACAAGGGATGGAAAGATTGATGAAGATGTGGAAAGGAAAGTAAATGCGGGAAATAAAGTGAATAGCAATACTCTATTTGAGACAGTGTAAGCAACTTCATTATATTTACAACAAAATTATATAGCAGGATATTTATTCGTTATTTACTGCTGCCAGGAAAATGCAATACATACCTTTAAAACCACAACTTGCCAACATGGACCTTATTTATTATTTATTTTATTTATTTTTATTTATTCGGACAACAAGGATCCATGATGTTAGTAATACCTTAAAGCTAGTGTTAGTAGTAAATTATTTGAGTTTGTAATTGAAAGACATTTTGCACAGAAGATGACCAAGTAAGGTACAAATTTCTCACTTGGCCATCATCTCCACAAAATGCCTCAGAATGGGAGAATAAAAGCTCTCTGACACTGTTTTCAGAATGCTGTTGCTACTGGCCCGTGTTCTAGTGACTAATGATGCGACTTTTTTTCAAATGATTGCATGAAAGTCGTCAGTTCGATTCTGTGCAAACATTTCCGATGCAATACAGAAACGGGGCAGTCTCAAGAGCATTCTGAAAATATTATTGTATTGGACGCGCAAGACATCTAGCGACCTTTTGGTGTAGCTGGTTCATAGACCCCCCGTGTACAGACCCTGACAATATGCCTTGAATAATGTTATCTTGACCTGGTCGGAACAGCGGGAGAATCTACGTGCCACCATATTACCTCGGACCGCCAGTGCCCTACGCTCCCTCTCAATATCTACATTGTCTTTAAGGTCGTCGGTAAGTATGTGCCCCAGATATCTAAATGTATTCACTCTTTTTATGCTCAGGCCATTTAGGGTAAGATTAGGGGCATAGTCTAAGCATTTACCGGCGGCCTTAAAGACCATGTACTCACATTTCTTAACATTGTACACGAGCCCATGTGTAGCAGCTGTTATTGTTAGTAGCCTACTCCATGTTCCAGTCATCAATTTGTATCCAATACTTCATATTTTCAGCAGCTGCCACGCCATTGTACGGTTTACTGGTCCTTTCAGAACGCCTTAGGTCTGTATATTTTCACCAAAGAGGACAATACAAATATTTGTTAGAATATGCTTATTTTCTAACACAAATCGTCGATTTCTAACACTAGAGCTACTCTTGCTGTTGCAACTGTTTGGTAGGCAGACGTTGGTGTTGTTGGTGAACGTCGGACAACTGTTTCAGAATCAATGTGTACGTGTGGTATTTAAGTATTTTCATCTTGGACACGGCATCAAGATGGGAGGTGGAGCGACTTGCATCCAAGAAGCCAATCTATTCACTAAATAACAATAGCTCTTTTAGTGAATTTTTGGGTTATGATCCTATTTCTCAGTATTCCCGTTAGACAAACTATAATTAGTACTACCACTATAATCTAGAGATCATAAGGAACAAATAAACCATGCGTTTCATTGATATACGCCACATTCTTTGGAGGGCCTAATAGCCGAACAAAAAAAAAAATCACCTTTACTTGTAATATGTGGATGTGCCTTTAGACGCAGTCGAGTTATGCCTTTGATATATTACAAAAAAGTATGTTAGGATGCAGCTAGAGTTGTGTCCTTTTGATATGTTATGTAACAGAACACGTAGATTACAATGGTTCTATAAAAACAAAAGGGCATAACTCGATTTATGCCGTTTTTGACTGGAGGCACTGCTTTATTAGCTATAGGGTATTATTATCATGATGGGTCTTCGTTGTCCGAATAAATAAATGATTTTGATTGGATTTTATAAAGTGCCCTTTATGCTTCTTGTAAAGTCACTAGCCAAATTGACGTTACATTTATTTTCATTCAGATAAGAAAAGGTTCACAACTGCAGTGGTGCTCGTCACCAGGCAGATAGTAATTGCAGCAGCGCTTGAAATTGACAAACTGCCTAAAGAGGACTTCAGGTAAAAGTATACTATTCCCACAGTATGAAAACCTACAGTAGGACGACGCCTTTGATCTCGTTGTAAATGCCGACAACGTTCGGCATTGCCGCGACAGCTAGCAGTTCGGGAGCGCGCTTCCCCCGCCTCGCCTCTCACGCCCCGCAGCGAAAGCAGTTCAGGAGCGCGCTTCCCCCGTCTCACCCCGCACAATTGCTCTGTCTAGCTAGACGTCTTCGTCAGACGACTGTATGATGTTTAGACTGTGCTATTACTTACCTTGAATTAAAAATGTTTTAGTGAAAACTTAAAACTATGAAATAGCAGTGTCTATATTTAATTTTCAAATTAATTGTTTTCATAACAAATTTCATAATTTGTAAATAAAAATAATCATCGCTATATAAAATTCTTCTGTGCGTGGTGTGTAGTCACTGCGTTCCTCCTAAACAGCTGGACCGATTTGATGATTTTTTGTGTGTGATTTAGTGGGTTCCTGAATGGTTTAGATTCGCATTTGGACCCGCTAGGTGGCGCTGTTCGGGCAGCACAACGTCTGTCAGATCCGTTTGTAATTATTAGTTAAATTATATATGTTTTAACTTCTGCGCAAGCGCAACACATCATACTCATAGCTACAGATTTACCTACCTACCCTACCTACCTACCTACCTACCCTACCTACCTACCTACTTACATACCTACATACTTGCATACCTACCTACTTGCATACCTACCTACCTAGCCTACCTTCACCTACCTATCATAAGAACCATCTCCTTACTATAACAAACACAACAAACAAATAATTAGCGAAATTGGTCCAGCCGTTCACGCGTGATGCCGTGACCAAGGAAATAGGGATTCATTTATATAATATATATATATAAAATAAAATAAATGGGTGGTCACATTCGAGCGTAATGAGGTGACCTAATTGATTTGATTTAGGGTGAGGGAATCAAGCGTTATAGTATATTTATTTTATTTAAAGACCAGTGACGTTATAGCCTACAAGCGAACAAATACACATTATGATATTTCATAATTTTTCCTTGATAGTGTAAAAAGGCCTCTACATGGTTTAGAAACAAGAAAGAAAGAAAATACATTCATTTAGCACAGACTAAAATGCACACAACATAACAAATACAAGTTAAAAAAAATTAAAATAAAACAAATAAAAAGTGTAAAGTTCGATTGTAGGATATTAGCAGGAATGTGTGCCTGCGGCTGCACCAAATTCAAATTCAAATTCAAATTCAAATTCAAAATATTTTATTTCACATAAACCTACATGGGCACTTATGAAACGTCAGAAGCTACGCACGGTTCCAATTGGTCGTTTCCTATGGAGAAGAGCCGGCAAGAAACTCCACGGTTACTCTTTTAAAAATAATTGGGTTTTACAATATTTACAACAAAAAAAATACAGTATTATTAGGTATGCTAGGACAGTGTAGGTCTTTCAACAAGTACCAAGTATGTACTTAACAAAATAGAAGATGGTCAACAAGTGTACAGTCCACTAAGCCTACAGCGTTCTCACATTCACAAAATAGAAAAGAATCTATATAAAAGATAAATAAATTAATAAAAATAAAAACTATTTTAAACGAAATGACATGATTGCTATTACAACTGTAACAAATCTGAATAATTAACATGTCCACAAAAGTCACTAGTAAGGAGTTGAAAATTAAATAGTAGGTATATAATGTCAAATAAAATTATGATTATGTCAAGGAAGAATGTAAATAAAACAAAAATATAAACATGGTAATTTGAGAGCAGTTAATAGAATCTTACATATTTTGCCGTTAATGAGGTACCAGGAAAGCCACATGTGCAGAGGGAATTATTGCCAAACTTCTTTGTCTTCAACGTAGTCTTTAGTTTTATAATATGCTTTCCTGATAAGGACACGTTTGATGTGGGTTTTGAACTTCCCATCGCTAAGTTCTGTAACCGACTTTGGCAACTTGTTATAAAATCGGATGCTGTTTATAAGAAATGACTTGCTTGTTTTAGTTAATCTAAATTTGGGTATCACAATTTCATGTCTACTACGTGTATTTATATTATGGAAATCGCTTCTTATTTTGAAAAGTCCTAAGTTTTTCCGAACATACAAAAATTTTCTAAGATATAAAGAGAAGGCAGAGTCAGTATATCAATTTCTTTGAATTTGTTTCTAAGAGACTCGCGAGGACCCATTTTATAGATAGCGCGTATTGCCCTCTTTTGTAAAATGAAAATTGAATCTACGTCAGCTGCCGATCCCCACAACAGAACGCCATAAGACATAATACTGTGGAAATAAGCAAAGTATACTAACCTAGCTGTAGCTATATCAGTCAACTGCCTTATTTTTCTTACTGCATATGCAGCTGAACTTAATCTACCTGAAAGAGTTCTAATGTGGGCGCCCCATTGCAATTTTGAATCTAAAGTAATTCCTAAAAATACAGTTTCCGTTATTGCATCTAGTTTTTTGCCATCAAGTTTTAGATTTAGACCCACTTGAGGTACATTTGGTAATGAGAACCTAATACATTTAGTTTTGTTCGCATTAAGTAAAAGATTATTAGCTGCGAACCATTTCGAAAGAACAGCCAGACTATCGTTGACGTGTAAGACATCTGTATCTTTTCTATCTATTTTAAAAATAAGAGAAGTGTCATCAGCAAATAGAATTATATTCGATAAGTTAGCCATCATGTAAGGAAGGTCATTTATATAAACGAGAAATAAAAAAGGGCCGAGAATTGAACCTTGAGGCACGCCCATTTTAACTAGAGACCACGAGGACGTCGCCCCATTAACGTTTACTTTTTGCCGTCGATTTGATAGATAGGAAAGAACAAGGTCAGCAGCTTGGCCACGAATTCCGTAGTGGTGTAATTTACAGATCAGTGTGTTATGGTCAACGCAGTCAAACGCTTTTGAGAGGTCACAGAAAATGCCAATTGCATCCTGGGACTTCTCCCAGGATTCTAAAATGTGACTGATGAGTTTTACTCCTGCGTCAGTCGTTGACCTACCTTTCGTGAAACCAAACTGGTGACTATGCAAAATCCCATTTGAATTAAAATGTGACAACATCTGGTCTAGCATGATTTTTTCATATATTTTACTCAATGCTGGTAGAACAGATATAGGTCTATAATTAGAGGGATCACTCTTACTACCCGATTTGAAAATTGGTACTACTTTACTATGTTTCATTAAATCAGGAAACGTACCGCTATCTAAACATTGATTAAATATGCCTGTTAGGACAGGGGCAATTGTATCAATGATATCAGTAAGGACCTTAACGGAAATCCCCCATAAGTCTTCAGTAAATAGGCCCAGTTCAGCAAAAAATCCAGACAACTAGAGTGCCTGACGCTGGTTTTCAACTGGACCTGGAATGTGAGGTGACGGGTGTAATAATTGAGTGTTATGCTCCTGTTTTGACAATAATTTCAGGGCTCGAGCGCGCGTGGTCGTCGGTCACAACTGCAGTGGGCCTTCGGTCGGCATTCGCGACTATACTTTCCATCCTGACTATTCCAGAAGCACTTACAGTGCAATGGCTTTGATTCAACTGGAAACTGACCACGTGACTACGGGTAAGAATATCCTGCAGTCAGAATTGATTGATGACATATCGACTGCGGTGATAGATTCTCTCTTATTTTCGTTCCACCTAGCCTACATTACCCTATAAAATAAAATTACAATAAGAAATACTTTATACTATAACCCCCTTACTAATAAACGTTGTATATCGCCTGTCGTTGTTCACACCGATTTCTCTCTTTCAGTCGTCAGTAATTTGACATTCGAATGAAGAAGACAAAGAAAGCGTTTTGTAACTATACAGACGCTATACAACGTTTATTAGAAAGAGGTTAAAACTATAAGACAAAAGACATAATGAGTTAACGTCGTCAAAAGAATCCGATAACCCAAGTGGAACTGGGCTGGCCATGTCTGCAGGTTGGAAAACGATCGATGGAGCAAAAAATGAATAATAAAAACTACCCTAGCTCTAAACCAAAGAATACCTCAAAATAGATACAATATCCCCAAATGCATCTAAAATTCGTTACCCCAATATCATAATCTAAAACTGTCTAATAAAATCAGGAATAAGGATAATAATATTATGCAACACCAAGATATTTTGTCCTTTCTATTTCTTTGCCAACATCAAATTCTATATTCTACACCAGGGGTGGCGAACCAATGGCACGCGTGCCCATGATGGCACGCGACAATATAATTTGGGCACGTCACCGATCGAAACGGTTTGCATTTTAGTTGTTGAAGAATTTGAAATGCAGCTGTTTGATTTCTAGTCTAAGTAGTTCAATATGGATTCAAAAATCTATTGAAACAAGGAAAAATTTTTAATTGATGAAAGAATAACAAGCTAATTTAAAATGTCGGTAACAAAATTGTAGAGACATGGAATTCGATTCCAGACATATTTAACTGTTTGAAGAAGCTGGCTAGTGCTATTTTAACCATATTTTCATCTTCCTATGCCTGCGAGTCATTATTTTCAGAGATTAATAACATTAAAGACTCGCTTGGAAATACTTTGGCAGATGACTCCAGTTCAGCATGCATTCTGCTGTAACATCTTACAACCCTAATATAAGTTATTTGTTATCTAATCTGCAACAACAGAAGTCACACAGAGTCACACTAATGTTAAATTTAAATTATTACTGGTGCAAAATATATTTTTTTTTGGTACCTAGTAAATTAAGAGTTTTGAGTTGATAGTATTTAGTTTTATTATTTTCCCAATAATCACAAAGTCAACATTATTGACGGAACGTCTATCGCCTCAGTAAACGTTTCTTTAGAAAAATGGCACGTTGAACCATATAGGTTCGCCACCCCTGTTCTACACCATACCATCACATCTCCTATTCCCAACATAATATCACTATTTACCTATTTAATATTCGAAAATTTACAATGATACCATAATTTACAGTAGATCTCCAACCATTCTATGCCAATCTATATTTTTAACCGACACAGCCGCTTAGCACGTCGTACCGTCAAGAGCGCCCGACCCAGAAGGCCGTTGCCGCGCCATTTTTGACATATCGAATCTTTCGGTGTTGCCAGTACAATGCCGGAAAACCTACAGTGTTGTAAAATAATAAGTTCTTTTTATGTCCGACCATCCATGACACATGCCATCCATAGTACCAGAAAAAAACTTTGTCAAGTGCGTGGTGACTCCCGCACAGTGAAAATGTTCAAAAGATGTTAATCGGGACGAATATTTTACATCATTGCTTATCGGTTTCAGAGTTGCGACCCATTTGTCCACCTCCGAAGTCATTGCCCTTCCAGAACCAGGACTTCTATGCAATGGTGTTTTCTGAAGGTAGGTATGGATTGATAAGGTGGGATGAAACGCATGTAACTTAAAAAAGTGATGAATATAATAAATGTTGATGGATTGAGACGGAGAGGAAGACCAAAGAAAAGATGAATGGATTCTGTGAGAGATGATAGTGAAAGGAAAAGTAGTGAATGATTGATTGACGGCTGAAAGGGGAGAAAGGCAGATAAAACTGTTACGCAGACCTCAAGTAACATGGTACAAGGGCGGCAAGATGATGAGGAATTCTGCTAGGCCAGGACGGAAAGAAGGAAAGAAGGGAGTACTTAGTTTGAGAGTATTCATGACGGGTCTGGGATTAGCAGCCCAAACACAGAGGCAACATAATACTGCCTGGCAACGAATCAATTAACGACGATGTTAAAATTGGTTCCGTGGTGGGTATCATATTACCCAGTTTAATGTTTTTTTTTCATGATCTTATTTTTTTCTAGATTGCAATCATTCCAAGATGACGATACACAGGATGATGTTTGTTTCAACGGAAGAGTGCAAGACTTATTACAGGCGGGCAGAGGTGATTTTTTTATATTCTTTTACTTCGTCTTCGTCCGCGTTGAGCTTGGAAAATATACCACTGGAACAAACTACCGGGATAAAAGTATTAATTTTATGTCCTCCAGATCATGGTCTATCCATATGTGCTAAATTTTATCCAAATCCGTTCAGTCGCTAAGGCGTGAAATGGTAACAGAGAGATAGACACATGGAGCTGCTTCCGCATTTATGATATCTATTAGTATGGATTAGAACAGAGTGGTAAGATCCTTGAAACGGGTGAATCCTCCGACCTGACGGCTGTTGTTTCTGGTGGGCTACTGCCCAATGGTTTTGGTCGACTGCTTTCATGGATAATTTTACTTGCGAGTTTGTATGTGGTGGTATAACTGATGCCACCAATTCTGTAATGCTCCGTTCAAGATCACGCTTAAATACCTTGATGTACCACTGAGGAAAAAATTATAAGAACATCTGGATTTCAATCATTTTCGATATTGATAATAATTAAAAATGTATTGCCGAGAGGGATTGGGACTGGATGCGGAAGGCGGAGGATAGGGTGTTGTGGCGCAGCTTGGGAGAGGCCTATGTCCAGCAGTGGACTGCGATAGGCTGAGTTGATGATTGCCGAGAGGGACGTATGTTTGCGTTGTAGGCGATGATTTTGCCTGTTCTGGTTTTGAGGGTCTTAGAAAGACTGCCATGCTCCAGAAAAACTAGGGTGAAGGCCAATAAAATAGCATGCGTTCAACAGACTCAATGGGGTCTTCGAAACACGGAGGTTTCATAAGAAAGCCAAGATCTGGGAGGTTCTCGATCTATCTGTGGCGGCATCAACATCGAACTACGCATCAAAATCCTGACGTCACACAAATCCTGCATACCGCAAATCCTGCATCGTACAATTAAAGTTTACCGCACGAACGACATATCGGATAGTCTTATATACGACAGCAATCGTTGGGCAGTTGCCCGCCAGACACGTCACCCGTCTGGTCGGAGAATCCTCCCTTTTCTAAGGAAGATGAGTGAACTTTACACCCTGTTCCTCATACCTCTAATTATCAAAGAAAATATGTTTTTCCATGACTGCGCGACAGCATATACAGGGCTTTCGAGCAGTCTGATGCAGTTGCAAGCAAGTTATATACAAAATCAGATATTGAACTAAAACATATCATAACATCACGCCTGTATTCCCCGACGGGTTTGGCAGAGTGTGTGTAGAGGTGGGTCGGGCTAAGTGTTATGGATTTTTCTATCTGGAATTTCTCAGTAGTGGTTCCGCGTCTGGATGTGCCCGGTTGATGGCAACAGGCTCGCCCTCTATTACATGGGACATTAACATAACTGGCGAAAAGTGGTTGAAATAAAATAACTGCCTCCTTATTTTTATTTTTGTTTTGCAAGCTGGATATAGAAACGTTGTGGCCAACCTACACCGCTTGTGCCAAGAGGATAACAGAAGGCTACTGCGTCTGGCGGAGTGGGGCAGTTCTCGTGACGAAAGTGGGCGCACGCTGGAGGCTAGTAAGTATCGAAATCACTATGTCTCTCTGATCATCCTCGTCATCATCATTTGAGCCAAAAGATGACCACTGCTGAACATAGACCTCCCCCAAGCACCGCCACTCTCTGATCATTCCAACACTTTTCAAAATGGTAAAAAGGAACTCTTATGGTGAGACTCAGTCTGTTCGTCTGTCTGTCCGTCTGTCTGTCACAAAACTACTAATGCTACCAACCTGAAATTTGTAATAGTTTTAGATCACATTTGCCCAACTATTTAGCAAATAAAAAAGAAATAAAAATATTTTAATTATTCTTGCAACAGGGACTGAACAGGCGTCTTAAAAATTCTAAGTGGGGGTACTAGAGCATGTGGGGTATCATATGAAAGAACGCAATTTGCACATTCTGAAACATTGTTTTTTTTTTAGGCCGCATAGTTTTCGACTTTTAGCGAAAAATGTAACCTATAAAAAAAAACTTTTCTCTTTATAAAACATATTAGTCTAAATTAAGTAAGTAGGGAATTATGAGTAAACAATACAAACGTATGCTCTATCGTGTTAGTTGAGGTGTAAGAATATTCAAAACAATTTTATTCAGCTTGGAGTTTTTGCATCCAAACTAACTTTTGCTAATGACTAATTGTTTTCAGCTAGGAATCAGCGTGTACGGGCCTGGTTGTGATGCCCCTGCCAGGTTCCTAGACTATGGTATGTACCACGAGTGGGTGAAGCGCAGCGTCGAGAGGGTCGGCAGACCTGCCATCACCAAACTAGCGCCAAACCACCTCGTGTTGAGAAGAAGTGAGATTTTATAATTTTATTTTTGTTTACAATTTTTTTATTAAAAAGAACCAGGTTCTTAATTAATAGTAAATTACAATCTAGCCTATAAAACTAATAAGCAATTTTAATTTAAAAAAAATATGTGGTAGTTGTTTTAAAACTTAGAATAGTGTTGATTGCACTTTATACAAGTCCGTTCCACTTTCTTAAGCTGTTTTCAGACCAGCGCGATTAGACGCGCGACGCGACACGAACAATACAAAACTTCACGGTATAACAATAACCGATGTCGCGTCTTCTTTAGAGTCTGATATAATAATGAATAACTACTTTGTTCATGTGTTATAGTAAAATTATATGTGTCATTGTCACTATTATAAGCCCTTTACAAACAGAGTCAATGATATACTCGTAAATCGGCTGTCGCTGAAAACCAACGCTGGGGCTCAGTCTCGCATAGGGTCGCAGCATTATGCTGAGCGATGTCCGTTTTGCGCGGATGTGACGCATATTTTCTCTCAACTTGTTATTTTTTTGTTATGTACTTTCTTTGCATCATGTATTTTCTTTCTTCTTCTCTTTAAATGATTGAATTTACTATACAATTTTGTAGTCGTATTTTTGGGACGGGATTTTAGAATTCTTCATCTCAAATCTTTTACCGAGTAATTTTTTGTAATTTTCTAGTCGATCCTTTTATTGTAATAACTTACATGACTATATATACCAAACAAATACCAATGTTGATCTTGACGAATCTATTAAAACACACAGACATACTAACCTACGCACGTTACAAAGTTATAGGTAATGTGCCTTAATTAAAGATTATTAAATAAAGAATGGGAGCTGTGGTAGCCCAGTGGTACCGGCCCCGACTTACGAGTTGTAGGTCGTAGGTTCGAACCGAAGCAGGCGCTTTACTTTGTGTAAATAATTTCATCATCACTGCTCTCAAAACGGTGAAGGAAAACATCGTGAGGAAACCGGCATGTCTTAGAACCAAAAATTCGAAGACGTGTGACATCTACCAACCCGCACTGGGCCCGCGTGGTAGATTACAGCCCACTCCCCCCTCTCACAGAGAGGAGGCCTGTGTCCCAGTAGTGGGAACATTAATAGGCTGTTTATATAAAGAATAAATAAATAAATAGCCCAGCTTCTGGGAGCAGTCGGGTCAAAATCACTAACGTACCCTATTTTTTTCAGCACTAGCCAATGTTCAAAGGTTTGGTCCTTGCGACGAGGGAGAGCTGAACCGACAACTTTACACGGAGTCGACCGAAATCAGTGATCGCTATACTGAATCTATCCCAATGGGCAAATATTATTTTAACGTAAGTTATAGAACCTATTCCACATAGAGTCACACAGACTGTCTTTCAATATTCGTATAGGTCAGGGGTCGGCAACATGCGGCTCGCGAGCCACATGCAGCTCTTTCGATATGAAGTTGCGACTCCCCAGTTCCATATGCAAAAACTATAGTTATGCTCATTTTTTATATTGTACTGTGTTTTTCTGAACAAAATAAATCTTTTTTACTATACTTTTTATGAGCCTTCAAAATGAATACAAAGCCAATGCTCCTATTGATGATTGTAACTATCTATTATGAAATAGCTGTAATGATATTAATTATTTTATTATTCTAGCTGCTAGCTAAAATACTATAATATGTTTTGTGCTGAAAACATTTGTTTGTTTTTATATGAATAAACATTATTTCATCCACCATAGAAAAGGAAGGATCCTCCAACCAGACGGGTGTTATGTCTGGCGGGCAACTGCCCGTAAGTTAATTTCGGATAGTCTTATCTATGTTTTTCGCTCGGTAAACTCTAACTGCGTGATGCAGGAATTGTGTGACGTCATGTCTTTGCTGCGTAGTTCGTATGTGGCGGTGTAACCGCTACATAAGTAAATACTATGTAACTGGCTCTTTAAAAACTGGGAAATTTTGTAAATTGTAACTTTTAGCTCTTCCGTCTTAAAACGTTGCCGACCCAGGTACATCCAGGAGAGCGGAAGTTCAGATTCACACTAGCCGGATAACGTATGTTATCCGGCATCAACAGTTGGTATATCAAAAACGGGACACTGACGTGAATTGACTTGGGCGTACCAAATCATTTGCCCCAACAGTATCCTGAAAACTATAGCAGATAGATCCACCTACATGCCACTGTGGCGTAATAATAAATAGTTTAAATAATATAATTATAAACAGTTTTGATTGTTTCTCTGGTAGATGTAAGCATGTTAACTCAATACTCAATATCTTTATTGCTTTACCATAATGTGTACTTAGGTGGTAACTATATAATTTAGATCATGATCATGTTGTTTCTATGTCGTGTTTATACTAACCAAATGCAAGTAAAAAAAAAAAATGAAGTAAAACTTTTTTTTAGTTTTGAGGTGAAAACTACTTTAGGCGCATTGAGTACTTTTTGAGTGAACAAAAATCATGGAACTCGCGTCATCGTCACCGAAGGCGCGTTGAGCACTTTTTTGCTGACAGCGCACTCCGTTTTATTATTTTGGTTTTTTTTTTTGTTCTTGTACTGACGCAAGCCATATAAATTCCGGACATTTTCGTGAGGTGGCGTTACTTAGTTTTCTCTTCCATCGGCAGTCCCCAAAGACTGCCACGCATGGTTTTTTTATTGACGTATTGTACACACGTAATTATTTTAGTATGGAGCTAATTACGTGTGTACAATACGTCGTCCTTTATCTTTGACTTTTTCTGTTTCAGTTAACATTAATCGGGGATGTCGAATACAGCTGCGTAGTCCTTAGGGCGGACTATAAAGTCAAGATGGCGGATAAAACACCAAAACTCCGCTTGACACGATATTGCGCGGGCCCCCGCCAGAGTGTCCTGTGTTTTTCTGGAGTACAATTCATACAAATACAATTCTACATCGAAATCACATTTGAAGGACAATTAAATTATAACGTAGCGGCTTACGGCAGAACTGTTAAGTCTATAGATCCACTTAGGGCACATAAGTTTGCAAATACGCACAGTAATAAGTTTCCACATGTTGAAAACTATAAAAATTACAAATTATTATTTAAAAGCCAAGTGGACGATGATAAATACCCTTTGTATGGTAAAAAAAAAATGATAACCACGACTCCAGCGCCAACAACCACGCCTCCAGCGCCAACAACCACAACAACTCCAGCGCCATCAACCACGACTACAGCGCCATCAACCACGACTACAGTGCCATCAACCACGCCTCCAAGGCCAGTTACCAGTTACTTCGAACCAGATGTTGATGACGCGCCTACAGGATTTGGCCCTGAACTCTCCAAGACCCCCGGGTGGGGACCCCCCCACCATTCATGGTTTAGACACAGATTAGTAAAAGTGGGCACAACCTTATCCCCTCTCTTAAGAATTAGTTTAGAAAACATGAATAGATAGAGATAAGAGTTGTAAATTTTCAAATTGTCTGTAGAGATTCTTCTAGTGTCTCACTAAACTGTATAAAGACAACAAATTTTACTAGTAGATAGTTTATAGATAAAGTTGAGACCTTTAAAGAAGTCTTTACTCGTCAAGTTTTTAAACCAAAATAACTCAAGACTAACAACTTTAAGTTTATTTATTTGATTTGACAACGACACATACTGGCGCAGAACTTACAAGAGTTATTTAAACTTATTGTTGTTGTTTAGATTTAGAAACATTCTAAGAAGAAATGTTATACGTTCCCAACTTCGTGTAACTTATTGCATTGAAGAATTCAACAAGCGTTTTTTATGACGGTGAATTAGTTTTAAGTCTACCTACATGTATTTTCCTTGTGTTTCTTTGTTCTTCGGAATACAAAAGCATTTTACAGCTCCAGTCTATATTTTCATTTATCCCTGTTTAATCACACATATCAACATAATTTGGTCCTTCGAGCCGGATAAGTGAACCAGGAATAAGGATAAATCCAGGAAATATAAAAATATTCGGAAAATACTGCCGTTTGGAGTTTTGTGAGTAGCTGGCTAAGGTCAAAAGGGTCACAGCGCAGCATAGTGCAATACAGTGCAGTGTTCCTGTTCCCATTTATGTTTATTTCAGAACCCATTACTCATATTCAGGTAGTATTTTACGTTTTTTATGGAATTGTAAAGGTTAGTAAAACATTGGTATCTAACTTCTTTGTTCAAGAGCACAATTAGGATTTCTTTTCAAGTTACCAAATTATTGTAATAATTTGCAGTCAATCTATTGTATTAAAGGTAATTAAGCAGCAAACTAGGTTTTCAATCATTGTTAACCATTAATTTAAGCAGTTTCCTTTGTTATCTTGCAATACATATCATTAGAAATCTTACTTTATTAACTAATAGCTGGATACATTGTATTGTATTCCGTTACATTTTAACTTAATTTTAGTAAAGTTTATAATACAAGTGAATAGTAAAACCGACGCTCACATTATTGTTATTGTCTACAGTTAAGAAAGCAGATTTATATAGTTATCAATAGATCTGCTTAGTTTTCTATTTTTACATTAGAACAAAATAATAATGCCGAAAATATAGTTTTTAGAATTTTTGTCTGTTTGTCTGTTTGTCTGTATGTATGTTCCAGCATCACGCAAATTCTACTAAACAGATTCTGTTAAATTTTTGCATAGATATTCCCTATAAGTCTGGTCAAATGGTAGGGTACATACTATCACGCTCTTTGCTATGGGGGATAAGCAATATTACATTATGTTCGTATTCTTCTCCGCAAAATTGTAAATGGGTGCGCCAAAAGGTTAGGATATTGCAGGTAGTTACCGATTTAACATTTTAAATGATTATTATTTTCGGGAGTGTTTTTTTTTCTCAGCTCTTAGGCTGGTTTTAGCTACATTTACGGGCCAAAACCAAGTAAATGTAGCGTGTGGTGTGTTAAAATGAGTGTGTATTTTCGTCTAACTGCATAAACTTCCTAACGATTCTACATGTGTTTAGGATTGCTGCTTTCTGCAGATTGATGTAAAGGGATTCTTCTAGATCTATTAATTTCAGGCTACGGAGGAGATGGTTGGGAATAACACCTGTCGTGGAGAGAACTACAGGAACAACATAAACTTTTTCTTGCCTCCAGATTCTTGTAACTTCTTCTTTAAGCTCTGCGTATTTGCTTATTTTTTCAGCGATTGTTTTTTGTAGGTTATGTGTGTTGGGGACTGCAATGTCTATGAGGTAAGTGGTTTTTCTTAATTTATCCTGTAGGGTTATGTCTGGTCTATTATAGTGGATGGTCCTATCTGTAAGTATGGCGCGATCGTAATACAGTTTATGTGTGTCATTTTCTAGGATAGTTTGTGGCGCGTACTTATAGTAGGGAGTGTTAGTGTTTTGAATAAGACTGTGTTTGAGTGCTAGTTTTTGATGGATGATGTTTGCAACCTGGTTGTGCCTGTGAGTGTAGTCTGTCTGTGTGAGGGTTATGCATGCTCCTGTTATGTGTTGTATGGTTTCTGATTGAATGTGGCATCTACGGCATTTATCGTTTGTGATGGTAGGGTCTTTAATTATAAATTTTCTGTAGTTTTTGGTGTTGATGATCTGATCTTGTATAGCTATAATAAAGCCCTCTGTTTCAGGGAACAGGTTTCCTATTTTAAGCCACTTATTTGATGCTAATCGGTTAATGTGAGACTGCTCTAGATCATGAGGGTGTCTACCGTGAAGGACTTTCTTTTTCCAGTTCTCAATTTTTTCAATCAGTGATATTTATGTCTTGTGTATTTTGTTCATTTAAGTTAAGCGGGGTGTAATTAAAATCATTTAAGGTAATGGCTTTGTGTATGTTACTAGTGCGAGATTTTGTGTAGAAAAATGTTTTGAGCCTAGTGATTTGTTTCTGCCAAAGGTGATGTATGTCGATTAGGCCTCTCCCTCCATTTTGTCTTTTGATTGTGAGTCGTTCGATCGCAGATTTAGGATGTAGGTTGTTGTGTTTTGTGAGTGTTGTGCGTGTGATTCTTTCTAACTGTTCGATATCAGTTTTTGACCATTTTATTACTCCGAATGAGTAGGTCAATATTGGTATGGCAAAGGTATTCAAGGCTTTTATAAGATGCTTTCCAGATAGCTGTGTTTTGCAAATTGCGTTAATTCTTCTCCTATATTCCGTATTTAGTGTCTGTTTGATTGCTGTGTGGTCGAGTCCTTTCAGTTGCTTGTATCCTAAATATTTGTATAAATCTGTTGGTTCCATAGCTGCTATTGTATCGGTGTCGCTGACTGCATAGTTGCCGGGTTTTACTTTTCCTTTTATAATATGCAATGTCTTACACTTATCTAATCCAAATTGCATATTAATATCCTGACTAAATGTTGTTGTCACTTCTATAAGAGTTTTCATTTCTTTTTCGGTTTTAGAATATAATTTAATGTCATCCATGTATATGAGATGCGAGATAATAGTTTCTCTGGTATTGTTTTTAAAATTATATCCAGCCCGACACCGATTGAGTAAGTGAGACAAGGGGTTCAGAGCGAGACAGAACCAAAGAGGGCTCAAAGAATCCCCCTGGTATATACCCTTCCTAATATGTATCTGTCGAGTTATAAGAGTGCTGAGACGATTATTTAACTGAAGTGTGGTTTTCCAACGTGTCATTACAATGCGCAAAAAGTCAATTATTTTGGAATTAATTTTATATATTTCTAGTATTTGTATTAGCCAAGAGTGTGGAATGCTATCAAAAGCTTTTTGGTAATCTATATAAGTACAGTGTAGGTTTCTATTTTTTGTGGTGGCATGTTTATGGATAGTAGAGTCTATAACTAACTGTTCTTTGCATCCCATGTGGCCTCTCCTGCAGCCCTTCTGCTCCTCTGCTATCATATTGTGGTGTTCAATGTGTGAGTTGATTTTATTAGTGATGGCTGATGTTAATATTTTATAAATTGTGGGTAGGCATGTGATTGGTCTGTATTGGGAGGGGTCTGATGTGTATTTAGTTTTAGGTAGCATGTATGTTATTCCTGTAGCAATGAATTCGGGTATGTTCTGTTCTCCTAATACTATATCTGTTAAATTTTTTGCTATGTTTTTGTGTAGTATCGTTAATTTTTTATACCAAAAATTTTGTATTTTGTCTATACCCGGTGACTTCCAATTATGTAATCTAGCTGTTAAACATGTAATTTCAGACTCTGTTATCTCTTTAAATTCCATTTCATCTATTGCTCTCCATTTTGTTGCTTCTTCTGTAATCCAAGTTGCTGTAGCATTGTGATGAACCTGTTCTTCCCATATGTTAGACCAAAATGTTTCTAAGTGTTCTTTTGAGGGTATGTCTGTGTTGTGCTCTGTTGTTGAATCGATGTGTGGTTTCTGTAAATTTCTATAAAATGTTTTTTCCTTCGTAGCAAATATGGCATTATCTTTCTTGCGCTGTTGTGCCTTCAAATATCTCCTAAGCCTATGGACTTTAAGTGCCAATTTTTGTTTTAATGTGTCCAAAAATTCTTCGGGTTTTCTATTGTTATTTTCGTGTCTAGTGTGTGTAGAATTATTTTTAAATATTGCTTCAACTCTTTTTACTACTTTGTTTGATCTGCTACCGTTGATTATTTTATTTTTTTTATTTTTTTTTTAAATTGCAATAACTAAAAGGAATTCGTGAAATAGTTTAACTATTAAAAAACCAAACTGTCATAGGCGAGAGGCGTCGTTTTTAGGGTTTCTTTCAATATTTTTCGGCTTCTTTTCATCCTTGTCAATATAAATATAAGTTAAAATAATAAAAAAAGATTAAAAACATGCATAAGCATTACAAAAAATAAAAAACTAAAATTAAAAAAAAATACCAATAATCGGGGTTTGAACTCATAACCACAAGTTTACAAAGCAATCGTCCTGCCGCTTAGCTATTTGCTTTGTTAGAAGCCAGTTAAAATAGCCGTTCTTATATTTCATGCTTGCTCGTTTTTTAACAAGCTCCTTTTCTTCCTTATCAGTCATTCTTTGGGAAGCAGGTAACCAAACTGAAATGTAACAAGTTTATGTTTAAACTAGCTTCTGCCCGCGACTTCGTTCGCGTGGAAGTCGTAAGACACCACAATATAGTTGTTTCACAGGTTAAACAGGGAAGTTTTATAAAATTTTGCTGTTATTAACACCGCCTGCGATACCAAAATTCTATAGATTATAATGCTTGTTTTTCTCTTTTCAGTTATGTGTTTTTGCAGTCGGGTTTTTAGTTTTTTGAATAATTTTCTTTATTCAAAATCATGTGGCAGCCTTATTTAATATTGAATTGGTTAATAAAGAATCCTCAAATAATATAAAGAACATCATTGATACTTTAAACAAAAACCTACGTGTGTTAGTTTCTTTGGGTGAGCCAGTTAAGTTTTGGGATACGTTGATAATTTATATAGCTACCCACAAATTAAATTCAAGGACTTATCGACAATGGGAGGATGAAAAAGGTCATTTAGATAAAGATAAAACAATCACATTAGGAATCTTCTTAGAATTCTTAAGAAATCGTGCAGTTTTGCTTGAAACACTAGATTTGTCTCGCAATCAGGTTAATAATAATAACAGTACTCATAAATCCATCAAGCATAAAACAATGATATCGGTGAGCAGTGAAACACCATCACAGAAAAATAAAAATAATACCAATTCCTCATCGGTGTCATGCCCCAATTGTAGTGATACACATAATTTACTCAACTGTCCACAGTTTCTTGGTCTCAGCAATGAAAAACGGCTTGAGCTTCTTCCTCAATACAAGGTATGTTTTAATTGTTGTCGGTCTGGTCATTACGCAAATTATTGCAAATCTTTTGGTTGCAAAGTATGTAAGCGTAAGCACAATTCACTGGTCCACGTAGCAGGTGCTTCAAAAAAATCTATGCCTAATGTTTCTACTTCACAAACTGACAGCACTGTTACTGTAGATGTTAACTCAGCTGAAAAGAAACCAAATACAAATGTGACACTATCTGCACGTGCTTCAACTTATCATAATAATAAAAGTATAAGTCAAGTTCTATTGGCTACTGCATTAATGAAGGTTTATGATAAGAATAACCGCGAATATCTCGCTCGGGCTATACTGGACACTGGCAGTACATCTTGCATAATGACAGATAAGTTATGTGATTTATTGAATTTACCTACCGTACAGGTTAATGAATCTGTACAAGGGATTAACAATTCTAAAACAAACATAAGTAAAATGTGCAGTGTTTCTGTTAAATCGTTAAGTGAAAACTTCACTACTAATCTTTGTTGTTTTATTATACCAAATATAACGGATGAAGTGCCATGTCGTAAATTATCCATCAATAGTTTAAATATACCAAGCGACATTTGTTTAGCTGATCCTCATTTCCACACGCCATCGGCAGTGGATCTAATAATAGGGGCAGATGTTTTCTGGGACCTACTGGGGCGGCAAAAAATCAATTTAGGTGAAGGCAAACCAATATTATTTGAATCTAGGCTAGGTTGGCTAGTTTCAGGTCCGTTAATTAACAGTGGCCACGTATCACTGTCACCATCAGTTCTTAAAGTTAACATTGCAAATCTCAATGTAGACTCTTCTCACAACCCTACATCAGGAGATGACATTCAAAACCTTTTATCGCGTTTTTGGGAACTGGAAGAAGTCCCTAATCAGTTATCTTCATATTCTGATGAAGAAGCTAAGTGTGAAGAACATTTTGTACAAAACACCACTCGAATGGCAGATGGTCGGTTTTGTGTTAGGATACCACTCAAACAATCACACCATATTTTAGGTGACTCACTGTCTAGAGCAAAGCATTGTCTCTTTTCGATTGAACGTAGATTCAAAAGTCAGCCAGCTTTAAAAACTCTTTATTGCGATTTCATGAAAGAGTACATTTCATTAGGACACATGTCTGAGTGTTCTATTAATTAAAAAAAACTGGCATACTATATTCCACACCATGGTGTTCTGCGCGAGCATAGCATAACCACAAAATTAAGAGTAGTTTTTAATGCCAGCAGCCTTACTACTTCAGGTGTTTCATCTAACAACTTACAAATGGTAGGTCCAGTTGTTCAAGACGACCTAATGTCTTTACTTCTTAGGTTCAGAAAACATAAATACATTATTTCTGCTGATGTAGAAAAAATGTATCGGCAAGTGACTGTACACCCTGATGACAGACACTTACAAAGAATAATGTGGCGTGAGAACCCTTTAGATTCTATTAAAACCTATGAATTAAACACTGTGACTTATGGAACAGCAAGTGCACCTTTCTTAGCAACTCGGTGTTTAAAACAAGTTGGCTTAGATTGTAAGGATGAGAGGATTGCTGGTATTATAATCCATGATTTTTATGTAGATGACTTGCTCACAGGTGGGGATACATTATCTGACGTTTCAAATATCCGCCAGAAAGTCACTGCTGAGTTGGCTGCCGCTGGTATGCCACTTAGGAAGTGGAAATCCAACAATACCCTGGTTATATCAAACCAAGTCACAAGTTCATCATTAAATTTAAACATTGGTTCAAATGAGCCAAGTAAAACTTTGGGTCTTAACTGGCTAACAGACTCCGATGAGCTCTGTTTTTCAATTAATACGTCAATATCGAATAATGTAACAAAGCGTGAAGTTTTGTCAGTTACGTCCCAAATATTCGACCCTCTAGGTCTATTGGCTCCTTGTATCATTCCAATGAAAGTAATATTGCAAAAAACTTTGGTTACACAAATTATCATGGGATGACTGTTTACCACCAGATGTCGCTAAGACATGGAAAGATATTGTTGATAATTTATTTATTTTGAATAGTTTGCGCATCCCACGTTTAGTTTGTGTTGATTCTTAATAGAATTACATATATTTAGTGATGCATCTCAAACCGGTTATGGTGCATACATCTATGTAAGGATGGTGCGTTTACTTACAGCAAAGAGTAGAATGGCTCCTATCAAACCAACTACAATTCCTTGGCTCGAGCTTTGCGCCGCCTTGGTTGGAGTTAGGTTATATAAAAAGGTGATTGAGTCTCTTGGCGCGCCAATTCAAAGTAGTACATTTTGGAGTGATTCTACAATAGTGCTGGGGTGGTTGAAAATGTTACCAAGCAAGCTGCAACCATTCGTGCGCAATCGTGTAGCAGAAATAGTTGAAAAAACGAATGCCAATAATTGTACCTGGAGACACGTTCCCACACATCTTAACCCGGCTGATCTTGTATCTCGTGGAATTGAAGTAAGTCAAATTAAAAGTCATAATTTATGGTAGTCGGGACCTAATTTTTTAAACCAGGATACAAGCGAGTGGCCTTCTTTCCAACCACCGCAGTGGAATCGCTCTGGGCTTGCGGGTAGTCCCAAGGGGAAACCGTGGCCCCTGGCAAGGCAAGGGAAGGAACACGGGTGGGTTTTAGTCAGTAAAAGTCTGACACGCCCTTCCGCTCCGCACAGAGCGGGAGAAGTCATTGAATGATTTCCCACCAAAAAAAAAAAAAAAAAGTGGAATCGCTACCAGAAACTAAAACTGAGATTTCTTTATTAACTACTTCTAAGACTCCGATAACTTTAATTGATTTTAATCGATTTTCAAACCTTTCTCGACTTAAACGCACAGTAGCATTTACGCTACGATTTATTAATATTCGTAAAAAGGAACCACCAACTACTTTACATCTTAGTAAAGATGAATTACAAAATGCGTTAAACTTAATTGTGAAACTCTCACAAATGGAATCATTTCCCGAATACGAAATATTAATAAAAAATCAGTGCTTACCAAAAGAAAGTCCACTGACTAAACTTAACGTATTTTTAGATAAAAATAAATTAATTCGTGTAGGTGGTCGCTTACAAAATTCTTCATTTTCTTATGAGAAGAAACATCCGTTAGTAATACAGTCCACTCATCGATTTTCTAAACTATTATTTGAATTTAAACATAAAACTCTAATGCATGCAGGACCACAACTACTATTGGCTTGTATAAGAGATACTTACTGGCCAATAGAGGAGCTCGTAGCTAAGTAATAACAGCCGTATGGGTCGATCCTTTAGGTGAAGCTTTGCATCTCTACATACGAGACTCTTCCGTGCTTCGGAAAGCACGTTAAGCCGTCGGTCGCGTCGGTCCCGGCTGTTATTTGTGGATCTTTGACAGTCGTTACGAGTCGTCAGAAGCATGAAAGTCTGACACCAATCTTACCAAGGGGTATCGTATTATCCAGTTACTGGGTTGTAAATACTAGTATTCAGCTGCATTCGGTTAGACTGGAATCCGATTCCAATATAGTTGGGAAAAGGCTAGGCTGATTGATTATATTAAAACTTTTATACTTAATTACTTACTTACTTACTTAATTAAATATAATATTATCAAAATGTAGTCCCACTTGTTAGTATAACAAACAGTCATACAATTAATGTTCTCTTGAAAAATGTTCGACTAGTTAATGATAAATGCAGCTATGATTTTATTCTCGTTCAAAACCATCCATTCACTTCGTATAAAGTTGTGTTAGTAAAATGACTTTTATGGTTTTGAACAGTAAGACATATTGTCATCCTATTCCCTCACTTAGATTTTACACAACCGCAATATAAGCCAACACATTCGTTGATCCCAGAAGGATTTGTCGACATGCTGGATAGATTTTATCCAACATGTCGACAAATCCTTCCTTCCTTCTTATGAAGGCTAACGCTAAGACTCGGTGCCACATACATAGCTCATTAGGGTGCTAGAGTTGCATAAAATAGACATATCTCTACGCGCTTTCTGGATGTCGTGTATGATGGGGCAGTGGAGGCGGTCCTTCTCCATCCAGGATGTTGACAGATCCGGGGGATCGATAAACCGATCAAGACTGAGCGGGGAATATTTCAGGATGGTAATTTGATTCCGCCGTAGACCATGACCTATGAGATGGATGAGCATCTCATCATTCTCCTGCCCTTATCCCAATTTATTTGTGGTCGGTGCAACATGTCCGTTTTTTCCATAATTCTCTATTAGTCGTCATCTCGGTAGTCACCCTCTTTCTAGCCATAATATCATCTTTCACACAGTCCATCCATCGTTTCTTTGATCTTCTCCTACTCCTATAGCCATCGACATTCATACTCAAAACTGGATGAGCACAGAATATACATTTTATCCCGATGTTCCCACGGGATCGACACTTCGCGGGTGAAACCGCGGGGCGCAGGTAGTAACTTATAAATAAAAGTTAACTCTTATGGCTCCTACACACGTACTGCCGCACAAAGCCGCACAAAGGAACGCAAAGGAACGCAAAGGAAATGGAGGCCGCAAAAGCCGGTGGCACGTGCCGCGCGGCAAAAGCCGGCGGCATGCCGCCAGCACTGTGTATAGGAGCCATTAGGGACGTAGGGCACACTGGGTATTTATATGTCGCGCTCGCCCGTTCGAGCGTCATCAGAGCGTCGCGTCAACGGTGCAAAAAAAAGACGCTGCGTGCATAGGCTCGTTAAAAGACAGAGTTTTTTGCGTATTCAGCATCAACATAATTGACTTCTGCTCCATACGCGGCCACGTTGCTAAGACTGCGGAACCCTAAAAATAATTCAGTATTGTATGACATTAATTTCCATTTTATAATGAGAAGCAATCAGGATAAAGCCGCCCTCTGAATGCAACAGTAATTCGCTGCAATTTTTCCGAATATAACCTTAATTATACCGAAATTATTTTATCCAATACTCCGAATAAACGCTTAAAAGTTAATAGAGAAAAAAAAATTATAAACTGCGACCACTCAATTATTAAACAGCGGATTTCCAAAAGGTATTAACAGAAGAACAAGATATTCGAATACAGACTTTAAAAAACAAGAATGGAGTAGTATTTTGAATGTAGTGTGCAACAGAATTAATCTGCTATTTGCTTTGCGTTCAAAAATACTTCTGTTTCTTTTTTTCATTAAAGTCTTTGAATTTTATTCATAATTAAAATACCCGCGTTTAAATACAATATTTATTTACTTTCACAAAAACATTATATAGCAACACGCCTTGTTTCCCCGAAGGGTTCGGCAGAGGTGTATCTAATATACAATGTGGAGACTTCAATACAACAATAAATGAAAATACTGGCACTACTAATGCATAAGAGTATTTTGGAACTGTCATATAAATCCTAGCTTCGAAAAAAAAAATGAGTTTTTCAAACAAATTAAATGTATTTATTTATTTATTTTATTTATTTTATTATTTATGTACACACAGTAAAATACATAAAGATACCACATAGTTAAAATTTAAGTACAAAGGTACTGCTTATTTCTTAAGAAATTTCTTCCAGCAGACCTGCGAAAGGAGAAATGAAAAAGAAATGTAGACAATAGTGTGTGAGAACAAGAAGAGAAAATATGAATAAGCGATTTCCTAAAACTAAAATATTAAATATACCTACACGTATAAAGCTTAAATATATAAATATATATATAAATACTCACAGTTGAGAGGAAAGGTAATGCTCTTTTACTCGATATTTGAAAGCAGAAATAGTTTTTAAATCACGAATGCTAGGCGGTAGTGAGTTCCACAATCTTACAGCATGAACAGTGAAAGAATAAGAATAGTAACTAGTTTTATGCGGGTGAGATTTCAGGAGAGATCTAAGGTGCGATCTACACGGAGCGTCGCTAGGGCGAGCGTAAGAAAAACGCTCACGCAGGTAGGAAGGATAAGACGGGTTGTGTAAGATGTTGAAGAGGAGACATAAAATCCGAGTGTTCCTGCGAAGGCGGATTGGGAGCCACTTGAGTTCCTTGCGAAGGTGAGAAACATGGTCATACTTTCGAAGACCGAACACAAAGCGAATACACAAGTTTTGCAAGCGCTCAAGCTTGTTTAATAGCTCCTCAGTAGCATCCAGGTAGCAGGCGTCGGCATAATCTATAATCGGCTGAATAAGTGTTTGTGCCAAAGTAATTTTTGTCTTCAAGGGCAAGAGACTTTGAAGAGTTTTAAGCGAATGAAAAGAGAAATGTGTCTTTCGACTTACCTCATTCACCTGAGCACGCCACGAAAGATTGGAGTCAATAATTACACCCAGATCTTTGGCGGTTTCGGTATAGTCAATGCGAACACCATCGAGATATAAAGGCAACAGAGATGTAACAACAGCCATATTGCGAACGAATCTGCTGCCTATGATCATGGCCTGGGATTTAGTTGGATTAATTTGCAAGCCAAATGACTTAGCCCAAGCGCTGATGCAAACCAGGTCATGATTCATAGCAGCAATTGCAGAACCCGCGTCAGCTACAGTAAAATGTCGGTAAAGCTGCAAGTCATCTGCGTAGAGATGAAAACTAGAAGAAATAACTCTGGTGACAAAGTTGATGAAAATGTAATGTATATTCACCCTAAGCCTATAAATTCCGTTTATCCAATTAGGCCTAGGGTAGATTCTCGGGCATACGTTTCCCAATATCCACCTTAAGGTGGATTTTTGGGGTGAATAAACGGAATATCCCGAGCCGACTATAGATTTTGCCGAACTATATTGACTAAAGTATTGAATATATTATTCAATACTTTAGCCGACTATAGATTTTGCCGAACTATATTGACTAAAGTATTGAATATATTATTCAATACTTTAGTCAATTACATATTATATTGACATTATATTGACTAAAGTATTGAATATATTATTCAATACTTTAAAGTCAAAGTCAAAGTCAAAGTCATTTATTTGCTCTAAATGCGGTTACAAAGGTGTTATTTTATAGTTCTTGTGCAATGACACATTTCGCCATATTTTGGCATGCAAATATTAGTTAATAGTAAGGTATTTATAACAACCAATTATCTATAACTAAAGTTGAAAATATTTACTAAACATAGAATTATTTATAGTAAATCAATCTAGTACACAACTAATACAACATTTACCCAAATTATATTATGTATCTACAATCACAGATTTTAATTTATTCTAAGTCTAGTCTACAATGCATTCCTGTAATGATAGGACCGACAAGAAGAATTTTTTAGAAATTCACCTATTGAATAATAGCTATGTGAAATAAGCCATTTTTTTAGTACTACGCAGTCAATATAGTTCTGCAAAATCTATAGTCGGCTCGGGTTATTCCGTTTATTCACCAATTGAATTTTTGTATACAGAATGGGAACGTCATTATGGACACGCCGTTTAATTTTTTGTTGTATTGTCGTCTCCACCTTGTATTGGTCATATTATTTCACCAGATGTAATAGGGAACGAGCCTATTGCCATCAACCGGGCACAATTCCAGACTCCGTGCTGCTACTGAGAAATTCCAGATAGAAAAACCAACAGCACTTTTCCCGACCTAGGAATCGAACCCAGTTCCTCGGGCTCAGCAGTAGCGCTTGCGACCACTAGACCAACGAGGCAATACAATATACAACAATCGGCAACTCGGAAGTTTGCACAAAACCACTTGAGTGTTAAATCTTTTGTAGCGGAGAACGATAATGGGATGTCTAGAGACGTGAAGTGGTCCTCGATGGAGGCGCTGAACGTTGATAATGCGACGCGTTGACGCAGCGGGTATATAGGACCGTTGAAGGGCTTGGGTTTTGTTCCCAAGTCGGGTAAGTTTTTGTAGACACTTTATTCGTTAGAATATTTTGGAGGTCTGTCTGTAGCTTACTTGACAGCAAAATGCTATCGTTGGTCTCGAATATGAATTCTTTCGGTTCGAAATGATTTTTTTTAAACTCTCGTAAGACCAAAAGTTTTTAGGTTCGACCTGAAAATTTTTGATATTACGGGATTTTTATTAAAGTCCACTTTAATGATGAACAATTGACCTATAAATCCCTTTTTAATTGTGCACTAGCTGCCCGTCCCGTCTTCGCACGGGTAGTACTAAGTACTTATCTACGTAATCTACAGCGCACCTACCTATCTACCTACCTATCTACCTACCTACCTACCCTACCTACTTACCTACCCTACCTAATTACCTACCCTAGATACTTACCTACATACATAGGTACATACCTACCTACTTGCATACCTACCTACCCAACCTTCACCTACCTATCCTAAGAACCATCTCCTTACTATAACAAACACAACAAAAAAAGAATTAGCGAAATTGGTCCAGCCTTTCACGCGTGATGCCGTGAGCTAGCGTTGCCGGAGAGTAATATTCCGAAGTATTCCCGTCGAATTATTCGCGAAACATTCGCAAGTATTGAGTAATATTCGGAATAATTCGCCAAGAGTTCAACTATTTACCGCTAGAGGGCGACACAATTACCATTGCAAATTACAGTCATAAATGTTGCGTGTTGGTGATTGTGTATTCATATCCACGAATCATCCACCATTCTTAATTATCCTTATCAGCAAACCTTGGTCACTGCAGCAGCAGAAAGCGCATACAGGCGTTCACTACCGATGGAAGTTGTACAGTTACAGCAATTACCTGCTAGATGGCGCTAAAACTAGTAAAATATTATTACTACGCATTCACTAAAACTGAGAATAATACGATTTGAAATTTTCCGAATATTACTTTCATCTACTCGGGTACTTATTGGATTATATAGTAAAGTTCAACTATTAACCGGTACATAACATTGTTTACCACATTTTTATTAGGTAGGTGGGTACCTAAGTAGGTACTTTATGCTAATTCTTATACCTATTATTTTAATATGTTTCTTTTCCATTAAGTAAGTAAATCATAAAGCAAAAACATTTTTACGAAGTACCTAAATTAAACTTGTAGGTAAGTAAGTACCTACCTATCTACATATACCGTGACATAACATTCGCACAAAAACGACACATTCTAAACTCAACCATTGAAAAATAAAAGAATAAGTAGTTACAAACTTACAAGTAGATATCTACTTACGCGGAATTATTCCCGCAGAGTAGGTATTTAGGCATCGAATAATACTTTGTTGATTTTATGAATGAGCGCCCGCGAGGCTAGGTCTATACCGTGGCCACGTGCACGCAAGTCGGGTATAATACGACATAACTTAGATGAAGCATCGGCAAAATTCGTAAAACTGATCATCATCAGTAAACTGAGTGCGCCTTCAAAATCACCAATATTTATTACTGGTTTAGGTGAAAATAATCTTTACGCAAACGCAATAACTTGTGAAGTCATATAACCAAATACATTCGTAAAATTTAAATGAATGAAATCAAATTATCAAAATGCTACATCTAAGTTGTGTCGTACTGTACATTTGGATTATCTATTGAAGTTCGACTATTGACTACTAGATGGCGTTGATGCCAGTGACTTTAAATATACACTTACGTGCAAAAAAATCTACCCACCCTGTAAGTTTCGATTCGGAACACATTATAATAATATAAAAATTAGAAGGTATGTTTCATAAACTTTATTTGTACATACCCTACACTTCAATAAACGGGATGTTGTTGATGATATTGACTTGTTTATTCGGACACCCTCATTTCTCATCACTACATAGTATAAAACAAAAAGTCGCTTCCCGCTGTCTATCATGTACGTTTAGATCTTTAAAACTACGTAATGGATTGTGGTGCAGTTTTTTTTATAGATAGAGTGATTCAAGAGGAAAGTTTATACGAGTATGTATAATACATGCATAATATAGTAGACAAACACTGATAATTTTAGAGGTTTCTAATGTGATGTAAATAAACACATTTTTTGAGCTTACTTTGCAAACGCTGGCTGAACCCTTCGAGTTAATAACGCAATCTCAGTGCCATTGCATTGTATTAAAAGTTAATCAATTAATATTGTTTATAGTCCGGGGAATTTACGCCGAATTTAAGGCCAACTTTGCATGAATTAAAAACAGATTTTTTTCATTTAACGTGTAAGTGAGGTAGAGCCTATAAATAAAAGTTAAACAACATTTAACTCTGTGTAAATGAATATTGTTGAACTGTCAAAATGAAACAGATTAGTCGGAATCGTTTACGAAAATGTGTTGCGTAATTAGATAGCTGGTGTATTGTAATCTTAAACTGAAATTTAACAAGCAGTGTGAAAAGAAAACATTACTTTATTTTAGATTTTTATTTATTGTGTTCTGAACGAAAGCGTCCGGGGTGTGTCGATTTTATTGCACGCAAGTGTAGTTGCGTTCATTTATAAAACTGAGTAATATACGATTTTGAAAACTTCCGAAATATTCCGAATATTTCTTTTCATCTACTTAGATAAGTAAGTACCTACTTCGAAATAAGTTTTTTTATGCGGTTTAGGTGTGAAAGTGATAGAGTTTTTAAACATAGGTAGGTAGATACCTACTTATATTACCGTGGCTTCGGTAGGTACTTATTAGGTAGGTACCTCGGTAGGTACCTTATTCAGTAATAAAAAGGTAATTCTAATTAAGTAAGGATTACTTATATAAGTAATCCTTACTTAAAGTGTTAGCACAGACGCCAGCACATTAAGTTACTACAATTTGTCAAATTTCTTCAATAGATTTTCAACTTTATGGCTAAAGAATAAGGTTCAATGTTGATTGGAAAAATTTGACAGATTGGAGTAGGTTGATGTGCTGGCGTCTGTACATACCTAAGTACTTATTTGAACTATATTTTGGTTGAACACTTCTACAAATCAAAGTAAAATTAGTACTTAAAACATTGTCGTAAAAAGTAGGTAAGTAACTACCTACTCACTTACTTACCTAATTAGTTTATTTCAATAAACATTTTTACGAAGTAAACTAAACTTGTACAAAACATCCACCCGCAAAAAAATCAACAAATTCTAACTCAACCATACAAAAATAAAATAATAAGTACCTAGTCAACTAGATAACTACTTACGGGAAATATTCCCGCAGAGTAGGTAAGTAGGGAATAATTCCGAATAATACTACGTTGATTTTATGAATGAACGGCCGCGACTAACGAGGGAAGTTTACCATTTACAGTTCTACCCTTGCCCGTTAGATGGCATTAATTCAAGTTTTTCCGCTAATTCTTTCTCCCTTCCAATCGAAGTATTCCTTTGAATGTTTCCGAATTATTGCGAATTATTCCGAATTCTACCGAAGTTTTGCAACGCTAGCCGTGACCAAGGAAATAGGGATTCATTTTTATATATATAGATTTATTTTGCAATGAATTTTTCAGACAGTTCATATCCTAATGTTCATCTTAAGTGTTAAATCATTTGTTGTGGAGAATGATTTAATACGACGTCTAGAGACGTGGAGAGGTCCTCGATGGAGGCTCTGGACGTTGATACATGTCCATAAAAATTTATAATAAGTTACCCGAAATAATAAAGAATTTAAATAACTATAACATCTTTATCAATAAATTGAAGTTTTTCCTTATAAGCAAATGCTACTATAGTATAAGCGAATACTTAAATGATAAATAAGCAACATACCTATCTATTTGTATCTACAAATACTCACTAAGTATTAAATAAAACAATATATATATATTTTTTTTTTTAATATGTGGTTTTTTTACAATGTTACTAAATAAATAAATGTATATAATTTATAAAACAATAATTATAATTCTAATAAAACAGTATAATTTTCTAACTACTTAACTAATAATAAAATTAATCACATTAAAAACCCAGTGCCCTTCCTCCTCTCTTCTATGATCTATGCTGTGCCCGACAGGGTCCATAATAATTGTGACTAATATTATTATTTCCATACCAACTATAATACATTATGGTACGCAATAAAGAATTGAGAATTGATAATGTGACGCGCTGACGCGCAGTGGGTAGGAATGCTCAAGGGCTTGGGTTTTCTTCCCATGTCGGGAATTGGTGAGGTGATAGCATATTTTGGAGGTCTATCTGCAGCTTACTTAAAGAAAAGTTTCAGTGTAATTTTTATTCAGGTCGGTGGATGATGAACAGAGCTAATATGAATTCTTTTTTTTTTAAGCACACTTAAAAAAAAAAAGACTATAGTCTACTTCGCTGTGATAGTTTTCCATTTAACTTTGTTTTAGTACTATTATACAATACTGTTTTTTCTTCACTTGGTTGATTGAAATATTCCTGAAAACACCACCCCTAGCGGTAATTGGCTTCGTTTTAGGCATTGTGACAGTTTCGGCGACACTCTCGGGTGCCGCGAAAGAGGCCCAGGGGGAGCTGTGAGGGGAAAGGGGGGAGGCAGACTGTAGATATTGCTTCAGTATTATAGTTGTAGGAATAACGAATGAATTCGGAGCAGCCATTATGTCAGATGTATGGTAGTTAATTGACGTGACGTTTTCTAATGAAAGAAGGAATAGATAGTCTTTATTATGTACACCACCAAAAATTACAGTATTTGCCGTGTACATGAGCACATGTTATGTTAACAATCAAGGCGCCTATAATTATTATTATAATTTAGTAATCTTTACTCCCTCACTATATAAGTACCCTCTTTCCTTCCCAACGATTAGAAGTTCCTCAGACAGTGGAAGTGTCTACTTATGTCATCATAAGTGACTTATCTGATGGGCGACCAGCGGAACGTCACGTACAGATCTCGGATAAGCCACAGAGTGCACGATCCGCGAATGTGATCGAATGATCCATCGCGATTACATCACAATGACTCAATGATCTATAGTTTTTACGATAAGGCTTTTTTTATTATTTTTTGACGTGAAAACGTCTTTCCGCTCGGAGGTAAGTTCAATATTTCTGACCGTCAAAAACATGTAAGATTTCAATCGCTAATAACTACGAGAATTTTAATGCTAGAGTAATGGTTGAGTACGCAAAAGGTAGGTCATATTTATAAATTTTTTTTAGGAAGGATATAATTTGCCTATGATGTCACATCGCGAAGGCAGGCGCATGCGCGCGACCGTCTATTTTTCACTATACGTCGAAATTCCAAATTGTATAGTGTAAAAACGTGTTAAGCTAGAACGGTAATTCTTTTGAGTTGGCGAGGACGTATAAAGTACTACCAGGACCTAAAGAGATACAACAAAAATATTTCGCAAAATAGGGTTAACAATGCATATGAAGTTGACAATAGTAAAATAATCTCATATATCGTCTCATAACGGCCGTAAATAGGCTCAGAAATAAAAAAAACCCAACCGAAGAAAGCTTGTATTATAACGAATGCAATGAGTCAAAAAAATCTAGAAAAAAATTAGAACTGCAGTATCAGAAACCGTAAGAAAATCTGTTGTTAATTAAAGTTGTCGTCTCATAGCGGCCGTTAATCTGCTCAGAACTGAAAAATAAATAGGTAATAATAAATCTTTTATTTCTCCATAAGTGCATTAACAATATTCTGCTCGAAAACTGGCTTGATTTAGTGCTCTAGAGTGAAAAACCCTGACTTCTAAACTAGGTTTATGTACCTGTATCTTAGAAGCCAGTGACCCTTCAAAATGATGTGGATTTAAAAGATAGGGCACACATTATACACAAAAAATCCATTTGGGCAAGTCCAAGAGAAACAAAAACCATAAAAAATAAACAGAATACAAGAAAAAACAATATAAAATAATAAAAAAGACAAACACTAAATGAAATTATGAAAATGTTGATGTTGAAATATCACTATCGAAGAAAGATTGCATCATTAGGAATGGAATGAGCCTAAAAGTCTAGTGCCGAGCAATTATACAATAGCTACGGCAGTATCGGAAACCTTAAGAAATTCTGTTGTAAATAGCAAAAAGTTCAAGATGTCGTTTCATATAATTCGTAAATCTACACTGAATTACAAAAATAAATTAACAAATGAAGAATATTGTGTTCAGTTTGCATCGTAAGCATTATAACAAGACCACCAAATCCAATAAAGAGTGTAACCGAGAGCTGAGTCAGCATCAGAAACCACAAAAAAAATGTTGCAAATAGACCGCCCAGAGAAGGTTGTAGAACACGCTATTCTTAAAGTGGTACCCTAGCGCCGCTTTCACTGTTAAAAGGGCACACTTCCCTCTTTCGAATCGTAATATTTAAGTTTCGCTCGCTCGGGTCGTCCGTGTGGACAAAGTTCGCATGCTCTTGGTTTTCTCATTCGATTCGTAAATAGGTTCGCTTCGTTTGTAAGCAGGCTAACAACACTCGCTTTACTCGAGAATGAGCTCGCTTTGCTCGCTTGGTTGGTGAGACGACTTGCGTTGTATGCATGGCTCGCTCCGCTCGCTCATTAGAAGACGTTTCATAAGAAGTTATTATCGGTTTAGACAATTTGACATAACGTTACGAGTGAGTACGAAGCCCTAACCGAGCATTTGTAACTGTTACATTCCCTATTCGATACTAAAACATCGTGTGCCGCTAGCGCGGCATCCTCACTCCGTTCGCTCGCCAAGCGAAGTGAACGAAATTTAACAGTCTTTACACAATCAGTTTACTGGCCACTAGTGCAGAACACTTGATTAATTCACGCGGAGAGAGAGCGAGCCCATTCTCAAACCGAGCGACCGGTGTGAACCACCTCACGAGCTAGTGAGCGAAGCGAGCCCATCTTCAAGCGACCGCTGCGAACCACCTCAAATCCGGCGAGCGGAGCGAGCCCATCCTCAAGCAAAACGACCGCTGCGGACCACCTCAAAGCTGGCGAGCGAAGCGAGCCTATCTTCAAGCAGAGAGACCGCTGTGAACCACCTCAAATCCGGCGAACGGAGCGAGCCCATCTTCAAGCAAAGCGACCGCTGCGAACCACCGCTGGCGAGCAAACCGAGCCTATTCTAAAGTCGATTGACCGGTGCGAACTGCCTCACAAGCCGGCGAGCGAAGCGACCCCATCCTCAAGCAAAGCGGCCGCTGTGAACCACCTCAAAACTGGCGAGCGAAGCGAGTCCATCCTCAAGGAAAGCGACCGCTGCGAACCACCTCAAACGTAGCGAGTGAAGCGAGCCCATTTTCAAGCCGAGTGACCGGTGCGAACTGCCTCACGAGCCGGCGAGCGAAGCGAGCCCATCCTCAAACAAAGCAACCGCTGCATACTACCACAAAGTCGGCGAGCGAAGCGAGCCCATCTTCAAGAAAAGCGTCCGCTGCGAACTACCTCAAAGCTGGCGAGCGAAGCGAGCCCATCCTCAAGCAAAGCGATCGCTGCAAACCACCTCAAATCTGGTAATCGAAGCGATCCTATCCTCAAGCAAAGCGACAGCTGTGAACCACCTCAAAGGTGGCAAAGTGAAGCGAGCCGATTTTCAAGTCGAGTGACCGGTGCGATCCGCCTCACGAGCCGGCGAGCAAAACGAGCCAATCCTCAAGCAAAGTGACCGCTGTGAACCGCCTTAAAGCCGGCGAACGAATCAAGCCCATTTTAAAGCCGAGCGACCGGTGCAAACCACCTTACGAGCCGGTTAGCGTAGCGAACCCATTCTCAAGTAAAGCGACCACTGCGAACCGACTCACGATCCAGCGAGCGAAGCGTCAAAAACATCTACGTAGTGCATGCCGCGCAAATAAAATAGCAACGGTAGCTTATGAAACCGTAAGAAAATCTGTTGTTTTTAACCAATTTCAAAAAAAGGAGGAGGTTTTCAGTTCGTCGGAATATATTTTTAAGATGTCGTAAACTCTGCTCTCTGATCTCTGCTCAGAACTGAAAAGTATCGGATCACAATCAATGAAAGCTTGCATCATTAGGAATGCAATAAATATAATTGTTTTTGTAATTCGATGTAAATATAAAATGAACAAATTCGTTACTATTTCACCACACGTTTTCACGAAACTCTGCGGCGCGGGATTGAACTGCGCCTAACTCATTTTTTTTGCTTTGTGGAGTCGCGGGCTACTGATGTGGCGACATGTCAAATCTTATGTGAAAGTTTGGATGTTTGTTAATCAATCACGCAAAAACGGCTAAACGCATGTGGATGGAATTTGGCACACAGATTGTTTATAACGTGGATTAACACATAGAATACTTTTAATCCCGGTAGTACGTAATTTCCGGAATTAATTGTCTCTAAATGATGGTGAAAACCGCATGAATACATTCTGTAGTTTAGAAGATCTGGGTCACACAGACAGACACAAAAAAAAAACAAAAAATCTGCCTAGCCTTTTCCCAACTATGTAACTATGTTGGGGTCGGCTTCCATTCTAACCGGATGCAGCTGCATGAATACCAGTATTTTACACGGAGCGACTGCCTATCTGACTTCCACAACCCCGTAACTGAGTATTACGATACCCCTTGGTAAGACCGGTTGTCAGACTTTCGGGGTTCTTACGACCCCTAACGACTGTCAAAGATCATAATATTATTATTAATAAACAGTCTTATTGTTCACCAACACCCCTAGCCAGTATAGATTTAGTTCTTGAGCTAGGAATTGCTCCCAAAACGTTATATTTTTATTTTAAAAATATACAAAAGTTTATTGTTTATGTGCAAAATATTAATAATACTAGTGAAGAATTGCAATTTATAGATAAAGTTTCTTTTATATTTGGAGTTGGTCCAAACAAATGCTAGTTTTAACATTACTTATTGTTTTCTACGTGCGTGGGTTTAAAGTGAGTAAATACAGTAAACATAACATAAGGGTTAGGCAGAGGTGCACCTATAGTACAACCACATTTTGCCAGTTATGTTTGTGTCCCTTGTGACAGGGGGCGAGCCTATTGCCATCAACTGAGCACGAATCAGGGCTGTTACTGAGAAACACCCAATGTAAAAACACAATAATACTTTATCTTACCTGGGAATCGAGGTTAATTATGATGATGCTGAATATGCAAAAAACCCTGTCTTTTAAGAGCGCACGCAGCGTCTTTTTGACCGTAGTCGACGCGACGCCGACGACGCGGTTCCCAGGAGAAGCAATGGTCTTCAAATTCAAAGCCAAAGTCAACTCTGCCCGCGACTTTGTTCGCGTGGAAGTCGAAAAATACAGCCCATATTACTCGCCGATAATGTAGCTTTTTATATATGTAGAGAATTTTTTAAATCGCATAATTATTTTTTGAGTTTACCCATTACAAACAAACAAAAAAAAAAAAAAATCTTTTCTTTTTGAAATAATAGTTTAGATAGGTACATAAAAAGCACTTTTGAACGTCAAAATTTACAAAAAAAGTAGAATTGATTCTAGTCTGCCCTTCCAAAATGTAGTTTTCGTACGGAGAATCTTGAATACCATTCAAGTTATGTTGTAACAATAAAATTGTTTTGACAAATGAGGATGTTATCTTGACAGTTGTGTGTACTTGTGAAGCAGAGATGTTACGATAATCTACGCAAACTTGTAACAAGCATTTGTATTTCGCATTGAACAAACCCGATCCACTTCTGATTTGTCAACTAGACATACATTCAGTTAGTTGTATGTACTCCTTGATCGAACTCATTGAAATAAAAGTTAACAGAGTTTTAGTTACTCTGATTTTTTAATCAATTTCAAGTTTCGTTGTTACATTTTACGAACGCGCGTCAATTAGGGAAATTAATAGAGTCACATGATGCGCGCTTGTGAATTGCAAGGACTATAATAAATATTTTTCTGTGTGTCATGTGCATAGTGAGCTACTCGTACATTGTGAAAGTCTGGATTGAATCGGAGTCACCATGCTTACCCTCAGTATTTGGCTAAGTTTCGCACCATTTATAAGTGAAGGCAAGTGCTTAAAAAATTCAAAATATTTTATTTCACTTAAACCTACATGGGCACTTATGAAACGTCAGAATCGAGGTGCACGGTTCCAATTGGTCGTTTCCTATGGAGAAGAGCCGGCAAGAAACTCCATGGAGTTTCTTGCCGGCTCTTCTAAAACAAGAAACTCCATGGAGTTTCTTGTTTTATAAAAATAATCGTCTTTTACAATGTTTTCAATAGGTGACTGCCTCGTTGGTCAGTGGTCGCAAGCGCTACTGCTGAGCATGTGGTTCTGGATTCAATTTCCCAGGTCGAGCAAAGTTTTATTGGGTTTTTTCCTCTGATATTTCTCAGTAGCAGCCCGGAGTCTGAATTTGTGCCCGGTTGATGGCAAAAGGCTCGCCCCCTGTTACATGGGACTTACGACATAACTGGCGAAATATGGGTGTAATATACTCTGTAAATACACCTCTGCCTAACCCTTCGGGGAATACTGGCGTGGTGTTATTAAGTATGGTAGGACAGTGTATATATATATATACACTGTCTACTATATATATTGGTTTACTAAAGAGATTTTTTTAGAGAAATGAAAGTTTTTTAACAATAAAATAGAAACCGACTTCCAAAAAAAATACTAAAAAGTGAAAAATAACTTTAATTTCGGAAATCGAAAAGACGTAGTATTTTTTTTTGGAAGTCGGTTTATATTTTATTGTTAAAAAAAAATTATAGGATGCAGTCCCTTCAGAATCGTGTCCTTCGTAGGGCCACGGGAGCCCCCTGGTTCGTTAGGAACGAGATCCTCCATCTCGACCTTAAAATCCCTACAATCCATCAGTTCCTCAAACGTATGTCCAAGCGGTACTTTGATTTCGCCGTCAAACATCGAAATCCTCTGATTGTCAAAGCATCTTGCTATGTCCCGTCAAACAATCAAATTAGTAAAGCTCGCCGCCCAAGGCATATTCTCTCAGACCCAGATGACCCCATAACTCTCCTCCAGGAGAGCAGTAGGTAGTACAGCGACACAATTTCAGACCTCGCCGTAGAAGTCCGCAATCGCGACCCACCCGAGTAAATAATACTCCCCCTCCCCCGACCCTAGCTCGATAACGATGCGCCAGCCCGCGTAAGCCACGTCGCCGGGCTGGCGATCATTATAATTATCAGGGGAATTTAAAGCTACAGCTTTAAATGATAATAATAATTATCTATCCTTGATCCAGCCTGACCCTCTTGCTGTCCTCCCCCCAGCGAACGCCCTAAGCCGAGGTTCGTACCCCACAGGGGGTGCCCTTAGCGAGCGTTCGCCTAGTTTTAATTAGAATAGTTTATGCCCCTGGCTGGAGGCTTTGAGTTTTTAGGAGCTTAAGGCAGCCACAGGAAAGCCCAGTTAAGCAGCCAGGACCTTAGTGGTCAGCTGTGAGATGGCCTAGTCAAAAAAAAAAACGAAGTGTATAGAGTGCCGCGAGTTTCTTGTGGCACTCTAGTGTCACTGCCTCGGCCCGGCTAGGGTGCCGTGAGCGTTGCATTGTCACTGTCACTTGTTATTTAGGTTAGGTTAGGTTAGAACTGTGACCACACACCGCACGAGCCGAGCGAGCGTAGCGAGCGGTGCCGCGGTAGCGGCCGGCGAAGTGCCAGGGTCCGTTTAGGCACAAGGGAATGTGGTGTTTTACAGCGATTTAACCTCGACAATCAAACAAAATACCAAGTGACGTGACTTAGTGACAGTGACAATGACAATCCAATGCTTGCGGCACTTTAGCCGGGCCGAGGCGGTGTTACTAGGGTGCCTGTAGTGGCACTTTATCCGATAGGGATAGAGTGCCACTGGTGGCACTCTATACACTGCCAAAAAAAAAACTGTGTAGTTCACTTTGCGTTCGGCGCTTGTCGTGGCAACACCAAGTGTCCGGGTTCGCAACAAGCCAATCGTCATCCTGAGGATGTCTCGTTAAGAGGTGAAACACGTGTCGATTTCTTACAGTGCTCTCAGGGATTTCTTAGGACTATTTAAGAATAGTTAAGTGGATTAGGTTACTAAATATACGTCATCTATTGTAGTTTATATTATGTAGTTGACCATGATTATCATTTTCAGTAACATCTTTGTCCTGCGGTATCGACAGAAATTCTCCAGGATTGCACGTTTACGAGGGTTTCGCCAGAATAGAGACCTATCCATGGCTTGGTGTTCTGTACTATCCTTACAGTAAGTTTTTATGTACAGCCTGTACGAAACAATGCTACGTACCTGAAGGTGATTTCTTCAACGTAGCCTGCGAAATTCAAATTTTTATAAAATTGTTTTATAGTACAATGTTCATTGCAAATTGCCTTAGTCTTATTTGTAGCAAATATAATTACAAGATATAAATTAATGTTTTAAAATTTAAATTATTACAAATTAGTAATTAAAAAATATAAATATATACAATTAATTCAAGCAAAACCCATATTACAAAAAATCAAATTTCACAATACTGCAACAGATCAAAACACATGTATTATTTTATCATGATTGCCAGATATTGAATGATCAACATGACGTAAAACAGCGCTGCATTTCAAAAAACGCGCGGACTTCATTGATGTCCCGTCTACAGACACAGTATTATGTAGCTTCTTGTAAAATATCTAGCAAAATAATTGACGATACGTGTCTTTTAATTTAGAAACACATAAGTACACAACTGCGGTGGTGCTTGTTACTAGGCAGATAGTCCTTGCAGCAGCGAATGAAATCGATAAGCTGCCGAAACATAACTTCAGGTAAATATAAGCTCATAAACTACTAGCGATCCGCGATTATTTCGCACGGTTTTAAAGACTCGATAAAAAAAAACACCTCAAAACTATAAAGGTCTCAGCACACGCGTGGCGTGGCGGGACGGGACGGCGACGTGACGCTGAGCAGTTGTAATGTACCAGATATTACGTACGACTCCACACAGAGCCGTCCCGCTCAACGCAACAGCGGGAATACAAGTCAGAAGCGGCGGGGCGCGACGGTTACATTCAGAATTGAGAGATTATATTTCATTTCTAATACACGCTGGGCGGGATTGTATACAATCCCGTCCGATACAAGTATTGACTTTACTCCTCATTCTCTTTTTTTAAGGTCTCTAGCGCGCGTGGTCCTCGGTCACAACTGCACCGGGCGTTCTGTCGGCATACGTGACTATACTTACCATCCTGACTATTCCAAGAACACGTATAGTACACTGGCTATGATTCAGCTGGAAATCGACCACGCGACTGTTGGTGAGACCACAAAATATCTGCTTCATCTTCATCTTCATGAAGATGCTCCCTAGTCCTGTAAGCAGTTTATTGGTAATATTGAAGATGATAACTGATAGAAGAGGCATCGCTCTTCTTTCACAGACCTCCTTGTCATTAATAGGAAAGGAAGAGAGGGCACAAGATGCTGCCCTGGGGGACACCTCTTTATATTTTTGTGAGATTTAATAGACAACTTCACTTTGTTGTAATTATTATTATAACTCTTGCTTATTGTGTACAGTCAATGCTGAATGTGAACTAGTCGTGTGTAGGACTACGAAATTATTACGAAATAATATCCATTTAAGCAGTTTCAATTCGTGTTACATGAAATCAAATGCCTTACCCAAGTCAACGAAGGTCGTAGTTATAAGTGTTTTCATGTTAATATTTTTATTTTTCGCGCTGGAGAGGTAAGGTTTCCTTTCTCAATTTGTATTGTAAATGTTCTGGCCTTAAAAACTGTAAAGTTAAAGTTTTAAAATACATTATTTCAGAGTTGCGGCCCATTTGTCCACCGCCGTCACACTTCAAGGACGAGAGTTTCTTAGCTATGGTATTAGCTGACAGTATGTATCGTTTTAGTAAAGAAGCTACTTGGTACTTATTGTTATAGTTGACATTTACACTTGTACTTACTTATTGATACCATTATGTAACCTCTTTTGCAAATTTTGTCCACTGTTAACACGTACTCTTCACGAATTGTGTCCATGAGTCGGTTAACACATAAAGTTGAAGATGTTACTCGTAACAACGCATCGATTTCTACTCAGAAGGACAGGCGACATTTTTGAAGTGAAAACTTCTTTTATAGGCGCGTTGAGCAATTTTTGGGTGAACAAAATTCATGGGAACTCGCGTCATCGCCACCGAATGCTTCCATGAGCTATTATGTATACTGTGTATATACATATGTGTACTTTCAGAGTGAACCAAAAGCGTGAAACTCGTGTCATCATCACCGCACGCTTGTTTTCACTTCTATCGGCAGTCACCAAAGACTGCCCCGCATGTTTTTTTTGACAGACTTCCTTGTGCGCGTCATCGAAACCTAACATCAAGCCGAAATATTCAGATACCTAAGTTGCATACATCTCGAGAAAACCCTCTGTGACAGACAGACAAAAAAGTTATCTTCGCCTTAAAATAAAGTGGTGTATTCCTTACATCTTCTGTTACTTTCTAGATTGTAAGCGATCCAGGGTGAGGATACACAAAATGAAATACGTTTATCCCGAACAATGCAAGTCTTTTTACAGGCGAACAGATGTAAGTAACTTTCCCAACAATTTTGTCTTGATAATAAAATAGCCCAAGCCGATTTCGCCTATACGGTGACTGTTTTGTTTGTGATGACTTTAGGTTATGAGCGTGTGCTCTGACAGCCAAAAAGCCAAAAAAGGTTACATTAGCCACATAGAGCACTGCTCTTATGTGGCTAATGTAACCTTTCTTGGCTGTGAAGGTACACGTGCACAGTGCGGACACGTTAGAATTTTTAATTGTGGTATTTTTGGCGTAAATCTGATGCTAAAGAATTCATATTGTGTCGTATGTAAAGAAATATGATAGGTAGATGCTTCGATGTCCCTGCCAGTTGCCACCCTGTATATATCGCAGACAAATTGTATGTTTCGTCATTTTACAAACGGCGCCGTCCGTTTACAGACGCTGGCAGTTTTGCAAAATGCCTAATTGACCTGCCACATAATTATATAAATGGTTCTCTGCCTTTTCGCCGAAAATTCTTTGGCAGATTATCACTTGCCAACCAACGTTTCGCAGAATTTTATTTCACCGAACTATCATTTGCCAACTTATCATATAATTTTGTTTTATTTCCCAACCTCACAGTTACCAACTGTACGTTTGGTCTGCTTTTCATAATGACACTTTTTTAAATGCCAACTTTCAAGTAGCAGAATGTTTTAGTTTGCGTAATATATTTACAAGTATGCAATTTTTATTTGGAACTAATTATATACTCTCAACACCTCTTTCCCTTGTATTCGTATATATATAATATATATATATATATAAGTATATGTATAGGTAATATAGGTATATATTATAGTCGATATGTATATATGTGTATGTAGTTTTAACTTATTTATGTACTGTTGTACCTATTTTAGTTGTAATGCATTATGATTTATGATATTTTTATAAATTAAATTTTTCTTTGTTCTTCTCAAACAGAGCACCTGCCATCTTATCTCTTCACCACCCTTGGTTGACTGGTAGAGAATGCCTAAGGCATTAAGTCCGCCTTTGTACCTTTAGTGCGAAAAGTTTAAATAAATAAATAAATAAATATATACAGGTAGTTATTGCTATTCAATTATTTTTTTACTTTATCTTGTGACCTAACCTAACTTAACTGTTTTCTTTTACAAAAGCGATTCGCTTCTGGCACATCGCCGGCCGCTGCCGCGGCACGCTCGCTTCGCTCGCTCGGCTCGTGCGTTGTTTGTCATACTCTAACCTAACCTATCGAAACCCTTCTTCCGTCTTGAACTTGCCTAAAACAAATAAGTATAGCAGCAGAAATCTTAGCTGCCAATTTAAACGGTTAATGTTATTATTGCGATTCTTAAATAAAAAAATTATGTAAAAATTAGTATATTTTTACCCGACTGCCCCAGAAGGAGGGTAATGTTTTTCGAGAGTATGTATGTATGTATGTATGTATGTCTATTTCTTTGGCACGCTCTGTAGCCTAAACGGCTTGATGGATTTTAATTTAGGAGGTGTCGTTAGATTCGTCTTAATCGTAGAAGTGACATAGGCTATATAATATTTATGTATTGCATCTGCAAGTACAAAAAAAAGGGAGGGGAAGGTTTTTTTTTAAAATAATTTTCAACAATATTGGTATCAAATAAAAGCTGGTAATGAGTCAATTCCAAATTAAGGTATATTAATAAAACTAAAAAAAATGCAATAAAGAAAATTATTCAAAAAACAAAAAACCCGACTGCAAAAACACATAACTGAAAAGAGAAAAACAAGCATTATAATCTATAGAATTTTGGTACCGCAGGCGGGGACAATAATAATATAACAATAATAACCGGAAATATGGTGTACCTAACTTTTGTTTGTCCCCGCGCCTGCGATACCAAAATCCTATAGATTATAATGCTTGTTTTTCTCTTTTCAGTTATGTGTTTTTGCAGTCGGGTTTTTTGTTTTTTGAATAATTTTTTATCATTATATCAATGAATGAAAAGGGAACTGTTACACTGACAAAACTTCATTCGTCTAAAGCAGTTTTCAGACTAGCGCGATTTGTCGCGCGACGCGACACGTACAATACAAAACTTCACGGTATAACAATAACCGGTGTCGCGTCGCGCGACAACGTCCTATTTCAGCCACGGCATTTAGCTGAACAATGACCTATTCTTGCACAGATGCGATGCACAGCTTAAGGCTGCCTGTCCACTGGAGCGGAGAGGAGAGGAGAGGAGCGGAGATGTGCCAAAATTAAGCAATAGAATCGCACCTCTGGAGCGAAGTTTTGATTATATTGGTTAATATTGACACATCTCCGCTCCTCAGGACAGGCAGCTTAATAATTTGTTCTTGATATTGTTGTTTGCTTGTTGCAAAAATTTTTATTTTTCCATTCTGCAATTTATTTATTTATTTATTGACACACCAACGACTTATTCACTAAATCACTACATTAAAAATATATTGTATTTCAACAGTTTTGCGGTGAATTCGTCACTTATAGGCGTGCACAGCACTTGTATAATATAATCAATAATAAAAAACTAAAATGGAATTATAATTATGATAACAACAAAATTAAAATTTGAAAAATTTACATTGAATTTAGAATGTCACGTAGTTAAATTAAAATACAAAAAACATCAATTAAATTGGAATAGAAAAACAATTATAAATTAAAACTATAAAAACAATTACAAATAAATTAGGACACATTACATTAATTACAAATAAAATTAAAAGAATAGAATAGATTAAAACGTGAGCTCAAAAATTATATTAAATTAAATTGTACATTAAATATCATGAATGGAGTCACACAAATACACAATTAACAATTTGTAACAGAAATAAACAAACAAATCGATCAAGAACTGAGGACGTATCGTCTGAATTCATTCAGACTGTTCGAAAATGTATCTAAGTTCTTAGTACGCGTGCTCACCTTATTGTAGCTAGACAAAAACCGGTATAAAGGAGCTGAACGACCTAGATTAGTTCTATTTTTAGGCATTTGGAATGTTTCTGCTTTAAAATTGGATCTGTATGAGGTACGGCGGGGCACTTTTAAACTGATCTCCGAAACCAACTCCGGTACATTCGCCAAATTATGAAGGGACTTATAAAGGTAAATTAAATCTGAACAGCTTCTTCGTTGCTCCAAGGAGCTCATTTTGAAATGACAGAGCCTTTGAGGATAATCAGCTTCGCGATAACAAGTCTGTGATCTGTAGCGCAGGTATCTCGTAATTTTTTTTTGGATGCACTCTATCCGGTCGATGTGGACACGATACGCTGGATTCCATACAGGAGATGCATACTCACTTTGCAATCGGCACTTTGTTATGATTGTTTGTCGCAACACATCGTCGACCGTAGGTTCAATTGAGGTAAGGGACAAAATACGATTTTTCAGGAGAGGCCGACAAAGTTTTTTTTCGGACTAAATCACCCATAACTTTTTTTGTTATTAACCTTTTTCGGATCTAATTTCACACATAATCTTGTATTTTAGTGCTCTATCTACCTGTGTAACATTTATTTAAATAAATTAGCTATTTAAGAAAATAGACGTCCCTTACACCAACGTATTTTGTTATTAATGTCCCTTACTGACCAAGTATCTTGTAGTTCCGTCCCTTACATTAAATTGGCCTCTACGTTGGATCACTTGGATCCAATCTATTAATGAAAAAATAGTGTAAAGTACTTGTTGAAAAAATTTATGAAAAAAAATACAGTGTAAAGAGATTATGACAGAAAATGAAGTACACACTTTTGACGTACGGATATCATAAATTTGGAAATCGTTATAAAAAATCATTTAAGAGACATGAAAATGTATTAGAACCGTGTGTGTGCTTTATTGTGTGTCGCTTACATGCAATGTTTGTACATTTTAATAGCCAATTTCTATTAGTTGGAATAATTTATTTTTTAAACATTTAATATGTTTATAATAATCAAATTATAAAATAAAAATAAATATTTTACCTATACTTACTTTGAATTCTAATTCATATAAAAGAGTAGCTACCATTAATCATAATAGCGCCTTTGTGACATTGTTAATCAAATTAAATTAAACAATTTTACTTCTACCGCCTAATCAGCCTTTAATATGAGATCAATGTTTAATCATTGTAATCATTAATTTTTTTTCTAAATAGAATTAAGATCAATAAACGTTTTCAGAATTAGAGGTTTTTTTCATCAACAATTTTCTTAGTTCGTTTGATTCAAATTATCAATCACTTTAGCGCAATATGGTAGCTTCAAATAATCTTAATAACATTTAGGTACTAGGCATAGCATTTAAGCACAATTTTTAAAAATCTTTGTATTTTGTTAACGATATTGGCAGCCTGATGTTATACAAAGTTCTATTCAATTATTGTCCACTGTTATATCAGGCGAGTCTGCTAGTGGTGACGGCACACTAACAGATGTTTTACTCTTATTATAACATTATCCTTTCCCGTCCCTTTTCCTTTTCCCTTCCCACTTTTCGTTTTACGTTCTGGATTACTCCCTATCTTTTTGGCTGCCAATTCTCCATTTATTTTGATGATATAAACAACCGCTTCTTTCTTCATAGAGTGTTTAGTCCAAATAAGCTATTCTAATTTTCGTAACTTGCAAGTCCTTCGTCTTTTGTGGAAACAGTTTTTCTGTAACGGGCTCCCAGTCAATGAAATCCTAGTGCTACATTGCGAGCGTAGGGACGAGGATTTGCCAGTTGACAGCATGCACTCGGTTATTGAACGAGATGTGCGAAAATTCGGCGCTTTGCGTTACACGCAATGGCCTAGATAGCACATTTCATTGCTAGAAAGAATCCTCGTCCCACGCTCGCAATGTAGCACAAGGATTTCATTGACTGGGACCCCGTTACAGAAAAGCTGTTTCCACAGAAGACGAAAGACTTGCAAGTTACGAAAATTAGAATAACTACGATAAAGAAAAAATACCTTAAAACCATTTGGACTAAACACTATGAAGGAGGAAGCGGTTGTGTACGTCATCAAAATAAATGGAGAATTGGCAGCCAAAAAGATAGGGAGTTATCCAGAACGTAAAACGAAAAGTGGGAAGGGAAAAGAAAAGGGGACGGGAAAGGATTAAGTTATAATAAGAGTAAAACATCTGTTTGTGTCCGTCACCACTAGCAGACTCGCCAGATATAACAGTGGACAATAATTGCATAGAACTAAGACCTTTGTATTGTTATACAAAGGTCTTAGTTCTATGCAATTATTGTCCACTGTCAATATCCTGCCAGGCTGTCAATATCGTTGGCAAAATACAAAGATTTAAAAAAACTATGCCTAGTAGATTTCATCAAGATTATTTGAAGCTACCATATTGCCACGGTAGACGGTAGAATAACTAAGCCATATCTTAGAAATAAGTGCCTACAGCCGCGCGGTACGTAAACATGCGATAGGGCTGCCCGCCTCCAGTATTTTAATTACATTTGCCTACTTTGTGTTTCCATTTAGTTTTGTGATTGTAAATATACTTTTTTTATCTACACAAATAAATAAAATACTTTGTGAATTGAATAACAAAACAAAACACAAATGCCCGAGGTTTTAAAACAAGCGTACCTACCGTATTAATTCATGAACCTCCTATAACTACCTATTTCACTCGTGTTATCACTTTCCTTTACTCTATTCACTTTATTTATTAATCCAGACATCTTTTTTTCGGGAGATAAAAGGAAATACTTATCCATTAAAAATACACACAATATGTACCTACCTACCAGTAAGTAAAATTATTTTATAGTAAGACTATAAAATAATTTTGTTGTTGTTGTTTGTTAATAATAATACCTTTCAAAGTTTCCAGGTAATCTAAAAAAAGTTATCTCTGGATGCGTTATTGCCAAATTCATGCAACCAAAAACAGCAACAATATATCCTACTCGTCATATTAAATATGTACTTGAATTTATTTTTAGTGTAAAAATCGCGCGGTTATTGTTAAAAAAACAACACACCATTCGTTCGTCACTGCGGCACAGACGCGACTGTCTGCGTACCTCGCGCATACCTCGATCGAGGCGCGTAGGTATAGCTCGCGCTTCGTCCGTTTCTATGAAGTTGGCCTACCGTCTACCGTGATATTGCGCTAAAGTGATTAAGGAACTTAAAAAAAAACAAACGACAGGTGAATTCGCACTGATAGTGATTTTTTTTAATGCCCGCGCGCTGCTTTTGCGTTGGTATCATCCTCTCTTTCGCACACAGACAGACGTTGTGAGATAGAAAAGGATGGTAATAGTGCAAGCACGTGCTATCTTGTGTTTAAATATTCATTAGTTCTCACGAGCAAATTGGTGTAACGGACACCGAACCTAAATATAATTCGATTCAAATAGGTGTAACGTTGACACTGCTTTAAAGTATTTCAATGCAAATTGGGTTATGGACAACGATGTCAAAACTCGTTCGATCCATTTAAAGTATGGATGATATTTATTTTTTGAGATATCAAAGGCATTAGTGTAAGGCCAGTTTGATTATGGTTTCTTCAAAAATAAACCATGTAATGGTAATTCGTTGATTGGGGAGACCCTTACCTTATTTGAAGTGGATTGGCGGCGGTAATTACACCATTTCAAGTTGCTATATTGCATAGTTTTTGAGATACATTGTTATTATGGGGCTGATTCGAAATTTGGATCCGAAAAATCAGTACGGTAAGGGACATTTTTTTAAAGCTAGAATTTTTTCATATACACCATTCGAAAGAGCGAAAAATTCTGAACAAAACTGTATACTCAACTCATTTTGGGTATTTTGTCCCTTACCCCAATTGAACCTACGGTCGACGCATTATGCCATTTTTTGGCACTGAGGCTTTGGCTCTGAGGGCTTTGGCCTCTGGTCATAGATAATACACTCCTCTGGTCTAGCCTCTTGAGCGCTCTTGAGGGTCTAGCGATGACATCGAGCAATAGACAAAATGTGTCAAACTTTTAAATGATTTGAATACTGAATACGAGGCTTTTGGCTAATTTGTAAAGGAGTACCAAATGCAATTTTTTTTGTAATGTGCATTTAGTTTGTGCAGAATAAACCATTTTTCTTTATTTATTTTATTGTAGAGAAAGTGACCAAGACTAACAAAAGAAACCTTTGGAGAACATAATAGTAAGTTGTTTACCATGGCGACGATGGCCGTGGCAAGCAAGTTATTTCTTAGATCAGGAACGTCGCACCTGGGTGGTTTTTGTACTATCCATAAATCTAGTTTTCTTTTCCAGCTGGACGTGGATACTATGTGGCCATCCCACACGGCTTGTGCCAGGAGTGTGTCGGGAGGTCACTGCGTCTGGCGGAGTGGGGCTATACTCGTGGTGAAAGTGGGCACTCGCTGGAGACTGGTTAGTTTCACACTATCTCCGAAAGCGTTACGACCCTTAGTGTTGGAAGAGCAATTGTGATCAATCGCTCTTCCAACGCTAAGGGTCGTAACGGTTTCGGATTTTTTCTTTTTACGTATTAAATGCGGGTTCGTGATTCATGAACCTGATTAATTGAATAACTAACGAGTTGCTCCTGCTTTGCACGGGTGCGATGGTGACATGTTAACGAGTCGCTCCTGCTTCGCATGGGTGCGATGGCCATATGTTAACGAGTCGCTCCTGCTTCGCACGGGTGCGATGGCGACATGTTAACGAGTCGCTCCTGCTTCGCATGGGTGCGATGGCGACATGTTAACGAGTCGCTCCTGCTTCGCATGGGTGCGATGGCCATATGTTAACGAGTCGCTCCTGCTTCGCACGGGTGCGATGGCGACATGTTAACGAGTCGCTCCTGCTTCGCACGGGTGCGATGGCGACATGTTAACGAGTCGCTCCTGCTTCGCACGGGTGCGATGGCGACATGTTAACGAGTCGCTCCTGCTTCGCACGGGTGCGATGGCGACATGTTAACGAGTCGCTCCTGCTTCGCCCGGGTGCGATGGCGACATGTTAACGAGTCGCTCCTGCTTCGCATGGGTGCGATGGCCATATGTTAACGAGTCGCTCCTGCTTCGCACGGGTGCGATGGCGACATGTTAACGAGTCGCTCCTGCTTCGCACGGGTGCGATGGCGACATGTTAACGAGTCGCTCCTGCTTCGCACGGGTGCGATGGCGACATGTTAACGAGTCGCTCCTGCTTCGCACGGGTGCGATGGCGACATGTTAACGAGTCGCTCCTGCTTCGCACGGGTGCGATGGCGACATGTTAACGAGTCGCTCCTGCTTCGCACGGGTGCGATGGCGACATGTTAACGAGTCGCTCCTGCTTCGCACGGGTGCGATGGCGACATGTTAACGAGTCGCTCCTGCTTCGCACGGGTGCGATGGCGACATGTTAACGAGTCGCTCCTGCTTCGCACGGGTGCGATGGCGACATGTTAACGAGTCGCTCCTGCTTCGCATGGGTCCGATGGCCATATGTTAACGAGTCGCTCCTGCTTCGCACGGGTGCGATGGCGACATGTTAACGAGTCGCTCCTGCTTCGCACGGGTGCGATGGCGACATGTTAACGAGTCGCTCCTGCTTCGCCCGGGTGCGATGGCGACATGTTAACGAGTCGCTCCTGCTTCGCATGGGTGCGATGGCCATATGTTAACGAGTCGCTCCTGCTTCGCATGGGTGCGATGGCGACATGTTAACGAGTCGCTCCTGCTTCGCATGGGTGCGATGGCCATATGTTAACGAGTCGCTCCTGCTTCGCACGGGTGCGATGGCGACATGTTAACGAGTCGCTCCTGCTTCGCATGGGTGCGATGGCCATATGTTAACGAGTCGCTCCTGCTTCGGATGGGTGCGATGGCCATATGTTAACGAGTCGCTCCTGCTTCGGATGGGTGCGATGGCCATATGTTAACGAGTCGCTCCTGCTTCGGATGGGTGCGATGGCGACATGTTAACGAGTCGCTCCTGCTTCGCACGGGTGCGATGGCGACATGTTAACGAGTCGCTCCTGCTTCGCACGGGTGCGATGGCGACATGTTAACGAGTCGCTCCTGCTTCGCATGGGTCCGATGGCCATATGTTAACGAGTCGCTCCTGCTTCGCATGGGTGCGATGGCCATATGTTAACGAGTCGCTCCTGCTTCGCATGGGTGCGATGGCCATATGTTAACGAGTCGCTCCTGCTTCGCCCGGGTGCGATGGTGACATGTTAACGAGTCGCTCCTGCTTCGCATGGGTGCGATGGCGACATGTTAACGAGTCGCTCCTGCTTCGCCCGGGTGCGATGGCGACATGTTAACGAGTCGCTCCTGCTTCGCACGGGTGCGATGGCGACATGTTAACGAGTCGCTCCTGCTTCGCACGGGTGCGATGGCGACATGTTAACGAGTCGCTCCTGCTTCGGATGGGTGCGATGGCCATATGTTAACGAGTCGCTCCTGCTTCGGATGGGTGCGATGGCCATATGTTAACGAGTCGCTCCTGCTTCGGATGGGTGCGATGGCCATATGTTAACGAGTCGCTCCTGCTTCGGATGGGTGCGATGGCCATATGTTAACGAGTCGCTCCTGCTTCGCATGGGTGCGATGGCGACATGTTAACGAGTCGCTCCTGCTTCGCACGGGTGTGATGGCGACATGTTAACGAGTCGCTCCTGCTTCACACGAGTGCGATGGCGACATATTACGAGTCGCTCCTGTTAATTAAAACGTTGCTTTAACGTCTAGCGCAGGAGTCAGGGTTTCCATATAAAAATGTAACATACTTTTATGTCAATAAACATACCTATCCTATTTCAAATTTCAAACATCTCTTAACTTTAAGCAATGTTCATAAATAAGAGATTTTAACTCCAATTATAAAGACTGGAACGTAAAACGTTCGCTCTCTCGTGTTTTCATAAATCTGATCGAGTTCAGCTTGGAATGTTTGCATTCAAACTATTTGTTTACTGATGATTTCAGCTGGGCTTCGGCGTGTACGGGCCGGGTTGTGAAGCCCCTGCCAGATTCCTAGACTATGGTATGTACCATGACTGGGTGCAACGCACCGTCGAGAGGATTGGCAGACCTGCAATCACCACTCTGGCCGATAACCACATCGTAATGAGAAGAAGTAAGTTACATTGCTGACGAGTTTTGGGTGCAAACGCCTTACTTGGGCATGTACGCCACACAATCACCCAATGCACTATTGCACTCAATTCATCCAGTGTTAGCATTGCATCATACATAACACAACATTCGTTTCATAATTGCCATTGCACCATGATGTAATTATTACGTAACCAAACAATACCTTCGTCCAATGAAATAGTTTTATATGACAGCTGCGCCCACAGACTGCATAATGTCTTCGGCGCTTGAGTCGCTGACGGAACGAAATGTTGCCATTTTATATTGTATTTATACTTTTAGTACTAAGTATTATATTTTATTTAATTTTTGATTTGATAATAATATGTTATTTCATTATATTATATCCTGCACCGGTTGACGTCATCACGTCAACGCCGGCTGTCGCTGAAAACCAGCGCTGGGGCTCTGTCTCGCATAGGGTCGCAGCATTATGCTGAGCGATGGCCGTTTTGCGTGGATGTGACGCATATTTTTCCCCCAATTTGTTATTTATCGTGTTCTTTTTTATTTTTTTCTTGCGTCATGTTTACCGCAAATAAACGTATTTTCTTTCTTTTCTTTCTTTCTTACGTATTTCAGGTGTTTTGTCGATGTAGCCCGCTAACGTCTTTTTTGCAAAATCGAATTTTGATCAACATATATACTGTAAAAACAATCTGCTATTTGAAAAAAAAAAATAACGGTTTGCACTCCGGGAGTGCCAGCAGAAGCGAAAACTTGAACATTAACGTTGTGCATTTTTGAATAAATACTTTCATGAAGTATGTTTTGACTGCTTTTTTTTTACCCATCATTATGGGTAAAATTTCTTACCTCGCAATCTTTACGTAATGTTTTATTTATTTTGATATTTACTAATATTTACTTTGTCGGCTACTAGGCAACGGATCTTACGGTCTCTTGTGACCGAGAGTTTTTACCCATCCCAAAAAAAGTGCACAACGCCGCTAAAGAAGTTTTCACTTCAAAAAACATGCGGGGCAGGCTTTGGAGACTGCCGATGGAAGTAAAAACTAAGTAACGCCATCTTACGAAAATGTCAGGAATTTATGTGGCTTGCTGTCAGTACAAGAACGAAAGCTGTAGCTCCATTAAAACAATTTCAAAAAAAAAAAAATGAGTTAGGCGCAGTTCAAGCCCGCGTCGCAGAGTTTCGTGAAAACGTTTGGTGAAATAGTAACGAATTCGTTAATTTTATATTTACATCGAAATACAAAAACATACATTTATTGCATTCCTAATGATGCAAGCTTTCATTGATTGTGATACTTTTCAGTTCTGAGCAGAGAGCAGAGTTTACGACATCTTAAAACAACAGATTTTCTTACAGTTTCATAAACTATCGTTGCTTTATTTGCACGCCACTAGATTTTTTTGGCTCGTTGAATTCCTTATAATGCAAGCTTTATTCGATAGTGATTTTTTAAATTTCTGAGCAGATTTTCGTCCGATATGAGTCTTTATATGAAATTATTTTGCTACCTATTGTCAACTTCATATGCATTTTTACCCATTTACGAAATATTTTTGTTCTAGCGTGCAGAATACATTTACTAAATTAAACGAACTTACCTAAGTGAAGTTCTATTGTAATTATACGTAGTGCTTAGTCTTCGATAATGATTAACTATGTAGTCTCACTATATTCCATATCGTGTTCACGCGCACATTCAGAGAATAAATCCTGAAAAAAAAACTTTTACGCTGGCAACTCTAGCTTAAGTATGTCATTCTATTTAGAGTAATCTGCAATGAGAGAATTAAAATTAACAGACAGTAACTCTCCAACTTCAATGCCAGGGTCAAAATACAAACTATGGTCTTGTTTAGGGCTTGGGAGGGAACATAGTATCGAGGACTAAGGACTACGTATAATTACAATAGAACTTCACTTAGGTAAGTTCGTTTAATTTAGTAATCCATGCTTAGTCCTCGATAATGATTAACTATGTAGATGTTTAGAGAGATGAAGTTGGAAATTACAAATATGTTTGACACTATTAAATAATAATACATTCAGATATCATAAAATCAAGTTTATGATGTAACTGAAAACTTTTCAACATTTAAACTTAATTCTCGTCCAATTCTGATTATCAACTATGTATTCAGTAGGTAGGTATACTTCTTTGGCTTTTCATTAATTTATGACAAATAACACATCAGTCAACGTTACCAACAGTCTTGCCAAAGAGATATTTATTATCTTCTCTAATCAAAGGTCTATTAATATAATGGTTTGTAAGACCCTTTGATCCTGTGTACCAACCAACTGTTTTAAAGATACTTAATATCACAGATATAGATAGACATAGATAACGCAAGTATCACGATCTGTATGAAAACCAAGCGTGCCATTTTTTGACTACCTACTATGACATCACAAGCATTATTTAGTGATGGGAAAATAAAATCCGCCGCACGCGGCAGCGTCTTTGAATCGATTTTATTATCTTTGAAATCGATACGTCGATCGAGCGTACTGCTGGCTGGGTGAGCGCTGGCGCTCACCCAGCCAGCAGTACGCTAACTAAAAGTCTTCGCATTGAGAGGTTGTGTGATCGTGCGCGTTCCGTCGACGTTCACACGTCGTTTTTGGATACCTTTTCCAAAATTTCAAGTAAGTTTACCATTATAAATACGTGAATATTCGATTGAAATACCTTATATTCAATTTAGTTCTAATGTTTACAAAAGCAACGAGATTCTACCCTTTTTCATCTCAATTTTGAATAAAGATCGCCTTTTTATTATACCATTTCTCTATTTATTGAGTAATCGTGTACAGTAAAGAATTATTGAGAATCGCTTAAATAGATTAATTAATCGATTTTGTGACATAGTAATGATATAGACAGAAGAATGAGATAGACAGAGGAATGAGATATACAGAGGAATGAGATAGACAGAGGAATGCGATAAACAGAGGAAAATAAAAATTTCTGATCTGCTTAGTAGGCAGTTAGGGATTTATAATTTCTTCAAATTGTCAGTATTTCCCTACTTATTCCTTGTAATTGTTGTAGATTATCTTTCAGAAACAAAAAAAAAACCAGAGAAGAAATTTTAGAAGGTAAACGAAAACCCAGTAAAATACGATATAATAAAATTAAAATGGATGCAAAATTACTTGAGCTACAACAGCAAAAAGATAAAGAAAGTTGTGATCTTTAGTACATCAATAGTCGGATATGCTGCTTTTGTTAATATTCGTTACTTTTTCCCTTCAACAAAGCATGCTTCCTCAAAATGTATTTAACAAATAGTGCTATGCTTTGTTGGGAACCAATCTTTATTTCCCGTCGCCTCAATCCATTTTTCTTTTAAATTGGGTTCATGTGGGAAACTAAAAAAATCACTAAACGTTACGATAATTTATTAAAATTGCCTACATAATTACTACCTATAAAATACAAAATCATTCCTCTGTTTCCGAAATCGATTCTTGAGAATCGATTTGTGTTGCATACGATGAACAGCACTAATCGCTAAAATTGACAGAAAAATGATAAAAGCTCCTGTACTACGAAACCGATGCGTTAAACGATAGTATCACTTGCTTCGATATTCATCACTTGTTAAAAACGTCGCATCAACCGCTTCAAGTAAAAGCCGCAATGTAATACGAATATTCAGTTTACGTTTGATGACCTATGTTTTTCTCAAATTTGGTATTACAGAGAGTATTAGATTAAATATAATTGATTTTAATATTAAATACGCATAATATTAATCACAAAATGACTTATCGATGGAAGGAATCGTTTCCTTTATTTTTTCTCCTCACATTTGTAAAGTTTTTACAATGTATAATTGAGCAATTAACCATTTTAAATTATTTTACTGACGTCCGTCTAGCGTGGCACAACGATGCAGACTGAGCGCGAAAGTGGCAGCTTACGATTATTGTACGTAAGCTGGGCACGCGAAGTAGTTGCTCTTGCGTTATCTATGTCTATCTATATCTGTGCTTAATATCTACTGACACACCTCTACTCCCATTGGAGCATGACATGTTGAATGAGAAGTAAATTTCTTGATGTCTACGCCACTGTCCATCATTGTATGTGTAATCCAACGGCATTATGATTGTCACAATTTGTGTGTATGTAATATTGTAATGTGATCACAGGACAAATGACTGGTTTCATATGAAAATAGAGTAACATAATATTTGTTTGCTGTTTTCCTGTCTTAGATCATGTTTTTAACAAATCAGTGATTTTTGAGTTAATATCTGAATCAATAAATTGGATGTTATTAAGTCTAATTACAGATAAGGTTTCTTTGACCGCTAGTAAAGGCTAAAAGAATTACCTACTTTTTGGTTACTTTGTCAAGTGATAATTTATTGTTGTATTGAGTACCATCTTCCTATAAAATTCAGTAGGTACCATTGATGGATCCCACATATCATCAATATTCAGGATGACTTGGTCGTAATTTAAAGATACCATTAAATAACCTCTTACTTTGAAGATCTGTCCCTACAACAGAATGTATGATCAATAACACTGCACTGTTGAGTGATGTATATGAAATGCCATTGGCCCTTGTTGGCTTGCCACTTGTTCTGTACGAACACTCTAATATTATAGTGACTGAAAAAACATGATCATTACCACATATCCACCACTTATGTAGTGCTACTGAATACTGTTTGACAGTGTTATCTGATACAGAAGATATCCTGACCATTCATCACCATCATTTGTCATCTGGCATCATTTGCTTCTGAAACCCTTCCCTGACAATATGCAGGCCCCTAGGGAAAAAAGGGCTGCTGTGCAGAAGATGCACTATTTCGGAAGGTTACGACAATAATTGGTTTGATGGTTAAAATCCAATAAGTAAGTACTTTAATCTGTGAAATGACCATAATAAATGGGTACCAAGGTTGTGGTCACATAGTAAAAATACCAAAAAATCTGATCATCTTAAATTGTCTGAATAGTTTATTAATCAATGCAGATGGTGGAAATGCATAAAATACTGGGTAATTTCATCATCATCATCATCATATCAGCCGAAAGACGTCCACTGCTGGACATAGGCCTCCCCCAAGCACCGCCACTTCGACCGATTCTGTGCTTCCCGCATCCAGCGAATTCCTGCGGCCTTTACTAGGTCATCGGTCCATCTTGTGGGAGGCCTTCCAACGCTACGTCTTCCGGTACGTGGTCGCCACTCCAGAACCTTTCGGCCCCATCGGCCATCTGTTCTGCGAGCAATATGTCCTGCCCATTGCCACTTAAGTTTGGCAATTCTTCGGGCTATGTCGGTTACCTTGGTTCTCCTGCGGATCTCTTCATTTCTGATTCGATCACGTAGGGAAACTCCAAGCATAGCCCTCTCCATTGCTCTTTGGGTGACGTTGCCTTCTAATTAGGCCCATTGTGAGCGACCACGTTTCAGTGCCATAAGTCATCACTGGCAACACGCACTGGTCAAAGACTTTCGTCTTGAGACACTGTGGTATGTGGGACGAGAAGATATTGCGTAGCTTCCCGAACGCTGCCCAACCGAGTCGGATTCGACGATTGACCTCTTTCTCGAAGTTGGACCTACCTAGCTGAACAGTTTGTCCTAGGTAAACATACTCGTCTACAACTTCGAGCGTAGCGTCTCCGATCTTTATGAGGGCGGGTGTTACATGGGCATTTGACATGACCTTTGTCTTGTCCATGTTCATTTTAAGACCCACTCTTTTGGAGGCTCTACTGAGGTCATCGAGCATTATACTGAGGTCCTCCATGGTCTCAGCCATGATAACTATATCGTCGGCAAACCGAAGGTCAGTGATATACTCGCCATTGATGTTGATGCCTAGCCCTTTCCAGTCCAGAATCTTGAAGACATCCTCCAGTGCAGCGGTGAACAGTTTCGGAGAGATAACGTCTCCTTGTCTCACACCTCGCTGCAGAAGGATAGGTTTCGAGGTCTGGTCGTGGAGTCGGACTGACATAGTGGCGTCTTTGTATAGGCACTTTAACACCTCGATGTACCGATAGTCGATCTGGCACCGTTGAAGAGACTGCAGTACAGCCCATGTCTCGATCGAATCGAAGGCTTTCTCGTAATCCACGAACGCTAAGCAGAGAGGCAGGTTATACTCTTCGGTCTTCTGTATAACCTGCCGCAGCGTATGTATGTGGTCCACGGTGCTAAAGCCTTTACGGAATCCGGCTTGTTCGGGAGGCTGGAAGTCGTCAAACCTGCGCGCGAGACGGTTCGTGATGACTCTTGAAAACAGCTTGTAGACATGGGTCAGAAGTGTGATGGGCCTATAGTTCTTAAGCAGGGCATTGTCGCCCTTTTTAAAAAAGAGTACCACCACACCTCTGCTCCATGCCTGTGGCGTTTTACCCTCGAGTATGACGGAATTGAACAGCTTCTGGAGGGCCTTTAGAACGGGTTTCCCACCGGCCTTTAAGAGTTCGGCCGTAATTCCGTCATCACCCGGCGCCTTGTTGTTTTTAAGTTGCTTTAGAGCCATCCTAATCTCGTACAAGCTGACGTCCGGGATATCTTCGGTATAATGTCGGGTTAATCTAGCTCTTGGGTCGTTTGCCAGATTCGTAACGGGGTTACTGGATGACGTGTATAACTGTCCATAGAACCTCTCGATCTCTCTCAATACTTCAGGTTTGGCGGATACGATCCTGCCATCATCGGTCTTCAGCTTTGCAAGCTGGCTCTGCCCAATAGACAGATCTCTTGCAAAGACCTTGGAGCCCTTATTCCGCTCTATCGCGTCCTTAATGCGGTCCGTACTAAAGCGACGAAGGTCGCTTTTCAAGGACTTAGAGATCCGTCTATTGAGCTGCCGGTACTTGAACGCATCGTCTGAAGACTGGAGGATCATCTCGCGCCTCTCCTTCATGAGCTGTATAGTAGGATCAGAGAGCCTCTTGTTTCTATTTGTACGACGGGTCTTAAAGATCTTGGACCCGACCGTATGGACAGTTTCCACGAACCCATCGTTAAAATCGTCCACGGAGCTCCCTAGGCACTCGAAACGATTCTGAAGTTCGAGCTGAAAGCTCTCGGGGTTTTGGACTTGGATCGGTGCTGGACGGAGCGTAGACTTCACCAGTCGAGATCTTTCCAGCTTAATATTTAAGTTCAATGTGCCTCTTACCATGCGGTGATCGCTTCCGGTTTTCACCGCGTTGATCACAGAGACATCATTGAATACTTGCTTCTTCGTCGACATAATGAAGTCAATCTCATTTTTTGTTGCACCATCAGGGCTCTGCCAGGTCCACTTTCTGTGCTCACGTTTTCTGAAGAAGGAGTTCATCATAAAGAGGCCTTCCTTCTCCATAAAACTGGCCAGTAGGTGACCCCGGTGGTTCCGACGTCCAACTCCAAATTGCCCCACTCGCAGCTCATCATCATTTCGTTTGCCCAGTTTCGCGTTGAAGTCCCCCATGACAACGGTGAAGTGAGTTTTAGAGGCATGCATGGCTCTAGAAATATCCTCATACATGGTCTCCACCTCATCGTCGGGGTGTGACGAGGTCGGGGCGTAAACCTGTACGACCTTCAGCGAATATCTTGCGGATATTCTGAGTATAAGGTACGCCACCCTGGTCGACACACTCTCGATCTTCACTACGTTGCTCACAAGGGACTTGTGGACGATAAACCCGACACCACCCTGGGACTGCTGGTCGCCCTCCCGGAAATAGAGCAAGTTTCCGGATTTAAGGATTATCGAGTCCTCCCCCTCTCTTCGGACTTCGGATAATCCTATTATACCCCATCGTAACCTGCTCAATTCTTCCTCGAGTTCGATGATCTTCTCATCGGTCCGGAGTGTACGCGTGTTATAAGTTGCCAGGTCCAGTTTCCGGTGGTTGTGGTAGCCGGATCTCTTCCGGGGATTCTTCGCACCCCTTGCCTCACCGTGACCTTAGCCGCTACCGTAGCCAAGGGTAGGTAGGCCGCCGGGCACTAGGGGCCGTTTGTTTGTGGTGCTTGTCATTTTTAGGGGGGGTTTGCCATAATCGCCACGCTTGGCAAGCGGGTTGGCGATCGCAGTATGGTGTAAATAGTGCATAGAGAACGCTGCTGCCCATTCTCTAGTAATCCCTTAGTCGCCTTTTACGACACCCATGGGAAGACATAGGGTAGTGCGATTCTTTAAGTCCGGCCCGACCACACTGGGTAATTTACCAAAATTTAATGTAAGTCTTATATTTTCTGCAAATGGATCTCTACGCCAAGATGGATATCTGTCACATATTATTAGCTCTAGTAGCAAATAGATCAATGGAATGACCTCGACAAATCTCACTATGTCCTGAAATGCTGCTGGAGCCACTTCCCAGTCACAATCAATGTTTTTATTTCTAGACTCAAGATCAGCTTTTATGCTGTCTTTGGATCATATAAAAATGTAAAAATACCTATTTTTCGGAGTGCCACATATGCCTAGCCAGGAAATTAAGATGATTAAATTGGTTTCCACCCCTTTAATGATATCCGCTTGACTGTCACTAATGAGACACAATAAAATTTTAATTGTTATCCAGCTGCATCAGTCTTTCGGACAGTTGAGCATCTACAATCTATGTTAGTAGTATTGTTTCTACATAATAAAATTTGGCATAATTTTAAGTCCTCAGTAAAACATTGTACACCAAGAAAAGCAGCTTTAAATATGATTTGCCTTGTCTTCTTCTGTCTAAACCCCATTTGCTATCTGACCATCAAAACAAATATTCCGCAACAACTGTGAGATGCATCTGAGTATTTACTCAGATGCATCTCACAGTTCAGTCTTCAATCTCAAATTGACAATTTTTACAGGGTTTTCATACATTTATGCCACCACTGTAGATCTTATTTACTTACACTTGATATTGTTCATAATTAAATCAAAGTAATAACTGTGGTAAACTAACTCTGTACATCTTTGTTTTCCAAAATGTTAGCATACTTATTAGTAAACCATAACGCATACATGGACAACAAGTTGCTAGGTTACGGTGTAAATAATGGATGAATAGAACCTCTCTTTCATCTTTTACTGACAAGGTCATACTCTTTGTATCAATCACAAATCTAAGTACTCAGCAACTCGATTGGATTTGAGATTACTTTTATCCTTTACGTAACAATCAAGACTGCAAAATTTTGATAGTTTTACAAAAAACAATAATATTCCAAACATAAAATCCTCAAGATAAATCACAGATTTTTATCCCCCACTACATAGATAAGATGTTACTACTGTGGGCCTGTGTAGGGGCAGTACATAAACCAAAGCACAAACTACTGAATTGATGTACATTGTTTTTACAATAAACCCTCAAATATCTTTTGTCATCAGCTGAACATCTACGTTCAGTGTTCACTGATATTAAAAAATATACATATTTTAAATCAATTGTGCACATATAATCATTTTTATAAAATGAGTTTACATGAAGTCCGTATGTCTTTCATTAGAAACTGTTTTGTATGGATACAATTAATCCGACATTTTAGATTTAACATATAACACTGGTATATCCAATTCGTTTGTGTACAGTAAATATTTTTGATTAAACAAAAAACTGTCCACTGATAGACGCACACTGTACGCCTATTAATAACACTCAAATCCAAGAACCTATTTATTTCTTTTGGTATAAGTATATTTTCAGACTCTGAAAAGGCACAATTTTAAGATGATATAGGTATTATCTTGTGTAGGAATTTCCATAAATGGAATTTTATATCCCTTCAACCATGACCAGATAACTTTATCTTGTGTGAGCTTTTGCCAATAAGAGCTCAACCGTCCAACAGACGGCTCCAGTTGGATAACAATTAAAATTTAATTGTGTCTCATTAGTGACAGTCAAGCGGGAGTAAAAATATTTAAAACGACATACAATAGTTATTTGTTATACAAGAGTGCAAAGTTGCTTTTTAACCGCGTGTTCAATTTTGATGACCGAGCAAGCGAAGGATTCTAAAATTGAATCACGAGCGCAGCGAGTGATTCAAAATTAGAAGCCTGAGCGTTAGCGAGGGAATCAAAAGAGCACGAGGTGAAAAATCTTTGCACTCGAGTGCAACACGTAACTTTTCATTCCACCTCAGCGAGGAAATGACTAAATGCAAAAAAAAAAACGTTTACAATCACAAGATAGGTACACTTTTATTTCAGTTTAGGTATTAATTACTACATTATAACAGGTAAGTATTACAGAATAATCTTTAAATTATAACAAAATAATACTAAGGTATAATTAAGAAAATTTTAAAGTAACGTTGCTACAGTTATTTAAATTGAGTGTAATATTTTTGTTTGGTACTGTAATATTGGTTTTAGTCACTTGTGTACTGTTTTTCGGTAAACTATCTGTCATACTTAATAGTTGTACCGATTCATCGGATTCCCTTGGCGTGAATGTTGGAGAGAGAGGGAGATGGTTAGGTGTTTCATAACGGCTTATTTTTGATGTAGAAGGGCCAGTCCAAGGATCCGATTGAGGCTCTTTCAGTGTAATGGCTCCTACGATGCCTTCACATATTTTAGACTTATTTTGGATGGAATCCTCTATGTATCCCTCTACAACTGCATTGGACTTCCAGCCTCCGTGGCGCTTAAGGGACAGGAGATCAGCTCCGGAATCAGCCAAAAGTGTGGCTGAAGTTCGTCGGAAACAATGACCCGTGTACAACAGGGGTTCTGGAAGTTCAAGAAATGTTGCTATTTCTCGTGGGATACTGCCAATTTTATTAGTACCCATAGGCTGTCTAACACACTTTCCATTGCGATACTGTAGAAAAAATCGATTGATTGGAGTGTTAGGCGGGCGTAAGGCTTGATATTTCTCAACAATCGTTACGTATTCCTTGCGAATGACGAAGTTGCGGTCTCTTTTTGTCTTTGTATTAGGTAAATTAATTAATAGTAAGTCATCTGAATGTTTCTCAATGTTTTTGACATTAAGTTGTGTTAGTTCATTAGTTCGACATGCTCCGTTTATTCCAATAATAAGAACAACCTGTAACGTAAAGAGTATTGTAGTAGATAAATGAATAAAATTGATATGAACGCATAATTATGCCTATCAACATCTACTAAGTATACTATTTAATTGAGATTAATATACTTAAGTAGATACTGAATGTGCAACTGACTTACTTTTGCCGCCAAATATACGGAATCGGGTGCTTCGTTAAGAAACTTTTCAATATCAGATACTGTGAAAACCTTCGATTTTTTTGGTTGATGACCAGATGAGGCTCTTTTTAAAAATGCCACTAATTTAGGATAGGTATCGATATGTTTGTCTTTTTTCATCTTTATTGTTGCTTTTAACATCGAATACGTACTCCATAGAGTGCTTGCTTTCTTGTTCTCGGATAATTCTATAAAATATGCCAGCAAAACGTTTTCTGAGAAAGTTTTGGCTCCTTTTGCTAGTCGCCACGTGTTGAACATATCGTACTGTTTTAAATACTTCTCGCGTGATTGTTGAGGGAGAAAGCTCATTTGCGCATTATTAACAGTTTCAGTCAATTCTGTTGGCGTCAAGCAAACTTCCTCGTCGCTAGAATCACTCATTTTAGTTTTTTCACTTGTTTTCAAGTTTCTTGTTTTTAATAAAAGGTTTAACAATGACGTGAAAAAATGCCGCGTAAAGAACCGCGTACAAAGCAAATTGAAAAAAGAACACCAAGAAGGTTCCGAGTCTGAGTTTTTAAAAAAATTAAAAAAAAGTTGTATGATATATTCGGCACCATAGAGGTAGCAGTAAATAGGTTTAATGTTTTTTTTAATTCACAAACTTAGTGCACACGATGTTCTAAATTCAATTTACTTTATCCTCTAGCGAATAAAAACGGCTTTTCCACTCAGATATTGAAGATTAAAAATACTCTTTCCGAGATGGTGGGATGAAAATGTCTTTACCTCTTTGTTTGACGCACAGGTTTGTGCTGGTACATCTTGCCTGATGAAATCCTCTGCTGTAGGTTCCACCCCGTGGTCCTACTAGGCTGCTACCTGCCCCCCCCCTTCCCTATTTGGTTCGACTCGACCGTGAAGGGGTCATTTGAGATTTCTCTCTCTCAAGGGGCTGCCTTTTTAATTGACAAATTCATTAAACTTTTCACTAAACAGAAAACTTTTCCATTTCAGTGTAACTGTTGTTCTAATAATGTTTCTATCTAGCTTGTAGCGGTTAGACCGCCACATACAAAAAACTACGAAACAATAAGACATGACGTCACACAATTCCTACATCTCGCAGTTAGAGTTTACTGAGCGAATAACATAGATAAGACTATCCGAAATCAACATATGGGCAGTTGCCCGCCAGACACAACAACCCGTCTGGTTGGAGGATCCTCCCTTTTCTATGGTGGATGAGTGAACTTTACACCCTGTTCCTCATACCCCTAAAAGCTTAACTGGTCTTGAGATATCTGTGAGAATTTCTTTAGATATTTATATTTTTTGTGTTTTGATTGTTTTTATCAAATTACCAATCCTGTTAACGTTCCGGTAAAGCAATTCCCAATTGCTATAGTGGTCCTCCACTCCCTTTCCTTGATTGGGTTACTCATCAGACATTCTAATTCTATGATCAATTTTGAAGCATCCAGTAGTAGTAAATGCAACAGTAATGATATCAAATATATTATACATAGGTCATTCTTCTTTTAATACTTTATATTACATTAAAAACTTTTTAAGTAAAACATTTAGGTTTGGAGCTGGACGGGATTCCCAAGGCCATTATGATTTAGTCGGTCTAAAATGAACTTTATTTACACTTTCAGAAAGTTGATGTTTGCCTAATATTTTAAAGTTAATATAAAGGAGGTTTCCAGTTGAAGTCTAAATATTATTCTCGTGCGAAACTTAAACTTTCTTGATAATGCCTTTCTGGTAAAAACGGCTTTAAGTTGGTCTCCGGTGGTGCAAGCCTTCGGCGTGCACGGCAGACGGCTCTTATTGACGTGTAATCATTCAGAAAAATATCTCGTTGGTATGAAGCTGTATTCATAATATAACGCCGCTGATCTTCGATAATAAGACTCAGTATTTCTCTAGAACAAAGAATAGGTAACATTGTAATTTTATTCACATAATAATTATTTAAGCGAATTAAACCTCATAATGAATTTAAAACTTTATTTAATAAGGCATCTGCTGAATAAAAGAATTAACTATACCTTTTATTTAGATTTATGTTTAGTAAAATATGAAATATTTAAATGATAATTGATAATAACACTCACACTTAGTCCGGATTCATTAGATATTTGTGTAAATATCCACTTTTACGCAGCGCAAAAATATTTGATCTCGCTTCAATATTTACGTTTGACTGTATTTTGAAAATAATAACCACAACACTAGTAACACAACGCTAATAGATTTAAATACTCGTCACCAACAATAACCACGAACTAACAAAATTCTATTAAGATGTAAATACTCGTAACAAACAGGATCTGTATAGCACGGAGTGGGAGTATTCAAAATGTTAGGGATCAAGAAAGGAAAGGCTCTTATTCTTGCCCTGGTTTTACCCTCGTTTGGTCCAAACCCACCTTAACTCAGTCATTCATCACACACCCACACCACACACCACACACATATACAATACACTACTAATTCAATGCATCTAAATGTAGGTATATTTATGTTCAGTTGAATTTATTGTTTTGGAACAACATTTGATTATTGTCGCCAAAGATCTTACCAACCGATGTTACGTATGTGCCCACCTATAGTACATCTACTTTATGTTATAAAGCTGTAAGACGAAGGAGACTAGTCTCCACGACACAGGGAATCCTAGTGTGGAGGCTAGAGCTATTTTTTTAATTTGTACCGTTTTCTAGAACAATAAAGTTTTTATTTTTATTATTATTATAGCTCACAGAAATCGAAATGATTAGTAGGTAGACCAGAAAAAACGAAGTAAAGTATTTTATGGGCCACCTGCTAAAATTATTTATGTGAACAAGATGAATGAAACATAAAACGAATGATTATTATCGATCTACTGCTAAATATTAAATATTAAAAACTAAACGAAATATTAAAAAGAAACAGTGAACTATAAATAGTTATTATTAGAAAAAAATATAAATTATCCGCAGGTGAGATTCGAACCGTCGGTTCGCTGAAAACACACATAATATCAAAGCACGTAACCATTGAGCTAGCATGTCATACATTTTGCTGGTTGAAATTATGAACTACTATGACTTGTAAACCAAGTGAGCGTGTATAGTAGTAGAACAACTTATAGAAGATGGTCGTAAGTCAAGTCGAACCATCAGTCAATCACTTTGAGAAATGGCGTAGCGACTTATGATCGCTACTGTACCTATGGAGAAGAACGGGTAAGAAACTCCAAGGACACTCTTTTAAATAAAAATTTGGTTACAAAATATTGGTTACATCATTCATGTTGAAATTATACATGTGAGAACGATGCAAAACATCAAAGCGTCCATAATAAAATTCAAAAATAAAATAACCCATGGCAGCTATGAGATGACCAGTCTCAACTGACGGCGCCCGTTCACGAACATGACGCATGGATTAGCACCATTCAGCTCAACCATTTTGAATGGAGCTAAATGATCCAACACACACGCCACCGTCAGCGAGACATTAGAGTGAGCATGACATACTCTCAGCCGCCAGGGCACATTCAAGTCAATCAAAGACATACCCAGTACCTAAATGGTAGCTTTATAGTCGGTACATAGTACTCACACATGTGCTATGCAATTATACAATGCTAAGAGATTGAATTTGTAGCGGTTACACCGCGACATACAAACTATGCAGCAAAGACATGACGTCACACAATTCCTGCATCTCGCAGTTAGAGTTTACTGAGCGAATAACATAGATAAAACTATCCGAAATCAACATATGGGCAGTTGCCCGCCAGACATAACAACCGTCTGGTTGGAGGATCCTCCCTTTTCTATGGTGGATGAGTGAACTTTACACCCTGTTCCTCATACCCCTAAATTGGTGACCCCGAGATTGAATGTCAACGCAGCCTTCGTGCAACTACTTCAGCGTGACGTCATCATCATCACTCCCGCAAGCTTTCGTGAGGCGAGTCACACAGCCAGGCAGCACCCACGGCTTCAACGGGTATCCTGACCACCAGCATGCAGCGAACGCGCATTCCTGGTCATCACCCTCAGCCTCATCAGCAACCTTGGCACAGCACCTGCACTTCCGGCCGGTCTCACAAGCAGAGCCTATTCTACCCTCTCCTGGTCGACGCAAGCAGTCAGCCACAACCCGGCGCTGTACCACTGAAGCGGTATAGGGTTGCAATAAATAAGCAAACACAGCTTACGGAAAAGTTGAATATATTGTCCAGAAGTTTATGAAGATCACAGGACACAGATAACACGACAGAAGGCGAAATGAAGAGCATAGAAAGAAAGCGATAGGCAAGGCACAGTTAAGAGTTACACAATATAGAAACTAGACTTGCACAGGCACTGAATAATAGTTTATAAGCACTAGGTATCTATGTCGAACGTTACCGGGTACGAGCGAGAGCGGCATGCGCATACGAACAGTGATAAATCTCGACTGATGCCTGCGTGCGAGCGCCGCTGGTTTGAAAGAGATAGATAGACCAAGGCGCGGGCGCTCGCTCAGGTAACCGGTCCGCATTCCACAAAACCACATAAAAACTATCTACTAACAAAATAATCTGTGCGTACTGATGTCTAAACTTTAAATTTTGACTTAGAAGGAAAGTTATATAATATTAAGTTATAAGTAATTAAGTTAGCTATATATATATATATATTAGAATTAAGCACGTATAGCATATAGTTATATAATGTATAAACTTATTTATTTATTTAATGCTTTAAATACACAGATGTGCAGCGGCAGACATAATGTCTTAGGCACTTACAACACAAAACTTAAACTTAGTGTAAATGCTACTTTTTGTGTGTTTGTTTATAACATTACATTTAAATAAACAATATATTAAATAAGTAGCTACGCTACACCACCCCCCTCCAGAGACCGTCCTACGGGCGATAATAGTCTGGGAATCTCACTCTGCGGCCCGAACGTGTTACTCTGACCGTGCTATCTCCGGTGTCAGGTATGTCATCGTTACTTGTATTACGAGTGGGAGTGTGAGTGAAATTTTGGGGTGAATTAGTGATTGGGGCGTGTGTGTGAGTAGAAGTATGAGGTAGTGGAGGTTGACTTGAGTGTGTTGTGGTGTCAGGATCACGCAATATGTAGGCAGGTTTTATTCTGTCGATCGATACGGTGACCATCTTACCTTTCACCATTAGCTTGAATGCTTTGTCTCCTCTTTGTATGACCTCATAAGGACCAGTATAGGCAGGCTTCAATGATCCGGCCACAGTGTCGTCACGAAGGAAGACGTGTGTTGATGTGGCCAAATCCTTATAAACGAAGGGTGAGCGACGTCCACTATGACGAGACGCCGGAGTAGGTTGCAAATTATTTGCGAAGCTCCGTAGGCGCGCAATATAACTAGTGACGTCAGGGTCTCCTTGGTCCTCTGGGCTGAGAAAGTCTCCTGGTAAACGCAGTGACTCCCCATACACCAGTTCAGCTGGCGTTGACTTAAGGTCCTCCTTGAAGGCACTACGTATACCTAATAGAACAAAGGGAAGGGACTCGACCCAGCTACTATCAGCGTGACAGGTTATAGCGGCTTTAAGCTGCCGATGAAACCTCTCCACCAGTCCATTAGAGGCTGGATGATAAGCCGTCGTCCTTTTATGTTGGAAACCAGCTATTTGCGATAAGTAGCCAAACAAGGCCGATTCAAATTGACCGCCACGGTCTGTAACGACATTCGTGGGGCAGCCGAAACGGGATATCCATCCGCTAAGGAGGGCTTTTGCAACAGTCTCGGCAGTAATATCCTGTAAGGGTATTGCCTCAGGCCATCGAGTAAAACGATCGATTGCTGTGAGGCAGTACCGGTATCCCTGCGATAGTGGTAGGGGTCCAACGAGGTCAATATGTAGGTCCCTGAACCTAGCACGCGGAAGCTTGTACGTGCCCAACGGTGCCGATACATGTCTATGAACCTTAGCCCGTTGGCATGCTAGGCAAGTACGTGCCCATTCCCTACAATCCTTCCTGATACTAGGCCATACATAGCGGTCTGTGATCAGTCGGATACTAGCGTTGGCACCGGGATGACTGAGAGAGTGAAGGCTCTCAAAAACTTGTCGACGTAAATCCTTCGTCACATATGGTCGAGGTGTAGTGCCACTTACATCGCAAAACAGCTCTAAATGTGTGCCAGGTATTTTGACCTTCTCCAACAGTAGGGAGTTATTGCCATTTAATAGTTGTTTCAGTTCAGGGTCGGTGTTTTGTGCGGTAGCTAGCTTTTGAAGATCGAGAGGTAAACCGATCTCATCGATACGTGATAAAGTATCAGCTACCACATTATCCTTCCCTGAAATATGCCGAATGTCAGTACAAAACTGTGAAATAAAATCTAAATGGCGAAATTGCCTGGGAGAGCAGTTCTCTTTCCTGGAATGAAATGCGAATGTAAGTGGCTTGTGATCAGTATATATCACAAAGTCACGTGCCTCGATCATATGACGGAAGTGCTTGACCGCCTCATAGATCGCCATGAGCTCGCGATCATATGGGGAATATTTGGTCTGCGATGGAGTCAGCTTTCGTGAGAAAAACGCTAGAGGTTGCCACGTATTGTCCTTTAACTGCTGGAGCACGCCACCCATAGCTACGTCCGAAGCGTCTGTAACCAAAGCAAGTTTTGCTTCGCAATCTGGATGAGCGAGCAGGGCAGCTTGAGACAGACCCTGTTTGCACGCCTCGAAGGCTTCCTGTTCTCGTGACGTGAAATGTACGGGATGCGAACCTTTCACGGATCCTGTCAAAAGAGCGTTCAACGGTGTTTGGTGTGTGGCAGCGTCGGGAATGAACCTACGGTAAAAATTAATCATTCCGAGGAACCTACGCAGCTCTCTTACCGTTTTTGGGACGGGGAAGTTATTGATAGCCAGTACTTTGTCTGGCAATGGCTTGGTGCCATTTACTGAGATGCTGTAACCCAGGAATGTTACCTCCGCAGCTCCAAATACGCACTTTGCTGTATTAATGACCATGCCGTACTCCGCCAACCTGGTGAAAATTTGGTGTAGGTGGTCTATGTGGGTCGTCTGGTCTTTTGAAAAGACCAAAATGTCGTCGACGTAGGGATAGGCAAAATCTAGGCCGCGCAGCATTTCATCAACGAAACGTTGAAACGTCTGTCCGGCATTACGAAGTCCAAACGTCATGAATGGAAATTCGTATAAGCCGAACGGCGTTGTTATAGCGGTCTTCTCGATATCACTGGGATTGACTCTAATCTGGTTATACGCCTTCACCAGGTCTATGGTCGAGAAGACGGTGCATCCTGCAAGGTTGTGAGAAAAGTCCTGGATGTGGCGTATGGGATACCTATCTGGGACCGTCCTGGCGTTAAGCATCCGGTAATCGCCACACGGGCGCCAGCTGTTGTCCCGCTTAAGAGCGAGATGAAGCGGAGAGGCCCATGGTGATTCTGATGGCCGGCACGTACCTATCTGTAACATGGCTTCAAATTCTGTTTTAGCAACCTTTAACCTATCTGGCGCTAACCTGCGTGGTGTGCTAGATACTGGTGGTCCTGGTGTAGTTCGAATGTGGTGCATTATGTTATGTTTAGGTGTACGGTGCATACCCGAGGGTCGAGTGATGTCTGGGTATTTTGCTAGTATAGCGTGGTACACTGAATCATTTTGGCCCCCCAACGTTACCTTCACCGAAGATACATCGTCAGAAAAACTCGCGACCGCAGCCGCGGTGGTGAGCATAGTATTACTATCTATTAAACATTTGTTACGTACATCCACAATTAAATAATAATAAGATAAAAAATCTACACCTATTATGGCCCGAGTTACGTCTGCTATAATAAATCGCCAAGCGAAGTCGCGGCGCAAATTTATATTAAGAACTAAATGGGCATATCCATAAGTATTTATAACTGAACCGTTAGCGGCAAACAGTTGATAGTTCGTTTGGCTTTGTTTACCTTTCGCTAATGTTCGAGGGAAAACACAAATATCACTACCCGTATCTATTAAAAATTGCACTTTTGTCCGCTGGTCGGTTATAAACAAGCGACCGGGATTTGGGCAGGCGTCGGTCGCCATGACGGACTGCCCTATTCTTTTCCCTTAGGCTTGTAATCGCATGGTTTTATACAGCTACTTGCCTTCTCGCCGAACTTTGCGTGGTACCAACACAATGGGTATTTCCGGTAGTTGGACTGGGAGCGGCTCGAACGGGAATTGCTGCGATCACGACTTTCAGATCTGAATCTCCTTGACTTCGACCGTGACATCCTGTCTAACTTGGTCGTTAGCTTCTGCACCTGGCGTGTGAGTTCCGCTACTTGACAGCTTAACCCTGGGGAAGCATCTGATGTTGAGGCTGCCGCTACATGCGGGCTGGGGGCTGCGATGTCGTGGATGCGATCAGCCAGCTCTGCGACCTCGTCCAGCGTAGCCTTCGACTGCGAGGCTACAATGGTCTGGATATTATTCGGCAGGCGGCTGGACCACATGGTGCGTAGAAAGTCCTCCGGGACATCTGGTCCTGCAAGATGCTGGATATGGCGCAAGAATTGGGAGGGCTTTCGGTCGCCCAGTTCCTCACGCGTAACCAGCTGCAGGATCTTCTTCTCCTTGGACGCAGAGAGTCGCCTTATGAGTTCCGACTTCAGTCGCTCGTACTTATTGGGTGCTGGAGGACCGGCTATGATGTCCTCCACCTCCGATGCGTAAATGGGATCCAACTGCCCCATAGCATGATGAAATTTGGTGGTATCAGAAGTTATGTTGGCCAGAAAAAATTGGCTTTCCAGTTGGTAAAACCACAAGGCCGGCTTCTCCGGGTAAAAAGGAGGTACTCGTATGCCAACTCGCTGGATGTCATGCGATGTGCTAGGCACATTGGCGCGGCCATCTTGTGTGTCTTTCGGCTCGTCCGGCATTTTTCGTGTTCGTCGGGGTCACCAATGAAGCGGTATAGGGTTGCAATAAATAAGCAAACACAGCTTACGGAAAAGTTGAATATATTGTCCAGAAGTTTATGAAGATCACAGGACACAGATAACACGACAGAAGGCGAAATGAAGAGCATAGAAAGAAAGCGATAGGCAAGGCACAGTTAAGAGTTACACAATATAGAAACTAGACTTGCACAGGCACTGAATAATAGTTTATAAGCACTAGGTATCTATGTCGAACGTTACCGGGTACGAGCGAGAGCGGCATGCGCATACGAACAGTGATAAATCTCGACTGATGCCTGCGTGCGAGCGCCGCTGGTTTGAAAGAGATAGATAGACCAAGGCGCGGGCGCTCGCTCAGGTAACCGGTCCGCATTCCACAAAACCACATAAAAACTATCTACTAACAAAATAATCTGTGCGTACTGATGTCTAAACTTTAAATTTTGACTTAGAAGGAAAGTTATATAATATTAAGTTATAAGTAATTAAGTTAGCTATATATATATATATATTAGAATTAAGCACGTATAGCATATAGTTATATAATGTATAAACTTATTTATTTATTTAATGCTTTAAATACACAGATGTGCAGCGGCAGACATAATGTCTTAGGCACTTACAACACAAAACTTAAACTTAGTGTAAATGCTACTTTTTGTGTGTTTGTTTATAACATTACATTTAAATAAACAATATATTAAATAAGTAGCTACGCTACACCACAACCGACTCACTGGATGACGACGCAGCACCACCCCGACTCACTGGGGAATAACCGCAGACAGTTCCGACTCACCGTGAACTATGCGGCACCCGGTTCCGACTCACTGGAACCACAGCTGGCACTGTGAAGCATCGCAAGATCCAAGACTCAGCCCACTATCGACCTTCGGTCTCCGGAGGGGAGTGATGTAGCGGTTACACCGCGACATACAAACTATGCAGCAAAGACATGACGTCACACAATTCCTGCATCTCGCAGTTAGAGTTTACCAAGCGAAAAACATAGATAAGACTATCCGAAATCAACATATTATGGGCAGTTGCCCGCCAGACATAACAACCCGTCTGGTTGGAGGATCCTCCCTTTTCTATGGTGGATGAGTGAACTTTACAATGTAAAGATAGTTTTTAAAATCTTCCGCATGCAATCATCCTTATACAATGCAAAGATAGTTTTTAAAATCTTCCGCAGCTCCTACAGTATTTTCAGATGCTATACAATTAGTTAATGCGCCCTTGTGGAGCAGGACCAGCGTTGAGCCAAGCATTTTTATCAGCGATGTAATCCCCCAACTTATAATATGCTTGGCTGCATAGTGTGCGTTTAATATAAGATTTAAATTTCGTTTCATTTAGTTGAAGTATGTGGGGAGTTATTTTATTGTAACATTTTAAACAGTAGCCCATGAATGATGAGTCTACTTTAGCCAGCCTGAAACCCGGTTGAACTAATTGGTCCCTATTCCGACTAACTAACTAACTAACAGAATCGACTAAACTTACTAATCATCGTAGATTTAATAATTAATATTATAAAATAGCCCACATTTATGTTGCAGACTGACCCTCTCGTAAATAGGTATACATATTTAAAAAGTAGGACTCACCGATTATTTTATAGTAATACCTTTATAAAATATGTTAAAGAACGTATAATATTAATTTTCCTGCTTGGCCTAACCGATACTTAAACACAAAAACATAACGTTATATATATAATATAATTAATAATAAAGCGCCTGCACGAAACGTAGCTGCAACTTTTTACTGGAAGTATTTTTGCTCGTTAAATTATTCAGGCGTAGAAAATGTCAAAAATGAAAAATTCATTTTGTAAAGAAACTGCTAAGATCTCCGTCACCCACTGTTGATTTTTGGAGGTACTAAATCAGGTACTAAATACTGGTTTGATCAGAATGATGTAATTCGTTGTAGTTTTGGATTACAAGCTTGGTCTCGTCATTATGACGCATCATAATGGCGGGACCAGTTTTATCGTGAAATTCCATTTATACCGCGTAGGTACAATTTTTTTCAGAACTGGTACAAAATAGCACTAAATGGGTACTAAATATACGTGGTAGAATCTTTCAATTACAAGAGTTGGTCCCGTCATTATGATGTTTATCAAATTTGCCCTCTGTTGGTTGTAACGAAGTGAAACACTCAAGTTTACCTGACGGGTTGTGGTAAAAGTAGTTGGCTTTTTTATAGATTGGCCTGTTCTTTGGCAAGCTTGTAAGACTCTCTATCTTTTTAGATAGGTTGTTACCATAAAGGTATAATAGAGTGTTGTTACCATATAGGTGATCATCTCTTTCTAATTCTTTGACAATATTTAAGCAATTTTTGTCCCGGACAGGGAAAATATAAATAAGCTTTTTCGAGATTTGTTTGTGTTAACATCCTTCCAGCAACACTGAGCGGGGAGATCTCTATCATTATTGTTGTTATTGATTAACATTGATAATGTCCCTTCTTCAAAATTGTGTTTCAAATACGGGCTAAGTAGTTGTTTAGTGCTCTTTTATATGCATAATTATTAATGCATCAAATCCCATAATGCTTGCAGCACTTCCAGGGATAGAATATAAGTAGGTTCAGTGTCTAGCACATGTGCTGGGTCAGGCTCAGGTACAGCGTCAGTTACAGTCATGGCTGTATTAGTGTTATCCGGGTTTTTGTCAAATGGAACCGATGTTTCGACACTGTCATCAAGTACCTACCTAGTTCCATAACTAGTTCATTGGTTCATCATTTTTGAGGTCTGCAAAAAATATAGAATTTACCCTGATAATGCACCATAATAATTATACATACGTAAGCGTAGCCTCTCGGCCTTCACATTGAAATTTAATAAGTAAATTATAAAACTCGTGCGTTCATCTCGTAAACGTCCCGAATTATTGTATATAAGCCTTGTGAAACACATTTTACTGTATAAAACGTTTAAAACAATGATAAAACTCAAGCGTTTATCTCGTAAACGCCCCGAATTATTTGTTGTCGTCAATGCATCTCGTACATCACCCGCGTGGTACAATAATTATTGTATATAAGTCTTCTGAAACACGTTTTAGGTACTGTATAAAACGTTTAAAACAATGATAAAAGTCAAGCGTTTATCTCGTAAACGCCCCTAATTATTTGTTCGCGTCAATGCATCTCGTACACTACCCGCGTGTGAAACACATTCTACTGTATAAAACGTTTACTTAAAACAATTGTTTTATCTGGTGAAGAAAAAATGGACGAGTCTGATGACTTTGATGAATCGGTGTTGTACCGGTGTCGTATCATGTACTTAATCTTCGGATTTTTTGAAGATAATATTCCTTTTCATGTTTTCATTTCGGCATGATAACTTATGCCAACTTTAAACACACTTTAAACTAGTTTTAAACACTTTAATTAATATTCTTTGGGAATAACAGCGTACTGGTTGCCGCGCAAACGTAATGAATGACAGATGACGTATAGAGCAGTATATAATAGCTACACTTGTGCGTTTAGTTTTTGCTTTCAGTTCTAAATATGCGATTGGTTGACGACTTGCGTAACGGAAGCTGCATTGTAAATATTGTATCGACAACGAAGCCAGAAGTATAATAGCGATTGAAATCTTACATGTTTTACGCGCAGATATATTGAACTTACCACCAGCACTCCGAGCGGAAAGACGTTTTCACGTCAAAAATAAAACAGAGTGCGCTGTCGACAAATTCTACTCTCCCTTCGTCTTACAAATTTTCGATCAGGTCACGTGTCGTGTGACGCCTGACGCGTGTTTAACATTTTTTACCCATCCCAAAAAAAGTGCACAACGTCGCTAAAGAAGTTTTCACTTCAAAAATTCGCGTGCTATCTTGACGGATTCCCCTTGAGGCTCAGTTAGAGTCTGGGATTCGTCGAGCTATTCTGGGACATGTACCTAACACTACTAACGCGAGCATATTGTTTTCAGCAATATCGAGCGTTCAGAGGTTCGGACCTTGCGACAGAGAAGAAATGAAACGAGAGCTTTACACTGAAGACACGGCGATCTCTATTATGGAAAAAAAACAGTCAAGAATACGACATAACGTAAGTTCTTACCCCGCGGCTACGAGCTTCACCCTCATGATAACGAACCCTCTTGTGACTAAGTAGAAAACAAATTAAGAGGGTTTACGTCGTACGGCTTTTGTACAATCTTTCAAGCCCTTATTTTTCGAAATGACAAAACCGATTTTAATGAAACTTCATACGCATATGTAGGATACAAATTTCTAAAAACTTAGTTAAGAACATTTTCGAATAATTGTGTATCAGCCAAATTAGACCGTTTTTTTTTTATAGAAACAGAGATTTCCAGTTATCTGCTTTTAAATAAGTTATTTTTTAAATGTTCTTAACTAAATTTTTAAACCTTTGTATCCTGCATATGCGTATGAAGTTTCATTAAAATCGGTTTAGTCATTTCGAAAAATAAGTGCTTGAAAGTTTGTATGAAATGCCGTAAACCCTCAGGCAAAAGCGTCAGGGTGGCCCGCAAAATTTTGCAATTTGCAGGTCAGTGTCAGGTTGTATGTTGATCTAAATAGTTTGGAAAATCCAAAAGTGCACGCCTCATAACACTCATTCATAAACGAAAAAGAAATTCAAAACATAGTTTCTAACAAAAATGTACAATTTATCACTTTTCATGAAGATGTTTTGACTGCGTTTTTACCCATCAATATGGGTAAAACTTCTAATCTCGCAATCCTTACGTAATGTCAAAGACATTTACAAAGATATTTACTTGGCGGTTGCTAGGCAACTTACGGACGTCAAGTCAAAGGTTGGAAATATTTAGTTATAGATATTATATTTTAGTTAGTATTTTATTAATTATAATTAAACTACTTTGAATAAAAGATCTATTTTCAATAGGGTTCTTTCTATGGCTGAAACGAATGTATAAAAAAAAATTTGACTCAATTAATTGATTTTATCGCAAGCTACAATGTTTTCAGGGTTCATAAATTGACGGACAGGAATTTTTTCAACTATTTTGATGCTTTTTCCATTTCGGCTGCATTAAATCAATTGTTAAAAAGTACAGTATTAATCTCCATTTAATCATCTATACAATGGTATATAAATTAAGTAGGTTCTGTGTACTAGCAGGAGTGTAACAATAAAAACAGTTGCAGAAATGGGGCAAAAAAAATTTTTCGATCGTAGAGCACACTCATTAGAGTGTGCTCTACGTTCGAAAATTTTTTTTTGTCCCATTTCTGCAACTGTTTCGCATTATGGGTCATGCAATATGATTCGCGGCCGTATCAAATGTTTATTTATAGAATTATAATCATAGAAATCATCAATACAAGTGCATGTAATCCCATTGAATGACTATTTCATGAAATCATGACATTTGGGGACTATGATTATTCTATCTTAGATAAGATAAGATAAGGTCTTTATTTGCCTTAAACATGGTATAAAGTTGTTACAGTCTGGTTTTGATATAATGTTCACATGTTTAGCTCTACAAAATATTGTATCAATTGCATGTAAAATAATTAACAATGAGTTGGGTAAACTACATAAAGAATGTCGCAGATTAATATTGTTAATACAATAATAGTAATTAAAATTATACATAACAAACATTTTCAGTATTACTTGTACAGTAGCGGTCGTAAGTCGATAGGCCATTTCTCAGAGTAATCGACTGACGGTTCGGTTTGACTTACGACCTTCTTCTATAAGTTGTTCCACTACTATACACTCACACACACTCACTTGGTTTACAACTCATAGTAGTTCATAATTTCAACCAGCAAAATGTATGACATGCTAGCTCAATGGTTAACGTGCTTTGATTAAATTGTGTTCTCAGTGAGCCGACGGTTCGAGTCACACCTGCGGTTATTTTTTTTTTTTTTATAATAACTGTTTATAGTTCACTATTTCTTTTTAATATTTGATATTTAGTAGTAGATCGATATTAATCATTCATTTTTTGTTTCATTCGTCTTGTTCACATAAATAATAAAGTTTAGTAGGTAGCCCATAAAAAACTTTACTTCGTTTTTTCTGGTTTACCTACTAATCATTTCGATTTCTGTGAGGTATACAGATCCTGTTTGTTACGAGTATTAACATCTTTGTTGGTTCGTGGTTATTGTTGGTGACGAGTATTTAAATCTATTAGCGTTGTGTTACTAGTGTTGTGGTTATTATTTTCAAAATGCAGTCAAACGTAAATATTGAAGCGAGATCAAATACTTTTGCGCTGCGTTAAAGTGGATATTTACACAAATATCTAATGAATCCGGACTAAGTGTGAGTGTTATTATCAATTATCATTTAAATATTTCATATTTTATTAAACATAAATCTAAATCAAAGGTATTGTTAATCCTTTTATTCAGAAGATGCCTTATTTAATAAAGTTTTAAATTCATTATGAGGTTTAATTCGCTTAAATAATTATTATGTGAATTAAATTACAATGTTACCTATTCTTTGTTCTAGAGAAATACTGAGTCTTATTATCGAAGAGCAGCGGCGTTATATTATGAATACGGCTTCATATCAACGAGATATTTTTCTGAATGATTACACGTCAATAAGAACTGTCTGCCGTGCACGCCGAAGGCTTGCACCACCGGAGACCAACTAAAAGCCGTTTTTACCAGAAAGGCATTATCAAGAAAGTTTAAGTTTCGCACGAGAATAATATTTAGACTTCAACTGGAAACCTCCTTTATATTAACTTTAAAATATTAGGCAACAGGTAACATCAACTTTCTGAAAGTGTAAATAAAGTTCATTTTAGACCGACTAATACTGTTGAAAAAGTTATAAAACATTTGAAGTTGTAGCGTAAACTGAACCTTATGTGTAGACATTACAGTTGTTTTTCCTAAAAGTCGTGTTTGTTTACAGGTTTTGCAAATGCAGATTAGATGTTTGGTTTTAATTATTAGACGGTGTAACTAAATATTTAGAAATATTAACATGTCCGTAATTATTTAATGATCTTAAATTGAGGTTTAGTTTCAATCTTCTTTTCGTCAAGAAAATGAAAACTTAAGCTATATAACCTCAATATAACATTCATTGTGACGTTACATAAAAAACATGCATAAAGTCAACAATTTAATTTGTGTTAAGTATTAGAATATCCTTTCCTTATGTTAAATTAAAGAACGCACAAATAAAACAGTCAAAAGAACTAAGAAAAATATCAAACTAAATGTACAAAATACGTTAACGGAAAACCCCACCACTGTCGCAAACGCCTTCAACGACTTCTTTAAGTCAGTTGGAGGAAAGTCCACCAATCAAACCGGTCGACCAGTTATTACAAAAAATGATAACTCTATATTTGTCAAACCTGTCTATGAAACAACCTGCCTATGAAATACTCACAATTATAAGAAACCTTAAAAACAAGAGAAGCCATGGTTATGATGAACTCCCACCCTCACTAATAAAAAAATGCGCAAAGGAACTAGCCCCACCACTTGCGTCTTTAATAAACCAATCCTTCACTGAAGGAACCGTCCCCAATTTACTAAAGATCTCAGTAATCAAACCAATTCACAAAAAAGATTCTCAGACTGACTGCAATAATTATCGCCCCATAGCCCTTTTGCCTACCTTTTCAAAAATTTTAGAAACCGCTATGTCGACTCGCCTGTATTCTTTCTGCGAAAGATTTAACATATTTAACGATAGCCAAAACGGATTCAGAAAGAATAGATCAACAACCAATGCAGTTTATAGATATATACAACAGGTCTTAAATATTATAAATGAAAAGAAATACGCTATAGGCATTTTCCTAGACATGAGTAAAGCATACGACAGAATTCAATATAACATCCTCTTAAATAAATTGGACGGAATAGGTGTACGTGGCATTGCTCATAAATGGTTCAAGTCTTACCTCGAAAACCGTTCACAATATGTCGAAGTTGAGCACTACAACCATAGTACTGGAGAAATCACGAATGTTAAATCTGAAACAACTAATATAAATAAATCAATCCCACAAGGTAGCGTACTCGGATGCATATTATTTCTTATCTACATCAACGACCTCCCCAAAATAATAGATGCTGTAAGCGTCTTATTCGCAGATGACATTTCAGTTGTGTTACCCTGCACAAATAACCTGACCCTTAAAAATTACATCGATCGATACTTATCTGACATATCTGCTTGGTTAAACGAACATAACCTTGAACTAAAGGCCATTGCGTAAAAGTGGTGCCTTTTGTTTTTTTGGCGGCTGTCGATAGGATATGAAAAAAGTGATGCAAAATAACATAACAAATAAATTATTGTATGGGGTCTTATATCATAAACTCAGTCCGAACTGAGATATGGGTGTTAAAAGGAAAAACAATACTATTGTAAATATGCCTTTTGTTTTTTGGCGGCTGTCTATAGGATATGAAAAAAGTGATGCAGAATAACATAACAAATAAATTATTGTATGGGGTCTTATATCATAAACTCAGTCCGAACTGAGATATGGGTGTTAAAAGGAAAAACAATACTTACTATTGTAAATATGCCTTTTGTTTTTTGGCGGCTGTCGATAGGATATGAAAAAAGTGATGCAGAATAACATAACAAATAAATTATTGTATGGGGTCTTATATCATAAACTCAGTCCGAACTGAGATATGGGTGTTAAAAGGAAAAACAATACTTACTATTGTAAATATGCCTTTTGTTTTTTGGCGGCTGTCGATAGGATATAAAAAAAGTGATGCAGAATAACATAACAAATAAATTATTGTATGGCGTCTTATATCATAAACTCAGTCCGAACTGAGATATGGGTGTTAAAAGGAAAAACAAGATTATTGTAAATATGCCTTTTGCTTTTTTGGGCGGCTATCGATAGGATATGAAAAAAGTGATGCAGAAGAACATAACAAATGAATCATTATATGGGGTCTTATATCATAAACTCAGTCCGAACTGAGATATGGGTGTTTATAGGAAAAAAATACTATTGTAAATAATTCAATAATTAGCACTTGAAGTTAGTTTTAACGTTGAAGGAACTCGTGGCTAATTAATAACAGCATGGGTCGTTCCATCAGGTCAAGCTACGCTTGCCGGGGTTGGTCACCAGCTTTATATAGCGAGACCCCTCCGTGCCTGGGAAAGCCAGTCAGTTAAACCGTTGGTATCGTTCGTGTATCTTTGACAGTCATTATGGTTCGACAGAAGCCCGAAAATCTGACAACCAGTCTTACCAAGGGGTATCGTTACTAGGTTGTGGACTTGTGGAGATCAGATAGGCAGTCGCTCCATGTAAAATGCTGGTATTCAGCTCCATCCGGTTAGAATGGAAGCTGATCCCAACATCGTCTAGCTAACGAAGAGTATTTGCATAGACACAACCTTGTAGCCAGTATTATCCACCAGCAACTTGCTCTGAAATACAGCCTTGTGGAATCGTAATTGCCGTACAGGTATGTGCCTGACCCAGTCCTCGAAAATTGAAAAATCACATTGTACTGGGATCGTTCCGTCATCACTGACAGGACTATTGTTGGCAATAAACCTGATATAGTGGTGGTGTAGTATAGTATCAAGTATCTTGACTTGGCTCGCGAGGTTGCCGACATGTGGGACCGTTATGTCAATGATCATTGTGCGCCGCTCTACTCGAACCACCACCACCATGCTCACCATAATAGCTTCGAGCTTATTTTATCTGATAAGTACCATGAGCATATAAAATAAGGTCATCTGTGGTAAGAGTTGGAAAACTATTTAGTTCCGTGTGTCCTGCGGTTATTGCTTGAAATATAGGTAGCTCTGTAAGCAATCATTGTGCTGATAGTCGTATAGCCAACGGCTTAATTACAGACCTAAGAAAGCTCTCGTTGGGCAGCTGAATCCAATTTTTTACATTTTTAAATGTTTTTATATTTTTTTATATTCAAATATTTAAAAATGTTTATATGTATATGGTGAAATAAAGGAAATAATAATAAAAACATAAAACAAATATAATGTATATTAAATGCGTTATACTTATCCTTTATTTCATATACCTACATACTTATCTATTACATTTTTAAATATTTTTATAATAAAAACAAGTAGGAAACAAAAACATTAAAATTATAAAAAAATAGTAGCCCACCGGTATCGGGAACAGGGTCCAAGCTACCGGCCGGCGGTAAACGCGTTTTTTTATTATTATTTTGTTTTTTATATTTATTATATCTTGTAATATGTTATAATTCAAATAAAACATTCACCATATGACCGGTTTTATTGTTTCTAACCAATACATAAATAAAATATATATATATTATATATATATATATTATATATATATATATACATGTATTAGAAGATTTAAGTAATAACTAAATAGTGAATTTCGCTTGGGAAGGTAAAAAATATGCTTTGTAATAAGAATTATTCCATAATAATATGAAAATAATAGTTAATCTTTAAACTGATATAACTCAGTCCGGACTGAGTTTTCGATATAAGACCCCATATAATAATTCATTCATAATATTCTTCTGCACCGTTTTTTTCATATTGGGTCGACGGCCGCCAAAAAAACAAAACGCACCAGTCTTCATACTAATTTGGTCATTGTCTTTTCGCTAAAACAAAATTAATGCAATTTAGACCTTATCAAAAACGACCTCTCGAAATAAATTTTACCTACAACAACACTAAATTAGACTGCGTTGACAATTTCAAATTATTGGGCCTTAATATTGACACAAACTTAAATTGGAAATCTCACATAGCACACATAAGTAAAAAAATCTCAAGATTCTCATACGCTTTATCGGAATTGAAAAGATCTACAGATTTCAAATCTGCTAAAGCAGCATATAACGCATACGCTCATTCTTGGCTCCGTTACGGTGTAATACTTTGGGGTAATAGTACGAATGCAGATAAGCTATTCAAGTTACAAAAAAGATGTATACGTATCTTGACGAATATAGGCGGTATGGACAGCTGTAGACCACATTTTACAGAACACAATATCCTCACACTCACATGTCTGTATATCTTTGAATTATGTTTATTTGTCAGAAAAAATATAACACTTTTCCCCTTAAATAAAGATCATTATACCCAGCCACGATACTTGCGACACCAAAACGATCTAGCATTACCGGTTTCAAAACTATCCATTTTCCACTCAGGCCCGTATGTAATGTGCATCAAGACTTATAATAAATTACCAAAGTCTTTAAAAGACATAAAAAGTAACAGTTTATTTAAAACAAAATTGTTCACTTATTTGAACCAGAAGTGCTACTACACATTGCAAGAGTTTTTTGACGAAAAAAAAAAAACTAAAATAAATTGTTAAATAACGTCTAAAATAAATGGTTAAATAACGTATAAAATAAATTGTTAACCAAGCTGCTTTTAGCTGACCATTGACCATTGTTTAATTTATATTTAATTTATTTGAATTAATTAATTTTATTTTGATTTCACTTATTCTTATTCTTTAGTACTCACAATTATAAAAATTCGACAGCCTATGCATGACTTTTGTAAAACACATGACACATGATGAAAAATTAAATGTATTGTAATGTAATCTATTAATTTTGTTTTGTTTTGTTTTGCAGTGCCCTTACAGGGTGCATGTTTGAAACTTTTACTCTTATTCCAACCTCTGTACAACATGTTTGCAATAAACTGATTTGATTTGATTTGATTTGATTTATTATGAATTGATTAAGCGGGTACCCACTAACAAAAAATCTTTTAAGAACGGTTACAAGAGAACTTATTTTATCTAGGTAGTAATGTGACGTCACAATTCTCATAAAAGTTTGTTAATTTTATAAATGGTTTTTTTTATTTCCACCTTTCAGCACCGACAAGATAAATAAAAATTCACATAAATAGTTAACCCTAAACCTTCAAAACAAACCACATTTCAATAATGGACGCGCAGTTCGAGGTACCGGGTCAAAAATGCCCAATAACCTTTATCTAACGCCATTTTTAGATTATCCAGAAATCGATTGTAAGTAACTTGGGGATCGTCTGTGATAATAAATGAATTAAAAATATTTTGTAAATAATCGGTATACTTCTTCCAATCAACATTTTTGAAGTTTTTCTTTTTGAAAATGGACCTGTCAGAGTTTAAAGTAGTAGAAATTTTGATGACAATATGATCACTATTTAATGTTTCACTAGTCACCCTCCAGTGAAATCTTAATGATATGTCTGACGTCACCATAGTTATGTTGGGGGAAGATTGTCTCAAGCTACCACTCACTATTTGTAGACGCGTTGGGCTACCATCATTCAAGATAACATAATCGTAATCAATCACGGAATCCAGAATCTGATTGCCCCTCTCGTCTGTCTTGTGCGACCAATTTGTGTGATGACCATTAAAATCCCCCAAGATCATGGTCTTCCCGCTACCAAGTGAAAATAAATAATCCCAGATTCTTTGATTTGTGTGAAGATCTGGCAGGCAATAAATAGCAATAATGTTTTGTATTTCATCACAGTTGAACCATTTTATTTTAACCATTTCTAGACCCGAGTTGTTATTCGTCAAAGGGATGCGCACTGCCTGAATTGACTTGTGTATCACAACAGCTACTCCGCCATAAGAAAGGTCCCTGTCCTCAATATTGTAGTTACTAATATTTATGGGTGTATCCCGATCAAGCCACGTTTCACAAATTGCAGCTACATGTATATTATGTTCCCGATTTAATAACTGTTCAAATAATTTTAGTTTAGGCTTGAGACTGCGAGCATTCCATTGAATCACGTTTAAATCAATACTAGTTTTCGTTTTGTTAACCATTATCACCCAAAAACATTTTAATAATCATGGAAGTCTGGCATAAGGTTTGTAAAAAATGTGGTAAACCAGCTTGTACATATCTTAATCATAGCTTTGAGACTAGCGACTACGATGTCTTTTCTTTCCCTAATAAAGTCCTTAATCTTTCGTATAACTTCACTAAATGACCATGATTTCCAATGTGTCTAATGCATATTTTCTGACTGAGACGACGGACCAGGCAAGCCTTCTGCCGATTTTTCTGAATCCGAGATCTCAATTTCTGCCATCACATTAGTTGCTATTTGATAAGGTACTTTCTTCTTCTTATTACTTTTCTTTTTGTTTTTTACTTTGTCAGAAATTGCAGGATTATTACCATCGACTGTTTCAATATTAACTTCTTGAAAAGAAGCTACTGAATCTTGCTTGCCTTTTTGAGCTGTCTGAATAAGAGCACTTCTACATTGAAAGATCGGGCTTGGAGCTCGTTGAACTTCTTGTGTGAGGAGTGAGGGGAAACAGAATATTTTGAAAGGGCTGATTGATACGTGCAATTGTGTTCTGACCTCAATTCTCTAATGCGCTTCTCTTTTTTATACACAGGGCACTGTTTCGACATAGCCTCGTGATTGCCTGAACAATTAGCACATTTAAAATCTGTTGTATCACAAGTATCATGGTAGCTACAGCACTTTGGACACAATGCTTTAATTGCCGGGCACATTTTAGCTATATGCCCAAATCTCCAGCACTTAGAACACTGCGTCACAGGAAACGTATAAGGTTCTACTCTTATTCTCAGTTCAAATAACAGTATGTGTGTAGGTAAGAAAGAACCTTTAAAACCAATTCTAAAGGTTTCACTTTGAACCCATTCTCCTCCATCTTTTTTATTGAGTCGTTTAGCTGTTACAACTTCTTTTTCAGAGTAAATATGTTCTATAAGTTCCTCTTCAGATAAGCCTAATTCGATATCTCTAATAATGCCGTACGATATACCAACCTCCCAAGAATTTTGTATTCGCCACCCAAGGTCACTAAATACCGGACAACACATTTTATCTGCACTGCGTTGGTTACTAAACGTAACCAGCAATTTGTATGGATATATATATTTTATTTTGTCAATGTCCATCATCTCATTTTGTTTTAATAATTTTGCAAGTGCAAATTGTTTGGGAATCTTTTCCTTAGAGGTTATGGTGACTTGTATTTGTGATTCTACAGACACAGCCTTGTTATGTTTTGCCTTCTTCTTAGCATTCTTTTCTACAGTTTACCAACCTTCTTCATTATTCTCGGGTCTGGGTCGTTTTCCCTCCGATGTTATTATATTCATTTCTATTTCTATTGAGTTGTGTTTGGTCATCTAATGTATCAGTGTTTCTATTTACATCATAATTCTCATCGTGATTTTGATCGTTATCCATTAACCACAAAGTTCATAATTGCGTAACAGTACACGCGACGCGATACCGGCCGGCGCGAGCGCAGGCCGATAGCTAAACAGGTTTTTTGTTTATCACCAATTAAGAAAAGACGCGTACGGATCGCACTGAGTGTGATTACGAACTGCTTACTGTGGTTGTCACAAATGTACTGAAAGTGGGAAGGGGGCTAGATAACTAGGGAAAGTGGGAGAGTTAAGAAAAGAAAACAAGGTGGTTAGCGCCCTTTGCTCTCTGCGCTGGCGTATGGGCAGCCACTTTAGAAGCGACCGATGCGCAGACACATGATCATATTTACGCAGATTGAAACAAATCGAATGCAGTTATTCAGAAGACGGTCAACTTTGTCGAGGAGATCTGCATTCAGGTCGTAGTAGCACACATCACCATAATCGATTATAGGGAAAACTAAGGTCTGCACAAGCATTGTCTTCGCACTTGTTGGTAGTAGATTTTTCAGTCGGTACAAAGCCCGCAGCGTTCCAGTAACCTTTTGACTGACCCTAGCGACTTGAGTACGCCAGTTTAGAGTATTATCAATGTGTAAGCCTAAGTCCTTTACATCAGTACTAAATGGGACGACCGTACCATTGAAGAGAACTGGTGGCAAGGTTGTACCAGCCACCTTACTTATACTCCGAGAACTTCCGATGATGATCGCCTGACACTTATTAGGATTTACTGCTACGCCAAATTGATCAGACCAAGTTTTTACGACTATATGGTCCCTATTTTGCCGATAGCGTCAGGTATTTCTTCAACCCTCCCTTGACAACAATACAACTGCAAGTCATCTGCATACAGATGATACGCACACTGAAGCTCGGAAGTTATAAGATTGATAAATATAGAAAACAGAAGAGGAGAAAGAATACCGCCTTGTGGAACGCCAGTTTCCAAATCACACCAGCATAATGAAGAATCCTCATCATGAACGGCCTGCTGACGTTCCTGAAGGTAAGAGAAGAACCATTCCAGTGCCTCGGGAGAGACCATAACATGCGACAGAATGGCAAACAGGATATCGTGACTGACGGTATTAAAGGCATTCGAGAAATCGACCAACACTGGTGCAGTAACTTTGGTGTCTTCCAGTCCTGCCCTTATATCGCCAGTCACTTTAAACAGGGCGGAAACAGTGCTATGCCCGGGCCTAAATCCAGATTGAAGAGGGCTAATGAGTAAGTTACGGTGAACAAAATTGGAAAATTGTTTGTGGACGCAGGCCTCGAGCACTTTGGAAAGGAAGGGAAGGATAGAAATGGGGCGAAAGTGGCTAGGAAGAGAGGGATTAGAAACCTTAGGTAGTGGACGAACATAGGCTTTGCGCCATAAGGAAGGGAATACACCGATGTATAAGGAAAAATATCTTCTCTTATATAATGTGGGTAATCGCGGGTAGGAGATGATCCAGGATATGAATTATCATACCACGGGTGATATTGTCACATCCTACCGCTTTTGATTTAATGGACAGAATGATTTTTTTTATCTCTCCCGGTTCAACTGGGACGAAACTGAAAGGATTTATATGGGGACGCGTTAGACCAGAAACTAGGGACAGAGTTTGTTGTTTGGTTAGACGATCCATGGTAGAAACAGTGGAGAAATGACGGTTGAGATCGTCTAAGTCAATTGAATTAGGAAGGTCTAAATTTCGCGGTTTGCCGATACCAAGAGTTCCAAGAAATTTCCAAATATCGGCAGAAGAGGAAGTATCAATAGAATCTAGAATGTGCCGGCGTTTAGCATTGCGTATCATCTGATTACATCTGTTTCTTGCAGTTTTGAAAAGCGTCCAATTCTCATCAGTACGATCCCTTTTAAATTTACGGAACGCGCGGTCCCTACGTCGCATTGCCATCTGTATAACTCTATTCATTCATGGTTCAGGTGGGCGTTTTAATTTCACTTTTTTGACGGGAGCATGGATGTCATAAAGTTTGACTACAACGTCATTGAAGATTGCAACCTTGTCGTCAACTGACGTGGCTTCCGTCATAGGACCCCAATCGACCACAGACGCATCTTCCTTGAGTTTCTCTTCATCCATCCGCGCAAAAGAATGCCTGTACAGAACCTTGGGTTTGGGTTTGGGAGCTTCAGGATATATGACAGGTAAATCATGTCGTGATAAGAAAAGCCGGGAGCGTCATGCTGACCATGGGAGGAAACGAGGGAAGGGTTCGAGGTGAGGATCAGGTCGAGCCAGGTGTCATCGCTGACAATGTTATGATGAGTAGGTTGGAGCGGCAGAACGTGTAGACTAGCCGACTCGATGAGATGGAGAAGCTTTCTGGATCGAGGGGAGTTGAGGGCAAGGAGGTTTGTGTTGAAATCACCCATGATGATGTGAAGTGCATACTCCGAACCCAAAGATTCAAGTACTGATTCGAATTCAGTGAAGTAATCAACAGTGGGAGGACAGTAGACAACACCAATAATAGAATTTAACACCTTTGACACAGACTTCAAGGAAAATAAACTCAGCAGAAACAGAATAGTGTGAAGAGGAAGTAGCAAGTATTTTGTATGGAATGTCACTGCGAAGGTATATGGCAACACCAACCCCTCCTTTATCAGTCCGATCATTTCGTATCAGAACAAAACCAGTGAGAGGGTACATGGTGGACAGGAGATGCGGTTTGAGCCAAGTTTCGGAGATCAGGATGGCATGAACGTTGCTGTTATTAAAGACGTTGTGACGGTACCTAAATTACCCTAGGCTGATAAAATTTTCGTTTTTCCTAATTATGTTAATTATGTTAGTGTTTAGATCGGTTCCCCCTTTTGGGGGAAAGGTAGCACCCCACCACCGTACTACCTTGTAGAGCTCGACTCCAGACTGGGCACTCTCACACCGATATAAGAAAGAGAAAAGTTCCTAAAACTACTGTACCTCGCCCCGACTTATAAAAGCTAGGGGACGAGGATTGGATAAAAGGAAGTTAATATTGGGAACACACAGTTAGTAAACATAAGTATTATAACATTATTATAATATGATGCTAATAAGACAAGAGGGTATGCAAAAGTATGTGGTATAATATTATTGAGTATCATAAATGTTAGAATGCCGACATCTCCTCCACTCGCAGTTGCGCACCAATATCTGTAATACGGCTTTGTTAAGGTGGAGGGGTTAAGGGATCGTTACGCTTGCACTTCAAATCATTATTTATAGCTACGTTAATTTGTCTGTTTACAATGTTCCCACTTCACTGAGACCGGAAACCGTATTACAACGTTTGCCTCATTCTACGTGACCTGTTAGACCTAACGCATAGAACCTCTGAGGAACTAATACGATTCTAACGGATCACGTTCCCTAAGCACTATATAAATGTCTTACCAATCCTATGACAGAGTACTGCAAAGTCCAACCGTTATTGAGGAAGACAAGTTTAGTATTCAGAAATTCTAATCGCGTGCTAATGTGAAGGACCCTTTACGGCAGCCTAGCCCCTTTTTATTACAAAGTTAACACAAAACTAGCACAAGCGCACGTAGATTCAGTTTCTAGCAGAACTCATTACGATTGTACTTGATGAACGTCGAAGAGGTATTTCGTCTCTTCACATTTCGTTAATCTGCCCCATTTAGAGGATGCTTTCAATGTAATCGGCAGCCGTGTGGATCGTCCTTATCGACAACGGGGCGTTTCTATCTAGGCATCCAAATGACGTGTCTCGCTAATATAATTTGTAAGAGGCCCGAAAGCCGGTTGTAGAGTGGCTTAACGAGACACGATTTCTAGCGTTCCTTAGAACGAACTATCAATTCAGTTCAGGTATTTAGTGAAGCCTACCCCCTCTACTGGAAATGTACGTCAGCAAGCCTCACGCAAAGGGCTCTGTGGCGAGACCTTTTTGGATTCAGAAATTATCACTAACGTTTGGTTGGTTTATTATGTAATTACAGATTGGCTATAAAAGCCTAGTTCAACTCTAGTTGAGCTGCGAGTATGTATGGTTCTGCCTTCCAAAGGTGGTATGTCACCTCAAGGTCAAAACTGTCAAACGTCAGGAGCGTTACAGCTCAGTCCAGGTGTCAAGTATAGTATATGGAAGGCTTTCGCCAGTTCCCTATAACCAAACGCAACTGATAATAGTCTACCAAGGTACGGATTAGGATTTTATGGGCACATAATACACGAGAATGTAGCGTTAATCATAACTCGATACTAAATAAGAGTTTAGTCGCAGGAACCTTAATTATGTTACCAGCCTGGGATAATTATTACATTTAAAGACTCACCCAGTGACACCAACACACACACACACATACTACGTTAGACTAATCTGGGCCTCAATCCAACTATATTTAACTTGATAAATAATACTAGCTATCTTACGACAGCCCACTTGGACATCCGCGTCCTTTCGTGGTGTCAAATCAACCATCCGCTAGCCTAGATTCGGACGTCCGTCTATTCCCAGGGTTTAGAACCAACTGTCCTTTTCAAACATCTATCCCTCCCAAATTCCTTACAAAAATCCCCGTCGAACGCTTGGCGTCGGTTCCCAGCTTCGCAGCATAAATAGATTTATGACAGGTTTTTTGTAAAACATCTCAATTGTTTTAAAAGGGTCCGTTTGAATTGCCTGAGAGCAACTTAATGCTTGCCAGATGATTCCCAGGCATTGTGAGTAGAGATTAGAAATTGGATATTTTTGTATTTTAGTTAGAATTCGTTAAGTTATTGCATCCGACCTTTTTCGCAGAACGCGTCAATTGTTTGCTAGCCATAAAATAGAGAATTTATGTGTCTCCAAATTGCTCGAGCCATTTGTCGGTTTTAAAATCAATATAATATTTGTTATTAAACTAGAGAAAGTGACTTGCAGTCACAACGTCGTACAGCACACTGTAGTGGCTTGGAACGCTTTGAGCATTAATGTGACACACATTCACCAACCGACTAGACTGATCATTGAAATTATGTTGTAAAAAGTCACCAAGGGTGTCAGTGAAAGAGCAAAAGCTTTCATCGCTTGAAGAGGCAGTAGTGTAGCGGTTACACCGCAACATACAAACTACGCAGCAAAAACACATGACGTCACATAATTCCTGTATCGCGCAGTTAGAGTTTACCAAGCGAAAAACATAGATAAGACTATCCGAAATCAACTTACGGGCAGTTGCCCGCCAGACATAACACCCGTCTGGCCGGAGGATCCTCCCTTTTCAAATGAGGATGAGTGAACTTTACACACTGTTCCTCATACCCCTAAATTGGTGACCCCGACGTGATGAACGTCAAAGCCTTCGTGTAACTACTTCAGCGTGACGTCACCATCATCGTCACTCCCGCAAGCTTTCGTGGGGCGAGTCACACAGCCAGCCAGCACCCACAGCTTCAATGGGTATCCTGACCACCAGCATGCAGCGAACGCTTATTCCTGGTCATCACCCCCAGCCTCATCAGCAACCTTGGCACAGCACCTGCACTTCCGGCCGGTCTCACAAGCAGAGCCTATTCTACCCTCTCCTGGTCGACGCAAGCAGTCAGCCACAACCCACCGCTGTACCACATCCGACTCACTGGATGACAACGCAGCGCCACCCCGACTCACTGGGGAATCACCGCAGACAGTTCCGACTCACCGTGAACTATGCGGCACTGTGAAGCATCGCAAGATCAAAGACTCAGCCCACTATCGACCTCCGGTCTCCGGAGGGGAGTGATGTAGCGGTTACACCGCAACATACGAACTACGCAGCAAAAAGACATGACGTCACATAATTCCTGCATCGCGCAGTTAGAGTTTACCAAGCGAAAAACATAGATAAGACTATCCGAAATCAACTTACGGGCAGTTGCCCGCCAGACATAACACCCGTCTGGCCGGAGGATTCTCCCTTTTCAAATGAGGATGAGTGAACTTTACACACTGTTCCTCATACCCCTAAAGTAGAATCGTTTGCAGAAAAGTAAGACTCATTGCCTGACATAAATATAAGAAGATAGTTAATATGTTGAAATATATATAAGGTGCAATAAAAATATCTGCCACGGCTTTAATGGGAGCTAGTATTGTGTTTAAAGATTACAATAGTGAAGAAATTTCGTACCCCGGCACAGTTAAATCAATTTTAGAAAATAAAGTAATTAAATAAACATTGACTCTACCCTGCATAACGTGGTTCACAAAATACGCGCGATGTGTCGCTTCGTCAATGAAAACTATTGCTATCTCTTTCCATCTGTTCTGTGAATGAAAACTCAAATCAGCTGACTAGTTCGTCAGTAACTAATCTAGTATGTACGCAATAATACGCAGGCAAACAAGTGTTTTAAAAGTGCAATTACTTACCAGCTACCGCATTCTTCCAAAAACTGACGTAAATATGATGATAAACTTCCCATCACACTTAAAACAGGCTTTGGACTGTCAGTGTAAGAATTGCATTTTTTTTCTTATTATTTTTAAACAATAGGTACTTAGATTATTATCAAATAACGATCAATTGTAACTTGGCGTGTTTAAAAGTTAATCATCTTATTTATAACAATTGCACCGTATTTACAGCTAATTCTCACTCCCTTCCTACTTATTTATTTATTTATTTATTTATTTATTTATTTATTTATTTATTTATTTATTTATTTATTTGTTTATTTATTTATTTATTTATTTATTTATTTATTTATTTATTTATTTATTTATTTATTTATTTATATCAATTGCTTGCTACACTTACAGTAAACACCAAAGCGCGCAGCAAGCCAACAACAACATCTAGCTAATAAACTTCATGCAAATATTTACCCTGCTCCCGACACCGGTGGAACACTATTTTTTATATTTTTAAGTGTTTTTTATATCTTTTTTTTAAAGAAATATTTAAACGTGTAAATAAATATGTATATAAATGAATAAACGACATTATAAATTCAAATCAATCAATAATCATAAAGTCAAGTGAATCAAATTAAATTAAACAATGACATTAATTTATCAGTAAATGAGTATGGCCGCCAAAAATTGTACATTTGGTGAAAAGTCTGTGTCCTTCTCTTAAATGTAAAAAAAAACATGTTTATTTTAATTTTTATGGTATGTTTTAAGTTGATTTGGTTAACAGAATTATGTAGAATCATACATAATTTTTTGTCGAAGTATATTTCGGTTTTCGGAATATTCGGAGATTTAAAAAAAATTTACCTCTTTTCTCTTCCTTAGAAAATGCGTGTGTCCTACTACGACATGTCGCACATTGAAGTCAAAAATATGAACATAGTTGATAAGTAACCACTTAGATTTTGAAATGGTTAACTTTTCCTATAATTAATGATCTATGTTTTTAATTTTTTTTTTAAACAGATAACGTTTTTAAAGTATTAAAAACCATTTTTGAAAATGTGTCTCACTTTTCATTCCCGTGTATTACTTCACGTATGTTACTATATATATCTGTGAAACTAACGAAAATCCAAACGCTTTAAAACCAGTTTTGGGTCATGGCAACACCACACTACAGGTTGGCTACCCGCCGGAAAACAGGCTCCATTTCTTTTTGACTACAAGTGAACATCAAGTCGGTCGGAAAAAATGTCTCGGGAGATTTTCATACTTTTAAGAGCTGATAATTAAGACAAGATCACAAGTTTACTATATTATTTTAAATAGTACGTGTTGCTAGACTATTTGATTACCAAATAACGCTGTACGGTGCCTTATAACTTCAAAACTCACATCAATATAATATTTTTTCGCAATGTCCACAGTGTTTTTGATTCACAAATGTTACCGTGTGTTACTATTGTTTGACGTAACATGCGTGATCTGTTATAAAGCTGAGTGTACAGTATAGAAACTTAGTGATTTGCTTCTTTATAGCAAAATCTGAATTCATGTATGAATATGATTTATTTATTTTAAAATTAAGTAGTTAAGCTATTGGTTAACTACTTAATTTAATACTACTTTTACTACTACTCCCTCTCTCTTTTCCTCTCTCTTCTCTTTTTCTTTTTTACTTACTACTTATTTTTTTTTTTTTGTTTTTATTTTTTTTTTTGCAGTTTTACATAATTTTATGATAATTAAAAAATTAAGACTTCCTGATGAAAAATATTTTGTTTTTGTTAAGTCAAAAAAACGTATGTTAAATAAAATATAAATAGCTCCAACCATAACACTTTATTTTCACAATTTGAAAACATATATGTTTTTGAATTGTAGAAATAACCATATCAAAATAATTAGTAATTTTTCTCACATGAACCCTAAACTTTACAAATTCACGTGTGTTACCTTCATTCACGTGTGTTACCGTGTGTTACCAATTCACAAGTGTTATTGTACAATTTTTGGCGGCCATACTCAAATGTAACGATGATAAAACGATGATAAAATATAACACAGAACAACAAATTAATTTTGGAATTCAAACGAGAAGTTACCGTAAAAGATGATTGCGAAATTGTGCTAGAGTGTTGAAGAAGATGTCAATGCCATTGGTGCGAGAGTGGCTTTCATTATATATCCTCATCAAACGGCTCAATGGCGCTGATCGCCCAAGGTTGGTTCGAGCTGTAAATGGTGCAAACACATCTAATTTGCGGTCGGGCCTGGGTTGACTACAACGGGGAACAGATACATTAATGTCTTTGAGAAGTTTTGGAACATGGATCAGTCCATTGACAATTTTGAAGAGCATAATTTGGTCCATCACTTTTTTTCGGTTTTCGAGGGATGTAAGATTGAAATGAGTCAATCTTTCAGGGTAATTAGTTGTGTTGGGGCAGCTGTTGGATTTATAACGCAGGTACCTAGTGAAGCTTTTTTGGACGCGGTCGACTCGATCAATATGGACCTGATAGGTAGGGTTCCACACCTGTGATGCATAATCCAGTACACTTCTGACGAGGGTGAAGTAGAGAAGTTTGAGGGTACAAATACATAGGGTACATATACTTCAGGAATCCTAACATTTTAGCGGCCTTTTTGACAATATTGTCTATGTGGGGAATGAAAGTGAGCTGACTGTCGAGGAGGACTCCCAGATCGCGAATTGTGTTGACCTTCTGCAGCGTTAGGCCATTCAACGAATACGAGGATGGAAGGGTATTTCGTTTTTTAGTGAAGGTCATGTGTTGACACTTTACAGCGTTAAGAGTCATTCTGTTCTGTATACACCACTGAGTCTAGGTCCTCTTGGAGCAACGATATATCTCTGGGTGAATTTATTTGCTTATAGAACTTGACATCGTCTGCAAAGAGTGAACATTCACTGTGCTTTATGCAGTTCACTATGTCGTTGACGAATACTAGGAACAATATCGGACCCATATGGGAGCCTTGAGGAAATCCGGAAGTGGAATAGTAAAAAGAAGACGATGCCCCTTTACTACGACCTTTTGCTTTCTGTCAGTCAGGTAAGATTCGAACCATTGAAGGAGCTGACCGAATATGCCTAGGTTAGAAAGTTTCTGCAGTAGGATTTGGTGGTCAACCTTGTCGAAGGCGCTGCTAAAGTCTGTATAGATGGAGTCAACTTGTGTGCGAGAGTCGATAAGTTTGCTGAGGTCATTGACATAAAGACTCAGGTTCGTCGTAGTGGATCTTTGTGTGCAGAATCCGTGCTGTTGGGAAGCGAGCTCTATTTTGAAATGAGAAGTTATTATAGGACACATAAGGGATTCAAAGACCTTCGAAAACACAGATAAAATAGATATTGGGCGATAATTTTTGATGTCGTTTGTTTCTCTTTTTTTAAATATGGGCACTACATTGGCATTTTTCCATTCAGAAGGGAATTGTGCTGTTTCGATTGAGTAGTTCAAAATTATTTTTTGCGGCAGGGCCAAGCTACTCGCACAGTTTTTAACAAATAATGGTAGAAAACCGTCTGGTCCCGGAACCTTGCATACATTTAGTTTTTTAAGGACTTTAACTATATCTCGTTCGGAGAATGTGACCCGACTCAAGCTATTTTGGGGATACTTGTGATCGTTCTGTAATGAGGCATGTATTGTTTCATCTAATGGGGTGAACGTTGAAGAGAAATGGGTAGCAAAGAGCTGGCAGACCTCATCGCCGGACGTGGCTATCTGATTATTCAGTTTCATCTCAGACATTATGTCATACAATACTTGATTGTTGTATATTATTGTTGGGTTAATAAAAACTTTCAAGCCCTTATTTTTCGAAATTACTGAACCGATTTTAATGAAACTTCATACGCATATGCAAGATATGAAGGTCTAAAAACTTAGAACATTTTCAAAATGTCTTATTTAAAAGCAGATAACTGGAAATCTCTGTTTCTATGAAAATTAAAAATCGGTCTAATTTGGCTGTAACACTATTTTACGAAAATGTTCTTAACTATATTTTTAGACCATTGTATCCTACATATGCGTATGAAATTTCATTAAAATCGGTTCAGTCATTTCGAAAGGGCTAAAGGGGAAAATTAAGGGCTTGAAAGATTGTATAAAAGCCGTACGACGTAAACCCTCTTAATACAGCTTTTAAATCGTTTAATGGGTAAGTTTCGAATGTCAATGGGCAGTTTGTTGTAAAAGCGTATACATTGACCCATGAACGAGTTGCCTACTCTGTGAAGACGTGTGCGATGTACAGCAAGGTTGTGTTTACTCCTGGTATTTAAACTATGAATATCATACATTTTCTTAAAAGGATAGTGGGCAAAATACACCCAGCTCCGCCACAGTTGAAACCACTGTAGTTTTGAAGACATTGCTTCTCCCTCTGCTCACGCTGAAGCGCATCAAAATCGGTCCCGGGGTTCTTCAGTGCCGACAATGTTAGGTTAGGTTAGGTTAGGTAAAATAAACGCTGCTCCGTAACTACACCCCACTCCGCCACAGTTGAAACCACTGTAGTTTTGAAGACATTGCTTCTCCCTCTGCTCACGCCGAAGCGCATCAAAATCGGTCCCGGGGTTCTTCAGTTCCGACAATGTTAGGTTAGGTTAAATAAAATACACGCAGCTCCGCCACTACACCCCTCGATATATTTTTGTGTACAGACGCCAGCACATCAAGTGACTACAATCTGTCAAATTTATTTAAGTAATAGATTTTCAACTTTATCGCTAAAATTTAAGTTTCATCATGTTGATTGGGAAAATTTGACCGATTGGAGTAGGTTGATGTACCTGTACAGTGTACATACAATAGGTTTTCAAAAATATATTGTGAGGCCTACAGTCAGAATATTTATTTCTCTGAATTTCTCTCGAAGGGAATATCTTGGACCTAGGTTGTAAATGGCTCGAACAGCCCTTTTCTGTAGAACAAAGATAGAATTAATGTCCGCACAGGTTCCCTAGAGAAGGATCCCATAAGACTATGAAAATAACTTAAATAAACAATTCTGGCTGTATCTACGTCAGTTATCTGTAAGCCTTCCTGACAATGTTTCTATGTGTGGGCCCCATTGTAATCTACCGTCAATAGTTATTCCAAGAAAAACGGTTGACTCAACAGGGTTTAACTCTATTCCAGTAACTTGAACATTGGTAGTTAGTTGCCTGACATTTGGCGTTGAAAATTTAATGAGATTAGTCTATTTTTCGTTTAGGAGAAGATTATTTACATTCTAAGATTAAACAAATGCACAACTTTAGAGAGTGCATCGTTAACTTGTTCAAAGTTGACTAACTGACGTTTCATTTTAAAAATGAGGGATTACGGAGGGTTACGGTCGTGAATCATATTTTAATCAACATACAACCTGACACTGACCTGCAAATTGCATAAAACGAGAGAAATATTGAATTTCGCGGGCTAACTTTAGCTATATTTTTTAAGGGTATGCGCTAGCATACCCTTAAAAAATATAGCTAAAGGTATGATTCCGAACAACGCCGCATGCGTCAATGCTGCCTGCTGCGTGATTTCGAGCACCGTAGCATGTATTCGTGGTTTACTTCTCAACCTTTCACGTGTCATCACTGTGATGAACGCCTGCACTACTGGATTGGCGCGGCGGCACGGCAGGGCGCCGTCACAGCAATGATGCGCAGCATTGCTGCCGTGCTCGGAATGTAATCTCATATAAACCTATAAAAAATGTATGGGGACCAGTAGTGCGTGACACGGGACGGGAACAGGAGACGCGCGCGTGTCGCTCAAGGCCGTGAACGGGGCCTTAAAAATGACATTATTAAAGTTTATCGACCATTATAACAGCACCGCTCCAGCGCAGTAATGCCCCGGCACCGCTTCGAAAAATCTAGTCGCCAACGCGCCGTAAGCAAGGCGACCGCTAGTCGCCAACGCGCCGTAAACAAGGCGACCGCTAGTCGCCAACGCGCCGTAAATAAGGCGACCGCTCGCTGCCGGCACTCCACCTGTGAGGTGAAAGCTTGTTGTTCATTGGCAAGTGAGGCTTCACCGCGCGGCCGGCGTAGCGTCCACTATTCTGTATAGTCATCGTAAAATAGACTTTAAAGCATTTGACAATAAAATCCTAACTTGAATGACAAGATATTTGCGATGTCGGAGCCGTGCTGCACGAGAGGTCTACCTTTGCCGGTGTGCCTCTCCGGTGGACCGTAGCGTGTATGACTAAAGGACATCGCTCATTATAGCAGCACGGCTCTGATACGGCAAACAACTTGTCATTCAAGTTAGGATTTTAGTAAAATGCATTAGTCTATTATACGACGGCTATACAGAATAGTGGACGGCTCGCAGGCAGTTAGCGGCCCACGAGCTGTCACACGTCGCGCCGACAGCACGCTTCAAGCGAGGAGCCCGCTCCCCGCCTGCAGGCGGTATGCATGCCGGCTCCTCGCAGTCCGCGCGGTGACGCCTCGCCGGTCGCGCAGTAACGCCTCGCTTGCGAAAGAATAACAAGCAGTCGCCTCACTGGTGGCGTGCCGGCAGCGAGCGGTCGCCTTGTTGACGGCGCGTTGTCGACTAGCAGCCGCCTTGCTTACGGCGCGTTGGCCACTAGCGGTCGCCTTGCTTACGGCGCGTTGGCGACTAGCGGTCGCCTTACTTACGGCGCGTTGACGACTAAATTTTTCGAGGCGGTGCCGGGACGTTACTGCGCAGGAGCGGTGCTGTTATAAAGGGCGATGAACTTTACTTAACTTTAACAATCATTTCGTTACTTCATCTTGGTTCCGTTATGAGCTTTATTAATTTCTAACCTGGTGGCATTATGAACGTGCATGTCTACGATTAGAAACTATAAAAGCGCTTAATATCAACAAATGTTCATTTGATTATTTAGGTACCTATCACAGTAATATTTTGTTCTTTCTTCTCTAGATGACGATCATCGCGGATGTTGAATACTCTTGCATAGTATTTAAAGCTGAGCATGATGATCCTAGGATTAAACATAGGACTCCAAAGCTGAAGTTGCGGCGCTGGTGCGCGGGGGGGAGTGCACCTAAGGGTTTGTGCTTCGGATTCGGTTTTATGGAGATACACTACTACGTCGAAATATTATTCGAGAACCCAATAAAGTTTAGTGTTACAGCTTATGGAAGAGAAGCTACCTTTATCCAACCAACACTCGTGAATAAATATTTAAATCGCCATAAAAAGTCTCCGATTATCTTATCATATACAGACAGCAAATTGAAAGTTAAGTGGCAGTTACGCGATCTAAATTATCCTGCATATGGTAAATTTGATTATTTGACGGCAGCAAACTTTATAGCCGATATTGAGTTACTTAAAACAGCATATGAGAAGTTTCTTAATATGTCAATGGGTGACCCACGTGACCTAAGAGGATTTGTTTGAGTGTCAACGTTACTTCCTGTATTTTTTGTAATATTCGGCAAATGATTTATTTATACTGAGCGGAATTTTATCTTAAGTGAAGTGTTTCGAATTAAAAAACCACTTTGAAAAATACTCTACTGAGCAGAGTAGCTCACATTTTTTTAAGTTTCTTATGATATAACTAATTGAAGAAACACTGTCAAACCATATCATCTTAATTTAAAGATTTTTAGTTGAAGTATGTAAGATTATGCAAATTTAGTACGTATTTTCTAACTAGATGGCGTTGGCGTCGAGTTAGAAGTCGTTATGGTTTCGTTACCGATGAAAATATAAGTAGTTTGGAAATTTTATGTTTTGTGTGTTGAAGTTCTGTATTCAGGTGAAACTAAATATACTGTGTTATAGTGTATCAGTGTGTTTCATTGAAGACCTTGGGTGAAAGTTTTACATGGTCGTTGGCGTCGAGTTAGAAGTCGTTATGGTTTCGTTACCGATGAAAATATAAGTAGTTTGGAAATTTTATGTTTTGTGTGTTGAAGTTCTGTATTCAGGTGAAACTAAATATACTGTGTTATAGTGTATCAGTGTGTTTCATTGAAGACCTTGGGTGAAAGTTTTACATGGTCCTTCGAGCCGGATCAGTGCGTAATATTACGCACCAAGTTTTTGTGTATCAGCACAGAAAGCAGTGGTGGATCGCCACTGAAGTGCTTTAGCGTCGCCTGCAGAGGGCGCGACCGCGGAAACCGAGTGTTTCTGAGGACGTCGCCTGCAGAGGGCGCCACCGCAGCAAGTTCTGCGGGTTTCCGGATATCCTGAGTGTGGACAACCGGATCTAGAAAAAGTGGAAGTGGCATCCCAACCAGCTGAGCACCAAAGCTGAGAGCGTACTGCGCGCCCCCTAGCGGGCGTCAGGAACAAACAAACCGGAGAAGTAATAGTGAGTGACGTGTTGTGGATTTAGAAAATAAAACCGTGAGTACAATTTTATTTGTGAAGTTATCAAGATTTGAGTTTGGAACTTTGAATTTAACGTAATATTCAAGACTTAGAATAATTTCAAGATTTGGAACTTTATAGAATTTAACGTAATAATATTGACTTAGAATAATTGAAGTAGTTTAGACTTAGAATATTTAAGGAAAAAGTGAACTGACGGGGAACCTATGCCCGATTTTCTAAAAAGTTTATGGTAAAAAGACTTGTAAAATTTTCTGTTGTCATCATAGACTTAGAATAATTTCATCAGTTTTACACTTGTAAAATTTATGTGTTCTTGTGCAACTTGTTTTTTGTTTGTTAATTGATTCAATAGTTTGATAGCATTTTATAGTCATGGATTCATTAATTAACTTTCAACTAGATAACAAGAGAAATATTGAAAAAGGTAGAATAAATTATAAAAAATCGCCCAAAGAACGGATAACATTGTCGTATTTAGAAACCAGGTTGGAAGCATTAGAACAACTGTGGTCTAATTTCATGAAAACGCACAGGAACATAGTAGAAAAACTAGATTTGAACCATAGTTACTTTACGTCAGAGACATATGACAATACTGAGGATATGTACATAACTTATAAATCCGAGTTAAAAGAGTCAATTAAACAACTAACACCTACAAAGGCAAGTGTAGAGAAAGGGTCTTCGTCAAATAAGTATACGAATGTCAAATTACCTAAGGTTGTTATTCCTACTTTCTCTGGCAATTATACGGAGTGGACTTCATTCCGTGATTTGTTTTTATCTCTTATCCACAAAAATGATTCAATTGACGATGTACAAAAATTGCATTATTTGAAAGGTCATTTATCGGGTGAACCAGAACAATTGTTGCGTCACACTCCGGTGACAGCCGCAAATTATCAGGAATGTTGGCAAATGTTAAATAAACGCTATAATAATAAACGATATTTGTCGAATTCTATGTTGAAGAGATTGATAAATCAATCAAATGTAACAGAGTCATCAACTGCTGTTAAAGAGTTATTGGATACCACTGTGGACTGTTTGCATGGGTTAAGTACTCTCGGAATTGATGTTAAATCATGGGATGCTATAGTCCTCTATATTATAAGCGCTAAGTTAGATAGTGAATCGCGAAAGTTGTGGGAATTGAGAATTAGTGCAGATGAACAATTACCAACTTTTGAAGAATTCAAAACATTTTTGGAGTCAAGGTTTCGCTCTTTGGAGTACTTAGACACATCCAAGTCCAAGCAGAAGTCCACAGATAGTAAACCAAGGGTTTTTCACGCAGTCAAATCAAATAGTAACAACTCTGTACAAATTATATGTCCATTCTGTAAACAAGACCATTATAGTGGGATGACAAGTAAAACTCAGTATTTGCATTTGTAATCAATTAGAGTTAATGAGGTTTTAAACTTATTTTGTTATTAAAAATCAGTTTATAATTAAATATCTTTGAATTTGTGGTGACTATTATAATAACGGATATCTTATAAAACCTAGAATAAATTTTATTAAAAAAAGTTATATTTTATTTATTTATTTATTTATTTATTTATTAGCTTTATTTAATCCCTTACATGTAATTCTTATATAAGGTTTCTATTGTGTACTTATTTATTTATTTGTTAATCATGTTAGTTTTGTACTTAAATAAGGTTAGTATTGTTAGGTGTAAGGGCCGCCTCTAGCGGTGAAAGCCTCCTCCAAATCGTTCCAGGTGGCTCTATCCTTTGCCCGTCTGGGCCATAAGTTTCCAGCTATCTGTACTATGTCGTCACTCCATCTTTTAACTGGTCTACCCTTCCTTCTTTTCTTGTACATTGGATACCAATTTGTAACTATTTGTGACCATCTTTCATCCGTTGCTCTCTGAATATTTTATTTTATTATTATTATTTGGTTAGACACACTAGCAGCTAATTAGCTGATGCGTGTGTATCAAATAGCTTGGAGATATTTAATCCATCCAGTCGATTCTTGAAGCAGTTCAGTGAGGGAGCCGTCACAACATTCTCCGGGAGTCTATTCCATGCAGTTACAACTCGGTTAGATAGGAATTGCTTCAAAGGCTTTTTCTTAGATGAATTTTCCCACAACTTTAGGGAATGCCCACGCAAATGTTTGTTGACATTCAGAGTGTAAAGGTCTTGAAGGCTGGGCACTTCGTAGTGTTCTGTTAGTACTTTGTATGTTTCAATGAGCCTACCCCTTTGTCTACGCTGTTCCAGTGTGATAAGGCCAAGGTCTTTGAGGCGCTGATCGTAAGGTAGATTACGCAATGTGCGGACCATCTTCGTTGCCCTTCTTTGTACATTATCAAGTAGAGTAATGTCTTTTTTGAAATATGGGTCCCAGATGACATTAGCATATTCCAAGAGAGGTCTTATGTAGGTCTTGTACAACTTGACAAACGTCTTTGGCGTCAGGCACTTGAATGCCTTGCGGATGATGTAAAGTTTCGAATTTGCTCTTTTGACAATACTAGATATGTGTGCTTCCCATTTTAGGTCGTTAGACATAATAACACCTAGATCTTTCTGTGACTCAACAGATGAGAGTTTATGGAGTCCGAGACGATAACTTTTTCGGGGATTGTTTTTACCTATGTGTAAGATGGTACATTTGTCAACATTCAGCGTCAACAACCACTCCTGAGTCCATTTGTATATAGCGTTTAAATCATTTTGGATATCTTGCCACTGGTCATGGGGATTCCCAAAAAACTTTGTATCATCCGCAAATAACGAGAATGGCAGGCGGAGCGTGCTTTTCAAGTCTGTGAGGTATAAAATAAATATCAGTGGACCGAGCACCGATCCCTGAGGAACACCGCTGAGCACTATACGAGCTGTGGAAAGAACGTCTCCAATACGCACACGGAATGTTCTTTTGGTAAGAAAATCACTTATCCAGGCTAATATACTGCCGCGTATGCCAAAGTGCTCAAGTTTGTGTATTAGACGTCGCAAAGGGACCTGACCGGACAATATGACCTGACCATTTCCATTTCAGTGTCAGAACCTGTTTTACTGCATCTCTCGCCTTTGTTTTTTTCCTAATCAGTGAACTTTTGACTCTATCTTTCAGTTTGATGTTCATGTAACTCCGTTCTATTCCTCTTTGGCAGCTTCTTATTTTATTTAAAAGTGTTTTTTTGAGAGTCCAGGTCTGGCATGCGTACGTAAGAACCGGCGTTAAGCAGATGTTCATCGCTTTTGTTTTGAGTTTTGTGGGTATGGGACCTTTGAAAATTTCCTTCATAGCCCAGTATTTGTTCCACGTATTCTTCACTCTGCGATCGACTTCTTTTTCTGTACAGGATTTCATTGAAATTAGATGTCCAAGGTAGGTGTAGTCTGCGACATATTCTATAGGTTGAGACTGTATGGATATAGATATTTCTTTACGATTAGTCATTATTTTCGTTTTTTCCCAGTTGATTTGTAGCCCAACGGTCTCGCTGTGTTGGCTAAGGGACTCTATCATGTCGTTCAGTTTGCACGGATCTTCCGACAGCAATACTATGTCGTCCGCAAACCTGAGGTGTGAGAGGTGCTTACCATTGATTTTTATTCCCATATCACTCCAATCGAGTTTTCGGAATATAGATTCTAGAACTGCGATGAAAAGCTTTGGGGAAAGCGGATCGCCTTGCTTTACCCCCCTCTCGACTTGAAATGTTGGTCCTCTTGAGTCCAGGCGTACTCTTGTTGTACTTCTCGAATAAATCAATTTGATAAGTTCTATGTACTCGTGGTCTAGTCCTTGCTGGTTTAAAGCACGCCATATAGAGTCATGTGAAATTGAATCGAAAGCTTTCGAGTAATCTATAAAAGCAACGTATAAAGGGAGGTCATATTCCATAAACCGTTCGATTATTACTTTCAGTGTGTGTATATGGTCATTGGTAGAGAAATTTTTCATGAACCCCGCTTGCTCTATAGGCTGGTTCTCGTCAATCTTCGTTGTCACACGTCTTAGTAGGGTCGATGCAAATACTTTATACAGGCAGGATATAAGACTGATGGGTCTGTAATTAGATATCAGCTTGGGGTCTCCCTTTTTATACAGTAAAACTATTTCCGAGCATGTCCATGTTTCTGGTAGTTCTTTCGTTATTAAAATACGGTTAAAGAGCTTAGTGAGTGGTTTTATTAGATTCTCTGTCGCAGCTTTTATCATTTCGTTTGTCACTCCGTCAGGTCCTGGGCTCTTTCCTGCTTTTAGTTTTCCTATGGATATCTCTATCTCGCTTTCTAAAAAAACTGGTACTGTGTCTTGGGCTGGTTTACAATTTTTAGGCTTTAGTGTCTCATGATTTTTATTTGCACATGTGTAGAGGTTCTTGTAAAACTGTGTAGCTATCGTCATTAGGTCTATCCTGTGTGTGACGGTGGTTCCTGAGGCATTTTGGAGTTGTGTCATGACATGTTTGGTAGTTTCTAACTTTTTATAAGCCTTTTTTATTCCGCCTGTTTCTTCTATGAATTTGCTAATTGTATCGAGTCTTCTCTTTTTAATGTTATGTTTTATTTTTTTATGTATTGTCCTATATAGTTTACTCAGACTTTTCTTTTCTTGTCTAGTTTTGTTTTTCTTGTTTTTTAATATGTGTTTTTCGTTTTTCAGAGTTTCTATTTCTATTGTTATAATTTCTTTATTTCTTTTTTCAGTTGTATCTTCAGTTTGTTTTTTGTTTCCTTTTAGTAAGAATGTCTCTATTTTCTTATTGAGTTGGTGCACGCTGTCGTTTTCGCAGTCGGACAAGGATGGTAGGTCTTCATTTGCAATTTCGTTATCTATATATACCTTGCCTCGGTATTGAGCGCGGGATTTTTTGTTTTCCTCTATATTTAAAGTAATTCTAATCATTCTATGGTCACTAGGGTGATGCAATTTACTCATCACATTAACGTTTTGTATATTTTTTGTGACATTTGTAGCTATAAAGTCGATTTCGTTCTTTGATTTTCCATCAGGTGTTCTCCAGGTCCACCGAAGCTTATTAGATTTTTTGAAAATTGTATTAGTAATTTTTAAGTTGTATTGAAGACAGAATGTTATGAACATTTCTCCTCTATCGTTCCTTTTCCCGTAGCCATACCTTCCCATTACTAATTCTTCATTTTCTTTTGGGTATCCTATTTTTGCGTTCATGTCTCCCAAGAATATTATGTTTTTTGTGCATTTATTCATAGCTTTGTCAAGGTCGGCGTAAAAGTTTTCTATTTCTTCTTTAGTGGCTCTTTTAGTTGGTGCATATGCTTGGATTATAGAGAATTTCTTTCCATGTATAGCTACTTGTAATACAGCAGCTCTTTCGGATATCGCGATGAAATCTTGTACTTCTGTATTGTATTGTTTTTTTACTAGGAATCCAATACCTTTCTCTCCTTTTGTTTCCCCGTAGTAGTAAAGAAGATATCTCCCCCTGTCTTCAATTTTATAACCTTGTCTTCTCACTTCAGCTATCCCGATAATGTCCCAATTAATTTGCGATATCGCGTATTCCAATTCAACTACTCTTGCTTCATTTGCTAATGATCTGAGATTGAATGTAGATATATAGTATTTTCTTTTTTGATTTGGAGGGTGGTCGTCTACAACCCCCGCGGTGACGAGCCGTTCTGGGGGAGGATTTGTAGGTTTCGTGTTTGTCTTTAAAGTATTCGGTTTGTTTTTTATTTTAGAGGGTGCAGTGTTTTCATTTTTCTGGAGTGACAGTCTTAATTGCTATTCATCTGAATCGTTTGAAGAGTAGACAATTTCCCCATCCCCCGATTTTTTTGTTGATCTGACGTTTTGTTTTGTGAAGAAATTTTCCATAGAGCTCTGATTTTTTCCTATTTGATATGTTTGAGTTTTATTCTTTTTTATTGCTTGTTGTTGTGCGGGATTTTTGGTTGAGTCTACTGTCTGGTGGGGAGGCGTTATTTCTAACTCTCTCTTTTTTCTAGTTTTTTCTGTTTCGGTTTTGTTTGTCCTTTCGGCTTCTGTTTTGCTACTGTCTTTCATGTATGGTTCTCGAATTATAAGTTTGTCGTACCGCAGGTAGGCTATTTTTCCGGCTTCCTTCTCTTTCTTTAACTGTTCTTGTAATTCTCTGCGCGTTTCCAGTATTTGAGGTGGGAAATCTTCTTTCATATAAAAAGCTTTCGTTTGTATATATTTCTTATTTTTCAAAATTGAAATTTTCCTGCCATATGTTGTAAAAGTTATGACGATAGGTCTCACTTTGCCTTTTATGTATTTTCCCATTCTGCGGACTATCTCTAATTCTTTTCTGTCACATTCCAGCTTTAGCTCGTCTTTAATAGTTTGTAACACGGTTCCTTCCAACTCCTGATATGATTTTTCACCTTCTCCTACCCCGAAGAATATGACATTTCTTTGCCTGATGTGTTTTTCTATGGCGCTAATTCTTTTGTCATGTTTGGAGTTAGTTTCTTTAATTTGTTCGAGTTCCCCGTGTAATAAATTAAAATTTTGGTCAATCTTTTCATTTATTTTGCTGGTGATACTTGACTCTAAATTCAGCAGTGATTTTTCAGTGTCTCGTTTGATATCTAATCTTAGTTCCTTCAAGAGTTTTTCTATTTCCGACATGGTGGCACCCTCTGTTAACTTAACGCCAAACTGTATACTAAAGCTCTGTGAGGCCCTCTGTTAGTAGGGTGTTGTACTATGTGCACTGGTGCACACACCTAGCTAGCGCAGCTGCAAGTACGGTTTGGAAGTGGTTCCTCTAAGTGGAGACAGATGTCACTCTCCCTTGCAAGTTCTTATTGTTTAGTTTGTTCGCTAGATGTCATCACCCGCCGAGTTATTTATCGATTTTTGTGTTTTGGATGACTAAGAACAATTTGGTTTTATAGGTTATATTTGCAATTTTTCAGTATTATCTCAAACGGAAAGTCTATTTAGGAATTTGTTATTAAATACAGTTATAATAATGTTCACACGGTTTTTAGAGCACAACCGGCTATTGTTTCTTCAAAAATGTCATTGTCATTCACCACATCACCTCACTTTATTTTGTTAGATTTCACTTAGTTTTTGAGTTATTCAGTTGATTACACTTGTAGTGAGAGTTTCCACTGTTCGGCACTGTTTTAACATAAATGTGTCCTATTTCCTGTCGTAATTACACTTTTGAAACTTTAAAATCCACGAGCGTTTACACAAACAATGTTTACACCACCTTATATTTTATTAGTTATGTATAAAAATGTACTTAAGGAGTTTTACCTGCCTTTGAGTATAACCATGTATAGGTATTTAATGAAATAATAAAAGCTATTGTATTAAAAAAAAGACATTTATTATTTTAATTTTCATCACTTTCATCACTATCATCAAATGAGGGTTCTGGCACGCAATCTGAGCCACCACTTAATGATGGCAAACTTTTGTACCATGGAATCAGTTCTTCTGGTATTTGACCAGCATTGCACAGTTTTACAAGGTCTCCTTTTTTTGCTGCAGACAAGGGGAGCAAATTTTGATAAGCTGGATTCAGCACCACAGTCTGTGTACGTCGGCGTCCCCTTCCTGCACTGACATTGATCTCATTATAATCACTTGTATGATCATACCTATAAAATAAAGTACCAGGAAACTCTTTCTCAACTTTAATGCATTTAATTTTTAGCCAAGATACCTTATTACCCTCTTTATCTTTATTTCGATTTTTAATTGTAGATGCAGCCAATTCCTGTAGGTTATAAAAATCTTTGTAAGTTAGAACATGTACTTTATACTTATCATTGCTCTTTTTTTTACCTCTTTTATTCCTAGCAGATTTAAAAATCTCAACCCAATCGTTCATGCAGAAGGCACTTTTGTGTTTCTTGGCTGCTTCTATAGCTGAGTGCATAGAGTCACACTCCATGTACGTATGACCAGACTCCAGAAATTTGAGTTCTATCTTCATCAGATGTTCAATATTTTGAACAGCATAAAGCATCATGGCAGCTACTTGCTGATTTCTATTCTGCCCTCCACAGGTATCACAAAATAATGACATTTCAGATACTGTAGTGGGCAAGTTTTTTAGAAAATTGTACAGTATTGATCCTATCTCACTACTTCCACGTTTTCCATGAAGTTCATTCCATGTATAGCAGTGAGCTTCTTTCCCATCTCCAACGTAAATTGTTAAATTATAGACACAGATTTTTCGTGAGTAATAGAATAATGAAACGTTCAAGCAGGGTATTTGCAGCACACTCTGTAAGTCAAATGTGCAAGTAATAAATGAAGGATCCTCTTGACATCTTAATTTGTCTTGGGCCTTAGCTTCATTACATTGACCTTTTCTTATTAAATGTAAACAATATTCCGCTTCAAGGTTTTTTTTTTCATCAGAAGATGCATTTTCATATTTAGAGCATAAGGCACAAAGGTCTTTTTTTGGCTTGAAGAAAGAAAAATTATAATTATTACAAAATATCCTTCTGTATGTTTTTTCACTGACAGCATTAGCAATATTGTTGTTAGTACAGAAATCATTTTTATACAAATCAAACATTTTAGAAATAGACAATGTAGAATCCAGATATAATTTTTTTGTAGACTTTCTTGAATAGTGGGATTCCATGACAGGGAAGCTCTCAATGTGTCTTTTTACCATAGCCATACTATCTTCGCTAGTTTTATTGCCAGGAGGTTTGCATCCTCTCCTATCTGTACGATCATAGACACCAAAAGTATTACAACCTTTAATAGCTGTATTGATAGGCCCATTCGAAATGCACAGAGTTTTTTCAAAAAATTTTGCACAAACTCTGTGTCTATCCTTAGAATTTTCTAAATAGTAAGATTTAGATACAGAACGTGCTTTATCACTATCAGCAGCTACTTTACGACGCTTTGGCTCATTTCTCTTTACACATTTCAGAATGAAATCCTTCTGTCGCTGATAATTAGCAAGACCCCAATAAGTTTTACAAATTTCATTCCTTTCTTGTTCTGAAAAGTTACTATTGCATTTATATGTACAATTTGTACAATCTACAGCTTTGGGGGCTTTAGCCGAACACTGTTTTTTCTTATTTTTATAAGGCAAGCACTGAGATCTCTGAAACTTTGTGACATTTTCTTTCCATGAATGTGGATCGCTTTTTCTACATCTAGTTAGTTTTTTTTCAATATCTTGGGCAATCTCATAATCTGAAAAATCTGATATATCAGATTTATCACCTGATGGCAAATAAGTGATGTCAGAATCTGCACTAAAGTCTTCATCACTATGTTCATAAGGGACTAGTTGCATAGGCTGAACTATTTCCTGTAACAAAATAATTGTTTACCGATATTATGTTGTTCAATGTTCTTAAGTGACTCAATTAAATTTTATTGACTATGTAGATAAATACTTACCAGCTCACAATTATTATTTTGATTATCAGTAGTTAGAAACGCTGTTTGATTATTTTCATTGTTTTCTATCTGCTGTAAAAAGAAAGAAAATAAGTACCTATGTTATTAGATATCATGAAAGTGAAGGCAATAAACCATACAACAAACAAAAGGTATACAAGATCCATAAACCTACTTCTGTTTCTGTTGCTGGCACCACGTTAGGTTTGTCCACTGTTTTTGAAGTTGTTGCAATTAAATCATCGTTACACAAAGGTCTTTGTGTCTGTTCATAACATACTCGGCTCTAAAAGTGATAAAATAAAATACACAGTAAGTACTTTGAATGCAATAACATTGACTAAAACACGCTAAACTTTAAAATTTGAATACTTACAAGTTCATTATTAAGTTCCTGGCGTTTTTGAACGTCTGAATTTAATGATAAATCCACCATAAATCTGCCTCTTGAGTTATTTATTCTTCTCATATTTCTCACACAATAACATAAAACGCATTTAATTTAGCCTCCGCGAAATGAAAAAATAACAGTATATATAAGTACTCTGTGAATAACAGATACTAAATTGTGACATTGACGTTTTGTTTGACGCACAATTAGTGACGTAAAGTAGTTGCCGGCCGGACCATGTTGCCAGCACAAAATCATTAAGTACAAAATGAAGTTTACCTGCCGGTAATTTCTTTCAAAGCAGTAGTTGATGATAATTACATTTTTTTAAAGTCAGAAATAGGAAAGGTATGTTCTTAGTGACTTTTTCTTGCGAACGGTTATGCAAAAATAATTAACTTCGTGAATAAAAGTCATTTTTCCCATAAACTGTACTTAGTGAGTTTTTCTTGTCATCCCACGTAGACATTGTAAACAGTTTAGTAAAGAAGGTTACCAAACTCGAAGTGAGTTTGTCCGAACTCACAATTTGTGTTACAATTGTTTAGGCGCGAATCATTCAATTAAGTATTGTCGTGCTAAAACATCATGTCACATTTGCCAGCGTAGACACCACTCATTATTACACCCCAAGGCATCTTCAAGATCATCGTCACCCAATAGCCATCCGGTAGAGGCAGTAGTTGTCAAATCAGCAGTGTCCACACTGCAAACTGCTTCCGGTACGGCAAAAGAATCAGAGTCTTCAACCATAGCAACACACTTTTCTACAAAGGTTGTGCCAAATCGAGTTTTATTAGCGACCGCTCTCGTCGAAGCACAGGCTCAGAACGGTCGTAAACAACTGCTGAGGGCGTTATTGGATCAAGGATCCCAGGCCTCTTTCATAACCGAGTCAGCAGTCCAATTGCTCGGACTAAAGAAAATACCAAACAACAGTACTGTCTCAGGCATAGGAGGTGACGAAGGCGCTTTTGCCTCTAGATTCATGGTTTGCGTAACCATTCATTCACGTCACGATCCAAATGCAGTTATTCAAGTTCGAGCATATGTATTAAGTAAAATTACAACGTTGATTCCCTCAACTAAATTATGTATACCAACTTGGCCGCAACTAGAAGATATAACTCTGGCGGATCCAGAGTACCACACTCCAAACAAAATCGACGTTTTGTTTGGAGCAGAAGTTTACAGCCAAGTTCTTAAAGAGGGTTTAGTCAAACACTCTCCAGGGCCCATAATTGCTCAAAACACAACCCTAGGATGGATTTGGCTGGACTAACACCCACAGATTGCGATCTCAATTCAGCAAATTGTCACAAGGTTTTAGTTAGTATGCATTCACACCTCAATGACAATGATATGCTCAAACAGTTTTGGGAGATCGAATCTGATGTTACTAATAAGAAAAAGATACTTACCCAAGAAGAACAGCAGTGCGAAGACTTTTTCACTCGTACTACTCGACGAGACGCTTCCGGGCGATACGTAGTCAAGCTTCCATTCCGCGAATCCGATCCACGAAGCAAAATCGGATACACCAAAGAAATCGCACTGAAACGATTTCATCATCTTGAACAGCGTTTCAAGAAAAATCCTGAGATCAAAAGTAAATACACCGAATTAATCCAAGAATACCTTGACCTTGGACACATGAAGGTGGTGTCTCGCGAAACTGATACTAAGCAATCAGTAGCAGTCTATCTGCCTCATCACGCAGTGGTCCGCGAGGATAAGACCACTACCAAGGTAAGTGTTGTGTTTGACGCTTCTTCTAAAGGTTCCAATGGTGGATCCCTTAATGATATGTTGATGGTTGGTCCTACCATACAACCGGAATTACGTCACATCATCATGAGATGGCGTACGTATCCAATTGTATTATGTGCAGATATAGTAAAAATGTATCGGCAGATCATAGTCGCTCCTGAAGACACTCACTTCCAGAGACTACTGTGGCGGAGTGAACCTGCATCTGAAATAAAAGAATATGAGTTGCAAAGAGTTACATTTGGCACTGCATCCGCACCTTACCTGGCCGTGAAGACGTTGCAGCAGCTGGCACACGATGAGGGAGCTGAGTTTCCGCTGGTATCTGAAACATTAAAAAGCGAATTTTATGTCGATGATTATATGTCAGGATGTCAAACGATAGAGGATGGAAAAAGGATTCACAGGGAAATGGAAAAACTACTGGAAAAAGGTGGATTTCCGTTACAGAAGTGGATGACAAACAACAAGGAGTTAGCAGAGGAAATAATGGGAGAACGTACAAATCAGGAAGGAGTAGTAGAGATAAAACTAGATGAGGTGGTGAAAATACTAGGACTTTCTTGGGATAGAGAATCTGACAGTTTCAGATATTCAATAACATTTCCGCAACCTGCATCTGTAACAAAACGAAAGGTAATATCAGATATATCACGACTGTTCGACCCTTTAGGGTGGGTAGCGCCGTGTGTTATACCGGCGAAAATAATGATTCAAAAGATATGGCTTGCCGGAATTGATTGGGATGATCGATTACCTGAAAACTTATTAAAAGAATGGCAAACATACCAAAAGGAACTACTACATTTACCTGAGTTTCATGTACCAAGATGGGTTGAATCCAGAGCAGACGATGTAGTTGTAGAACTACATGGTTTTTGTGACGCGTCTAATGTGGCGTATGCAGCTGTTACGTATTTAAGGATAATTGACGCTGACGGCAATATTAAAATTAATTTAATATCGGCAAAAACCAAGGTTGCTCCGATAAAGCAACTGTCAATTCCTCGTCTCGAGTTGATGGGTGCTGTTCTCTTGTCCAAATTGATAGTGGAGGTAGCTGAGACACTAGTAATACCTAAAGAAAATATACACTGTTGGACAGACTCTACTGTTGTTCTGGCTTGGCTCAGTAGTCATCCCAGCCGCTGGACCACATTTGTTGGTAATAGGGTGTCTGAAATTCTGAGTTGTTTGGATAATCCTCAATGGGGACACGTGAAATCTACCCACAACCCTGCAGATATCGCGTCAAGAGGTACGACACCTTCAGCACTTTCACAGTCATCTCTGTGGAAGCACGGTCCGTTGTGGTTAAAGAAAGAACCAATTGATTACGTCAAACCAATCTCGATGTCAACTAAACTCGAAGAAAGGTCATCGAAAGTTGTTAAAGCACATGTGACAACAAATATAGAGGATGGGCTGTGGACAAAATATTCATCATTTCAAAAACTGATCAGAGTAGTGGCATATTGTAGACGATTCTTAAGATTTAAGCAACATAAAGAAACTTACCTGACAAGTGAAGAATTGAGAGCCGCTCTGGAAATCTGTATAAAAAAATGTCAAGAACAAGAATTTAAGGAAGACATAGAAAACATTAAGAAGACAGGCAGTGTAAGTAAGAAGAGCAAATTACGACCTTTATGTCCTATATTGGATGAGCAAGAAATTTTAAGAGTAGGAGGAAGAATTGAAAAGTCTCAACTGTCAGTAAACATGAGGCATCCTATTATAATTCCACAGCGCCATCACTTCGCTACTCTGCTCGTCAGCGAAGCTCACAAAACCACTCTTCACGGAGGTCCAACATTAATGTTAAACTATTTGCGCACAAATTATTGGATACTATCTGCAAAAAATTTAGTAAAGGCTTACGTACGTAAGTGTGTAGTATGTGTCCGGCATTCAGCGACATTTAAAAATCAACTCATGGGTCAATTGCCGACCTGTAGAGTGTCTCCAGCCAGGCCGTTTTTGCATACAGGTGTAGATTTTGCCGGCCCGATTAACATGAGGGTATCTAAGGGTCGTGGCAATAAGGCTTACAAGGGGTACATCTGCCTCTTTGTGTGCATGGTCACTCGAGCAGTGCATATCGAGGCTATTAGTGACCTTACTTCTGAAGGTTTTATAGCCGGTTTCAAGAGATTTGTCGCTAGAAGAGGCCATTGCAGCGATATTTGGAGCGACAATGGCAAAAACTTTGTAGGTGCAGCTAAGGAACTGCAGATATTAGTCGCTGCTGAACAGTCAGCGGTCGCTAACGAAATTAGGAGTTGGCTCAGTTGTAAAGGGGTCAAGTGGCATTTTATCCCTCCTCATGCCCCAAATTTTGGTGGACTTTGGGAAGCCGGTGTGATGTATGTCGCGTAAACTCTAATTTAATAACAAATAATTATATGTATTTTAAAACCGTCACATATGGGCCGGTTCGAGGTCCTTAGGAACGCATTAAATCTCAACTTTATGGTCTGTCAGCTCGACACGTTACCCTAATTAATAACAAAAAAATCCTATTTCTTCAAAATTGTAAAAACAATATTGAGCCTCTTACAATTCCATTATTTTATACTTTATGGGAAGCACTTTGACGAGTTCTAGGGACTTGATACCATGGCAGGGATCGTCAACATACGGGCCGCAAAGTTGTATGAACAAACGTGCTCATACATGAATATAACAAAAGTAAGGTAAAGAAATCAATTAACAAATAGAAATCTAGAGCCATGCTTGAAACTTAAAACCTATGAGCCATTCATGGGACATACAAAGCCAGTGCTCCCAATAATGTAGCTATTAATTAATCCAATAACTGTAGTTATATTATTGGATTAATTATTTTATTATTCTAGCCGCCAGCTAAAATACTTTAATATTGTCTTGTGCTAAAACATTTGTATGTTTTATAATAAAATGTATAAAAATTATAACTCGTCATCGGGCTCAAAGGATTGGCTATCCCTGGACCCAAGGATGGCACTTTAGTATAGCCACATCTGTTTATCATAAATATCATTGAGAAACAAGAGATTTTAAGTCTTTGTTGCAAAAAAACCCGTACCTAAGTCAGGGGGCTGAGAATCCGATGCACGACGGGGGATTTTGTAACGAATTTTGTGGAGATTGATAATTTAAAGATAGTTGGTTCTAGACCCTGAGAATAGGCGGACGTCCGAATCTAGGCTAGCGAAATAAGTTAGATGACAGACCAAAGAGGCCATGTCCAAGTGGGCTGTCGTAAGATAGCTAGTGTTACTTATTAAGTTAAATATAATTGGGTTGAAGCCCAGATTAGTCTAATGTAGTATTAGTGACTAGTATTAGTGATTAGTCTAACGCAGTATGTGTGTGTGTTTGTTGGCGCGACTGGGTGAGTCCTTCAGATTAATAATTATCCTTGGCTGATAAGTTCTCGTAACTAAACAGACAGAACCGTGTTGCTGGAGAGTTTGTTGCGCCACTTCTTCTCCCCAGCTCAAACACTAGGAAGTGGTGAAGGGTGGGCGTTTTGGGGGCTGTCTATAGTCTTTCAAGAGAGTTGATTCACAACTCTATTAATTAATGATTCTTGAATTATGATTCTCTACTCTATTACATAGTACCTAAATCTTGAATTTTGTATTCTTTGCCTCAGACCGATAACAGGACTTTAAGAGAGAGTATCCGAAACTCTATTAAATAAATAAGGATTTTGAGCATCGATTTTCAACTCTCTTATCTAGTAAGTCTTGAATATTGTATTCATTATCTCAGACCAATAATTCGGTTAGACTGACATGAACACGTGTCTTGCAGATGTGCTTGTTGTGCAAAGGGTGAACTTCCAGGGGTTTGGGTGACCACATATATATCTTATATTCAGTTCGAAAGAACTGATAGGGACCATGTCTCCTAAAGAGCATGATGCCGACGTATTTGCCGCTGGAACTAGCCGCCCGTTGCTTGAACGAGGACTGTCGCACGTTGCCGCAGGGAAAGCCGCTTGCGTCACGTTTATCAGTTCGAAAGAACTGCTAGGGACCATGTCTCGAAAGAGCGTGATGCAGACGCCAGGCCGCTGAAAAGCCGCATGCGTCACTTTATGGAAGTGTTGCTCTGAGTACTCCGAGTACAGATGTGAGGTATCGTGTGAGTAATGACTGACCAAATACCTGTTACGCTAACGTAAGGGTTACTCATAGATTTATGTGATAATATACTTTCCATCTCGCTATTATTTATTACTTTTCTAAAACCACATCCAATGTAATCTCATAACTATGAATTCTTAAGCCTTATTTACAATTGCACTCAAACCTTTTCCTGCCTTATTAGACAAGGCAGTGGACTTCTGCTTATTTGAGAATTCATTTCATATTCGGTGGAAGAGTGTCCAGTCCGGAGACGTGCTCTACAAGGCCGTACGGGGCGGTGTGCGGCCTTTCCCCGAAAGGGGGAACCGATCTAAACACTAATATCATCATAATTAGGAAAAACGAAAATTTTATCAGCCTAGGGTAATTTTGGGTACAGTCACATGTGGTGCCGTGACCAGGATTCTCGTCATTAAATGTACTGATTCACTTCAGTGCAACGAGAAAGAACAACTTATGGGTTACTACGAAAATAACACAACGTAATTTTATAGTTCTATTTGTTAGAGACGACAAGAGTTACAACGGCTATAATGACTTAGGTTTACATAAATTAAGTAACGATTTAATTATGGAAGTTGAATTTTCAACTGCTAATATTGGGTTCAAATCCCGAATGATTTATTGATTGATGTCCTTAGATTCCATTGTAAATGAATCTTGGGTTCGAGTCCCGCCAGATGTGTTGGTTTATAAGTGCTTGCATTCCTGTGTCACGGCTTGTGGGTTCAATCCCCACGCGAATAGTTGATTGTAGGACTTTGGTTTTGAACTTTCGACGCTACTGATAGTGGGTTCGATTTCCACATGCACGAACGTAATTTTAAGTATGTGATGGTAAGATTTTTATTTGGGTTCTTATGCTATTTTAATAATGGGTTCGACTCCCTGAAAACATGAGTTCATGAGTCTGACAGTTTGTTAATATGAATTGTGCGTTTGAGATTTGTGTGTGTGAGCTTAGCTATAAGACACACCCTTAATATGGGTAAATCTAATTTTATTAGTTACTAAGACCTACTAAGCGTAAAGCTTATAATAATACATTTCATTACCAAGACTACAGTGTAAGCGCTGACAATTATATTGAACACGTAAATCACGTGTCTTCCATTTACGTAAAGTAAATATGAAAGACTTATTGGTCCATTTCTTAATTTTATAGTTATCTATTCGTTTAAGTTATAGTTAAATCACTTATTAGCTAATAAGCTAGATTATAATGTAAATAAAGTATCACCAACTGTGATACAATAAAAATAAATAAATAAATGAACGATAAGGTTCATTAACATCATCGTATGAAATAAACATAATTATTTGTAACTCTGCAAACAGCAGCCTATGCCATATACTTGAACGGATACTCTTGTGGACTTATTTCAAATTCCAGGATATTTAAGTCTTCGCAAAGCTGCTACTACGCTATGTCTAAACCATTGGTTTGTGAGCGCTTGGTTTAAAGTTACACCAAGATCGGCAGGGATTGGCTGACTACAACAGCAGCAGCAGTAACGTGGCTCCTGTGACGAAGCTAAGTTTAAATGCTATTTGTGATTAGGGTTACCCGTTACTACGCGGTATGATTTTGTTATCTCATTTAATAATATGTCTTGAGCTGAGACACTACAGTTATCACTTCAGATTTATGCTACAGCATTTTACTGTCAATATTGTTTATATAATCAGATGGAGAAATTGAGAATCTTTTGTAATACTAAACCAATAATTGTTTGCACAGTCTAGGATACCTATATTTTCTAATCAGTAGGTAGAACTTCTCAATTCTTATGGAATTTCAAGACTGCTTTAACCTCTTGGAATCAGAGGGGGGCGTCCAGTTGGAACACATAATATGTTCGATTGTTTGTCAACATTTTATAATCTGAGAAGATAGTTAACAGCATTGTGTTCTATAAGCCAACGAATGTTTGGACAATCTAGGATCCCTATATTTTCTAATCAGTGAAGTTCCCAACTCTTATTGGATTTCAAAACTGCTCTAACCTTTTATAATCAGAGGGGGGCGACCAATTGGAATACAATCTAATTTGTTCATGTGCGAACTATTTCAGCTACTCCTGGATACGACTGCGGGCAGCTGACTAAGCTGACTCAGCATTGAAGTGCATGGAGAGGCCTCTGTTCACCGGCAACTGCGATAGGCTGAGTTTAGAAGGAGGGCGCACTGTAGGTAGCGTGCCACGGTAACACAAATACTCTTAATAAAAGAGACCCTGGTATGTAAAACTACATTATAAGCATGCACAGGTTTTCTGACTGAGGCGCGGTAATGTTATTTAAATGATCACGAAAAGAGTATTTGCAAGAACAATAATAGTTCTATTATTAAAGAGTAATTATATGCATATATTATTGGTTGAAGGTGTTTCTGCAAAACAATGAAAAATTATGGCAGACATTACACCTCATGATCTTATTAGATTCAAGTTCCAATTAGAATCATTATAGTTAATTGCCTATTTGATTAAGTGAACCTAGGGGACCTATAAATGTTCTATAATACCAAGAAGGAATGGCAGAGTACATCCTATTGTGAAAGCTCATACGCTGTACTGCGTCACGCGTCTGATTTTCAGAGGGGGGAATGTGATGTATGTCGCGTAAACTCTAATTTAATAACAAATAATTATATGTATTTTAAAACCGTCACATATGGGCCGGTTCGAGGTCCTTAGGAACGCATTAAATCTCAACTTTATGGTCTGTCAGCTCGACACGTTACCCTAATTAATAACAAAAAAATCCTATTTCTTCAAAATTGTAAAAACAATATTGAGCCTCTTACAATTCCATTATTTTATACTTTATGGGAAGCACTTTGACGAGTTCTAGGGACTTGATACCATGGCAGGGATCGTCAACATACGGGCCGCAAAGTTGTATGAACAAACGTGCTCATACATGAATATAACAAAAGTAAGGTAAAGAAATCAATTAACAAATAGAAATCTAGAGCCATGCTTGAAACTTAAAACCTATGAGCCATTCATGGGACATACAAAGCCAGTGCTCCCAATAATGTAGCTATTAATTAATCCAATAACTGTAGTTATATTATTGGATTAATTATTTTATTATTCTAGCCGCCAGCTAAAATACTTTAATATTGTCTTGTGCTAAAACATTTGTATGTTTTATAATAAAATGTATAAAAATTATAACTCGTCATCGGGCTCAAAGGATTGGCTATCCCTGGACCCAAGGATGGCACTTTAGTATAGCCACATCTGTTTATCATAAATATCATTGAGAAACAAGAGATTTTAAGTCTTTGTTGCAAAAAAACCCGTACCTAAGTCAGGGGGCTGAGAATCCGATGCACGACGGGGGATTTTGTAACGAATTTTGTGGAGATTGATAATTTAAAGATAGTTGGTTCTAGACCCTGAGAATAGGCGGACGTCCGAATCTAGGCTAGCGAAATAAGTTAGATGACAGACCAAAGAGGCCATGTCCAAGTGGGCTGTCGTAAGATAGCTAGTGTTACTTATTAAGTTAAATATAATTGGGTTGAAGCCCAGATTAGTCTAATGTAGTATTAGTGACTAGTATTAGTGATTAGTCTAACGCAGTATGTGTGTGTGTTTGTTGGCGCGACTGGGTGAGTCCTTCAGATTAATAATTATCCTTGGCTGATAAGTTCTCGTAACTAAACAGACAGAACCGTGTTGCTGGAGAGTTTGTTGCGCCACTTCTTCTCCCCAGCTCAAACACTAGGAAGTGGTGAAGGGTGGGCGTTTTGGGGGCTGTCTATAGTCTTTCAAGAGAGTTGATTCACAACTCTATTAATTAATGATTCTTGAATTATGATTCTCTACTCTATTACATAGTACCTAAATCTTGAATTTTGTATTCTTTGCCTCAGACCGATAACAGGACTTTAAGAGAGAGTATCCGAAACTCTATTAAATAAATAAGGATTTTGAGCATCGATTCTCAACTCTCTTATCTAGTAAGTCTTGAATATTGTATTCATTATCTCAGACCAATAATTCGGTTAGACTGACATGAACACGTGTCTTGCAGATGTGCTTGTTGTGCAAAGGGTGAACTTCCAGGGGTTTGGGTGACCACATATATATCTTATATTCAGTTCGAAAGAACTGATAGGGACCATGTCTCCTAAAGAGCATGATGCCGACGTATTTGCCGCTGGAACTAGCCGCCCGTTGCTTGAACGAGGACTGTCGCACGTTGCCGCAGGGAAAGCCGCTTGCGTCACGTTTATCAGTTCGAAAGAACTGCTAGGGACCATGTCTCGAAAGAGCGTGATGCAGACGCCAGGCCGCTGAAAAGCCGCATGCGTCACTTTATGGAAGTGTTGCTCTGAGTACTCCGAGTACAGATGTGAGGTATCGTGTGAGTAATGACTGACCAAATACCTGTTACGCTAACGTAAGGGTTACTCATAGATTTATGTGATAATATACTTTCCATCTCGCTATTATTTATTACTTTTCTAAAACCACATCCAATGTAATCTCATAACTATGAATTCTTAAGCCTTATTTACAATTGCACTCAAACCTTTTCCTGCCTTATTAGACAAGGCAGTGGACTTCTGCTTATTTGAGAATTCATTTCATATTCGGTGGAAGAGTGTCCAGTCCGGAGACGTGCTCTACAAGGCCGTACGGGGCGGTGTGCGGCCTTTCCCCGAAAGGGGGAACCGATCTAAACACTAATATCATCATAATTAGGAAAAACGAAAATTTTATCAGCCTAGGGTAATTTTGGGTACAGTCACACCGGCATTAAGTCAACAAAATTCCACATGAAGCGCGTCATTGGTGATTTCACTCTTACGTATGAGGAAATGGCCACGTTACTTGTGCAGATTGAGGCTTGTCTCAATTCAAGACCGATTTCTCAAATTTCCCAAACCCCTGATGATCCACTGCCGCTTACACCCGGTAATTTTTTAATCGGGGAACCTCTGGTTCTTGTGCCGGAACGTAATTACGAGCATAGCTCTGTGGGCACGTTGAGGCGATGGCAACTTTTACAAAAAATGACCCAAGATTTCTGGCGACGATGGTCTAGGGAATTTTTAACTTTGATGCTACAGCGTTATAAATGGTCGCAAAAAGAAATAGAGCCAAATATTGGCGACATTGTCCTTGTAAAAGAGGACAATCTACCTCCAGGCAAATGGTCCCTGGGTAGGATTTTAGAAAAGCATCCTGGTTCGGACGGACTCACACGAGTGGTGACCATAAAGTGTAATGGTTCCGTATTTAAAAGACCAATTTGTAAACTCTGCGTATTGCCAACCAGTGATTGATATGGTTTTTGTTTTGATTTTGCTTTCTTGATAATTTTATAGCCCCCTTGACCTCATGGTGGGCGGCTTTAATTTAAAGGACAACTCTTTCGAGCATGTCCTTGGTGGGCGGTATGTCAAACCATATCATCTTAATTTAAAGATTTTTAGTTGAAGTATGTAAGATTATGCAAATTTAGTACGTATTTTCTAACTAGATGGCGTTGGCGTCGAGTTAGAAGTCGTTATGGTTTCGTTACCGATGAAAATATAAGTAGTTTGGAAATTTTATGTTTTGTGTCACTCTGCGCTCGGCACCCGACGCGGACGGTCACGCTGCTCGCTGCGCCTGCTGTGTGTACGAGTTCCCCGATTGCGGCTCAAGTGTTCCTGAGACACCGTGCCTGCTATAGTCTTTGACTATCGTCGACCGTTAATTGTTTGTCTTTTTCAAGACACAATTAACGTCTATTTCTTTTAACGATTCTGTCGTAAAACGTCTCCCGTCGCGTTTTTTCATCCCCCTTCAGGGAAAATCCACAGTTTCGTGGTCCTCGGTGGAAACCATACGGTGCCAACGAAACCGAGTGGGGTGTTGACCCAACACACCCGCCGAAGCCCCTTCAGGGTCGAGGCAATTAATTGGCCGGGTCCCAGTGTTCGGCCTTGGGGGATCTCCTAGTCGGCACTGGATGACAGTTTTCCTTCCACAGCTACTCACCTAGAACGGTTGGGTGTGTCTACACCCTTCGATCTAGACTGGTAGGACCCCGTTGCACATTAAGACAGGCAACGGGCAAAAGCAAGCTTAGGGCTCACCATTAGGCACTCAACCTCCCTGTCTACACCCGACAGGGAGGGTTTCACACATCCCCGGTTTTCCCCCGGGGAGTTAGGCATAGGGAAAAATAGGTACCTTTGCCCATTAGTTAGCTCGATATGGCAGACCGCCGCCTCACGGCGTTCTGTGAATTCTTCCAGTCCGTTTTGGACGAGGAACCCCCGCTTGCAGCGAAATGGGGAGCGAAATTCGCCGCTTTAAAGCGAATTCTGTTAAGTCCCTCTGACAGCGTCGGTGATTTCTCCGACGCATTAGAGTCCTCTCTTCCAGTCATCGAGCTGGAAAACCCCTTTAGCCCGCTAGTGTCTATGGACACTAGTGAACCGATTAAAGCTTCCTCAAAGCGCCCCGTTTCTCCGTATTCCCATTCAGACCTAGAAGGTAATGCTTCCGCTTCCTCTTCCTCCCGTTCCGACGACGAAGGCTTCACCCAAGTCGAAGGAAAAGGGAGGAAAAGGAAGAGCAAGAAACAGCCTTCCGCGCAAAAAAGTAAAGTCGTCGCGTTCGATGACTCACCCTACAGCCCGCTCCCCGTTAGTGTTAGTCCCGCCGCGAGTTGCGCTACGGTAGCTTCCCCCTCCCCCGCCCCCCGCCCGATAGCGTCAACCTCCGCGCAGGTTGCCCCCACCCCACCTACCCCCGGTACTAAAAAAGTCCCCACTCCCCCACCCGTGTTCATTCAGGACAAGGGAAAGTGGACGGACGTATCAAAATGGTGTTGCGATCAAAAGATCGCTTACACCAACGCTCGTAGTACCCAACAGGGTATTAAAGTTCAGGTCCCCACGTCAAACGACTTTAGGAACCTAACTAGGCTTTTGACAGATCGAAAGGTGTCATACCACACTTTCGCTCTGCCAGAAGAACGTCAGATCCGCGTAGTCATAAAGCGCATCCCCAAGGAGATTCCCTCCGCAGATATTAAAGCCGATTTCTTGGCCCAAAAAATCCCCGTAGATGAGGTACATCGTATGCACCGTGGCAAACACGGCGACGCATACGACATGATACTCGTAGTTTGTAGTCCGGTAGAAGGGCATCACCCTATCTTCCAAGTTAGGACACTCTGCTCTCTCACTGGTTTCCTCATCGAGAAACCGTGGAAGAGCGGAGCTATAGGTCAATGCCATCAGTGCCAGCTCTATGGTCACTCTCAGCGGAACTGCAATGCGAAACCCAGGTGCGTCAAGTGCCTGGGTGAGCATGGCACCTCCGACTGTCCGCGTCCCAAAGACCACACCAAATGTCCCGATCCACCTAGCTGTGTCCTTTGCGGGCAAGTAGGCCACCCGGCTAACTACCGCGGCTGCCCGAAAGCCCCTAAATCGACCTCTCCCAAACTGGCGAACCGTTTCGACGCTCGCCAGAAGAGGGAAGCCCCCTCAACCTATCATCGTATGCCTTCAGCACAGATGCCCCAACGATTGGCGCCTCAGAGGCCCTCTCCTTGGAATTACCTCCATCACCAACAGGCCTTCCCAAGCCTGGCGCCCCATAAATCCCAATTCAAGGCGCAACAACCCCCCTTCCAGTCACAGTCTCAGCCTCAGTCTCAGCCTCAGACTCAACAGTCTCAGCCTCAGACTCAGGCCAAGGCAATACCCCCCCAGATGGACCCTCGTACCCGCGCTCCCGCACCCCCTAACAATGTCAGATCCGCCCCTGCTCCTCAAGCAACGCGTCCTATTATTAGTCAAAATCAAGTCTACAATGTGATTAGCTCCACATATTTAGCTTTTCTTTCCCCCCGAGCTACTCAAATGGCTAACGAGATTCTAGCCGCCCAAGCCTCCGGGAATCATCATATGATTCAGGCTATTTATCAAACGTATCCCGAGATTACGCAAGCTCTGACCCACACTATGACCGCCCCTCCCCAACTCCATCATGTATAACGCCGTCATAGCTAGAATTAAACCCCGATCCCTCAAGTTAGGTTACTTTAACGCCAATGGCATCCAGGGTCAACGCGATGAGATCACGGCGTTCCTCCGTGACCATCAAATTGACATTCTCCTGGTCCAAGAGACTTTCCTCAAACCCCATCACCGCACCCCGTCAATTGCCAACTATCGGATAGTTCGCAATGACAGGACGCGGTGCCATAGAGGTGGCACTCTCATTTATTATAAAAAGGAACTATATTGTATCCCGTTAGATCCTCCTACTCTCTCGCGATTAGAAGTCTCTATCTGTCAACTAGGCATGACCGGTCATCAACCGATCACGCTAGTTTCGACTTACCTTCCTCCCTACGCGGCAACCGATGGAACCGTATCCCTCGCGAACGACCTCACCATCTTATTAGGTTTGAGTGACTCTGTGATCATAGCAGGGGATCTCAACTCCAAGCATTCGGCCTGGAATAGTACCGTGACTAATACCAGAGGACGACAATTGTTCGACCTCTCTAACTCTATGACTTTTGACGTCATCGCCCCGATGAATCCTACCCACTATCCGCATATAGTAGGCAATACCCCCGATATCTTAGATGTGGCGCTCCTTAAGAACGTCAACCTTAGGTTAGAATCGATCGAAGCGGTAAACGAGCTCGACTCGGACCACCGCCCAGTAGTCGTCAAATTCGCCCCCCGCATAGGTCTCGCTGACCCCAATCAACCCGCGATCACTAAAAAGCTTACGGACTGGAAGAAAGTAAGCACTCTGCTGAAATCTAACACGTCCCCCCAGTTAGATTCCATTCCCGATAAGTTTGACTCAGTCGCTGACACAACGGCCGCGATCGACTCACTCACGGATCACGTACAATCAGTCCTGAGCGATTGCTCTAGGGAAGTTCCAGTGGGGGAAGACCCACGCTGGAGCTTGCCTGACGATGTACGCGATCTGTTGACTGAGAAGAACGCGGCCATTCGTGCCTACAGCAATTTTCCCTGCGACGCTAACAAAGCCCATATGCGCTATTTACAGAGATCTGTAAAGACACGCATAGCGGAGCTGAGGGACGCGAACTGGGGAAAGATGCTTAGCGATCTCGAGCCAACTCATCTAGCCTTCTGGGAACTCCAGAGGAAACTCAAGTCCCGGGACTCAGTCACTATGCCCCCGTTAACTCGTCCTGATAGGTCCATCGCGTTTGAGGACATCGATAAGGCAGAATGCCTAGCAGACAGCCTCGAGGCTCAATGCTCTCCCAGCTTGCAACCAGTAGACCAAGCTCACCTCTTAGAGGTTGACGCGGAAGTCGAACGTCGAGCCTCTCTCCCTCCCGTTGAAGACCCGGATGACCCCTTACCCCCCGTCACCCCAGACGAGGTAAAGGACATCATCCAAGGTCTAAAAATTCGTAAAGCCCCCGGTTCAGATGGAATCACCAATAGGGTGGTCCAACTTTTTCCCACTCACCTGATACTGCTATTGTGCACCATCTTCAATGCTGCCCTTAGTAATAATATCTTCCCACAAGCGTGGAAAGAGGCCATAGTTATAGGTATCCCCAAGCCTGGCAAGCCAAAAACCGACCCCTCTAGTTACCGTCCCATTAGTTTGCTCAAGGTCATGGCAAAAATCTATGAGAGGCTTATTTATAAGCGCCTCAGAGACTATGCCGAGTCCAAGGGCCTCATCCCCAACGAACAGTTTGGGTTTAGATCGCAGCACTCTAGCGTGCATCAGGCCCACCGGATTGTCGAACACATAAGCGCTGGCTTCCAACGCAGTTTGATGACCGGCGGGGTATTTTTCGATATTGCGAAAGCGTTCGACAAAGTCTGGCACAACGGCTTATTGTATAAGCTTTACAAACTCGGTGTGCCGGATCGTCTCGTGCTCATCTTACGGGACTTTTTGTCGAACCGCACCTTCCGCTATCGAATCGAAGGAGCTCTCTCCTCCCCCCGTTCAATTCGCGCCGGAGTCCCTCAGGGCTCCGTGATCTCTCCCCTCATATTCACCCTATTCACCAGCGATATCCCAAAGAGTAGAAAGGCGCAGTTGGCTCTGTTCGCAGACGATACGGCCATCTACTACAAGGGAGCAGGCACTGACTCGATACGCCGCACTCTCCAGACCGAAGTCGACAAGCTCGGCGCTTGGTTTAGAAAGTGGCGGATAGAGGTTAACCCTGATAAAAGCCAAGCGGTTCTCTTTGTGAGAAAGCGCTCAAGGTGGAAAACTCCACTCCCCCGTCCAATCACCATGTTCGGCAAGCCTATCCCTTGGGAGAAGCGAGCCAAATATTTAGGTGTCGTTCTAGATCAGCATCTCTCATTCGGAGAGCATATTAAGCAGGCGCGTTCGCGAGCCTCGTTCGCTTTAGGTAGACTCCATTCCATCCTCAATGGAAAGAGTAAAATGTCGCTCAAGTGCAAATTGCGCACTTATACGGCGTGTATCCGCCCTATTATGACCTATGCGGGAGCCGTCTTTGCACACGCGAAATCCCATCATATCCATCGGTTGCAAACCCTCCAAAATCGATTCCTCCGCAAGGCCACCGGGGCCCCATGGTATGTCAGCAATATCAATCTCCATCTCGATCTCAGACTCCCTACTATTCATCAGTTTCTCAAACGCAACTCCAAGCGTTACTTTGATAGGGCCGTCACTCACCGCAACCCTCTGGTTGTCGAGGCGGCCAGTTATGTCCCCAGTCAGATTAGCTCGAACCGCCGCCCTAGGCAGATTCTTTTAGATCCAGACGATCCCACAACTCTCCTCCAGGAGAGCAGTAGGGAGACCAGTACAGTTAAAACACGCACAAACCGACACACTTTCCGACCTCACCGTAGAGGTCCGCGATCGCGTCCCACCCGAGTAAATGATACTCCCCCCCGACCCTTGCTCGATAACGATGCGCCAGCCCGCGTTGTTGCTGAGCCTGTAGCTTTAAATTCCCCGATTAATAATAATGATTTAAATTTGATCCAGCCTGTCCCTCTTGCTGTCCTCCCGTTAGCGAACGCCCTAAGCCGAGGTTCGTACCCCACAGGGGGTGCCCTTAGCGAGCGTTCGCCTAGTTTGTAATTAGCTTTAGTTTATGCCCCTGGCTGGAGGCTTTAAGTTTTTAGGAGCTTAAGGCAGCCGCAGGAATGTCCGGTTAAGTAGTCATGGCCTCAGAGGCCAGCTACGAGATGCCCTAGTTAAAAAAAAAAAAAAAATGTTTTGTGTGTTGAAGTTCTGTATTCAGGTGAAACTAAATATACTGTGTTATAGTGTATCAGTGTGTTTCATTGAAGACCTTGGGTGAAAGTTTTACATGGTCGTTGGCGTCGAGTTAGAAGTCGTTATGGTTTCGTTACCGATGAAAATATAAGTAGTTTGGAAATTTTATGTTTTGTGTGTTGAAGTTCTGTATTCAGGTGAAACTAAATATACTGTGTTATAGTGTATCAGTGTGTTTCATTGAAGACCTTGGGTGAAAGTTTTACAAACACTATTGCAACATGCAGCAGGCATGGTTTCTGTCACGGCTCCGGCGCTGCGGGGCTCCGGCGGTCCCACGCGAGCTTACCGTCGCAGATGATTTTTACGCTCACCACCTGCTCCTCAGCTCAGTTTTATTAATCACCTTCTTCATTAGGACTATCATTATATAATACAGTATCCAGAAATTGTGCAGGAGGCAATTGAGTACATACCCTGGTGCCGTGCCAACTAAGCCCAACTAAAATACCATAATTATGCTCATGGTATGGGCACAGCAACCAACCGTTCTTTTGCCAACGATACAGGTGCAATTATATTGGACTATAGCATCCCTCCCACTTAGAGAGCTGTCGAAGTGTCGACTAACATATAAACGAAATATATCCTATTAGTAATAGGATATATTAGGCTGGATTTTATTCTTCCTCTCAACATTTAGGTTGAGTCCGATGTTGACAGCCCTTGCTGTAGGTCACCGTTCACCTCTACACAGTTCTATTCATCGGTGTCTGTTCAGTCTGTTCTAGTCCATTTCCATCAAGAGATACAGCATTGGTATGATTTCAGCAAGCTTGGCAGATAGTCATTTTCATTTAAGTACCTGAAGAAAACAATCATGTGTCATTAGGTCTAGCACTAGCATTTAGCAATAAACATCTGATTGGCACATTTGGGTACTTAAACATGAGCGGCCTTATTACATTCCCACTGTAGGGACACAGGCCTCCTCTCTGAGAGAGGGAAAAACCTGTAATTTAACAATGCAGGTTCAGTCCAGATTGGAGATGTCACATGTCTAGATTGAATATGAATTTGTTGCATGCGCTGGTATCATTTTATAAAATACAACTATCAACAGACAATTGAACATAAGCGATAACACTATTTAGTTTGATTACATGAAATAATTTCATAGTAAGTACGAAAATGTTGCGCTATAGATATATCGGATACTATCCGTTTGATGAGCGACCCATTCCTGTACAATTGAAAGAATCATTTCATCTTTCAGTCTTCGCCTTCCCATTGTAATGCAGCGCGGTCCGTTGCTATTCCGCAATTAATACACAGGCTCTTGATGTCGTTGTATCCAGTCATCCAGTCAAAAGAGCATTATACAGATCCAGTTTTCCAGCAAAGGTTAGCAGGAGTGGCAGGATACGGTGCCCAATGTTCAAGCGAGGGCAGTGTAGGGAATTCAATTTCGGAGGCCAGTATTCGAGTAGAAGTCAGAAATAATAAATCCCGAGAAATACGGAAAATCATTAGCGTGGCGAATGACAATGTAGCGGTTAGACCGCCACATGCAAACTACGAAAGTACGAAGCAAAAAGACATGACGTCTCACAATTCCTACATCTCGCAGTTAGAGTTTACCAAGCGAAAAACATAGATAAGACTATCTGAAATCAACATATGGGCAGTTGCCCGCCAGACATAACAACCCGTCTGGTTGGAGGATCCTCCCTTTTCTATGGTGGATGAGTGAACTTTACACCCTGTTCCTCATACCCCTAAAACAACAATAACATGACATGACAGTACGAGTACAATCATGACTATTGACTGACGTTGACATTGACATTTGCCGTTTACTAGTGCAATCCGTGGTGCAATTGATTTTATCGATTATTTACTTCTTTGGATGATTTTTTAATGGTGGTTACATTAAAAATCAATTAGATTCCAGATTTTTTTATTTTACATGGTTTTTTAATACCTAAAAACAATTATATCAAAACAATGTAGTATTATTTAATTATTTGTAACAGTATCGATTTATGATAGACAGTTCATAGAGAACTCGATCATATTCTTAGGGTACGCTCTATTGGTATAATGCCAGCGTTTGTGAAGTTAATGACGTTTAATGAAATAAGTTTACAAAGGTTGTTTAAAACAATAAAATAGAAATCTACTTATTTTCTACACTTGGCCATTGCTAATGAGGCTAAAATTAAAATGGGTTAATTAAGAAAAATTTAAGATTTTTTTGGTACATATCTCATTCGTGTAACGGTTGGGCCCAAAAACGGCTTTCTCCTTTGTATTTTTGTTAAAAAGAATTATAATCAGTTTGAAAATATTGGTGACAAGCTAAATAGCCGGACACGCCATAAAGACAGACTAGGGTTGCCACAAATAAAATTAAAATTGTTCAAGAGAAACGTCTACTGCATGTCTATTATAATTTATAACCATTTGCCGAATTCCCCCTTCAGGATTTGCCATTGACATTGTTCAAAAGAAGTCTCTTTAAACTATTACTATATAAAAAATATTATAACATTAAGGAATATTTGGAGGATAAGTCGATGGAACCTATAATTAATGTAAATTTGTAATAATTTTAAATAATATTAATAATCATAATGACTGTAATTCTAATAATTTTAATTGACATGTAAATGTATTTGCACGCCATAACATGGCAGAATATGCTGAAACCAAAATGACTGTAATATCTATTGTATTTTTTATTTTGATTTGATTTGAATCTAGGGGTAGGGCAGACAAGACTACGTGGAGTCGGTTTTGCAGCGATTCGTTTCTAATTTTTATGCCTTACAAATATTTGTTTTAAGAAGTTTATGCCAAGTGTGTTATGCCAAATAAAGGAAAAGGCCCATTCTTGGCCATGGTTTGCCCAGCAATGTAGTAAATACAAGAAAAAATCCCATTCAGTAACTAAAATATTTCTATTACTTATTTTTACCAAAACCTCCGGAATTAAAAGTCGATTTAATCAAGAAACTCAATCGTTTATTTCCTTATTTAACACTTCCGATTGTTGGTCAATCCTGTCACAGATTGCCAGTCCATTGCTTCATAAGTTCGACAAAAAAAAATGAGCAGATTATTTTTGTCGAACTTATGAAGCAATGGACTGGCAATCTTTTTCAATTGATTTCAATTTAAAATTGATCGTGCATTGCGTAATTGGGGGGCAGGGTGGCGTACCTTATACTCAGAATATCCGCAAGATATTCGCTGAAGGTCGTACAGGTTTACGCCCCGACCTCGTCACACCCCGACGATGAGGTGGAGACCATGTATGAGGATATTTCTAGAGCCATGCATGGCTCTAAAACTCACTCCACTGTTGTCATGGATCATCCGGTGACGAAAGTGAATAAAAATGTTACAAGTTTAGTGAATTTATTTATTTACTTGAACCAACCATGTCCAGCAGTGGGCTGCTGTGAGCTGATGATCATGATGATGACGTGTAATATCGGTTTTAAGCAATGTAGATAAATTGTCGATTACAAACTCTAAGTATGATAAATCGATATGTCTCAAGAATCGGTTTTTAAAGTAACCGATTTTTTTTTCCATCACTACACAAAGTATTTTGATAGGTGTCAAATCGGACTTCTTAGATTGTCGTACATTTAGTAATTTAGTCACACGGCTAGAATTATAATATCTGAAATAAATTAATTACAACCCACTTTTTGTAAGCTCGTTCTGGATTTTATTATTAATCAATATTCGTCGTTAGTTTAGTAAATTTTTCGCTTACTCAAATAATTCATACCGCTCAAGTTATTAAAACAGTACCTATCTCATCATCAGTCGCAAAGTTTTTTTTTACGAAGTGTATAGAGTGCCGCGAATTTCTTGTGGCACTCTAGTGTCACTGCCTCGGCCCGGCTAGGGTGCCGTGAGTGTTGCAATTGTCACTGTCACTTGTTATTTAGGTTAGGTTAGGTTAGAACTGTGACCACACAACGCACGAGCCGAGCGAGCGTAGCGAGCGGTGCCGCGGTAGCGGCCGGCGAAGTGCCAGGGTCCGTTTAGGCACAAGAGAATGTAATGTTTTGGGAATGTGGTGTTTTACAGCGATCTAACCTCGACAATCAAACAAAATACCAAGTGACGTGACTTAGTGACAGTGACAATGACAATCCAATGCTTGCGGCACTTGAGCCGGGCCGAGGTGGTGTTACTAGGGTGCCTGTAGTGGCACTTTATCCGATAGGGATAGAGTGCCAATGGTGGCACTCTATACACTGCCTTTTTTTTATTCGATCAAAGTCAAAGTCAAAGCATTTATTTCAAATAGGCCCTTGAAGGCACTTTTGAACGTCAAAATTTACAAAATATAGTATTGATTCTACCGCCCCTTCCAAAAAGTAGTTTTCATATGGAGAAGAATGGGCAAGAAACTCCACCGTTACTCTTTTAAAATGTTTTACAATATTTTGTATAAGTACATTATTTATATAATTATATGAGAAGACGATGCACCTAGAATAAAATTACTGTATAAAGTAAAAAGAATTTAAAGTGGAGCAAACGACAGATAAATTAATTATGTGGTAGATACATGGTGTTCACATATTCACATACATTGTAAAAATAGACGAATCTACTAAAAATTTACAATTAATAAGTCAGTGTGTGAGGAAGTAATTACAGGATGTATAATCAATGTCATATAATAAAAAATAAATACAATTAAGTACGCAACCAGTTTGATTTTGTTTAGACTCTAAATTGTCCAATGGAGCAGGACCAGCATGTTTCCAAGCATTCTTATCTTGGATATAATCCTCTAATCTGTAATATGCTTGTTTACAAAGTGTACTTTTTACATGAGTTTTAAATTTTCTTTCATTTAATTGTAATATATACCCCATAAAAGATGTATGTAGTTATGTACTTTAGATAATCTGAAAAATGGTTGATCTAGTTTATCTTTATTTCTAGTATTAAAATTATGTGTATCACTTATTTTATTAAAAAGATGTAGATTTTTCCTTACATACACAATATATTCATAAATGAATTGGCAAGGAACGGTCATAATATTAATCCTTTTAAATAGTTCCCTGAGAGATTCGCGACGACGGAGATCATAAATGGCGTTCGTTTTAAAATTCCCCGATTATTATTAATAATAATAATAAAGGTCAGGAGGTTCCTCTCTCTGGAGCCCTGACCGCCGCCGCCGGTAGCTTGGACCCTGTTCTCGATACCGGTGGGTTACTATTTTTTAGGGTTCCGTACCTCAAAAGGCAAAAACGGAACCCTTATAGGATCACTTGTGCGTCTGTCTGTATGTCTGTCTGTCCGTCTGTCACAGCCAATTTGCTCCGAATCTAATGGGCCGATTAACTTGGATATACATATGTATTTCTGTGACCCAAACACGGATGTGAAACGAAAATAAATGATTTTTGAATATGGGGGTCACTTTAGGGGGGCAAAGAAGAAAATATTTAAAAAAAGTTTTGCAAATTGTACCGTGTGACATATCAAATGAAAGGAATTGTTACAAGAATTTCAAATATTATTTTAAAATAATTTTTAAACAAATATTTTTTGAGATATTTACGAAAATATATGAAAATTGACCATTCCCCCCCCCATTATCTCCGAAACTACTGAGCCTAAAATTATGAAAAAAATTCAGAGAATGGTTTCTTACTCATAGATTATAGGAAAACCTATAAGAAGTCTATGGTCTGAAAATAACATGGTAAATCTCTCAATATTGTGCTTACAAACTTACATTTACGGTTGGAATGTATGGGAATATAGGTTTTTCAACTACAATCTTAAGTTAGTTCTTGGGATAATTTATTGCTACTGCTAGTTCGACTAAAGCGCAGGCCACACCGCCAGCTTAGCGGGCGGAGCGGGCGAAGCGAACGAAGGAAACTATACAAACTACGCGAAATATTGTAGCTCGCGGTGTGAACCGAAGTATGTAAAGAGGTGAAACGAACGCCCGCTCCGCCCGCTAAGCTGGCGGTGTGGCCTGCGCTTTAAGCCCCCAGTACACGTTCAACGGGCTCGCCCAACGTGTACTAAGGCGAGGCATCCGTCACTTCTCGTACCTTCCGCGAAGCATTCTGTTTGCCGATTTCATAGTACTATGCCGGCATTGTCGGCAAGCACTGCTAACACATTAGCTTTAATTATAACAGTCTGTTCTTAATTCTACCATGATTTGGCTACTACATCCAGGATTGTCTTCAGAGATGAGGGAACTCCTCAACGGTCAACAGCACAAACAAGAAATTTTATATACGCTTTAATTATCATAGTCTGTTCTAAATGTACTAAGATCTGGCTGTTGCACCAGGATTGGCTTCAGGGAGGGAACTCTTCAACGATCAACAGTACAGACACGAAATTTAATATACGGTTGAATTATCATGGTCCGTTCTAAAGTTTACAATGACCTTGCTGCTGCACCCAGGATTGACTTGAGACGAGGGAACTCCTGAACGGTACACAGGACAGACACGTTTTATATATGCATTTAATTATGATATTCTTTTCGAAATTCCACCATGATCTGACTGCTGCACCCAGGATTGGCTCCAGACGAGGAAACTCCTCAACGGCCAACATAACAGACACGAAATATTATATATGCTTTAATTGTGATAGAACATTCTAAAGTCCACCATGATCTGACTGCTGCATCCAGGATTGGCTTCAGAAGAGAGAACTCCTGAATGGTTCACAGTACAGACACGAAATTTTATATTGTATATGGATATGTATTGTGCTAATAAACTAGATGGGACTAGGGTCTGATGATAGAGCCGGAAGATGACCATAGGAACTTCTAAAATAAACGAGACAGTACCATCGAAATTGGACTGGTTCGTTTTGTCCTGACAAGAACTATAGCCCAAAGTAGCATCCAGGGTCTGATGATAGAGCTGAAAAGTGATCAAAGAAACTTCTCAACCAAACATAAAAGTATCATTGTGTTTGCGGTCGTTGGTTTTGTCTTACACCTGAAGTAGTAAGGCTGCTGGCATTAAACACTACTCTTAATTTTGTGGTTATGCTATGCTCGCGCAGAACACCATGGTGTGGAATATAGTATGCCAGTTTTTTTGAATCAATAGAACACTCAGACATGTGTCCTAATGAAATGTATGAAATCGCAATAAAGAGTTTTTAAAGCTGGCTGACTTTTGAATCGACGTTCAATCGAAAAGAGACAATGTTTTGCTTTAGCCAGTGAGTCACCTAGAATATGGTGTGATTGTTTGAGTGGTATCCTAACACAAAACCAACCATCTGCCATTCGAGTGGTGTTTTGTACAAAATGTTCTTCACACTTAGCTTCTTCATCAGAATATGAAGATGACTGATTAGGGACTTCTTCCAGTTCCCAAAAACGCGATAAAAGGTTTTGAATGTCATCTCCTGATGTAAGGTTGTGAGAAGATCCGACATTGAGATTTGCAATGTTAACTTTAAGAACTGATGGTGACAGTGATACGTGGCCACTGTTAATTAACGGACCTGAAACTAGCCAACCTAGCCTAAATTCAAATAATATTGGTTTGCCTTCACCTAAATTGATTTTTTGCCGCCCCAGTAGGTCCCAGAAAACATCTGCCCCTATTATTAGATCCACTGCCGATGGCGTGTGGAAATGAGGATCAGCTAAACAAATGTCGCTTGGTATATTTAAACTATTAATGGATAATTTACGACATGGCACTTCATCCGTTATATTTGGTAAAATAAAACAACAAAGATTAGTAGTGAAGTTTTCACTTAACGATTTAACAGAAACACTGCACATTTTACTTATGTTTGTTTTAGAATTGTTAATCCCTTGTACAGATTCATTAACCTGTACGGTAGGTAAATTCAATAAATCACATAACTTATCTGTCATTATGCAAGATGTACAGACAGTGTCCCGTATAGCCCGAGCGAGATATTCGCGGTTATTCTTATCATAAACCTTCATTAATGCAGTAGCCAATAGAACTTGACTTTTACTTTAATTGTTATGATAAGTTGAAGCACGTGCAGATAGTGTCACATTTGTATTTGGTTTCTTTTCAGCTGAGTTAACATCTACAGTAACAGTGCTGTCAGTTTGCGAAGTAGAAACATTAGGAATAGATTTTTTTGAAGCACCTGCTACGTGGACCAGTGTATTGTGCTTACGCTTACATACTTTGCAACCAAAAGATTTGCAATAATTTGCGTAATGACCAGGGGCCCTATTATGAACTCTTATTTCCAGGCAGTTTACGGCGTAAACAGAACTGCTTTGCAATTTCGTATTATGAACGCGTCAAACAAGCCAGTCAGTGGTCACGTGACACCCTGGCCGACTTCTGCCCGAATATTGTCTGGAAATACCGTATTACGAGCGTCCGTTTGACATTTCTTGACGTATTAAAAGTAACCTCACAATCCATTCAATTTACGCTGCTTCAGAGGAACTTTTATTGAATTGTTTTGGAGTTATTTGGAGAAATTGTTCGAGTGACATATCATATTAGGTATATTGAATGTGTGACGAATATGAACTGTTTGAATTCCTGGAAAGTGACGTTTCAAATCAAAATGATGAATCAAGGAACAAAAGAAGACGTGTTCGTAACATTGAGGTATTATTGTACTAATACCTCAATGGTTCGTAATCAATCTATTAATGCGTTCGACATGGATGATGTGCAGTTCATTCAACGTTATCGACTTAGCAAAGACTTGGTACTGAATCTCTGTGAGGAGCTGAGACATTTAACTCAATGGCTGAGACCTAGGTTATTTCTAAAGCAAAGTCTTGCTTAGACGATGGTTTATTAAAGACTAAAGTTTTAAAATACAATATTCTTATTCGTAATAGTGTACTTATCGCTATGGTGAAATTTAACTTATGGTTTAAGAATCTGTAGACTTAACAATATAAATCAATGTCAAATGTTACTTAGTATTTATCGCGTGAGAGCGACCATCCGCAGCGCACCTAATATAAACAAAATATAAGTACCTAATAGCTAAGAAATGTACATGCTATGCTAACTATAACTACGTATTAAACAAACAATACGATATTGTTTTTATTTTTAGTTTTGTCAGACAATAGGTACTTCTGTGAAAGTGTCGAATTTCCCACTGAACTAGGGTTGTCAACATTTCTGCGACGAAATATAGTATGTTTCAAAATAAGGTTAAAAAAATATAGTATCTACACTTAAAAAAAATATAGTACCTATTTTATGGAAAATACAAAACATTTACAAAGATATATTTTTTACTTATTTTTATATAAAAACTACATCTTTAGGCACCACTGCATAAAAAAAAATACGGCGTTAGTAGCGAGTTAGTAGGTAAAGAACTTGACGCATTTTCGTTATCGTTGCCAGTTTCCATAACTAATTTATTTAGGACTTCAACTTCTCAAAAGAAAGAACAACATCAAATTGATAATAATTGGTATAATTATCAATATCCCATAACAAAATTCTATCAGAACAAAAATTCGTTTGATGTTGTCAATTTGACATTATTGACAAGTTCGGAACGCAATGACAGATGAGTTCGGTTATACATAATTCAAAAGTTAACGTAAAGGCGTGTTCATAATTTTTTTAAATGAAAGATTTGTTTTCTAGATTTCGGTGTTGAAAATATAGTATTTTTGCGTACTATAAATATTTCTTCAACAGATAAAGTACGCAGACCCGAAATATAGTATAATACTATATATTATAGTACGGTTGGCAACCCTACACTGAACTCCAAGGTCTCCAAGAGCGGTACGTTCGGAAACGTTGTTACTAAACGAATGTCTTGTTACATATTAACAAACACTGAAAATTAAAATATGACTAAATAAATAGTACAATATACATTGCGTTCATATTTTCACCTACTTTTAGTAACTAGAAATATATTATTTATTATTTTATCATAAAATACGTGATTGAAATAAACCGTAACTTACCGATAATGTGTTTTTGAACGTTACGGCAGTGAATTACAAGCCAGCCATAAATTCAAATTCAAATTCAAAATATTTTATTTCACATAAACCTACATGGGCACTTATGAAACGTCAGAAGCTACGCACGGTTCCAATTGGTCGTTTCCTATGGAGAAGAGCCGGCAAGAAACTCCACGGTTACTCTTTTAAAAATAATTGGGTTTTACAATATTTACAACAAAGAAATATATAAAAAATACAGTATTATTAGGTATGCGAGGACAGTGTAGGTCTTTCAACAAGTACCAAGTATGTACTTAACAAAATAGAAGATGGTCAACAAGTGTACAGTCCACTAAGCCTACAGCGTTCTCACATTCACAAAATAGAAAAGAATCTATATAAAAGATAAATAAATTAATAAAAATAAAAACTATTTTAAACGAAATGACATGATTGCTATTACAACTGTAACAAATCTGAATAATTAACATGTCCACAAAAGTCACTAATAAAGAGTTGAAAGTTAAATAGTAGGTATATAATGTCAAATAAAATTATGATTATGTCAAGGAAGAATGTAAATAAAACAAAAATATAAACATGGTAATTTGAGAGCAGTTAATAGAATCTTACATATTTTGCCGTTAATGAGGTACCAGGGAAGCCACATGTGCAGAGGGAATTATTGCCAAACTTCTTTGTCTTCAACGTAGTCTTTAATTTTATAATATGCTTTCCTGATAAGGACACGTTTGATGTGGGTTTTGAACTTCCCATCGCTAAGTTCTGTAACCGACTTTGGCAACTTGTTATAAAATCGGATGCTGTTTATAAGAAATGACTTGCTTGTTTTAGTTTATCTAAATTTGGGTATCACAATTTCATGTCTACTACGTGTATTTATATTATGGAAATCGCTTCTTATTTTGAAAAGTCCTAAGTTTTTCCGAACATACAAAATATTTTCTAAGATATAAAGAGATTCATAGACAAACTAGCCAGCGGGAAGTCGGTCAGAATTACGAATGTCATAATACGAAATTTAACCAGCCAGGGAAATGAACTGCCTGGAACATGCCTGGTTTTTTTAAAGTTCGTAATAGGCCCCCAGACCGAAAACAATTAAAACATACCTTGTATTGAGGAAGAAGCTCAAGCCGTTTTTCATTGCTGAGGCCAAGAAACTGTGGACAGTTGAGTAAATTATGTTTATCACTACAATTGGGGCATGACACCGATGAGGAATTGGTATTATTTTTATTTTTCTGTGATGGTGTTTCACTGCTCACCGATATCATTGTTTAATACAATATATTTTTGAAAACCACAAATGTACACAAAAATTTATCAAATTTTAAGAAAATGTCCGATGTTCATAGTTTAAATACCAGGAATAAACACAACCTTGCTGTACATCGCACACGTCTTCACAGAGTAAGCAACTCGTTCATGGGTCAATGTATACGCTTTTACAACAAACTTCCCATTGACATTCGAAACTTACCTATTAAACGATTTAAAAACTGTATTAAAACCAAACTTTGTAAAAAAGGGTACTATAAAATTTCAGATTATTTAGAAGATAAAAAAGCTTGGGATTGAGCTGCTCGCTCTGCTATACCTTGTGATAAAACCATAAAACTTGATATTTTAATTGTTACTTATAATCATCAATTAAACCAGATTTAAAAATATTTACATAGAAGAATAAAACATATAAGTACTTAAAATAATAACATAATAAAATTATATACAAAATGACATGATTACTTTGTAAAGTATAATATTATTTTAATTATTGTGAATATGAGGACTATGTGGGTATTTTTTATTTTTATTCTCTTTAATGTTTTAATTTTTTTTTATTTCACAGTTAGTTTTAATGATGGTCTGGCAGTTTGAGTAGTTGATGCGGCCTACCCAAATGTCCTTTCTTTGGTATTGTTCGTCGAGTTGAGCTCCTTAAGCTATGAGTGAGCTCCACGATTACTGACAAATGCTTGCACTGACTGGACAGGTCCACTCAAATCTGTGTGGTTCTTTCCTCAAAAGACCATTTCAGATACTAATCTACATGGTTCTCATATGGCTTGACCAAGATTATGTCTGGACTTTAAAAGAAGTCAAAGTCAAAGTCAAAGTCAAATCATTTATTTCAAATAGGCCCTTGAAGGCACTTTTGAACGTCAAAATTTACAAAATAAAGTATTGATTCTACCGCCCCTTCCAAAAGGTAGTTTTCGTATGGAGAAGAATGGGCAAGAAACTCCACCGTTACTCTTTTTAAAATGTTTTACAATATTTTGTATAGGTACATTATTTATATAATTATATGTGAAGACGATGCACCTAGAATAAAATTACTGTATAAAGTAAAAAGAATTTAAAGTCGAGCAAACGACAGATAAATTAATTATGTGGTAGATACATGGTGTTCACATATTCACAAACATTGTAAAAATAGACGAATCTACTAAAAAATTACAATTAATAAGTCAGTGTGTGAGGAAGTAATCACAGGATGTACTCGTAAAATCAATTGTCATATAATAAAAAACAAATACAATTAAGTAAGCAACCAGTTTGATTTTGTCTAGACCGTGACCTCTGAGTTTGTTTCGGCCTTTCTTCTCAGAGTAGTCAGTTAGGAAACGCCGACCTCATCTAGCTTATTTTAAACATTTTTTTAAATATGACGTGTAAAAGTGATTCCAATATCCTATTTACAGAATAAACAATTTCATTTCATTTCATTTCATTTCATTTCAATGCTTGATGGATTTATGAGTATTGTTAATATTATTAACCTGATTGCGAGACAAATCTAGTGTTTCAAGCAAAACTGCACGATTTCTTAAGAATTCTAAGAAGATTTCTAATGTGATTGTTTTATCTTTATCTAAATGACCTTTTTCTTCCTCCCATTGTCCAAGTCCTGACAAGTCAAGTCCTTGAATCTAATTTGTGGGTAGCTATATAAATTATCAACGTATCCCAAAACTTAACTGGCTCACCCAAAGAATCTAACACACGTAAGTTTTTGTTTAAAGTATCAATGATGTTCTTTATATTATCTGAGGATTCTTTATTAACCAATTCAATGTTAAATAAGGCTGCCACATGATTTTGAATGAGAAGCCGCTTGTTATCAAACCTTTCACACAATAAATTCCACGCAATGGAACAATTATTAGCCGAAAATTCAATAGCCCGTATGACTAAGGCGGCTGTCCCTTCCAAGGAAGCTCGGAGGTAGTGATACTTATTTATTTCATCAATTTGGTCATCCAAATGTATTAAGCTTGAAAACGTGTCATGAAACTCTAACCACTTGTCATACGTCCCGTCAAACTTAGGTAGTTGAATGGTTGGTAACCTAACCAGCCTGTTGTTGCTAACGCGAGAAAACTTGTCTTCATTAACAATATCATTGCGTCTGGCTAATAATTCCTGTGCCCTCGCAACAACTCTGAAATATGAGGCTTCGAATTTATTACGTTCTGATGACTGTGTATTCATATCCTCAGCTATACATTCCAACCTTAACTGAACCTCGTCATATTGCGAATAAACAAGTTCAATCTTACCGAGGCGTAACTGCAGTTCGTTCATCTGGGTTTGCGTTAAAGGATCCTTCTTAAAATTCTCTAAGTAATTAGAAAATACCGTTAATCGACCTTTGTAACTTGCTCGTTTTTTAATGAGCTCCTTTTCTTCCTTATCAGTCATTCTTTGGGAAGCAGGTAACCAAACTGAAATGTAACAAGTTTATGTTTAAATGATAACAATATTACTACTTATCTTTAATTACAATAGGCTTAATATATAAAGGACTTATTATATTCGTTAAAGGGAATACTAATTTAACAATAAAATTGATGCTTTTAGCTTGATATTATTTTGTTCTAATGTAAAAATAGAAAACTAAGTAGATCTATTGATAACTATATAAATCTGCTTTCTTAACTGTAGACAATAACAATAATGTGAGCGTCGGTTTTACTATTCACTTGTATTATAAACTTTACTAAAATTAAGTTAAAATGTAACGGAATACAATACAATGTATCCAGCTATTAGTTAATAAAGTAAGATTTCTAATGATATGTATTGCAAGATAACAAAGGAAACTGCTTAAATTAATGGTTAACAATGATTGAAAACCTAGTTTGCTGCTTAATTACCTTTATTACAATAGATTGACTGCAAATTATTACAATAATTTGGTAACTTGAAAAGAAATCCTACATGTGCTCTTGAACAAAGAAGTTAGATACCAATGTTTTACTAACCTTTACAATTCCATAAAAAACGTAAAATACTACCTGAATATGAGTAATGGGTTCTGAAATAAACATAAATGGGAACTGGAACACTGCACTGTATTGCACTATGCTGCGCTGTGACCCTTTTGACCTTAGCCAGCTACTCACAAAACTCCAAACGGCAGTATTTTCCGAATATTTTTATATTTCCTGGATTTATCCTTATTCCTGGTTCACTTATCCGGCTCGAAGGACCAAATTATGTTGATATGTGTGATTAAACAGGGATAAATGAAAATATAGACTGGAGATGTAAAATGCGTTTGTATTCCGAAGAACAAAGAAACACAAGGAAAATACATGTAGGTAGACTTAAAACTAATTCACCGTCATAAAAAAACGCTTGTTGAATTCTTCAATGCAATAAGTTGCACGAAGTTGGGAACGTATAACATTTCTTCTTAGAATGTTTCTAAATCTAAACAACAAAAATAAGTTTAAATAACTCTTGTAAGTTCTGCGCCATTATGTGTCGTTGTCTATTACAAATCAAATAAATAAACTTAAAGTTGAGTTAAGTCTTGAGTTATTTTGGTTTAAAAACTTGACGAGTAAAGACTTCTTTAAAGGTCTCAACTTTATCTATAAACTATCTACTAGTAAAATTTGTTGTCTATAAACAGTTTAGTGAGACACTAGAAGAATCTCTACAGACAATTTGAAAATTTACAACTCTTATCTCTATCTATTCATTGCTGCTGATTTAGATAAGCTTAAATCAGAGTGCGAACTCTGACTATCCTATTTTTCTTTGCTGCAGTATTTTGTTCAATTTTATTTAGCTTTGCTTATGTTAATTCTTAAGATTCTGTTAATAACTTTTAAAAACTTAATAATGACTAGTCAATTTTTATAATGTTAAAAAATATGTTACTACTCAGTCAAAATGCCTTAATACTATGTTAACTTCACCATTTTCGAAAATATTGTTATAACTCTCACCTCATTATACTCATTCACATTCACACAAACAAATACACACTTAGTATATATAGGTAAAGACGGATTTTTATCTTGATAGATTAAATTTTTTAATAATTTCTGTAAAGATTTTATGCGTGAGACTTGGTGTCACTGGATGGTTGGTAAAATACATTAGTAATTTAATTTGCACCCTAAAATATTATGTTTTGGAAAATGGATGACTTTACCGTGATACTAAATAATGATTTGGATTCTGTTACTGTAGCTCAATCCGCCACTTGTAACATTGATGACTGCCACTCTTTGTTAAAAAATTCTTCCAATACCCTAAAAATAATGACTCAAAATATACGTAGCATTAATTGCAACACTCCCAACTTTCAGACATTACTTGCAAGGTCAAAAGTTGATTGGGATATTATATTGTTCTAACCGAATGCTGGTTGCAGCGAAATCCTACAGTTCCGGAATTCGATGGTTATATTTCATTCACTACACGCAATAATCAAACTCAAAATGAAGGTGTGGTCATTTACTGCAAAAACATAGAACAGTACAGTATTGATGAACCGGAAATTATCGATTCAAATTGCCTTATTTTAAAAATAAACACAAACACTGTACCTAATCGTTGCTGTCTATTGACCACCTAGTCATAAAAATATCGATAACTTTTTAATATCCCTCAACGATTGTCTAAGCAATCTTTCATCCTTTCAAAATATCATATTAGTTGGCGATATTAATATTGACATTATTGAAAATTCCCAAGATAATAGATCCTATGCATATCTCAACCTTATCGCTTCTCATGGTATGCTTCCAGCTTACACGATTCTTACACATAGTCGCACATGCTTAGATCATATAATGTTAAAGACAAGATTATCAGCGTTCTGTTATGTTGCTCAAACTTCGGTTACAGACCACAATAGCGTTATACTATTTCTAGAGCGCACACTTACCAAAAACCAAGGCCCCAAAACTATTAAACGTATAGACGACGCTGCCCTTGAAACGTACGTAAAAAACATAGATTTTGAAAAGATTTTTAGTATGACAGATGTTAACGAGGCAACCAATTTTTTTACACACTCTCTAGGTCAAGCTATATACAATGTCGCCCATGCGCATGTGACCGCCCGTAATTTTCTGAATATTCATGAAAAAATATCGAAAATAAACTTCAAAAGGTCTAAGGTCTATCTATAACATTTTTCATGTATAACATTTTTCATTTCATTATGTTTTATGCAAATAAAATATCTTATCTTATCTTATCTTATCATGTTATTCTATTTTTTATTTTTTAAAGATTTGCTTTCTGTTTTTTGACACATCTCCGAAGTTTATGGGTCGATTTGGATTCTGTTTATTATTTCCAAAAGCTTATGAGTTATTTTAACAGGTTAATTAAAATTTTTACAAAAAATTATCGACTACGAAAAAAAAAACGGAATCGAAGTCATTTTTTCGGTAAAAAATTGTGTATTTATTTTAAAAAAACTAGTGAAAAATGTTATAGATAGACGATAGACTTTTGAAGTTTTTTTTCGATATTTTTTCATGAATATTCAGAAAATTACGGGCGGTCACATGCGCATGGGCGACATTGTATAATACAAGCTATATATGATAAATGATAATACAAAAGCAATCACGACTTCTAGACGTAAAATAATTTTGAAGCCTTGGATAACACCGGGCCTATTAATGCGAAATCGTGATCAATTACATATTAAAACCATTAAAAATCCAGATAATGAGGTAGCTCTTTGCACTTACAAAAGATACTTAGACAAAGTTACGAGCAAGAAATCATTAAAAAAAATATTCACAAAACAAAAAACCCGACTGCAAAAACACATAACTGAAAAGAGAAAAACAAGCATTATTCTATAGAATTTTGGTATCGCAGGCCAAACAAAAGTTAGGTACACCATATTTCCGGTTATTATTGTTATATTATTATTGTCCCCGCCTGCGATACCAAAATTCTATAGAATAATGCTTGTTTTTCTCTTTTCAGTTATGTGTTTTTGCAGTCGGGCTTTTTGTTTTTTGAATAATTTTCTTTATTTCAAGTTTTTTAGTTTTATTAATATATCTTAATTTGGAATTGACTCATTACCAGCTTTTATTTGATACCAATATTGTTGAAAATTATTTTTTAAAAAACCTTCCCCTCCCTTTTTTTTGTACTTGCAGATGCAATATATAAATATTATATAGCCTATGTCACTTCTACGATTAAGACGAATCTAACGACACCTCCTATGTTAAAATCCATCAAGCCGTTTAGGCTACAGAGCGTGCCAAAGAAATAGACATACATACATACATACATACATACATACATACATACATACATACATACCATACATACATACATACTCTCGAAAAACATTACCCTCCTTCTGGGGCAGTCGGGTAAAAAGCAGGGAAAAATAACAAAAAACTTTGGGAAGCAATTAAAAATATAACCTATACTAATAAAGTCAAACAGCAATCCACACAACTCATTTCAAAAGACAATCCTATCGAATCAATTAATAAAGTAAATTCATTTTTTGCATACGTAGGTAAAACATTGTCAGAAAAATTACTCTCACAAAATATAAATGTTCCTAGTATAGAACCTGATAGTCAACCAAGTAAATATTCTCAAAATTCCTTTGTTCTTCTACCTACTGATGAAGAAGAAATAAGGTCCTTAATTATTAATTTAAAAAACGAGTGTGCAGTTGGAGTTGATAATATATCTGGATCATTTTTAAAACGATTTGCTAATATTATTGTTCCTCCTCTTACATACATATTGTAGTATTAGAAATCAGATTCTGCCACTTGTTAAAAAATGCTTGGTGAGAATCGAACCCACAGTTGCATAGGATAACTAAATACAAAGAAAAATAACAGGAGATTTTAAATATGATTTGTATTGTAATTTAAAAGTAAAGAAAAAGAAACAGTCAGGTATAAAAGGAAATAAATTAAAGGACTATTGCGAGCCGCTTATCACTATGGTTGTTTTTATTTACCGAACGGAGAATTATGCGGTTTAGGGTTGAGTGTACGATCGCACGCGGGTTAAATATGTATAGGCCTTTACTAATTTAATCCCGGAGACGCGAGGTAGAACAGAGCAATTAAACCGGCAATAAATCTGAGTTCAGCGCAGTCGATGGATTGCCTAGCTTAAGATTCGAAAATAAAGTAAAGACTAATCCGATGAAGTTTATGAGCCAATGAGCCCTGAGTTCCTGAACACCGAGCGCTGTCTTGCTGCTTTCTGGTACGATCTCGTCTCGGTTGCCGGAGAAACCCGACGAGGTTGGAAGACGTGGGTCTGTGTTGACGCAGGCTGGGAGTAGAGAACGCCAGGATCCTGGCCACGCGACGGAACGAGGTCCCGGGAAAGGCCTCGCGGCCTTGTTATCTGTCAAGGTCCGAAAACGAGAGAGTTTTAGAAACGGCATAGGCTAGATTACGCGATTAGTGAGACGCGAGAGTGTATGATTTGATAAACGGGAAATTGGTTGAATACTCACATGTTTGTACAGTAAATACTTCACCAATAATAGTGGTTCTAGACGCTCGCTTGGCTGGTACGAACTATAGATTTAACTTGAGGACTAGACACCACAATGAACACGATACGCTTAATTAAAACTGCGACCAGCTAGCACAAAGATACTATCGTCATCTTTTTGATAAGTTTGTTGAACTGGAAACTAGACGCTTGAAGCAGAAAGAAAAATTATTTTATTCCATGACGTTTTATCCAGAGCGACTCACCATAGAATGACGCAAGTCAAAAAAAATTGTTTTCCTTCGAACGATATAGAATTCAAAATTTGAAAATGTGCTCAATTCGAAATTTTTTAAAAGAAATAATAGTTTATGAAACTTTTACAACTACAAAAGAGGCTTGAACGGCAGCGCAATGCTGCAATATGTAATCTCTCTTTATCTGCTGGAATATTTCCGCGTGCCTTTAAAAAATCTAAAATTGTACCCATATTTAAAGCCGCAGACAGATACTGCGTCAATAATTATAGACCAATATCCATACTACCAACGTTGTCAAAGATTTTAGAACGATTAATGAATAGCAGACTAACTAAATTCCTTGAAAAAAAATCCTTTTTATCTCCATCACAGTTTGGCTTTCGATCTGGGAGATCAACAGCTGAAGCCGTCCACGAACTGACAGATCACATAGTCAACAAATTAGATAGTAAAAAAAGACCTTAGCCATTTACGTAGATTTGGCTAAAGCATTTGACACAGTATCTGTTCCTATTTTGGTAAAAAAATTAGAAAATATGGGAGTAAGAGGTCTACCAATCCAACTGTTCATAGACTATTTATCCGACAGAACACAAACTACTAAAGTAGATAATTGGATTAGCGACGAACTTCCAAATCAGTACGGCGTTCCACAAGGTAGCATCCTCGGTCCAACATTATTCTTAGTTTATATAAACAACATCAATCTTCAAAACGGTAAAATCATCACTTTTGCCAATGATACTGCCTTGATATTCGATGCTAACTCGTGGGATGAGATTAAAAATTATGCTCAACAAGGTCTTGACACGGTGTATAAATGGTTATACTCCAATTTGCTTACCCTCAACGTCGATAAGACAAAATACATGACTTATTCTCTTAGACCCCAGGATCAACCAAACTTCAACTTGAAAGCCCACTCATGTAATTTCATCAACCATTGTTCTTGTCCTGTTCTAGTTAAGACGAATTCTATCAAATATCTTGGCATAATCATAGATTATCGTCTCAGCTTCCAACAACACATTGAAACCCTAGTTAAAAGAATCCGAAAATTAATCTTCATAATTATTTAAAAATCTAAGACACATAATCTGATACATCAGTTATAAAAACAGTTTACTTTGCACTATGCCAGTCTTTGCTAGTATATTGCATTACCACTTGGGGCGGTACCTCTAAAACTTATTTGATAAATTTAGAGAGAGCCCAAAGAGCTATATTAAAAGTAAGTTGCTTTTTCCCAATCCTCTATCCAACTTTCGAACTTTACCAACACTGCCAAGTGCTAACGGTCCGTCAGTTGTTCATTCTCATGACAATACTAAAAAAACACACTGAACTTCCCTTGGATCACGATTTACTAACACAAAATAGACGATCAACAAATGTTTGTTCAATCATTCGTTATAACACTAGTTTCTCCCAAAAGTTTTTCTGTTTTCTTGGCACTTTTCTTTATAATTCAATTAATAACAAAATGTCTATCTACACTTATACAAAAGCTATTTGTAAAAGAAAATTACGTCTTTGGCTATTAAATCTAGACTACAGTGCCACTGAAAACTTATTAAAACCAATCTCTTAACACCCACACATCTACACTCACACACCTACACTTAAAAACATTCAATACACACAACTTTTCCCCATTTCCATTCTTCATTTTTTATTATGCTCATTATTATTTTATTTTCTTATTCAGATACCTAAGTATGTATTATTAAATAATAATAGGTACGCTATGTACCTACATAATTTCTATATATCTTAAAATTTTATGTTTAAAACTTGCTTTTCTTTGATTTTGTTTTAATTTTGTTAGGTTTTTCATTTTTTTTTTTTTATACCATTAATATAATTATGTTGACTCTGTTTTTGTAAATTAACATGTCCTGTATAAGAGAGCCGGGTGATCTGTAACTCAGGATCTTCCTACCTCAGACACCTTTCTCTATATAGTGTATTTTATTAACCAGTGCCTGTAACAATATGATGAGATAAATAAAGATTTATGATTATGATTATGATTCATGTTTTCTTAACTAATTCTTAAGAGCCCCTCTCTTAAGAATTAGTTAAGAAAACATAAGGTTGTGCCCACTTTTACTAATCTGTGTCTATAAGCGTTGTTCGATGGCGTACACTGTAGGCATGATTGATGGCGCTGGAGTTGTGGTTGTTGGCGCTGGAGGCGTGGTTATTGGCGCTGGAGTCGTGGTTATCATTTTTTTTTTACCATACAAAGGGTATTTATCATCGTCCACTTGGCTTTTAAATAATAATTTGTAATTTTTATAGTTTTGAACATGTGGAAACTTATTACCGTGCGTATTAGCAAACTTATGTGCCATAAGTGGATCTATAGACTTAACAGTTCTGCCGTAAGCCGCTACGTTATAATTTAATTGTCCTTCAAATGTGATTTCGATGTAGAATTGTATTTGTATGAATTGTACTCCGGAAAAACACAGGACACTCTGGCGGGGGCCCGCGCAATATCGTGTCAAGCGGAGTTTTGGTGTTTTATCCGCCATCTTGACTTTATAGTCCGCCCTAAGGACTACGCAGCTGTATTCAACATCCCCGATTAATGTTAACTGAAACAGAAAAAGTCAAAGATAAAGGACGACGTATTGTACACACGTAATTAGCTCCATACGAAAATAATTACGTGTGTACAATACGTCAATAAAAAAAACATGCGTGGCAGTCTTTGGGGACTGCCGATAGAAGAGAAAACTAAGTAACGCCATCAATCGACACGAAAATGTCCGGAATTTATATGGCTTGCGTCAGTACAAGAACGAAAACTGTAGCTCCATTAAAAAAATCCAAAATAATAAAGGCAGTGACACTAGAGTGCCACAAGAAACTCGCGGCACTCTATACATTTCGAATAATAAAACGGAGTGCGCTGTCAGCAAAAAAGTGCTCATCGCACCTTCGGTGACGATGACGCGAGTTCCATGATTTTTGTTCACTCAAAAAGTGCTCAATGCGCCTAAAGTAGTTATCACCTCAAAACTAAAAAAAGTTTTACTTTTTTTTTTTTTACTTGCATTTGGTTACTATAAACACGACATAGAAACAACATGATCATGATCTAAATTATATAGTTACCACTTAAGTACACATTATGGTAAAGCAATAAAGATATTGAGTATTGAGTTAACATGCTTACATCTACCAGAGAAACAATCAAAACTGTTTATAATTATATTATTTAAACTATTTATTATTACGCCACAGTGGCATGTAGGTGGATCTATCTGCTATAGTTTTCAGGATACTGTTGGGGGCAAATGATTTGGTACGCCCAAGTCAATTCACGTCAGTGTCCCGTTTTTGATATACCTACTGTTGATGCCGGATAACATACGTTACCCGGCTAGTGTGAATCTGAACTTACGCTCTCCTGGATGTACCTGGGTCGGCAACGTTTTAAGACGGAAGAGCTAAAAGTTACAATTTACAAAATTTTCCAGTTTTTAAAGAGCCAGTTACATAGTATTTACTTATGTAGCGGTTACACCGCCACATACGAACTACGCAGCAAAGACATGACGTCACACAATTCCTGCATCGCGCATTTAGAGTTTACCGAGCGAAAAACATAGATAAGACTATCCGAAATCAACTTACGGGCAGTTGCCCGCCAGACATAACACCCGTCTGGTTGGAGGATCCTCCCTTTTCTATGGTGGATGAGTGTTTACACCCTGTTCCTCATACCACTAAACTTAATTTGATTTTTATTTAAAATAAACGACTATACGAAATAATGTTTATTCATATAAAACAAACAAATGTTTTCAGCACAAAACATATTATAGTATTTTAGCTAGCAGCTAGAATAATAAAATAATTAATATCATTACAGCTATTTCATAATAGATAGTTACAATCATCAATAGGAGCATTGGCTTTGTATTTATTTTGAAGGCTCATAAAAAGTAAAGTAAAAAAGATTTATTTTGTTCAGAAAAACACAGTACAATATAAAAAACGAGCATAACTATAATTTTTGCATATGGAACTCGGGAGTCGCAACTTCATATCGAAAGAGCTGCATGTGGCTCGCGAGCCGCATGTTGCCGACCCCTGACCTATACGAATATTGAAAGACAGTCTGTCTGACTGTATGTGGAATAGGTTCTATAACTTACGTTAAAATAATATTTGCCTATAGGGATAGAATCAGTATAGCGATCACTGATTTCGGTCGACTCCGTGTAAAGTTGTCGGTTCAGCTCTCCCTCGTCGCAAGGACCAAACCTTTGAACATTGGCTAGTGCTGAAAAAAATAGGGTACGTTAGTGATTTTTACCCGACTGCTCCCAGAAGCAGGGCTATTTATTTATTTATTCTTTATTTACAAATATATACCTACATACATAATCAGCCTATTAATGTTCCCACTACTGGGACACAGGCCTCCTCTCTGTGAGAGGGAGTGGGCTGTAATCTACCACGCGGGCCCAGTGCGGGTTGGTAGATGTCACATGTCTTCGAATTGTTGGTTCTAAGACATGCCGGTTTCCTCACAATGTTTTCCTTCACCGTTTTGAGAGCAGTGGTGATGAAATTATTTACACAAAGTAAAGCGCCTGCTTCGGTTCGAACCTACGACCTACAACTCGTAAGTCGGGGCCGTTACCACTGGGCTACCACAGCTCCCATTCTTTATTTAATAATCTTTAATTAAGGCACATTACCTATAACTTTGTAACGTGCGTAGGTTAGTATGTTTTAATAGATTCGTCAAGATCAACATTGGTATTTTTTTGGTATATATAGTCATGATTGTAAGTTATTACAATAAAAGGCTCGACTAGAAAATTACAAAAAATAACTCGGTAAAAGATTTGAGATGAAGAATTCTAAAATCCCGTCCCAAAAATACGACTACAAAATTGTATAGTAAATTCAATCATTTAAAGAGAAGAAGAAAGAAAATACATGATGCAAAGAAAGTACACAACAAAAAAATAACAAGTTGAGGGAAAATATGCGTCACATCCGCGCAAAACGGTCATCGCTCAGCATAATGCTGCGACCCTATGCGAGACAGAGCCCCAGCGCTGGTATTCAGCGACAGCCGATTTACGAGTATATTGTTATCATTGAGTCTGTCTGTAAAGGGCTTGGTTGAGTTCCTTTGAGTTAGTGCAGTATAAAAAGTGTAAAAATAATAGTGACAATGACGGTGTCACCTTGTTTCGCAGACAGAAATTACATAGAATTTCGTTTCGCACCAAAATGTTTCATATTTATTTAGTTCTTATATTTTTATTTCGAATATTATTGTTTCAACAACTATTTACTTGGATGAAACATTATTTCACAGAAACACAATTCAATGAATTTTTAATCACATTTTTTTATTTAACAAACTTATCAAACAGTAGAATTATTTTTTAACAAATATTGTTTGTTCAGTTATTTCAACGAAAATGTAAGAATAGACGTTATGCTATAAACAACAATAGTGTGTGTGTGTGTGTGTGTAGTGTAGTGTCTAGTAATAACTATTAGGGCACTCCGACCATATAGGTTAGGTTAGGTTAGAACTGCGACCAACTACGCGCGAGCCGAGCGAGCGAAGCGAGCTGTGCCGCGGCAGCGGCCGGCGAGCGCTACATCGGATTTGGTCGCAGTATCAAGATTAGGGCACTCCAACAGATGAACCGCTTTCATATAACTATACTACGGTATATAGTGTGTGTGTGAGTGTGTAGTGTATTGTCTTTTAATATAACTATTAGGGCACTCCGACCATATAGGTTAGGTTAGGTTAGAACTGTGACCAACTACGCGCGAGCCGAGCGAGCGAAGCGAGCGGTGCTGCGGTAGCGGCCGGCGAGCGCCACATCGAAATTGGTTGCAGTATCAAAAATATAGGGCACTGGGGATTTTCTTGGTAATAAGCTTTATACTAACTAAACAGTATGAGAATAAAGAATATTTGATTTGTTATTCTATAATATGAATATCGAAACTTTTAATTTTATTTGTAACAAAAATCAATGATTAAAGTTCAAAGTAATTATTCTGCGAATTGATTATTCTGTGAAATGATAATATATGAATTTTTTTATGTGAAACGAAATTCTATAAAACTATTTTCTATAAAACAACGTACAACCGACAATGACACATATAATTTTACTATAACACATGAACAAAGTTATTCATTATTATATCAGACTCTAAAGCTGTTTTCAGACCAGCGCGATTTGTCGCGCGACGCGACACCGGTTATTGTTATACCGTGAAGTTTTGTATTGTTCGTGTCGCGTCTCGCGTCTAATCGCGCTGGTCTGAAAACAGCTTGAAAGTGGAACGGACTTGTATAAAGTGCAATCAACACTATTCTAAGTTTTAAAACAACTACCACATTTTTTTTTATATTAAAATTGCTTATTAGTTTTATAGGCTAGATTGTAATTTACTATTAATTAAGAACCTGGTTCTTTTTAATAAAAAAATTGTAAACAAAAATAAAATTATAAAATCTCACTTCTTCTCAACACGAGGTGGTTTGGCGCTAGTTTGGTGATGGCAGGCAGCGTTGTCACATCTACCAACTTTGTGGTAGATCTACCTATTTCACCTCCCATCTACCTATCTACCAACTTCGGCCTCAAATCTACCTATTTTTCAAAACATTACAATAGAAAACATTTTTTAGGAACACACAATTTGAGCCATGCATGACGGATAGACGACACTGACACTGACAGTTAGCAGCATTCCGATATGTTCTGTGCTCTGATTTTGGAGCGATATTTCTCTTTCCGTCGCGTCGCGAGTCGGTATTGATGTGAGCGGAAGCGGAGTGAGCGTGACAACGATACATTGTGGGTTGTTTGTGGACAAAATTATCGTGAACCGGAACGTTTGACATTTTTTTAATGAAAAATGAGTTTACGCGTTTTGTTTAAATTTCGTTCGCGGCCATTTGAATTTTGTATGTAACTACTGCTAGTGCTTTTTTACCTATTCTCGTCTCGTTATCATCACATCACCATCACCAATAAACGAATAAAACCTCTTTAGAACAGAAAACCTTTTTATTTAATCGAATTATTAATTCTGAAAATGTACTGAAATTAGGGAGGTAGATCTACCAATTTTTGATTTAAAATCTACCTATTTCTACCTATTTTTGACATGCCATCTACCGATTTTCTAAAATCAGGTGTGACAACACTGATGGCAGGTCTGCCGACCCTCTCGACGCTGCGCTTCACCCACTCGTGGTACATACCATAGTCTAGGAACCTGGCAGGGGCATCACAACCAGGCCCGTACACGCTGATTCCCAGCTGATAACAATCAGTCATTAGCAAAAGTTAGTTTGGATGCAAAAACTCCAAGCTGAATAAAATTGTTTTCGATATTCTTACACCTCAACTAACACGATAGAGCATACGTTTGTATTGTTTACTCATATGAGGTCTAGGGGTGATTATCCATACTTCCCTACTTACTTAATTTAGACTAATATGTTTTATAAAGAGAAAAGATATTTTTTTTTTATAGGTTACATTTTTCGCCAAAAGTCGAAAACTACGCGGCCTAAAAAAAAACAATGTTTCAGAATGTGCAAATTGCGTTCTTTCATATGATACCCCACATGCCCTAGTACCCTCACTTGGAATTTTTAAGACGCCTGTTCAGTCCCTGTTGCAAGAATAATTAAAATATTTTTATTTCTTTTTTATTTACCTACTAAATAGTTGGGCAAATGTGATCTAAAACTATTTCAAATTTCAGGTTGGTAGCATTAGTAGTTTTGTGACAGACAGACGGACAGACAGACGAACAGACAGACGAACAGACAGACAGACTGAGTCTCACCATAAGGCTGCCTGTCCACTGGAGCGGTGAGGAGAAAAGAGGAGCGGAAATGCCAATAGAATCTTGACTCCGCCCTTGAGTTTAGATTTGATTGGTTAATAATGGCACATCTCCGCTCCTCTCCTCTCCTCTCCGCTTCAGTGGACAGGCAGCCTAAGAGTTCCTTTTTACCATTTTGGTACGGAACCCTAAAAAGTGTAGGAAAGATCAGAGAGTGGCGGTGCTTGGGGGAGGTCTATGTTCAGCAGTGGTCATCTTTTGGCTGAAATGATGATGACGATGATGATCAGAGAGACATAGTGATTACGATACTTACCAGCCTCCAGCGTGCGCCCAATTTCGTCACGAGGACTGCCCCACTCCGCCAGACGCAGTAGCCTTCTGTTATCCTCTTGGCACAAGCTGTGTAGGTTGGCCACAACGTTTCTATATCCAGCTTGCAAAACAAAAATAAAAATAAGGAGGCAGTTATTTTATTTCAACCACTTTTCGCCAGTTATGTTAATGTCCCATGTAATAGAGGGCGAGCCTGTTGCCATCAACACATCAGACGCGGAACCACTAGACCCCTGAGAAATTCCAGATAGAAAAGTCCAATAACACTTAGCCCTACCCACCTCTACACACACTCTGCCAAACCCGTCGGGGAATCCAGGCGTGATGTTATGTTATGTTTTAGTTCAATCTCAGATTTTATATATAACTTGCTTGCAACTGCATCAGACTGCTCGAAAGCCCTGTATATGCTGTCGCGCAGTCATGGAAAAACATAGTTTCTTTGATAATTAGAGGTATGAGGAACAGGGTGTAAAGTTCACTCATCGTCCTTAGAAAAGGGAGGATTCTCCGACCAGACGGGTGACGTGTCTGGCGGGCAACTGCCCAACGATTACTGTCGTATATAAGACTATCCGATATGTCGTTCGTGCGGTAAACTTTAATTGTACGATGCAGGATTTGCGGTATGCAGGATTTGTGTGACGTCAGGATTTTGATGCGTAGTTCGATGTAGATGCCGCCACAGAAAGATCGAGAACCTCCCAGATCTTGGCTCAGTCTTGGCTTTCTTATGAAACCTCCGTGTTTCGAAGACCCCATTGAGTCTGTTGAACGCATGCTATTTTATTGGCCTTCACCCTAGTGTTTCTGGAGCATGGCAGGCTTTCTAAGACCCTCAAAACCAGAGCAGGCCAAATCAACGCCTACAACGCAAATATACCTCCTTCTCGGCAATACATTTTTAATTATTATCAATATCGAAAATGATTGAAATCCAGATGTTCTTATAATTTTTTCCTCAGTGATACATCAAGGTATTTAAGCGTGATCTTGAACGGAGCATTACAGAATTGGTGGCATCAGTTATACCACCACATACAAACTCGCAAGTAAAATTATCCATGAAAGCAGTCGACCAAAACCATTGGGCAGTAGCCCACCAGAAACAACAGCCGTCAGGTCGGAGGATTCACCCGTTTCAAGAATCTTACCACTCTGTTCTTAATCAATACTAATAGGTATCATAAATGCGGAAGCAGCTCCATGTGTCTATCTCTCTGTTACCATTTCACGCCTTAGCGACTGAACGGATTTGGATAAAATTTAGCACATATGGATACACCATGATCTGGAAATTTAGGACATAAAATTAATACTTTTATCCCGGTAGTTTGTTCCAGTGGTATATTTTCCAAGCTCCACGCGGACGAAGCCGCGGGTAAAAGATTATAAAAGAATCACCTGTGCCCGCCTGTAATAAGTCTTGCAGTCTTCCGTTGAAACAAACATCATCATGTGTATCGTCATCTTGGAATGATTGCAATCTAGAAAAAAATAAGATTTTCAAAAAAAAAACATTAAACTGGGTAATATGATACCCACCACGGAATCATTTTTAACATCGTCGTTAGTTTATTCGTTGCCAGGCAGTATTATGTTCCTTCTGTTTTTGGGCTGCTAATCCCAGATCCGTCATGAATACTCTCAAACTAAGTACTCCCTTCTTTTCTTGTTCTGCAATATTCTGGAATATTCTTTTCGACAGAGAATATCAATCTTCCTAGCCTTTTCCCAACTATCTTGGGGTCGGCTTCCAGTCTAACCGGATGCAGCTGAATACCAGTATTTTACATGGAGCGACTGCCTATCTGACCTCCACAACCTAGTTACTGGGTAATACGATACCCCTTGGTAAGACTGGTGTCAGACTTTCGGGCTTCTGACGACTCGTAACGACTGTCAAAGATCCACAAATGACAGCCGGGACCGACGGCTTAACGTGCTTTCCGAGGCACGGAAGAGTCTCGGTATGTAAAGATGGTCACCCATCCACTGACCAACCCCGGCAAGCGTAGCTTAACCTGATGGATCGACCCGTGCGGCTTGTTATTACTTAGCCACGAGCTTCGACAGAGAATATACGAGAATTTAAAAATGGAAGTAAAATTGCTAAATTTTAGTACTATATATTTTGATTTCAAGGTCTAAAGTAAACTTCTTTTGTTGTTATTTTATACTTTACTTGAAAAAACGTTACTGTATTATGTTTCGGACTGGAAATGGCGCCGATTCTCTTGTACATCGAACTAAACTAGCTAAACTATCACTAAAATTCGTTACTTTTGGCTATGAGAATCTTAAAGCTATTCTGACAAAAAAAAACTACAACTAAAATCGAGTTTGACAATGGTGCCGATTCTCTTGTACACCGAACTAAACTAACTAAACTGCCAATAAAATTCCCTACTTTTGGCTATGAGAATCTTAAAGCTATTCTGACAAAAAAAAAACTCTAAATTAAAAAAATATTTTGACTCATCTAAAATCGAATTTGACAATCACGTGACGACTCCACGTGGTACTTGTTTGCTCTACCCCGTGATTTTTTTAGAGCCGGAGGCGCGCAGGGGGTGCAGCCTCGACGAGTTTTATAAGGAATTTTTCACTTTTTGTATGAAAAATATGATGTTGGGATATAGGGGTTCAAGGGTTTTCTAGAGGGGGTCGAAAATTTCATTATTTTTGCGATAGGACGCACCATTTTCGAGATATAAGTAAAAGAAAAAAAAATACAGTAAGTACTGTTTTTGCACTGAAGTCGCAAGTGTTGGTGTGAATTTTAGTGCTTGCCAACTAATTTTATTCCACTCGTTTTTAATCGCGTTTAAAAATAGTCAGATTTAGTTGGAAACACCAAATTTTACTAAATACTCAAGTTTGCTTGTTTACAATAGACATTTTAGCTTAAATTCTTATTTACTTTAGCTTATATTATCTCGAAAATGGTGTGTCGTATCGCAAAAATAATGAAATTTTCGACCCCCTTTAGGAAACCCTTAAACCCCTATATCCCAACATGTTAGTACCTAATAATTTTTCATATTTTTCATACAAAAAGTGAAAAATTCCATATAAAACTCGTCGAGGCTACACCCCCTGCGCGCCTCCGCCTCTAAAAAAATTCCCAAGGGAGGGCAAACAAGTACCACATGGAGTCGCGATTGTCAAATTCGATTTTAGTTGCGTCAAAATTATTTTTGATTGTTATTTTGTTTTTAATTATTTGCACCATAAACCTTTCTTATAATGTTGTTTTCTTATTCATTTTATTGGGTAAGTAATATATGGTATAATTACAAAATGACTAATATTTACAAGATATAACAACTGAATCTATAATTTTATTTGTTATAATCATCAGTTAATATAATAAACGATTGATATAATTTTAAAATAACTAATTTTTATAATCATAACATACATTTAATATAAAATCGTTTGATATACCACTCAAAAGACATAAAACATATTTAGTCTAATATGTCATTTCTATCACAGTTAGTAACATGCGTAGATATACCTAACTGATTACCACCTGCCAAGATGGTCACTCGCTACGCTCGCTCGCCTTCACGCGTTAATGGTCACTGTTCTAACCTAACCTAACCTAATCCAAATGATTCACCAATAATAGAGGGGATCTGGCACTCGGCGGCCGCTGCCGCGGCACGCTCCCTACGGTCGCTCGCCTTCGCGCGTTAATGGTCACTGTTCTAACCTAACCTAACCCAAATGTTTCACCAACAAGAGAGGGGATCTGGCATTCGGCGGCCGCTGCCGCGGCACGCTCCCTACGGTCGCTCGCCTTCGCGCGTTAATGGTCACTGTTCTAACCTAACCTAACCCAAGTGATTCACCAACAATAGAGGGGATCTGACGCTCGGCGGCCGCTGCCGCGGCACGATCCCTGCAGTCGCTCGCCTTCGCGCGTTAATGGTCACTGTTCTAACCTAACCTAACCCAAGTGATTCACCAACAATAGAGGGGATCTGACGCTCGGCGGCCGCTCAAGCCTTAGCCTTCCAAGGTGATGGGCAATTCTCGAGAATATTCTCCTTGCGAGAACTTTGCTGTTAAGTTCTCGAGAACATTCTTTTGGTAGGGAATTTACGAGAATTTAAAAATTTGCTGACTTTATTGAATCGGTTTTTTTTTAGAGTAATAGTTTTTAGCGCATTTGGACGTTTTACGAAGTTTGAGTTTAAAATAAACTACACCACAACTTAAATTCTCAGTAAATTCTCCTGAGCGAGAACATTCCCGAGAATATTTCCGAGAAAATTCTCATAAATTCTCTTAAATTTCGTGTACGATTTCTGTATTAATACGAACTTTATGAGTTTGAAATAATCAGCATTAATAAAATGAATAAGAAAACAACATTATAAGAAAGGTTTATGGTGCAAATAATTAAAAACAAAATAACAATTAAAAATAATTTTGACGCAACTAAAATCGAATTTGACAATCACGACTCCATGTGGTACTTGTTTGCCCTCCCTTGGGATTTTTTTTAGAGCCGGAGGCGCACAGGAGGGCAGCGTCGACGTGTTTTGATATGGAATTTTTCACTTTTTGTATGGAAAAAAAAAATAAAATATTACCTACATGTTGAGTTTTGGTGGTTTATGGGTTTGATAAAGATATAAAGTTAGGGTTTATAATTATAAAGATAGAATAAAAATTAGTTGGCATGCACTCACACCAACACTTTGACTTCAGTGCAAAAACAGTACTATATTTTTTTTTTTCTTTTGCTTATATCTCGAAAATGGTGCGTCCTATCGCAAAAATAATGAAATTTTCGACACCCTTTAGGAAATCCTTAAACCCCTATATGCCAACATGTTGGTAATAATTTTTCATATTTTTCATACAAAAAGTGAAAAATTCCATATAAAACTCGTCGAGGCTGCACCCCCTGCGAGCCTCCGGCTCTAAAAAAATCACGGGGTAGAGCAAACAAGTACCACGTGGAGTCGTCACGTGATTGTCAAATTCGATTTTAGATGAGTCAAAATATTTTTTTAATTTAGAGTTTTTTTTTTTGTCAGAATAGCTTTAAGATTCTCATAGCCAAAAGTAGGGAATTTTAGTGACAGTTTAGTTAGTTTAGTTCGGTGTACAAGAGAATCGGCACCATTGGTGCCGATTAAAAATCACTAAAATTTAGTTTAGTCCTGTCAAACGAGGATTTCCCATTCTGAATTAGACTAAAGTGACACAACTTAACTATATTTTAGTTTGACAGCACTAAGATTGCACTGAGATAGCAGTTTAGTGAAAATGGCAATTTTGCTATTATGAATTTGACGTTTTTCACCTTATAAATTTAGTGTATCTGTCTAAATGTGATTATTTTTAAACGCGATTAAAAACGAGTGGAATGAAATTAGTTGGCATGAACTAAAATTCACACCAACACTTCAACTTCAGTGCAAAAACAGGACTATTTTTTTTTTCTTTTGCATAAATCTCGAGAATGGTGCGTCCTATCGCAAAAATAATGAAATTTTCGACCCCCTTTAGGAAACCCTTAAACCCCTATTACCTGACATGTTGGTAATAATTTTTCATATTTTCCATACAAAAAGTGAAAAATTCCATATAAAACACGTCGAGGCTGCCCCCATGCGTGCCTGCGGCTCTAAAGAAATTCACGAAGTAGAGCAAACAAGTACCACGTTGAGTCGTCACGCGATTGTCAAATTCAATTTTAGATGTGTCAAAATATTTTTTTAATTAAGATTTTTTTTTTTGTCAGAATTGCTTTAAGATTCTCATAGCCAAAAGTAAGGAATTTTAGTGATAGTTTAGTTAGTTTAGTCCAGTGTACAAGAGAATCGGCACCATTTCCAGTCCGAAACATAATACAGTAACGTTTTTTCAAATAAAGTATAAAATAACAACAAAAGATGTTTACTTGAGGCCTTGAAATCAAAATATATTGTAATAAAATTTAGCAATTTTACTTCCATTTTTAAATTCTCGTATATTCTCCGTCGAAAAGAATATTCCAGAATATTGCAGAACATTCTCGATCCGAGAATATTCTCCGGGTGAGAATATTCTCCCGACCCATCACTACCCAACCTAACATATCCTAGTTGGATTGCTTTGAATCGTGGTGTTAACCATAATGATGTGATGGTATCAATATATATTTTAAACGATAAACCTAATGATTTTCGATTAAAAAAACGTTATATCCAATAACCTTATACGAAATAAGTTTTAGAGTATATAAATGTTATACGTAAAGAAATTATATCAACAGTTGGTATATCTCACGTTTGTTATATCTTGTGAACGTTATTGAAATGAAAATATACCAAATAACTTTATATGATATGTGACGCACCCCATTTTATTAATGCTGATTATTTTAAAGTCATTAAGTTCGTTTTAATACAGAAATCGTACTTTAACATTACTACCATACGAAATTTAAGAGAATTTATGAGAATTTTCTCGCAAATAATCTCGGGAATGTTCTCGCTCAAGAGAATTTACTGAGAATTTTAGTTGTGGTGTAGTTTATTTTAAACTCAAACTTCGTAAAACGTTCAAATGCACTAAAAACTATTACTCTAAAAAAAACCGATTCAATAAAGTCATCCAATTTTTAAATTCTCGTAAATTCCCTACCAAAAGAATGTTCTCGAGAACTTAACAGCAAAGTTCTCGCAAGGAGAATATTCTCGAAAATTGCCCATCACTAATTGCATATAACTAGGCCATTGCGTGTAACTCCAAACAGTCAACATGCTGTCAACTGGCATGTAACTATGACCGCTTGACAGCATGCACTCGGTTATTGAACGAGCAGTGCGAAAATTGAGTGTTTGGAGTTACACGCCATGGCCTAGTTACATGGAATGTGCTAGAAAGAATCCTCGTCCCTGCGTCGTAACCGCTATGAAGCACAAGGATTTCATTGACTGGGACCCCGTTACAGAAAAGCTGTTTCCACAGAAGACGAAGGAGTTGCTAGTTACTAAAATTAGAATAGCTACAATAAAGAAAAAAAGACCTTAAAACCATTTAGACTAAACACTCTATGAAGGAGGAAGCGGTTATGTATGTCATCAAAATAAACGGAGAATTGACAGCCAAAAAGATAGAGAGTAATCCAGAACGTAAAACGAAAAGTAGGAAGGGAAAAGGAAAGGGGACGGGAAAGGGTAAAGTTATAATAAGAGTAAAACATCTTTTAGTTTGCCGTCAACACTAGCAGACTCGCCTGATATAACAGTGGACAATAATTCGATTCAAATAGGTGCAACGTTGACACTGCTTTAAAGTATGGCAATGCAAATGGACAACGACGTCACGCTGCTCCCACATCTCCGCCGCGAAACCGTGGCAGCGGAACCGCAAAAATTCCGCCATGACTTGTCCGTTGTACGAAAGGCGAAACGGAAGCGAAACGGCCTGCTCTATCGTACAGATTTGATTATGATTTTATCTCTTTCTCGCGTGATTTCGCCAATCTGCTGGGAAGCCGTTTACACCTCCGCGCGCAGTCCGCCGGTTTTTTGCGGTTCCGCGTTTGTTAAGCATAGAATCGCGACGAACCAATTCCGCTGCGAAACATGTCCACATTAATTTAATGTGAATATTTACTACCTATTTGCTACCTTAAAATGTATTTTTTACACAACTTTAAGAAGCTCCTATAAAAAGTTATTAATTTAAAAAAAAAACGCCTGTACATAATATATTATTACGTCATTCTTCTCAGAATAATTGCTAACAATGCTTTCGCAGGCGCTTAGTGGCTTATGAACAATTTCTCTCTGGATAACCCTCCTCCTGTTTTCTGGTTGTACCTAGACTCTCCGGCTGTCAAAAATATAAAAATAACAAGATATTCGAAGTTATTTAATTAAGTTCAATATTTACATGCTACAGGTACAGAACAGAAGTAAAGAATTGCTGTCAGATTTTAATATTACATTATTTATATTTTCTGCCATAAATGATGCAATGGGCCAACATTTTTTATGACTTTTGGTTAATCGATTTGATATGTCATCGTAACATTGAAATGAAGTACCTCTTAAACAGTGAGATTTTAATGACCGTTTCCCTCGCTCGGCGCCGATGAAGGAACAAACTCTATTAAAAAAGCCAGATTATATTCAATATTTTTCAGTGTAATCTTTTAATTTTTCCAGTAACGGCACCTCTTCAAAAGTCACATCTCTGGATATAATTTTTAATGCTTCTTTGTCCCAGATTCTATAGCCTTCATCTCCTTAATAACCAATAAGTATCCCCTTTTTTGCTTTGTTGTGCAGTTTCCTTCGATTAGCTTTAGGAACATGGGCATAGCAGGTGCAAACAAGGATTCTAAGATGTTTAATCGCTGGCTTCTGCCCGTACCACAGCTCATGTGGACACTTGCTTGGCACGTTCGTTGGCCCTGTGCGATTCAACACGTAGACTGTCGCATTTACTATCTCTGCCCACAACTCATCAGGAATTTCATCATGTGCATGCATGATGGCGCGTGCGGCTTCTACTACCGTCCTATTTGCACGCTCTACGCAGCCTGCTTGCTCTGGGGTGTGGGGCATTGTGAACCTTTGCTTAATTCCGTTTTCAGTTATGATATTTTTGAATTCTGCGCTAACAAATTCTCCTCCATTGTCACTTAACAATTCTTTAATGACATGTCCTGCTGTTTTAGCTTCATTTAAGAAAATCTTTAGCTTTGAACCTGCTTCAGACTTTTGTCTAAGAAAGTAAATGTGACGATATCGTGTGAAATCGTCCTTGAACAGAATGTAATATCGAAACTTCGAAATAGAATATGGAAATGGTCCGCATAAATCTGTATGGATTAGTTCTCCAGATTTAGTGGCTCTAACCCTTGTTCCAAATGAATGCCTGTGCGCCTTTCCATAGATACTTACAGCCTTCACAAATGTCGGATTGGTTGTTCTCCATTTTTAATCCTAGCTCTTTTTCGATCACCTGACGAACATGTCTTTTGTTCTGATGTACTAGCCTTTCATGGTAAGCTTGTAAAGGGTTTGTCAGTAGTTTATTGACTTCCTGATTTTTGGGCGCGACACATTTCAACTCCAGCTTGAATAGTCCCCCTTTAATCGTTCTAGTTCCACCTACTTTTGCTTCTCCATTTACTTTTACTACACATTGCTTAGGTCTTAACTCGAACGTACTTGTGATCAAGTTATCATGCACAGATAGAACTGAGAATAAGTTTCTTTTAATCTTTGGGACATACCAAACGACTTTTAAAAGTATTTGCTCCACTTTTCCATTAACGATGGCTTCAGCTCTAATGTTGCCTATACCAATGGCTTCAATGGTTTCTCCGTTCGCCACAGTCACCGTATGTGTTCCTTTGAGGTACTCGAATCTCTCGAAGAAGTCACCTCTGTTAGTAACATGGTTTGTCGCTCCATTGTCAACGTACCAGTTAACTTTATCCATTGGCAATCCATCCTCTATAGCTAATACATTCATGTTTACATTCACATTTGGGTTTTGTCTAGCGTTTGACGGCTTTGGCGGTCTACCATCTTTTATCCATTTTTGGCATTTTCGCACAACATGCCCAGCTTCTCCACAATAATTACATTTTAACTTTTTCATAAAACCTTGCTTTATGTTATGTACTATCAGTACCTCCGTGCTGGATTCACCTTCAGCTTCAGATTTATTTTTATCTTTCAAAGCTCTCTCGTGAGCGCACAACTGGGTGGTCAAGTTCTCGATTGTACGATCTTTTAATGTAATTAGTAAAACTGAAATACTCTTCTGGTAGGGAATCCAATATCTTGCATATTAAAAGAATTTCTGGTAGTTGATTGCAAACTTTCGACAAAGCTTGATTCAAATCATGCCATATATTCTTTATCGCAGACATATGTGAACCCATGTCATGAGTGGGGTCTTTCTTGTAGTTAAAAAGTTGCATACACAAATCGTAGGTTCGGTCCTGTGATCCTCGTTCGTAAAGACGGTTTAATTCGTCCCACATTTTACTCGCAGTTGTAAAACGCATTACTTTGTTCAGCATTTCGTCGGTCATATTAGTGGTCAGTAGTTATAGTGCAGTGCTTTCTATTTTATTATAGTTGTCACACTCTGCCTTATACTTTGTAAGACCTTCCGCTTTGGCTCCTTCACCCGGATGTGTAGGCTTTACTAGAGTACCCTGCACCGCTTCTAAGGTGCCTGTGTTACTCCGCAGCAGCAACATCACTTTATATTTCCAGGTCGGCCAGTTGCTGCCATCGAAAAGTCCGATTTCGAGTTTCATTTACTAAATGTCTCATTAAATATTACTTAATAATTAATAGAAATAATATCTAAATGAATTTTATAAGTTAAGTATTATTTTTAGGTAAACAATATGATCTAATCAAATTAAGTACTTCTACATTAGTCTCAAACTTCGTAAATGTGACAGATTTCACTATCCAACAAACAATATTTTGATAAATTATAATAACCTCAAAATGAACTATCTAACACGCACGACTTGTAAAAATATATTTATGAAAGTAATCTTTAATTTCCATAGCATAAGATCATTTAGTAAACCAACAAGAGAACAGTTCCAATCAATAAAACTTATGTGCACATAATGTAGGTACCTGAGTTACGTATGTCACAGAGTAGGAACTAGACTCAGTGTCCCGAGATATGCAAACAAGTTGTGTTCGTCCGTACAGTTCTGTAAGTACGGCTGACTCTCACACCGGACTTCACCGGAGTGTATCAGGACATAGGAAGAACAAAATACTTTTTACTGATATTGAATTACATACTGCTTACATTTAAACTGGATATAGACATACTATAATAAAGACATACATAACTCTAAATAGATTTGAATCGAAAAAGTTGTCTAAAAAATCTGCCTAGCCTTTTCCAACTATGTTGGGGTCAGCTTCCAGTTTAACTGGATGCAGCTAAATACCAGTATTTTACATGGAACGACTGCCTATCTGACCTCCACAATCCAGTAACTGGGTGATACGATACCCCTTGCTAAGACTGGTTGTCAGACTTTCGGGCTTCTGATGACCTGTAACGACTGAATGACAGCCGGAACCAACGTTGGATGCACGGAGGAGTCTCGGTATACAAAGATGGTCACACATCCATGTACCAAACCCAGCATATCCTAACCTGAAGTTCGACCCGGGTAGCTGTTATTACTTAGCCACGAGCTCCTCAGCTGGGAAGAAGAAGTGGCATGTAAGTTGTAATAGTAGTAATACCTAATGACTGTTCGACTACACTGTTACTATTGATGCTTCCATAATTATTATAACTTGTTTTCTTTAAAATGCTTTTATGCCAACCCGTGGCGAGACATATAGATCATAATCCTATTGTCAAGACCATAATTTTACCATGTTTTAATGCAAATATAGTAGATCATCTTATCTTGTCGACCGAGGATGCCGTTTTGGATCTCACGCAGCAAGTAGCTAGAAATCTAGATAGCAAAACCAAATGTCTGGCTATCTTCCTAGATCTTGCTAAAGCATTTGACACAGTTTCTGTTCCCAAACTTATTGCTAAATTAGAACTTGTCGGTGTACGTGGCTTACCACTAGAAATTTTTAAAGATTACCTCAAAAACCGGACGCAACTGGTCAAAATTGGCTCGTACTACAGTGACGAGGAACCAGTAATTTATGGCGTTCCTCAAGGAAGCATACTTGGGCCTACACTCTTCCAAATTTACGTGAACGACCTGTGCAGGATGTGCCTCAATAACTGTAACATTTACGCGTATGCTGATGATACCGCCATCCTTGTTTATGGACCTACCTGGGATGTGGTCAAAGCTACTGCAGAAGAAGCCTTGTGCGAAATAATGAAATGGCTCAATTTAAACCTCCTGACACTTAACTTGACCAAAACATCTTACATACCATTCGCAATCCGATATAACACTGCTCCTTCTCATACTTTCTCTGTAATTGCTCACGCGTGCTCAAATTTACTGGGGCCCTGCGGCTGCCCTGCACTCACCAGAGCAGACAGCGTAAAGTACCTTGGAGTGCAGATTGATAGCGGACTAAGATGGGAAAAGCAGATTGAAGTCGTTACCACAAGAACATTGCGGCTTATACACATCTTTAAGTCCCTTAGAGACTCGGCTAGCCCTGACACACTGAGGATCGTGTATCATGCTCTGTGCCAGTCAGTTCTTGGGTATTGCATAACTGCATGGGGCGGCGCATCGAAAACCAGTGTTTTGAGAGTGGAAAGAGCACAAAGAGCCGTACTCAAAGTTTTATCTAAAAAACCCTACAGGTATCCAACCACGGAACTGTACTCTAACTGTAAAGTTCTTACAGTACGGCAACTTTTTGTGCTCCGATCTATTCTTAGAACGCATGTCGGTCTGCCTCCACCAAACCCAAGTAAGCGAGTAAATCTCCTTCCTAGAATTCAACACAAAACCACCTTCACAAAACGCCAATTCTACATATTAGGTACACACATATACCAAAAAATAAACTCACTATTAAATATTTTAAACTTAAGCACATACAAAGTTAAATCCGTAGTAACAGAGTGGCTACTACATAAGGACTATGCCTACACGGAGTCTTTGCTCACATACATCACCTAGTAATCCAACACAATAGGCAGTAGTAGTCTTACAGCTTTACATTAAAAATACACACTTTTAGGCACTTAATTCCCCAATCACAAACTCAAACATGTATCTAACACGACATTTCATTTAATTACTTTTAATTTACACAACACATAACAAAATTACAGAAGCTTAATAACATCAACACCGTTCACTTGTTGTATTTAAATCATTTTTAGATAATTATTTGGCCGAACACTGTCTCTTAGAATACAGGCTATCCTAGTCTAAGAGGCAGGGTTATACATTTTGTACAGATTTTGCAACGTGTAAAGAATTATTATGTACATTTTATATGTGTTTCTGTATTTTTCTTTTTGTGAATAAATCTTATTATTATTATTTCTTTTATTTCATTTTAATACATATAAATTACATTTTTAAATATTTCTTAAAAATTATTATTATTATTATTTTGACATTTATTTTTTATTCTCGGCTAGCCGGTAAGAGCTGACAACACGGGCCTAAGCCAAGTGATTATCAGTTGGATTAAGTGCGGTCACGTGCAGAGGATTGCACAGAAGATGGAAGCGTATTCCTGTTTTGATGTGGGTTTTCTGATTCACATTGCAGAAACTTTCTCACAAGTCTGCATGTGTTTAGTATGGCTGCCTTCTGCAGCAGATGGTAGGTGTTTGGAGGTAAATTAAGAGAGTTAAGGGACTGGTGAAGTTGTTTCGGTATTACACCTGTTGTAGACAATACTATTGGTACTATTATAACTTTTTGCAGATGCCAAAGTCGGGCTACTTCATCTTTTAATTCAATATATTTGCTAAGTTTTTCTGCTATTGTTGTCTGCAAGTTATGTGTATTTGGGATAGCAATATCTATTAAATATCCAGTTTTGTTAATCTTGTCTATAAGTGTAATATCTGGTCTATTGAAATGGATCGTTCGATCGGTAAGAATGGCACGGTCAAAATATAGTTTTGTTGAGGGGTTCTCTAATACAGTTTCTGGATTGTATTTGCAGTATGGTGTAACGGTATCTATAAGTTTGTACTGATTTGCTAATTTTTGGTGTATGATGTTGGCTACTTGATCGTGTCTGTGTTTGTAATCTGTTTGGGCTATTGACTTGCACGCGCCTGTGATATGCTGAATCGTTTCTGGAGAACTATTGCATTTCCTACATGTGTCACTATTTAAATTCTTTATGATAAACTTTCTATAATTTTTGGTTTCAATTACCTGGTCTTGTATAGCAAGCATGAACCCTTCAGTCTCCGGGAAGAGTTCGCCTCGATTTAACCACGCGTTCGACGCCTCTTTGTCGACATTTATGTGGCATAAGTCTTGGCGATGTCTTCCGTGTAGCGATTTCTGGGTCCAATCTAAAAGCTTAGTTTTGTCGTCGATTACTTTCTCATTTCTCTGTTCAGATGTATCTTTTAAGTTCAGGGGTGTAAACTGTTGATCGTTGTGTGTTATAATTTTGTGAAGAATAGAAGTTTCCGTTTTTGTAAAAAAGAATTGTCTAAGTGCTTTTATCTGTCTATTGTGTAGGTTTAGAATGTCAATTAGTCCTCTACCTCCTTCTTTCCGTGGCAGTGTCAATCTCTGCAGACATGATCGTGGGTGGTGTTTGCGGAATTTGGTCATTGTGGTATTAATTTTTCGTTGAAGGTTTTTCAGGTCAGTTTTGGTCCAATTGATTATCCCAAAAGAATATGTTAGAACTGGTACAGCGAAGGTGTTAATTGCTTTGACAGTATTTCGAGAATATAACTGCGTTTTCAGAATTGTATTTAATCTGTGTTGAAATTGTAGTGTTAATCTTTGTTTCGTTTCTTTATAGTGTATCTGTCGTGATTGTGTGTAGCCTAGGTATTTATAACTATCTTGTTCCTCTAATGGTTCTATTTGTTCTCCTGTTTCTAAAGTGTATTGGTGTTGGTAATTCTGTCCTGCTCTAATTGAATTTATTTTACATTTATCTATGCCGAATTCCATTTTAATATCGTTTGAGAATTGTTCTGTCAAGTTTGCTAATTCATAGAGTTGAGTCTCACTTTGAGCGTATAATTTAATATCATCCATGTACAATAGATGATTTAATTCAATTTGTTGATCCTCAGTATGTTCTTGGGTAGTTGTATTTTTTAATGGTATTCCCAAAGTAGTTGAGTTTAATATATTAGATAGGGGATTTAGAGCAAGACAGAACCACAGTGGGCTTAAAGCATCCCCCTGAAAGATACCTCTTTGAATTTTTATTGGGTTGGTATCTACTGTTTTAGTAGAGGTAGTTAGTCTAAGTACAGTGGTCCAGGTTGTCATCATGACCTTCAGGAATGTTACTATTGTTGGATGTATTTTGTATATCTCTAAAATTTTAATAAGCCACGAATGGGGAACAGAGTCGTAGGCTTTTTTGTAGTCAATATACATGCTAAACAGATCGGTTTTGGTTTTTTGAACTTTTTTAAGTATTACTGAGTCTATAATTAATTGTTCCTTGCAGCCCTGGCTGAATTTCCGGCATCCCTTCTGTTGTTCAGCTAAGATGTTATTAGTGTCGATGTGTTGATATATAAGTTCAGATATACAAGATGTGATAATCTTGTACAAGGTCTGCAAGCATGTTATAGGTCGATATTTTGCCGGGTTAGAGAAATCATTACGATCTTTAGGTATCATAAAAGTTGTACCTGAAGTTACGTAGGATGGTATTGTTTTAGGGTCCTGGATGAATGTATTTATGTGATTATAAAGGAAACCATGAATAGATGTAAATTTTTTGTACCAGTAACTATGAATGTTATCTGAACCGGGTGCTTTCCAGTTATGTAAACGAGAAAGTACTTTATGGAAAATTTCTGGGGATATGTACTCAAATGTCATTGCCTGAATATTTGTGTTGCTGTTTGTCAGCTCTGTTTGTATCCAATCTGCTTGGGCATTGTGTTCAATTGGTTGTTCCCAAATTCCTGCCCAGAAGTTTTGTAAAGTCTCTGAGTCAGGGTTGCTATGTTCATCATCATTTAGGTTATTATTCTGAACGTTAGATGTCGCCTGTCTAATATTGCGGTAGAAAAGTTTTTCATTGTGGGTGAATTGAGTGTTTTGTAATTTTCTTTGGGTGCATGCTTTGTATCGTTGTAGTCGGCCTGTTACGACTGACAGTTTTTGTTTAAGTGTGTCTAATGTGTGTGCTGCTTGTGTATTTGGTTCTTCATGAACAGTGTGAATTTTATACTGGTCTGTTATTTTGTTAACGTGTTTAATTATTTTCCTACTTCTAACGTCATTGATGAATTGGGTCATTTTAGCTATCTTTGATCGTAAATCATTCAATTTTCGTTCTAGTCGTGTCTCCCAGTTAGGTTTATATTCCTTTTTTGCCATTTGGGTGACTACTCTTGGTTGAAGAGTTATCTTTGCTCCGTTAACTTTAGCCGCGGTCCATGCCGCACAATATATAGTAGTCTGTAAAGTATAGAAATCAGTTTCTTTATTAATGTTTTCAGGTAAAATTATTTTGTTTAGGTAGCTAACTATACGGGCAAGTTTTTTAGAAGGTTTTTGTTTGGGAATAAAAATTCTATTTGTAGGGCTAGTTTCTTTATAATATTGGAATGCTTGTTGGAACGTGTCATCTATTAGTGGGTCCCTATCTAGGTTCACTTGTTGGTTAGGTAGCATTTCTTCTGCAATGTTTATTTCAGTATGATTTAAAGTAACTGAAGATTCTTGTGTGGAGTTAATGCCAATGCTGTATAAAAATTGAGTTTCAGAATTACTATTGTGGTTTGGATTTACTATCGTCGTTTCGCTTGTGCAGTTGGTTGAGTTAATATTATCTAGTTGTAATTCTTCAGATATTTCTAGTTTTATTAAATTTAATCTATCACCAGTGATGTAATTATTGTTTATAATTGCTCTCCTCTGATCAGCTATTCGTTGTTCGCTTAGATGAGCAAGTGCAGGAAAGCTGTTAATGAAATCTTCATACATGCGTCTTCTATATACTGTTTCGTTTCTACCTAAATCTGTAACTCGATAATAAGACCGCATTATAGCTTCATTTTGTTCACTGGTCCATCTCATTCGAGTTTGTGTTCTATTTTTAGTTTTATGTGCTTCTGGGGTTCTAGGTTGCATTTGGGTAGATTGTGTGGGTGTAAGTATTTGTTGTACATTGTCGATAGAGTTTTGTGACTGTTGAGTGGAATGGTTAAAATGAAGACGATCTAACTCCTCTTTTACGTCGTTTCGTATCTCGTCTATAGTTTTTTGTGGTAGTAATTTATTGTTTATTATAGCTCTACGTTGGTCTCCTATTCTCTGTCGACTAACCTGCATGTTTGGGTATTTTTCTATAAATTTAAGGTGGAGCGGCTCAAGATAAGTTTTTCTGTCTGTGTCTAGTGCGGTCAATTGAAGATAAGTGCGCAGTATGAACTTATTCATTTCAGGTGTCCATCGTCTGCGCGTACTTGGAGCGCTTGTAGTGGGTGCAAGCTCAGAGTCAAGGTTGACTTCCTGCACAACACTATCAAGCGTGCTGGTGGTGGACAAGCTAGCTGTTCTTCTTGTCATGTAGGAGGGGCGAGTCGAAGGGATGGATGAAAATAATGAAATAGTATCATCGCCCGTGGAATCGGCTGTGGCTTCTACGTAGTGAGCCCGCCTGTTCAACTCACAACGACCATTATAAATAAGTGAAAAAAAAGGAAATTTAATTTGAGGGACTAAGTTGGATCCCGAGAGCAGCGAAGGATTCTAGAGTAGCATCACGAGCGTAGCGAGGGATTCTAGATTAGAATCCTGAGCGGAGCGAGGGCTACAAGGGCCGAGACAATTTTTTTTTTTCACAAGTAGTGTACTCTACTTTTTACCATTGACTGCGAGAAAATAAATAATAGTATAGTAATTTATATTTAACTGTCGTAGTTGTAGTATTTATAAGACTGCCTCGTTGCACCTTGGTCTAGTGGTCGCAAGCGCTACTGCTGAGCATGAGGTCCCGGGTTCGAGTCCCAGGTCGGGAAAAGTATTATTAGGTTTTTCTAACAGGAATTTTTCAGTAGCAGCGCGGAGTCTGGAATTGTGCCCGGTTGATGGCAATAGGCTCGCCCCCTATTACATGTGACTTAAAAATGGGTGCGTCTAATATCATATAAAGTTATTTGGTATATTTTCATTTCAATAACGTTCACAAGATATAATAAACGTGAGGTATACCAACTGTATATATAATTTCTTTACATATAACATTTATGTACCTACTCTAAAACTTATTTCGTATAATGTTATTGGATATAACATTTATTTAATCGAAAGTCATTAGACCTATCGTTTAAAATATATATTGATACCATCATTATGGTAAATAGTACACCCCGATTCAAAGCAATCCGACTCGGATAGGTTAGGTTAGAAGCTAAGGTGGGAGCGGCCGTCGAGCGCCAGATCCCCTCTATTGTTGGTGAATCATTTGGGTTAGGTTAGGTTAGGTTAGAACAGTGACCATTAACGCGCGAAGGCGAGCGACCGTAAGGAACGTGCCGCGGCAGCGGCCGCCGAGTGCCAGATTCCCTCTATTGTTGGTGAATCATTTGGATTAGGTTAGGTTAAGTTAGAACAGTGACCATTAACAAGCGAAGGCAAGCGACCGTAGGGAGCGGCCGCCGAGTGCCAGATCCCCTCTATTGTTGGTGAATCATTTGGATTAGGTTAGGTTAGAACAGTGACCATTAACGCGCGAAGGCGAACGACCGTAGGGAGCGAGCCGCGGCTGCGGCCGCCGAGTGTCAGATTCCCTCTATTGTTGGTAAATCATTCGGATTAGGTTAGGTTAGGTTAGAACAGTGACCATTAACGCGCGAAGGCGAGCGACCGTAGGGAGCGTGACGCGGCAGCGGCCGCCGCAGATCCCCTCTATTGTTGGTGAATCATTTGGGTTGGGTTAGGTTAAAACATTGACCATTAAAGCGCAAAGGCGAGTGAGCGTAGCGAGTGACCATATTGGCAGGTGGTAATCAGTTACTAGGTATATCTAATTAGGTTACTAACTATGATAGAAATTACATATTAGTCTTAATAGATTTAATGTCTTTTGAGCGGTATATCAAACGATTTTATATTAAATGTATGTTATGATTATAAAAATTAGTTATATTAAAATTATATCAATCGTTTATTATATTAACAGATGATTATAACAAATAAAATTATAGATTCAGTTGTTATACCTTGTAAAATAATTTATTAGTCATTTTGTAATTATACCATATATTACTTACCCAATAAAATGAATAAGAAAACAACATTATAAGAAAGGTTTATGGTGCAAATAATTAAAAACAAAATAACAATCAAAAATAATTTTTTACCAGATAGAAAACAACCTATTTAAAATAGACGGGATATATTTTTTTAAATACATAATCGAATATCTCTATGGAATTGCTCCATATATCCAGCCAATATAGGTACTTTCAGCACGTTTCATTTGTTTTTTGTACATAATTCGTAATACGTGCTGTTCCAAATTTAAAATGTTTTTATCCTCTTGTGAGTAAAAGACAGATTTATTCACTGTTATCGATGAATAAAATGCCCTTTTTCGAGTGACAATGGTAAAAAAATTATTATATTCTATTTTTAAACAGATATTAGTTGCTAGAAAGAAGGTAAGTAGCGATTAAAATCGCCTTCAGTTTCTTGATCTTTAAAATTGTAAACTAATTTGAGGCGAAAACTTAGTTTATTAACCTTATTTGTAAAGTGAAAGAATAGTCGTAGACCTCATAGTTATGGTAAACAATAACTTAAAACGTTGACGTTTGACATGCCAGTATTAATTTTGATCGTTCGTTTCGGTGTAAGAAAAGAAAGACGAACTGAGTTTTAAGATTCCGTAGGACAGCTTAAAACTTTTGCTACAATGTTCCGAGATGAGGAAAAATGTATGTGTTTTGTGATAGAACATGTCCCTAGTTGAGTTAGGATATTATTATGACTAGATAGAATCGTTAAATAAAAATCTTTTTAACACATACTTCGTAATCCATAGAATGTTTACAGTAAAACTTAAGAAACTACTAAGTTTATAAATACTTTATGTTTATTTATTGGGTATTAACCCAGTGGTGAACGTAACGCGTGTCCAGCCTATCCGCAATAACAGCCAGGATGCTGTTGGTGCTGGCGCACAACCTGCCGAGCGCCGCGGCGCAGGCGCTTCGCTTGAGGAGCACGGCAGGGAAGCCGTCATCGTGTGCGCCTGTGAACATGCCCGACGCACTGCAACAACGCGGCAGCCCCAACAACACCCTGAAATCATTGTTATATTGGACGCGTAGGGCGCTGAATGATCGTTGCGTATAATGAGCCTACAAGCAGCACGTGTATAGTGATGAACAATGCGCTCTGAATAGTGTTAATTTGGTAATTTGTAGAATTTTTTCAGACGAAGTTTTTTGGTTAAAAGTATTTTTTTTTGTTAGTTGGTCTTGGGTTCGATTTCCTGGTTAGGCAAAGTGATATTGGGTTTTTCTGTCTGGACTTTCTCAGTAGTAGCCCGGAGCCTGGACTTGTGCCCGGTAGATGGCAATAGGTTCGCGCCCTGGGACATAAACATAACTTGCGAAATGTGAGCTACTCAATGGGGTACCATTGAGTAGCTCACATTTCGCAAGTCTCTGCCCAACCCTTCGGGAAAACAAGGCGTGATGTTCTGTTATGTAAAGTATACTTTTTTTTTTTTATAAGATGCAACAATTTATAAGAAAGTTAACATCTCTTAATATCATAATTATAATATCATTATCAGTTTCAGTTCTTTTTTTCCAACTCGCTTGTCTAATTATTTATTGAAATCCATGTATTATTTCTACATACTAACGAGAAAAAAATCGTTTATTTTGGTACCTGTATACAATTAGCATTCAAATGAATCACAACCATTTCCTTAGTTTTCGTTACTAAGCAAACTCGTTTTGGCTCCACTTCGAATTATAACCCGCGCGTGCGAAGCTTCACATTTTTATAGTGTAGAGATGTCGTCATGTAAAACACTTTTGCAAAATATAACACTGCACAAATACATACTTTTTGAGAAAAAAAATCTTAAAGTTTCACAAAATTCAACATATTACATAAAATTGACATTTTACCATAAATAATGTACGAATTTCACTCCTAGGTTGTTCCGTTTTGCGTTCAGACAAAATGACAGCGGATTTCAATGGTTTTTAGTAGTATTAGTGTAAGTTTTTGAATTTTTGCAAACCGAATCGGGGCACCCCAACTTTACGTAGTATTTTGGCTGTAGGAGCCAAGCCCTAGAGTCTATATAAAAACCGGAGGCGCGGAGGGAGAGCAACCCCCGCCCGCTGTAACAAAGCATACCGTGCGAGCCATAGCGGCTGCGACCAGCCAGCCGTAGCTGCGGACGTGAGCATGGGTGCCTATCCTTTGTTACGTAAGGGCGCAGGGGTTGCACAACCCGCAGCGCCGGAGACGATGCAGAAGCAACTTAGGCGCCGAGAAAAAAAATCGCCAATGAAGCTTTTGGTGGATTTTGGATTTCGGTGCCTATGGTTTTACGCACTTTGTGGTTTTCAAAAATACACTAAAAAGGGTCTATTCTACCCAAAAAAAAAAATACCTACTATATAAAAGCGATGGGTTATCCGAAGTGGTTCCCTCGTTTTTCATAAATTGTCCACCAAGTTACGTCATTGCCTGAATTTCAAAATAAACCAACAGCTGACGTTACACAAATTAGTATTCTGTGTCTGGAGTTGTGGAGGGCTGCAGTGGTGTCGGATGCAGGTATGCAGCCCTGAATAAATTAATACTTTCCACGGATTTTCTAGTAAATTCTGCTGCACAAGCTCTGTTATGAGACGTTGCGAAACGGTGGAATCTAGTAGAAAGTGCTTTATTTATTTACGTACTGGCTTGCTAGTATACTGCGCCTGTGGTTACAATTGAAATAGACCTAATTGTCATAAGAGTACTAACTATCCCGATCTTCCTACGGAATCGAGACTTAGTGCGGATTTCACCAATGAAATTGAGCGCATTCAGCACATCTAAACGCGTTCATTAGCTGTCAGTGTATTATTCCATAACAATTTTGACACTGACAGCTCTTGAACGCGTTTTAGAAATGCTATGCTGCAATCTAACTTTTGTCGTATTGTCAAAGATAGTTTGGAAAATCCAAAAGTGCACGCCTCATACTTATCACTCATTCATAAACGAAAAAGAAATTCAAAACCATTTCAAAACATAGTTTAAAAATCAAAGACATTTAAATTATTTGTAACACTCTTTGTTAAAAATGAACAATTTATCACTTTTCATGAAGTCGTAATGTCAACGACTGACAAAGATATTTACTTGGCGGTTGCTAGGCAACTTACTCAAAGGTTGAAAATATTTAGTTAAAGATATTATATTTTAGTTAGTATTTTATTAATTATAATTAAACTACTTTGAATAAAAGAGCCATTTTCAATAGGGTTCCTTTTACAGCTGAAACGAAGGTATAAAAAAAAAATTGACTCAATTAATTGATTTTATCGCAAGCTACAATGTTTTCAGGGTTCATAAATTGACGGACAGGAATTTTTTTTCAACTATTTTTATGCTTTTTTCATTTCTGCTGCATTAAATCAATTGTTAAAAAGTACAGTATTAATCTCCATTTAATCATCTATACAATGGTATATAAATTAAGTAGGTTATGTGTACTAGCAGGAGTATAACAATAAAAACAGTTAAAGAAATGGGGCAAAAAAAAAATTTCGATCGTAGAGCACACTCTAATGCTTCGCATTACGAGTCGTGCAAAAGAGTCTTATACTGTACTCATCATTCCGAAGGGACACTGACAGGTACATGAACCTAGTTTAGAAGTCACTGTTTTTTTTAACTGTCTGAGCCGCAGTTTGGAAAGCCTTATTTTCAAATGCGGTTGCGTTGGTCTTTTTTGGTCTAGTGGTCGAAAACGCTACTACTGAGCATGAGGTCCTGGGTTGGATTCCCGGGTCGGACAAAGTGTCATTGGGTTTTTCCATTTAGAAGCAATAGGCTCGCCCCTTTTTCGTGAAACTTAAACATAACTGGCGAAATGTGGGTGAACATCTCTGCCTGACTATTTGAGAAAATACAGGCGTAATGTTATGTTATGTCATTTGGTTACATTTCAAATTGTGTGCGGTTACTTTCTAGTAATTTTTTCTACTGATATTTAACAAAGAATTTATTATTTTTCTATTTCGTTAACCCGCGTAGCACTCGTAGCCGCTCGTAGACCGCGTAGCACTTTCGTAGCATCCTCTACGAATGTGCTACACGATTGATTTTTACCTTGCAGTGTCCTGCAACACTGCACATAAGACATAAAGTAGACCGTCCACTGCGACGTAGTATGTGCGCGGAGACGTTTGCCACGTCGTCGGTCGGCTGTGCGGTTCATTTAAAGTTAATTTATTTCAAATAGGCCCAAAGGAAGTTTTCGTATGGAGAAGAATGGGGAAGAAACTTCACCGTCACTCTTTTAAAATGTTTTACAATATTTTGTATAGGTACATTAGTTATATAAATATTTATATGTGAAGACGATGCACCTAGAATGAAATTACTATACCACAATAGGTGAAAAGAATTAAAAATGAACAACGACAGATAAATAAATTATGTGATAGATACGTGGTGCTCATATATTTACAAACATTGTAAAAGTAGACGGTTTTCCTAAAATTTTGCAATTTATAAGTCAGTCTGTGAAGAAGTAATCACAGAATGTAAAATCAATGTCATATAATAAAAAATATTACATTAATTATACAATGAAATTAGCAACCAGTTTGATTTTGTCTAGATTATCCTATGGATCAGGACCAGCATGTTTCTAAGCATTCTTATCTTGGATATAATCCTCTAATTTGTAATTATGCTTGTTTACAAAGTGTACTTTTAATATGAGTTTTAAATCTTTTATTTAATTGTAATAAATATCAAAAGGTATTTTGTTGTCAAATTTAACACAGTACCCCATAAACATTAAATAATTTAAATCTTGGTTTTTGTTTTATTTAGCACCAAATTATTTACAGTAAACCAATCTTGGACCTGAAGAATAGAGCTATTCACATCTTCAAGATTTTATGACCGTCGCGTTGGTTGATTTCATTTGTTTACCAGTCACGCATCCGTGTCTAGCGTGGCCGTGGTCACAGGGCTGCTATGGAGCGATGCCTTGAAAAAATAACTGAAAATTTTATACACAAAACGAAATCGTGAATAGGCAAAGGAATCCATCCCTTTCAGTCGATTCCTTTCATCCACCAGAGTGCTCCCACGCAGCTTGTATTTGAATGCCGAGCTAGGACGACGGGACCACAATCGAGAGGGTAGGTATAAATAATCGAATAGATCGACGACTCGCTCCGTTACGAGAGCAGCGTCCACTTCGGGACCGCTCATATTTTAGGTGGACGGTAAGGGAGGAGAGGTAGCGTTTTTGATCGCGTTTTTGAAGTGAAAACTTCTTTAGTAGCGTTGTGAACTTTTATTGGGATGATCAAAAAATGTTAAACTCGCGTCAGGACCGTTGCCTAGCAATCGACAAAGTAAATATCAAAATAAATAGTCTTTGTCATTACGTAAAGACGAGGTAAGAAATTTTACCCTTATTGATGGGTAAAAAAAAGCAGTCAAAACATACTTCATCACTATAATTTTAAAATAAATAAATATACTACTACTACTAATGAATATTGTATTTAAACACATAAATTATAGTACTTTTATACTGATAAATAAAGCAATTCGTGCTAAATTATTCCCTAACCATTCCAAAATATTCAAAAATGCACAACTTTAATGTTCAAGTTTTCTTTTCTGCCGGCACTCCCGGAGTGCAAATCGTTGTTTTTTTGTGATTAATATTGATGGCCGTATTGATAAATACTCTAGATAGGCGAACAGAAGCTCGTACACATTATAAATTACAACAACACGTGTACAACAACATGGATTATATCACACAAATATGGTTTACTAGCTTTTGATTTTGCGCCCGCGTGGAGGAGGGAAATACAAGTATTTTGCTTCTAATTATAGAAGATCACATCATTCACTTATATCTGGGTAGGTACAATAAGTTTGACAAGGACGAAAACATTAAAATAAATCAAAATACACTACGTTTAGAATTTACTCACTACCTGTCTATAGCCAAAGCAGTCACAGACATCTGTAGCTAATGTCATTGAGATGCCAGGAACAGATTGTCCTTGATTGCATCATCTGCTTCCTAATTGTCATAATTTCCTTTACATAGTTTGAGTTTATGTTTTCTTCTTACTGGAATTATTGATCCTAATTTTCGCCACAGTCTGGCTACCCTCAATTTACGTTTCATGTAGGTTATTTATTCTTCGCTATCATTTTCTTGCCCATATCCCAATTTATTTGTCGTCGCCGCAACATATATTTTTCTACCATACTTCTCTATTAGTCGTCATCTCGGTAGTCACCCCCATTCTAGCCATATCATCTTGCAGACGGTCCATCCATCGTTTCTTTGGACTTCAAAACTTTCCTCACGACATTTTCCTCATTGATATGATAATACTAATATTATAAAGAGGTAAAATTTCTGAGTTTCTATGAAGAGGGTAATCTGCGGAACTACTGATACGGATTCGGAAAATTCATTTACTAATGCGAAGCTACAGTATTTGCCGAGTGTCAAAGGATATATTTTATTTTAAAACAAGAATTTTCACTTAGAAGAAGCAACAGACAGAAATTATTCTGTAATATAGCCAGCCGCTAGATGACATGCTGTCTTGCTTGTTACATGTCCCTCATTCCAAGTCCGCGTACAGGCAAAATTCGTTTCTAATCCAGTTTAATAAACAGTCTCATCCCATAACACTCTTTGTTGGTGAAATGCTTTTTTACGGAAAAGTAATTGCTAGCAAAATATGATTCTTAGTTTGTAATTTATCGTGTACTTTCTATTTCCAGTGTTTAATAACTGTTTGTAGCAACCTTTTTTATTTCGTTTGAATTTTTTGTGTATATCTGTGGAAACTTGTAAATGGCCTTCAATTTTATATTGTTTAAGAGCACTGTGTAAGTTAGCTGTAAGTTTCCCGAATAGAATAAAATAAAATATAAATTCCACCCCGCCACCGCCAGTAACTTGTGCCAGCGGCTGGCTCCGCTCGCCCCGTATTATGATTTTACTCGACTGCGCTTATTGAGAGCACTATCTCTACTGCGGACTCGTTGTCTTCCACCGTCAGCAAAATACACTCACTTTAGATTAAAACTGAATTTTAAATACTACGAGTATGCGGACTGTTTGCTAAATTAAAGAGGTTTTTTATGTTCTTAATAGAGTTTTTAGAACTTGAGAATTGTCTTTTTTGGGAGTCAGTTGAAAAGCGTTGTTAGAACGAAGTTCTTCATCGCATGTAATGCCCTGCACACTTTGCGAATGAGAGCTAGAACGAAAAAAACGTGTGCGGTCGGAGTACCTGTCACGCTGCAAAATGACATCTTAGGCGACATCTAGCGGTAACACCTTGAAGCTCCAGAGTGTATCAATAATGCAGATATATGGCGTTGTGGTTGGTTTAATAATTAAATTTATGTTGCTCGAGCTTTCCACATTTATTGACATACTTATGTTAATCAACAACATTTTATAGTCATGCAGGGTTTGATAAACAATAAATAAATAAATCATAGATTAGCAAAAGTGGACAGTCACTGACGATTCTGTTTAGTCTGTGGTTAGATACTTCTCGAAGCTTCCAAAACAATAGCGTTCTTTGATACGGCGTCTGCGACGACGTTTGATCCTCGGATCCTGGTGAAGCTACGCGATGATGGTGATTGAACAGGTATGTTATTGGACGGGCACCGGTTCAGTGATGATCGTCTGATGTGTCCGATCAATAATCTAATTGGAATATATCTGTGTCGTTGTTTCAGTTGTAGCTGAACCTGTCTGGCTTTTTAGGCTAGCCTGAAACTGATACGAACGTGTGGAGACGTGACGCCCTGGTGCTATTCCGTGGTCTCGTGAATTTGCCGAGTCCCGACTACTGTTGGGCCGTGTGACGGTTTGACCACGAGCTGTTGGCAGTTAAGAGGTTTGACCCAACGAGTTCGAGTGGGCAGTGTGGTCGTCTTTCTATTGGAAGGCCTTACACCTATCTGGTTCCTCGTGCAGGAAAGTCTCGCCGCATCCAGGTACGATTCTGCATCATCATCCTTACGGTCGACCCGTAGGCCACGCGTTCGTGGGAACACAGAGTTTTCTCTGTTGTTCCATGCCAAGGGTCTTCATTCCACAAACAAACTGAGTGAGAGGTTAATTCAGAAACTGAGAGGGAGTTATAAACTGAAGTCATACTACTACCTAACATTTAATTGTAGTAGAACCAGAGAGAGAGAATATACATGTGACCATTTTGATAAGGTCTCTTCAGAACATTAGTTTATAAGACCAGTTGTTGTAAAGTCAATGTGTTAGGTTGTGTCTCTGGGTGCTTTGCCCCAAGTGTTATATTTCTTATAGGAGCACAACCATATAGGTCATTTACATACGATTGAGCTAAAGGATATTAAACGTTCATCTCACGGATCCTAACAAGCGACCTTGAGTTCTTATAATTATAGTCTCATGTTAGTACCTCCTCTGACACGCATTGTTACGGAGACAGAGCATGTCAGGGCAGGTACCATCTTAATTAAGGTTGGGAAGGTTATTATAGTTTAGTGGCTTGCCACAATTGTGTGTACCTTGTTGATAATACAATAAACTTTGTAATGTGTAAAAAGGTAATTGTTTAATTGTTTCTTTCCCAATACCTAATAAATTAACTTTAGCACGGCACCCCTTTTTCGCCGGGTTACATACCCCCGTCGGGAACCAAGTTCGTTAATAAAGGTGAGCATCAAGATGACGGGACCAAGCCCCCAATTTAAAATGCATCACATTCAAGAGTTAGTACTACATATGTACTAATTGTACCCTAAACAAGACATTTGTACCTCTAAAGGTAAAGGAATTATGTCAAGATTTCCCTGGTCCCGCCACTTTGATATCAAAGTGGCGGGACCTTTTGGATGCGCTATTCAGAGGCAGGTAATACACACCCGAAGACTTAGTACTACATTTGTACTGGTATATACTCAGTTTTCAATACAATTGTAAGTGCCAAATTAAAGTTATGTGATTATAGTTATATGTGATTAAAGTTATGTTATATATTATTAGTTAACATTGGTCCCGCCATTTTGATGATTCATGTTATCGCTGAATTCATATGAAAAACGTTAAAACTCGTGCAAAATCAAATGTGGAAACTTAGTACGTCATACGTACTTCATCGTGTGTAATTTTCATATTCGTAACCTAAGTACATCAAAAATTATCTATCATTCGTAGTTTTCTTTGAAATGGTCACATCTATGCAGAAATGAAACAACCCAAAATTGTTTTGAAAAATGTTTATTATTAAATATTGATCCAATTTAACTACTTATACAGGGTGGATTTTTGAGACGGGGCAGCAACAGTGTTGGGCAATGGGACAATTCAATTAATTTTTTAATTGTAGAAGCAAACAATTACAATTTTTATTGCAATTGATTTAATTCAATTGTATTTTAATTGTGAGATGCAATTGAAATCAATTGCAATTAAATCCATTAATTGTGGTTCACAATTAATTTAATTGCAATTAAAAAGTTAATTGTTATTTACAATTAACTTAATCGTCAATTGTTTATTATAACAATTAATACTATTTGATGAATGTAAAAACTCACGCACGGGAATGTACTCCCGGGATTAAAAGTATTATATGTGTTAATCCAGGTTACAAACACATAGAATGCTACATAAACTGATAATATTAGTAGGAAGTAGGATAGGATTAACTGTAATTGTAAACATGCAAACAATTAACAATTAATTAATTGTAATTGCAAAGTTTTACAAGCACAATTAATTAACTGTTAATTGTCTATCTTGCAATTACAATTAATTATTTTAATTGTTAATTGTAATTAAATCTGGCAATTTAATTGTTAACTGTTAATTGTTTTCACAATTAACGTTTGGCCAACACTGGGCAGCAAGAACCCGGTTAGGTTCTTCATCGTATTATGTTAACAACCTTAACAAGGGCCACACCTTAACCGTTGTAGCTACAGGAAAACGGTCTTAGGAGACGGTCCTTAACTTTTTGAGACATTTTGATCTGCATTCACAGATATTGAAAAAAAAAATGTAGTCAGCAAGAAAATAGGCAGTTGTAAATTTAAAAGTTACAATTGCCCGAAAATCATATTATTATAATAATTATTGTGTTTAAATTCTTAAATAATTAGGGTTGATAGAGTGACTAAATATTACAGCAAAAATAAAACGATGACTGTGAAATTATAATTATTATAATAGATAATAATTTTGAACACATAAAGGAGAATGGGCGTTATTATATGAGTTGCGTCCCAACCCTTCTAACAAGTTGCGACTAGTATAAACATGTTCATTTAGGCTTTTTTATGATGAATAATTCATGTTTTTATTAAAATTGCGTGCAGGTCAAAAGCTATTGAGATTCAAGTGAAAAAGGTGTTTTGTATTTTTTTGAGGTATGAGGTAACAGGGTATAAAGTTTACTCATCCTCTATACAAAAGGGAGGATCCTCTGTACAGACGTGTCGTGTCTGCCCATTTCGAGGAAGTTATATACGGCAAACCGAGGTCTTGCTTCTAATATCGTTCTTGAGACTTCATGTCGCACTCGCTGTCGAATCAAAGACCGAGCACAGGTCGCACACAATGTTCCATAGTACTACGTAACAAATAAATATCAAGTCCACAATACAAGCAAGAGGTCCTTTAGGAATGCGTAAGTCGTCAATAAATAAACAGCGGAGTAACAATTTAAAACACGATCAGCAAACTAATCAGACGGATAAGTTCTGTCAGTCAACACTTTATTATCATTCTCCCTTATCCCAATTTGGCGCAACATGTCCCTTTTTTCCATACTTCTCTATTAGTCGTCATCTCGGTAGTCACCCCCTTTCTAGCCATATCATCTTTCACAAAGTCCATCCATCGTTTCTTTGGTCTTCCCTACTCTTATAGCTATCAACATTCATACTCAAAACTTTCCTCACGACATTTTCCTCATTCCTCCGCATCACATGCCCATACAATGACAACCGGTAACTTTTCGGTCACCGATACCACTTTCAGACTTCCTCTTATGTACTCATTTCTTATTCTATCCATTCGTTTAACACCACACATCCTTCTTATCTCCATTCTCATCTCAGCTGCATGCAAATTGCCTTTCATTCATCCCTTTTGTGGCCCAACATTCTGATCCATACAAGATAGCAGGTATAACCATTGTTTTATAAATCTTCTCCTTAAGTTTAAGGGGAATGCGAGAGTCGCAGATTGTTCCCGTGACCTGCTACCATTTCATCCATTCAGTGTTCATTCTGTGCTTAACCGCCCGATCTACTTCGCCATCGTTTAGCACGAGTGAACCGAGATACCGAAAGTCGGAGCAGATTGGGAAGCGTGCCATCAAGCGCTATGGGTCCAAAACTGGAGAGACCGCCGAAATCGCAGAACATTATTATGTTCAGTTTTAGTTCTGCTGAGTTTCAAGCCAACACTCTCCAGCTTCTGCTGCCATTTCTCCAGTCTGCTCTGGATCTCAGGTTAATCTCACCGACAAGAACAATGTTATCAGCAAACAGCATGCACCAGGGTGCCTCTTCCTGTATGTCCGACGTCAGAGCGTCCATAATCAATAAGAAGAGGTAAGGACTTAAAGCCGACCCTACAGCCACACTGAACCGAAGCCGACCGGCCGTACGTACAAGATTGACTGTACAGTCGAGTTCATTAATATATTGGCCCTTTCAGGCTTCAAAAATATATGAACGTCAAAAAACTTCATAATACTGTAACACCTATAAGCATCATTAAATTGTGGTCAAGATTTAGATTAATTAATATGTGACTGCTTTTTTCAGTAACACATGTTACTGAAAAAAACCTTCATGTAATAATGTGCCTTTGGCTGTATACATATACAGCCAAAGGCACATTATTACATGAATCACTTTATGATCATATTATCTGAACAATGTAGGAATCACAATTATGTTTGCACACATGAATACAATAATATCTGAGCAAGTTAATGTAATTCAAATTCAACGTTATTACTACGTCATAAAGAAGATTTGACTAGCAATCTAACTTGCTTATTGTATTCATGTGTGCATACATAATTGTGAATCCTACATTGTTCAGGTAGTTATGATCATAAAGTGGTTCGTAAAATAATGTGCCTTTGGCTGTATACATGTTATGAAATAAAGCAGTCACATATTAATGAATCTAAATCTTGACCACAATTATTAATTATGCTTATAGTTGTTACAATATTATGAAGTTTTTTGACGTTCATATATTTTTGAAACCTGAAAGGGCCAATATATTAATGAACGCGACTGTACATAGCACGAATTAACTCTACATACTTCCCAGGCAAACCTTTCTCTTTCAAGGCCCATCACAACACATCCCGAGGTATTATCATACGCTTTCTCCAGATCAATGAACACATGTGCCAGTTTTTGTGTGCACGTCTGTACTTCTCGCACAAATGGCGCAGTGCGAAGGTGGCGTCCATTGTTCCTCGACCTGGCATAAACCCAAACTGTTTTGGGGTAATCTCACTCTCCTCTCTCAGTCTTTTCTCTATTTCTTTCTCCCATAACTTCATTCTATGTGACATGAGCTTTATCCCTCGATAGTTGTTGCTGTCCCGTACATCACTTTTATTCTTGAAGATGGATCAGTCAACACTTTATGCCTTATTTAACAGATGAATACAATCATCTGCTAATTAAGACATTGTCTTTGCCAATTAACTAACTTGTATTTTACTAAATAAATGAACCCAGCACATACAGCACTTTCCCTGCATGAGATACAGTCATACAGAGTTATGACCATACAAAAAAAAATACACTCATTGAGATCTTTCATACGATATAGGTAGAAAAGTGTTACAACACTTGGGACGGAGCCGCCCATTCTTCTTTGTAGTCATTATTTAATAGTAATGATTAATTTGTAGAATTTGTATTTGTGTTTGTTGTTTTTTGTTTGTTTGTATACGGTAATTGTTTTGTTTTTGTTTGTTTGTGTGTTGTGTATTTGTAGATGGATTTGTGTTGTTTGTTTTGTTGTTTGTGTTTGTATTTGTGTTTGTTGTGTGTTTGTGTGTGTTTTGTTTGTTTGTTTGTTTGTTTGTTTGGGTATTAGTATTAATTCGCACTTTCCCTCGAGGTGAGGTTCAAAAATTCCTCCCTGTACATCAGAATCATAAAGCTCGTTTGGTTCATTTCTGCATACATCTTTCCAATTCTATAAAAATAAAATTTTCGATAGTAAAATATGATACTTGATGAACTTTTATCATTAAAACACTAAAGGCAACATTTATATTGAATCAATATACATATATATCATTATCAAAACCATTTTTTCATTTCTGCATAGATGTGACCATTTCAAAGAAAACTACGAATGATAGATAATTTTTGATGTACTTAGGTTACGAATATGAAAATTACACACGATGAAGTACGTATGACGTACTAAGTTTCCACATTTGATTTTGCACGAGTTTTAACGTTTTTCATATGAATTCAGCGATAACATGAATCATCAAAATGGCGGGACCAATGTTTTAATCACATAACTTTAATTTGGCACTTACAATTGTATTGAAAACTGAGTATATACCAGTACAAATGTAGTACTAAGTCTTCGGGTGTGTATTACCTGCCTCTGAATAGCGCATCCAAAAGGTCCCGCCACTTTGATATCAAAGTGGCGGGACCAGGGAAATCTTGACATAATTCCTTTACCTTTAGAGGTACAAATGTCTTGTTTAGGGTACAATTAGTACATATGTAGTACTAACTCTTGAATGTGATGCATTTTAAATTGGGGGCTTGGTCCCGTCATCTTGATGCTCACTAATAAAGAGACAGAGAAAGAGAGGAAGGAGGGGGCATAACGCTTTTTCCTTACGTGATGATTTTTACCAATCAACTCCTACCGCAAGCCGCGATATGGAACTTAATTCTAAAAGTATGACATTTTGTCACAACACTATGCAACATCGTGCTGAGATAAGAGCCTTTTGGCCTCGCACAGGACTCTCTGCTTCTATTTTTACTTTGTTTTATTTTTTATGGTTTATTAATTATTTTTTATTGATGTTTCAAGGTCTTAGTTTAGGTTGAGATCTCCTGTGCTTGTCCCACTAGATACTTTTTCATTCTTTCTTTTTTCACAAAACGCTATAGTATGTGTTTCTTTTTGTTTTTCATTTTGTTACTCTCAAATTTTGTTAATTTATTTCATTGCGCCTGTTTTGTTTTACACAAGAATGGCAAAAGTCGAATGGTTCAAACAGCTTTTGCGCCGACATTTCTCATCTTTGTTTTTTGATATAATAATATTTTCAAAACAACGGATATAATTAGTCATTAGGATGCACAGGCCTGTAAGATTTTCATTAATTTACGAGAAAATCTCTGAAAACAATGACAAGATTGATCCGTTGCTCTGATTAAATATTCATATTGTTTTTTTATTTATTTATAATGCTGTGATGAAAGAAAGAAAGAGAATAAATGTTTTTTGCGTATATGACGCAAGGAAGAAACAAACACAAAAAAGAATAAGTTAGGGGAAAATATACGTCACATCCACGCAAAACGGCCATCGTTCAGCATAATGCTGCGACCCTACCCTATGCGAGACAAGCCACAGCGCTGGTTTTCAGCGACAGCCGGCATTGCCGTGATGACGTCGCAAATGTCTTTTCTTTCATTCCGTTTCAAGACACAGTTTGAACTAGGAATTCTATAATTGTACTGCTCTGCTGTCGCTACCGTCAGCAAGTCCTGCGCATCGTGAATGATATCTCTTTGCGTCCTCCGTCGATGTCTAGATGTCCACCTCACGGCCTGCCCGCTTTTGAACATCCTGTACACATGGCCTGTTTTTCTTTGATTATTGCAATGATCTGTGAATAATAATATATGTTCCGTTTAGACTGTGATACAATCTAGATAATGCTAGATGCTTAGGTATGGTCCACACCGAAATAATCTGCTGAAAATGTAAACATATGAATGTAACGTCAATGATAATGAACAATATTTATATGAAATTATCTGTCAATTAAGTTAATAGGAACTTAATCGTAGGTGGTGAAACAAGGGCAAATTAGGGCTTGTTTCACCACCAACGATTAAGGTCCTATTAACTTACTTGGATAATAAAAAAAAAAATCTGTTCCATTTTAGATTTTTTTTCGGTAAGTAGTGGCTATTCATTCGGACACTGTGAAATAGGCATAAAATTTTCTGTCAAGTAAGTTAATAGGAACTTAATCGTAGGTAGTGAAACAGGCCCTAAATTTGCTTTAAAATGCTTATCATCCACAGATGCATGAAGGCCGTTCCTCTGCGGATTCTCTAAAGAAAGACCGAAACAAACTCAAAGGTCACAGTCTCTTTTAAAGTCCAGACATATCTTGGTCTGGCCATAAACGGACCATGCAAATTAGTGTCAGATGGTCTTCTGAGGAAAGAACCACAAAGATTTGAGTAGACCTGTCCAGTCAGTGCAGGCATTTGTCAGTACTCATACATCAACGGCAGGTAAAACAAAGGATCGGCGGCGGAACCTCTCGCGTCCGGCCCTGGTTCAGGCCATGGTGCGAGAGGGCATGGCAAGCCGTCACCTCTTTCTGCGAAGCAGTAATGCTCGCGAAGGAGGAGGCGGAGCGCGCGAGGGAGTGGCAAGGGCCGCGCCCTACCAGCCCTAGTCGCCGCCGCCGTAGGAGACGTCCCGTGCGTCGGGAATTGATAGCCGATTTCCGGCCACCGTAGGCGCGGGCCTGCGGACGGAGAGCAACGGGCAGCTCGCCGTCCGATACCGGACCAGGCCCGGGTCGACGGCGCGTAGTGTTCCACGCGCGGCTCAAAGAGATGTCGGGGTCCGCTAGGGCCGATGCCTGCCGGGGTTGCGGGTAGTCCCAAGCGGAAACCGTGGCCCCTGGCAAGGCAAGGGAAGGAACACGGGTGGGTTTTAGTCATTAAGAGTCTGACACGCCCCTCCGCTCCGCCCAGAGCGGTAGAAGTCGTTAGATGATTTCCCACCAAAAAAAAAAAAGATGTGGATGAGTCAAAATATTACGGGCAATAAAAAATCTTCGCGACCTTTTAAAAATCAGCAATGAATGACATAAATTTATATACCTAAAAATATGTGAGAAGCCATATAAATCAGCTCCTTCGCTCCAACGCTCGCTTGATTTACTTCAATCAACGTTATTGCAATTTCCTTGAACATAATTTGGTTCAATCAACTTGATTTAGATACGTTCCCTTCCTCGGGACGTGTGGGAAGGGTAATTCTTCAAATAGGGTCGTAGGGTAAGGAATAAAGATTATTTTGCCATGTTTTTACTACATAACTAAAAACATGGCAAAATAAATCAATTTGCCTTGTCTTATACATATATATAGAAGCATAATCGGAAAAAAAATATTGATTTGGAAGTTATAAGCGTCGAAATTTCCATATTTCAACACTAATTTTAACTCGTCTGTGGTTTTGATTTTTTAATTTTTTGCCACTGACTTCCGAAATTAAAGTTATTTTTCACTTTTTAGTATTCTGTTTTGGAAGTCGGTTGTTCTTTGAGGTATCCTTATCCATCATGTCTTTGGTTTTGATTTTTTTTTTGCCACCGAATTATAAAATTAAAGTTTTGTGAAAAAAAAAAACACGTGTTTCTTGATACCTAGCCCACACAAATTCGAATACCACTACCTGCTATGTAAATAACAGTGACAGGAACTTATCATATCATACACATAGTCCATAGTACTTACACACGTTTTATTGAAGCTAACTCAAAAACTATCCAAGTAAAGTTAATAAAGGATTATGGAACCACCTCGGGAGCATACCCTTTTAAACAAAAAAACAATTGACGGAGAAATCGGTGAACATACATTTAAAAAAAAAACATAATTATATAAAGTCGAACCGAGAACCTCCTCCTTTTTGGAAGTCGGTTAAAAAAAGATTTTATGAGCTCACACTTCAAGTAACAAAACACCAGCGGTCATTGACCCAAAAAAAAAACTGCGGAGTTTTGCTAGCTAATTTAATTTGACCCTGTTTATGTAATATACTATAGATAGGTTCATAATATTTCAACTACACGGAGAGTATTGGCCGCCATTGAGGGCGATGCACGTCTTTGAGAGGGCTTTGTGCCCTCCCTTGTCACGTCCGTGTCGCCTCACAAAAGACTCCGTACTGTGTGGAGAATTTAACAGACCTAGCTATGTATCTAGTAGATAGTATTGCTCTGTAGACTGACAGGGCTTGAGTCCTTAGATTTGTGTCGGCTTCATCACCACATGCGAACTACGCAACAAAAGACCTGACGTCACTCAAAACTTACATCGCGAAATTAGAGTTTACAGCGCGAACGATTCATACAGTTGCCGGCCAGACACGACACCCGTGTCTGGTCGGAGGATCCTCCCTTTTCTATAGAGGATGAATGAACTTTACACCCTGTTCCTCTTACCTCTGAAGACTAAATGATTTTGATCAATTATTACCGAATGTCTGTTCCAGGGATGTTACGGAACTTCGGTTCCAATTCCGAAGGTCAGAACATTTTTTTTTAACATTTCACTAGATTTGCACATTATTTAGGGGATGTATTAATATCACTTTGATGAAAACAGCTATCAGCATTTTAAAATAATAATACATCTATAATTTAATATTATAAACATGAACCAAATTGCAATTGGAAGTAGCTCTCGCCGGCCGTTGCCGCGGCACGGCTCGCTTCGCTCGCCCGGCTCGCGCGCGGTAGGTCATACCATGGGGTCTCAATTCGAACAAATTATAATTAGTCTTGAAAAAAAATCATAGATGGCAGCATAGGTAACAATTATGAAATTAACAGTCACTAAAAAGCGATAAACGGAAGATTTTGGCTGAAGATTAGTAAAAATTAAAACGTGAAATTAAAAATTGAAGATTAGTAAAAATCAAAACTTGCTGATTTATCTATTGTAACTCATAAATCTCGTATTTTCAACAAAAACAGATAAAAACTTTTTGTTTAGGTCTCTTTGCAATAGATGGCGTTTTACTCAATTTGTCATAACTGTAGTACATTTAGCCAGTCAATAGCCCGACTAGGGAGGTGTCATTTCTTTGTATGGGATTGGGTATCTGTACGTAGTATTATATTATCTGTGGTCATACATAGTTCTAACCTAGGTTAGGTTAGATAAGTTATTTCCCAGTTCAAAATGACGAATCATACAATCTGTCTGCGACTAGATAATTAGACAATCCTACAGCATAGTAATAAGCTAAGCATATTTATAGTGGAAACCATTATTCTTCTTCAAAAAGGAGGAGGTTCTCAATATTTTTTTTTTTGTTTCGCGATTTCTCTGCCAGTTATGAATTGATTTTGATGATTATTTTTTTGTTTGGTAGGTGATATTTCAGAGGCAGTCCCACCCATATAAATTGTATTAACATTTCTTGGGAAATTTTTGAGTTAGCTTCAATAATACGTATTTTTCCCACTTAGCCTATGTGGATGATATGATGAGAAGTTCCTGTCACTGTTATTTGCGTAGCAGGTAGTGGTATTCGAATTTGTGTGGGGTATATACGTATCAACAAAAAAGTGTTTTATTTTTTCACAAAACTTTAATTTCGGAATTCGGTAGCAAAATAACGAAAATTCAAAACCATGTAAAAACTTTGAATTTTATAGTTCATTCAATTAATTTTAAAACAAAACATTTTAAAGTGTGAAACATTATTTTTAAAGTGCGCTTATTTAATCCGCATTAATTAGTGTATTTCGTTCCGGTACATTAGCGGCACAGTGTACTATTTCAATTAGAGGTGACCGCATAATTGACGTGGCTGGAATCAGCGGTTAAATGTGATTATTTGACAAATTCACTCGTTCGAGCGTGTTTACACATATTTTGACGTAATCAGGGAAACTGCTGGCTATGCATTGTGGTTTTACTAAATATATTTCATACATAAGCTTGGGCATAATGAACCAATAATGTTGGGAACATCAGCGCCAGCCCCTACCCCTTGATCAGCGTAAAGCGAGACTGTCTTTCAACGCCCTTTGATCCAAAGACGTTGAATGAAAGTGACACTGAAAATGACTGTCACTTCACGTTAAATTCTACTTCGGTTTCAGCAATAATAATTCCCAAACTTTCAAAAATCAACTTGTATTGCAAGTATCAACACTTATTTAATATAAATTAAATTAAGGTATTCTAATTATATAAGAAAGTTTTTACTGCTATATAATTAAAAGACGCCATTAAAATTTTATTTTGTGCTGGTAATTGTATTTCGCGTTTGGCTTTTTAGTTCCCCTTGCCATCTAGTGCCTAGAGTGACCGCTCCTCTTCTCCACCCCAGCGGGGCTAACACGGGCGTACCCAAGACGTTTGTGACAAGACATGACAGATTTTATCATGTCTTACAATTTGTCTTAAACGCTAGCACGGTTCAACCATGTGATAAAATCTGAGGCGCGACATGCCTTTCTTGTTGCTAGCTTCATAGTGTGACACAGTAAATAAAAAAAATTAAAATGTCTATGATCAGTGAATATGCGACCAAATAAAATAATACGTTTTTATAGTGTAGGTTCATACAGTTTTACAACTTTTTAATTTTGTTGTGAACTAATTCACTTTTGACGTAAGGACGACAGTCATTATGTGGAATTTGTGACAAAATTGGTGCGCCCATAGTAGCAAATAAGACATAGAATCCCAAATAAACGTCAAGAAGTTATGTCACAAGTCAAGAGATTATCTCACGCCGCCGCCGTGCTAGCATTTGTGACAAAACTGTTTTATCGCCCAAATTGTGATAAAATGTGTGACTCAAGCTATCTCACAGTACGCCATGCTCGCTGCGCAGGGCCGACGCTGTTCCCACTGCTGGGACACAGGCTACCTCTGAGTGAGAGGAAGTGGGTCGTAATCCACCACGCGGAGTAAGGGTTGGTGAATGTCACAAATGTCTTCGATTTTTTGGTTCTGGAACATTCACGATGTTCTGAAGAACATCACCAATAAGGTCACTATAATATTATGTCTATCTTTATTGCACGACTCATAATGCGAAGCATTAGTGTAACCTACGACCAAAAAAAAAAAATTTTTGCCCCGTTTCTGAAACTGTTTTTGTTGTTACACTCCTGCTAGTACACAGAACCTACTTAATTTATATACCATTGTATAGATGATTAAATGGAAATGAATACTGTACATTTTAACAATTGATTTAATGTAGCAGAAATGAAAAAACATCAAAATAGTTTGAAAAAAATCCTGTCCGTCAATGTATGAAACCTGAAAACATTGTAGCTTGCGATAAAATCAATTAATTGAGTCAATTTTTTTTAATAGATTCGTTACAGCCTTAGAAGGAACCTTATTGAAAATGGCTCTTTTATTCAAAGTAGTTTAATTATAATTAATAAAATACTAACTAAAATATAATATCTTTATCTAAATATTTCCAACTTCGACCCTTTTCCGTTGCCTAGCAACCGACAAAGTAAATATATAAAAAATAATACGTAATGATTGCGAGGCTAGAAATTTTATCCATATTGATGGGTAAAAAAGCAGTCAAAACATACTTCATTTTTGTTAGAAACTATGTTTTGAATTTCTTTTTCGTTTATGAGGCGTGCACTTTTGGATTTTCCAAACTATTTAGGCGTGCTTGCACCACAAATATCTAAATACACATAACATAACATAACTTCACGATGTAATACTCGAAGGGTTAGATTCGTCCCACCATCTCCTTTTTGTTAAAAATGCAAGGTTCCTTTTGAGCTCGCGGCCTCTTGGGCAGGGCGCCCCGTCGGGCCAGGGGGACCCGTGGCATTTTGCCTGCCCTGCCACCCTATAGTTACGCCACTGCTCTACCCTTTCAGAAATACTAGATTTAAGATAAGGCATGCTTTATAAAAATAAACCTACTAATGTAGGATTTCAATTGAAGTTTCCATAATTTGCCTGTAATTGTCATGATTGTAAATTACGTGACCGGATTTTTCGCTAAAACGAACTTCTTAAAGAATAACTGTTAACATTTTTTAACAATAAATTCATGAAAAAATAAAAACAAGCAACATGGTTCGAATTCCGCTTCGTAAACAGTAAAAAGAAATATTTCTTAATAAATTCGAAGCGAAGAGAAAAAAAACATAATGATTCCAGTTATTCCTTATCGCGAATACTTTCTTTGTTGATACAGAATTCACGTTTTTATAACAAAATATGAGGTGAAATTTTCTCGAAATATTGCGCAAAACAATTTCGTTTCTTATTGCTTTTACAGCTCTCAACAATATTGTGTCTTTAATATAAATATTGGAACGGTTTTGGACCCGTTTGAAAAGTAACAGGTTGTTTATTTTATTTTTTTATTTTATTAATTTTAAGAATTTTATTTTTTATAACCGACGAAATATTTCAACGCATGGGGGTTCAGAATTATGTACTTACTGTATCCATGGTATCAGGCTTCGCGTCGATGTCCTTGACACCCAGTCACCGACGAATTGGTATAATAAAATCATGAAAAAGATCTGGATACCTCCCCACTGTAATGTAAAAATTCTATCACATTTAAGTAGGCTCTACAAGCTAACTAGTAATAATCGACCAACTTCATTTTCAGTTGCAAAAACATGTTCTCCCATACATTCCGTCAGGTAGAACATGTTTTTTAACTACAATGTTAAGTTTGTTCTTGGGTTAAATTCACCACAACTACAGAACGCTTCAATTTGCGTGGTCCGACATACACTTGAAGATTGCCTCGGTGTTCGCAACCGCTACTGTTGAGATGAGGACCTGGTTTCGATTCCCGGGTCGGGCAAAGTGTTATTGGGTTTTCCCATCTGAAATTTCTCAGTAGCAGCCCGGAGTCTGAATTTGTGCCCAGTTGATGGCAATAGTCTCGCCCGCTATTACATGGGACTTAAACATAACTGGCGAAATGTGGGTGTACTATAGATACACCTCTGCACAACCCTTCGGGAAATACAGGCGTGATGTTATGTTATTTAATTTCTTTCTTTCTTTTCTTTCTTTCTTTTATTTAGTTAGTAATTAAGTTTTCAGAAACCGTCGTCGGGTGGAAGTTTTCAGAAACCGTCGTTGGGTGGAAGTTTTCAGAAACCGTCGTTGGGTGGAAGTTTTCAGAAACCGTCGTTGGGTGGAAGTTTTCAGAAACCGTCGTTGGGTAGAAGTTTTCAAATACTTCAACACCAACAACCATTACCATGAAAACTTTTGTATTTTAATTAAATATGTTTTATATCTGCCCGGCACAAATGCACCAATAGAAAGTCTTTAATTAATAAATTCTGGACGTCTGAAAGAACCCAGATATTGGTTTCGGTCCTTATGGCAATGTTGTTATCTAAGATGTTTATCCTTACTTAAAATCATCACCAGCTTTAAAACAAATTTGTTCTGCTGCCAAATTTAAAAACACTGAAAATTTTTATTGCATTTGTAATAAATCATTTTGATAAACTTAAATAAAAAAATCACCACTGTTTTTTTTTTCCTATAGTAGGTACCTTTTTTTTTTGGGTGGGAAATCATCCAATGACTTCTTCCGCTCTGGGCGGACCGGAAGGGCGTGTCAGACTCTTACTGACTAAAACCCACCCGTGTTCCTTCCTTTGCCTTGCCAGGGGCCACGGTTTCCCCTTGGGACTACCCGCAACCCCGGCAGGCATCGGTCCTAGCGGACCCCGTCAGTTTTGCTGACATCTCTTTGAGGCGCGCGTGGAACACGACCAGCGTTGCCAGTTTTTTTTTTGTGAAGTCGGGATTCTGAAATTTTTTGTGTGAAAAAAGCGGGATTCTTTCGTCGAAAGCGGGACATAGAAAAAAAAAATTTTGTCGGTTATTAAAAAAAAAATCTGCTGTTTCATAGAAAAGTGCAATACCTACGCGGTCAAAATGTATGGAACAGCAGATTTTTTTAATAACCGACGGAAAATTTCAACGCAGTTGTTCAGAATCATGTATTGAATCCATGGTAACAGGCTTCGCGTAGATGTCCCTGCCACCCCGTATAATCAGAAGTTTTTAAATATTTCTCTTTTTATTTGAGTTTTAAGTTACGTTTACGTGACAATATATAGCAAAAATAGCCATAAAAAATGTATTTTAATAAACATATTTTAAATCAGATTTACCCTATCGTTCGTCAGGTAGTTGAGTCTTCTTAGTCTTAAAAATAAAAAAGATAAAAAGCAAAAATATTTTTCATTACGCGCCGGGTGTCCAGTCCACACTTGTCTGTGCCACCCGGCCGCGCTTCCTTAGCATACTGCACGCACGGTCGAGTTATTCCCGTCCCGCCAAAATTGGGCCGTCTGGCATCGCGAAACACGACGCGCCGTCGACCCGGGCCTGGTCCTTATCGGACGGCGAGCTGCCTGTTGCTCTCCTAGGCTAGGCTGGTATTCTCAAAATTGAGCTTATTAACTAAATGAGATAAATAAACCGATGTCCGAATAAACCGTTTTGAGTAAAAAAATAAATGATCACGTTATTTAAACTTAGATATACTTTTCTTTCTTCTTTCTACTCCTTGAACAGTAAAAAAAATCTTTTCGCGTTTTTCTTTCAAATATTGTCGTGGTAAGAAAGTAATCTTCATTAGGCGCAAGCGATGCATGTCGACACATAACGCGCTAAGACCGCAGTCGCTCGTGACGTCACACGCCTCATTATTCTACCGCGCATTCGGGTCAAGAGCACTCTCTAATATGCACGTTAGCACAAAAGAAATACTGCAAAGGGCAAAAGTGAGAAAGAAGATTTGTGACATGCAACATTGACGTGAATTAATTTTGACAAAGCCCGTCGAGCCGTTGGTCCCGGCTGTCATTCGTGGATCTTTGACAGTCGTTACGGGTCGTCAGAAGACCGAAAGTCTGACAACCAGTCTTACCAAGGGGTAACCAGTTACTGGATAAATTAACCCTTAAAAACATTTAGCGTTCCTAACATTCCACCGACTTTTTTGCGCTCGTTATGATGCACACTTTTTTACCCGAAATAAAGAAGAAAAAAAATATAGTTTCCTACATTTCTCAAGAAAACTCAGCACTCGGTGTGCTAATCAATAATCCAAGCTGAGAAACACTGAAAAAGCAATTTCCCGCTAAATAGAATAATAAAACTTAGGTAAAAAGTGTCGGCGCCACGCCTCGGGGAACACTGCGTGAAATACATGAAGTGAATAAACACAGAAGAACCATACACTCCACCGGAATATCCGAATTCTGTGGTATTCTTAACCGGAATTTATCTATTCGCAAGCGCTACTAACTGATTCGATTGTTTCTGAACAATCAGTTAGGGAAGAATTTGGCTTGATTATACAACGTGCTCCTTTGGTGTTCTTATAAGTCTAAGGTATATTATATGCTTTAAGTCAATTAATCAATCAACTTTATTTTCTCTCCACAATATACACAAGATATTTTACATTAGTCAGATTCGACAATGATACACAATTCAGGTACCTAAGTATATATTGTGGGAGACTGGTGCCTAAACTAGGCTCGTGGTCTGTGTTTCAGAACACCAGGAACCCACCCCTTTACATTTTAATTTTATAAATTATGTACCACACACATACCACAGTGTCTCAAGACGAAAGTCTTTGACCAGTGGGTGTTGCTAGTGATGACCCAGGAGGCCCATTGTGAGCGACCAAGTTTCCCTACGTGATCGAATCAGAAATGAAGAGATCCGCAGGAGAACCAAGGTAACCGACATAGCTCACATTGCTCGCAGAACAGATGGTCGATGGGGCCGAAAGGTTCTGGCGACCGCGTACCGGAAGACGTAGCGTTGGAAGGCCTCTCAAAAGATGGACCGATGACCTTTTAAAGGCCGCAGGAATCCGCTGGATGCGGGAAGTACAGAATCGGTCGAAGTGGCGGTGCTTGGGGGAGGCCTATGTCCAGCTGTGGACCCGTCGGCTGATAATGATAATCTAATTAAAGGGTCGGTAACAGGAAGATCCTGGCAGTAGAGTTCTGAACCCTTAAGTAACCAACGGCTTTTGCGCCTCTGTAGTTAGTGAAAGCACGTGAGATATACTTTTGTTTCTTTCTCTTCTTCTTCTTTTCGTGTGGTTAGTAACTATCTTGATGTCAGAGTTTTAAAGCCGCCCACGGGCCTCTTAGCTTCAGATGCCGTCGAGTAATATCTCTCAGGCGTCTCTCACGATGTTTTTCTTCACCGTTTTTGAAGCATGTGATAATTTTACGCACATGAATCTGAAAAGTCTGAGTGCCTTGGGTTCGAACTCAAGACCTATGACTTGGCAGTCTGACGGTCACACCACTAAGCTATCACTGCTGTCTTTCACTAACGATGCTGGTATAGCAGATGTCCATAGAAGTTCGGTGACCACCAAGTGGGATATCGCTTTCGAATCATATGCGGTAAAGCGAGGTTGGAAGTGAACTTTACGGAATAGCACTACTGCATTGTGCTCGTATGTTGTCTCCCGTGTAAAATAAACTAGAGTTTTCCTATCAAATTATTATGTTTCGTGATTTTTTCTGACGTAGCGATGTTAAGTTGTTGTATAATATTAATAAATCAGATACTGGTGCCGATTCTCTTGTACACCGAACTAAACTAACTAAACTACGACTAAAATTCCTTACTTTTGGCTATGAGAATCTAAAAGCTATTCTGCGGAAAAATTTCTCTAAATTAAAAAATAATTTTGACACATCTAAAATTGAATTTGACAGTTACGTCGCGACCCACGTGGTACTTGTTTGCTCTACCCCGTGAATTTTTTTAGAGCCAGAGGCGCGCGGGCAGGGCAGCCTTGACGTATTTTGTATGGAATTTTAAACTTTTTTTATGAAAAATATAAAAAAATATTACCAGTGAGTAGGGGCATATGGGTTTACGGGCGGCAGAGGGGGTCGAAATTTCCATTATTTTTGCGCTAGGACGCACCGTTTTCGAGATATAAGCAAAATAAAAAAAAGATAAAGCTTTTGCAGCTGAAGTGTGTGAATTTTAGTTCATGCCAACAAATTTTATTCCACTCCTTTTTAATCGCGTTTAAAAATAGACTGATTTAGTTGGATAATCTAAATTTTTAGGTGAAAAACGTCAAATTCAGAATAGCAAAATTGCCATTTTCACTAAACTAATAACTCAGTGCAATCTTAGTGCTGTCAAACTAAAATATAGTTAAGTTGTGTCACTTTAGACTATTTCAAAATGGGAAATGCTCGTTTGACAGGACTAAACTAAATTTTAGTGATTTTTAGTCTAGTTTAGAGGCATTTGTGACAAGAGAATCGGCACCACTGTTGTTTTGTTTCGAACAAGAAGATTATTTCATCTGCCATTTTACAACATCGCTATATTTTCTGAATCATCATCTACCTAGCCTTTTCCCAACTATGTTGGGGTTGGCTTCTAGTCTTACCGGATGCAGCTGAATACCAGTATTTTACATTGCCTATATTAAACGGGCTTACCGGGCTTCTAACTACCCGTAACGACTGTCAAAAAATTTCGGATGGCAGCTGAGACCAACGGCTTAACGTGGTTTTCGAGGCAAAGAGGTGTCTCGGTATGTAATAGATGATCACCCATCCACAGACGAACCTCGGCAACCTTGAAGATCGACCCATACGGGTGTTATTATGTAGCCACGAGCCCTATTTTCCAAGTAGTCTGGACTTCTTCCTGAAGGAGCTTAAAATCAAATTAATTCTCAATATTTTATTTCACATAAACCTACATGGCCACTTATGAAATGTCAGAAGCTCGGAGCACGGGACCAATTGGTCGTTTCCTATGGATAAGAGCCGGCTAAAAATTCCACGGTTACCCTTCAAAAAATAATTGGCTTCTTCAATGTGTTCAAATAACAGTGCTAATAGGTGTGCGAAGACAGTGTAGGCCTTTCAACAAGTACCAGGTACTTAACAAAATAGAAAATGGTCGACAAATCTACAGTGTACTAGTCCTACAACGTCCTCACTCTCACAAAATAGAAAATAATCTATAAAAAGGCAAAAAAAAACCTATTCAAACCAAATTACATGATATATTTCAACTGTACTCCATCTTTAAGTTAGTTAAATTAGTCACGTCCTCAGAGGCCAACGAGATGCCATAGGTATAAAAATAAAATCTGTCAAGTGCGAGTCGGACTCGCACACGAAGGGTTCCATACCATGTCGTACAAGATTTAACACTATGAATTTTTGTAATACTTTCGTAAAGGTAACAACAGAGGCGCTATAAAAAAAACAAAGATTTGTAAAGAAATTGTCTAATTTTAATGAAAAAATGTTGTTGTGTTAAAATATAGGTGTAGTAGGAGTATATTTCATTTATTTTAAGAGAAAAATATTAAGTTAACTTTATCCAGTAACATGCATCAACTAAAGTCAAAGTTATTTATTTGCTACTAACATAGTATTAGTTGGTATAAATAGGTATATATGGTAGGTAAGCAGGTAGATATGTAGGGTAGGTAGGGTAGGTTAGGTACCTACCTACCCTAGTAAGAAGGGTAGGGTAGGTAGGTAGGGTAGGTAATTAGGAAAGGTAGATGCGCCGTAGATAAGTACTTAGTGCTAACCGTGCGAAGCCAGGCCGGGTAAAGCTAGTTACTTATAAATAAAAGGATTTCTCTTGCTACATCAGACTATATTGTACAAAATAGAATGTTAGTAGTACGCCAAATTTTAATTATAACTGTGCGAAACATTCACAACAAAACATGTTGGGATCTCTATTTTCTGTCAATTTTTCATACAATGTTTGACAGGAACTAGAGATTTAAAACATGTTTTGTCTTGATGTTTCGCCAGTGCAAACGCACGGGTCAATACAGGTATTTATTTACGTTATTTTTGATAGTCATACAGAAATCTATTATTTCTTACTTATTATTTTTACACATCCCATCGGACTATGAGAGTGAGGGAAGAGAGAGTGCACTCGTGTCTGCGCACACACTTGTGCACTATAATATCTCCCGCGCCGAAGAACAGTCTCCGTTGAGATTGGCCGTGACCGAATATTTTTACACCAATAATTTTTCTCAATATGAAATTGTATCCACAACGGTTTAAGGTAACTGAATACTTGGCACATACAGTGTACTATTCACTGAGTGAATAGTACACTGTATGTGCCAGCATTCATTTCAATGTTACTGAATATATTGTCTATTGGAGTGTAGTTTTAACATGAGGTATAATACACACATCAACACCGTCTAGGGATACTTTGAAAAAAGTCGATAAAGTTCTTATAATCAAAAAATACTGGCCGGTTTTAAAATCTTGTGAAGAAAGTTTATTTTGTAGACCTTTTTGGATGATCGAAATTTAAATGATCGAAATAGTATATGCTGCCATGATAGTAGGTACTTACTTATTCCATGTCATTACTCCGACTATTAAATAGTTATCTGTGGAATTTATATCGTATAATATTAGCATGAAATACAAAATTATTACTTTAAGTTGCAGAAAATCGCCCATATTATATAAAATACGTTATGAATCGGCGTTTTTAGTATTTGTTGATTATAAACAGTATATGTTACATGATACACACAAGTTTCAAATTCCTAATTTGTTTAGTTGTTGAGATAGAGCTCGTACAAAAATGGTCTAAAACAGACAACTTCTACGGCCCCCTAATTCATCATTTTTGAAGATAAAAACAAATAAAAATTATATTTATTCTCTACTCGATGAGCTCTAGAAAATGATACCACACATGCCAGGGTCAGATTATTTTTTTTTCAAAATTTAATTTTATTGTATGGCGACCCCCCTTCAATTTTTAATTTTATTATTTGTTGCTCTTGCGGCAATAGAAATGCTCAATCTGTGAAATTTTCAACTGCCTACCTATTACGGTTCATGAGATAGAGCTCGCTGACAGACAGACGGACAGCGGAGGCTTATGAATAGGGTTCCGTTTGTCACCCTACGGGTACGGAACCCTAAAAACAGTATTCAGCGTGATGAAATCAGCTGTACCATACAAAACTTTAATACGTCTCGAAAAAAACTGTCATTTGGGACAACTTTTTTTCGCGATTAGAAAGAAAGAAAGAAAATAAGTTTATTTGCGGTAAACATGACGCAGTGACGCAGGAAAGAAAAAAACATGCGGGGCAGTCTTTGGGGACTGCCGATAGAAGTGAAAACTAAGTTACGCCATCTAACGAAAATATCAGGAATATATGTGGCTTGCTGTCAGTACAAGAACGAAAGGTGTAGCTACATTATAAAACTACTAAAAAATAAAACAGAGTGCGCTGTCAACAAAAAAGTGCTCAACGCGCCTTTGGTGACGATGACGCGAGTTCCATGATATTTTTTTTTTTTTACCCAAAAAGTGCTCAACGCGCCTAAAGAAGTTTTCACTTAAAAAAATACACGAAAATAACAATTTGGAAGAAAATATGCGTCACAATCACGCAAAACGGCCATCGCTCAGCATAATGCTGCGACCCTATGCGAGACAGAGCCTCAGCGCTGGTTTTCAGCGACAGCCGGCGTTGACGTGATGACGTCAAGCGGTGCGGTAATTACTATGTTGATATCATAGAGAACCAGAGGTCACCGATGAGTTGGACCGAATTAAATCCGCGGTTGGAGGCCCTGTCAATGAATGCGCCAGACTGTCATATAATAGAACCAGATGGAGGGAGATCGTGAGGCGGGCAACGACTACACCTGCGATTGGACATAGTTCATTTTGACTACGACCACTCTGTCCAGAGCGAAACGAAGAAGAAGAAGATCATGGAGAAACTTGTTCACTTTGATAGTCTCTATCATAACCTTAAAATATGACCACACATTTCAGATTCACCCTGTATACAGCGTGGCAGGGACGCGAAGCCAAAAACAGCTGTTCCATACATTTTGACCGCGTAGGTATTGTACACTTTTCTATGAAACAGCAGATTTTTTTTTAAATAACCGACGAAAAGTTTTATCGCAGGGGGGTTCAGAATCATGAACTGAATCCATGGTATTAGGCTTCGCGTCGATGTCCCTGCCACCCTGTATTAGATTTGAACGTCAAATGACCGCCTTGCTCAGCTAAATATAGCCTGTATTGGTTTGTGTTGACAATAGCACCGAACACAGATCTGTCTAGATTATTCTGGGCATGGGCGTGGAGCGATCATCAGTTTAGTTCGTGTTACTAACGCCTAGTTACTAGTCCACTGAGTATCAATATAGATACAGAGCGCTGGGATAGGTTTTGAGCTATTTAAGAATCAATTAACAAATACTCAATACTCAATTATTTATTGCATTCCATATGTATTACATAGATGGTATAACAAAGTAAAAGACCAATATGGACCCTGTCGGGCACAGCAAGATTAAGAGAGAGGAAGTGGGCTAAGTAACAATTTAAGCAATTCAATGTCAATATAAATTAGAGGTGTTTAATTGGGTGTATAGTTATTATTGAGGGTGTGTAGTAGGCAGAGTAATGAAGAAAAGTCAATCTGCTTAGGTACTCACGGTTTATTTTGAGTAACACACACACACACAACACAGAAAACAGTCAGAAGGAGAAATAGTCACAATGCGATAGGCACACACAATAGTCACGGCACAAGATAACAGTTCAGGGATGATACACGTAAACAATAGGCGTTCAAGGTGTCAATAAAATTATGCACAGCTGAGGGACGCGTGAGCAAATTCCGACTAAAGGTCGCGGCAAGGTGATCGAACGTTCGCGACCTCACACCTCCCACTTTGGCGCATCCCGGCTACGACACGATGACGTAGCTCGCCGTGCGCGAGTCCAGTAGCTTACGTTACCGTTGGCGCGTCATCAACCGATATACATGTTTGATGGTGGTGAATGTGAATGTATTGTTGACTGATTTATTATGTACTTATATTTAATAATTATTATAAATGAATGTAAATAAATATTATTATTGTGTTTGTATATAAGTGTGTATTATTGTGTAAGTTTATAATATATAAATGAATAAGTGGTATGGTAGGTATGTACCCCACACCACCCCCCTCCAGAGACCGTCAAGGGCGATAAAAATCTGGGAATCTAACACGACGTCCGGAACGAGTTGTGTACTCCTTTTGTTGTACCCCTATATCTGGAGTTGGAGTATCTTCTACCGGGTCAGCTTCGTCGGCCAATATGTAGGCTGGCTTAAGGCGGTCTATGGAGACCGTGACCTCTTTACCCTTAAATAAAATTTTAAAAACTTTATCGCTCCTATGCAGAACTTTGTGAGGACCTGTGTAAGCTGGTTGCAGCGAACCACGTAATGCGTCTTCACGAAGGAACACGTGATCAGTGGTCTGCAGATCCTTAAAAACAAATATGCTCGTCTTGGCTGACAGGTATTTGATTGTAGGCTTTCACGAGGTCGATAGTACTGAAAAATCGACAGCCTGAAATGCTATGAGCAAAGTCGTGTATATGCCTAATCGGGTACCTGTCAGGAACAGTTCGGGCGTTGAGCATGCGGTAATCTCCGCAAGGTCGCCAACTGTTGTCCTTTTTCGGGGCGAGATGGAGTGGGGATGACCAAGGACTCTCCGAGGGTCTGGCAGTTCCGTTGGCCAGCATCAGCTGGAACTCCTGTTGAGCAATCTTTAATTTGTCTGGCGCTAATCGCCGAAATGAAGAAGATACTGGGGGGCCTGGGGTCGTGCGAATATGGTGTACAGTGTTTTGTGGTAGCCGAAGTTACAAAACCGATAATCGGAGTGGATTTTCTATGTTTTTACTCTTTGACCGTTGACTGTCGTAATCAACGGTTAATTGACAGTAGCACTAATGTTTTTGTAATAGCCTCAAATCACTCAGATTCTTCTTTATTCTCTGTAAAGGTGACTTCTGGTGATTCAAGGTATCATAAAATCCTACAAAGCTTTCCCGACATCACCCGACCCGCCGGTACACTACGCACTACACCACATAACACTGTACACCATATTCGCACGACCCCAGGCCCCCCAGTATCTTCTTCATTTCGGCGATTAGCGCCAGACAAATTAAAGATTGCTCAACAGGAGTTCCAGCTGATGCTGGCCAACGGAACTGCCAGACCCTCGGAGAGTCCTTGGTCATCCCCACTCCATCTCGCCCCGAAAAAGGACAACAGTTGGCGACCTTGCGGAGATTACCGCATGCTCAACGCCCGAACTGTTCCTGACAGGTACCCGATTAGGCATATCCACGACTTTGCTCATAGCATTTCAGGCTGTCGATTTTTCAGTACTATCGACCTCGTGAAAGCCTACAATCAAATACCTGTCAGCCAAGACGAGCATATTTGTTTTTAAGGATCTGCAGACCACTGATCACGTGTTCCTTCGTGAAGACGCATTACGTGGTTCGCTGCAACCAGCTTACACAGGTCCTCACAAAGTTCTGCATCACGTCGGGGTCACCAGTATAGTTATTATTGAGGGTGTGTAGTAGGCAGAGTAATGAAGAAAAGTCAATCTGCTTAGGTACTCACGGTTTATTTTGAGTAACACACACACACAACACAGAAAACAGTCAGAAGGAGAAATAGTCACAATGCGATAGGCACACACAATAGTCACGGCACAAGATAACAGTTCAGGGATGATACACGTAAACAATAGGCGTTCAAGGTGTCAATAAAATTATGCACAGCTGAGGGACGCGTGAGCAAATTCCGACTAAAGGTCGCGGCAAGGTGATCGAACGTTCGCGACCTCACACCTCCCACTTTGGCGCATCCCGGCTACGACACGATGACGTAGCTCGCCGTGCGCGAGTCCAGTAGCTTACGTTACCGTTGGCGCGTCATCAACCGATATACATGTTTGATGGTGGTGAATGTGAATGTATTGTTGACTGATTTATTATGTACTTATATTTAATAATTATTATAAATGAATGTAAATAAATATTATTATTGTGTTTGTATATAAGTGTGTATTATTGTGTAAGTTTATAATATATAAATGAATAAGTGGTATGGTAGGTATGTACCCCACAGGTGTATAACTAGGTATATATAATAATATTGGGTTTGTGTATAAAAGTATAGTAAGTATATTAGTTATTTGAATTTTATGTATTGTTAAGAATATTGCAGGTAATTATTATGAAATTCTTTGAAGTATTTTCATTATTATTATTATGTTATTATTTATGTCCAAAAGCTACTACCTAGATATTGGATAATGCTAATACACTAGCTTTTTTGTTAATGACAACACTCTATTAAATGTTGCATGTAAAATAAAAATACTAAACAAACTAAATTCTGATTGGTTTAAATTTAAAATTCTAATTCTCGTTTCTTCCTGGAGCATCTATACGAGTAGGCCACTCCCCACGACAGTGACAACGATATTTTTGTCACCACCCTTACCTAAAGCATTCAAAGGGTCTATCGTGATTGGATTGATAAACTCGGTTTTGAACCGCCTCCACAGTGCGCGTAAGCCGGTGTCACTTACCGCTAAGCCAAACTGCGCTGACGCATCGTTGCGAAACACCGCATCCCTACCACCTGCGCCGTAGCGCCCGGACTGCTACGAGAGTACGCGTCATCAACAATCGGCTACGTGCGGAAAGGCTACGAGTGCTACGCTGCACCAAACAGCTGTGCTACGCGTTGATCGACTACGAAACGGGTTCTAAAAATTAAGTAGTGTATTACTTACTTAAATTAGCTATTATGCCGAGGGTTGAGCGCTCGCCCCCAGGTACTCCTGCCGTTGTGATGGACAATCCACCTATTTTCTCAACTCCGGACATTTTTAATAATCCAAATGAGCCCGAACCCTCAACAAACATTAACTCGCGATCCAAGTCCAAGCGACTTCGACCAGACTTCTCTCCGGAGTGCGAATGGAAGAATCTCGAAGTTAACATAACGGAGTTATTTACCTCTTGGAAAACTGAGCAAGAGGTTCTGCTTGGCAAACTAACGTCGGAGTTGAGGGCAATTAGACTACAAAATGCGGAGATTCAAAAAACAAATACTGAAACCCTAAAAACTGTAGAATTTCTAAGTCAAGATTACGATTCTCTCAAGAAATCAATGCAGAAATTAGAAAACGAAAACAGTGAACAGCGCAAATATATACAGGATCTGGAAAAAAAAGTAGAAGATATACAGCTGAGCTCGCGGTCATCATGTCTCGAGATTAGGAATATACCAGCAATTGAGAAGGAAACAACTAGTGACTTAACCTTGATTGTTTTAAAAACCTGTGAGACCCTCCAGCCGGCGGTAAACCCTCCTCAACTACGTGACGTTTATCGTTTGCCCGGAAAAAAGGGCTCAAACAGACCGATAGTAGCAGAGTTCCTGACTGTGCCCGCGAAGAATCAAGTGCTGGACGCCTGCCGTACGTTCAATAAGGGTCTGCCATCAACTGAGAAACTAAACACGCGACACATTGGTGTCCCCGGTGAAGTCAAACCAGTCTATATCGCCGAACACCTACCTCGCACCCAGCGACAACTATTCTTTGAGGCTCGTTCTTTTGCTAAAACATACAAATATAAATTTTGTTGGTCGCAAAATGGAAAAATTTTTCTTCGTGAACGTGAAGGAATGGATTCCGTTGTTATCAACTCAACCTCTTGTCTTAAAAAACTGCTCACCCCTGCATGAAGAATGCAAGGCATCTCATTTTCATTATTATTGCATGTTTTTAAAATATTCTAGTACCCTACAATTTTATATACAAACTCGAGCGCTTGTAGCCTCTTACAAACCTGTTTTTTGTTACTTCATAAATACAACTTGTTACCTTTTTATAAAAATTGTATTGAGATTATCAACTTTGTATAATGTATACTGTATATATCAGCCTCTGTATTACACATCGTACCTTTTTAGACTTTGTAAAAATTATAATAATTTAAAACTTTATTATCACAAACACAAAACTCATATCATACCTGCGTTTATGTACATCCTATCGACTATCTTATTTCTAAGTCTAATACTTACAGCTTACAAAACAGAATTATTAAATGTAGTCAAAATTAAATTACACATAATTCACGTCATATCTACGGTTGCAATCAATATGCACTTAACATCAAACATCAATATTCGATTCTGACACTTTAAATGACATTGACTCTTTTGGTATAAGTGACTCACATATCTGTGTACCTGAGTCATGTAGAAGTTTCATTAATAACAATAGTAAGTCGCTTAATATAATGCACCTTAATATACGCAGTGTAAATTGTAACTTTGATGGTTTTCTTGTGCTGCTAGCTAGGATAAAAATCTCATGTGATGTTTTAATTTTATCGGAGTGCTGGCTGATGGTGTCAACAGTCCCACCACTGGAGGGGTATGTTTCTTATCACACGACTAATCTTATCAACCAGAACGATGGTGTTATAATCTATGTAAAATCAGAATTACCTCATATCGTTACCGAACCTTCTATATCTGGTGCAAGCTGTTTGTTCTGTAATGTAAAGTCTCATAATATCTTACTTTTAGCGCTATATCGCTCTCCGTCCACACGCAATCTTGATAATTTTATTGATAATTTAGACACTGTTCTTTCTCAGTCGCCAGTCCAAAAAAACTTAGTCGTGATGGGCGACATCAACATTGACATCACTCCGAATGCTATCTCCCCACAAGCAAATCAGTACCTCAACCTTATTGCTTCACATGGCCTCCTTCCTACACATCTATTCCCAACTCGTATTAACTCTTGCATTGATCACGTAATGTTAAGATCTGATCTTAAAAATACGACTCTAGTTTTCGACACTTACATTACTGATCATAGGCCTACGTTTATAAGCATTCAACATGGAAAACCACTCCCTACCTCTAAAGTAAATCGCATAGTTGTTAATTATACAGCTGTAACTACCGAAATTTTATCAATGGACTTTGGTGGAATATTGACCATTCAAGACGCTAACAATGCCGCCGAGTCTCTGGTTTCCATAATTAGCTCTGTCATCGCTAAGCACTCTAAATCGGTGTACATGTCGTCGAAACGCAGAATCCTGAAACCTTGGATTACCAAAGGTCTGCTACGTTGTATCCGAAATAGAGATAGCATGGCTCGAACCCTAGAGGCAGATCCTGAAAATTACATTCTCATGGTCACATATAAGCGATACCGTAATTTTTGTAACAAGCTTCTCAAAAATGTAAAACATGACTATGAAAGGAAGGAGTTTCAAACGGCTAAGAACAGCCCTAAAGCAACTTGGAAGATCATTAAAAATATCACCGGAACAAGCCTTAATGCGAAATCCCCTAACGAGCTACTGAGTATGTCTTCGGATGAAAAGTCTTCGGTAAACAAAGTTAACGAGTTTTTTGCCAATGTTGGCAAGAACTTGGCTGACAAATTCTCTTCCACCTCGTATACCTCGGAGTATTCTCTCGATACGCCGCCTTCTAATTCGCTGGTACTTCTACCCACAGATGAAGTGGAGGTCTCAAATATTATTATTGGGTTACGAACAGATGCTGCGGTGGGTTGGGACGGTATCTCACCAAGGCTGTTAAAATCCTGTCTGCCCGCAATTGTCCCGGCCATCACTCATATCTGCAATCGGTCTATTTCCACGGGTTGCTTTCCCAGGGTTTTTAAGAGAGCTGTTGTTCATCCAATCTTCAAGAGTGGGGACAGACACGGTGTAGATAATTATAGACCGATCTCAGTCTTACCTGCCATCTCTAAAATATTGGAAAAGATACTTAATAAACGGTTAGTGGACTATCTTGAGTCATACAAATTATTAAGTGACAACCAGTATGGTTTTAGAGGTGGCAGGTCAACTGAAAATGCTGTAGCTGCCTTGGTGGATCATGTAGTGTCTAAACTAGATAGTAAGCTGAAATGCTTGGCCATTTTCCTTGATCTTTCCAAGGCATTCGACACTGTGTCTTTTCCCCACCTCTTATCTAAGCTGGAAGCTGCGGGCATCCGCGGACATCCCTTAAAAATTTTCAAGGATTACCTGTGTGATAGAAGTCAATCTGTCAAAATAAATGATCTTATTAGTGACACTCAATCATTGAGTTTCGGCGTTCCTCAGGGCTCAATTTTGGGCCCTACCCTGTTTCTTATTTATATTAATAAATTGTGCAAAATGTCTCTAACGAACTGTTCCATTTATACTTACGCAGATGATACGGCCTTGCTTCTTCATGGCAGTGACTGGCCTGAAACAGTAAAATACGCGGAACTTGCTCTAAACTCAGTGATGAAATGGCTATCAGATAACATCCTAACCTTAAATCTTAAGAAAACAGTCTATTTACCCTTCTCCTTACTATCCACCAACCTCCCTCCACCGGATTCAATGGCTCTAAGAGCTCATACTTGCTCACGCGGTCTGTCCTCTTCACAATGCAGCTGTCCACAACTCACTAGGTGTGAGTCTGTTAAGTATCTCGGAGTCTATTTAGATAGTTCTTTGAGCTGGAAACCTCACCTTAGTAATCTCATATCGCGAGTCCGCAAGTGTATATTTATTTTTAAAAAACTAAGGCACTCCGCGGACCACCGTACCATTAAAACTGTTTATTATGCCCTGTGTCAAAGCATAATAAACTACTGCATCACAGTGTGGGGTGGGGCTCCCAAGACAACCTTACTGCCTCTGGAACGAGCACAGAGAGCTGTCCTCAAGGTTATGACCTCGAGGCCTTTTAGATACCCTACCTCGGCTCTCTACACCGAATGTCGGGTCCTCACTGTGAGACAGCTCTTTGTTCTTGGTACTATTCTGCGCAAGCATCCCTCTGTGGTATACAAGCCGAATGCTGCTAAAAAGCGTAGATACTTTGATGTATGCTCAACCCACGGATGTAGAACGGCCCTTGCTCAGCGTCATTATGATATTCTGTCCAACCATTTATATAATAAAATAAATAAACTATGCACCATTGCTCCCATGTGCCTAAATGAATGTAAGACAAAGGTCACAAGGTGGCTATTGACACTGAGTTACGATACGACTGAGGACTTACTACATGTATCAATCGCTTAACCTATTGTAGATAATAAAATCATATGTTTATAATTAGCTATATTTATACAGTATTACATAAACACAAGTTTACACCATATTTATCTCTCTCAATACATACACATACCCCCACATAGGAACTTTAATAAGCCACATCATATTAACTAGTAAGTAACTTAATAATAATATACTGTGCTCGTCGTACAACTACTGTTATAAGTTCAAATTATAGGCGAGGACGCTGGCACCCTAAACACAAGTTAAATCTTACTCTGGGTGCCAGAGTTCATCGAAAACACTCGATCCCTTAGTTGTAACGCTGCATAGTGTTGTTTAGATAAGTGTTTCTGTACAATGGAAGGTAATAAAAACATTTTTATTTTTATTTTTTTATTTATTTTTACTGTAAAATACTGGTATTCAGCTGCATCCGGTTAGACTGGAAGCCGACCCCAACATAGTTGGAAAGAGGCTAGGCAGATTGATTGACTCTCAATGTTGTTGGAAGCTTGTAGGTAAATTGTAATTGTTCTTTTCATAGTGTTGTAATTCTAAATCTTGCTGTTTGCTATTGTAATTCTGTTTATATAACGCAATTTCATTTATATTAGATTAGCTTACCTACTTATAATATTGTTATAATAATAATAATATATTCAAAAATCAAAAAATGTTGCATACCGTAAGGTAAAATATATTGCGACCATGATCTGTAAAAAATCCATCCCAGTATGTATGTCTGCTAGACATACATACTAAAAGCGGTTATCTGATTTGTTTAGTATTCTAAATAATCAACAATTAAGTAAATCTTGTCCGCAGCATGTGATGATTTTGAAAAAAATCCCTGCATTGTTCATTTTTAGACAGATTTTAAAATTTCATCAGCTTTTCAAAACAGCTACAAAGTGACTTGACTGCTCGTTTACTGATAACACTTTTAACATGATTGCAGGATGTAGAAGTTAACCCTTAAACGCTTACTACTTGAATGAAAACACCGTGTTTTTACTGTTAGAAATTCTGACAAACGCTGATCCTGTCCTTTGACGTTTCACTTGCATGATCTGTTGATCCATCCGGCGAGATAACTGAGGGGCAATCCAAATTTTTAACAACGTTCGCGTTGTAATCTCAGTCTCAATCTGTCAAAATTTGCTCTCATCATCATCATCAGCCTATTAATGTTCCCACTGCTGGGACACAGGCCTCCTCTCTGTGAGAGGGAGTGGGCCGTAATCTACCACGCGGGCCCAGTGCGGGTTGGTAGATGTCACATGTCTTCGAATTTTTGTTTCTAGGACATGCCGGTTTCCTCACGATGTTTTCCTTCACCGTTTTGAGAGCAGTGGTGATGAAATTATTTACACAAAGTAAAGCGCCTAAATTTGCTCTAATTTTACTAAAATTTTATCTCGTTTGGACAATTGTCGTTGAGATGAGATTGCGAGTATGTTTTGAACATTTTTTTTTTATTACTGGAATTGGCTTTCTGCTCACTCAGATGAAGTGAACTGTCATTACTAGGGATTGACACTGTAGGGATGCGAACAAAAAAAAATTGTTTTGTCCGTCAGATAGAATAAAATATTGACAACGTATTTTTTCTTTGTTTTACGTAATCAAAATATTACGGCAGTATATTGAGTTACAATTTGGCATGACGTCACTAGCTGGTAGATTTTATACGAATTGTGACGTAGCGAGCTCCCACTCCCCAACTTTAATACGTTATATCTAAATATTTTTTTATTAATGATTTATAATAAAAAAATACGTGTCAAATATTTTTTTATTGTCTGACTGACGGACTTAATAGTTTTTTCTTTTTTTTCGCCAATCAACAATCCTTTTGTGCTTCCCGCATCCAGCAGATCCCTGCGGCCTTCACAATCTCACTCACTCTCATACGTCGTCTTATTCATACTCTGCGGTACCGGAGAGCGCCGTATAGCTTCGAATAGCGTCGGATAGCCGGTCCGGGCCAGAATGACGGGTGATTTAGACGACAGAGTGACGATCGGGTGGCTGACTGATGGCTGGCGACTGGTTTAGCTACCTATTGTACTGACAAGCTACGGTTTCGAAACGTAGAGGCTTAATTTTTCTTGACTGTGGTATAGAATTTACTAGGCTATGGTGCTGATGCTGTTTAATGTTTAGTGCAGCGCTTGTTTGCACTCACTATCCTAGGGATAATACTTCAAGGAGAGGTCTTGCCATGTCCTTGTAAATAAATATAAATTCGAAGCGATTTATATATTAACTACATAATTAGTATCATAAACATCTGATATTCCAGTGTTATTGTTTACAAAGCGAAAAGCTAACTCATTGATAATTAAAAAACCTTGTGAGTCAGTGATTTTTTATAGTACTCTGTTAAAACAATAATGTGGCTCAAACTCCGTTAAAAAGGTAATTACTTTAAACAAGTAAGACTATTACGAACTTTTAACTTAATATACAGTGGAAACAAATGTAAAAAGAGTGTCAAAACAAATGAATTAATCGTTAAAATTAATTTTCAAAACAAGCCTGCGCTTTCCAGTTTCACATTAAAAACATCTTATTGTTTACATACTTTTGGTTCCTAAAATGGATGGATCGACCCGTGCGGCTTGTTATTACTTAGCCACGAGCTCCTCCTATTGTTATTGATATTAGTAATGATGTTTTATTTATTTCTGTATTTATCTATCAACATCACTGCGGGGCTACCACAGGGCGTATCCAAGACATGATACATTTTATCATGTCTTACAATTTGTCTTAAATGCTAGCACGGGTCAACCATGTGATAAAATCTGAGGCGCGACATGCTTTTCTTGTTGCTAACTTCATAGTTTGACACAGTAAATTTAAAAAATTTAAATGTCTATGATCATCTGAATATGCGACCAAATAAAATAATACGTTTTTATAGTGCAGGTTCATACAGTTTTAGAACTTTTTAATTTGGTTGTGACCTGATATATACTGGCCACAAAGTTACAACCTCCCCGTCGCGCTGACAGTTGGTGACGTCTGTCTGCTTTCATTAATTTTGAAATAAGATTATTGTTTTATGAAAATGTGTATTTAATAAATTGGCGATGAGGATGTCGACTAATGATATAAAAAAACTGAAGAAAACCCGCGCCTCATTGCGTGGTATCATTACAAAACTAGAAAATTACGTGAATACTCGAGAAACCATACCGTATGAAGAAACAGAGTCAAGAATTCAATCACTTCAAGAAACACTACAGAAATTACAAGAAATACAACATAACATAGAATTAGAAACTCCAGACGAACAACTAGACCAAGAGATAGAAACCAGGTACGATTTCGAAGAGAAATGTATTATCATAAAGACAAAACTTCTAATATATCAAAATAGAGACAATCGACGCGTTTTACCGCTAGAATCATCAACATCGCAGCTAAGTACAAACACGCATCAAGAACGAGGCCCAAAAATTAATTTCCAGCCCTTCCAAGAAAAAGAGACCTTTGCAAACTTCACTAAAAGACTCACTGTATTTTTCTTACTTAACAAGATCGAAGACGCTAAAATGAAAGTTTACACCTTACTTGCTGCTCTATCACCAGAATTACATGAAAAATTACACGATTTATGCTCCCCGGATGATCCGATTGACATGAATTTCAAGGAGCTCACACATATACTAGACGAATACGTTGACCCCAAACCTAGCATATGGGCTTTACAACACAACTTTATTACGCGCATACAACGCGACGATGAAACAGTGGCAACATATGCATCAGAATTAAAAAAAAGATCCTTGAACTGCGAATTCAAATGTCAAAATTGTCAGAAACCTACATTAGAAGGCTTTCTAGCCCTACAATTTATTCGGGGATTGAAAGACAGTGATATACGAACAAAAATTCTTCAAGAAGGGGAGACACTACCTTTTACAAAACTGGTACACATGGCCACATCCATAGAAATGGGAAAATCGGAGAACCTAAGAATATCCGCAGACATGCACAAACATTCGGACACAGTAAACAAAATTACGAGCTCAATAAAAAGACCTAAGTATCCACGACCCTCATACTCACCGCCGAGCGCACACTCTACTTCTCCATCGTCTTCATCTCCGATAACGATTAAAGATTTAAAGGGAAAATGCTTCCGATGCGGCAAAGACGACCATCGATCTAATGAGTGTGGCGCCATCAAATCTACCTGCCTGAAATGCAAGAAGACTGGACATCTGGCACGAGTCTGTTTACAGCGTAACTTAAATAACAATAAACTAGATGACAATACAAGCAACACGAGTAACGAAAGCATGGGAAATATCAACCTAATTAAAAGTGAGATATCTGAAAAATATATAATCACAGTAAAAATAGAGAACAAACAGGTTGGCATGGAATTCGACACAGGAGCGACCTTATCCTCAATGTCACTCAAACAATACAAAAGCCTAAAATTAACAAACAAAATTTTCAAAACTGAAATGAAATTGAGAACCTACACTGGAGAAATTATCAAGCCTGCAGGAGTGACATACGTAAAAGGCACTTATAAAGACCAGACCTTCAACGGGAAATTATACATAATCAATCAAAACGTTGACCCAATATTTGGAAGAAGCTGGATGAAAGAACTGAATGTGAAAATTGCAGACATAAGGGTTTTACAAACTTCTGAACAATCCGACAAACTTGATAAATTATTAGAAGAATTCGCAACAACTGTTTTTAGATCGGACTTGGGAAAAATACCCAACTATGAAGCCCACTTAAATCTTAAGGAAAATACACGACCGATTTTTGTAAAACCACGACGAATACCGTACGCGTTAAAAGAAAAAGTCGATAAAGAAATTGAACGACTATGTGCAGAAGGGGTGATCACCAAAGTAGACCATTCAGATTGGGGCACACCCATCGTACCGATTGTGAAACCAAATGGGAGCATTCGACTATGTGCTGACTACAAGGTCACCCTTAACCAAGTCATCAGGGACGAACATTACCCAATTCCTATAATAGAAGATATATTTGCAGAAATGAACGGAGGCATATACTTCTGCACCTTAGACATTACCCAAGCCTATCTTAATTTGGTTATGGACGAAGAAAGCGCCCTCTTACAAACATTAAGTACGCACAAAGGTACTTACAAAGTCAATCGCTTAATGTTTGGAGTCAAAGTTGCACCAAGCCTTTGGCAGAAATTCATGGACCAATTACTTCAGGGACTAGACGGAATAAAATGTTTTTTCGACGACATTATAATTCAAGGCGCATCAGAGGACCAACTCTTAACACGTCTAAGAAAAGTCTTGCAAAAACTGAAAGAGAGTAACCTCCACGTTAACAGAGAAAAATGTCATTTTTTCAAACGTAGCATTAACTACCTCGGACATACAATCGATAAAGATGGTTTACACAAGAACAAAGACAAAGTAAAGGCCATCGTGAACACTGTAAGACCAACAAATACAAACGAACTACGAACCTTCCTTGGTATGGCAAACTACTACAACAAATTTATACCGAACCTTGCCTCTTTAACAAACTCACTAAATGAGTTACTAAAGAAAGAGAAACATTTTCACTGGACCTCTAAATGCGAAGACAGTTTTAATAACATTAAGAAGGAGATTTTGAGCGAAAGAGTTCTTATTCACTTTGACCCAGGAAAACCACTGATACTAGCTACTGACGCTTCACCAACGGGCTTGGGTGCTGTTCTCTCTCACAAACTACCTGATGGCTCTGATAGGCCAATCGCATTCGCCTCTAGATCACTTTCATTTAGTGAAAGAAAATATAGTCAAATTGACAAGGAAGCTACGGCGATCTACTGGGGCATAAAAAAATTCTTTCACTACTGTTACGGCAGAAAATTCACTTTAGTGACGGACCATATGCCCCTTACCTCAATTTTTCATCCCCACCAGACATTACCAGCATTGAGCACAATGCGATTATTTCATTACGCACATTTCTTATCGGGATTCAACTACGACGTGGAATACAGAGCTTCAGCGAAACATTCAAACGCTGATTACCTATCAAGATTTCCAGTAGAAATAGCAAAAGAAAACTCAATAGACCAACATTGTTCATACCAACTACATCAGATTAACGTCCTAGAAATTCGACCAGAAGTTATAGCTAATGAAACTAGAAAAGATAATGAACTTAAAACATTACTGGAAGCGTTACAAGCAGGTCACTCATTACGACAACATGGCTACGGTGATCATGAATTAACACTTCAAGACAACTGCATATTGAAAGGAACTCGAGTGGTAATACCCAAAAGTTTACACATACGTGTACTTGATGAACTGCACACCGGACACATTGGTATACTTAAAATGAAATTACTAGCTCGCAGCTACATATACTGGAAAAATATAGATAAAGATATCGAGAACAAAGTAAAATCTTGCAGAGCATGCCGATTACAACAAAATGAGTCACCAAAAGCACCCCCACACCATTGGGAACAACCTACAGGGCCATGGCAACGTCTTCATATAGATTTCGCAGGTCCTATTTTAGGACATCAACTTTTAATAGTCGTGGATGCCTTTTCAAAGTGGGTGGAAGTCTTCCCAACAAAGACCACAACAAGTGCTTGGTGTGTTGTTAAGTTAAAGGAATTATTCTGCACATTCGGTACACCATATACACTTGTTTCCGATAACGCACGTCAGTTTGTATCTCAAGAATTCAAGAACTACCTATCCAGCTGCGGTGTAACACACTTGACGTCAGCCCCGTATCACCCAGCCACTAACGGTCAAGCTGAACGTTACGTGCAAACAATAAAGAAGGCACTACGTGCAATGGAAGGGGAGAGGGGCGATCTTACGGATAAGCTCCTTGTCCTTAAGACCCGGCTCAGACGCACACCAAACCTGAACGGACAGTCCCCCTATGAACTGATGTTCAGTCGTGATGTGAGAACAAAATTACATGTAATGTTTAGAGACTCATCTGCCCCGAAGTCGTTCAACCCAAACAACACACCGCCTCCCATCAGGACTTACTCCGTAGGTGATCGAGTCCAGGCTAGAGCCTACTCCGACCAGAGACGAAGATGGGAGTTCGGCACGATAGTGCGTCGCCTAGGCAGGCTTCATTATGAAGTGCAGACTGACGATGGCGTCGTGTGGCGTAGACATCTGGAACAGCTGCTTCCAGCCCCGGGCGTGGGACAACCAGGAATGGCGGCGGAGGACTGATATATACTGGCCACAAAGTTACAACCTCCCCGTCGCGCTGACAGTTGGTGACGTCTGTCTGCTTTCATTAATTTTGAAATAAGATTATTGTTTTATGAAAATGTGTATTTAATATGACCTATTATACCTATACCCACTACTATTTTGTCGCACGGACGTCAGTCATATTGTGGCATTTGTGACAAAATTGGTGCGCCCATAGTAGCAAATAAGACTTATTGAGTCCCAAATGAACGTCAAGAAGTTATATCACAAGTCAAGAGATTATCTCACGCCGCCCGTGCTAGCATTTGTGACAAAATTGTTTTATCGCCCAACTTGTGATAAAATGTGTGACTCAAGCTATCTCACAGTAGGCCATGCTCGCTGCGCTGCGATTGCATTTATGTAGACTGGAAAGTACTAGATGGACAAAGAGGGTGACAGAATGGATCCCATTAGAAGGTAAAAGAAAGCAAGGGAGGCAAAGAAAGAGATGGCGAGACATATTTACTCAACGTTGTGGACCGGATTGGATGCAAAAGGCGAAAGATAGAAGCGTGTGGAGCAATTTAGGGGAGGCCTACGCCTTAGAGGCGACTGCTACGAATAGCGATGACAAAAAAAGAAAGAAAAAGAAGGAGTAGAGTTGAGAAGAAAAGCTAATGATTTCTTTTAGAAGTATTTGTAATATTTAAACATATTATTACACTTAATTAAGTTCTAAATTGTAAGTAGGGGAATAAAGGGCATTTTTATTTTATTTTAACATCGCTGCGAATCATCATCATCTGCACAAAAAAAAAAATTGCTGTTCCATAAATTTTGACGAGATATGATGAGAACATAAATGTAGGGAACAGCAGATTTTTTTTTGGCGTTTTCAACTTTGGTCCCATAGTGAAAGTTGTTCATAATGATAAGTACAATGAACCCTTAAGAGGTTGCTGCTGTTTTAAAAATAACCCTGTATATGAATATTACAAAAATCCAAGATGACATTTTTTTTTTGGACATTAATTTTAAAACAACAAATGCCGAATTATATTAAATAATTTTAATTGATATTGAACTTATTGTAAATAACATTATCTTAAAATTAAGTGTACTTAGATAAGAACATTATTTGTAACAAATCATTACGTTGTGATTACTTGTGATAGAATGTACAGAAGTTATAAAATAATAACATGAACTATCTAAAGCTACATTCTTCTAAATAAATAAATTCTGATTCTGATTACATTTCGATGTTAAGAATAATCTCTCAAAAAGCGAATCGTGCAAACATCTTGTCGCGCGCCGTCTGTGCCAACAATTACTAGGCGTTAGGACCCGCATAACAAAGTATAGTCGCAGAATATAGTTAACATTCAATAGCACACCGCCAAATCTGCGCAAACATAACCACCTATATTCTGAGGAACGATAGCAAATCCAAAACAAAAGTCATTTACTCAAACTAGGCTGAGAAGAAGCACTTTTTGAACGTCAAAATTACAGACACTGTCCACTGGAGTGGAGAGGAGAGGAGCGGAGCGGAGCTGTGATGGAATTGCATAAAATCTCCGCTCCGCATCAGTGTACAGGGATTTGCGAACTAGTTTTAAAATTCATACAAGCGAGGTAGCGGAGTGGGGAAGCGGAAAAAACCGGTAGCAGGGTATTATTGCAGCCCACTCAAATTACTCGTCGCGTGAACTTGGCCTAGCTGCGCATAGTCCGCAACTGCGCTCCGCACTGCCTCGCTCCGCATCAATGGACAGACACAGTCCGCAACTCCGCTCCGCTTTACTCCTTCGCTCCGCACCGATGCCTCGCTCCCCATCCATGGACAGGCAGCCTAAAACGCCCGCCCTTCACTTCTTCCTACTAGTGCTTTAGCTGTGAAGAAGAAGTAGCGCAACAAACTCCCCAGCAGCATAGTTGTCTGTTTAGTAAGAAGAACTTGGTTCTATACAATAGTATACAAATTAACTAACATTATGCTGCGGCCGCATCTGCGTCTATCGTGAAAAAGCAATGCGTGCCGAAGCTTCGTGTGTTCTGCTCGCTAAAAAGTTATCGCGCTAAAGCGGCGTCGCCACGTTTATTATGTACCGCCACTCGGGCGAGAACAATTGGTTATCGTCAAAAAAATGTATACACGTTGCAACTTTTATTCTTGCTTCAACTGATTGTAATCTACTGGCGATAAAATACCGCATCGTGTACCTAAATCAGGCTTCACACCGGGTTTCCGAAAAGAAACTCAACGGCGACGTGTGAAATAAAGCGTGATCTGATGGGCTGTTGATCTGTAAATTAGTCAACCAATCAAAGCAGTTGACATGCGTTTGTAATTTTTTTAGCTAATGAGGGGTTCAAGCCTAAGGCTAGTTATAACAAGCGCCCGAAACGTGCGTTGGACGCTGGTCGACCGCAACAAGATTTACACATTTTGTTGTAACTTTGAACCCTCAACATGCTCAGTATAACTGTGTTTCTTTTAAGTTTATTATTGATGCAGAGAATGTGACAAGGAAAAATAGTAAAAAAAGGATCTTGCGTCCACGCGTCGAAAGCTGCCTTTGACGGCAGCGCTTGTTATAATTCGTTGCAGACGCCGTTTTATTGAGCGCCCAAAACGCAGCGTACACTACGCGCGCCGCTGGCTCTTGTTTTGACTAGGGCCTAAATGATAACAGCCGCACGGTTCGATCGAAGTTTAAGCTACGCATGCCACACCAGTCGGTTAGCGGATGAGTGGTTATCCATTACATATAAAGCACGTTAAGCCGTTGGTCTCGGCTATTCGGCAAGGCAGCCTTAAAAGATTACAAAGGTTTTACATTGGCCACAAACTAGGTAAGCCTGTATACCTACAGTATAAAAAAAAACAAAGTAAAATTAAAATAAAAGTAGAAAGTTCTGTGCGAGGCCAAAAGGCTCCTCTCTCATCTCAGCACAATGCTGCGACATTTAATAATAAATGTCGCAGCGCTGGTATTCTGATGATGATGATTCGCAGCGATGTTAAAATAAAATAAAATAAAAATGCCCTTTATTCCACTACCTACAATTTAGAACTTAATTAAGTGTTTAAATATTTCAAATACTTCTAAAAGAAATCGTTAGCTTTTCTTCTCAACTCTACTCCTTCTTTTTCTTTCTTTTGCTAGCATTTGTCATCGCTATTCGTAGCAGTCGCCTCTACGGCGTAGGCCTCCCCTAAATTGCTCCACACGCTTCTATCTCTCGCCTTTTGCAACCAATCCGGTCCACAACGTTGAGAATGTGACAAGGAAAAATAGTAAAAAAAGGATCTTGCGTCCACGCGTCGAAAGCTGCCTTTGACGGCAGCGCTTGTTATAATTCGTTGCAGACGCCGTTTTATTGAGCGCCCAAAACGCAGCGTACACTACGCGCGCCGTTGGCTCTTGTTTTGACTAGGGCCTAAATGATAACAGCCGCACGGTTCGATCGAAGTTTAAGCTACGCATGCCACACCAGTCGGTTCGCGGATGAGTGGCCATCCATTACATATAAAGCACGTTAAGCCGTTGGTCTCGGCTGTCATACGAAGATCTTTGACAGTAGTCTCGGCTAGTCAGAAGCGCAAAAGTCTGATAATCAGTCTTACCGAGGGGTATCGTGTTACCCAGTAATAGGGTTGTAGAGGTCAGATAGGCTATCACTCCATGCTGGTACTCACCTGCATCCGGTTAGACTGGAAACCGACCAACATAGTTGGAAAAAGGTTTGGCAGTTTACTGATTGATTTTGATGTTGATTGTAGCGGTTACACCGCGACATACGAACTACGCAGTAAAGACATGACGTCACACAATTCCTGCATCGCGCAGTTAGAGTTTACCGAGCGAAAAACATAGATAAGACTATCCGAAATCAACTTACGGGCAGTTGCCCGCCAGACATAACAACCCGTCTGGTTGGAGGATCCTCCCTTTTCTATGGTGGATGAGTGAACTTTACACCAACAGGGTGTAAAGTTCACTCATCCCCCTAAATTGGTGACCCCGAGTATGAACGTCAACGCAGCCTTCGTGCAACTACTTCAGCGTGACGTCATCATCATCACTCCCGCAAGCTTTCGTGAGGCGAGTCACACAGTAAGCCAGCACCCACGGCTTCAACGGGTATCCTGACCATGCAGCATGATGCATGCAGCGAACGCGCATTCCTGGTCATCACCCTCAGCCACAACCCGGCGCTGTACCACATCCGACTCACTGAATGACGACGCAGCGCCACCCCGACTCACTGGGGAATCACCGCAGACAGTTCCGACTCACCGTGAACTATGCGGCACCCGGTTCCGACTTACTGGAACCACAGCTGGTACTGTGGAAGCATCGCAAGTTCCAAGACTCAGCCCACTATCGACCTCCGGTCTCCGGAGGGGAGTGATGTAGCGGTTACACCGCGACATACGAACTACACAGTAAAGACATGACGTCACACAATTCCTGCATCGCGCAGTTAGAGTTTACCGAACGAAAAACATAGATAAGTAAGACGTGTGGATGAGTGAACTTTACACCCTGTTCCTCATACCTCTAAATTGATAATCATCATTAATTAATTTTAGGCACTAAACGACTGACCAATTGACAAAAATCGAGAAGCTCAAAAATAGTTTAGTTATCCCTATGAAATCGTTCCTCGTAATATTAACCACGCCGCGGCCATCAATATTCCAGTTCTAGTTTATGCAAAATACGGCCACCCGGACCGGTCAAACTTTATGCCCGGGTAACGTGACCGCTTCCAGTTCTAATACCCGGCCAATTATGCCGGTTATGTTAGTTAGACAATAGTTTATAGGATAATACTAATGATATAACTAACCTACCTATCCGAATTCGGTAAGTATTGATTTCAGATTTAGAAAAGTTTTTCTGGAATTTCTGGAACTCAGTATTTTTGCAGGTTTACATTGCGAAAAAGCACTTCTTGAATGTGCCATCCCCTTTACCGATAAAGTCTCGCGACGACAGATCTGTTACGCGCACCCAAAACCGTAAAGCCCCGACGAGGCAGTACTGCGTCAGTGTATAGGCATCGATGCAACGGCCGATTTTACTCTATGTATGGGCAGATCTAGTCTGTTCTTGGCTTTAATTTATGGTAGGATAATATACCTGTCAAATAAATCGACTAAAACGTCAAAATATGCAGAAACAACTCTAAAAAAAAGTAAAAATTGAACATTTTTGGTACGGCAAAATGGCGTCCGCGCATGCGTGCCGTGCACTGCACTCCGCGTTCTATTTATTCATTTTCTATTGTTTTTTAAGTGTAAATCGACGGGAAATGGTGTTATTTCAATAATTAAGTAGTGTCGTCATCGTATATAGATAAAATTTGCACAAAATAACATCGTAATTACCTATTACGGACCCATCAAAAAATGTAAACAAACTCGGTAGTGAAAAAATGTGTTGATGTGAAATTTTGAGTTTTGTGTGTGTTTTGTGCATGTAATCGCTGGTAAGTCATTTATTTTATATTATTTATTAGTTATTGCATACTATATATGCCATTTTTCAGAAAAAAATAGGAGTTCAATATTTTTTATCAACTAAGTAATGTTACGTAATGATACGGATACCTATTATTGAACTTTTTTAATTATTGGTGTTTTTATTTATTGTGTTTGTTCGTAAAAAATGGTTTTGACCGATAGTATATGTATTCATAATGTATCCTGCGAAGTTTAATGTGAATCGAACCAGTAGTTTTATTATAAATAATCAAAACAGTGAACAAAGGAATTTCTTATAAGAATCTGATAAGAATGTTTATTTATCAATACTAGCGTTCGCTTACAAAGATTCTAAGTATTATAAAAAATCCTTTGTCTAATCAGGAACCCAAAACCATTAACGATAAGACTATTTACGTAACAAAAAGATCTCAGTATTTGTTTATGTTAGCGAGCTCTTATCTCCGCTGCGCCGGTGGGTAGTTCGCTGGATTTCCGCACGCGCGTGGCGCTGGAGTCACGAATCTTTAGCGGTTTAGAGCCAACCGGACTACTGCAATGCATCGATCACTAATAAAGAACTTTTTGTACATAGCTTTGTGAAATATACTTTAATCATTGCGTTTAAGGTTGAATTTACATTAATGTATATTTATTTCAACTATTATTACCTAAACACAATTTGGTGACAGTTTTAAGAGAACTTTTGTTTGGGATTGTGTATCTAGTTCTCTATTAGTGATCGATGTTGCAATAATACATTATGCAGACAAAAATATTACCGGTATTAGATAAAAGCCACGAACTATTGTAAAAATAAACGTTATCAAAATCAGTTCAGTAATTTAGGCGCTACGGTGGAACACTCGGAAAAGCAATCATTGTATACATACATACATAGACTGCTGAAATCATAACCCTTCCTTTTGGCTTTGCCGTAGTCGGGTAAAAATTAGTTTGTGCCGGAAATTCAATACGCACTCTATACAATCCTATTTTAATAAGACACAATCCGTGCGAAGGCGAGCAGTGGTGGCCCAGTGGTATCGGCCCCGACTGAGCAGTGGTGGCCCAGTGGTATCGGCCCCGACTGAGCAGTGGTGGCCCAGTGGTATAGGCCCCGACTGAGCCGTGGTGGCCCAGTGGTATCAGCCCCGACTGAGCAGTGGTGGCCCAGTGGTATAGGCCCCGACTGAGCCGTGGTGGCCCAGTGGTATCGGCCCCGACTAAACCGTGGTGGCCCAGTGGTATCGGCCCCGCTAAGCCGTGATGGCCCAGTGGTATCGGCCCCGACTGAGCAGTGGTGGCCCAGTGGTATCGGCCCCGACTGAGCAGTGGTGGCCCAGTGGTGTCTGTCCTGACTGAGCAGTGGTAGCCTAGTAGTATCGGCCCCAACTGAGCAGTGGTGACCCCGTGGTGTCGGTCACGACTGAGCAATCTATGTTGCAACGCAAAAGCCGGATGGCTCAAGAGAAAAAATAAATTATCTTCAATATTTTAGCTTTAAATGCTAGGTAACGTATAATCACTATATTGACCTCTTAAATGACACAAAGATAGGACACAGGAATAGGTAACGAATTTATAGTTGGTAAAGAATACACAGTGGCGGCGGTAGGCGTCGTCGGCGACCGCTGACCGGCCTAGCGCCTGAGGGAGCCTCGCAAAAAACTTTTACAAGTTTCCCCCTGGCCCCCGTCCTGGGGTCCCCCAAATCTAGAGAAGTACTTTTTAATCAAATACCAAACGAGGCCAAAATAATATGTTCAGTAACAAAGAAGCAGTTTGTAATTGAAGGCCCCACTATAACGCGCGCCCGTACACCCGTTCGACAATGACCTCGAACGTAGTGAAATGTAGTTCGTGCAATATTGTGATAAATGAAGTGCTCGCATTTATGCATAATAAGATTTGTGTGATGGATGAGATTTCCCTAATACGGATATGTGATACAGCTTTTTCTCCAGAAGAAGTTTTAGATGCTAAGAAATTGTTATTTGAAGCGGTGCCGACCAAGAAAATGAAAACACGAAGACAGGCAGGTAAGTCGAACAGAGATTTACAAGACATCATAGAATTAATTAAGCACACCGAGGCCACAGACCCTGAGAGGCTTCCCACTTTTGTTGCTAAAGAATTACATCGACTACCTCCTGTAACTTTCGATCATTTGGATGCAACTAGATTGCTAAAAGATATTTTACTGCTACAACAAGAAATAAAACATATAAAAACCGACTATATCACGAGACAACAACTGGATGAATTTCAAATTGCCATGCGAACACAGTCACTAAGTGAGTTTGATTTTGATCCAGTTAATCGCAAGCGAGGTGCACATTTATTGGATAATTTCGAGTGTGAGAGTGGGCCTATGGGTTTAAATCACATCACTGTATCACCACCAACAAACCATGATAATTTATGTGTTGCAAACAGCAACCTATCCAAAGCATCTTTTCTATTATCAGAAAAAAATGCAAAAATTACACCGCCTACCTACATAAACAAATCATTATCAGCTGTTAAATGCGTGGAGCCCCACACAGCGGTTCCGACGGAGCGTAATTTAAAACCTGTCTATGTGAGCGACGCCGATGAAGCGACCGCACACAGGAGCGTTGAGGACTCGACCGCAAATCCGAACACGGAACTGGCTTCTGTGTGCGCGCTAGCTGAGCGCGCTACTAATGTTACTTCTCACTCATTAGTTAATACACCGAATACTCGCGCGAGCGATATAGTCAAGCAAACCGAGACAGTTTCGAGGTCAACTATGGCCGATGTACTAAAAGCGAGTAGTGAATGTAAGCAAAAAGTAGGGGACACGGATGAATGGGTAAAAGTGCAATACAAGAAGTCTTATAGAAATAGGTTTATTAGCCATACAGGAAGGGCTAATAACGGACTTAATGACAAATTTAAGGCAGCGCCAATATATAGAATACCATTATATATATCAAATGTTTGTAAACAATCACAGGAAGAGGACATAATTGAATATATTTGGAACAAAACACAAGATAAGGTTACGTTAGAAAAGATAAAAATGAAAAAAGAAAAAGATTACAACTCATTTATATGCTATGTATCTAGGCAGAAGTTAAGGTTATTTTTAAATGATAATATGTGGCCAGATGGCATAAGTTTTAGACGCTTTGTGCAGTTTCGAGACAAAGCGATAAGCAACAATATAAAGGACTCAAACCAGCATAATGACTAGTTATAGTACTAATAAGCTTATTACGTTTAACTGTAAGTCGTTGAAGCGCTCAATAGAAAGCGTAAGACAATTATGTGATACAGCTGACATACTGGCACTGCAAGAAACATGGCTCCTGCCGCATGACCTGCCTTTGCTTGGCACTGTTCATAAGGATTTCGAATACACAGGAAAGTCGGCGGTAGACACCTCGACAGGAATGCTCATAGGACGACCTTATGGCGGAGTAGCATTACTGTGGCGTAAGGGGCTCTTTAAGTCAGTATGTGTAGTGCAGTGTAACAGTGTTCGAATATCGGCCATTAAAGCTTTCTTAGAGGATCGCGTGATTTTAGTGATAAGTATTTACATGCCAACAGATTCGACAGAAAACTTTCTCGAATTTACAGAGTGCTTGAGTGAAGTAAGTGCCATTATTGAAGCAAATAATGTAGAAGCAGTCTATATGTTGGGGGATTTTAACTCTCACCCTCATCAACCTTTCTGGACTGAATTGTGTAAATTCAGTTTAGATCAGAAATGGGTATGTGCTGATGTGGAGAAATTGGGCTTGGGATCCGACAGTCATACGTATGTGAGCGATATGAATGGTAGCAAGCGTTGGTTAGACCACTGTTTTGTTACTCAAACAGCCTGGCACTCTGTGCTGAATGTTAACATACAATATGATGTTTTCTGGTCTGATCACCTTCCCCTAGCTATAGAGTGCAATTTACAAACGATCCCAGAAAAACTTGATTTAACACAGTTAGTGACAGACAGGGTAAAATGGCGTGAGCGTGGAGGTGATCAGATCAAAAAATATCATGAATTATGTAACTCCGAGTTTAAGAATATGCATTTTCCGGAACTCTTTTCCAATTGTGCTGACAAAGCTTGTGATAACGCAGAACATAGACGTGGCTTGCAGATGATGTACCAAGATATTGTAGGAATTTTGTCTAGGGCTGCCATACAGACACATGAAGGTGTTCGGCCGCAAGGAAAAAGGCGTATTATTGGGTGGAATAAGCATGTACGTGCTGCTCACGTAGAGGCGAGGCTTAAGTATCAGTCATGGTTGTCTTATAATAAACCCGATTCCGGCAGAGTTTGGGAAGAAATGCGAGAAAGTCAAAGGATTTTTAAAGGCAAGCTTAAATGGTGCCATAATCATCAAAATCAAATAAAAATGGACATAATAACTTCTCAAAGATCTTCCAAAGACTTTAGCCGGTTTTGGAAGTCGACATCCGGGCTTGATCTTAAGCCAGCTTTGCCGGTGACAGTGGCGGGCTGCAGTACACCAGTGGAAATAGCCAACACTTTTTTGAACCACTTTCGCGTTTCCTCGCCGCTGGGGCCTTCTGAATCAATGGTCGATGCTGAGATCTGTCACAATAGCCCTCTTATTCGTTTTACAGCCAAGCAAGTATCGTCTGCAATACAAAAAATGGCCAGAGGCAAGTCTCCAGGACATGACAGTCTCAGCATCGAGCACTTGAAACATGCGGGTATACACTGTCCAAGAGTGTTATCCATGTTCTATTCTTTGTGTTTGAGTCACTCTTATCTTCCTCCTGAATTGATGGACACATTAGTTGTCCCAATCATAAAGAATAGAACTGGTGACGTATCTGATGTAAACAATTATAGACCCATATCACTTGCCACTGTACTGGCTAAGGTGTTGGACAGTCTGTTGGATACAACTCTCAACCAATGGGTAACATTAAACGACGCACAGTTCGGGTTCAGGCCTGGACTTTCCACTGAAAGCGCAATATTGAGTCTTAAACAGACTGTCCAATATTATACGGACAGAAGCACGCCTGTGTACGCGTGTTTCCTCGACCTCTCTAAAGCTTTCGACCTCGTCTCATATGACATACTATGGAAAAAGCTCGGGGAAGCATGCGTGCCAGCTGAAATTATACGTGTTTTCCAGTACTGGTATAGTAATCAAGTGAACTATGTTAAGTGGAATAATTCACTCTCTGCTGCGTATGGGTTGGATTGTGGCGTGAGGCAGGGGGGGCTGACCTCGCCCAAGCTTTTCAACCTTTACGTCAACGAGCTGATCGCTGGACTCAGCAGTAAGCGGATTGGATGTTGGATTGACCACGTTTGCGTCAATAACCTAAGTTACGCGGACGACATGGTGCTGCTGGGTCCAACGGCCGGCTCCATAAGAGAGCTTTTACAATATTGTGAAAGGTACGCTGCTAGCCACGGCCTAGTTTATAATTGTAGAAAAAGCCTTTTCATGATCTTTAAGGCCTCCGGTAGAAATCTGTCATACGAGCCCAGCATCAACCTAAATGGCCAGCCCCTGCAAAGGGTGAAACAAATAAAGTACCTAGGGCATTACGTAACGGAGGACCTTAAAGATCATGAAGATATCGAACGCGAGCGCAGGGCTCTTGCTGTGAGAAGCAATATGCTGGTTCGCAGGTTTGCTTGTTGTAGTAAGGAGGTTAAAATTACGTTGTTTAAGGCTTACTGCCAAAACTTCTACACAAGCAGCCTGTGGACCAGCTATACGCTGAAAACAATGGACGCCCTGAGGGTCCAATATAATAACAGTTTCAGAATGCTTTTAGGGCTGCCGCGCTTTTGTAGTGCCTCTGGCATGTTCGCGGAGGCGCATGTTCATGACTTCCACGCAATGGTGAGGAGAAAGACGGCGTCACTATTGGAGAGAACGCGGTCGAGCCCTAATGGCATTCTGAAGATGTTAGTGGACAAATTTGACTCACCGATAATGAATCACTTCATGCAGGTGTTGGTTAGGCAGAAGTGATTCATTAACCGGTGAAATGTGATAAATTCATTCAAATCATAATAATAACACACTAACATAGCTTTTAAGTTTTTGTAACTAACTAACACACTAACATAAATGGATCATTGTTGTCTTTTTAAATAAATAATTTAATTTAATTTAATTTAATTTATAACGTACAAAATTTAAAAGTACCAAGCAACTATTTTCGCGCTCGCTTCGCTCGTTCTTCCATCGTACATTTTCTTCATTTTCAAACTTATCTGCAAAGATCGACAAAATAACCTATTTCTGTATAAATGTTCTTTATCTATCTAAGACTGGGTGCTAAAATGTTCGAGCTCGCTTCGCTTGCTCTAGCATCCTATATTTTTCTCATGTTCAAACCTTTCTACACAAAAGTCAACAAAGACAAACTATCTCGCTAATTCTATATGTGTGGTCAAAAACCTTAGGTTTTCTTACCTTTCCGAGGCGGGGTGCTAAAATTTTCGAGGTACGCTCGCTCTTGCGTCCTGCATTCTCCTAATTCTCCAACTTTTCTGTATGTCTTAACAAATATCTCCTATTTCTGTAAGAATGGTTAAAAGACAACCTAATTTTAACCATCTGAGGCGGTGGCAGTGTGCTAAAATTATCGAGTTTGCTTCGCTCGCTTTTGTATTGTATTTTCTGCATTAGAATTAGCAGCTGGTGTGCGTGTGTGCGACCTATAACATAATCTTAGAAGTATTCAGTGAGCCTAAAAGCCGAAAATTTCCTGTAACTAATTAAATTCATTCCATCTAACTCATAAGTACATTCATACATTAGTGTACAGTTCAGCATATTCGATTTAACGTCTGTCTTTTGACTGGGAAATGAAAGAGGCCACGCAAAGCTGATTTCGCCGACGTTTAAGTTTGGTCCAGCGCAGCCACATATAAAAATTACTAATGTAGGTACCAACATGTCAAAAACCGTTATTTTTTCACCATTATTCCTATTTCTGTTACTATGCAGCATTGCTGTGCAGATAAGATAGCATGCAATGGCTGCCAAACAATTCATGTCCCGTCCGGAGCGCAATAAAACAGCTATCGTTTTCAACAAAACGTAGCATAACAATAGAAGTATACACGATCATCATACTGCCAACAAACTAAGCAGACACAATGTCATCAATAAAGACGGTTGCGACACCACGGCGGGAAAAAAGATGAAATATATGAGAAGTTTGTAAGCAAATGTGCCTGAGTTCTGCCTGAGTTATGCCCGTTTTGCTCGTAAACCCCGTCGGGCCGAACATTTGTCAACAACATCGCTGGATTGCTATAAGCTTGCCTCACGGGAACACTCGAAGAAAATAGTTTAGGAGACATATGCTACTTTAAAAAATATCATTGTCGTTGCGTTTTCGTAAAGGTACGTAAGGTACCTACTACCTAGGTAGAAAAATTGCGTGATTTTATCATCATTTGCATCTTTTCCTGACTATGTTGAGGTCAGCTTCCAGTCTACCCGGGTGCAACTAAATTTCACATACAGCATTTTCTAATATTTCACATAGAGCGACTGAAATGAAAATGAAATGAAATTGTTTATTCTGTAAATCATCATCATCATCATCAGCCTATTAATGTTCCCACTGCTGGGACACAGGCCTCCTCTCGGTGAGAGGGAGTGGGCAGTAATCCACCACGCGGGCCCAGTGCGGGTTGGTAGACGTCACATGTCTTCGAATTTTTGGTTCTAAGACATGGTTTCCTCACGATGTTTTCCTTCACCGTTTTTGAGAGCAGTGGTGATGAAATTATTTACACAAAGTAAAGCGCCTGCTTGGGTTCGAAACCCACGACCTACAACTCGTAAGTCGGGGCCGATACCACTGGGCCACCACTGCCCTTGCACTTGCCTCTGTAAATAGGATAATATATTGGAAATGGAATCACTTTTACACGTCATTTAAAAAAATATGTTTAAAATTAGCTAGATGAGTTCGGCGTTTCCTATCTGACTACTCTGAGAAGAAAGGCCGAAACAAACTCAGAGGTCACAGTCTCTTTTAAAGTCCAGACATAATCTTGGTCTAACTGCCTATCTGACCCCCACAGACACGCCTGTCAAAAATTTACGAATGACAGCCGGGAGATGGTGCCTTCCGAGCCACTGAGGGTTGTCGGTGTTTAATGGTTAATCACCCATCCACGGAACGATCTCGGAAAGCGTAGCTTAACCTACGATGGACCAGCTCTATAGAATTCTATTTTTAAATACTTACGTAAAATCAAATACCAATTGCAACCATTTTGACCCCAATAATGTCAACACAGTTACGCATTCGTTACGTCACTTGTGTGACTTCATAGAAAGGCAATTTGAGCTAGGACGATGTCATCCTACACATTGGGCCTACCATAATATGTACCTTTTTAGAAGCTAGTGAACTTGCTGCACAAAACGTTTCAGGTTAGTTTGTGAAGTCAACTTGAGTTATTTAAATGAATTTTTAAGTTAACTACATAATATTTTTTTTTTAATAAATATGAGGAAGATACATACTGTAATTAGGCTGAAAATCGTCACTTTTGGAACGCAAAAATTTACAAAAGGCATCCCTCAGAACGCATACCTTTCACCGCTTCCGATCACTCGATCTTTGAGATGGAATGAACAGACAAAAAAAGGGCCCAGTAAACTATTTTCTAATGTAGAATGTAATGTACTACCTAATAGATTATAAAAAAAAATCAGCTTCAGCTTCAGCCACATTAATAAAAGTACAACATTTTAGAAAACCTTTGATTGTGTAGGTGATTATGCGAGCGCGCTCCTAAACTAAGTTGCCGAAAGCTCCCGTAACAAATTGATAAAAATCCTCACACATGTAGGTACGTCTCCTGAGTGTCATACTTCGCTAGTTATAAATATTACAACCTCACCTGAAGTTATATTCAGATGTTTAAAGAAGAGTTTTAAGTTACGTTTTAAGAGCGTTATTCTGAAAGTTGGCAACGTCGCAAATAGATGTCAAATATTTCGCTGTTTTGATTAATTTGGCATTATTACTGAATGGAACTACGAAATGTGGCTAACTAATAAGTACCTACCTAGAATATCAATAATGAAATGAATTGCAATTATAACACTGAATTTGATGTTGTAACCGTTTTAGGTATAGTGTGGCCATTAGTGCTGTGCACTCCCTGAGGTATGCGCGGCGAGGTGGGAGGCGAAGCGCAGCAGCCGATTCTCCCCCCCGTCTCGCCCGCGCGCATACCTCAGGGCCCGATTCTCCCCCCCGTCTCGCCCGCGCGCATACCTCAGGGCCCGATTCTCCCCCCCGTCTCGCCCGCGCGCATACCTCAGGGCCCGATTCTCCCCCCGTCTCGCCCGCGCGCATACCTCAGGGCCCGATTCTCCCCCCCGTCTCGCCGCGCGCATACCTCAGGGAGTGCACAGCACTAAGGCCACACTAAAGCACAAAAAAGGCATTTGGAAAGTTTCCAAACACATTTATTACATCTAAAACTAAATATGACGGCGGCGACCCTTGAATTGTCCATACAAACGTAATACCTAAATCATTTGCAATTTGAGCATATTTCCATCATATTATGTTAATATTCGAATTTAGACAGTATTTATCTAGGCTTGTACACATCTTTTTTTTTCCAAAATTTTACCTAAATTGAAGTTTAAGCGAATTGAATTTCGCACATTTTTACAGCTAAATGACATGTTTTCATACTGTTTTTTCTGTATTATAAATAACAATATTTGGAATATTATTTCGGCAGGAGCAGAGCTTATATTATTTTATTAAGTTACAAAGTACTTATATTAAGTTTTCATTCATAATTTTTGGTATTACGTTTATCATAAATTCCGATAGCTCGTAACAACGTTAACAACACATAACACACAACAGACACAAACAACAACAACAACACAACAGAACAGAGATAACAATAATCCAAACGCATTTTCCTCCCATCTCGACTTGCAGTTCGAGCCGTGTTCGCCGGACCCTTACGATATAGTTATTGCATTTCATAATCAATATTCTAGTTAGCTAGTTAGCCACATTTCTTATTTCCATACAGTAATATTGTCAAAGTAAATATTTGACAGCTATTTGCGACGTTGCCTACTTTCAGAATAAACGCCCGGTTTTGGTGAGCTACAATGTGTTTTCTTTTGGAAATAATTTTATACGAGTTTTGGTCTTTTGTGTCATGTTGATAAACAAAAAAATCCATCAAGTACAGAGCGTTCATTATAACATTTATAACTTGACCCGTGGCGCTACTGTTATTAGTATTGAAACTAAGCTTGACAAACAATGGTACCAACATGAAGGCAAGAGACTAGTCAGAGTGAACGGTTTGATGTAGTATTGCTTGTCTGCTTCTTTTGACACTTCAGGTGTCAAGCTAGATTAGATTTTAATCAAGAGCACTATGGTGCCGATTCTCTTGTACACCGAACTAAACTAACTAAACTATCACTAAAATTCCTTACTTTTGGGTATGAGAATCTTAAAGCTATTCTGACAAAAAAAATCTCTAAATTAAGAATTATTTTGACACATCTAAAATCGAATTTGACAATCGTGTGACGACTCCACGTGGTAGGTACTTGTTTGCTCTACCCCGTGATTTTTTTTAAGAGGCGCGCAGGGGGGGCAGCCTCGACGTGTTTTATATGGAATTTTTCACTTTTTGTATGGAAAATTAATAAAAATATTACCAACATGTTGGGATATAGGGGTTTCCTAAAAGAGGTCGAAAATTTCATTATTTTTGCGATAGGACGCACCATTTTCGAGATATAAGCAAAAGAAAAAAAAAAATACAGTACTGTTTTTGCACTGAAGTAGAAGTGTTGGTGTGAATTTTAGTTCATGCCAACTAATTTTATTCCACACGTTTTTAATCGCGTTTAAAAATAGTCACGCTGTCAGATTTAATTGGATACACCAAATTTTTAGGTGAAAAACGTCAAATTCAGAATAGCAAAATTGCCATTTTCACTAAATTACTTAATAACTCAGTGCAATCTTAGTGCTGTCAAACTAAAATATAGTTAAGTTGTGTCACTTTAGTCTATTTCAGAATGGGAAATCCTCCTTTGACAGGACTAAATTAAATTTTGGTTATTTTTAGTCTAGTTTAGACGCATTTGTGACAAGAGAATCGGCACCAATTCTGCCAAGCGAGATGATCATTATGCTAATAATTGTGGCTAAAATAAGCCATAATATAGGCTACTGAAAAACTTTGTTGTTACCATCACTCACCATTTTCTTTAGCCCTCTAACTATAAAGTCTAGAATCAATAAACACGGCCCCGGAGTTATCACAAAAATTAGGTAGCTACTAGTACCCATGTTCCGTCGAGTGTGAAAAATAAAATAAATTCGTAACAAAATTTGCGAGGCGAGGAAAGACGCGAGGCGCGAGGCGCGAGGCACGGGGTGGGACGCAAAGGCGCGAGGCGTGTCAAAGCTTAGGAATACACTACACTTGATTTAGCGAGACATTCCGCGTTTGGCTAATTTGACTACGTCCCGCTTCTTTGGACAAAGATGTAGATATTTTTGGATGTGACAACAGAAATTAACGTAATATTTAAAAAACAAGGGCTCTCCCTATTATCAGTTAGCTTAGCTAGGAATGACAGCTCACTACAGCTAACTTTTCACGATTACATTTTTACTGAATAGACCGGCAGCAAACAAATTGGACATAATTATAAATTAATTTATACTTAATTATTAATTGCACGCCGGAGTCTCGCCGGAGTCTCGAACTCGGGGCCGGATCACCTCTCACTGCTCTCGAAACAAGGCGACCATAATAACACGCACTCCTAGAGTTCCCGACGAGGATAGCCCGGAGGAAAAGGTAAGAAAGTATACCAAATACGCCAGTTATTTATTTATTTTTTTAAAGGACCATGACCGATTTTGTATGGACCCCGTCCCCCCCCTCCAACAGCCATGTGATACATGCCAATATGTTTATAAGGATCCAGAAAAAGACTTACTGTCTTGCAATTGCAAAATCGATGGGATTTTTTTGTAATAACAAAAAACATTTTGGTTTGCTAACCTAACCTTACCCATCCTTACCTAACCTAACCTAACATAACCTAACCTAACAGTGATAAACTGATCTTGAATTTTGAAGGTCACATGGCACTCCTGAATGATGAACAGCATTTGTGTATTCTTGTGATTGGGTAATTATACAAAAGATTAAAAGAAAACAGCTAGTTAGGTTAGGCTAACCTAACCTTTTTTTTTTGTTCCGGGGTGGAAAATCCTCTTTAATCACATTTTTGATATTTCTGAACGTCACCTAACCTAACCTTTTTTTTTTTTGTTGTGATGGAAATGCTCATGGATGTCCTCTGCCCTGGGGTGGGCGAAGGGTTCTGTCAGACTCTTACTGACTAAAACCATCCCGGTGTTCCCTCGCACACTTGCGTCGAGGGCTGCGGGCGCAATGGCAACTTCCGGTGCCCCGGACTGGTGATGGCCCGCACTCTGCAGGCCCCGTCCCGTAGGGGGAGTGAGGTGTGGGAACTCCCCCCGTTACGTGTTAGGGTGGCGCGCGTGGAACACTACGCGCCGCCATCTCGGGTACCTAACCAAACCTAACAGTGTTAAACTTGGAAAAAGTATCTAACCTACAACACGCTTCGAATGACACTGGTTTCATACTTGTTGGAGGGTGGCGACGTCCAGCAACAGTGATAAAAAAGAAAGAAAAACATTTTATTTGGGACACGCATAGGATACACAACAATAAAAAAAAAAATAATGAAACGAACGAATTCATGAAAACAATAATATATTAGAAAAAAAGAATAATAAAACTAACAAAATAGTGAAAACAAAAAATAAGAAATTCATCTTGGATTTTAATCGTAACATGGAACTCCTCAATGATGAACAGCATTTGCGTATTTGGGTAAGTGTACAAATGATTAAAAGAAAACAGCTACTTAGGTTAGGCTAACCTAACCTAACCAAACTTAACAGTGTCATTCTAGAATGAATACGGCAATCTATTGCACGTTTACGCATATATGAAAAATATTAGTTACTAATACTGACGGAGTTTTTAGATTTTAGTATATTGATAAATCACCAACTTTTTATTTCAACGTCAATCATAGAGCCATCACAAGTTTTGGAACCTATTAAAACCGTTTTTTATTGTAAGCAGTGACGGCTATATTATTAGACGAAGTGGGTCCTTTCCATGATGCGACAATTGTGCAATCATTGATGAATGAAGAAAATTCATTGCATTTGTTATTGAATAGTGGGAATGTTTTCATAGTTGATGCTTTAAAGATAGCATTAATGATATCGAATCGTATAGCTATGAAGCCTACATTCCACCTACAAATGATCGGAACGCTAGTCAGCTTACACCAGACCAGGCAAAGAAATCCCAATTGATCCCGATTTGTACACACTTGTAGAGACGGTGAACGGAAAGTTAAAAAATAGGTTTAGGCTGTTGCGACAAACAAATTTCAATCGAGCACTACATCACATATTTTGTGATTTTAGAATCGCAGCAGCCATAATAAACGCCTTTTATTGTGTTGCTGTTGACAACACAGCAACACAATAAAAGATTACAACTATAATTCAGATTGTAACCATAATTCGTTCTTGATTTGTAGCCATGGAAGGAAATCTTCCTCAATTCAAAGACTTTCCACGTTTGACTGAAGAGGACGTATTTCTGTTTTCGCTAAGGAGCTATCGTATTAAGCTCGCCGAACATATTCGCACCGGCCTTTACAATATCGAACCATATCGAGATCATGAGTATGATTGACCGTTATGTGCAACTTATTGATGTGTAACATCTTTCCTCTCGCTTTCTTGCAAATCTTTCGTCTCACTTTCTTACAATCTGTGGGAGTGATTACGTGAAAAGCGCCTTCCTGTTACACATTTTTGATGTGTAACAGAAGCGCCCGCTATTTGGTTTGACCATTGAGAGCTCGCGGTGATAGAGTTGGGCGACCCACCACCTGTGAGACTGCAACTGTCGCCAGCAGCGCTGCCTCCCTGTGTGAGCTCCCCCGAGCCGTGACAAGCGTGTCATCTGCGTAACATGTCAGGTCAACTCCCGATTGGAGTTTCGCCCCTCAGCACCCAGTCGTAATCGATGTTCCACAGAAGTGGGCCCAGGACCGAGCACTGTGGAATACCGCACAACATAATATATCGTGCCAACTCCCGCTGTCACGTCCCCTGCAGGTAACACACCTTTTCGCCAAAACCTAACCTAACCTAGGTTAGGTTAGGTTAGTGACAGTACAGTACAGTGATTAACTTACTGATCTTGGATTTTCAAGGTAGCTACATGGAACTGCTCAAAGATGAACAGCATCACCGTATCCTTGTGATTGCGTAATTGTACAAAATATCAAAGAAAACAGCAGGTTAGGTTAGGCTAACCTAACCTAACCTAACAATTGACGAGAATATCCGTCAGGCCATAGAGTGAAACAGCTTACAGACGATACTAGCCATTATTTAGCAGTAAAAATAGTGATTAAAAATCAAAGATATGGTTTATAACATGTTATTTTGTGCCAAAAATAATAACATTAAAACATGATTTTTCTGGGATATCCCATATTTTTGAGAGTTGTCGTCATAGTAAAAATTTATCACCTTTCCAAGATGGTTTGACTGAGATACATTTTAAATCTGTTGGTCGGTGTAAGGTTTGGGGGGACGTTTTGACGCATCGTCCTTTGTTTATACAACGTAACAGGGACTCAATTGTGTTAGTAAACGTAAGAACTATGTTAGTTAATTTTATTCAAATTAAAATCTATTTCACCCCATGGGAGATGGCACTGCAGTGATTTATATAAATGCAATCGAGCCTGCTAGCGATCATTTTCAGGATATTGTTGGAGCTGGCCCGCACTCTCCGCACCAGAGATGCACACCTCATTCGCATCGTTGCGTAAAAGCAATTTATGTGTGCGTCCGCGAACATTCCCGATGCGTTACTTACAAAAACGGGGCAGCCCCACCAATACCCTGAAAGCGTTGTTGTACTGGACACGAAGGGCGCTGTACGACTTTTGGGTATATCTAGCTCACAGGCTATGATGTATAATTATATAGGTTTCATCTTATAGGTAGAATCTATCCAGACTCGGGGACTGCTACTGCTAAATTCCTAATGGAAGAACTTAATAACATTTTGCCCTAACCGAGGGCTTGCGACCTCTTAGTTTAGAGGTCGATGCACAAAGGGGGCAACAATGTGACAACTTTGTACCTCTTCCATATGAATGAATGAATGAATGAATGAAATGCACCGATCCCAGCGTGGTTTAACCAGACTCGATAAATCGAATGAACCCCAAGATTTGCACTAGCCCATGAAATCTCATGTTGCATGGGACTTCAAAAGCCATTGCATATCAAAGAGTAGACCGGTGGCGCGGTAATGGTAGGGATTAGATATGTGCCCTGGGATAAGGAGGGAGATGCGAGCCTACCGGATATGCATCCTACAATTTTGTACCTCATCCATATACAATTTAATTCTATCTCGGTGTCAGCCAACGCCCTGCAGACGGCTGATTGCCTAGCTCTTATATTTATTAAATAAATATTGAATCATTTCATTTGCTTCATTTTGCGGCGAGACTTCGTTTTTTGACGTTTAGGGGACTTTCTGTATTTTGGAGGGACAATTTATAACTTGTATAATAAGTGCCTGTGATTATTACTATCACGACGGATCTCAAATAGGCACAACTATCCCTCGTGATACTAATAATCACAGGCACGTATTGTACAAGTTATAAATTGGATCATCAGTCTACAGAGGTCCAATGACGGGCATAGGCCTTTCTAATCGTATACCATTTTATTCTTGGAACTTGAAAAACAAACATGCGGGGCAGTCTTTGGGGACTGCTGATAAAAGTGAAATCTAAGTAACGCCATCTAACGAAAATGTCAGGAATTTATGTGGCTTGCTGTCAGTACAAGAACGAAAGCTGTAGCTCCATGAATAAAATTCCAAAAAAATAAAACAGAGTGCGCTGTCAACAAAAAAGTGCTCAACGCGCCTTCGGTGACGATGACGCGAGTTCCATGATTTTTGTTCACCCAAAAAGTGCTCACCGCGCCTAAAGAAATTTTCATTTAAAAAATAACATGTTTGCCTATGCACTAATAAAACACTAACCGACCAACAATATCGAACAAGGAATTGAAATTCGAATATCTAGGCATCCCTTTCCCTCACACGATAGCACTGTATCTCTGTCCCCCTCTTTAATTAACCCCTTGTCAGTTTAGATGGAAAGACACTTGACGCGGCCACAGTGGCTCTGCCAATTGGCGGGAAACTTGTGAAGAGCTTGCAGTGCTTATTACGTAAATTCTGGCAACAAATGCAACAATCTCTATTGTTCAGTGGATGGGAATCGCCATGGTCGTCATGAGAATGAGATGTAGATAAATTAACCGATTTCAAAAAAATTAAGAGGTTAGATACGCATTCGGCAACTTTTTTTCATGTAGGTTGGTATCTATTTACACCGATTTCTCCGTGAATGCTGGGAAGAATTACGTAAATATGTAATTCATCATTTTATTATCTTTGCTAGGGTAGTTTTTGAGAAATAACTCTGAATAAAAACTATACTTACCTAATTATAATTTACCTACCTAATATTAGGTTAAACTAACCTGGTGAAAGCTGCAGGTATCCGCTGGATGCGACAGGGACAGAACCGGTCGAGGTGATGGTGCTTGGGCGCGGCCAGCTCCAGCAATGGACGTCTTTCGGCTAAAATGATGATGATGAAGTTGAACTCTAATCACAGAGGCCTTAAACTATACCGCCTTACAAAATACCTGCATACTAGATAGATTCCATATTTCCATACAAAACAGAAAATAGAATTACTAACCTAACCTTAAAAAATGTGGTCTCACACTTTCGACTCCACCTATTTCCATAGCACTCATACATACGCCATGCCGCCACATTTACATACCTATACAGTGAGGGGCAACATTTGCGCTAAAGTTAACCCTCGAGGAGTGTCACTAGGATTGAAATCTTGTTAAAATATACAACAGATTTTAGTTTTTCAATTTATAATGCCGAATTCGCTAAGAAAAACCTACATTTAAGATGAGCCCTCGGTAAGGGCTCCCGGCATCTCATAAGCGACTTCAGTGAACCCTCCAGGAGTGCCCACTAAACGTGTTGAACGAATGTCGATTGCCATTGAGTAAACAATAGCATAAAGACAACTCATAACACGTAATCGGCGAATACGGCTTTTGAAGTTTGTTGTGCACTTTGAACCGGAGTCCGTAAGAAAGGTATGTAGGTAGTATGTCGAATATGTAGATACCTGCAATCTCGGAGATGCTGCATCATTACAACAACGACAGCATTCTAAATAAAAATGATCGCTGCCAGACCGGACTGCCCCATTCAGGGACACTGGGTTGTGTTGTTGTTTTAAATGTAGGTTTTTCTTAGCGAATTCAGCATTATAAACCGTGAAAATAAAATCAGATGTTTATTTTAACAAGATTTATTAGCATATGCGTTGGTTTTCAAATCAAAGACATAGATTAATTTTTTATTTTTTGTTCACGGTTACAAATATTCACAAAAAAATTAAAAGTTTAGAAACTACCTAAAGCGACAAGACCCCCAGAAAACACTATTTCACTTCGTTTTACAGTGTTTTATAACACGGTTTTAAACCTAATGCCGTTGACCATCCGCGATGGTTAACTTTAACGCAAACGTAATGCCGGGAACCCTCTCGGAGGGTCCACTTAGGTTTAAAGAAACTTTATTCTCAATAAAGACATATACATATCACTTACTTGAGAATAATACTAAAACATACAACATTAATTGCACAAAGTTCGTCGTCATCAAACCAGATAGGTACCCATTCAATGCTCTTATTTCTCCAAAAGTGATTGATCCGCAATTATATACTGACCAAGTTGAGTTATGCATTGAACGAGTGTAGATTTCTTATGCTAGAGGGTATTCTATTAAAAAGTTGTGCTCCTTCAAAAGTAAGCATTTTTTTGCCATAGTTTGTTCTAGTTTTGGGTAAAACTAGCAAACTAGCTCGCCTTGTGCTACGTTGACTGACTTGTTTAATTTGGGTGAGTGTTATATTCGTGTGAATGCTCTTGGTAAGAATTTTTTTGATGATAATACAAGTATTGTAAATAAATAGTTGTTTAATATTCATTATTTTAGTATCTCTATAACTTTGACTGGTTGATGTTAAATATTGATAGTTGAAGAGTATTTTAATGAGTTTATTTTGGGCAATTTGTAGTTCTGACAACTTTGTTTTTGTAGCACTGCCCCAAATTTCGATCAAATAAAGTAGATGCGGCTTGACTAGGGAATTATAGATGGTGTACCGCAACTTTGGTGGGATGCAACGAACTATGTTACGCAGGGACCCGGCAAGTGCTGAGAGCTTGCTCTTTATGTGTTCAATGTGAGGATTCCACGTAAGTGAGCTGTCAATTCTTAAACCGAGATATTTTTCACAGGTTTTTTGCTGTAGAGGCACTTGCAATAATATGTATGGCGGCATGGCGTATGAGTCGAAAGTGTTAAGCACCATTGTTACTAACAAAAATATGGACCCTGTAATCTGAAATAATGATTGATTTATTTATTTATTTTATTTATTACCATTACGCCACTATAGTGCCAACCTTGAGGTTTACCCCCTTTTATGGGGGAATTTTCAGGGACAGATTTTTTTTGGGGATATTTTTAGGAGCTTCAAACAAAACCTGCAATACGAACTACAGTAGGATTAGAATGACATCCTCAAAAATCCTGATGATATTCAAACTGCTGAACCACTAAAACGATGACCACTCAAGTATAGGCTATCTGCGCCATTATGGGTACCTATACGTATTACTTATCTTAATATGGATTGCATACAGAACTATGGACTGGACGTAATATAGGTATGTACCTACCTATAGATGTTGAACACAAGGTTATCGTGTTAAATGCCAATTATGGTCTGTCACAATGACAATCTAGAATTGCACTGTGCAATAGTAGGTACCTACTTAATAAATATAAAATAATGATAATAAGAATACGGGGTGATATACGAGCTCGTGGCTAAGTAATAACACGAGTCGCTCCATCAGGTTAAGCTACGCTTGCCTGGGTTGGTCTGTGGATGGGTGACCATCTTTACATACCGAGACTCCTCCGAGAAGCACTCTCGGAAAGCACGTTAAGCCGTTGATCCCGGCTGTCATTTGTGGATCTTTGACAGTCGTAACAAGTCGTCAGAAGCCCGAAAGTCTGACACCAGTCTTACCAAGAGGTATCGTATAACCCAGCCTACTGGGTTGTGGAGGTTAGATAGGCAGTCGCTCCATGTAAAATACTGGTATTCAGCTGCAACCGGTTAGACTGGAAGCCGACCCCAACATAGTTGGGAAAAGGCTAGGCAGATTGATTTGAAATACAATAGACGCAAAGCTTTGCGTTCGGCTCTTGTCGTGGCAACACGTCGTGTCCGAGTTCGTAACAAGTCAATCGTCATCCTGAGGATGCCTCTAAGACTCTTTAAGAACAGTTAAGCGGATTAAGTTACTAATATACATCGTCTATTGCATTTTATAATGGATTTCCGTAAAGTCACGCCTGAGTCAATTAACTAGATTGATTTGACACACAGGTAGGTATTCGGGTCGGGTTTTTCAATTCGAGGCCTACGCGGTCCTCCCATACCTATTAACACTGTAATTTAGAAATATTGTAAAAGCCAATTATTTGGTGAAGTTTTTTGCTGGCTGTTCTCCATAGATAACGACCAACTGGAACCGTGCACCTAGTTTCTGACGTTTCCTAAGTGCTCATGTAGGTTTAAGTGAAATAAAACATTTTGATTTGATTTGGCAGTACCTGAAGCAGTACCAGACCCGAAGCAATTACTACACATATTCCGGTTTCATTGCGCTAGTGCCGATCGGCAAACTCCGTTCGGCATGATCTCGCTCTGACACCCTCGCTGAATCATGTTCGGGTCGGCTCGGCTCAATCTGAGCTAAGCCCCTCGGCTTTTCTTCAACATATAGGTATCTACATATATTCGATTTTGCCTCCCGGCTGTGTTGAACGATTTTGTACCACCCCTTTTGTGCAATTTGCAAAATACATTATTCTTTTTTGTGTTTTAAACGTGTAGTGGTGACACCGCTACATACGAACTGCAAAAATATAACGTCACATAATTCCTGCATCGCGCAGTTAAAGTTTACCGAGCGAAAAACTTAGATAAGACTATCCGAAATGATCTTACGGGCAGTTGCCCGCCAGACATAACACCCCTCTGGCCGGAGGATTCTCCCTTTTCAAATGAGAATGAGTGAACTTTACACCCTGTTCCTCATACCTCTAAAAACGTATAAAAAATGTATTGTCCAACTATTACAATAAAACTGCAGCCAGTGTCGCTAAACAATTGTAGTTATAAAGTTACGTCTACTTTTTGGAATGGGCGACTAGCTTCAACTTTCTGACTAACTGACCGACTCTTTGACAATTCAAAAGTGCCTGTAAATGGTTTAATTGAAATAAATGCTTTGAGTTTGAGTTTGAGTTTGAGTTTGGAAGAATAGACAAAGAATAGACAAATGACAGATAAATAATCACAATCTGTCATGTCTATTCTTCCGTCGACAACATCCGTTTAGTTCTATAGTTGTCATGCTTCGCGTGTTGGTCGCACAAAGCAAATTACCTGCAGTTATATTTACCTAAAAGTTGCCTCTCTTTCTATCGCGTAACTTTATCTTCTGTAATCTGTGACGTTACGCCCACTGAATTCGACAAATCGAGCCCGCCACGTACATATTTGTAGCTTCATACCTAAAATGCGCAGTGATGGCTCACTGCGCATTTTAGGTGTGGTGCGGGTTAATGGATATTAATTACATAATACCTACTGCCAAAATATTGATGTTGGGGCTATTTTTCGACGGCTGTCCCCGAGTAAACCGTACAATAGTTGAGTTATGTAATATGTTGCATAACTCAACTATTGTACGGTTTTTGCCTTTTAGAACCTATGGGTTCTAAAAGGCTTTTAATCACTGCTGCATTTCACTTTAGACTAAAGGAATAGGTTTGAATATGAATAGAAACAATAGGTTATATAATTAACTATTTATTTGAAATTGTATAAGTGATAACTGTGATTACTTAAATATGTATACAAAAAAACACTGGAATGATAATAATTATATTATTTTCATTTTGATAAAATATTTTTAATAATTAGTATTAATGTCATATCTTTGAAAAGGAACTCATAGTTTACATTTATTTATTCAGCCTAATTATAGCCTAATGTTTCTACTGCTGGGACCCAGGGCTACTCTCTGGGAGAGGCAAGGGGCCGTAATCCGCCAAGCTGGCCAAGATTGGGTTTGCGGACTTTACGTGTTTTCAAATTGTTTGAGGACATGCCAGCTTCCTCATGATGTTTTTCTTCATCAGTATAGTATATTCAGAAGTCTTAGAACTAAATAGTGGTGTATAATAATACAAGTGTAAAACTAAATCTACTAAGTCTGAGACGGAGGTTATATCATGAATTTGATCTAATACTTTGACCAGCACGCGTAACATGAATATCATAGAAAAGGGTTTTATAACTGTGCGTTTGCACTGGCGAAACATTCACAACAAAACATGTTGGAATCTCTATTTTCTGTCAATTTTCCATACAATGTTTGTCGTGATGTTTCGCCAGTGCAAACGCACAGTAAGGGTTTTGTCGACGGAAGAATAGAGAAAAAATGACAGATTGTGATTGTTTATCTGTCATTTTGTCTATTCTTCCGTCGACAAAACCCGTTTCCATAATTGTCGTCATGCTGAGTGCAGATGGTATATAAAATTAACGTGTAATGCTAATATTCGAAGATTCTTTTATCTAAAGCAATTAATATTATTTAAATAAAACGTTATAAATCTATGGTGTTTGACAGCGACGATGCGACACCTGGCGGGATAAATTGGTAATGTCGCTCCGCATTACATTCCTCAGTTTTAAGGTCTAAAACTCTAAAATGACGAATACTACTATTTCATACTTTGTGCGTTAGCGTTCATGGCAAGATTATCATAGGATTGTGAAATGTTATTTATTATCACTATTTTAATACTGTAATTTGTTAGTAATTGAATTGAATGTGAGTGGAAATGCCGGGCAGGGGACCCCCTAGTGATGTTCTTCAGAAAGGTCAGGTGCGTAGTACCCGTAACCGGCGTGCGTGTATGACCAGATGTATGAACGTAAAGGCGTATGTTAGGGTGGTCACAGATAATATAATACTACGTACAGATACCCAATCCCATACAAAGAAATGACACCTCCCTAGTCGGGCTATTGACTGGCTAAATGTGCTACAGTCATGACAAATTGAGTAAAACGCCATCAATTGCAAAGAGCCCTATACCCGTAACCGGCGTGCGTGTATGACCAGATGTATGAACGTAAAGGCGTATGTTAGGGTGGTCACAGATAATATAATACTACGTACAGATACCCAATCCCATACAAAGAAATGACACCTCCCTAGTCGGGCTATTGACTGGCTAAATGTGCTACAGTCATGACAAATTGAGTAAAACGCCATCAATTGCAAAGAGCCCTAAACAAAAAGGTTTTATCTTTTTTTGTTGAAAATACGAGATTTATGAGTTACAATAGATAAATCAGCATTAAACAAGGAAGTTTTGATTTTTAATAATCTTACTTCAGCCAAAATCTTCCGTTAATCGCGTTTTAGTGACTGTTAATTTCATAATTTGTTACCTATGCTGCCATCTATGATCTTTTTCAAGACTAATTATAATTTGTTCGAATTGAGACCCCATGGGGTGGTAATAGGTGACGTCCTGTAGTTTCTGCCTCTTCTTCTTCTTTTCGAGACGACCCATGGGTGAAGACGTGAGTTTATGTATGTAAGTGTATGTAATTAGTACGTGGGCACACTGCGGAATTTTGCTTCAATTGCGGTCACCTATATTTGATCTGACTCGCTCTGTTAATGATGCTGAAAATTGCATTCAAATTAGTTGCGTATTTAAAAAAAAAAACGCGTTCACACAGACAGATCCGAAAAAAGATTACAATTTATAATAATTATCTAGGTATGTAGGATTACAATTATTAAAATGAATCTTGTTTTTCAGTTTGCATAGAAACCATACTTGAATATTCAATCATAGATAATTTACAGCTATTGCCACTTAATCAATTATCTAAGTAGATAATTGATTAAGTGGCAATAGCCACATCAACCAAAAATCAAGCCAAAAATCAACTTATACTACATAACGCTTAAGTAAGCGTTATGTAGTATAAGTTGATTTTTGAATGACCGTTTATAATAATGACGTCTTAACAAAATGTTGTTTCAACTTTGTCATGTAGGATATTGAGTTCGTGTTCTCAAAACGTGATGTCTATGAGATTCCGAATTCAAATATAAGTACAGTACAGTCCCTTTACAGTTATTTTCAGTCAAAAGCAAAATGATCTTTACAAGCGTGGTAAAAAGGTTGCTATTCTGTTGCGGCCATTGCGAAGTCTGTAAAAATAACAGTGATATTTATTCTTGTCAAAATAAGGTTCCTGATGGCTTGCTACTGTCAGAAGTAAAATAAATATGAAAGTATTGTAGTGTATTGGTAAACCGGAGGAAGCTATCGATATCCTAATGACGTAATAAGGCGTATTCCGCGCGTAACTTCACGCATCTGGACGGAATGTATTGTCACAGATAATATAATACTACGTACAGATATCCAATCCCATACAAAGAAATGAGATCTCCCTATTCGGGCTATTGTCTGGCTAAGTGTACTACAGTTATGACCAATTGAGTAAAACGCCATCTATTGCAAAGAGCCCTAAACAAAAAGGTTTTATCTTTTTTTGTTGAAAATACGAGATTTATGAGTTACAATAGATAAATCCGCATTAAACAAGGAAGTTTTGATTTTTACTAATTTTACTTCAGCCAAAATCTTCCGTTTATCGCTTTTTAGTGACTGTTAATTTAATAATTGTTACCTATGTTGCCATCTATGACCTTTTTTCAAGACTAATTATAATTTGTTCGAATTGGTACCCCATGGTATTGTACATAGCTACGCGCGTAAAATATGTACGTAGTATATGTACGACTAACTCGCACTCAGTCGGCACAATCCCTTAGTACTTGGAAGGTTGAGTTCGTTCGTGCGCGTTCGTATGTGTTCGTACGAAAACGCGTCCAAAGTGCGGGAGGCCTAATGGCTGCTACACACAGTGCCGCCGGCCATGCCGCACAAAGCCGCAGAAAGAAACGCAAAGAAAATGAAGGCGCAAAAGCCGGAGGCACGTGTCGCGCGGCAAAAGCGGCACTGTGTGTAGGAGCCATAAGAGGTTTTCAGTTATTTCAATTAAACCTTATAATATACCAGTTTTATCGCACAGTGAAATTTTGAAGTCAAATCAAAATGAAGATGAGTGACTATACCCGCTTCAGAAAAAAAATTCTGATTCGTATCTTCTGTCCATTCGCCATAGTAGCTACGCGTCCTTCAAACCAGCACTCTAATTGCGTAACACACTTTCAATTACAATCGACGTTTTTAAAGGAAATTCGTATACCATTCATAAGTTTGAAAAATTCGTCTACTCAGCAACGTAAATAACGCAATGAACGTGGCTGAAATGTCACATTGAAAGGAATTGCGTTCAATTGTCATTTGATGTGTGTTTCGCAATTACCCCGCAATTTAAACAATACATTTTATATGTATCCCATGTCGACGCAATGTTTCACATTGTTCGCTTCCCTTTGTCTCCCTTCCTTAGTTTTGAAAGGCCCCATCTGCCACACGTCATCAATGTTCATCTTTTGATCGCCCTGTAACAAAATATAAAATAATTGTTTACAGCAACATGCGTCTTATATAGTGAAAATAAGGGTTTTTATTTATTTTTTCTGCTTGGGGTTTTAAAGAGGCCATACTATAAGGCTGCGTTTCCACCAGAGATGTGCGAGGATGCGTAGCGAGGGATGTGTTTGTTAGGAACCAACAGAATCGCTTCATTTACTATTTAGGACCCTAAAATAGCATCTATTTAAGGTTCACAAAAATAGGCACATTCATTCAATTATATTTTTTGGAAAGTTAAGGGGAAACACTTGAACTTCGATTAAATTAAAATTCGAAAAAACCTAATCCGTTGGTTTACTTCATACCTTGAAAACAGATCTCAAGCTGTCGTTATCAGTAACTACATGTCGAGCTGGGTTTCAGCTCCTAGTGGTGTTCCTCAAGGTTCCTTGCTGGGTCCGTTACTGTTTATCATTTATATAAGCGACATCGACTCGTGTTTCCACAGCTCAAATCTACTTTGTTTCGCTGATGACATGAAGATATTTTCTGCAATATCTTCAGCTGATGACATGGATGCTCTCCAATCTGACCTGGAGCGATTGGACGATTACTGCTTGATAAATAAATTAGATATGAACCCAGTTAAATGTTCAGTAATCTCCTTTAGCAGAAAACGCGTCCCTCACCCTACAACTTATAAACTTAAAGGGCAGCTATTACCCAGATGCGACGGTGTACGCAACCTGGGCGTTTTTCATGATTCCAATCTTTTATTTGACGTGCATATTGAGCAAATAGTGGCTAAAGCTTCAAAGTCACTGGGTTTTGTTATGAGACTCGCAGGGTGTTTCAAGAAAGCCAAGACCCTTAAAACTCTTTATTGCTCTTTTGTTAGAAGTCATCTTGAATATGCGTCTCAAATCTGGAACCCGTGTTATGGCAAGTACATTGATCGTATTGAGAGTATACAAAAACGATTTATTGCACGACTCATAATGCGAAGCATTAGAGTGTGCTCTACGATCGAAAAATATTTTTTGCCCCATTTCTGCAACTGTTTTTATTGTTACACTCCTGCTAGTACACAGAACCTACTTAATTTATATACCATTGTATAGATGATTAAATGGAGATTAATACTGTACTTTTTAATAATTGATTTAATGCAGCAGAAATGGAAAAAGCATCAAAATAGTTGAAAAAAAAATCCTGTCCGTCAATTTATGAACCCTGAAAACATTGTAGCTTGCGATAAAATCAATTAATTGAGTTAATGTTTTTTTTATACATTCGTTTCATCCATAGAAGGAACCCTATTGAAAATGGCTCTTTTATTCAAAGTAGTTTAATTATAATTAATAAAATACTAACTAAAATATACTATCAAAGAAGACACCGCGAACAAAAAATGTGTCCCTTGGATGCTTTGACGTTTGACTACTGCGGTGCATGCGCGTTGCGAGGAGATTCTCATAGAGTAATGCACCCGAAGATGCGACACAGTCTGCTTCTTCTGCCTACTTGATACCTAACACAGTTTTAACTGCAGAACATTATTCTAATTTCCATTGTATTAATGATGAACATTATGTGAGATGGTTCACTTGGCAACCACGTTTGCTCATTGCGATTTTTTTGCACAAATGTTATCCATTTTTCCCTTGTTTCCTGGAGCTCGGACGTGGAAATCTTAAAGGGAAAAATGCCACAAATTGTAATAATTATTTGATGACAAATAACCATAAACTATAATATAATAAAACAAACATTAATATCAGCGTTCAAAATATTAGATACTTAATATATAAAAAATCCGCCATAAAAACAAACGGCAGCTATTTGTACCTACACTTCACTTCTGAATGTTTTAGTCTATGGCACAGATAATATAATACTACGTACAGATACCCAATCCCATACAAAGAAATGATACCACCCTAAATCGGGCTATTTTACTGGTTATCTTTCGTTCTCCATTTTTTTTAACAGGTGGCAGCATCAGCGACTCACTAGATGCCAGAGCCTGTAGTTTTACAACGCCATCTAGGAGTTATCTTAGATAATAGGTGGCATCGATGATATGTGGCATCGATACTACTAGATGGCGTTGTTGATAGAATCTATACATCGCACCGTGCGTTCAAGTTCAAGGACAAGTAATAAAAATACAACAAAAAAGATTATCTCGAGACCTTGAGTTGGCGGAATAGTTTCAATTGTTTTTCAAAACAAGCATTATAGTAGAATTTTGGTATCGCATGCGGGGACTAATAAAAATTACACCATATTTCCGGTTATTAATTTATTTGTGAGCCTGCGATACGAAAATTCTTTATTATGCTTGTTTTTCTCTTTTTTTGGTTGTTTTTTTTTTCTTTGGTATGATAAATATTCATGTTGTTAATTAATTTGATTACATACTCAAATCAATCAAAACTAGAAAATTGCTTGTAATTTAGCGGTAAGTAGGTAGGTTTAAAAATGTATAGGTACTCCATTTGAAATAAGATTAGACAATGAACTAAACCTTTTTACAGTCCTTTCAACCGATTTTGAGTTCTATTGCGTTGATGGCATGACAAATGGCAGCTGCAGTAAACAGTTGGTATTGTAACCACTTTTTAAAAGCTTTTATTCAACTTGCAATGTCTGTTTGCAAGTATTTACCTAGTTTGTTGTGGATTCTTGCGAGCAGAATTAAGACCACTTCCTCATCCCACGGAGTTGACGTAGTATTTTAATATCTGTGACATTATACATGTTGATTCAATTCCGATGACAATACATATTTATATAATTATCTGTTCTAATAGTACGCAACGCATTTTCGTAAAGGATTCCGATAAATCTGTTTCATTTAGACAGTTCAACAACATTCATTGCGTAATTTACGTTGCTGAGCAGAAATTATTTTCAAACTTTTGAAGCAATGGATTAGCAATCTTTTTGAAAGCGATGATTCTGATTGATCTTGTATTACGTACCTAATTAGGGTATTGATTGGCTACCCAGGATTGGCTCCAGACGAGGAAACTCCTCAACTGTCACCAGTACAGACACGGAATTTTATGTACGCTTTAATTATCACGGTCCGATCTAAATTCCACCATGACCTGCCCCCCAATTACGCAATGCACGATCAATTTTAAATTGAAACCAATTGAAAAAGATTGCCAGTCCATTGCTTCATAAGTTCGACAAAAATCATCTGCTCAATTTTTTTTGTCGAACTTATGAAGCAATGGACTGGCAATCTTTTTCAATTGGTTTCAATCGTGCATTACGTAATTAGGGTGCTGGCTGCTGCACCCAGGACTAGCTTCAGACGAGGGAACTCCTCAACGGCCAACAGTACAGACACGAAACATTATATACGCTTTAATTACGACAGACCATTCTAAAGTCCATCATGATCTGACTGCTGCACCCAGGATTGGCTCCAGACGAGGAAACTCCTCAACGGTCAAAAGTACAAACGGGAAATTTTATATACGCTTTAATTATCACGGTCCGATCTAAATTCCACCATGACCTGGCTGCTGCACCCAGGACTAGCTTCAGACGAGGGAACTCCTCAACGGCCAACAGTACAGACACGAAACATTATATACGCTTTAATTATGACAGACCATTCTAAAGTCCATCATGATCTGACTGCTGCACCCAGGATTGGCTCCAGACGAAATCTTTTGATGTATTATTACACCTAAAATATGAGCACTTGACGGGAGGCATATTGAGTGCACTTTGTTAGATCCTGAGGTTAAAATCAAAATCCGAAGTTTTTACTAGCTTAGGTCGTCGTACTTATATGTAAGACTCGTTGTCCAGTTTCCACGTTCCAGGTCTAGTCATAGGGGGGTGTCTTTCCAAAAATCCGTAATTCGAAGCCAGGTCGGTTAGAAGAAATCAAAAACGTATTCGATGCAGAGAAAAGAAAGCAAACAATTACAGACAACAATATTTAAGATTCAGATTTTAGACAATGACGGAAACAGACAGAACAGAATTGACAATTTGACATTGACAGACAATAAATAGCTTTTACGTTTCGTGCAATCCTTTTTTTACAGTTTCGGGTTCAGTAAAAAGAAAATAAGGATAATTTAGTACCAATAACATGCTAATAGATTTCTTTTCATTATATAAATTTTTATGTAAAGTGCTGGCTTTAAAAAAAATTACATTTGATTTCAATGAAATGTAAAATTAGTTTATGATTGTTGCTTAAATGAAAGTACCTATTTACAGTACAATGACAGGACAAATTGAGTTGAACGCCATCTATGTTGAACAACAACTAAACAAAATGATTAACAAATGGCGACTTTCATCATTCTATAGGTTCGAATTGAAGTAAAGGGCTTCATTTATACTTTTTGTTGAAAATACGTGATTTATGAGTGTAAATAGATAAATCAACAATTAGAAAAGCGAGTTTTGATTTTTACTTATCTTACTTCAGCCAAAATCTGCCGTTTAACGCTTTTTAGTGATTGTTAATTTCATAATGGCTACCTATGCTGCCATCTATGATTTTTTTTTCAACACTAATTATAATTTGTTCGAGTTGAGACCCCATGGTCTATGGCGAATGGCGCCGTAAAATATTTTGTTCATATTTCAGTTTAAAACTTTAGAGGTATGAGGAACAGGGTGTAAAGTTCACTCATCCTCATTTGAAAAGGGAGGATCCTCCGGCCAGACGGGTGTTTGTGTCTGGCGGGCAACTGCCCGTTAGTTGATTTCGGATAGTTTTATCTATGTCGGTCGCGTGGTAAACTCTAAAGCGCAGGCCACACCGCCAGCTAGCGGGCGGGCGTGGGCGAAGCGAACGAAGGAAACTATACAAACTACGCGAAATATTGTAGCTCGCGGTGTGAACCGAAGTATGTAAAGAGGTGAAACGATGACCGCCCGCCCGCCCGCTAGCTAGCGGTGTGGCCTGCGCTTAACTGCGCGATGCAGGATCTGTGTGACGTCATGTCTTTGCTGCGTAGCTCGTATGTGGTGGTGTAACCGCTACATTATTCCCCTCCGGAGACCGGAGGTCGATATGAGAGAGATTGATATCGATGCGAGTTTAGAAATTTTACCCATATTGATGGGTAAAAAAGCAGTCAAAACATACTTCATGAAAAGTGATAAATTGTTAATTTTTGTTAGAAACTATGTTTTAAATTTCTTTTTCGTTTATGAAAGAGAGTTATGAACTTATGAGGCGTGCACTTTTGGATTTTCCAAACTATTCGTTTTCTGTTTTCGGCTACGTTTTCCATACCATTCTGATAATTACATAAATCTATGCAAGAAATTTCATTTACAGCCACTCATAAATCGTCGTCGACTAACAGATTGCACTTTCCTTTTAAAAGTTATATCTAACGAGATTGACTGTCCTGATCTTCTACATAAACTACGTTTCAATGTTCCTCAGAGATCAGTTAGATTCATTCCACCTATGTCCATTCGTTTTTCCTCTTCTAACTACAGGCAAAACTCATACATGGTGCGAGCGAGTAAGGACTTTAATATTCTTTGTAAAGAGTTCTCATTTGACCCATTTACCACCAAAACCTATTCTGCGCGCGCTCGGCTGAACGCTGACTTCTTTAAAAGTGCATAGTGCTTATTGTACCTTATTACCTTATACTTTCTCTTTTTTATCGTGCTTGTTAGTGATCCTAAGATTTCTACTACCTTTTCTGTTTTTACCCGTGAGAACCTGTAATTGGCTCTGTGTTTCTTAAACAACTGTTATCCATTTGTTATAGCTGTTGGTTCTCCTATAATAAATAAATAAATACATGTCATAAAAATAAACATATTACCTTCATTTCCATATTAACAGCATCTTCCGGAGCCAGAACGATGAACGGCGTCGATTCGAAACTGAACGCCAAACCGAAGAAGGAGTATTTTTTTATTTCACTCATGAACACCTCCCAAGAGTACACCTTGTCGGGGTCAGTGCCCAGAGCACTGATCTGAGTGGACAGCAACTCATAGTAGTACTTCAACAACTCGCCATAATATTCGTCTCTCAAATCCTGATGGGTACACGCATATATCATGAACGACAAGTCAAGCACGGGTGAGGCACATCTACACAGTTGGAAATCTATTATTTTCGCGTCTACTGGACGACCTCCCACGTATTTGTAGAGAAAATTATTCGTCCAGGAGTCTCCGTGTGATATCACACCCCTATCCGAAGTCTGAGTAGCGGCGGCGACCATGTCCTGATACCTCTCGGGGACGGCAAACTTTTTAATCTCCTGAACATATATAGAATCTGGATACTCCTTTTCTACCGCATCTATCGCTATTCCTGAGATCCTTTTCCAAAATCTTGAATACCAATTCCATAGCCGATCGTGATAGTACAGCTCCGTCACTTGGCTCCTTATCTCGTCGAATTCTTTGGGTTTCTGGTCTTTCATAGCGAAGGACAGAGCGTGGAACTGTGCCAGCACTTTGAAAGTCAGCTTGCAGTGTTCAAAGTCGATGCCTTCCTGCCGCACGGCGCTTCCGAAATTTTCTACGTTCGCATCCTCCAGACATAGCACATCGTTGGTCCCGTCGGAGTACGAAAGAAACAGCTTGGCGTACTTATCAAAAGGGTCTTTCACATCTTTCGTAGACTGGAATGCCAGTAGAGCTGGCAGAACTTTCTCGTAGAAATTAATCTCGTTTTTAAAGAACTCGTGGCTTCTAAACGTCAGCCTTCGAGAGACGCTTTTGGGAATGTTCTTGAGTATAACTTGGATGTAATTGGCGACATTGTTTTGATTGACGCCGTGGATCCGGATGCGGATGAGTTCGCTTAGGTATGAGTCACCTTTGCCTGTTTCGCTCACGAACTGAAACCAATAAATGGCCATTTATTTAGCATTCCTACAAATCCTACAATACTATAATCTTCATGAAAACAAAACATCATCAACAAACTTTGAATCACACTGGAAGTTCGGCTTTATGTTCGGGAAACGAAGTCTCCAAAAGCGAACATAGATAAATACAAAAAATATTGGAGCAGTATCGTAGTCATGTCCTCAGGTTAAACGGGAAATCTACAAGTCTGTGATAAGGCCTGTCGTACTGTATGGACCGGAAAGTTGGACAGTGAAGAAGACGGATGAAAAAAGATTACATGTAGCGAAGATGACAATGTTGAGATGGATAATAATATGTGGAGTAACGAAAATGGATCATAATAATCTGCTTAGCCTTTTCCCAACTATGTCGGGTCTTCTTCCAGTCTAATCGGATGCAGCTGAATACCAGTATTTTACATGAAGCGATTACCTATCTGAGACAGCACATGTTCTCAGCACAACCCAGCTACTGGCTTTTTTTTTACCCTCTTCGGGAAGTTCCTTGCCTGCATCTCACCTGATGGTAAGTGATGCTCAGGCCGAAGGTAGGAGCGAGCTTCAACCGGAATCCTCAAACACAGAGGAACTGGCTATCTTATCTCTAACTGACGAAACACAACAATGCTGTTAACATTGTTGTTATGGCGACAGACTTAGATAAGATGGTGGTAGCTAGCCAGGCGGACTTAGTACAAGCCCTACCACCAACCAAACCGAGCAGACAATTTTCTCCCACTGGGAATCGAACCCGCGACCTCTTGGTCTGAGACAGGTGGTTAAACCACTAGACCACAGAGGCGGTAAAAACTGGTAAACTAAGACTGGTTGTCAGACTTTCGGGCTTCTGACGACCCGTAACGACTTAACGACTATCAGAGATCCACGAATGGCAGCCGGGACCAACGGCTTAACGTGCTTTCCGAGGCACGGAAGGGTCTTGGTATGTAAAGATGGGCACCTATCTACGGACCAACCCCGGCAAGCGTAGCTTAACCTGATGGATCGACCCGAGCGAATGTTATTACTTGGCCACAAGCCCCTCGAGAATGGATAAAGTCAGAAATTGACAATAACATTTGGGGTACCTAGTGACTTCACTAGAGTGACACTACATTCTGCGGAAAATAGCCAACCCTCATTGGATAAGTGTTAGAGGATGATGACTCATTTCAGTCTAGTAGGTAAACAAGAAGAGAAGAAAAGATAAAAGAAGAGAGGAGAAGATAAAGATAAGTATTTGGTAGTGCCCGTTGCATACCGAAAGTTTGTTTGTTATAGCGAATCGAATTACGTACAACTTATTTGGTCGCTGAGTGACGCATCATGTCAAAAATTACACGCCATGCGTCCGTATAAAAATCCAAATACGGCGTTATTGCGTTCCGATCGAAGTATTTTGACGCTCAATTTAAAAAGTTTTGCAGATTTAATCCTGCCAAACTTCAGTCACGTAATTTCTGTATCAGAACGAGACTAAAACGCATGCCACACTGAGAACGAAGCTAAGTTCGTTTAGCTTCGCTCATGTACAGACGCCAGCACATCAACCTACTCCAATCTGTTAAATTTTCCCAATCAACATTGAACCTTATTCTTTAGCGATAAAGTTGAAAATCCCTTAAAGAAATTTGACAGATTGTGGTAACTTGATGTGCTGGCGTCTGTACCTACGGAGCTACCCGTCGGTTCTCACCGCGAACTATGAAGTAAAATATGAAAAGACGCGGTAGCGCTATGTATGTTAATGGCGTTTTTTATATGCGTGTCCGATGAAACGCACGTTGTCTGCGCATCGACGGCGACGGCACATATTTTGCCTTGAAAAAAAGCTTTTTTTTGAGCTTTAAACTTTAAAGCTTCGGCCAAACCTGAGCGACCACAACGCGGGAGCCGGGAAGTTAAAGAGACTGACATAACGCAACAATAAAGGGGTTTATTTATAAACTTTGCTTAAAGTTAAGTAATGATCAGCGACTGTTTAACCATACATTTTTGACGTTCGAACGTCACAGTGTTACCCCACTTACCCCAGGTTCGCGCGGGCGTGTTTTTATCGCGGCGATTTTTTTTCGCGTATTGGATTGTCGACGCTCTGCTTAGCGCCGTGAGTTGAATATCCAGCAGTGTGTTGTCTTGACGCGCTGGGATACGCGAATGCGTTCTGTTGAATTCTCAATGCGGAATGCGGCTCAATACAGTAATCTACAGGCAGAAATACAGTAATCTGTAGACCTACGGCTGTGACTATTCACTAAACTAAATGAAGTTCACGGTTCGCGCTGTAGTCGCGCAGGTGTGCGCGTTAATTCTCGCGATAGTTTCGCTTTGTTGACGCTCCCGCCGCGTCCCGCGTTGTGGGCGCTCAGGTGTGGCCATACCTTGAAGCAAGTAAGAGCGCGTCGACGGCGGGTAAAAAAACCGCCGTGTGCACAGACCCTAAAGTATAAGACTTACCTCCCAGTGCGTGAACGTGTATGTTTCTTTGAACCAGTGCGTGAGTGCCTCGCTCAGTTTGTCATTGGTCAGCGCGGGCGACACATGCGTCAATGTACTGAAATCGTCCGGCATGGTGCGTTAATTCTGAAATTTATCATATTCTCTGTGATTACATCCATCATTCACGCATTATTTTATTTTGATTTCATTTGACATTTAATTTTAATCCTGTGACCTATATAATTTGTACTTATTTTAACTGCATTGACATTTTATTCTGTTGCAGTATTGTGAAATTTGTTTTTTATGTAATATGGGTTATGCCTGAATTAAATGAATTTTATCTTTTTATTTTATTTTTTATCATTCAATTTGGATACAAATAAAGAAAGAAAGAAAAATAGTTTAATCTGCACAAATAAGACGCACATTACTACATAAACATAAATAATAATAAAAAACAAGATGCACACACTACTTCAATACCTATGTATGTACAAATTAATTTTAAACACATTTTAAAATTAATTTGTCTGTCTGTGACTGGGATCACACAGGCAACATTAACATGTCCAATGACTTTGTTGATCTACTCGTATAAATAACTAAATTTTAACATAAGAATATTGGTGACAGAAACAAAAATTAAAAATACAGAAAGTTTTAGCTAGGAGCCTCTACATCATCAGTAAATGACATAGTCCATAAATTTTATTTAATAATCATAATTATAATTTATTTGTAGACAGATTTATCATAAGATACAGGCATACTCTTGCATCAATTCGAGTACATTTTTTTGGAATCAGGCATTACTTTGCAAAAATCATGAACAACAGTGAAATGTTATTTTTTAAATATTTTTACATAATATTTTAATTTTGAAATTCTTTTTTTTCTGATAAAAAACTCTTTTGCTTTTGTGAAATTATTATGGTTTTTAGAGGACATGGTAGCCTAAAATAAAGGACCAGGCATGATTTATATAACAGTTTCCCGTAAATAAAATAATTTTACCTATGATAATGTAATAATCAGGATTTAAATTGTATGAGAGAAAATATATTTTGTTAAATTTTATTTGGTACAAACAAGTTACAAGGCTTTTTGACAATGTGAAAAACAATACTATTGATGTATTATCTATTTTTATAGCAATTATAAATAGCACTACTACACCTCGGACTAACCCTATAATTATTATTAGAATATTGTCTTGCCTGGTAATCTACATCATCACTTTTGGCAATAACCATGTTACCACTTACTTGATGTAATTAATTAACAGTAATTTAAGGTCAAGTGTAGACTCATTATTTAGATTAATAATTTTTTTTATAGAAGGGACATGTCTTAACTTTTTATCATTTTTAAACTACTACATATGGAACAATATTTAATGAAGATGTCAACAGGTTTAAAATTTTTTTACTAACTTGTAAATATTAGGCAATTATTCTAAAAACAAAATCCTTATTCAACACTAGTCCTTTCTGAGGAATATTGTGAAAGCAAGAAATTAAATATTCTTAAAATACCTAGACCCATCCTGTATTATTAAGTACCAAAACTACTGCAGTTAGAATACTGCCACGTATTATAGAACCCATTTTATTACATTGCGAATTGCGTATAACTAGCGGAGCTTGAGTTATCATAAATTAAGTATACTATCCAGGGACATAACAAGCTTATGTAGGTAGAATAACAATAAATAACACTTACCGATATATTGTGGATATTCTCTACGAAACACTGTATAGTCGGTTAAATTCTTTGAAAGTTCAGTTTCAACAAAAGCGCGCGTATGACTCGATCTTTAATAATTTGATAATGGGAAAAGACTATGAGATAAAAAGCACTCGTAAAAGCTAAGCGCGATTCGTCGTGCGGGTGCATATAGATAAACAGCAATGCAAAATACGACTGTTTTTATTTATTTAGAGACTGATAAAACATTTTGCGTCATGTTCGACGACGTGTTTTGTTGTGACATCTGGCTGGTGACATCTGAGTCTGACAATCTGACATTGATGTTGACAATGACAGTGGCATGACAAGCCAGAAACAGTGCTGCCAAGTTCTGAAAAGGTTTCCAATAGTGTGGTGTGTGTGGTGTAAAATTATCGATTTAGGGTAATTTGCCAAAACACGTACCGGCTGAACTAACGATCCTTTGAGAAAAAATGTTTAACAGGAGAGTTGATGTTGATCCCCTTGCCATATTTATTATTCATAATTATATATTTATATATATTTCTTTTACAATTGCTCCATAAATAATGGACGTCGTAGAGAGACGATTTTCAGCTTTGAGAAAAGGTTATTTTTTATGTTCATTTCATTTAAAATTATTAAAATTAGCAGCCCACCGGTATCGGCAACAGGGTTCGAGCTACCAGTGATCAGCCCCCCAATTACGCAATGCACGATCAATTTTAAATTGAAACCAATTGAAAAAGATTGCCAGTCCATTGCTTCGTAAGTTCGACAGTAAAAATATGCTCAACTTTTTTTGTCGAACTTATGAAGCAATGAACTGGCAATCTTTTTCAATTGGTTTCAATTTAAAATTGAGTTTGCGTTACGTAATTAGGGTGCAGGTCTCTAGAGAGGAACCTACCTCTCTATGCATGCCGTGTCCAGGAAAACAGTTTTCTGAGTTAAGCCCAGCCCAGCCGCGCAATGAGAGCCTCCTGAGGTGTTGGTCGAGGCTCTCCGCTATTAGGCCATTACGCTGCTCCCACATCTCCGCCGCGAAACCGTGGCAGCGGAACCGCTGAACCAATTCCGATGCCAATTCCGCTGCGAAACATGTCCACATTATGTCGCGAATCTATGCGGAACAAACGCGGAACCGCAAAAAACCGGCGGACTGCGTGCGGAGGTGTAAACGGCTTCCCAGCAGATCGGCAAAATCACGCGAGAAAGAGATAAAATCATAATCAAATCTGTACGATAGAGCAGGCAGTTTCGCTTCCGTTTCGCCTTTCGTACAACGGACAAGTCATGGCGGAATTTTTGCGGTTCCGTTGCCACGGTTTCGCGGCGGAGATGTGGGAGCAGCGTTAACCGTAACGGCTATCGATACAATGATTGCAGAGTCCACGTCCTACATGTCGACAACCTCGTGTGCTAAGTCAATACTTGATTTTCGCGATCACGCGATTCTCGTCATGAGGGATAGTGATATCAACAATCATTGCACGGTGCTCTCGTCAATCTATCACCACAATATTAAGCTTATTGGTTACAATAGTCCTGTCAGTGATGATAAATCGATTCCAGTACAATGTAGTAATACCATTCTCTAAAACAGGGTCGGGCACATACTATATTATGTATTGTGTTCTGTAGTATGGTACTTCGGACTGCACAAGATTGTACTGCAAGGCAAGTTACTGGTGGATAATCCTAGCGAATAGATTGTGTCTGTGCAAGTACTCGCCGTTAGCAAGACGAGTACAACCGGAAACAATATGTCGGATTGATTCACCGGGACGATGGCTTGCCGTTAGCAAGACGAGAACCACCGAAAACAATATGTCGGATTGATTCACTGGGACGGTGGCCTGCCCGACAGATGTCAAGCGTACCGTCCTTGACAATGTATTTCCGATAATTATTCATCATGATAACCTCGTCTATAATCGCACAGACAAAACCTTTGGTTTCCCCAAAGAGTTCGCCGAAATGCAGCCAGGATACAGACGCCAAAATGTCTACACCAGGCCCATGGAGAGCCCAGAAAAAGCTTCCGTGAAAATCTTTACCTTGCCATACTTCCTTTCGATCGTTAGTATCAAGTACTGTAGGTTGGCGCCAGCGCCATGTGGAGCGCGGTTGTGGAGGGTTTCAGCGTTTATTAAACCTCAACCCCCATACTTTTACGGGATGTACAGTCTCATCACTGATGACCGTGGGTGATGCATCTGATATGCCGTCAGCAATGTACGGACCTTCCTATCCAGAGCATCTAAATTATCCATTCGTCTGAATCTATTTTAGTATGCCGAAAGAATACATCAAAACCAGCATGAGCCACCGTTTAAGGCACGCACCTAGTTTCCGTCTGATAAAAGACTACCTATTTAACATTTATTCAGGCGGCCAAAGCAAAGAAGCGCTTCCTCAAGGTTTCATGTCGGCAGCAGTGATGCCTTATGCTTTCGACAGTCAACAACACACGCAAATACTTGTAGGTTTCGGTTGAGGAGTGTGATCTTAGATGAATGGAATCTGGAATCGTTGGATTCCCACGGATTCCGTAATCCCTCTCGCTTTACATGCATGACTGCTTATTATTCCACACCAAATTCCATCGTGATGGCGCTACTGAACGTTTCTGCTATCTTCAGCAGCTCCATCAGTCGCAAATTGTTGGGGGCAAAGAGTTTCAAGTCATTCATGTAAAGGAGGTCAGATATCACCTGACCACCTCTTCTCAACTGATAGCCGATACTTGTATCTCTCTTGAGACTCTAGCCTTGTGCTTAGAGGTTTCAAGGCTAAGCAAAACCAAAGCGGACTCAAACTATCGCCCTGAACCCGCTCAGTCCTGGTCGTTTCATCAATCCCCCGGATCTGTCGACATCTGGGATACAGAAGGACCATCCTCACATCATCCTCCCACATACACGACATCAAGAAGATGTGTAGAGTTGCGTCTATTTTGTGCAACTTTAGCACCCTAATGAGCTATGTATAGAGGACTCGGAGGCACCCAGTCATAGGCCTCCCTATGAAAGAAGCACGTAACGAACCAGAATCCAGGAACTTAGCTTATATTGCGTTTGTGTAAAATCTAAGTGAAGGAAGAGGATGACAATATGTCTTACTTTTCAAAACCATAAAAGTCGTTTTACTAACACAACGAAGCGACTGAATGGTTTTGAACGAGAATAAAATGATAAATGCATTTATAATAATAAATGCATTTATTATTTTATTCTCGTTCCGTTTATAATGATAAATGCATTTATCATTTTAAAAAAAATCGACTAGATAATGATCTAGTCGTAATTTTTTTCACGAGAGTATAATTCCCGACCGAGTTTTCACGAGAACATAATTCTATGACTGTTTGTCATACTAACAAAGCGGAATACATTTTGATAATATTATATTAACACTTTAGGTATTCTCGTAATTTAAGGCCTGTGTTAAATCTTTGAATAAGTACTATTGTAATATTTAGTAAATTCGTAAATAACGAATAAAAATTACCAAACAATTTGAGAAGATGTATATATAGCACTCACAGATCCCAAAATTGACATAATTTACACTAAAACTAAGATAATGGCAGTTGTCATTTTTTTCTCCAGGGACGGCGATATATTAAAAAGCTTGAAATAAAGAAAATTATTCAAAAAACAAAAAACCCGACTGCAAAAACACATAACTGAAAAGAGAAAAACAAGCATTATAATCTATAGAATTTTAGTATCGCAGGCGGGGACAAACAAAACTTACACCGTATTTCCGGTTATTAGTTTGTCCCCGCCTGCGATACTAAAATTCTATAGATTATAATGCTTGTTTTTCTCTTTTCAGTTATGTGTTTTTGCAGTCGGGTTTTTTGTTTTTTGAATAATTTTTTTATGTTGTAGTTACTTCATGTTGATTAAGTTATTTACACATGAATTAATTTAATACACCTCGTGGATAAAACATAAGATTTTTTTATCATATTCGGTATAAATAATATCATCCAAGAAGGCAGCAGGAGGCTGAATAAGATTTTCTCGGTGTCACGACCATGCTATGCACCATATTATAATACATAAATATCATATGACACACGTCCTCATTCGGCGGAGGGTATACATTATATTTTTGTCTCTTTCGCTCTTAACTAAAATATTACCTATACATGATGCAGTTATGTTTTCATAGTTCAATATACTTACCTGAAGGGAAAAAAAAACAAAAAAATCCTTGTTTCAGGGTTCAGTTTTTTACTTATATTTCGGTGAATAACTCCGAAACCTGACGCTTTAGGATATTATGTCATATGACATTTTTTGTTTGTATAAGTTTTCTCTATCTAAATATATAACTTTCGACTTTTTCCGCGATTCTGAAAAAAAAACAAAATGGCGGCATCATGTTAGGGCCACCCTCCATACAAAAATCTTCTAACCCCTTTGTCCTTCCCGGAACATTCAGTTTTGTCACCGATATTTCAAACAAAATAATTTACTGTAGTCAAATAATTTTAAATTACTGACAGCACCCTAGCTACTGCTATGCAATTAGTCAGGTTAGAACCCGTCAGTGTTAAAAAACTGCTCAGAAGGAGTGCACGCGTGTTTGCAAGCCGCAGGGAACGAATTTCTGGTTTCAGATATGTGACCATATTATTTTGAATTATTTCTATCTATTTATCTTATAGTTTTTAGTTAATTCGTTTTAAAATGTTATTATGTCTAAATTGAACAAAAGTTTTGATGAATTTAAGTTTTGTGGTTATTTTTTTAACATTTTTTATTACTAGAGGATAATCAAATGTGACTTCCGTTGTGTGACTATATGAGCGGTCACTTATACGCTGAACGAAAAGTCACAACATGCCTGAACACATAAAGCACGGTTTACGTGGCGATTTTCTTGAGCTATAACAATATTTTTGTAAGACTTTTTGACTGAGTATCTAACTACGGCAAATAATAGATTTAAAAAAAAACATACTTGAAAAACAAGAAACTATTTGGAATTGTATGTGGCAGGGACTGAATTACCCAAAAATTAAGGTACCTTTAAATTTCAGTATGAGGTCATACCGTTAAATAAGGGTTACGGAAATATTTCTTTTTATACCGTTCGTTTTTTCAGTAGCGGAATTTTAGGTTGGGAATGCATACCCGTTAATTTCGGTAGAAGTACTATAACCTTTATAAATGTTTTGGTAGCAGTACCTTAACCTTTATAAATGTATCGGTCGCAGACCTAAACCTTAATAAATAGGGGTTTTCTTTGACGCACTGCCTTAAATAATACAGTGATGCCTTACGGTGGAACTGATTGTGACGATTTAGTTAAAACTTAGAATAGGTACTGTTAATAATGTTATATTTTTGAAGATAATGTTATACGTATAATTATAAGTATTATAATTATGTGCCTGCGTACTTTTTTTCCGCCATGTAAACCCATCCTTTCAGTTTTTAGGTATTCGGTTGTGTGACTGTCCCTATATTACAGAGCTGAATTTTTTGATTATTTCAGTAGAATTTTACATTTAATGATCTTCAAATTGCTTTCTCAAATGGAAAACTATTCCTTAGTATAATATTTGTTGCCTTTTCTCTGGAAATATATCTAAAAATTTGAGAATAAAAATAATTATGAACGTTGAAGTACAGAAGTCACATACTGAAAATAATATTGTATTTTTATTAAGCCTAAATACAAAAATTGGCAATTGTGAGAGTTAAAAAATATTTAAATAAACATTTCAAAGTCATTATAAACAATATTTAAAAATTCTCATAATTTACACTGTTTTTTCATCTACTGAATATAGTCACACAACTGATATAAATTTGCGACACTTTCCGTTATGTTCTAATATTTTTTACAGTATTCCCATTTTAAACCCACAATATTATATTTTTTTGTAAAGTAAATTAAATTTCCGTTTTAAAGAGACCAAAGGCAGTTTAAAATATAATACTATAAAAAAAACATTATTTTTCGAGGTGGGGGTACATTTTTCTGAAAATGCCCAGTAAACAATTCTAGAAAAAAGTAAAAATTGAACATTTTGGCACGACAAAATGGCGTCCGCGCATGCGTTCAGCGCGCTGTTCTCCTGTGTCTGTCGCTGTGACTCCGCGTTCTATTTATTTGTTTTCTATTGTTTTTTAAGTGTAAATCGACGGGAAATATTGTTTTTTAAATAATTAAGTAGTGTCGTCATCGTATATAGATAATAGTTTGGAAAATCCAAAAGTGCACGCCTCATACTTATCACTCATTCATAAACGAAAAAGAAATTCAAAACTTACATTGATCTCAATGTTCAAAACATAGTTTAAAAATTAACAATTTATCACTTCTCATGAAGTCGTAATGTCAACGACTGACAAAGATATTTACTTGGCGGTTGCTAGGCAACTTCAAGTCAAAGGTTAGAAATATTTAGTTAAAGATTATTATATTTTAGTTAGTATTTTATTAATTATAATTAAACTACTTTGAATAAAAGAGCCATTTTCAATAGGGTTCCTTCTACGGCTGAAACGAATGTATAAAAAAAAAATTGACTCCATTAATTGATTTTATCGCAAGCTACAATGTTTTCAGGTTCAACACCTTCAGGTTTTTTTTTCAACAATTTTTATGCTTTTTCCATTTCTGCTGCATTAAATCAATTGTTAAAAACTACAGTATTAATTTCCAGTTAATCATCTATACAATGGTATATAAATTAAGTAGGTTCTGTGTACTAGCAGGAGTGTAACAATAAAAACAGTTACAGAAATGGGGCAAAAAAATTTTTTCGATCGTAGAGCACACTCTAATGCTTCGCATAAATTCGCATTACGAGTCGTGAAATATTTTCACTAAATAACATCGTACTAACCTATTACGGACCCATCAAAAAATGTAAACAAACTCGGTAATGAAAAAACGTGTTGTTTTGAAATTTTGAGTTTTGTGTGTGTTTTGTGTATGTAATCGCTGGTAAGTCATTTATTTTATATTCTTGATTAGATAATAAATAATAAAAATGCATAGGATAACAGAAAAAAAAAGAGTTCGATATTTTTTTTCAACTAAATAATGTTACGTAATGATACGGTTATCTATTTATTGAACTTTTTTAATTATATGTGTTTTTATTTATTGTGTTTGTCCGTAAAGGTTTTGACCGATAGTATATGTATTCATAATGTATCCTGCGAAATTTCATGTGAATCGAACCAGTAGTTTTATCATAAATAATCAAAACAATGAACAAAGGAATTTCTTATAAGAATCTGATAAGAATGTTTATTTATCAATACTAGCGTTCGCTTACAAAGATTCTAAGTATTATAAAAAATCCTTTGTCTAATCAGGAATCCAAAACCATTAACGATAAGACTATTTACGTAACAAAAAGCTCTCAGTTTTTGTTTAGATTAGCGAGCTCTTATCTCTGACGCGCCGCGGCGCGGGCGTGCCGCGCGGCTTGACGGGTTGTCAAGACACAGGCGTACCCAAGACGTTTGTGACTTATAATTTGTCTTAAATGCTAGCACGGTTCAACCATGTGACAAAATCTGAGGCGCGACATGCCTTGTTGCTAACTTCATAGTGTGACACAGTAAATTTAAAAAATTTAAATGTCGATGGTCAGTGAATATGCGACCAAATAAAATAATACGTTTTTATAGTGCAGGTTCATACAGTTTTACAACTTTTGCACGACTCATAATGCGAAGCATTAGAGTGTGCTCTACGATCGAAAAATATTTTTTGCCCCATTTCTGCAACTGTTTTTATTGTTACACTCCTGCTAGTACACAGAACCTACTTAACTTATATACCATTGTATAGATGATTAAATGGAGATTAATACTGTACTTTTTAATAATTGATTTAATGCAGCAGAAATGGAAAAAGCATCAAAATAGTTGAAAAAAAATTCCTGTCCGTCAATTTCTGAACCCTGAAAACATTGTAGCTTGCGATAAAATCAATTAATTGAGTCAATGTTTTTTTATACATTCGTTTCATCCATAGAAGGAACCCTATTGAAAATGGCTCTTTTATTCAAAGTAGTTTAATTATAATTAATAAAATACTAACTAAAATATACTATCAAAGACACCGCGAACAAAAAATGTGTCCCTTGGATGCTTTGACGTTTGACTACTGCGGTGCATGCGCGTTGCGAGGAGATTCTCATAGAGTAATGCACTTGCAGATGCGACACAGTCTGCTTCTTCTGCCTACTTGATACCTAACACAGTTTTAACTGCAGAACATTATTCTAATTTCCATTATATTAATGATGAACATTATGTGAGATGGTTCACTTGGCAACCACGTTTGCTCATTACGATTTTTTGCACAAATGTTATCCATTTTTCCCTTGTTTCCTGGAGCTCGGACGTGGAAATCTTAAAGGGAAAAATGCCACAAATTGTAATAATTATTTGATGACAAATAACCATAAACCATAATATAATAAAACAAACATTAATATCAGCGTTCAAAATATTAGATACTTAATATATAAAAAATCCGCCATAAAAACAAACGGCAGCTATTTGTACCTACACTTCACTTCTGAATGTTTTAGTCTATGGCGAATGGCGCCGTAAAATATTTTGTTCATATTTCAGTTTAAAACTTTAGAGGTATGAGGAACAGGGTGTAAAGTTCACTCATCCTCATTTGAAAAGGGAGGATCCTCCGGCCAGACGGGTGTTTGTGTCTGGCGGGCAACTGCCCGTAAGTTGATTTCGGATAGTTTTATCTATGTCGGTCGCGTGGTAAACTCTAACTGCGCGATACAGGATCTGTGTGACGTCATGTCTTTGCTGCGTAGCTCGTATGTGGTGGTGTAACCGCTACATTATTCCCCTCCGGAGACCGGAGGTCGATAGTCGATATAGAGAGATTGATATCGATGCGAGTTTAGAAATTTTACCCATATTGATGGGTAAAAAAGCAGTCAAAACATACTTCATGAAAAGTGATAAATTGTTAATTTTTGTTAGAAACTATGTTTTAAATTTCTTTTTCGTTTATGAATGAGAGTTATGAACTTATGAGGTGTGCACTTTTGGATTTTCCAAACTATTTAATTTTGTTGTGAACTAATTCACTTTTGACGTACGGACGACATTCATTAAGTGGCATTCGTGACAAAATTGGTGCGCCCATAGTAGCAAATAAGACATAGAATCCCAAATAAACGTCAAGAAGTTATGTCACAAGTCAAGAGATTATCTCACGCCGCCGTGCTAGCATTTGTGACATGACTGTTTTATCGTTCAAATTGTGATATAATGTGTGATTTAAGCTATCTCACAGTAGGCCATGCTCGGTGCGCTGGAGGATAATGTAGATTTTATTAAAAAAAGTGTATGGGAAAAGAATATGTAAGCCATACCATTAAATAAATACGTTAATGTTATAAATTTTAAAAATTATTTCATTTACATCTACCCGTTTTATATTTTTGTGTATTATAAACAGTGTCTTGAGGTAGCTTAACTGGCCAATAACCGTTTCCCCTATATAGGTCTTTTTTTTCATGATTTACCTACCACTAGACTCTCCATGTGTGTATCTAAGTTTCATTGATAAACACCTACGAGTAAATCATTTTCATTCAAACCAATTATTCATATTTAAAGCTAAGAAAATTACGCCAGTTGATTCTTTGTTATGGTCTCATTCATATCCTAGAGTTATGGGATATAAAAAAAAAACACCTTGTACCTATAATTAAAATTTAAATATCATCGTTTCATAATCAACCTATTAATGTTCCCACTGCTGGGACACAGTAGGCCTCCTCTCTATGAGAGGGAGTGGGCTATAATCTACCACGCGGGCCCAGTGCGGGTTGGTAGATGTCACATGTCTTCGAATTTTTGGTTCTAAGACATGCCGGTTTCCTCACGATATTTTCCTTCACCACCGTTTTGAGAGCAGTGGTGATGAAATTATTTACACAAAGTAAAGCGCCAGGTACTCCCTTGCTTCTCCTAAAATTTTTTCTATGAAAATCATTTTCCATAACACGTTTGCTATAAACTTCAGTTACCATAATGATCAAAAATTCGAAATTTTGTTTTACATAATTATCTATACTTCTAAAACTATTCTGTCATAATAATAATAAAAATTTACATCTATTCATGGTTTTCTTTATAATCATATAAATACATTCATCCAGGACCCTAAAACAATACCATCCTACGTAACTTCAGGTACAACTTTTATGATACCTAAAATTCAAAATTCAAAAGTCATTTATTCAAACTAGGCTGAGAATAGGTAAGCACTTTTCGAACGTCAAAATTACATAAGACAGTCCCCCAAAAACGCCCGCCCTTCACCACTTCCTAGTGCTTTTGCTGGGAAGAAGAAGTGGCGCAACAAACTCCCCAGCAGCACAGCTGTCTGTTCAGTTAGAAAGAAAAAAAAAACTTGATTCTATACAATAGTATGCAAATAATTTACATTACTCAACACAAAAATTTCAATAAAATATATTTGCCATAATGACAGCTAGCACGCGCCAATGTACCAACAAAAAAATATCGAAATCTAAACTCAAGCAAAAATAAAAACTAAAAACGTAAACAGAACTTAATACCCGAATTATAAAGCCTCCAGGCATAAAGGGCGTGCCCGCTTACATATAGCTAAAAAGCTGTAACTCGAAGTCACATAATTATGATAAACTAGGACCATCGAAGTAAAAATAAATCAACAGTTAGGCAAGAATAATATAATGATCTACTGTCGAGGTCGCTAACTAACCAAAGATTGCAATACAACTCATTAAACAAAAACATTGTAAAGAGTCGATTATGTCAATTATAAATGAAAATTAAATTAAAATAATTTGACTTATACAGTCAAATAAAATAAACAATTATATAACTCATATAACCTGTCAGTAGGTAAGCTAATTCTGGAGAAAGATCGTAATGATCTCTCTAACCCAGCAAAATATGGACCTATAACATGCTTGCAGATCTTGTACAAGATTATCACATCTTGTATATCTGAACTTATATATCAACACATCGACACTAATACGCACTACATCTTAGCTGAACAACAGAAGGGATGTCGGAAATTCAGCCAAGGCTGCAAGGAACAATTAATTATAGACTCAGTAATTCTTAAAAAAGTTCAAAAAACCAAAACCGATCTGTGTAGCATGTATATTGACTACAAAAAAGCCTACGACTCTGTTCCCCATTCGTGGCTTATTAAAATTTTAGAGATATACAAAATACATCCAACAATAGTAACATTCCTGAAGGTCATGATGACAACCTGGACCACTGTACTTAGACTAACTACCTCTACTAAAACAGTAGATACCAACCCAATAAAAATTCAAAGAGGTATCTTTCCTGTGGTTCTGTCTTGCTCTAAATCCCCTATCTAATATATTAAACGCAACTACTTTGGGAATCCAATAAAAAAATACAACTACCCAAGAACATACTGAGGTTAAAAAAATTGAATTAAATCATCTGTTGTACATGGATGATATTAAATTATACGCACAAAGTGAGACTCAACTCTATGAATTAGCAAACTGGACAGAACAATTCTCAAACGATATTAAAATGGAATTCGGCATAGATAAATGTAAAATAAATTCAATTAGAGCAGGACAGAATTACCAACACCAATACACTTTAGAAACAGGAGAACATATAGAACCATTAGAGGAACAAGATAGTTACAAATACTTAGGCTCTGTCTACGCCTAGGCTACACACAATCACGACAGATACACTATAAAGAAACGAAACAAAGATTTAACACTACAATTTCAACACAGATTAAATACAATTCTGAAAACGCAGTTATATTCTCGAAATACTATAAAAGCGATTAACACCTTCGCTATACCAGATCTAACATATTCTTTTGGGATAATCAATTGGACCAAAACCGACCTGAAAAACCTTCAACGAAAAATTAATACCACAACGACCAAATTCCGGAAACCACCCACGATCATGTCTGCAGAGATTGACACTGCCACGGAAAGAAGGAGGTAGAGGACTAAATTGACATTCTAAACCTACACAATAGACAGATTAAAGCACTTAGACAATTCTTTTTTACAAAAACCGAAACTTCTATTCTTCACAAAATTATATCACACAACGACCAACAGTTTACACCCCTGAACTTAAAAGATACATCTGAACAGAGAAATGAGAAGGCAATCGACGACAAAATTAAGCTTTTAGATTGGACCCAGAAATCGCTACACGGAAGACATCGCCAAGACTTATGCCACATAAATGTCGACAAAGAGGCGTCGAACGCGTGGTTAAATCGAGGCGAACTCTTCCCGGAGACTGAAGGGTTCATGCTTGCTATACAGGACCAGGTAATTGAAACCAAAAATTATAGAAAGTTTATCAAAAAGAATTTAAACAATGACACATGTAGGAAATGCAATAGTTCTCCAGAAACGATTCAGCATATCACAGGCGCGTGCAAGTCAATAGCCCAAACAGATTACAAACACAGACACGATCAAGTAGCCAACATCATACACCAAAAATTAGCAAACCAGTACAAACTTATTGATACCGTTACACCATACTACAAATACAATCCTGAAACTGTATTAGAGAACCCCTCAACAAAACTATATTTTGACCGTGCCATTCTTACCGATCGAACAATCCATTTCAATAGACCAGATATTACAATTATAGACAAGATTAACAAAACTGGATATTTAATAGATATTGCTATACCAAATACACATAACTTGCAGACAACAATAGCAGAGAAACTGAGCAAATATATTGAATTAAAAGATGAAGTAGCCCGACTTTGGCATCTGCAAAAAGTTATAATAGTACCAATAGTATTGTCTACAACAGGTGTAATACCGAAACAACTTCACCAGTCCCTTTACTCTAACACATGCAGACTCGTGAGAAAGTTTCTGCAATGTGAATCAGAAAACCCAAATCAAAACAGAAATACGCTTCCATCTTCTGTGCAATCCTCTGCACGTGACCGCACTTAATCCAACTGATAATCACTTGGCTTAGGCCCGTGTTATCAGCTCTTACCGGCTAGCCGAGAATAAAAAAATAAATGTCAAAATAATAAAAAGCCCCACCGCCGTATCTCTACGTTAACGTCGTGGTGGGGCTTGCGTGCTCCGAACTCTAGGTCCGTGGCCGGTAGAGTTTACTTTGCCGGAACGGGTCTAGGATGAGGAGCCAGACCAAGAGAGATACAGAAACCCGCAGGGCAGCATGTGGCGAGCTGTTGGGCAGTAGCGACCCCACGGACCCTATCTCCCGGGAGTAATCTTGTTCCTCATCTCTGGCTTGCCTTTATTGGCCGGCTGGAGTGAACACTGACAAGGAACAGAGCTCCCACCTCATTCTTGCCTTAATTGGCCGGCTTGAGTGGAGATTCGCAAGAGCAAACGTGCTCGGAGGAAGGAAGTATTCCAGTAAGTGCTCGTAGGGATCTTGACCATCTTCCGGGCTCTGGGATTGTTCTGAAAGTCTTGGAATACCGCTCCACTCCTCAAGCACCTCAGGACATGTTGCCCCCTTGTCGCTACGTCACTATGTGCTAGCGACAGTTTTCGGGGGCCCATTATTGAGTGTGCAAGTCACCCCCTGCCATTTTATCCGTGTATACCATAACATCGATCAGGCAGGGGACATAGTCCTTCCATAGTTCTTAGTAACCAATCCATTATAGCCACCCAAACCCATAGCCCAATATGTTTTTTTTTCCATGTTCTGCAATAGTCCTGCACCAACCGGGGGCTGTCCTTGGGTGCACTTGCATAGTGCATACAGGGATAGTCGTCGGTTGGTGCCGCATTCCATTTAAAATTGTCTAAGGGGCCTCTGCGAGTTGGCCCCTCGTACGCCTTCCAAAAGACCGGGACCCCATAGTCCCGTGATATGTAGACATTACAAATAATAATAAAAATCTTTATTGCAGACCACATGATCCATAAAAAAATAAAATAATAACACATAAATTAAAAACTAGTATTAAATCACAATTAAATCCAATTTCCAAATTAAAATCAAAAATAACAAATCCCAATAAAAATCAAAATTAATTTCTAAATTAAAATTAAAATCATAAATTAAAATTAAGAATAAAAAAAATAGAATTAGAATTGGAATTAAAATTAAAAATTAAAAAAAATCATTTACGCGGCTATTTGTATTTATTTATTTATTTATTTATTTAATACTTCAAGCACAGGAATGTACAGAGGCGGACTTAATGCCATTGTATTCTCAGCAAGGTCCTTAACTATACTGTTCCTACACGTACCCTGGACATGAATGATGCAATTCTGGTTCTCTGAATGGCATTGAACGCGTTCAGCCTCGCCTCCGCGAACATTCCAGAGGCACTACAGTATCGCTTCAACCCCATTAGGTGTCTGTAGATGATAATATCGAGTACTATAATAATCTCCTAATTTTGCATGGTATAAAGTCATATGTCTTAAGTATTGTATTACATAATATGTATTATGTTGAATGTTCATTTATAAGTAATAAAATGGTTAGTCCTAAACAATTTGTAAAAAATTGGGTTTTAGTGAAATAGTGACAGAAACGAATCGCTGTAAATCCGACTCCACGCAATCTTGTCTGCCCTACCCCTAGAGTGTAATTTAGAATCGCGTAGGCGCGGAGGGGCGAGGCGGCCTGCGAGTTGAGGAGCAGGTGGTTGTAACGGTCGCCGCCGCGGCTGAGGTTGGCCGGCGAAGCCGGCCAGCAAGACGAAGCTGCGGTGGTGGTGAGCGTTAAACCATCAGCGACGATAAGCTCGCGTGGGGCCGCCGGAGACCCGCAGCGCCGCGCCGGAGCCGTGCCAGAAACCATGCCTGCTGCATGTTTGCTTGCATGCTACATGACACGTTGCATGCTAAAAGTTATTGTAACAAGTACATTTTTATATTTTTTATAAGTTTCTGTACAACCACTCAGAATAATATTTTCAGTATAATGTTACAGTTAAAATAGCACCACAGTCTATGAAATATGAAAGGTAATTTATAAATGAATAGTAGGCAAGTAAAGATAAAAATTACAAAGCATAGTTTTCAGTAGAACGTAATTTATGCTGGTAGAAAAGTATTATAGCAATAAACAGTCATGTTTATTTTTCGAAGATTTCAGTATCTCATTCGGTCGTTTCGTCATTTTTATTCGGACAAAAGTAGTCGGAAAGTTAGTATTTTAGGCAGTAGATTTAATATTTTGAGTAAGGACAATTCTTCTTTTTTTGTCGGAGCTTTTATTACTACTAGACCAGAGTCGATAATTTTTAAAACCAAAAAAAATTATAGTATTTCATTTTTATTTATTTATTAAAAGAACACCAACAGCGTATACATTCAACATAACATATTTTACATAAGGTATTACTACTAATGTATACACCAATTATAGGTATACATAACATTTGAGGAATAAAAACATTGCAGAGAAGTTGCTTATATTCTAAGAGTAAAATTTAAAAGTTTAAGTAAAATTTAAAAGTTTAAACAAAGCTTCAATAAATAAAATACGACATAATACAAATTAAATTAAGGGAATGAACACAACATAACACACGAAACACATAGTAGGATGAAACCCATTAGAAAAGGAGGGGAATATTATAAAAATGAAAGGAAAAATAATTTACGGGCGATCAGAGGTCGGAAAGGGGATGGGGGTGAGTTTTTATGGGTAAAAAACGGGTTTTCTCGATTTCCGGCAAAACTAAAAGTCCTATGGAAAAAAATTAATGCCAAAGTTGTAGGTAATGAAAAGACCTAAAACTTTTGTATTTACACTTTTTTCACATAACCTCAAATTTATGTGAAAAATTCAAAAAACCAAGTTTTTGGTTTTTTTTTTTTATTCTTTTTCAAAAAAAAATTTTTTTTCACGAAATTTGGTTTAAACTTATCTTTTTATGTCCCAAATACGCTGTAATTTATTTGATTAGAAATATTTATTTTTTCACCTTATTTTGAATTAATACCGAAAAAGCATCCTAATTTTCAATCGAAAATTCACCCGTCAAAATATCAGCTTTTTTCAAAAAGTTGGTATGTTTTCTGTTCGTTGAAATCTCTACTTTTCGATGGTGAAAAACAAAATATATGTTACTATAAAATCATCTCAGAAAATGCAAAAAACCGAAAAAAAAATTTTTTATACCCTAGATGGCATAATTAAAAAAAAAAAAATTCGTTCGTCACTTTCTGTACTCTAGAGGACGCCATATTGAATTTAATGTAACTTCGCATAGCCTATAACCAGCGGACAATCAGGACGCTTCCAACGATACCGCATTCGTCAAATTATGATCAGTAGTTTAGAAGTTATGAGGTTACAGATGAACATACATACATACTTACATACATACATACATACCGGTCAAAATCATAACCCTCCTTTTTGCTTCGCCGAAGTCGGGTAAAAAATATTGTAATGAATAACGTAATCAGAATAAAGTACTTATCTACATATAATAGTACGATTTACATTTATATATAACTAGCTTTTACCCGCGGCTTCGCCCGCGTGGATGTCGCAAAATATCCCACGGGAACGTTCTACCGGGAATACATACCTAATAGCCAAGGAAAAGATCATTGACTAACTTTCAGCGGACGCAGTGGTAGGCTACTACAGCGCCCGCGTGGTCAACCATAATTATTTTGTTACGCGTAATTTTGAAACTGTGATATCTCTTAAACTATTCATTTAAATGATGTGATGTAAAGGCATATTTTAATCGAAATTGAATGCCCAATTTAAATAACCTATTTAATTGGATAAGGATTAATAAGATACCGGTCAAAATAGCTTCGGAAATAACAATGAAAATTTTATACAATTTTGAAAGATAAAAATTGTTATTGTGGGTCACCCTTAAAAGATAGACATATGCCATCGCGGACTTTTTTGTTGCAATTTTTAAGATATACAATACTCTAGAACATAAATTTGATTTATCTCTCACGACTTACGCAGCGCACGCCAGTAAAGCTCCCAGTCGGCATGATTTTTTCCGACATCTTCAACAATAATCGTCATATTTCAGCCAATTTACACAAAACCTTAATGAATTATACACTAAAACCTTCCACATGAATCACTCCGTCCAATGGTGAAAACCGTCTGAAAATCCGTTCGGCAGTTTTTGAGTTTATCGCGTTCAGACAGACAGACAGACAGACAGACGCGGCGGGCGACTTTGTTTTATAATATGTAAGGATGAGATTTTCTATGACATAAATGTAATGAGCATTAAATAAATCAACTTTTTAATTGAAACAAATTGCAGAAATCACACTTTTTAGATGAAATTATTTATAATGATTGAAAAAAAATTTACGAATTCGAGTTTTTTTCGATTATTTGCATTTTCTGAGAAGATTTACTATAGTAACATATATTTTGTTTTTCACCATCGGAAAGTAGAAATTTCAACGAACAGAAAACATACCAACTTTTTGAAGTAGCTGATATTTTGACGGGTGAATTTTCGATTGAAAATTAGGATGCTTTTTCGATATTAATTCAAAATAAGGTGAAAAAATAAATATTTCTAATCAAATAAATTACAGTGTATTTGGGACATAAAAAGGTAAGTTTTCACCAAATTTCGTGAATATTTTTTTTTGAAAATGATAAAAATAAAAAACCAAAAACTTGGTTTTTTTAATTTTTGTATGTCCGCTGTGTATAGTTAACCCACAGGCTGCAGGTGTAAAAGGACTGACAAAAGCGCCACTTTGACAGTCCTCGTGCACCGTGAAAACCTGCGGGCCAACATGTTACATCGGACAGACAGCGCTCTGCGCTCTCTTTCCTTATCCCCATTGTCTTTAAGGTCCTCAGTGACCCAGTGGCCCATATATTTAAATTTCTCGACTTTGCTTAGAGCTAGAGCTGTACCACATAAAGTGAAATTCGGAACGAATGTGTATCTTATTTATTTATTCATATAACAATTCGCATTGTGTCTGAAATATTTGTACATTAATTAACTTATTAGATATAGCGAAAAAAAAAATTATGAATTTCAAACAGCAGTTTCACCAAAACAGAAAATGTGAAAAAAAAAAAAAACCAATAACATGTGCTACATATTAAGCAATTAGATAAGTCAAACCGTAAATCGATAATATGTCAATAAATTTAAAATAGTATTAATATTTTAAATTAAATGATTAAATGATTGTAAATATTATTGTGTCAAATGATTGTAAATATTATTGTGTCAAATAAAAATAAAGTCTAATAGTATTTAATGTCATAAGTTAAATAATAAATATTAAAACTATCTACTATCATTCGTCACCAATTCAGATACAGAGTATAAACATTTACTTAAGATTAGAGTATAAACATTTACTTAAGATATCGCTTGTTGTCCGGCTTGAAAACCATTATTTCACTGTTTTTCGTGTTGTATTTGAGCCCATGAGTCACCGCATAGGACTCACAAATTTTTAGCAGCCTTCGTAAGGCACCAATCGATGGGCTCAGCAGCACCATATCGTCTGCATAGCTGATGTTATTCACACACACTCCATCTATATGACACCCGATGCCGGTGCTGCTGAGCTCACCGATCAGTCGGTTGACGTACAGGTTGAAGAGCGTGGGAGAGGTCAGCCCCCCTTGCCTCACCCCGCATTCCAGCCCGTACTCCTTTGAGAGAGCGCCTGCCCATCTTACAAAATTCTTTTAATTGCTATACCAATGCTTAAATAATAGCACAATTTCCCTAGGTAGACAAGTTTCATCCCTTAATTTATCCCAAAGAATGTCGTACGATACAAGATCGAACGCTTTCGATAAATCAAGGTAGCATGCGTACACTGGAGTCTTTCTACTCGTGTAATACTGAACAGTCTGCTTGAGGCACAGAGGATAGCACTCTCGGTGGTAAGCCCTGGCCTGAAGCCGAACTGCGCGTCGTTAAGCGAGACGTGTTTATCCAGGTGCTGACCAAGCAGACTGTCCAGCACTTTGGCGACTACTGTGGCTAGAGAGATCGGTCTATAGTTGTTGACATCTGATGTATCACCAGTTTTATTTTTGATGATTGGTACAACTGTAGTACGCATTAGACTATCGGGCAGATGGGAGTGGCCTAAACACAGGGTAAAAAACATAGAAAGCACTCTGGGTAGGTGTACACCTGCGTGCTGCAGGTGCTCGATGCTGAGGCTGTCGTGACCTGGGGATTTACCCCTCACCATGCCTCTGATCACTGCACGCACTTCATTTGTAGTAAAATGAACACTACGCTCACTACCTTCCTCAACGTCGAGCTCCTGCCGCGCTCGCCCCAGAGGAGAGTCCACCCTGAAATGGCGGGAGAACATAGTGGCGATCTCACTAGGCTCGTGCACTCCCGCCACGCTGACGGGGCGGCCTGGCTTATGATTCATTTTATTGGTATTTTTCCAGAACTGACCGAATTTCTTCTTTGAGTGAAGGTCAGCTATAATATCCATTTTGATCTGTTGTTCATTATTCTGACACCATTTTAATTTTGACTTAAAAGCGCGCCTAGTTTCACACATATCATTATAAAGACGGCCAGCCCCGAGCTTACAGACAGTGTAGCAGCTAGGGCTGCACAGGGTAGGCTGCGCAGGCTGCTAAGAGATAGGTAGGTAGATTAGGTAGAAGATAATGAAACATCAAGGAAGGTTAATACATATATTTAGATACTTAGATAGATAGGAAGAAGTAACACGGCTAGGTCGCGGGTAGGTCCTGAACACTGTGTCTGAGCTCTCGCACTTATAGATAGATAATTTGGTTTAGGCTTATTTAGACAGTAACCGCCCGCTGCTTAGAATACACATATGTAATAGATAGGTAGTTTGGTTTAGGCTTTTTTAGGCAGTAACCGACCGCTGCTTATAGTATACATAAGTGATAGATAGATAGTTCGGTTTAGGCTTATTTAGGCAGTAACCATCCGCTGCTTAGAGTATACATAAGTGATAGATAGGTGATTTGGTTTAGGCTTATTTAGGCAGTAACCATCCGCTGCTGTAAGGGCTTGTTTATAGAGTTACACCGCTCTTTAGAATTTTATAGATAGTACATATACATAGATAGGTTAGTAGGATTAGGTTGCTTAGGGTTACCAATGGTGTAGGGCCAATTGATAAAGCAAACCCACTGATCAATGGGGTAGGCCATTATGATCATTACAACTAGGCTGTTAGGCCGATAGTTATGGAAGGTAGGTGAATAATGGGGTAGGGCCATCATTCGTTTTTAAACTATGGTTGTAGACCAATAGTTTTAGAGGGTAGGTGATAAATGGGGTAGGGCCATTATCAATTACAACTGTGGCTGTAGGGCCAATAGTTAAAGAAAGAAGTATAAGATGGATGGGGTAGGCCATCATCCTATAGAACCGTTTGGATTTTCCAAATAGTTGAAGTGTAGATAATATATAATTGTTGGTTATAATATGTAGATACATTATGTAGGTAGGTAGTTGTAGTGGGTGTGTGCAACTTGTAGTAGTTTGTAGGGCAGGATTGGTTTAGTTAATGGTGGTAGGTTAGTAGGTTAGAATGTTAGTTTAGTAGTGGTAGATTAGTATGTTAGTGGGGTTTGATCTGTTGTTTCATTACTGGTAGTCAGTTGTATATTTGATAGGATAGGTTTAGTTGATATTGAATTTAGTTTGGTATAGTTTGATAAGTAATTGTTGTTTATTGTTATTTTATTATTTTGACAACAATTCAGTATTAGTGTTAGATATAGTTTTGATTTGTATGTATGAATGTATGTATATAGATAGGAAATAGTAGTAGGTATAGTTGGTTATAGATCATACAATGTATAGGCATAAGTTCAATTTTTTTGGTTATGTGTAGGTAGTTTTTTATTTTATTCATTAATATTTTATAGCAATTGTGCCAATTATTTATTAGGCAATTGATTGTTTCCATGTAGTAGTAGTATTGCAACACTGGGTATTGTTATAGTTTGTCAGTGAAGTGAGTAAATAAGTTGTTGTTAATTATGTAGGTAGACTGGGAAACAATTCAAGTTCAATTTCAGTTTATTTTAACCAGCCATTGAATGTATTGTAGTATTAATTGGGTAGGTAGTGTTATTTTATTGTAGTAAGTAGTAATTAATTTAGCTAATAGTGATTGGACAAACAGTAGTAGTTAGCAATGAAGTTTATTTTATTTGGTAGTTTATTCATAGTGATAGCTGTCCTTAGTGTTTAATTTTGGCCACAGTAGTTATATATTTATGTTGATTTTTATTTGTGAGCCAGTAAATAAGTTATTTAGATTGTAATTATGGAGTTATATTGCATTTAAAAGATGTATGAAGGTTTATCAAGTTTGAGTTTTGCAAAGTTAGAAGCTAGGTTAGGTTATTATTTTTATAATCACAATGTTTGTAAGTAGTTGATTTTATCACAGATTTAGGTTAATTATGGTTTGACAGCTATCCATAGTTGATTTTAGAAGTCACAAGTCACTTTTTAGAAAATTATGCACTTCACCGCTGCCAGCACAGAGATAAAAGTTTTTAAAATTAAGTTACACATCAGGTGAGTTCCCATTATGTACAGAAGTAGTAGATACACATAATTAGTAGACACAATAGGTTATACAATAGATAGAAAAACTTAAAACTATAACGCTACGATGTGTAGCAAGGAAAAGTGAGTGCGAGGGCTCAGTCAGGTCAGCGTGTTAGGTTTGGTAGGAAGATAAAGAGTTGGGCGCCACTGTGTGTACCTCTGTGTTACCTCCATACAACCACGCCTGAAAACATAGCCGAGCCCTCCCATGAGCGCCACGGACGTGCCTGTTCCATCCGGTAATGTATTTACCTCTACGCTTTTGGGTAACATTATAACTACATATAGCGGCCTCCGACAGTGTACAAATAACCTCGTCATACATGTTATCTAACAGGATTTTATGACTTTTGTTACAACACATTTTATCTGAGCAGTCCCTTAGTTCTGAAGGAAAATCAATTTCACGAAGTCTAGAGTGACATACATTTTTAAATTTCGCTATCTGCGTCGAGTCACGTTGACCCCAGACTATTCTATTTATACAAACAGTAGGTACACAAATCTTAGGCTTAACTAAATTAAAATTACACAGTATAGACACAGGGTAATGATCAGACCAGTAGGTATTATATAAAACAGAGGCCGCGGACACTAAGTGCCGCGCGGCGCTTGTGACAAGATAGTGGTCGAGCCAGCGCCGACAGCCGTGCGCATCACTGACAAACGTATGACTGTCCGGCGGCATCAGTTCCAAGTCTACACAGGACCATGATTGTTCCACACAAAAAGTTAATAGTTCAGTAGCAAATGACTCACCAGGGTGCGACACCCTGCACCCGTTTATTACCTACAACTTTGCCATTTGAATTTTTTCCATAGGACTTAGTTTTGCCGGAAATCGAGAAAACCCGTTTTTTACCCTTAAAAACTCACCCCCATCCCCTTCCCGACCTCAGATTGCCCGTAAATTATTTTTCCTTTCATTTTTATAATATTCTCCGCCTTTTCTAATGGGTTTCATCCTACTATTTTTTTTTTTCTATTTTTATTATTTTTAAAGGCTTCTACCCTGGTAGAGCATTTTTGAACTTTGACCAATACGAACCGTCGGATTTCGCTTCGATCTTGGTTGAATTCTTTCGCTTCAGTGTTTTTTTCGTTCGTTTCGTAGTCGTTGGCTTAGTCGTAGTCGCCGGTCTGGTCGGCGGTGGTCTAGACACTAAAACAAAGTGGATAGGAATAATTAAACAGAACAGGTAGGTAGGCAGGATAGGTTTAATGTAACATCGTTAATTGACTCAGGCGTGACTTTGCGGAAATCCATTATAAAATACATTAGACGATGTATATTTAGTAACTTAATCCGCTTAACTGTTCTTAAAGAGTCTTGAGAACCCTGTAAGAAATCGACGCGTGTTTCGCCTCTCAACGAGGCATCCTCAGGATGACGATTGACGGCTCTAATCGTGGTAACACGTCGTGTCCGAGTTCGCAAAATAGTAAATAGACAACCAAAATATTTCGCAAAATAGGGTTGAAATGCATATGAAGCTGACAATGGTAAAATAATTTCATATATCGTCTCATAACGGCTGTAAATTTAAAAAATCCCAATCGAAGAAAGCTTGTGTTATAATAACGAATGCAATGAGCCAAAAAAATCTAGAGCCTACCAAAAAAAAATAACAACAATAAAATCTTGCATCATTAGGAATGCAATAAGTAGACGTTTTTGTAATTCGTTGTGAATATAAAATTAACATCGTTAAAGAATTCGTTACTAAGTATATATTAGCCCGCGCCACAGAGTTTCGTGAAAACGTATGGTACGTTTTCACGAAACTCTGTGGCGCGGGCTCGAACTGCGCCTTACTCAATTTTTTTTTATTGTTATTAGTCTTCTCTGACGGGCACACAACAACTTATTTTTGAGTTTTTGTGAGACTAACGGGTTCTGCACAGCGAGCATGGCCTACTGTGAGATAGCTTGAGTCACACATTTTATCACAATTTGAGCGATAAAACAGTTTTGTCACAAATGCTAGCATGGCAGCGTGAGATAATCTCTTGACTTGTGACATAACTTCTTGACGTTTATTTGGGACTCAATATGTCTTATTTGCTACTATGGGCGCACCAATTTTGTCACAAATGATACATATGACTGTCGTCCGTAGGTCAAAAATGAATTAGTTCACAACAAAATTAAAAAGTTGTAAAACTATATGAACCTGCACTATAAAAACGTATTATTTTATTTGGTCGCATATTCAGATGATCATAGACATTTTATTTTTTTAAATTAACTGTGTTTCACTATGAAGTTAGCAACAAGAAAGGCATGTCGCACCTCAGATTTTATCACATGGTTGACCCGTGCTAGCATTTATGACAAATTGTAAGACATGATAAAATTTATCATGCTCCGAAATTTATTTGGCATAACACACTTGGCATAAATTCTTTAAAGACATAAAAATATATGATAATTGAGTGAGTGTACTCGTATGCTAAACAATTTTCTGAGAAATTAAGTTTATGCTACCCGCTGTTATGCAAAATAATATTAAATAAATAAATACAATAATCTTTAATCGGATAAGCAAAATCCTTAGGGATTAGTAAACAAAAGATAACTTATATCTATGTTAGTAAACTACTATTTGGAAACAAGGCTGTTGTTCGAAATGCATCTTCGAACAACATCACCTAACAAAGGAGTGTCGTACCTTACCGCTATGGTCTTCAGGATGGAGTTGGAGCTCCCCCGCACTCTGCAGAGTAAAGAGGCAGATTTCTGTCTGACGATGGCGTGGAAGCCATCGACGTGTGCTTGTGCAAACATACCTGACGCACTGCAGAAACGGGGGAGCCCCATCAACATCCTGAACCCATTTATTATACTGGACCCGTAAAGCGCTGATAGCCCGTTGAGTATAGTTGGTCCACAGTTGGGGCATCCCAAGTACTTGAACTTGTACACTCGCAATATGTTTCCAATTCAGTTTAATCGGGGGCACATACTCAGGACATTTAGCACCGTCAGCCTTAAAGAGTAAGAACTCGCTTTTTTGACATTATATACTAGGCCATGCTCTCGAGCATAGCGCTCATAACAAATAAGCAGCTCCCTTAGTGCCCTAACCGTAGGGCTCAGCAGCACCATATCGTCAGCGTAGCTGATGTTGTTGACACTAACGCCATCAATGCGACATCCGATTTTCTTGCTGCTGAGCTCATCGATTAGATCGTTTATGCAGAGGTTAAACAATTTTGGTGATGTTATTCCTCCTTGTCTTACCCCGCACTCTAGCCCGTACGACACAGACAGCCCATCGGCCCATCTCACACTGTTCGTTTGGTTGTAATACCAATACTGGAAGATACGCAACAGCTCCGCTGGCACTTTTCTCTCCCGCAGCTTTTCCCACATAACCTTGTAAGATACAAGGTCAAAGGCACGGGAGAGATCTAAAAATCAAGCACCGTATGTTTGAGGCCGAGAATCGCACTTTCCGTGCTAAGATCATTACGAAACCCAAACTGTGCGTCTTGTAATTTTAGGAAGCTATCTAACCGCGCGTCCAGCTGACTGTCGAGTAATTTCGCGATAATAGTAGCCAGGGAGATGGTCGATAGTTGCACTTATCAGAAACGTCACCCGTTTTATTTGTAATAGGCACGACAGTTGACAATAGTTTGCAAGAGATTACAAGGGAGATATGTTAGGAGTGACACATAGATAAAAGAGTAAAACATAACGAGCACTCTAGGTACATTTTTTTTTCGACTACGGCAAAGCCAAAAGGAAGGGTTATGATTTTAGCAGTTATGTAAGTATGTATATATGTTTAATTTTACGTGTGTTCCACCGTAGCGCCTAAATTACAGAACCGATTTTGATGAATGATGTATATTCGTAATAATGGTCCGGATGACATAGGCTATTGTCCCTAAATTTAATATGGTGGACTTGTAAAGTCCACCATATTAATACATTTCTAGCCTCGAAAAAAAATTAAATTGAGATAATCATGACATTTTTGGTATCAAAAGAAAGATCTTAATGAGCACATTACAAATAATGCTCAGCTAATAGCTGTCAAATAATGCTCAGCTAATAGCTGTCAAATAATGCTCAGCTAATAGCTGTCAAATAATAGCTTAAGGATGAGTTCAGTATCGATAAAGGAACCCGTAACAAATAAAAATAAAATACCTTTAAAAAAAGTAAAAAAAAAAACCGAAAATTATCATAAGATGAACCTAATGTAGTACCTACCTACTAATTAAATTGCGATCGTTTAGAATTGATTAGAATTACAATTCCAAGTATTTCTTCTTCCTACTTTAGCGTGCTTATCTCCTTCAAAATTCAAACCTACAAATTAAAAAAGTTGATCTTACAATTTTTTTTTTTTTTTTTTTTTTTTTTTCCTCGGTTCCTTTATCGATACTGAGCCTACCCTGAAGCTATGGCACGGATGATTTTAACCTCACCTCGATTGAAAAAATTGTAAGTACCTACTCTAAATACTGAAGATAGCAAATTTTACTCAAAGGATACGAGTACAAGCCTTTATAAAAAAAACAATTCTGCATTCAAAGATTTTCGAAAATTCACTTCCCACCCTCGAGAATCGAACCAGCTAAAATCCCAAAAAATAACACCCTGCATTTTTATGTGATCAATCGATAGAGTCAATCATAAGGACCAAATCTCTCTAACAAACATTATAAATTAAATTAAAGGAAAACCATAAAATCTAAACTTATAAAATAATAGGTATAATGGGACAAGATAAAGCACTTTTACTCAAAGGTCCAACAGATTGCATCAGTTAGTAGGTACCTACTCGTATAATAACTAACAATAATAAATTGTCTTTAGATTGTTTTATGGGGATATTATGTCTAGAATCAAATTTACCAAAAATCCTATGCAACTGTAAACGAGTTAAGAACTAAAATTCACACTACGATTTTCAATATTCATCACAACTCGCTATTTAAAGTTTACTGCAAACGAATTCAGGCGCGGATCCAGCCCTCAAAAAGAGTTGTGGGCACAGCCACCCGAAAATTGGCAAAGGGCGAGTCGGAGTACGAACTCGCTAATAATCGATATAGTGCATTCCTACAAAGGAGAGGTTTACAAAATATATGACGCCTTGACCATGATTTTTTACAGTGTATAGTTCCACGTGGTGAAAGCCGTGGGGAGAACACTAGTAAATTAATAAACCTGTAAAATGTTAGTTTGTTCGCTCACAACCATTACAAAAGTAAATGCGTGTTTGTTTGCACATCACAGTGTCACATTTAGATTCTAAACTACTGAACCGATTTTGATAAAATTATTCGATTTCATCAAAACGATTCAAGTTGTATTACCTATGTTTACAAACAGTACAAACTGCGAACGTCCGCGTCAGCACCACGCCACGCCACCAAAAAGGAAGGTGGCTCGGAAGTTTTAGCGGCAATGTTTAAGTCGTAGCCAGATCTTAGAATCCAGATCAGAGGTTGTGTTTCATGAAATGGCCAGCTAGAATTGACATTACACAGACATTGACATATTATTATCATAAAACGTCAACGTTTACGTGACGTGAAGAACTTGGAAGTAGTGCTCGTTGGCCACTGCCGCGGCACTGCTCACTCGCCTCTCGCGTGGTTGGTCATAGTTCTAACCTATTTAGTTGGGGTGCCACAAGCGGCGTGGAATTAAATATAACACTTAAAATTATTTTATAGACATTGGATATCAGCCAATCGACCTCAATAGAAGCGTAGTAATTCGTAGCCAGGAATTCATTTCGGGGGGGGGGTTTCGGTTGACAACTTTTTTTAGAAGAAATAAAGTATTTCTGATTTCGAGAGGGTAAATAAAGAGTAGATTTATAAAAAATAATATTACCTATCGGAGGCCCGGCAATCTAAATGGGGGCCCGGGGCCCAAGTATGCCGAAAACTTAAAGAACTAGAAGAACATTAGAATATAAGAGCGAGCGGAGCGAGCTCGAAAATTTTGCACCCTATATTTAGAATACTTAGGAGGCCCCCGCGGACCGCACCTGCCGCCCCCCCTTAGTCCGCCAGTGGGGCCGCTACGGAGGATATAGGATGCAAGAGCGAGCGAAGCGAGCTCGAAATTTCTAGCATCCCGCTCGCTCGAATAAGTTAGGTTTTCTCTGTCTTTGACCGTTCGTACAGAAATAAAAGTAGGTTTATCGACTTAAACATAAAAGTTTGAGAATTAAGAGAATAAAGGATGCAAAAGAGCGTGCTCGAAAATTTTGCACCCTACCTTGGATAGGTTAGACTCTCTCAGAGAATGCTGAAGTGGCAGGAATTAATTCAATACAAAGTCAGACTCGATAAAAATACAGACATACTGTTCCTTTTGTAGACTATAAAGTACTCCTCTGCGAAATAGATTACAAATATCACATGTATTAGATTAGAGTACGGAGGTACCCCAGGAGGGTCGATCTCTGGATTGAGATTCTGGTTTCTCACATTTCGGGGGGGTTTAAACCCCCAAACAGCCCCCTCTCCCTGTATACGGACCTGGGTGAAGTCACAAGTCTATTAGGGTTGTGGGCATGCCCATCGTGCCCACAACGGTGGATCCGCGCTTGAACGAATTCCTTGCTATTTAAAAAAAATAGGTTTATTACTGACTAATTGTAGATATCACTCTTATTTACGTTGTCGTAACGTTTATCAAGCGTTAAAACGGAAAGCATAAAATAAAAAATTCAGTTTAAATTTTTTGTACTTTTATGTCTTGATTTCTGTCTGAAATATTTTCTTGTTTCGTACTTTTTAGATCACTTTTATTTTCCCTTAGCCGGATTACAGTTTCTTCGCTTCAGTCGCTTCGCTCGCCGGCTCGTGAGGCAGTTCCCACCGGTCACTCGGCTTGAGAAATGGGCTCGCTGCACTCGCCAGCTTTGAGGTAGTTCACAGCGGTCTCTTTGCTTGAGGATGGGCTCGCTTGGCTCGCCAGCTTTAAGGTGGTTTGCAGCGGTCGCTTTGCTTGTGAATGGGCTCGCTTCGCTCGCCGGCTTTGAGGCAGTTCGCATCGGTCGCTTTGGTTGAGAATGCGCTCGCTTCACTCGCCGGATCGTGAGAAAGCTTTGAGGTGGTTCGCAGCGGTCGTTTTGCTTGAGGATGGGCTCACTTCGCTCTCCGGCTTGAGGTAGTTCGCGGCGGTCGCTTTGCTTGAGGATGGGCTCGCTTCCCTCGCCGTCTTTGAGATAGTTCGCAGCGGTTGCTTTGCTTGAGGATGGGCTCGCTTCCCTCGCCGTCTTTGAGATAGTTCGCAGCGGTTGCTTTGTTTGAAAACCAATTATTATGAAACTTTTAGGCTCATTCATAGATATAAGAAAGAAGTATGGGCTCATTTCATTCCTAATGATACAAGCTTTCTTCGATAGTGATATTTTTCAGTTCAGAGCCTATTTACGACCGATATGAGACGATATATTAAATTATTTTACTATTGTCAGCTTCATATGCATTTTTAACCCTGTTTTGCGAAATATTTTTGTTGTATCTCTTTAGGTCCTGGTAGTCCCTTATACGTCCTCGGCAACGACATAAGAATTACCGTTCTAGCTTGACACGTTATTACACTATACGATTTGGAATTTCGACATATTTTATAGTGAAAAATAGAGAGTCGCGCGCATGCGCCTGCCTTCGCGATGTGACGTCATAGGCAGATTATAACCTTCTTATTTTTTTTTTTATAAATATGACCTACCTTTTTCGTGCTCAACCATTACTCTAGCATTAAAAGTGTCGTAGTTATTAGCGATTGAAATCTTACATGTTTTTGACGGTCAGAAATATTGAACTTACCACCAGTACGGTCTACTCCGAGCGAAACGACGTTCTCACGTCAAAAATCCCATTCAAATTCATAAAAAACGCTCAGAATAATTAACTGTAAATTTCTCCTTACTACATTTACACAATAAACGTTGGTCCATAAGAAATTAAAATTACATAGTTACTTAAAAAAACATCTTAATTTGAACTCAAAATAAGCATAATTACAACTGCCAAATTGTTACTTTAGAGCACAAATATGTTTAACTATATCTGTGCTGAGGAGGGTGCATCCTAAAAGTTGGCAACGTCGTAAATAGCTGTCAAATATTTACCTGTTTTGATTAATTTGGAAATAATACTGTATGGAAATAAGAAATGTGGCTAACTAACTAACTAGAATATTAATAATGAGTTCCAATTATAACATTGAATTTGATGTGGTACCTACCCGTTTTAGGTGTAAAAAAGGCATTTGGAAAGTTTCAAAATACTTTTTTTACATCTAAAACTAACTATTCGGTGTTACGATATTAATTGTTGTATTTCATAATCAATATTCTAGTTCGCTAGTTAGCCACATTTTTATTTCCATACAGAAATATTATCAAATTAATCAAAACAGCGAAATATTTGACATCTAGGTATTTGCGACGTTGCCAACTTTCAGAATAAACCCTCTCATCGGGTGCTCGAGCTGTCAAAACGCAATTTTGTGATAGGCAGGCCTCTGAATTAATATTGATTGCGTAGATGTTAATGCTCGGGACGATCGATGATTACAGCATATAGCTATTAACAACCATTTCAGTTCCGAGTCGAAAATTACACATTTTCGCTCCCACTCAGACACAGCCAGCAATATTCGGAGAGCATTGAATGGGGGATAATAAGTTAAAAAAATAATTTTACCGTTAATTGGGATCGGAGTGGTTGAGGTAGCGTTAAATGGTTCTGTGGTTGTCCAAATGTCATACGCCGGCACCCAGACCCCGATGTCGAGTGGCTCGAACCCAAAGTCCGTCGCAAAGGTCGGGCCCCTATATTCTACTCTTGTCATAGAGAAGTCTTCGTAGTATGTTCCCTCCTCCCACTTCCACTCCTGGATGTCTAGGAGAGTCATGTTCTTCCGGAATCCCCACGCCACCATCTCGAAGAAGCATTTGTCGGAGAACATAATGAATACGGAAATTTCCAACACTGAACCTGTATCATAAAATAAAGTAAGATGAGAGACTCTTCCGGCTCTCGGTACCTTTAGGACAATAAACAGCCATCAGCAGCGGATCCAGGGAGGGGGTTAGGGGGCTCAAGACCCCCCCAAAACCATCTGGGTTCTTCCGTGAGAAATCGTGTGAACCTGATATTATTCTAATTATCTTATCCGAGGAGTTTTTAACGTTGTGTGGTTTTTTTGTGTTTACTTTGCTAAAACCTACCTACCCTCAGCGGGGTCAAGCCCCCCCCCCCCCCCAACAACAATCCTGGATCCGCCACTGACAGCCATAATATAAAATGATTACAAATAACAATAATATATAGGCACCTATGTAGTGTTACCAATATTGCAGCCCATATTATCCGCATGTTAACTAATAAGTTAACTAATAAAGTAAAAAAGTGCCACTAGATTAGCATTACTCAGATATAATAACGCATAATAATATAGGTATAATTAATTATTAAAATACAATAGAACTAATTAATTTTTAAAAATTAAACATAATTTGGATAATTGTCTTTCATTTAAGATTATCATTCCCTTTCATTATTTTATGTACTTTCTTGATGTTAAATTCGAATTATTTAGGTACACGATAACGTGTACGTCTCAGGAAACCTAAGAAGACTTTTAATTTTTTATGGGACTCCGATCATAAGGCCGAACTATAAAAAAAACTTTGTGGGTACCGACTTGTGGATTTATTCCCGCCACGTCTATACAACCTTATTTTTTATTCATTACAAACCTCTTAAGGGGTCATTGTACTCATCATTATGAACAACTTTTACTATGGGACCAAAGCTGAAATCGTGAAATAAAAATCAGCTGTTCCATACATTTATGTTCGCATCTTCGCATATCTCGTCAAAATGTAGGGAACAGCTGATTTTTTTTTCGCGATTTCAGCTTTGGCCCATACATGGTATAGTAAAAAAAAAATTTTTTTTTTCTTTCGTCACTTTATGTACTCTAGAGGGCGCCATATTGAATTTAATGTAACTTCACATAGCCTATAACAGCGGACGATCAGGACGCTTCCAACGATACCTTATTCGTCAAATTATGATCAGTAGTTTTGAAGTTATGAGGTTACAGATGAACATACATACATACATACATACTTACATACATATTATATACATACATACATACATACCAGTCAAAATCATAACCCTCCTTTTTGTTTCGCCGAAGTCGGGTAAAAAAGAACAAAAACGCGATTAAGTGAATAAAAATTGAGGCAAAATAATTAACAAAAAGATTTTGGTTGCATTAAGCTTGACACCGGCTATTGATATACCTTGAAGTTTTCTTAGAAATTATATTGTTCGTGTCGCGTCGCGCGACAAGTGGCGCTGGTCTGCAAAAGCGTTTATGCAAAAAAATTTAAAACTAATATATTATTTCAGATTTAAACTTTTTAATTTACGAAAATTTAAATAAAAATAAAATTATATTTTTTTTTTATTATAAGTACTTCCAACAAAAAGGTTGACAGCGGTTTTTTGGATTAAATTAGCTAATTCAATATTTTTATATGTTATCCAACAAAATTAAATATATTGTACTAGCGCAAGATATTAAGTATTAAACTTCTGACAACCAGTCTTAGTCTTACCAAGGGGTATCGTATTACTTACTGGGTTGTAGAGGTCAGATAGGCAGTCGCTCCATGTAAAATACTGGTGTTTAGCTGCATCCGGTTAGACTGGAAGCCGACCCCAACATAGTTGGGAAAAGGCTAGGCAGATGAGATGACAAGAAAAGAGATACCTACGTACCTTTGTAGAAATGACACGGTGCTTGGTAATTGATCCTAGGACAGTAATGCTTGATCCTCAACTCTGACACCGCCGACGCGTTTTTCAGTTGCAAAGTCAAACAAGTGTACTCCACTATTTCTACTATTGATATCTGGTAACAAAATATTTATATTAGAGTAGGTTCATAACGACATCAATAGAAACTTTAACATTCAATAGCGCCGATGAACCATGGCCAGTCTGGGGTTAGGCTCGGCGCAAACGGGCCACCGGCCACAGCCACTGGTGGCCAGCGACAGCGACTTAACACACTTTTTCATATATTTTGTATAGACGCGCCGCACACGTGTAGCCGGTGGCGGCCACTCGCTACAGCAGTGTCCGCGACTCGCCACTTGTGGTCGCTACGGGCCACACAAGACGCCGACACCCGCTACTGTCGCACTGCTCCACCCCCCCCGCGCAGTTAATAGCCGTTAGACGTTCTGAGTATACACATAAACATGGAGCACGACGACGACTCAATGAATAATGAATACATTCATATCGGAAATCCTTTCACGTCCCGCTATTTGGGATTTACATTCTGTGGCGGCTTCCGAACACCGGTGGCTGTCGCTCGCTTCTGACACTGTTACAAATGTGGCGGTAGCGCGGGACAGCCAGCGGTGGCTTTGGTCGGTGGCCCGTTTGCGCCGAGCCTAAAGCAGTATTATCTTACTTCAGTGGGGGAAAGAGATGGAGCAATACGTCCTGTAGAGCTTCATCTCTCGCCCACACTTAAAGTAATATTAAAATTCTTCTGACAGTATTATTTTAGAAAGAGATGAAGCTCTCTCTAGTGACGTGACGTTTAGCTCATTAAGTAGGTACTTTAATTCCTCTAGAAGGCGCCTTACATATTTTAATGTGATTTATAGCCTATACCTATAGCCTTCCTCGATAAATGGGCTATCTAACACTGAAATAATTTTTCAAATTGGACCAGTAGTTCCTGAGATTAGCGCGTTCAAGCAAACAAACAAACAAACTCATCAGTTTTATAGATAGAATTCCTACAGGATCGAGACGTGAGAACTTGAACATTAACGTTGTGCATTTTTGAATATTTTGGAATGGTTAAGGAATAATTTCGCACGAATTGCTTTATTTATCAGTATAAAAGTACTATAATTTATGTGGTTAAATACAATATTTATTTATTTTCAAAATATAGTACAACAAAAATAAACAATTTATTTAAACACTTTTCATGAAGTATGTTTTGACTGCTTTTTTTTACCCATCAATATGGGTAAAATTTCAACTAAGGTTGGTAAGCTATTTATTTTGGATATTTACTTTGTCGGTTGCTAGGCAACGGATCTCACGGTCACGTCCTGTCCATCCCAAAAAAAGTGCACAACATCGCTAAAGAAGTTCTCACTTCAAAAACTATTAGTAGGTACTAACATTGTAGGTCAGGAACTGATACCGAGTATTGTCGGTTCGCAATATAATCATTTCTCTGAATACTAAGTTGATTTTTTCTTCAGGATCGCACGCGCCGAACTTCTGGTATGTTTCGCTAGCTGAAATAAACATAAACACATTTGAGGAGTTCATTCAAATAGCTGCCACGACTCATACTTCAATACACAGGCTTGGAAACGGCTTCTTTAGCTGCTAACCTAACCTAACCTAACCTAACCTTAACCTATCCTTGAGATTTTCGTCAATATACGAAGACTTGGACGAGTTTAAGAAGACTGTTACTTTTCTTTCTGACGCTTATAATAATCAAGTCTAATTAAATGATAGAAATGATAAGTGTATAGCCGAACTCCTCAAGAATAACGCCGCGATGAGCGTCAAGGGAATTGGAGACTCTAAACTGCAGCAAATTGATTATAGTGCGCGCGGAACTACATAGTTGGCCGCGCCTAGATTATTATAGAAATAGATTGAGCGCCTTACGCCGTACTTCGCGACGGCAACACGCGTTGAAAGTTCCGGCTAGTTTAGACAAAACGCACATGAGATGGCAATAGTGATATGAGTCGCCACCTAGGCTAAGGCGCGGCCAACTACAAGTTCCGCGCGTACTATTATTAGCACGTAAGAGCACTATCGAGATAATTATAATAATTTAATTTAATTTATAATTATTTGCTTTATTAAATTACACTTCAAAGGCACAGACATCTGTGTAGCCCTGGCTCTTATACTTGTAGTTCCTGTATCACAAGAGCCACACAGATACACGTAGGTACGTTCCTGAGGGCCTAGTTATAGTATGAGTTTCCTTTAACCATCTCGATCATACGCATCGAGCGCGTTCGGAGTTCCGATTCGCCCTTCACCGGTGAAGCCTTTTGTAACATCCTCTTAACCTGTGTTATGCAAATAAATGATTTGATTGATTGAAGACCGGCCGGCTGCCAATCGGAGCGCCGAACGCGGTCGATGCGTAAGGTCGAGATGGTTAAATGAAATTCACAGTTTTTGCCTTTGCTAAGCAAAGTTATCGGTTCATGCGAATAGTGATTGCTTGTAAACCTTATTCGCTTAACCCCGCGGCCGCGACTGACACGTTCTAGCACCACGCGTCTTGCGTCAACAACGGAGAAAACAAATGAAAGAACATGTTTAGAGCATTCCACGAGATACTGCGACACGACTTGCGAAGCGACGGATGGTCGCTTCGGTCATCACGCCAGTCGCGTCGCAACTTGCATCCCTGGAGGCTGTGTCCTGTGAACGGGGCCTAAGAAAATTATGTCCGTGAATCTCGTCCAAAGTGTTGGTCAATACTCACCGCGCAGTACGTATTTCTGTTTGTTTATCTTGGAGATGGTGATCCTGTTGAACTGAGCCAGGCTATGCTCCACCCAGGGGTAGTAACTCATCATGTCCAGGAAGCGAGAGGGTGCGCTGCAGCCGGGGCCGCGCACGCCCAGTCCCAGCTGCGGGAGGGACAAGGTCACATCTCTCATTGCGGAACATGTTTGTTTACGCGATTTAGGTGTGAGGACATTTTTTCCTAGCTTGGTTGCCCACACGCCGTCCGACGTCACCGACATACGTGACGTCACTAGACGTCGGCTACGTCACACTTACCAGTTGCCAGCGACCCCACACGTCGCGCGACACCAGCGCGGAGCCTGCGCCCCACACGCACACGCCGTCAGATTGCGTCGCAACAGCGCACGCTACGTACGGCGGACGCATCTTACGGCTGTATAGCTGAAAAATAACACGACATTGATTTGTAGGCGACAGACAGACAGACTTATATTTAACCGACTTCAGAAAGGAGGTACTCAATTCTGTATCTGTCTGTATGTCTTTTTTTTGCATGTTTGTTACGCGATTACTCTGCCAATTATGCATTTATTTTGATGATTATTGGAACGAAGTTCCCTTTCGCGCGTTGCGAAAGGGGGCTAGACGGAAAAAATTGGGACCAAAAGTTGTAACGACACTTTTATTTTTTATTATAACGCCATCTGTGAGCGACCACAGGTAATAATTAGTGGCATGCCTTTGTGAGGTTCATTCCATAACTTCATTCCATCCGGGTGTCCCTTGACACCTCTCAGCTTTTTTTTTTGTTTTGTAGTTCATAATTCAGAGGTCATCCCATAAACTTTTTATTAATTTATACTAATATTTATTTATTAACTTTTTATTTGGATATTTGGCGACATCCACGCGGGCGAAACCGCGGGTAAAAGCTAGTAAATTATACATGAGTGTGTCCCCGTTTGTCAGTATCCGTGAGGCTCAACTCACACTCCTTAAAAAAAAATTAGACCGCTCCCTCCCCCTTAACATAAATGACGTAATTTATGGACGGCCCCTAAGTGGCAAACACCACACTACGACATGGTTTTCGTATAAGGATTTGTGCAAAAAAAAAAACATGCAGGGCAGAGGGCAGAAAATGTCAAGAATTTATGTGGAATTGGTGTGGTGTGTGAATTTGTGTGTTCTGTCAGTACAAGAACGAAAGCTATAGCAAAAAAAAAAAACCAAAAAAATAAAAACAGAGTTCGCTGTCGACTCTCCGTCTCTTCACTTCCACTTGGTAAAATTTCTTACCTCGCAATCTTTACGTAATGTCAAAGACTATTTATTTTGATATTTACTTTGTCGGTTGCTAGGCAACGGATCTTACAGTCACATCCTGACGCGAGTTTAACATTTTTTATCCATCCCAAAAAAAGTGCACAACGCCGCTAAAGAAGCTTTCACTTAAAAAAAAAAACAAGGTAGAACAATTAGCGGTGTCGCGTCGCGTCGTCGCGTCGCACCAGTCTGCACGAGGCTTAACAACGCTGGCACGAGAAAGTAAAAGTGCACTCACATTGGCGGCCATGTAGAAGTCCCTGCACATTTTTCCAGGGATATGCATCACATTGATCACTTCTTTTTGCAAGGTGTCGACGTCTGAAAGTATTTTATTCATTTATTTTTACAACTATCGTTACGTTTGTGTTTCACGAACTGTGTCCAAATACTTTCTTTCTTTACGTATTTTGTGTTAAACATGTAAACAAACACGAGTTTTAGGAAAAACAATTGTAATGCCTACCCATAAGGTTCATTTTGCGCTACAACTTCATATTTTATGACTGTTTCAACAGTCGGTATAAAATCAACTTTATTTAGACTAGTATAAAGTTGATGTTTGTTTAAGTGGAAATAAATCGATTGGAAAAATGATTTGATAAGACCTTAGGTACTCTTATATTAGTACTAGATAGTTCGATAGTGTGGCTATCAACTATTACTTATAATTTTATTGGGTACCTAATTACCTATATCAAATATACTAGTTGTGTTTAATTTCACCCGCCGTTTAATTTACCCGGTAAAACCCGACTATATCCATTTGGATAGCAAACTAACATGCCATTGGGATACGCGCTTCACGGCGTAGCCCTTTGGACACGGTGGGGCTATACGGGTATTCCGTTTGGTCTGTGGGTTTTTCCTCTCTATAGCCTGAGGTATATTATTGTCGATCAGAAGTAAAATTGTCAATAAATGATAGGTAACAGTAACACCGAAAAATTCTGAATAATGTCAAAAGTGACGTAATGGGGCGCGTCAGTGTCAAACCGTTAACCGTTAAAACGTGTATTTATGTCGGTACGTGACCGATAATCATAAGGGTCGAAGCGTGTAAGGTAACCTTCCTCAAGAATTGAGCTATCAAATACAAAATTACATTTTCAAATCTAACTGGTAGTTCCAGAGATTAGCACGTACAAACAAATAAACTCTTCAGCTGTACTATAATTATTAGTCCTTATCCTTACTATTAATAAAACAAAGTCCCTCGACGCGTCCGGCTGAACTCTGAATGCGATAAACTCATAAACTACCAAAAGGATTTTCAAACGGTTTCTTTAACCAATGGACGGAGTGCTTCATGAGGAAGGTTTTGGTGTATAATTCATTAATGTTTTGTATAAATTGGCTGAAATATGACGCAGCGTGACGATTATTGTTGAAGATGTCGGAAAATATTATGCCGACTGGCTTTACTGGCGTGCGTTAGAGATACATAAAATTTAGGTTCTACAGGTTTGTGCTACTGAAAAAGTTCAACAAAAAGTCCGCGATGGCATATGTAGTTGTAGACATTATGCCATCTTCTATGGACAACCCACAGTAACCATCTTCTCATATGGCTTGACCAAGATTATGTCTGGACTTTAAAAGAGACCGTGACTAGCGTTGCCGGAGAGTAATATTCCGAAGTATTCCCGTCGAATTATTCGCGAAACATTCGCAAGTATTGAGTAATATTCGGAATAATTCGCCAAGAGTTCAACTATTTACCGCTAGGGGGCGACACAATTACCATTGCAAATTACAGTCATAAATGTTGCGTGTTGGTGATTGTGTATTCATATCCACGAATCATCCACCATTCTTAATTATCCTTATCAGCAAACCTTGGTCACTGCAGCAGCAGAAAGCGCATACAGGCGATCACTACCGATGGAAGTTGTACAGTTACAGCAATTACCTGCTAGATGACGCTAAAACTAGTAACATATTATTACTACGCGTTCACTAAAACTGAGAATAATACGATTTGAAATTTTCCGAATATTACTTTCATCTACTCGGGTACTTATTGGATTATATAGTAAAGTTCAACTATTAACCGGTACATAACATTGTTTACCATATTTTTATTAGGTAGGTGGGTACCTAAGTAGGTACTTTATGCTAATTCTTATACCTATTATTTTAATATGTTTCTTTTCCATTAAGTAAGTAAATCGTAAAGCAAAAACATTTTTACGAAGTACCTAAATTAAACTTGTAGGTAAGTAAGTACCTACCTATCTACATATACCGTGACATAACATTCGCACAAAAACGACACATTCTAAACTCAACCATTGAAAAATAAAAGAATATGTAGTTACAAGTAGATATCTACTTACGCGGAATTATTCCCGCAGAGTAGGTACTTAGGCATCGAATAATACTTTGTTGATTTTATGAATGAGCGCCCGCGAGGCTAGGTCTATACCGTGGCCACGTGCACGCAAGTCGGGTATAATACGACATAACTTAGATGAAGCATCGGCAAAATTCGTAAAACTGATCATCATCAGTAAACTGAGTGCGCCTTCAAAATCACCAATATTTATTACTGGTTTAGGTGAAAATAATCTTTACGCAAACGCAATAACTTGTGAAGTCATATATAACCAAATACATTCGTAAAATTTAAATGAATGAAATCAAATTATCAAAATGCTACATCTAAGTTGTGTCGTACTGTACATTTGGATTATGTATTGAAGTTCGACTATTGACTACTAGATGGCGTTGATGCCAGTGACTTTAAATATACACTTACGTGCAAAAAAATCTACCCATCCTGTAAGTTTCGATTCGGAACACATTATAATAATATAAAAATTAGAAGGTATGTTTCATAAACTTTATTTGTACATACCCTACACTTCAATAAACGGGATGTTGTTGATGATATTGACTTGTTTATTCGGACACCCTCATTTCTCATCACTACATAGTATAAAACAAAAAGTCGCTTCCCGCTGTCTATCATGTACGTTTAGATCTTTAAAACTACGTAATGGATTGTGGTGCAGTTTTTTTTATAGATAGAGTGATTCAAGAGGAAAGTTTATACGAGTATGTATAATACATGCATAATATAGTAGACAAACACTGATAATTTTAGAGGTTTCTAATGTGATGTAAATAAACACATTTTTTGAGCTTACTTTGCAAACGCTGGCTGAACCCTTCGAGTTAATAACGCAATCTCAGTGCCATTGCATTGTATTAAAAGTTAATCAATTAATATTGTTTATAGTCCGGGGAATTTACGCCGAATTTAAGGCCAACTTTGCATGAATTAAAAACAGATTTTTTTCATTTAACGTGTAAGTGAGGTAGAGCCTATAAATAAAAGTTAAACAACATTTAACTCTGTGTAAATGAATATTGTTGAACTGTCAAAATGAAACAGATTAGTCGGAATCGTTTACGAAAATGTGTTGCGTAATTAGATAGCTGGTGTATTGTAATCTTAAACTGAAATTTAACAAGCAGTGTGAAAAGAAAACATTACTTTATTTTAGATTTTTATTTATTGTGTTCTGAACGAAAGCGTCCGGGGTGTGTCGATTTTATTGCACGCAAGTGTAGTTGCGTTCATTCATAAAACTGAGTAATATACGATTTTGAAAACTTCCGAAATATTCCGAATATTTCTTTTCATCTACTTAGATAAGTAAGTACCTACTTCGTAATAAGTTTTTTTATGCGGTTTAGGTGTGAAAGTGATAGAGTTTTTAAACATAGGTAGGTAGATACCTACTTATATTACCGTGGCTTCGGTAGGTACTTATTAGGTAGGTACCTCGGTAAGTACCTTATTCAGTAATAAAAAGGTAATTCTAATTAAGTAAGGATTACTTATATAAGTAATCCTTACTTAAAGTGTTAGCACAGACGCCAGCACATTAAGTTACTACAATTTGTCAAATTTCTTCAATAGATTTTCAACTTTATGGCTAGAGAATAAGGTTCAATGTTGATTGGAAAAAATTGACAGATTGGAGTAGGTTGATGTGCTGGCGTCTGTACATACCTAAGTACTTATTTGAACTATATTTTGGTTGAACACTTCTACAAATCAAAGTAAAATTAGTACTTAAAACATTGTCGTAAAAAGTAGGTAAGTAACTACCTACTCACTTACTTACCTAATTAGTTTATTTCAATAAACATTTTTACGAAGTAAACTAAACTTGTGCAAAACATCCACCCGCAAAAAAATCAACAAATTCTAACTCAACCATACAAAAATAAAATAATAAGTACCTAGTCAACTAGATAACTACTTACGGGAAATATTCCCGCAGAGTAGGTAAGTAGGGAATAATTCCGAATAATACTACGTTGATTTTATGAATGAACGGCCGCGACTAACGAGGGAAGTTTATCATTTACAGTTCTACCCTTGCCCGTTAGATGGCATTAATTCAAGTTTTTCCGCTAATTCTTTCTCCCTTCCAATCGAAGTATTCCTTTGAATGTTTCCGAATTATTGCGAATTATTCCGAATTCTACCGAAGTTTTGCAACGCTACGTGACCTCTGAGTTTGTTTCGGCCTTTCTTCTCAGAGTAGTCAGTTAGGAAACGCCGACCTCATCTAGCTTATTTTAAACATTTTTTTAAATATGACGTGTAAAAGTGATTCCGATATCCTATTTTATAGAATAAACAATTTCATTTCATTTCATTTCATCATTAAATTTCAGAAAATGATAAAAATTTCATTGTTAAGTTTTTCTGAAGCTATTTTGACTGACTCGTATTAAAATCTTTCCCCAATAAAATATGTTATTTATATTGGGCATTTAATTTAGATTAAAATATGCCTTGACATCATATAATTTATGATTCAAAATTACGCGTAACAAAATAATTATGGTTGACGGCAACGCGGGCCCAGCGGTAGGAGTCAATTACCTTTTCTTCGGCTATTAGGTATGTAATCCCGGTAGTACCGTACTACTGTCAGAAAATAACGTATAGTACGTTCCCGTGGGATATTTACTGATATCCACGCGGGCGAAACAACGGGCAAAAGCTTGTAGTATATAAATTAGTGTAGATAGATATAAATATCAAATTCATATATTTAAAACGAAATTATGTTCATTGTGATATTATTTATAAATCTACAATTTTTTTATTAAATAATGGATGGCATTCTGCGAGGACAAAGTAAGAAACAAAATACAAATTGTTTACCTTCTTTCATTTTGATGACGTAGAACACTGGATTTCTTAAAAGGTCCGGAGGGGGACATACAGGCTTGATGTTTACTGGAAATTTTGACAAAGTCATGCTTAACACAAAAATAATTTTAAAATTCTATATTTAAATGCTGGGGATCAATATGATGGTGATGATCTCGTAAGCAGATCCTAATCTACGGTGCTCAAACTTGGTCCCAGGGGTCTACACCACCTACCTATATTTTTATATTACTTTAAGTGCGGGAAAGAGATGAAGCTCTACAGGACGTATAGCTCCATCTCTTTCCCCACTGAAGTAAGCTTAAAATAATACTGCTATAAAGGTGGTGGTAGGCCCCCTGACCGAGCCTCAGTTCAATAATATTCATTGCGTTATTTACGTTGTTGAACAGATTTTTTTCGAACTTATGAAACAATGGATTAGCAATCTGTTTCAAAACGATTCAAATTCTGATTGATCGTGTATTACGTAATTAGGGTACAGGTATCGCCGATACGGGCAATAAATTTGCTAGACGGGAAAGGTGAGCCAGAGTCATTACGCAGTGAGTGCCAAAAGACGTGCGTGCGGTGCAGCCGGCGGAGCCGGTCAGCAAGCCGAAGCTGCGGTGGTGAGCGTTTTCGAAGGTAGACGATGATTGTCGAAGCGTAAACTTTTCCTTGGAGACCTTTACTTGAATCATCGACGGGATGAAGAAGCTGCCACTTACTATCCCTCACGGGGGACCTGAGTTGCACTAAGGCGACGGTGATGTGATTACATCTCACCATACTCCGGGTCACCGGGTGTATCACATAGTTGCTGAGAGAAGAGATGGAGCCATATGTCCTGTATAGCTCCATCTCTTTCCGTACTCAAGGTAACCACTCACTATCTCTGACGGCGGAGCTGAGTTGCACTAAGGCGACCGTGTTGTACGTCTCGCCGTACTCCGGGTGTATCACATAGTTGCGCACGCGGCGGCCCGGACGGTTCCACCCCTCGCCGAGTAGAACCCGAGTGTTCTTTCTACAAATAAAGAAAGAAAGAAAAGTATTTTTTTGTAAAATTGTTTCTAGTGTTGATGCTAGAACTCCAGTGGCGGCCTTTTTAGGGTTCCGTACCCGTAGGGTGACAAACGGAACCCTATTCATAAGCCTCCGCTGTCCGTCTGTCTGTCAGCGAGCTCTATCTCATGAACCGTAATAGGTAGGCAGTTGAAAATTTCACAGATTGAGCATTTCTATTGCCGCAAGAGCAACAAATAATAAAATTAAAAAATAAAGGGGGGTCGCCATACAATAAAATTAAATTTTGAAAAAAAAAATATCTGACCCTGGCATGTGGGGTATCATTTTCTAGAGCTCATCGAGTAGAGAATAAATATAATTTTTATTTGTTTTTATCTTCAAAAATGATGAATTAGGGGGCCGTAGAAGTTGTCTGTTTTAGACCATTTTTGTACGAGCTCTACCTCAACAACTAAACAAATTAGGAATTTGAAACTTGTGTGTATCATGTAACATATACTGTTTATAATCAACAAATACAAAAAACGCCGATACATAACGTATTTTATATAATATGGGCGATTTTCTGCAACTTAAAGTAATAATTTTGTATTTCATGCTAATATTATGCGATATAAATTCCACAGATAACTATTTAATAGTCGGAGTAATGACATGGAATTAGTAAGTACCTACTATCATGGCAGCATATACTATTTCGATCATTTAAATTTCGATCACCCAAAAAGGTCTACAAAATAAACTTTCTTCACCAGATTTTAAAACCGGCCAGTATTTTTTGAGTTTAAGAACTTTATCGACTTTTTTCAAAGTATCCCTAGAAGGTCTTGATGTGTGTACCTCATGTTAAAACTACACTCCAATAGACAATATATTCAGTAACATTGAAATGAATGCTGGCACATACAGTGTACTATTCAGTTACCTAGCTTAAACCGTTGTGGATACAATTTCATATTGAGAAAAATTATTGGTGTAAAAATATTCGGTCATGGCGGCCAATCTCAACGGAGACTGGCCTTCGGCGCGGGAGATATTATAGTGCACAAGTGTGTGCGCAGACACGAGTGCACTCTCTCTTCCCTCACTCTCATAGTCCGATGGGATGTGTAAAAATAATAAGTAAGAAATAATAGATTTCTGTATGACTATCAAAAATAACGTAAATAAATACCTGTATTGACCCGTGCGTTTGCACTGGCGAAACATCACGACAAAACATGTTGAAATCTCTAGTTCCTGTCAAACATTATATGAAAAATTGACAGAAAATAGAGATTCCAACATGTTTTGTTGTGAATGTTTCGCCAGTGCAAACGCACAGTTATAATTAAAATTTGGCGTACTACTTACATTCTATTTTGTACAATATAGTCTGATGTAGCAAGAGAAATTCTTTTATTTATAAGTAACTAGCTTTACCCGGCCTGGCTTCGCACGGTTAGCACTAAGTACTTATCTACGGCGCATCTACCTTTCCTAATTACCTATTTCTACCTAATTACCTACCCTACCTACCTACCCTACCCTTCTTACCAGGGTAGGTAGGTACCTAACCTACCCTACCTACCCTACATATCTACCTGCTTACCTACCATATATACCTATTTATACCTACTAATACTATGTTAGTAGCAAATAAATAACTTTGACTTTAGTTAATGCATGTTACTGGATAAAGTTAACTTAATATTTTTCTCTTAAAATAAATGAAATATACTCCTACACCTATATTTTAACACAACAACATTTTCTCATTAAAATTAGACAATTTCTTTACAAATCTTTGTTTTTTTATAGCGCCTCTGTTGTTACCTTTACGAAAGTATTACAAAAATTCATAGTGTTAAATCTTGTACGACATGGTATGGAACCCTTCGTGTGCGAGTCCGACTCACACTTGACAGATTTTATTTATGAATATGTCTAAAGCATTCGACCATGTAGATCATGGTATACTGCTAAACAAATTAGACCGTTATGGGATTAGAGAAACTTCATTATCGGACTCAAATCACAGCGCTTGATAGGTTATGTGCGAGCTCGAAAGTTGAAAGAACACTACTTATGGTGTTCCCCAAGGTAGCATTCTTGGCCTTCCATTATTTAACATTTACATAAATGATATGCCTAAGGTCAGTAAGCACCAGATGGTCTTATTTGCTGATGACAGCACAATATTATTCTCTTGTGACAATGACATTAAAGCCATAATAGCCATTATGACATAAATTACGATCTTAAAAATATAATAAATTGGTTAGTTGATAATAATCTGAAAATAAATCTTAACAAAACTAAACTAATGACATTTTATTAAAGTAAAAATAAACCGAAACTGAATATAAAATATGGTAACGTAGCAATCTCTGAAAGTAACAGCAGTAATTTCTGGGCCTTTACATAAATAGTTATCTGACTTGGAAACATCATATCGCGTCTTTGTCAGAGAAGCTTAGTCAATTTGCGTATGCTCTGTACAAACTATCAAAAACGGTCAACCGCATTACAGTACAAATAGCTTATAATGCTTGTGGCTTCTAGCATTAGGTACGGAATCATTTTCTGGGGCAACTCCACTGACAGAGACATTGCTTTTAAAGCTCAGAACTTAGTGCGTTATTATTCTAAGGCTCAGAAGAAATGCTTGCGATCGTTTACCAAATTACAATCGATTGATAGTTGTAAACCATTATTTAAGGAAGTTGGTTTGCTCACTCTACCGTCTATGTACATGTATGAAATGGCAGTGTTTGTTCTCTGTAACCTGCATTTATTTGAAAAACTGCGCTCTCGCCGTTATCAAAATACCATTCATGTTACCTCTCATAAAACCGCATATTTCGGCAAAAGTGTGCTAGGTATAGCCCCAAAAATATATAATAGTATACCAGCAGCTATTAGAAATAAACAGTGTCTTGGATGCTTTAACAGGTCTTTATTTAAATTCCTTTTAGATAGATGTTACTACTCCATCACTGAGTTTACTACTGATAAACAGAGGTATGACGCTTCCGACTTACTAATTAAACACTTATGATTTCATTTATTACCTGTTTACCTAACTGACATTATTTTTAATTGAATGTTTTTTTGTTTGTTTTTAAATGTCACCTTAATGGTGATTGCTTTTGTATGTTAATTTTGTACGCCATTTATTGGCAAAATATAGAGCACATATTTTAGACTTAAACCTACTACCTGTAACCTAAACCATATCTATGTTTAACAAAATAAAATATGATTGATTGATATTTTTCTCAAACATGCTTGTTACGAGTACTTCAAGATCAAGGAGATAACTTATCAAAGACTTTGTTGACGACTTGGCTTGCAGTTTGCAAATAGAGCTGGTTATAATAAATTAAAGAAGAAACAAATGAACATTTGGAGCGTGAAAAATTATCGTTACTCGTCATTGATTCTGGAATTTACTTAGTTTGAATTTCCGCGCATTATTTGAGAAAAGTACCTACCTGTACCAATTATACAAGCCTTGACCGCAACCAGGCATTGATGGAGTCGATCAATGCCTGACTCCATCAATGATTGATCAATTGATTGATTGGCATCTGGCATTGATTCTGGAGAAAACTAGTGCACGAGCCTGAATCGCACGTCAGCGGTTTTTATTTTTAAGCTATTGCATAGCTTCTATCGCGGGGCTTGAGCGTGGAGACCTAATCCAGAAATTTCGTAACGAAAATACTACCTAAAGAAGAGTTTTTTGTATTAAAAATTATGTTTAACTGCTTGACAACAAAGTTCAAATTTACTTAAACGAATGATACGAGAGTGTTGTATTGAAAATTATGTTTAACTGCTTGACAACAAAGTTCAAATTTACTTAAACGAATGATACGAAAGTGTTGTATTGAAAATTATGTTTAACTGTTTGACAACAAAGTTCAAATTTACTTAGACGAATGATACGAGAGTGTTGTATTGAAAATTATGTTTAACTGTTTGACAATAAAGTTCAAATTTACTTAGACGTATGATCCTTGACTATTAATAGTTAAATTAAAACCTTTTTATTAGTTTGATGTTCCCATTACGTTGTGTCAAGTTTTAAAAACTATAAATGTGAATAACAGTTCCTGTCAATCATTGTCATCATTGCTATTTCTTGTATTCGGGTTAATATTTTACAATTGCGTAAGTTGATAAAAAATGCTATGCAATAGCTTCGCCGGGGCAGTCCCCGAGTGCCACACGTCTTTTTTTATTTTAGTTTGCAACGTTGCATACTTATTATTAGATATTTACCGGAAGTTAGTCTTCGGCATGGGTCCTATGTCTGCTGCGGCGGCGATAACAAATTCCTTCTGTATCAAAACTACCGTCGTTACAGCACGGCTGTCTCCTTCCATGCCGTCTGAAATACACGTTGAAATACAATATTTAACTTCACACTAAAACCTATCGAAAATGCGACTAGAATATAAAAATCTTTAGTCGCATATAGTGCACTTACTTATAGCTAGTATTTAAAAAAAAAAACAAAATTAATACAAAACCGGGAAGCGGAGCGGCGAAGCGGAGCGACGAAGCGGAGCGGGGAAGCGGAGCGAGGAAGCGGAGCGGAGAAGTGGAGCGGGGAAGCGGACCAAGGAAGCGGAGCGGGGAAACGGAGCGGAAAGTGGAGCGGCTGCGACGTATTGCAGCCGGCTTAAATTACTCGTTGCGTGAACTCGGCCTAGCTCCGCACAGTCCGCAATTCCACTCCACTACCTCGCTCCGCTATCTCGCTCCGCTACCACTCTACGCAAAGTCCGTAACACCGGTCCGCTGACTCGCTCCGCATCAATGGACTGTCCACAACTCCGCTCCACTCCACAACTCCGCTCCACTCCATTGCGTCGCTCCGCTCAACTGTCTCGCTCGGCTTCATGGACAGGCAGCCTAATATTACCCGTTTAACTCACAGTAAGTGTAGAAGAGTATGCCGACCCAGGGATACTGCGACAGCTCGACTTCTCCCTCTGCCACGTCTAATGCGTGGTCTATACCACAATCGAGGACGTCCATTTGTACTGATAATGTTTTGCATGCTGAAACAAAGCAGAGTGCTGAAAGGTTAGGCTTCCCGCAGGAGATAACCGACTCTACACTCTATTTAAACGAAAATCAACTTTATGTCCGAGTGATTAAGTTGATTTCAAAATGAATAGTAGGTTGGTACCTGTACCTATCTACTATTGAAAATAGTAGATTGTTATACAAGGGATGAAAGGGACCTATTTAGTCACGGTATAGTTCGAGTGCCTAAATAGATCTTTCACCCGAGGTAAACATTCTGCTTTTCATTTCGAATATGAGGAAAGTAAATAAAAACCTAATTAGTCAAACAAATCCATATCTGAATCGAATGAACTCATTTTACTTATCTAAAAATAATTAAATTACCACTCGACAAAACAACTGAAGATCGAATTGCCGCTTTCCCGCCTTTTTTATGTATCTTTTTCTGCGGTTTTTCTGCGGCAAGCAGCCAGTATTTTTATCATTGATGATGGTAATTAAGCTCAAATCAATGTAAATTAAATAATAATTTAGTTAAAAGTAAATTATAAGTACTTAATCCGGTATTAAACTACACTGAATCAGAGGGATGAAAATTGTACTTTTCGTCCCGGGCAAATTCGATTTTCCCTGCTGTCAAAAAATTTCAAATCTATGCAAGCCGTGTCCAAGAAGTTTCAATGTAAAATTGAAATTAAAAAATATTATCGACACTTTTGTAACATGACTAAACACGTATTAGGTACACTACACTGAATCAGGGTCCCTAAACCCTTAATAAGAGAAGTGTAATAAGAGTAAGGGTCCCTAATTAGGTTGTGCTCCCTTAATTCAGGGCCTTAGATTCGGTGTACTGCAATACCCGTTTAAGAGAGCACAACCTAATTAGGGACCCTTACTCTTATTACACCTCTTATTACAAAAATTAAAATTAAAAGTACAATTTTCATCCCTCTGGTCAGTTAACTTCAAGCGTACTTCCCAAGTATGAGAAATGAAAAATAAGATTACATACCTTGCAGCAAAATAATTAAGGTTACAAACATTTTAATCTAACTGCTTCACTACACAGTAAGCACTCACAGTCACTATAAACGAATGTTTACTATTACTCACCGCATCACCTTTTATAGTCCTGTATGTTGTTGTTTATAGCAACGAAATCCGTAATTTGTTTATTATTTTAACTATTCCAACGGACATAATAAGAATGGCATCCTAGACTAGTTTTAAGGTATTTCAGTGTCTGGCGTGCCTGCCCTATTTTTAGTTGATGTCACAACAATAAATAATCCGTGGTAAATAGTAAACAGACAAGTAAGACAGATACTCTCAATTGCCATGAAAATCAATTCATCACCACTCTATAAGTCTACGGCCCTGGCTCCACCAAAGCGGAGATGTGCGGAGATGTCCGAAGCGGGTACGAGTAGAGATGTTCTTCAGCTAGGGTGTTTCCACCGAAGCCGTGCTGGAGATGCAAACTGGCTGGACTGGTCCAGAGATGTGTGTTGTCTAGAGCGAAACTGAACTGCGTGCTGGGAGCGTTAGAATGTTGACCACTTACTGCACGCCGCTCACATTTCTTCTCATCTCCGCTGCGCGACGCGACGTCGCGTACTCGCGTCGTAGCTCACATATCCGCTTCGATCGCGCCATACAAAATGATAGGTACATCTCCGGTCAGTGTATCCACTGAAGCTGCGTGGATATACAAGATGTGTGAATAACGAAATTCTATAGATTTAAAACACATCTCCTCTCTACTCGTCTCATCTCCGTTTTGCGGCTTTGGTGGAGTCCGGGCCTACTGCTTTATGGATAGACCTCTCCGCCTCACTAGAGCTCTCTTCACTTAACGGTTAGATAGAGAGCTCTAGTTCGCGAAAATTGAGTTTCAATGAACCTGTTTTCATTGCGTGTTGCTATGCTCAAACTGCGTCCTGTTTTTTATCCGAAATGTCCTGGTATTTTCACTTTCTAATCCTGGTTTTCAAAATTTGGGGATGGCAACCCGGTTACGGTAACCCGCACGCCAGTAAAGCTCCCATTCGGCATGTTTTTTTCCCGACATCTTCAGTAATGATCGTCATATTCCATCCTCATGAATCACTCTGTCCGTGCATTGGTGAAAACCGTATGAAAATGAAAATCCGTTCTGTACCTACCTAGTTTTTGAGTTTATCGCGTTTAGGATTTAGACAGACAGACACACGCGGCAGGGGACTTTGATAAAACGTATGTAGGTAGTGATACTTAGTACCTATGTAGTGATTCGATCGTTCTAACGTAGATGGAAAATGTTTCAACGGAAAATTTGTCAGCGGCCGCTGAGGCGGTTTGGCGCACGTCTGTCTCCTCTCTCTGTGCGTCCCTCAAATCGCTCGAGATTTTACTCTATTCTTAGCTTATCTCATCTCTCATCCAGCTGCTAACAGCCACCCGAAAGATATTCGCTCCGCAGCTTAGCCTAACGGCGTCCTAGGCTGGAATCTGGAGGCCGTCTCCATCCTCTGGAGGCTAGTCCTCCAGAGGATGGAGACGGCTCGGCGGCCGCTGTTGTGGGGCATAGGTAGTCAAAACTTTTCATACAAACCAGCAAGCGTGTCACTCGTACTATGACACAAATGACGTATAAAATCTGACACCCTTGAAGGCGGTCGGTGACAGAAGTCCGCTCAACGCACTTTCGGAGCTACGAAAATGAGCAGGTAGATATTGCCGTTCCTAGACGCTGCCGAAGCGATTCCGTGCTTCGTGCAAAAAAACGGCGGAAAATTACATTTCTTTTCGTTTTTTTCACACTGGCGTCTAGGATCATGTACTGAATCCATGGTAAAAGTTGGTCTCGCGAATATCATGGTGTCCTGTCCACCGTGTGGCTTCACCAACCACATTCACATCTAAGGTCGGATCGATCCTGGAGTTGGGTTTAGAAACGCGCCGCCTCGCTAGAAAGAATGTGATTTGGGGGTTCTAGAGCTAAAGGGTCTCCTGAACCCTCCACAACAATATTATTTTGCCGGGGACGCATTTTTTTTTTTATATTAGCTCCACTGTAGGTACTTTATGGAGCTCGGAGCGCGGGAATCAGGACAACCCGACTTGGACAGGTTAGGTTCGAAGGGTATGACAGGGGCTCAAGCGAGCAAGCAATGTGAGCGAACGAGCCCCGTCATCTTCATCGTGTTAGGTTGCTTTAACCTCTGCAGACAGAAATAGGAGCCCTGCGAAGCAAGGCTCCGTTGACTACGCATCACTTGAAAAAAATAGTAGATTGTTATACAAGGAGCTAAAATGACCCATTATAACGAGGTAGTTTTACTCCCGAGCTTTAGCGAGGGAGTAAACAGAAACCGAGGTATAATGGGTTTTTAGCGCCGTGTGTTACACTCTACTTTTCACTACGATTGCGAGAAAATAAAATAGTAAATAGAATAATAATAATTTATTTAAAAAAAAATCTTTTCCTTTCTCATCCATCTTAAATCCGCAAATTAGGGTCTCCATTCTCACTAGATGATGACATTTTCACTGTTGTAAATCATATTATTAGGGTCACCAATGCAATTTATTGGAGAAAAATTAAAAATATATCGCACCAGTCTTTTTTTTTATTTCCTCTGTAGCCGCAACGCAATGCACGCATTCTACCGAAGAGAATGCCGCTTTAAAAAAAAAAGTTTTTTTTTTTTGTTAAACAGTAAAAAGTCGAGTCCTTATTCATGATTATTCTACACTAGCTGCCCGCCCTGGCTTCGCACGGGTAGAACTAAGTATCTACGACGCACCTACCTACTGCCTACCTACCTACATAATACATACCTACCTACCTACACCTACTTACATAAAAACCTACCTGCCTACCTACATACATACCTACCTACCTACCCTACCCACTTTACCTACTTACCTATCTTACCTATCTTACCTATCTATCTTACCTATCTTACCTATCTTACCTATCTTACATATCTTACCTATCTTACCTATCTTACCTATCTTACCTATCTTACCTATATTACCTATCTTACCTATCTTACCTATCTTACCTATCTTACCTATCTTACCTATCCTACCTATCCTACCTATCCTACCTATCCTACCTATCCTACCTTTCCTACCTATCCTACCTATCCTACCTATCCTACCTATCCTACCTTTCCTACCTATCCTACCTATCCTACCTATCCTATATTATATACCTAATATAAAAAGAATTTGCGAAATTGGTCCAGCCGTTCACGCGTGATGCCGTGATCAAGGAAAAAGGGATTCTTTTTTATTGTATATAAATAAGAACAAAGACTTTTTCGTTTTTGGGTGGTAGGCTCGTTGGAAACACAAAAATTAAAAAAAAAATACTTTAGCCCCTAGAGGATGAAATGCTATTTTATCTTCGCTCTGGTACGCTACAATGACGGACTTTTTGAGCAAGCGAAGTGAAAAAAATTTTTACCATATAATATTCATTTTTTTAGTTAAATAATAATAATATGTACAAGTATAGGTATAAAAGAGGGGGGGCGGGAACAATCATAGGGCATCAAAAAATTCGTCCGCATCGCTCTCAACAGGAAAAGTGCCCAAAAGGCTGGCAGCATTGCCACGTTGTATGGCAATGCTTATTCTTTGGCCGAAGAATAGGCCAGCCCTCTGGTCACGTGAAGAGTCGACCAACCGCTTGGCGATGTCTTGAAAAACCAAGTGGGCACTCGGACCCCATGGACCTAGTGTTTCAACCCCAAACGGCGCAAACATATAATTCCCAATAAGGTTGGAATATTTGCGCCGTTTGAGGTTTTCCGCACCTGCAGCAGCAGCCCCAGCACAGCTCGCCGTGCTAGGAAGATGGGATGGTGCAAGGGTGTCGACACACGTTGCGTCCCACACCACACCGTTTTTTTAGGGTTCTGTACCTCAAAAGGAAAGGGTGTCTGTCAGTCTGTCTGTCCGTTTGTAACAGCCAATTTGCTCCGAATCTAATGGTCCGATTAAGTTGAAATTTGGTAGGTAGGTAGGTACACATCATTTCAGTGGCGAAAAAAAAGTCTAAAGGTCATCGCTCATTATAGCAGCACGGCTCCGACACAGCAAATAACTTGTCAATCAAGTTAGGATTCTAAGTCAATTGGCTATACAAAATAGTGAACGGCTCGCCGGCAGTGAGCGGCCCGCGAGCCGTCACACGGCACGCTGACAGCACGCTTCAAGCGAAGAGCCCGCTCGCCGGCGTCACGCCGTCCGCGCGGTGACGCCTCGCCGTCCACACGGTGACGCCTCGCCGGCCGCTCGGTGACGCCTTGCTTGTGAATAAACAATAAACTGTTACCTCGCCGGTGGTTGCTGACGGCGCGTTGGCGACTAGCCGTCGCCTTGCTTCCGGCGCGTTGGCAACTAGATTTTTCGAGGCGGTGCCGGGGCGCTTCCGTGCTGGAGCGGTGCTGTTATAATGAGCGATGACTTTTAGTAGTTAGGTTATACTCCTCCTTTTTTTAAATTCGGTTAAAGAACATTAAAAACTATTTTATTCGAAAATATTTATTAAAACATAACTTAAACCTAATTCACTTGCACAATCAAACACCTTGATATTTCTACGAGCTACGTACTTCTCATGCCCGTAACCTTCCTGTACGCACTGAAATGTTCTAAGTACTGGTAGATTGTGTCTATAGGCGTGTAGATCTCATTCATCCTGCTGTGGAGATGCTGTGTTGGATGCACAGGAACTGAGGGTCCCAGTAAACCTTGTATGAACTCCCGTAGTAGACCCCACACCGCGCTTGGTGTTACACATGGACGATATTCCACCTATGAAAAGAAATGGTTTTGAAATAAAGTGCCATTTTTATTTCTATTCTATAATAAACACAATCTCTAAGCCCAGGTTCGCACGGACGTGTTATTATCGCGGCGATTTTTTTTCGCGTATTGGATTTTCGACGCTCTGCTTAACGCCAAGAGTTGAATATCCAACACTGTGTTTTCTTGACGCGCTGGATGCGCTCTGTTGGATTATCAATGCTGGGTTCAATACAGAGAGTTGAAATTCCAGTGTACGAAAATAAATTGCCGAGAACCTGGGCTTATACGAGTGATCGTTTAAAGTGCGTGTCGGACCACGCACAATGAAGGGTTCCGTAGTTGGAACGAATTTATCCCAAAAAAATTTTTTTTTAATATTTTGTTGAAAAACATATTCTCCCATACATCGATATACGTCACAGTCAATATTCTTCAACAGCATATGTTTTGAAATCGCAAATTAACAATTTTCGGACATTTTCCTTTACATGTGCTGTGAGACCTTGCTTCTTTAATTATAATCTAATCGAAACCAGAATGGTATCATTTTGACGACCTTTAAATTCTCCAGGGTGTGTTTTTTGTTATTTTGATATCTTTTTTTTTGTTGGAGTAGTTTAAGATGCTTTGAAAAAAGTCCCTAAACAAACGGTAAAAATAGCCGCTTAAAAAAAAACTTTTTACAATTTCTTTTTTTTTTGCGGTATGCCTTTTCTGTAACGCGTCTTTATAAAATATTTATATTTGTCTATCTTAAGAATTAAGGTAGCTAGCCCCTGGCACACTCTTCTTGAAAACAGGTACCGTACTGAAGCGATGTAAAAACCATATTCAATGCTAAAAAACACAAACCTCCACAAGTATCCCTTTAAAACTCTGATTCATCGTTACGGAACCGAGCTTAACGCAAAAATCACCGAGCTCAAACCTCGGCCCTTTACTCTCGATCTTAGTCTGCTTCTTTGAAGTATAGTGTTGGGAGAGCTTCATCATCAGCAAGTCAAACAAACCGTCTGCTATAACGTGGATGTTTTTGGCACCGGTATCCAGTATTGAGAACACAGATGCAGGCTGCTCCGAGTTATGGAATATGTGGACTGTCTTCGTTGTGCCTGAAAATAAAATGTTTTTTAATTCATGCTGTTCTATGTCCTATGTCGGGTTTGGTTTCTGGACTTAGTCCGCCAAGTGGACCATTGTGCGTGGGCCATGGCGGTTGTTTGGGGGGGTTATTCCAACCATCCCACCTGGGATCCAGAAGTTAACAAAAACATACCAACACAAACCATTGCGGGTTTAACAGCAGTATTGATGTGTGTGCCACAACAAAATTATTTATTTACATTAAAATATTATGCACCTACTAACCCATCTGTGGATGTGACAAGTAGCTCTCACAGTCGACCAGGAACTGCCCCTGCTGCGATGCTCCTAACGCAAGTATTCGTTTAGTCAGCAGCTCTATTACATACGTCCCTGTTTTATTGTCAGGAACTGGGTACTGTTGCAATCTGAAAATATATGCAAAATACTTTGAGATGAAGTTAGTGAAACAACTAATATTTTATGTTTTTTTTTTTTTCATTTTCCTACTTATACAGTAAGTTTCTGTAACTGGCAGCTTATGTTACTCCCCCACTCAACAGTGCAATCTTATGTGCCTTCTTATGTGCCTCCCCCAGTCAACTAGCTAGCAAATGCATGTTATATTACATCTTAATTTATCTAAACGAAGCAAAAGAAGTATGTAAGAATGTGGTGGTGGTGGTGGTCTGTAGTTTCTGCCTACCTCCATGGGAAGAAGGCGTGAGTTTATGTATGTTAATGTCATCTACCATACTTTGGAAGGATTTGCAATAGTAACATACTATCCACTCTTTGGCAATTGATTCTAAGCTGTGAAAAATTCAGATAGGGCATTTATATTACTCTCTTGTAGTACGAGACGCAACTTCAAAGTCATATTTAGTGATAAATAATATTTAAAACACAACTTACACAGTAACTCCCATGATAGCGGATTTGTTTGTAATCAAACAGTAAAGTAGAGGTTACAAAAGTTTCATTTTATTTTTACAATTCTAATAGCAAAGAATACGTGTTTGACTAATTGGTAATATTTACAACAATGAGTTTATGCCGTTTTCAATGAATTAAATAGATTTTTATTAGAGTTTACGGTTTTTTTACGAATTTGATTAGATTTCTTATAATTTTTGACTTTGACAGTGACACTTTGTTTGACGTCTTTTTCTTTGACCGCACAGAGCACTATCTATTTGACCGACAAGTAAGTTAGGTAACTTCTACATGTACCTATATTATATGAGACACGGTCGCGGCCGGCAAAGTCCCAGCCACAGAGGCACATACATAATAATATGTATAAAGAGTAGATGTCTGTGGTCCCAGCGAAGTCATTCGTTTAATTGAGAAAAATGACTGTATCGAGCTTCTGCAGCCTGATTGAAACGTGGTGAAAGCACACAACTTGAAACGTGGCTGGACGTTTCAAGTTATGTGCTTTACTGTCGTATTAGTATTACGCATAGCAAAAAGTACATTTACTGCTAAGACACATGGTGCGCCAAACGTGCACCTTCTGATATACGAGTATCAGTGGCGTATTTTAAGAATCAGCGCCCTGGGCCTGTAAGGTTTGCCGCCCCATAAATTAACAAAAAAATGCAAAAAGTTTCAATATTCTAGAATAAAACCCCAGTGTGTGTCCATTGAATGACTTTTTCATGAAATCATGACTTTTGAGAACAAATATAACTTGGAGAGATAAAATGATTTTAACGATTTTAATGTAAAATACACATTTATTGGTTAGGAAGCGTATAGCTAGCTTCATTCTAGCAACATTCTTCACTATCGGATAAAGTGCCACAGCAGTCAAGTGGCGCTACCGCTAGACCCGTTTATAGTGCCGTAACTTTGCATTGTACGAGATGGGCAAGCTGCAAGCTCTTTGAGAGAGTCATTGCAGACCGCCTCGTCGGGCGGCTGGTGCGGGAGGGGCCGAATTTGGCAGAGAGCCAGTTTGGGAGGTCTACGGTGTACGCCGCGGCGGACGGGGAATGCTGTGGCCCGAGGTAGGGTCGTCTTGGCGGTGTCTCTAGACATCACTAATGCCTTCAGTACCCTGCCCTGGAGTTTCATCAGGGAGGCACTCCGGTATCACCAGATGCCAACCTACCTCGTGTGCGTCGTGTGGTCGAGGCCTATTTGACGGACAGGGCCGTTATCTACCCCAGTCACGAGGGAGAATGGAACCGGTGAGAGATGTCTTGCGATGTCCCACAGGGATCAGTCCTGGGGCCGCATCTGTGGGATATCGGATACGACTGGGTGCTGCGCGCCAACCTGCTAGCGGCGTCAGCGTGGTTTGCTACGCTGACGACACGTTGGTCCTAGCGTAGGGGAGGTCGCACCAGGCGGCGGTCGAACTAGCGACACGCGGGGTTGCAACAATCGTCGATAGGATCCGGCAATTGGGGCTCGAGGTGGCCCTGCACAAGTCCGAGCCCATGTGTTTACATGGTCCTTGGAACATGCCACCGTCGAGTTCCCAAATAACGGTAGGAGGGGTTCACATCGGCGTCGAGTTGACGAAGCAGTACTTGGGACTCGTCCTCGACAGCCGGTCGAACTTCGTGGAGCATTTCCGACGTTTGGCTCCCAGACTGGAGCGGGCTGGGGCTGCCTTGAACTGGCTCCTGCCCAATGGGGTCAAAGTCCTCGCGCACATATGGGATTGGCGCGAGGAGGCGAAACGCCGGGGCGTAACTCCGCTGCCGCGAGAAATCACGGTACAGCAGGACATAGCTCCGGCGGGATCTCATGGCGACATGGAGAGTGCAATTGTCGCAACCTAGTGCTCGGCACGCCACAATTGCGGCGATAAGGCCCTCTTTGAGGAGTGTCTAGAGAGGCGGCACGGCGTCCTCACCTTCCGCCTGATGCAGGTCCTCACTGGACACGGTTGCTTCGGGAGGTTCCTGTTCCAGATAAGGCGGGTGGAAACGCCCAGTTCTCACCATTATGTGGATCGCCCGGCGGACGCGGTGGAGCATACAGTGGAGGTCGGCTTGGGCGAGGACACAGCGGTGCGCCACCGCAGTGTCCTCGTGGAGGCGATCGGCGGCGGTGATCTCTCGCGTCCGGCCCCTGGTCCAGGCCATGATGCGGAACGAGAGGGCATGGGAACTTAGGAAGTCGTCACTTCCTTCTACGAAGCAGTAATGCTCGTGAAAGAGGAGGCGGAGCGCGTGAGGGAAAGGCAAATTAGGCGCCCTCATGCTTCTTATCGCCACTGGAGACGCCCTGGGCGTCGGGAATCCATAGCCAATTTCCGGCCACCGTAAGTGTAGGCTTGCGGACGGTGAGCAATGCTCGCTGCCGATAAGGACCGGGGGTCGACGGCGCGGTTTTGTTCCACGCGTGCCTCAAAGAAATGTCAGCACAACAGACGGGGTCCGCTAGGGCCGATGCCAGGGTCGCGGGAAAGTCCGAAAGGGATACTGTACGACGTGGCCCCTGGCGACACACCGGCAACTGAAGGAACACGGGTGGGTTTTAGTCAGTAAGAGTCTGACACGCCCTACCGGTCCGCCCAAAGCAGGAGAAGTTATTCCATAATTTCCCACGCAAAAAAAAAGCATTGCACAGTATTGTCATTTGGTGTTTTGGTTGAGTGTTGAAGTTAGCGCAATAAACATTTTGTGTATGGCCAAAAGGCAATGTTACTACTGTTACTAGGAACACTTTGGATGCAAGAGCGAGCGAATCGAGCTTGGGACTTGGGGCACCCTGACTCGGACAGGTTAGGCTGCTCCGCCCCTCGCAGCCTACCGCCCCGGGCCATGGCCCTTTTGGCCCTAGGGTAAATACGCCACTGACGAGTATGTATAGGGTGATGTATTTTTCCTCTGATTCGACCTCTGTGTTGGTCTACTAACACTCTGCCTCTGAAACCTGTAGATGTCGGAAGGTGCACGTTTGACGCACCATGTGTCATAGCACCAAATGTAGCTCTTGGTATGTGTATTATGCTATTAAAGACCACAACTTGAAACAGCCCCCCAATTACGCAATGCACGATCAATTTTAAATTGAAACCAATTGAAAAAGATTGCCAGTCCATTGCTTCATAAGTTCGACAAAAAAATCTGCTCAATTTTTTGCATTACGTTATTAGGGTGAGGTTCAGATTTAGGAGGCGAGTTCGATTCACTCATTTTCATAGTGTAATTTCACATTTTCTCGCCAAAAAATTTGAAAGTCTGACAACCAGTCTTACCAAGAGCTATTGGACAGTCGCTCCAAGGAGTCGGTCAGAAAGTTGAAGCTAATAGTACTCCTGAAACAAGCGAGATTGAAAGAATAACGTGCAAGTTTTGATCGCCCCTAAGGCTACCCACCGACCGAAGGCTTTTGTTAACTAATCTCTCCCATACATACACTCGTTCCACTGTGGGGCGAGGCGAGTAAGGTCGTTGAGCCATAAGTACGCGTACTTGCTCATAAAGAACTTAGCCGGTTTTTTCATCTTTTATATGCAAAGGAGTTTGTCCAAATTCGGCTTCGTGTGGACACGATGCTCGAAAAGAAACAAATTAATAAAAAATCAAGTTTCGTTTTTAAACCCTTATTCATTCTATACTTTTGTATCAACTTGCACCCATGAATAGTGTTTAATAAGTACTGAAATTGTTTAATTCGACATATTGACATTACTCGACCTTCATTAATACACAGTGATGCCAACGTAGCAACGATTAATCGTATAGATTAAAATAATTATTTACAAATTGATATAATTGTTATTTTTGAAGTTCAACTACTTCCTCCTCATTCATGTTAGAGTCTGGAGTTTACAGTCAATGACCCTGAGGTCAAGGTCAATGCCCTAAAGGTGTCCTATGTTGTTCCCCCACCCTACTACTCCCACAGGCCACATCCCACCGGATCCCGAAGGCTTGATTAGGCGATGGTTTTTGATGAAATTTTTCTGTCTGTGTGTGTGTGTTTCGTATCCACTGACCGGTTTTGGGTACTCATACAACTTCTCACGTGGACTCGGCACGCCTATGAACTCCGACACCAATCCCACCGTTGACCCCAGCTTAAATATGGATATCAAACTCGCCGAAACTTGAATCGTACGGATACGAACGAAGCAATTTCGCTTCAACTCCAGCATGTGGTGGAAACTGTGTTACAGATCCTATGTGCGAATTGTGGTACTGATATCAAGCAAAGGAGAAAGCATACCCTCGATCTTGTGGAAATGGAATCTGTTATAAGGCAGTTGATCGCTCCAAAAGTGGTACATGTCAACGAAAACACGAAAATGTTACATGGAAATGAAATAACAGTCAGGGATGAAATTCAATCAAACAGTGTTGCTCCAACTGCATAGTAGGGGGAAGTGGGTTGCTGTGTTCATGTACGGACTATAATTTGGTTTTTAAGCTCTACAGGGTACCAAGATAATATATATCCATCTGCCCAGTTCCTAGACAATATATTATTAACTTATGAGTCAGAATAATAACAAAATGTATAAATAAAAATGTGTTTTATTCCAAACAACAAGTACCCAAAACAAGACTTAGACGCATCGCGATACAATCTTATTACATTATTCTCTTTCCTACTGGTATTAGCTTTAAATCTGTATTATATTTATACGAGTACCTGTCCACACCGAGCCAAATTCCCATACAGCGTGGACAAAGTCCTTTTTTTCTGTGCACGAAAACTGTTTAATGTCGGGTCCGGGCCACCGGCCAGACATTACTTTTACTTTTAAAGATTTTTATTCCGTACCGCAGACGACCGTCTTGACAACATCACTATATATATAGATTCAAAGCAAACGTGTAAAGAAACGTTTCCAAAATCTGATCTACTGAACTGAACCTTGAATGATTAATTTTAATTGGTCGAAAGTGGTAGATGACCAATAATATTACGCCGTGTGACATTTCTTTTCATCGACAGTAATAACACACACAAAATAGTAATTGAAAACAATATTTTGACGTCACAATCGAACGCTGGACCAATGGAGTAACGACAGATAATTTCATGGGCAAATTGACAAGTGCCGAGCCCCATTTATCTAAGTATTTATTTACATCAGAACCGTTTTATTTGGTCATTACGTATTCGGAAGACAGACTTGATAAATAAAAGAACTTTTGTGGTTTTATTGCGTCAGTGTAAAATTCTTGTGTTTTCATCTGTAGTGCTTTGAAAAGCAATTTCCTGAATTGGCTGCGTGTGTTACTCACGGGATTTTAAAGTGTTATCTAATAGTACATTGGAATTGGATGATTGAAGATGATAGCGAATAACGTGACTTTGATTGTTAAGGCGCCGAATCAACAGATTGAGGATCAAAATATCGAATGCGAGTCGTCATGGACGGTTCGGCAGTTAAAGGGACACCTATCCGAAGTTTACCCTAGTAAACCTGTGAGTATTGTGACCGCAATGTTATGTTTATAATATTAAATAGCCGCTAAAATAATTGATTAATTACATAGAATAAATAATAATAAATAATAAAAAAATATTCATAGCTGGTAAACTATTTTGATCAGAATTTCTCATACTTACAACAAACTGCTATTGGGCTAATATTGCAGAAACCGGTCAGTGGGTCGTCTTAGGGGTGGTTTTAGGAACATAAATAATAATGTCAAGATATTGAACCAATAAATTGAATATACACTGTGTAAGGGGGGTTCTGCAGCTGCAGTTCCATACATTGTGATGATATAGGTCTTGCACTTTAGTTAGAAACAGCAGTAATTTTTTTTTTATAACTGTGGCAAAGAATACAACAAAAACCAGGCGTTTTAATATAATAAAAAATCCTTATTGCAGACCACATGATCCATAAAAAAATAAAATAATAACAATAAGTTCACATAAATTAAACAATAACAAAATTAAAACATGCGGCTATTTGTAGCCACCGGGCACCGCTTGTAGGTTTCGGTAGCATACATTCTATTAGCAAGGTACTTAACTATACTGTTCCTAGACGTACCACAGACATGAATGATGCAATTCTGGTTCTCTGAATAGCATTGAATGTGTCGACGTAAATAGGCAGGTCATAATCACAATGTAAGTTGATAGATAGACTATAAGGGGCAAATGAAGAAGAGAAGTGGCTAGCTCTTCACTCTTCTGAAACTATGATTGCTTGCTCATTTCTCTATTCATATTTAAATATATTCAGGCCTAATCGAAAAGGAAAACTTATTAAACAAATTAAGCCATAGTTAAACAAAATGATACTACCTATATTTCAATTGTAAACTGTGTAATGCAGAATGCTTATAATATTGATACAAATTTTCATTGTTTTCGCAGTAGGGTAGGCTCACCAAGTAGAAGAATAAAATCAAAAACAATATAACATTTATTTATTTAAAACTAGTTTATTTCAAAAATTTTGCACTCAAAAAAGGTACAAAGGCGGTCTTAATGCCTTAGCAACAGCTTGCCTTAACATTAGACTATTGTTTTGTATAGTTTTATAACAATATATAATATGTATGTACCTAATTTAAACTTTGTGTACCGGAATGTAGATTCATGCAAGACAGTAATTACGGCAAAAAAAAAGAATAAAAGAGTGTCCATGGAGTTTCTTGGCCTGTGCTTCTCCATAGTAACCTACTATGCTTTTGAATGGGCTCGTAGCATCATCTTTCTGGCTGACCAACCCCTTAACAATTCAAAAGTGCCGGTAATTGGTTTAATTGAAATATGGTTTCAGTTTGAGTCGACTTAATTTTACAAAGTAGTTGAAAACAAAATTTTTTGTACATTATCAAAGTTAAATTTAGTAGTAATAATATGACAATTGATAAGCTATTGGAACATTCTAGCATAAAATCCTTGTTTGTTAATATCTTTCACTTTAGATCAAATGGTAATTTTCTTTAAAATTACTTAAAGATAAAAAAAAGTTTATTATCAATGAGTGTATCACTAAGTAATTTGATGTATGAATAATTTACAATCGTAAATATTGATTGCTATTCAAAGTCATGGAACAGAAACTGGTACTGTGAAAAGATTGGAATAAGTAGGTAAATGAAAAAAATCAGATTGAAATCAAGTAAATCCAATTTAAATCAAATAAATCCAATTCTTTTCATTTTTTTGAAAAAAAAATCATATTTATCAACTCTGAAAAATACTGGTATTCAGCTGCATCCGATTAGACTGGAAGCGGATCCCAAGATTGTTGAGAAAAGGCTTCGCAGTTTGAGCTTGTTCAATGCAATTATAATCGAGCGATAGCATTAATTGCGCACACAATCAAAATGTGTACGTAACTAAGTAATAAACGCCGATTTTATGATAAAAATTAATTGCAAGTATATGTGTTATACTATACACCACACATCTTACTTTTATAGAACGTTTCCGAAACACATAAACTCACGTCTACTTCCCGTGGGGGTAACAGATACCACAGAGCGCCACCTGCTACGATCCTTACATACTGCTTTTGCTTCGCATATGTTCATATAGACTGCAGATCAGTCTGCACGCTTAGCATGCATGACTAACGTGACCATACGTCCCGTTTTAAACGACCCGTCTCTTTATTTGGCACTTCGTCCCGGTGTCCCCGAAAAACACCTGGGGACGCAAAATTGACCGGTTTTCAATGTCTAAAAACCGAGTTACAGGTTCCGGTTCTTATAGCGATGTTGATAGCTGAGGTGAATATTAAAAAAGTAGTGCCAAGTAGGACTTTATTCTTATTGAAAATCATCACCAGCTGCCCGCTGTATTGGTCTGCTGACAATAAAAATTACTGAAAATTTATCTTGTTTAACTTTTGTAATAAATAATTTTGATTTTTTTTTTTTTATATAAAAACGTGTTTTTTTTACATTGAGAACCTAGATTGGTATTCTCAAAATAAAGTCCCTAAGAATCGGTCCTACTATTTGAGATTGAATAAACCGATGGGGTGCGCCAAAGTTCACCTAAATTTTCAACTCCGATAATTGGAAATCCGAAAATGTTCTTCCTAAAACTTTTCATCCTAACAATCACAATTCCTAACTACTCTGTCTCTAATGTTCATAATTCCGAAGCATTGAACTTCATAATGTCAGTAGCAATAAACATCTATTATACTTTTATTTGTTTTCCTATATTTTCTCAACATAACCATCTTTTACACTATTATTCAAAGTCATATGTTTTTTGTTTAGATTAGGATTAGGTTAGGTTAGGTTAGAACTGTGAGCAACTACGCGCGAGCCGAGCGAGCGAAGCGAGCGGTGCCGCGGCAGCGGCCGGCGAGCGCTGCCTCGAAATTGGTCGCGAAATTTTTCTAAGTATTTTTTTCATAGTGCCCCCAAGACGACACTTTGACCTGAATTTCATTCATTTAAGACAAAAATCTGTGAAACGACATTTAATCATTCTAAACAGTTGGTTTTTAGACATAATTATCTCAGGTATAGTTATAGTAATAAATATGTAACAACAATAACCGAAAATAAAATTGCTAAATGTAAAAATGTGAACAGTTGTTTTGTAATCACAAGAAATAGTTTAAAAACAAACCTTTTCCTTCAAAGCATCTGGTTCATGATTATGTTCTCTCAGTAGGAAAAACGCGTTTTATGATAAAAAACAGTAGGAGTTTAAATATATTTACATTAATGATATTATTAATTAAAATTTTCGGATACATGAGTGTTATGAACATCGCCGGTAGCACTACAAATAGTATGAATGAAAACTTTAGGATGAAAAATTTTAGGAAGAGTGATCATTCGGATTACAAATGATTAGGAAGAACAATTTCGGATAAAGAAATTTAGGTGAGCCAATATGGACCCAAACCGATGTCCTGTTTTGAGTAAAAAAATAAATGGTTATGTTAAGCATGACCACAATAGAAACGGGTTTTTCCGACAAAACCTGTTTCTACGGTGTTCATGCTACGCGTGCAGCAAAGGTTCTGTAATAGGAAGGAGTAGGTGTATGGAAGGTACAGACGCCAGCATATTAAGCTACTACAATCTGTCAAATTTCTTGAATAGATTTTCAACTTTATTACTAAAGCATAAGGTTCAAAGTGGATTGGGAAAATTTGACAGTTTCGGGTTGCTTGATGTGCTGGCGTCTGTACCTAACATAAAATTGTTAAGGCACATATAATTATTATAAAACGTTTGCATCAGAACAGAAATCAAATCAATTTGAAAAGAAAAAGTACCACAAATTAATCATCTCCTAATTATATGCAGTCAACCAACTGTTTTAAAATAAACGCCTGTTAAAAAAAAGTTTGGGAGTAGTTTTAATCACTGTAGGATTTTTTTTTTTTTTTAAATGATTGTTTGATCCTACGATGCTAGCTGTCACCCAGCACCCGTAGCATGACCACCGTAGAAACGGGTTTTGTCGACAGAAGAATAGACAAAATGACAGATTGTGATTGTTTATCTGTCATTTTGTCTATTCTTCCGTCGACAAAACCCGTTTCTACGGTGGTCATGGTACGCGTGCAGAAGCAAAAAAAAAACAAATTTCAAGTTTTTCCTTATGATTTCATAAGGAAAAATAACAAAAAATTAATGTTATAATTTTATACAAGTGCTCACATTTTCATAAACAACTCACCTGTTTTTAATGAATTCACAATATTATAAAAAAATATAAAAAAAACCATTTAAGTCAGGCAAAACCCATATTACCTACATAAAATAAAATTTCACAGTACTGCAACAAAATATACAGAATAAACCACTATAATAATTTTTATTAACAATAATATTAGCATATTTTCATCCAAGAGGCGTAAAATATCACCATCACAAGTAATCACAAATGTTTTTATTATTTTTACTGTGACATTGGTGCTAGTGTGCTAAGACATTCAACAGGTCACTCTATACGGCATTAGCTATTAGAACGTATACAATAAAATAATTATAAGATAGTAAGTCATAGGGATCACTGAATTGTTTATTCTGTTATGTTATTTCTGAAGAAAATGCAACGTATGCATAGAAAAATGCGCGAAATTTACGCATTTCTCTGGCGCGTTCCTCTGCACAGATTTATTTATATCCCATGAAAGCCGTCTTTCTGTCCTCTGTGTAATTATTATCACGAGGTTATCCAAGGTAATATAAACTAGAGAGTTGTATTGGTGATTCTAATCATAATAATTCTGTTACAACCTGATACTGCCCTGCAAATTGCAAAAAACGTCACATTACAGTCAGTGTCAGGTTATATGTGGATTAAAATATGATTCGCGACCGTAACAAATATGGCTTTACAGAATTATAATCATTAGAATCAGGAATACAACTCCTTAAGTTAGCATAATCCTCCAATGTCACGATTTCATGAAATAGTCATTCAATAGGATGGGTCTGACGCAGAATGTGCACTTCGCAAAACGTGCACTTGACGCAGAATGTGCACTTCGCAAAATGTGCCTTTCACAATTATAATATGAACTTGAGAGTTGTATTGCACGACTCATAATGCGAAGCATTAGAGTGTGCTCTACGATCGAAAAATATTTTTTGCCCCATTTCTGCAACTTTATTGTTACACTCCTGCTAGTACACAGAACCTACTTAATTTATATACCATTGTATAGATGATTAAATGGAGATTAATACTGTACTTTTTAATAATTGATTTAATGCAGCAAAAATGGAAAAAGCATCAAAATAGTTGAAAAAAAATTCCTGTCCGTCAATTTATGAACCCTGAAAACATTGTAGCTTGCGATAAAATCAATTAATTGAGTCAATGTTTTTTTTATACATTCGTTTCATCCATAGAAGGAACCCTATTGAAAATGGCTCTTTTATTCAAATTAGTTTAATTATAATTAATAAAATAGTTTGGAAATTCCAAAAGTGCACGCCTCATAACACACATTCATAAACGAAAAAGAAATTCAAATCATAGTTTCTAACAAAAATTAACAATTTATCACTTTTCATGAAGTATGTTTTGACAGCTGTTTTACCCATCAATATGGGTAAATTTCTAACCTCGCAATCCTTACGTAATGTCAAAGACTATTTATTTAGATATTTACGTTGTGGGTTGCTAGGCAACACGATAGGTCAAGGTTGAAAATATTTAGATAAAGATATTATATTTTAGTTAGTATTTTATTAATTATAATTAAACTACTTTGAATAAAAGAGCCATTTTCAATAGGGTTTCTTTTATGGCCGAAACCAATGTATTAAAAAAAAATTGACTCAATTAATTGATTTTATCGCAAGCTACAATGTTTTCAAGCTTCATAAATTGACGGAAAGGATTTTTTTTTCAACTATTTTGATGTTTTTTTCCTTTCTCTTGCATTAAATCAATTGGTAAAAAGTACAGTATTAATCTCCATTTAATCATCTATACAATGGTATATAAATTAAGTAGGTTCTGTGTACTAGCAGGAGTGTAACAATAATAACAGTTGCAGAAATGGGGCAAAAAATATTTTTCGATCGTAGAGCACACTCTAATGCTGCGCATTACGAGTCGTGCAATACTAACTAAAATATACTATCAAAGAAGACACCGCGAACAAAAAATGTGTCCCTTGGATACTTTGACGTTTGAGTTTTGACTACTGCGGTGCATGCGCGTTGCGAGGAGATTCTCATAGAGTAATGCACCCGCAGATGCGACACAGTCTGCTTCTTCTGCCTACTTGATACCTAACACAGTTTTAACTGCAGAAAATTATTCTAATTTCCATTGTATTAATGATGAACATTATGTGAGATGGTTCACTTGGCAACCACGTTTGCTCATTACGATTTTTTTGCACAAATGTTATCCATTTTTCCCTTGTTTCCTGGAGCTCGGACGTGGAAATCTTAAAGGGACAAATGCCACAAATTGTAATAATTATTTGATGACAAATAACCATAAACCATAATATAATAAAACAAACATTAATATCAGCGTTCAAAATATTAGATACTTAATATAAAAAAAATCCGCCATAAAAACAAACGGCAGCTATTTGTACCTACACTTCACTTCTGAATGTTTTAGTCTATGGCGAATGGCGCCGTAAAATATTTTGTTCATATTTCAGTTTAAAACTTTAGAGGTATGAGGAACAGGGTGTAAAGTTCACTCATCCTCATTTGGAAAGGGGAGGATCCTCCGGCTAGACGGGTGTTTGTGTCTGGCGGGCAACTGCCCGTAAGTTGATTTCGGATAGTTTTATCTATGTCGGTCGCGTGGTAAACTCTAACTGCGCGATGCAGGATCTGTGTGACGTCATGTCTTTGCTGCGTAGCTCGTATGTGGTGGGTGGTGGTGTAACCGCTACAATATTCCCTTCCGGAGAGATTGATATCGATGCGAGTTTAGAAATTTTACCCATATTGATGGGTAAAAAAGCAGTCAAAACATACTTCATGAAAAGTGATAAATTGTAAATTTTTGTTAGAAACTATGTTATTTCTTTTTCGTTTATGAATGAGAGTTATGAACTTATGAGGCGTGCACTTTTGGATTTTCCAAACTATTGATGGTTTTTATGATTACAATTCTATAAATAAACATTTTTGATACGGCCGCGAATCATATTTAGATCAACATACAACCTGATACTGACCTGTAAATTGCAAAAAACGTAAGATCATTTGAATTTCGCGGGCTACCTTGACGCTTTCGCCTTAAAGCCTCGGCTTTTACGTTTAGAATAACACAAGCAAACATTTAGCTTGGTGTAGAATAACAGCGAAATTCCGTCGAAATCCAACTCGTGCCGACATTGTTACAGCATATTCTAAACACCGACCCATTACTTCCCGCGACTGTTCTAAATTGACGGTCTAGTATCATCAATACACCCGGGGCTTCGCCCGCGTGGATGTTGAAAATTATCCCACGGGAACGTTACGCTACCGGATAAAAGTACCTATATACATAATTATACTCACGCTTTCTTCCCATGGGGGTAGGCACAAAACGCCACCTGCTTTTTTTTTTTTTGGGTGGGAAATCATCAAATGACTTCTTCCGCTCTGGGCGGAGCGGAAGGGCGTGTCAGACTCTTACTGACTAAAACCCACCCGTGTTCCTTCCCTTGCCTAGACGGGGGCCACGGTTTCCCCTTAGGACTATCCGCAACCCCGGTGGTAGGCATCGGCCCTAACGGACCCCTTCAGCGTCGCTGATAACTCTTTGAGGCGCGCGTGGAACACGACGCGCCGTCGACCCGGGCTTGGTCCTGATCGGACGGCGAGCTACCCATCACTCTCCGTCCGCAAGCCCGCGCCTACGGTGGCCGGAAATCGGCGATCGATTCCCGACGCCCGGGGCGTCTACTACGGCGGCGGCTAGGGGCTCGAGGGAATGACCTTTGTCTCTGCCTCACGCGCCCCGCCTCCTCCTTCACGAGCATTACTGTTTCGCAGAAGGAGGTGACAGCCTGCCATGCCCTCTCGCTCCGTACCATGGCCTGGACCAGGGCCGGACGTGAGAGGTCACTGCCGCCGATCGCCTGCACTAGGACCCGGCGGTGCTCCGCCCAAGCCGGGCAGACCTCCACCGTATGCTCCACCGTGTCCTCCGGGCGATCCACGCAGTGGTGACACCCGGGCGTTTCCTCCTACCGTGTCTGAGGACCTGCGTCAGGCGGTAGGTGAGGGCGCCGTGGCACCTCTATAGCCACTCCTCAAAGAGGACTTATCGCCGCAATTGACGATCCTTACATACTCCTTTTGCCTCGTTTACGTTCATACACGCATACAATTACACAGGCAGTACATTGGAGTAGCTTTTAGTCCCAAGCCTTTTTGTCGTCTAAGTAATTTTTTACTTGTATATTAAATCCCGATTTCAATTTCCCGCGAAAGAAATGTCTAGACTTATTTTGAAAATAATGTAGTCGATATTCGAAAGACGTCATGAGCTGTAGATTAGACTGATTAATGATAACCTTGGACACGGCATTAGGAAACCCACGAAACGAAAGGTTACTTCACAGACGGCAAATTTCAAGTCATTTTGTTGACTTCAATAATATTTTTATACATAAACATATCGCGTTTTTTCCCAGAGGTGTACCTATATTACACCAACATTTCGCCATCTCGGGTTCTCCCATGTAATAGGGGGCGAGCCTATTGCCATCAACTGAGAAATTCCAGGTAGAAAAACCCAATAACACTGACCTACCTGGGAATCGAAACCAGAACCTCATGCTCAGCGGTAGCACGACCACTAGACCAACGAAGTAGTTATTTTTCTAATATTCTCTTTAAAAGTTTTACCTCCATAACAATACTTCAAGAATTTAGTGTTATTTATGCATTAAATGAAGCATGTATTGAACGGTATTTTTTGTTGATAAGAATAAAAGTTATCATAGGTCTTATCATCTGCACGTGTTTATCCAAGACTATTTTATTAGGTTAACAACAGTTTTCTGTTTTATACTTATAGTTCCAATGCCGAATTGAATTTGTGATGGTTCGAGATTTAGGCTACTTCGGAGAATAAAAACAGCTAATTTATTTTTGATTAGCCATCGTCTCCGTATAAGCGCCTTTAATCAGAAATCTATATCCACAATTATTTATTTTACAGGGCACAGACGAACAGAAAATAATTTACTCCGGCCAACTCTTAGACGACAACACAATATTGAAAGACGTTCTCCGGACATATGAGAGTCAGATAGCTCACACCATGCACCTGGTTTGCACGCCAACCCGGAGAATAGAGACACAACCAGCTCCCGACCCGAACACCGACGGACTTCGCCGAAGAGTCGTCACCGAGCCCACGCCCCAAACCGAAAGAGTCACGGAACCTCCCAGACCAGAGACCAGGCAGAACGATCAGAATCATAACGTAGAAATGCAAAACTATTTGACGTCCTTCGTGAACAACTATGGGAGGGTCCCCCCGTATCCTAATTATAATTTTGGGGAGGGATACTTGCCGGTCCCGAATGATCCTGCGCAGCTGGCCAATCATATGATGATGATGCAGCAGGCTTATCTGCAGTATATGCAGCAATATGCTAACATGTAAGTATTTTTTTTATTTTGGCATATTTTTTGCCTTTTTTATGCAAAAGGCGTTGAATTTAACGCGAAGGCTCTCCTGTCAGCGTGGTGGCGTAGCCTAGTTACTTCAAATTACTTGAAAGAAAGAACTAAATAATAAAGTCATTAAGTACACGAGTATCAATAAACTGTAAATAGTGAAAGTCTGTAAAGTTATCAATTCTGAAAGTCGCAATTTAGCATAAACATTATTTCGTTGTTAACAGTTGAGTAAACACACGTATTTTGAACGAATGTAACATTATAAACATGATGTCATTTTGCGACTGACTGCCACTAAAAATATAAGGTCAGAAGTTTACTATCAAGGCATATTTATAATGCGGTTATTAGTGGTCAAATCTCACAATAATGGCAATGTTAGCTTAGTGCTCGCAGTAAATAAATAAAATGACAGATATACAATTACAATCTGTGATTTTGTCTATTCTTCCGTCGATAAAACCCGTTTCTATGGTTGTCATGCGTGTACGCATGCAGGTCGGATTATGTCTTGTTACTGTACTGGATATTCCTAAATTCGCAGTAGAAGCCCGGAATCCCGATGTATCGCGCGGTTAATCGCATTAGAATAATTCTTGCTGTCAGCTCCCTCGTTGGTCTAGTGGTCGCAAACGCTACTGCTGAGCATGAGGTCCCGAGTTCGATTCCCAGGTCGGGCACAGTGTTATTGGGTTTTTCTATCTAGAGTTTCTCAATAGCAGCTCGGAGTCTGGATTTGTGTTCGGTTGATAGCAATAGGCTCGCCCCCTATTACATAGGACTTAAACATAACTGACGGAAAGTAGGTGTTCTATAACTGTGCCTATCTCTCCGGGGAATATATTGCAGGTGTGATGTTATGTGCAATCACTATGACTAAACCATTAGCTGCTATCAAGATAAGAATAAATACTAACGGCTTTTTAGGAGTCGATAATAAATCCTAATGGAATAACAGCCGCACGAGTTGATCTATAAGGTTAAACAACGCTTGCAGAGGTCAGGATGTAGGTGGGTGATCATCCACTACATACGAAACCCCTCCGTGCCTCGGAAAGCACTTAAGCAGTTGGTTGTTGGTAGATCATAGACAGTCGTTACGGGTAGTCTCAGAAGCTCGAAATTCTGACATCCAGTATTGCCAAGGGTATCGTGATAATCAGTCAGATATGCAGTCGCTTCATGTAAAATACTGTTATTCAGTCGCATCCGGTTAGACTGGAAGCCAACCCCAACAAAGTTGGGAAAAGCCGAGGCAGGTGATGACTTGTTAGGAGTGTACTTTCTGCCAACACTTTTTGTGGTGCCCGCCTAACCTTGACATCTTTGAATTTAGTCGCCAAGCTATTAAATCTATTGTTACTTCCTGTTTACTTATTTTAGACAGTGTTGGGGATTGTATAAGTTGTGTCATCCCACTAAAATTATCTATTCGTTATGTAATAGGTATGGCCGACACTCTTCATTATTTACTAGAACCTCTCTGTTAGAGGGAGCGGAGCGTGCTCGTAAAGCGAAAGCCACACTGAAAACGAAGTTAAGTTCGTTTCGCTTAGCTCATGTAGCTAGCGCATCTTTTCATCGCAACCAAACCAGCACGCTTCTTCGTTCCCATACACAACGAGGGCCCAGTGCGGGTTGGTGCATCTCACATGTCTTTGAATTTTTCGTTCTAAGACATGCCAGTTTCCTCACGATGTTTTCCTTCACCGTTTAGAGAGCAGTGGTGATGAAAATGATTTACACAAAGTCTTCTTTTCGTGTGGTTAGTGACAAACCTAGTGTCGAGAGTTTTAAAGCCGCTCATGGGCCTCTGACTTGGCTTCACATGCCGTCGAGAAATATCTCTCAGGCATGCCGGTTTTTTCACGACGTTTGCCTTTACCGTTTTTGAAGCAAGTGATAATTATACAATACGCACATGAATTCGAAAAGTGTGTCCCTTGGGTTGGAACTCGAGACCTACCCCCCTTGGCAGTCCGACGGTCACACCACGAAGCTATCATTGCTATACACTAATTAATGCAAGTACTTTACTTTGTGTAAATTGATTCGACCCTACGACCTACAACCTATTAGTCGCGACCGTTTCCTCTGGGATACCTCAGTCAGCCCACTTCAAACATAACATCACACCTCTAATTCCCGAAGATTAGTAGAGGGTACCGATCTATAGTACAGTACACCAACATTTCGCAAGTTTCATGTAATAGGGGGGCAGGGGGCAAGCCAATGGTCACAAATCTAGAATCCGGGCTGCTACTGAGAAATTCCTGCTGAAAAATTCAATTACCCGAATCTAACCCCTCATGCTCAGCAGAAGTGCTTGCGAGCAGATCAACGAGGCAGACTTATTCAAATATGTCAGCCCGGAGTAGTAAACAAATGATCATGACATTTGGCATGATGCCTACTACGCGTATTTTGAACTGATGTCACAAATTGTAAATAAAATATTACGAAACGCGTGGGAGGGTTAGTACTTCCGTCACCATTAAATGCCATCTACGAAAACAGGCCAGAACAGGTACAGAAATCATGGAATGGAGTGCGTCTTTCATTACTTCCTCTTATCTCTCAACAATTGAAGGTGGCAAGCAGCAGGCGCGACCCCCGCGGCGCCGGCGCCGGCCGAAGCGCCCGCGCCCGCCGCCGAAGCCCCGGCGCCCGTGGAGGAGCCCGACGAAGCCATAGCCCCCCGAGACTGGCTCGACCATCTGTATGCAGCTTCCAGACTCGCCATACTGTTCTCGCTGGTCTATTTATATGGAAGCCCCGCGAGACTGTTGCTGGTCCTGCTTCTGGCTGCTGCAGGGTACCTGTGAGTATTCTTTTGTTTTAGACTTGTAATATTGTGTTGCACCTAAAAAAAATCTGAAGAGGATGAAAAAGATTTTCCAAACTCGTTCAAATTTCAAGTCCTACACTACCAGTGTGGCTATTGACACCGTTATAAGCAGTATGCCACTATAATTTCTAGAAAACTAGATTTTTACATTAACGGGACATTATGTTACTAACCTTTTCAATTTTCATTTTCAGCCATCAGATCGGTTTCTTCCGCGACCTCCACGTCAACGTAGCTGATAACCAACAACCCAACGGGCCCAACCAACCGAACCAGGCCAACCAACCAAACCAACCCAATCAGGCCAACCAACCGAATCAGGCCAACCAACCCAACCAGCCCAACCAGCCAGCCGACCAACCGGCCCAGCCTGCGACCAACAACACCCAACAGTCGCTACTAGCCGTTACATGGATGATATTCACTTCTTTCTTCGCCTCCCTTATCCCGGATACGAATTAATATAAAATTTTAGGTTTAGACGGAGTTACTCAGTCTTGAAGACGTAAAAATAATTTGTATAGAAACGCTGAAAGCTAAAAATAGGGCGGTTACGGTTAACGGAATAGGGGCTTTGGGTCTTTTGGAAAAGGGCACAGTTTTGCGTGGTAAATTGACAAGTCATGCCTCTTACGCAGTTATGCCTCTCGATACGTTTTGAGCACTTGGGATATTTTTTTAGGTACGAGTTTGAAGAATTTTAGTACTTGGGCGACGGTTGAAAGTTTTCTAAATTAACAAATCTGGATAAGGCATAGCAATTATGAAGTGAGCAAAGGGAATAAACGTCTGCGATTGGACGATTGCTAGCACTGCGTCATAAAGCTCGCTTCTGATTGGCCGATAGCATCTGTTCGGTCGCGGAGTTAACATTACCTCTTATTATTTCGTGACAATAACTGAATTGTTAAAAAAGGTTTTTTTTTTGGTTCATCAAATTCAAAAATACTGAAGGTGTCATCTTTATTTTTAAATAGGTAGGCACTCCAAAAACTAAATCTTTATAAAATTTTAAGAGTATACTAAACGTTAGCGTTTAGTATACTCTTAAAATTTTATACGCTAAGACTCGCGGTAGTCGTGGTCAAAAAGTGCGAGTAGGACGGTGAAATTGAGTAGTTCTTAAAACTGTATCGTGTCATCTCGCTCCCTCGTGTTATGACAGCGACTGCCACGAACGATGGCGGATATTAAAGGTCTTATTTGTTTTTAATACGAATAAATACAAATGGGGCTTTCACTATGGCTTAGTTTAGTAACAATCATGAAGGATTAATTTCAATAAAAAATAATAATCGTCAGGATACGAACCGTAATTTAAGATAGTTTTAACAATAAAATTTAAACCAGTGTAATTTAATACATTTTTCTTTATTTGGATTTAGAGAAAATCAAAATATGATTAATCAATCATTTAGTTTTATTCAAAGCAGTTTTTGATGATGTGCACAAAGATTTAAATCGTTAGATTTGCTCTCACCGTGCTTACGTCACACGTCAATTTTCGGTATTGGGAAGAGTGAGGTCATAAGGCGTCATTGTGTGTCAGAGGTCGCGTTTCTGACAAAAGCGACCATCTTTTGACGCGGGAAGACGAATCTCACGATTTAAATCTGTGGATATAGTATGTATTTCATTATACTGATATTTTTTGCGAAAACTCGTGATTACGCAAATTAACGGAGGCAATGTGTACGCAATTTATTTGCCAAACATGTAAACAAACACTAGTTTTCCACATAAACAAACATCAACTTTATGCAAGTGTAAATAAAGTTGATTTTAGACCGACTACTACTGTGTTGTGTGTTGAAAAAGTCAATAGTTGTAGCGCAAACTGAACCTTATGCGTAGGCATTACAGTTGTTTTTCCTAAAACTCGTGTTTGTTTACATGATTGGTAAAAGAATTGCGAACGCAGATTAATTAATTTGCTTAATAATTAATTTTCCTGGCCTAACATTGTACGTTATTAGTTGTCGAACTAAGTTAGTGGTGGCATTACTAAATGTTTTTGAAACAAATCGTATGCGCTCCACCTGGAAAAACGACAAAATCAAAAAAAAATTGACCACGGAATCCTACCAAAACAAAACATAACATCACGCTAGTTATACCCGAAAGGTTAGGCAGTGTAACTGTAGTACACCCACATTTCGCCAGTTATGTTTCAGTCCCATGTGATACGGGCGAGCCATTGCCTTCAACTGAGCATAATTCCAGACTCCGGGCTGTTACTAAGACATTCCTGATGGAAAACCCAATAACACTTTGCCCGTCCCGGGAATAGAACCCAAGACCAACGAGGCAGTAGCAGACAAATATAAAATATCTACCATTGAGTAAACCGCAAAGAACGACCATTTTTGTAAATAATAAAGTGTTTTAATGGGTCTCTCACGGGGAGAGTTTCTCGCCTCGTCATAGACGATTATCGAAGGAAGATAAAAAAAAGACAGTCATGGGGACTGGCGACAGAACTGAAAACTGGTATCAGCGCCATCTAGCTTCTATAGTACAGCACTACGACGCGAGCATGTCTGTGACGCGAACCCTACCAAAATTCGCTGAACGCACCTTTAGAAGTTTTCATCTCAAAAATTAATCGTATACGTACCGTCAACTACACTTGAACTAACGAAAACCGCCCTTACGACAACGAAATAAGGTGCTGTCCATGTCAATTTTTTTCCGTGAACTTGCGGTTTACGATACTAGGCAATAAAATTGACAGCGAGTGTACCAACCAAACGAAAGTTCGAAAGTCTATTTGTCAAATCAGTTGAATAGAATCGCTTGCTTGTTCTCGCATTGAAATTCTCTGTATCCTGCGTTTTCAAACATTCAAAGTATTATGTGTCTTTGGAAAAATAACTTTATTATAAAGACATTACAACTTAATTTTTTTTTATGTTTTAATAGAACCTGCCATTCTGAAATCGACTTAATTTACACTGGTATAAAGTTGATATTTGTTTATAACATCCAATCAGTAGAATATGGAATAGAGTTCTAGCTAGACGGGCGAGACACTCTCCCTTGTAAATGAGCCGTTAAACGATAAAGTAACTGGTAACCGTATTTATAATAAGTAATTATTAATTATTAGTGAGATATTTAAATTTTATTTTATATTGTGTTTGGTGTAACTATTGTCATGAATTACTGTACACATTTTATGTAAAACGCCGAATACACGAAACGGCAAATGCAACTCAACTTAGTCGTTAATTTAATATCCGTTTTCAATAACACTTTATAGGCTAAACGATAGCTCGCTGTTGGATTTTCAACCCTGGACTCAGCGCTGAAAGTTTAAAATCGTATGCCCCTGTCAAGTGCCTCGTCTGTTCCTGTTCAGTGTTTTGTTAAAGTCAAATAATTTATTTCAATTAGGCACATAGAGGGAACTTTTGAACGACATAATATTTGTAGCGACAAAAATACATAATTATTTAAGCTACATACTAAGCTCGACGGAATGGGCATTTCAATATTCTATATTCAAATCTGTAGAATGTGGGCGCGACACCACGCAAATTATATGAACGAGACAGTTAAAATAATACATTATTATTGCCAGTGAGCAAAATTTGGCACGGCATAGTTTACTTTGCAGAATTAGTGCTCGAATACGAGGTAAAAATGCACGTGTGTTGAATACACTGCATTATAAACCTAATAGCTGTGCAATAAGAGACAATTTAGGAGAAAGTGCGTTAAACAAGAACACCTACTAATATTACAAAAGTGAAAGTTTATATGTTTGAATGTTTATTACTCAATCACACAAAAACGGCTGAACGGATTTGGATGAAATTTGAGAAATAAATCAGTCTACTCGTTTGTACTTTAATGTGAAAAGGGTTCAGCACTGCCATATTAAAAATAGAACACAAACGATCGTCTCTTCAAAAGAAAAATGTGAATAGCTGCCAAGATTTGTAAATGTCAACATCTGGTTTGTAAAGAATATCAACAATTTGTGGCATTTATTTTCATCTGTGGTGTCGACACGAGTAAAGGTCGGAAAAGGTTCGTCACCGTATCGCCGCGGTTCGTGAGCTTGTCCCGAGGCGAGGCGATTACGTTACGATTCCGATTAGTGTGCGTTGCAGTAGGGAGTTTCATGCAAAGAATACTGAATGGCTCGATTTGAGGTGACAATCCCTTTCAGAGTTGATATGTGTGCTATTTCCAAGTCATAACATCACGCCCGTATTTCCCGAAGTATTAGACAGTGGTAGATGCCTATAATGGCTATAGTACATCTTCATGTCTCCTGTTATGCATAGGTACCATGTAAAAGGGGGAGTAATTTGTCAGAAAGGTTGATAAGACACTAAAGTCTAATGTATACCAGCGTTAATAATTAAAACCTGTATAATTGAGTCACCCTGTGGGATTTAATTTATATATCCTGTATAATTTTATCAGAAACACGATTGAACTGATAAATAAAAAATATGCTAAACTAGATGACCTGAATTTATTTAAATATAATAGGTACCCATAGGAATGTTGACAAAAAATCTTTCGTCCGTTAGGTAGATTATTAAAAATATTGGACACGATTTTTTTCTTTTTTTACGGCAGTACATTGAGTTAAAATGTGGCATGACGTCATTCCAAGGTAGATTTTTTACTGACTTGTGACGTAGCGAGCCCCCCATTCCCCAACTTCAATTCGTTTATATAAACCATTTTTTATTAATATGATAAAGCAAAAAATACATGTCTAATTTTTTTTTTTATTGTCTGACTGACGGACTAAATATTTTTTTTTCCAGTTACATCCCTATTATGTCCAGCTGTTCTCAAGTAATGCGCTTACCAAGGAACAGCATTAAATCTTTATTATAAAGATATAGAAGATAATGTTTCCTTGTAAAAAATGTGTACAGTAATTCCAAGGAATAGAATATAGTTATAAAATAAAATTCGGTGTACTGATGTGAAACCAAATATAATTTTGTATATACTCTTAATAATTTTAGTGTATTGTAACATAGATTTAAAATTCATATTAATTAGTAACAAGTTTACGCTTTTTGGCGAAGACCACAATAAAAGCGCTAATCGCAAGTCCAGTTAAATTTTTTCAATTACTTGTTCAACACATCTTTGAAAAAAAAAATTGTCAATCTGGAGTAGTAACTTTTTAAGCGTAAATACTATTTGAAATGTACAAAATCATCATCAAAACGTCATGGTATGGTATGTGACAGATCACGGCCCCCTGTAATGTGCTATTGTAATGACGCCATGACGAGAACTATTGATTTACGCTGTGTATCAAATTAAAGTTTGTCCGAAAAAACTCTGTAAAGCTACAGTTTTCTAGGTGAGCGGTGGCCGCTACGTATCGGCCGCAGTGACAGCTGTCATGAAAGTAATGACAGCGGTGTTTGACATTATGGCGTCGAAAAATGCACTCTTGGAAACACACATACTTACTTTTCTAGGAAACGTAGCTCTAAATAGCATGTTATTTTAATGCTTGTCCATTCCGAAATGGCGCGCTCCACTACCGCATTACCATATAGAAATCCGCATTACCGAGTGCATAAATGCGGTTATGGGGCGCGTCATTTCAGAGTGCACAAGCTTATAACCTTATGCGTGAGACCTCTATAAGACGAAGATTTACTCCGGTTTCTCAAGGCCTGCACAAAAGCCAGTCTAATCACTTGAATGAGATTTGAAAGTAACAGTTTTTCAGAAACCAGGGGATTAAAATATCTGAAAATATTTCTCCTTGGGGGCTATGGTCTGTCATAACCTTTTTCGAGAGAAGGCAATGCTTTATCTTTATCTAATCCATGTAAATTATTTCCGGAAATAACTACAAACAGTTTTAAACATACCATTCTGTAGATATATATTAGAAAATATTATATTCTGTAACATGAACTCATAATTTTATAATTTCTCTCATAAATTCCTAAGAAAGTTGTTTACAAAAAATATTGTTTTGGATAGAATGACCATTACAACTTTTATTTAAAAGTAAAATTAAATGATCCCTATACTATTCGATAGTATCGATACTTACAATTATTTAAAAAATATCGGTATCAGAGTATGAAAGCTGATCAATTCGTGCATCTCTTAGGGACGGGTGGGGATGGAACTCATATGTATACAATACATTTAAAAGAAGTTGTTTCGAATCTGAAGCTTTGTGATTTACCTGCATTTCATTATTATTCTCTGTTTAGCGATTCATCCTATCATTAGTTTAGCTATAGGAAAGGACGACGTGTGCATTCAAATATAAAGTTTGTAAGAATTTTATTTTATGCTGCAAAGTGTACATTTCATTAGAACTTTTCATCAAAATGACAAAGTTAATGTCTGATTGCTGAAAAATTCTATTCAAATCTACTATATACATGTTTTGTTATATTATACCATGAGTCTGAATTTGCAACTGCAATATCAGTTACTCCGTATTTCCAGTGTAAGACCCGTGCTTGCATGCGAGACAAGTACCGGCTATGCAAGTCTGTTATTGCATGCAAGCAACTTTTTAAATGGGAGTGTGGCTTTCAATGAAATGTTTCATAACATCCGGAATGTTTTATAGTCGGAGTAGACTAAGATATGGTTTCGACATTGACATGAATTGGGAACTATTTGTTTCGTTTCAATGTATTATAATCGCGTGAATTTCAATAAAATGTAGACGGTTAATTTTGAAGCTTATATCTGTGATTTTAAAATAAATAATTGTACTAAAACTTGGCGTTTTACGTTACATTCCAAACCTTTTATAAAATGTCATAGGATGATTTGATCATTCGAATTTTCGCGAAAACACGGATAATTAGAAAAAGGTTAGGTTAGAACTGTAACCAACCGTGCGCGAGCCGGGAGAGCGCTACTTCCAAGTTACTCGCAGAAATGTTTTCACCATTTTCTAATTATCCGTGTTTTCGTAAAATCCCTAGAGGGCCTAGAGGTTTCGCGAATATTCAAATTATATCAAAATCATCCTACGACATAAATATCTTATTTTAGAGACCTAATCCCTCAGAGAAATTTCTGGATTCAATGATCCTGTATCTAACATACATAACACACCGAACAGCCTCAACAAAACAACATTGTATTCAAATAAATACCAGCTTTATTAACAAAAAACAACATTTAACTAGAAATCATCACTGAAATCAACATCCATGACTTCTTCAATTACTTCTTCCGCTACATTAGCATCCTTTTCCAAATTTCCAACGTCTTTTGAGTTAGAATCTTTTGTGCCATCTTGAATATCTCCCGTAATAGCTGGTTCAATATTTTCGTTTTGAATAGAATCATTATGTGATGGTGATTTGCTTGTGTTTTCAATACTGTTATCATTAATTACCACTTCGGGTGTAAGTGCTCTATTACTAACATTTACATCAACTGTTGAAGTATTATCATTTTCTTTTATAACTTCAGTAGCATTACTTACACTAGTTTCTTTAACAATCTCTGTAGTAACAGGATCAATTATTTCAATAATACCATTAATGACTTTATCTGCAATTTCAGTAGCACCCTGATTACTTTCATCATCTATGTCAATAATACCACCAACTAAATGATTTTTTTGATTATTTCTTTCGATAGTTTTATCAGTCTGATCATTGATCTCAATAATTTCTACAGCTTTATCAGTATGATCTATTACTCTTATATTCCTACCAATGTCCCTAACAGTATCATCTATTATCTCAACAACGTCTTGATTAACTTCTTGACCATCATTTTCAGCCATTTCTACATCATGAAGATTCTCTGCAGCGTCTAACACAACTTTATCATTACTTTCTCCTCCATTTTTTGTACCATTATGAATATCAACAGTCACAGACTGGTTAACTGAAGTAACATCGCATTCATCATCTGAGCTATCTATTACAAACGATTTATGATGTTTCTTAGCTGTGACATTCGTTTCTACCTCTTCATCGACTTCTATTATAACAGTATCTTGTTTACCACTGTTGTCCATAGAATTTTGTTTAAGTCTTGCTAGGCGTCTTTCTTCGGCCAGTTTCCTGTTTCTGATCATTCTTTCCTTTTGATCGTCACTGATGGAGGGAGAGGAAGTTGCTTTCGGCATTGTGAATGGTGATCTGGAAATTGATAAATGTAGGATATAGGTAAGTTAAATTAAGAAGTCTAATACTGAACATGGTTCTCCAATAACTGGACAGGAGTGAATAAATATTTCTTAACCTTTTGAACGTGACAAGCAAGCGCGTGCCCTGGACGCCAGCGACTCGAATATGTGAGCATTTTTGTCACATATTTGTCTCCTAGGCGTACAGGGCACGCGCTTGCGTTTACGCTCTAGCGTGCACTAGGTTAAAAAGAAGAAGAAACGGTACGGTACAGTTAACCATCCGTGATAACACTAAATACGAAAATCGCCCATACTGCTACGCCATAAAGGCGCTGTCAATGTCAAACAGTTATCACTGATGTGCGGTTGACTGTACCCATAGGTAGTGATACCGGCGCCTCCTCCTCGAGGTCGCGCACTAACGTACCTACGGCTCGCGTTTCCCCAGGGAAACAATAATCTAGTCGGTACTCTCGGGAGTCCGCGTAAGGTACATTTTAGCGCACACGAAACGCCTGTAATATTTTTGTACTCCTCAGACCTGGGCCGTACTGTGACGTGTTATATCCATAATTGTTCCACTGTGAAAATGGGATAGGGCTATTTATGCTGTATAGCTCTCTCTCTCACACTGGAACAATGATGGCTTTAACACGTCATAGTACAGCCCCAGACGGATGTTGTCTGGTTGGCTACCGCCTGACGATTGATGTCGGGACGTTGTATATACAGGGTGTTAGGGTAAACACCGTTATCCTTCAAACCAGTGGTTTAGTTTCGTTTATAGAACATAAATTCAATGGAAAATCACAACTTTTTTTTTAAGATGTATATTTTTGATTTTTTATGTTTATATTTAAGCCAACTACCCATAGTTTGAGTGACAACAGTGTTTACCCTTCCATCCTGTATTCCGCGCAGTAAACTCTGCTTGCGCGATGGCAGGATTTTACGTGGCGTCACTGTTATTTGCAGTTCGCATGTGGTGTTAACATGACTATAATATTTCATGCTCAAAAAATTCAGCAAGAAAAATAATATATTGGTTGTGCGACCACCTACTTTTGCATAATGTTACCTACCTATCTTTTTTCGGAGCATCCATGACTTTCTTCACAGACCCAGGTGCTGGCGTAGCCCTGGCCAGGTCAATCTGCTGCTGCAGTAGCTTGTCAAACTCATCCTGCTCCTGAGGAGGCTGAGTTTCTTCATCGCTGGAGTCTTTCTGCACCACTGTCTCTTCTGATATGAACTGGTCTGTGCGGATTTTTTGGAGGTGCACCTGAAATGGTTAAATATAGTAAGGTCGGGCTATTTCGACTATAAAAACACAAACAACAGCTTTAATTGTCTGCACACCCGTATTTGAATATGTTATTAGATTAAATAAATTTATGTAATAAAAGCTTTGATTGATATCTTTCTTACGTAGGTCTTAAACAAATACAATAAGTACTCATCTTATATGTTCTAAGGAACAATGATTTTGAAATTGGGAAGAAATAGTTACAATTACCCCACAGTGGGGGCTATTTCAACTATGCCACATATTACTAAAGAAGTTATCATTTTGAAATTAAGAGCCAGATTTAAGGCATAATTCATACCAATGAACCAATCTATGGGTTATTGTCTCCTAACATGGTTCAGTAACGTAATAAAATACTTGGAGGGGCTTATCTACTTATCTAATAAAAATAGTTTAAAACAAAGTCACTTTTCATCTCTATGTATTTGTTCCTTTAGTTTTTTTTTTTTTTCCTGTTTTATCTTGCGATCAGTCTTTTAGACTATGAGCAGATGAGATGGTTCTGTTGGCATGTGCGGCGCTACTCCCAGTGGAGACTGCCCTATCTTTCCGTAGTTATTCTTCGCACTGACTGTTCTGGTCGAAAATGTCCCGCCGCTTTTTTAATCGGCGGATGGTTTCTGGGATAGTAAGCTGCCCCGCAAGCTTATTCGGATGCTTTAGCAGTCGGGATTTGTAGTTGTCGCCATGGATACTTATTTCCTCGTTGACCATCGGAATATTGAGGATTTCATGGATCTCTGTTGTTCAAATTGGCTTTAGTATAGTTTTGTATATGAGGAGTTTTCTGTCTATAGCCAGTTTTGAGTTTCTTCCTAGTAGCCAGAATAGACCTCTGTATTTCAGGTTTATTTCTTCTCTTTTTGTTTCGATATGTTTCCTCCATGTGAGCCTGCGGTCAATATGCATACCCAGATACTTTACAGACTTGTGATGTGAGAGTTGACTGCCGTTTAGGGTGACCGGGTCACAATCATTCTTACGGAGTGTAAATGTGATATGCACAGATTTGGATACGCTGGCGGCAATTCTCCATTTGGATAGCCATTCTTTAGTTTCGTTTAAACGGGTTTGCAAAATGCGAGATGCTTGTGTTGGACATTTGTGCGACAAGTAAGGCAGTGTCATCCGCGAAAGTTGCAATTGTGGTTTCGGAGCTTTGTGGCAAGTCAGAAGTAAACAAGGTGTACAGTACGGGTCCTAGAACCGAGCCTTGTGGTACTCCTGCAGATATTTCATGGAGTCCCGAGGTGGATTTATTTTCTCTTACTTGAAATATTCTGTTTGTTATGTAGGATTTTAGTACACCATAGAATGTGTGTGGTAACAAGGTTTTTATCTTGAATAGCAAACCCTTGTGCCAGACAGACTCTGTCGAAGGCTTGTTGAATATCAAGAAAGGCAGCTGAGCAGTACTCTTTTTTCTCAAAGGATTTTCTGATCGTCCTGCACACTCTATGGACTTGTTCTATGGTAGCATGTTCTTTCCGAAATCCGAATCGTGATCTGGGACAATTGACTTCTCATTGAAAACAAGTAACATTCTACGTAGTAGGGACTTTTCGAAAAGCTTAGACATAATTGGCAAGAGACTGATTGGTCTGTATGAGGTGACATCATGTATCGATTTGCCAGGTTTATGGATCATTATTATATGTGATACTTTCCATATATCTGGAAAGTAGCCTACTCGTTGAATGGCATTAAATAGTATTGTGAGATACACAATTCCTTTGCGAGGTAATTCTTGAAGGACTTTTTTGTCAATAAGGTCATAACCTGGGGCCTTGTTGTGGTCCATTAAGTTCATATTCCTAAGTATCTCTTTGGGCGTTACTAGCTTCAAGGGTAGATCCAGTTGAAGATCTTGGTTGAGGACAAGGTCAATATCAGATTCATCCACGTTTGGTCTCGGGTTATTAGGTTTAAATACATTGCTCAGATGGTTCGCAAATGCATCAGCTTTGTCTTGTTCAGTTCTGATCCAGGTTCCGTTCAGGTTCCGAAGCGGCGGTTTCTGGTGCAAGGGACGATCCAGGTTTTGCAGGCTCTCCATAATGAATAATCAGTCGCTTTTGTGGCTGTGAGACCTTCCAAGTACGTATTTAGAGCGACATCATCTGCTTCAGTTATAAGAGTTTTTAGTTCTATAATAGCTTTGTTTAGGATAGTTTTGTCATTTGGGTGCCTGCTTGTGTGCCATATACGTCGTAGTCTTATTTTTTCCATAATTTTTGGCCGTATGGTTTCCTTTTGTACACTTTATTTTGATGTGAATGAAACGAGTACACTTTAATTTGAATGTGTGTGCGTTCTTTGACTTCTGGTGTGGATTTCCAACAACTTTCTTGGATTACCGAGGTGAGATTTCTCGTAGCTACGTCGTTGTCCAATTCAGTTTTCAGTGGTAATAGGTAATAGGTAATAGGTAAAACGGGCTGGTATCCGCAACTCCACGTTAAAGCGCGTATTTTGCGTACGGGTGGGTTTTCAGTGGTATTTTGAGGTTGATTCCATCTTCGACCAATTCGCGGAATGAATACCAATCTGTGCGCTTGTTATATAATTTGAGGTATGTTTCAGTGTTTAGGACCGTTGTACCAATCGTCAGTATTATTGGAACATGATTAGAGTTGGAGTCTCTACATGGTGAAAAAGCCTGGATAGTCCTTTTACAATGAAAAAATCTATGACATGCGGGAGCTTGTTTGGGTCTGTGGGCCAGTTGGTTGGGCCTGTTGGTTGGGCCTGTTGTAGAGATAGTCTTGAGGTGGTTTTTGTCTATACTCTTTTTAAGCTCTCTACCTCTCGTATTAGTAAGTCTGGAGGCCCAGTGAAGTTCCCTTAGTTAAAAACTAAACTGCACAATGTATTTTGATGTGGTTTTCACCATAATTTTAGAGAATTTCTTCTGGAAGGTTTATTTTCATTCTAATTTGCTGCAAAGTACTTTTCGTTGGCTTAATTTATTTTCCACTTAGTTAAAGAACTCTCTATTCTCCTTCTAAACCTCTCTATTTCTGCGACTTTTGGGAATATCTACCCAAAAAATGTTCTTAAATAGTAAAGAACTCTGTTAGAAATTTTGTTTCACCTCTCAAAGAGGCATCCTCAGGATGACGATTACTAAATATACGTCATCTATTGTATTTTATAATTGATTTCCGCAAAGTCATTCCTGAGTCAATTAACTATCAGAATATCTACCCTGCAAATAATAACTTGCTTTAAAACATACTAGAATAACTTAAATACTTACCATAACAGGTCTCTTCTTTCCAAGACTCTCAATCTTCTTTAAACAGTCCTCAAACTGGAACTTGGGGTACAGCCGGTATGCCCAATGTTCAAGCTTCTTTAGGAGCATGTCTAAGTCTTCCTTCTCATGCCCTTTGCCTGAAACAAGCAATTTTAAAAATAAACAATATATTTGCAAGATTTACTCATAAATATTCATTGTAGCTAGTCAGCTTCAGTAATGAAAGGACATCATCATTGGTAGTAGTGCTGATGGATCTTGTGAGCCAGTAATAAGCATAATAAAATTATGAGATGTTAATTAAGAAAGGTTAAGCGAGTAGTACTTGCCACCAGCGTACATGTATGACCAAATTATGTATGAACATAAATGAAGCAAAAGGACTATGTAAGGATCGTAGCAGGTGGCGTTCTCCAGTATCTGCCTACCCCCATAGGAAGAAGGCGTGAGTTTATGTCCACTGAAAGACCAACTATGATTAACCCTTCCAACATGATTTAAATTGTGCCTTAATATAATAAACCTAGCAATGATCTAATGAAATATTTTATGACCCTAACTTACCCTTAAACTTAAAATCTTTGAAGTGATCTGGTAAAATCTGTATGCCTCTTGGGCCTGTGAGCCGAGCCGGGTTCAATATGAACCGTGGATTCTTTGTGACCCTCTTAGTTTTGGTGGATGATGGGTCCACCCGTCTCTTGTCTTCTTCTGTAAACAACAACATTGAAATTGATGATCATCTTGAACATATTTTATAGCCAAACACAGATGGAATGGAAATGGATCCGCAGAGGTAGTAATTGAAATTCAAATTTACTTATTTTTTTTGCTAATTGCAGGTCATTTTCAGATTGTATCTTGATCAAAATATGATTCACGACCATAACAAATATGTATGTACAGAATTATATTTATTAGAATCATTAATACACTTTCTAAGTTACATTTGTTCCACAATAACTTTTCAATGTGAGATTTCATATTTAAATTTTGCGGGCTACCACTGCGGATCCGCCTTCATGATAAGGTATTTTAATAACGAGAAGGGAGGAGTAATTTATGTCTAAACCAAGCATCCATTGATGTAGCTAGCTACACAATAGCAGTAGGTCTAAGACGACCCTCCGACCGCGACCGTAGATGCTCTCTCTCAAATGATAATGTTAATGGATCACTCTACTTATTACAGGGATTTTTGAGAGTCATCACACTTATTATTATATTAAGGCAGACCCAATTCCTTGCACGTTAGATAAGTTGTGTCGTAACAGCCTTAGATTACAGCCAAAGAGATTTAAGATTTAATGTCTTTGATTACAGCATAATACTTTCTTTTAAAATAGGTTATGGAGCCGGCAACGTAATAGGGTATCAAAGAGGTTAGAACTGACAAAAAAAACATCCAATCATCCAACACATTATTTTATAGTAAATATGTTATGTGGTTCACAAAAATCTTTGAGACTTATGAATTTTGTACCTGCTTCATCATCTTTAGGTTCATTTTCGTCACTGTTGTCTGGAGACCCGGATCTAGAACGAGGTCTTTCGTCAAACTCATCGCCTTCAATCACTCTCTCCAACTCCTGCGCCTCGTCCGCCTCATTTTGTAAGAATATGTCTTCAAGGAGAGACATTTATTTGTATGAATAACAACAAGAACACAAAGAACAACATTAATTTCGTAATTTTCGTAAAAACACTTTGACGTCAAATTCAGCGGGAAATGTTTTGTTATTCTTTTGGTTTCGTTCGAAATAATTGGCAAAATTCTTAGAGAATATAAGTCCAAATTACGGTGTCTTTCAAAGATTTTAATTTTTTGTGTATATTTTCTAATTAAACAGATTGTTTCGCTTATATGTATGATGAACTGTTTGAATTTGAGTATAAAACAGAATTTATTAGTTTAGATAAAAGAATACTCCAATTTTTGAACGAAAATTTTTACCTGTGGAACGCCCTAAAATAATGCGGAGCTTCCGTTTCTCGATTGCGTACGGTAAATTCAATTTTTACGGTAAATTTAGTTGGTAAATACTCAATAATACATTGTTGGGCATTTTGTGCCTATTATGTTGGGGCCACATTGTCGTGTTATCGCGAACTATACTTCGCACGTTCTCTGTTGCTCAGCGAGACGACGAGCGGTGCGCGAGAGAGAGCGTACGAAGTTTAGTTCGGGATAACGCGCCGTACTGCAACCATTTATGATGACATTAATAAAAAAACCGAATCAGCTACGGTTTCCTAGAAAAGCAGTGACCGCTTACGTCCGCAATTTACCGGCGAATGACGTTACTAAAACGAAAGTAAGTTGGTGTGGTTTCCTGAGAGCGTTATTGACAATGACACTCAAAAATAAGCATGCTCATAAGCTTGGTTAAAATGAGCATGCTCTGCAACTGTTCACATTTTCCAGCAATAAGCATACTTATTTTAAGCATACTCATAAATAAGCATGCTCAAAGCAAACGTACGGACAGACGTGCTTTTGGGCACCAGGCTCTCGGCCAAAATGGATCAAAGATATAGTGACAGTGCTATCCGTACAAACTCAATAAAATAATCATATTGCTTGCAAAGGAATTGTGTAAGAACATTTTGAGGAAAAAGAAAAAAAAAAAGGAGAACATCGATAAATATGACACAAGGAGCAAAGTTTTTTCTTCTCTCCAACGCGACATATTGAGGGTTTATTTCGTTTTTATTTTAAATTGACCCAGCAACTGTCACGGATTGAGATCGAATCGATAAAAGCATGCTCATAAGCAAAACTGTTCAGACGCGCTCGGAGCACGCCCCCTTCCACCCGCACCTCAGGTAGCATGCTCGAAAATCAAACGTCGGTTTATTTTTGAGCATGCTCAATTTAAGCATGCTCATTACAAGCAACGTTGCGTCACACGTGCTACTAATGAGCACTTGCTCAATAAAAGCATGCTTCCGTGCTAGTAATGAGCACGTCTGTCCGTACTTTAAAGCAAACCCCGCCTCCCAAAGATTTAAAGAGCTAGATTTGCCCTCACCGTACTCAGTCACAAGAAAACGTGTCTATACTCTATAGTGAGAAGAGTGAGCTCACACATTAATACAAAGGGTTTCCTAAACAAACAAGCGTTGTCACTCGTCATTGTGTGTCAGAGGTGTGAAAACGAAACAGACAGGCGACTATATTTTGGCGCGGTAGTACATATAGGGTGAATCTTAACGATTTCATTCTTTACCGCTGTCATCATTTTCATGACAGCTGTCACTGCGGCCGTCAAGTGCGGTCACAGCTTTTCTAGGAAACCGAAGCTGTATTAGGGCAGTGCTAGAATTAACTACTCTGAATTTTTTCAGTCAGGAAGATCATCCTTGAGCTGGTTTTCAAATCTGATCAGGTTATTTCTGTTGTATGCCTACAGTCAAAATAACTTAACAAACACAAAATTATTAAAAAAAAAAAAAAAATTATTTATTTTATTGACTTTTCCAGTAAAGCTACTTTTTTACTAGTGGTCGACGCTTCCTCTGTCGTTCGTTCGTCTTTAGTGCTACACTCCAAGCCGCTATTATAGTTTTCGTATAATTTGTGATCAGTTCAAATGTAAACCTAAACAGCAACAACAATGGCGCGGGCGGGCGGTTTGTCGACGGACAACTGTGCTGCCATCTATGATAAGCTATCAGTTTTTATTTTTTAACCTCTATAGCTACGCGGCGCGAGTTCGCGACATTAACGCCATTACACATTACCGGTTTTCGTTACATACATTGTTCTAAAATGTGTAAAATATAAATCAAAATATTTTATTTGAAGCCAAATAAACAATATTTGGCCCATTACATGTAGCTGTACCTTAGATAAATAATTTTGGCATTAAAACTGGCCATTGTTTAAACGGTTCCAAAATTTTATATCCATGTCCCATCCCTCGAAAGTCACGTGACCAGCTTGCGTTTGAGCGCACTAACAGGTATGGAAATTAGTAAATTTTATTAGAAATTTAGTTATATTTTGGATATTATTGTAGAAATAAGGTAAATATTAACGTTGCGCTAAAATCGAGTGATCATGTGCGTGCAAACGAGGTGATAAATTGTGCTGTGCACGGTTATTTCGTCAACAAAGACTGTCATTTTGATACCAAGAAAGGTGCTTCAAGAATGGCGTCCCCCACATGTGCCGCTGGCCTATTGAGTTTCGTCTTGGCGGTGCTTGAATCTGATGACGTGAGCTGTTGAAATGGCGTGAAAAACCAACTGCCTCAGGTTTCCGTCGATGTTCCGGTAGAATTATGTCGAAAATTTCGTAGTTCGTTCGGTGCCCTTGCGCTGCCACTCTCAATGATTCATTGTTCCGATTTTTGCGAAAAATTACATAAAAATTCGCCACAAATCATTGTTTTAGACATCATGGAAGCTAAATTGTGTGTTCCAATTAGTATTTTCGTGCGTTTTGTATGTTAAATTAGTGAATTTTCCGTGATCCGCCCATTTGTTTTGTTTACCATTTGGCCGCTTGCACGACAGCCGGGGTATGCTAACTTTCTTATTATCTTTGATAGCATTGTTTTCTTTGTAGGTGTTTAGTGCAATGAATTCGACGAGTTGTTATGTATCAAGTCGTTATCGTGTCGTGTTCAGTGATGCCGGTAGTTTGATTTCTCACACCTACAACATTATCGAAACGGCTGTTAATTACTTGTTTGTCGGGGAATCCGGTCGCTAAACATTTCGTTTATCATAATTATACCTAAACTATACAGTGTATTAGGGAATCATGCATAGCATTGAATGGGTTCACCTAATATTTATGTGATCAAATAATCAAGTTCAGTGATTTACTTTATTTTACATTGAACAGTAACAGTAATATTATTTACCTGTTAAATACAAAGCTGCCTGCAATTTCTTCATCTTTACACAAAAATTTCATCACATTCAAGTTCATTGACCCCCAAATGTTTTGTAAAAACAAGAAGTTTTTGCTAAATCTCTTGTCCGTGACTTGTTATATTTACGAATAAGCTTTATTTTTTTATCATAAATAATTGATTAACATTTCATGCTAGTTAAGTTTTTACCATATTGATTTTTTCTTCAGAAAATATCACATCAAACCTTCCTTCTCTTTTAGTTCATAAATGAAACTACAGCGGTATTTCCTCAACTCTACCACATTTATTATTATAATGATGATTGATTCCTTACTTATAAACGATTCTTTGAAAGTTATTTATTAATAAAACACTAGTTTATCCTAGGGATATAAAGTACACTTGACAGAACTACTTATTAGGCCTGAACTACATTATGATCACACCTGTAATCTTGAAGGGTTAGGCAGAGGTGTATACCCACATTTCACCAGTTATAGTTAAGGCCCATGTAAGAGAGTGCAAGCCATGACTTATAAACAACCAGTCTTCAAAATAATAAAATAGACCTCTCCATAATGGAATTGTTATTATGCAAGTAATGTCATGCATTACAGACTGAATTGCCCTTGACCTATCTATTCAGTCAATTGAAAGTGAATTGACTGAAGAAACTACTGTTCAAATTAAACACTTGTGTACACAATGTAAACAAACATCATCATCATCATCAGTTTGCTATCAAATGCCATTTATTAGTATGCTTTGCATTATTCCATTCCTGGGCAAAGACTACTCTCAGTAAACAATTACATAAACATATCTTGTTTACATTCCTTGAAAGTTCTATAGACAAATTGTGCAACATTTCCTTAACAAGACCTCTTTGACTAAATTGGCTAACAGTCTCAGCGATGTATGCTAGACATTACATTGATTCTGCATTGGCCTGCATCGTTGCACAAATTACCTCCATCAATCTATTACCAACTACTTTGTGTGACGTCTTGTCCATTAACTCAGTGTGTTGGGTAACCAGTATGAATTACTGAGAGGCAGTTGGGCAAAGTCTATTTGCTGGGGGGCAGTTAATTGAATTAGGTATCAGATGGCAGATGTACAGAATGCTAGTGCTCAGTACTCTCTGGATGCACCTCAATGATCATTGTCTTGCCCTTATCCCAATTTATTTGGAGTTTGTGCTGCATGTCTTCTTCCATACTTCTCTATTAGTCATCCTCTCGGTAGTCACCCTCTTTCTAGCTATATCATCTTTCACACAGTCCATCCATCATGGTCATCATCATCAATTCATAATCAAAAGTTTACCCCCAAACCTTTACCTCATCCCTCCACAGCTGGATTTCTAAGGCAGAGGGTTTTTTTCTTGTTAACTGAAGGGAATTATGCCTTCACACAAATTGGTTTCTACCATCTATGTATTCTTCTTTTTTTTTTATTCTTTTACAAGTCTTTAGAAGGATACTTTTGTATTTTCATTTCAACCCATTTTACACTTTTATCAAAGTGTTTGGACCTTTAAGCCCGACTGCACGACAGCAAAGACAGGGTTATGTTTTTCATGAAGCCTACCCTCCACTTCTCTTAGGCATATGTGATTATGATTAATAAACCAGACACCAACCATGACATTTTATATGTGACAGGGAAGAATCTTCTTGTACAATACAGTAATTCAAACCTTTTTCCCATGAGGATAAGCAGAAACTACGAAACGTAAAAAGCTATGGCTATATCTCATTCCTTTTGCTTTGTCCACAAACATACATCACCGATTGCGAGTACTTCATTCTATGAAAACCTACAGTAGTCCTTGCAATTCATGAGCATGTGTGATGTAACCCTTATGTCCTTGCCGTAAGGTATAAATTAGAATGATTCACAGGCATTTGTGTAATGCAACATCTACTATCAGCAAGTAATCTAAGTGATGAAAGCCTTTATGAGTTTGTTGCTATGAAGCTGCAAATAACAACAATTGAAAAGTTATTCAAGCATCATTTATAGAAGAGACACATTGGCACTACTTCAAATTAATTAACAAACTGTTTGCAGCCAAACTTGGCAACAAATCCTTATCTGCTTCCTTCTTTGATATAAGTTCTGACATTTAATACATTTTGCTAGCTTTTTATCCCTGAATCATCATTTAATAGCCTATGAGTGTATTGTTTAGCAGCCTTCTGTGATATGTCTCGATCAGCCATCATTTCAGTATTTATTGGTTTATTGCTCCTCATCACCGTCGCCTCGTTGGTAAAGTGGTTGCAAGGGCTGCTGCTGAGCATAAGGTCCTGGTTTCTATTCCCAGGTCAGGCAATGTGTCATTGGTTATTTCCATCTGGAATTTCAACATAGCAGCCCGGAGTCTGGATTTGTGTCCGGTTTACGGGACTTGAACATAATTGGCGAAATGTGGGTGGACCTCTGCCTAACCCTACGGGGAATATGGCGTGATGTTATGTTATCACCATCATTATCATCATCTGGGTCATATTCTTTGGTGGGAACTCTATGAAATCCAATTACATTTATTGAAATCCTTTGTTCGCTAAAGGGCAACTTCTCAAAACGGCAAATTCTCATAGGGGCAAATTCTTATAATGGCAAATTCGCATATGGGCAAATCTAATACAGTAACCTACACAAGTTTTAGGTACACATTATGTACCCGTATGACTCGTGTAAAACAAAAAGTGTAAACCTTGCGGTTGAGAAAACTGTAAAGAGGAAACCTCCTTCAAATCTAAAGAGGTTTGATTACACTGGCCACTTCATGCATTATTATTTTATTTTATTTATTAAGAGATAATAAACAACTACAACATAATTATATAAAACATAAGGTTAACAAAACTTTATGTTGCAGTCCACTGCATTATCCGCAGATACGACATATTTAAGGATCATTGGTTGCCACTAGCATTACTAAAATTAGCAAATATTTTAAAATAAATAAATAAGTTACTATAAAGCAAAATTATTATTACGTTAGTGACTTGAAAAAAAAAATATTATCTAAAATAAAATATTTTTTCGATATTTATTCTCGTTGATTTTATAGTAAAAAAACTTCTTTTTTTTTATTATTTTAATAATATTGGATGCAGTGTTTAGTTCTAGTTCCGAGCGATGATGTTGATAAGAAGTTCATTAAAAGTGGAAAAGGTATACCAGTTTTACTTCATAATGGTTGATTTGTGTGAGAATATGTTTAAAATTAAAATAATAACATGTATTTATTTTACTACTTTGTCGAAGTGATTAATTAGTAAGTATAACCATGCCAATTTTTTTTTTAATAATCTTTTTTTATTTCACCAAAAAGCTCTTAACAATATCCATACAACTAAAACATAAAAAGGCTTAATACAAAACTCAATATTTAAATACTCTGACCACTGACTCCTAAACTAGGTAAAGGTTCCTGTGAGTTAGGAGTCAAAAATTACAGCTTTCTAGTACTAACAGTCTCTGAGCTAAGCCGTGGGCAGACGGACAGACATTATTTTAAAACGACTTTCATTTTAACTGTACTCTTGCCCATATGCGAATTTGCCATTATAAGAATTTGCCCATATGAGAATTTGCCGTTTTGAGAAGTTGCCCTTTAGCGAACAAAGGATTGAAATTATAGCATAAGGACAGATTGTTTCCCTACAATAACAGAAGAAAATATTGAATCAACATTGTGTTAATTTCTCTTATCTTTGATAACAATTTGTAAACAAAACTTTTTGTAAACATAATGCTGGTCATACTTGTGTTTTCTCGAGAATAGATTGACTGCTTGACCTTTTGCAGTTCAATATACTTATAATAATATCACGCTTGTAATTCTGGCAGGGTTCGGCAGAGTGTACATTAGAATTAAAAATAATAATTCAAGTCATTTATTCAAACTAGGCTGAGAATCAGCACTTTTCGAGCTTCAAAATGACATAAGACAGTCCCCGAAAAACGCCCGCCCCTCATCACTTCCCAGTGCTTTAGCTGGGAAGACGAACTGGCGCAACAAACTCCCCAGCAGCATAGCTGTCTGTTCAGAAAAACTTGATGCTATATAAATAGTACTAATGCAACCAAACATTGCACTAACAACATATTGCGGTACACCCACATTTCGGCAGTTATATTTAAGTCCCATGTAATAGGGCGGGAGCCTATTGCCAACAACCAGGCACAAATCCAGACTCTGGGCTGCTACTGAGAAACAGTGGATCGAAAAACCCAATATCACTTGGCCCGACCTGGGAACAGAACTTAGGACTTCATGTTCATCCTAACTAATATTACTAATCTGTGCTAATATTATAAATGCGAATGTGAGTTTGTTTGTTTATTTGTTACGCTTTCACGCTAAAACGGCTGAACGGATTTGGATGAAATTTGGCACACGGGTACACCATGACCTGGGTTAAGACAGGATACTTTTTATTCCGATAGTCCCGCGGGATAAACCGCGGGGCGCAGCTTACTTATAAATTATTGTTATCAATGTTATCATGCATCTTGTATTATTTGTTGATGCAAACAATATGCTATGGCAGGGATGGCGAACCTCTCTACATCTGCGTGCCATTTTTCCAAATAAATATTGAAATAAAAAATCTTGACTTAGTGACTCCTTTAGTGGGAAAACAATGTATATAAGTACTTTCACAATCTTCTTTCTTAAATACCTTAATTATTTTATACATTAATGTTAATATCAACAATTTTATATTTATTTAAATTAAAGAACAAATTAGTCTGACTTCTGCTGTTGCAAACTAAATGACTTAAGTTTCTGAAAGGATGCCGTGCCCAAGTTATTTTGTTACGTGCTACCAATGGCACGCGTGCCATTGGTTCGCCACCCCTGTGCTATGGCTTTCACCATAAGGCCATTTAAAACATTATTTCGGCAAAGCAGAAGCCACAACGCCACCAGCTACGATCCTTTCATACTCCTTTTGCTTCGTTTACCTTCATCCATCTGGTCATACACGCACGCCGGTTGCGAGTACTACGCACCTGACTTTTCTGAAGAACATCACCAATAAGGTCACTAATGTCCTTCTAGGTTGTCCCCTCCCGGCGTTTCCATTCACATCTTCCTTGTATATACCTTTTGACCTTGTCATCTCAAGTTCTTTCCCGCGTATTTTTCTTAGAGATAGCCATTTTGTTTGAGACTAGAAAAACCAGTTTTTCAAAAAAAAACAATTCTTTGTCAACTTCTCTTCTAAGTTTTATTTGAGGTAACGTGCCCTGTAATTAAATAACAATTCACTCATGTTACAATACAACCCATCAGGATGAAACCGTCTTTTCTACCACAGAATCACATATGGTGATATTCATATAATTTCCACAATAATACACCAGCTGCCTTCTTCGTTACAATGAACGAACCCAGAACCTAAGCTACACACTCATTATAGTATACTTTGGCCCTAATAACAGGTTACCTACCAAGCAGTGTTTATTGACATTATAGGCTGAACGACTTTGTGCCTTGTGCATGTTTTGATAGATAGAAAATTAAATGTAAGTTGTCCTTAGTCGATAATGAAGAGGTTAGGAGAATGCGGTTTTAGTGTGAGTCATAGAGTTGTATGTTACGTGGTTTTTACCTTGGCGTGTCTTGGTCATGGTTAGGGTCTCGCTTGTGTCCGATTTTCTGGGATTCTGTTATCGTAATAGGATGTTGTCATAGATGATTTAAGGCTGCAGTTCGTTCATTAATCTAGCTTTTGCCCGCGTCTTCGTTCGCGTGGAAGTCGTAAGATACACAGTATAATAAAATAACAGCAACATTTTTATAAAACTCTCGGCCCCCGACCCATCGCGTTGCATCGCATCGCCCGCCTGTGCTATTCTCGCAGTAGTTCGCTTCGACGCAGCAGGAGATATTCTCGTAGAGTTCGTGCTGAGACGAGACCACAACAGGGCGGCATCGGTTTTGATATACCTAATTAAAACTTAAACTTATTTTAACTTAACTTTTAAACTTATTTTTCTTTCTTCCTTTCTTCTAATTGTCCAGGCTCACCATCTTTTCTTTGGCCTTTCTCTCCCTCTACATCTATCAACATTTATATTCATCCCTTTTAGTCACATGCGTTTCCTCGTCATTACAGTCATCAGTTCATCACACACCCATAACCAAGACAAAAGATTTCCTTTCGAATTTTCTGCCACTGGCGTCACTTTCAAACTTTGTAAAACATCACAATGCATCGAAAAGGGCACTTGAATATTCTATCTCTTATTTGCATACTATGTTAACTGATTACAGATTACCTTGCTCCCACGCTAGACAGTCATCTCTGTCTAGTGTACAATAACTTTTACGACGCGTAAACGTAAACAAACCTATGTTTTATGTGGTTACGATTGATCTTCACCATTAACCCTGCTACTTACGATGTTATTTGTTTTCATAATTTTTGGTCTTACCATGTAGTTTTCTGAATCAGAATGGATACCCTTCACCTTATAAGCATGATAGTGACGACTGAGCTACCTTAAAAATTCGAACCGTGAATATTTTAAAGAGGAAAACCAACTGTCCGCATTCAGACACAAGAAAAAAGGTGTGTGTATAGTTCAAAACGTATGTAAACCAACGGACAGTCAGTCGCCGGCTGACGATGTTCTTTCATGCATTTGAACTTGGCGCTCACAGTTGTGGGTCATACGTTTTGGTGTGAACACGACCTTAGACAGGAATGCCGAAATGAACAGGAAGAATTCAAAATACAAAAGTATTTTATTCAAACTAAGCTGAGAATCAGCACTTTCTGAACGTCAAAATTACATAAGACAGTCCCCCAAAAACGGTTCACCCGTTTTTGGGGGACTGTCTTATGTAATTTTGACGTTCAGAGTTTTTTATCTAGAGCTCTTCTAGAGAGAATACTCTTCACTTCTAGAACTTTGAGCGTCTTTAATGCAGTCACTAATAGCCCATCTGCTGGACCTATGGCTCTCCAAAGTAGCCCTTAACACTTGGCTTCGACGGTATGGCTGGCAGTAGGGTGTAGATGTGGAGTTGTGGTGCAAACTATGTCCCACCTCCTATACTGCCCTCTGGGCCCTAGAAAATGCAGCCAGAGCGACCTATGCGCTGCCACCGACGTTGCCGTGGAAGTGGCGAAGTTTTGGGCGAACCAAATATACACTCGTGCCATCGACGAAGAACACTGCTCATTTATAGCACCATCAACTTTACTTCAGATCATCAGCCAATCTACATGACGAAAAATGGTTCTGGTTCCTCCCCCAAGATTGTGTCTTTAGCTATCGTAAAGGAGACTTGGTTTCGCAAAATCTGGTCCAATAATTCCACTCCTTTTAACGCCTAAACGACTGAACAGATTTTGATGGAATTTGGCCACTGATTCACCATGATCTGGGCTCCTAACCCAGTTAGGACATAGGATACTTTTTGCCGGTTCCCGTGAGATAATTTCGGAGCCCAACGCGGGCAAAACCTAGTTATGAATATGCAGGCGGTCCGGGAAATTCTTTCGATTTGCGAAAGACCATCTAAATATATGCCGGTAATAATGTTCCGAAGGCTTACTTTAGTCCTTGAGATATTTTTAGGTAGCTTTTGGCCCCGTTCCTAATGTACGCCCACCATGATTTGGATGGCCCATACATATTAATTTGGAGCAGTAAGGATTCTGGGCGGGGTATTTGGTTGGTAAAAGTTGCTTTTCGAATTTCTCGTGGGTAAAAAAATTGTTTCCAGTTACTGACCATGAACCTAGTGTCGTCTTTTAATCCATTGTCTTTTAAACTGCAAAGTATTCATTTATTTGCTTTAAATTGGTTTGTCAAGGTGTCTTTGAGCTAGTTAGGAAGTCGTTGAGCGTTGTCTAGTTGGCTCAGTACTCCTGCCCAACTCAAGGCTAACGGTTCTAAGAATCATATCCTTATAGTGCTCCCTCAAGGGTATTTGCATAACCAATGATCATAGTTTTTAGGGTTCCGTACCCGAAGGGTGACAAACGGAACCCTATTCATAAGCCTCCGCTGTCCGTCTGTCTGTCAGCGAGCTCTATCTCATGAACCGTAATAGGTAGGCAGTTGAAAATTTCACAGATTGAGCATTTCTATTGCCGCAAGAGCAACAAATAATAAAATTAAAAAATAAAGGGGGGTCGCCATACAATAAAATTAAATTTTGAAAAAAAAAATATCTGACCCTGGCATGTGGGGTATCATTTTCTAGAGCTCATCGAGTAGAGAATAAATATAATTTTTATTTGGTTTTATCTTCAAAAATGATGAATTAGGGGGCCGTAGAAGTTGTCTGTTTTAGACCATTTTTGTACGAGCTCTATCTCAACAACTAAACAAATTAGGAATTTAAAACTTGTGTGTATCATGTAACATATACTGTTTATAATCAACAAATACTAAAAAACGCCGATTCATAACGTATTTTATATAATATGGGCGATTTTCTGCAACTTAAAGTAATAATTTTGTATTTCATGCTAATATTATGCGATATAAATTCCACAGATAACTATTTAATAGTCGGAGTAATGACATGGAATTAGTAAGTACCTACTATCATGGCAGCATATACTATTTCGATCATTTAAATTTCGATCATCCAAAAAGGTCTACAGAATAAACTTTCTTCACAAGATTTTAAAACCGGCCAGTATTTTTTGAGTTTAAGAACTTTATCGACTTTTTTCAAAGTATCCCTAGACGGTGTTGATGTGTGTACCTCGTGTTAAAACTACACTCCAACAGACAATATATTCAGTAACATTGAAATGAATGCTGGCACATACAGTGTACTATTCAGTTACCTAGCTTAAACCGTTGTGGATACAATTTCATATTGAGAAAAATTATTGGTGTAAAAATATTCGGTCATGGCGGCCAATCTCAACGGAGACTGGCCTTCGGCGCGGGCGGCGGGAGATATTATAGTGCACAAGTGTGTGCGCAGACACGAGTGCACTCTCTCTTCCCTCACTCTCATAGTCCGATGGGATGTGTAAAAATAATAAGTAAGAAATAATAGATTTCTGTATGACTATCAAAAATAACGTAAATTAACACTTTCACAGCCGAAGATTTTAAAACGCGGATTCCAGGGGTTGCCGGCGATTTTCGCCGATATTGCAACATGTATAAAATGAGAACTATCAATGATAAATCTATAATTATTTTTTTATTTATACTATTGACTTGTTTATTTCTAGGATAAAAATAAAAAACAGACGTAAATTTTTTTTTTATTTAAAAAAAAAAAAAAAAGGGGGTTTTATGAAAAAAAAAAAAGTTGAACATGATCTTTTTCGTGTTTATGTAGTATAATCTTTGCGTATAAGAAACATTTTGAATGTCAATTCGCGCCAAAATTTATGAACGTGCTCTCGCAATAGCGGCGCGGGAACACTGGCGCAGCGCGACACTCGATAGCTTGTTCCGCTCACACCAAGCGCCCCACCACGGTTATTCTTACATGTGTGCGTAGCTAAAGCACTACACTATTATATATCAATGCACGCGGAACACGGACTACCGACGTCGTTTTAAAGTAAACACTAAGAAAGTCAGTCACGTACTGAAAACGTGATCAGCGTCCTGAGACAATCAACCTGGGACGTACTCTGAACGTGAGCGGCTGTGAAAGTGCCTGTATTGACCCGTGCGTTTGCACTGGCGAAACATCACGACAAAACATGTTGAAATCTCTAGTTCCTGTCAAACATTGTATGAAAAATTGACAGAAAATAGAGATTCCAACATGTTTTGTTGTGAATGTTTCGCCAGTGCAAACGCACAGTTATAATTAAAATTTGGCGTACTACTTACATTCTATTTTGTACAATATAGTCTGATGTAGCAAGAGAAATCCTTTTATTTATAAGTAACTAGCTTTACCCGGCCTGGCTTCGCACGGTTAGCACTAAGTACTTATCTACGGCGCATCTACCTTTCCTAATTACCTATTTCTACCTAATTACCTACCCTACCTACCTACCCTACCCTTCTTACCAGGGTAGGTAGGTACCTAACCTACCCTACCTACCCTACATATCTACCTGCTTACCTACCATATATACCTATTTATACCTACTAATACTATGTTAGTAGCAAATAAATAACTTTGACTTTAGTTAATGCATGTTACTGGATAAAGTTAACTTAATATTTTTCTCTTAAAATAAATGAAATATACTCCTACACCTATATTTTAACACAACAACATTTTCTCATTAAAATTAGACAATTTCTTTACAAATCTTTGTTTTTTTATAGCGCCTCTGTTGTTACCTTTACGAAAGTATTACAAAAATTCATAGTGTTAAATCTTGTACGACATGGTATGGAACCCTTCGTGTGCGAGTCCGACTCGCACTTGACAGATTTTATTCTTAATTTTCCTCATTTCGACGATGTCTCTGGAGATATTTTGTCGCTATCGCAGTGTTTATTCAAAATAAAATATGTAATATTTTTTACGAATGTTTTTGTCTGACTCCGATTGTTATTTATTTGTACTGAATCTGTGCAATTGTTTCATTAATTTCTAGTGTTAAGTTTACTCAATATCGTGGCCCGAAGTCGTTAAGTTCAACCACGATTTGACCGGATTCTTCACATTGATTCCGCGATTATGAAGAAAAAGGCTTATCAAACTTAGGGACTTAATCCTGCGCTGGAAACAATTCTATGTTTGAATTTGTTTTCTATGCGTATAACCGAAGTCAAATTACACCGAAATTACTTCATTTAATTATTATGTATTCCTGTTGACGAAATAACTGAAAGCACTGGCGCATCACATTTATCTTCAAGTTTTAGGAAGCTTTGAGATTGTCTCGCGTGAATGCAAACTACTAATCTATAAATTTTTCTTACAATACTTGTGGATACTAAACCGCAACTACATCCAAATTCCAGTTTTGCTTAAATAAGTCCGCTAAGTCATAACGGATTCCATTCGTCTTCTTTACGTGTCGATTTGACTCAAATTTTACCCCGGTTGCATACCTCCGCCGCGAAACTATAGCAGCGAAACCGCAGTAGTTCAATTCAACCGGCTCGCATCATGTTCCACTACGCGAAATTCGAGTAGCGGAACATGACGCGAGCCAGTTGAATTGAACTACTACGGTTTCGCCGCGGAGGTGCGCTGTTGGCTTTAGTACAACCAGAATGTAGCCACCTGGATCGCTCGATCATTGGCTTCGTGGTAATCCTGTAAGGAGCAGGTGGTTGCATGATGGGTAGGAAGGACCCTTAAAAGACTGGACATATTTCTTTCTAGAATATTATTTGACCTTTTGGCCCTATTTGCGGGTTTTTTTTTTAGGTTTGATCCTTGTTGATGAGTCCTGATTAATCTCATATTTATTTGTTCCAGCTGCTTGTAAATAGAGGCTGTAAATATAACGTATATAGTTTAAAGATGAGTTTGGGTGCGCGCGCCACCAAAGGTGGTGCGAAGGGAGGCGCCAAGGACGGCAAGCATGCACAGGACACCCGGAAGACCACAGACAAAACCCAGAGTAAGGAGAAGGTTAAACCACAGGTGAGCATATTATAACTTTATAAGTTAGTAAACCTTAATGTAAAATACTAACTGTAGCGGTTACACGGCTACATACGAACTACGCAGCAAAGACATGATGTCACACAAATCCTGCATCGCGCAGTTAGAGTTTACCGCGCGAACGACATATATATGACTATCCGAAAACAACTTACGGACAGTTGCCCGCTAGACACAACACCCGTCTAGGATCCTCCCTTTTCCATAGAGTATGAGTGAACTTTACACCCTGTTCCACATACCTCTAAACAAGTAAAGCGCGCGTCACCGCGTGAGATAAAAATGCTGCACCATACCATGTCTGACGCCAAGCAGCTTTTCTTTTTACCGGTTTGATATTCATGGGGGCCCCAGTGAGTGACACAGCATTTGAGCAGTGTCACTGCGATGCCTCTGGATGCAATAAGCACCAGAAGTCCATAAGCAGCGGTAACCATCATCTCTCATGTTGGCATTGCGTTAGGGTTCAGGGGGTCTACTCTCCAAGTCCGTCCCCTAAGAGCCCATCCGAAAGTAGTTTATCCGTCAAAACAAGTATCAAATTAAATTTTTCGGAGTTTCGGACAGTACTGCCTATCCGAAAAATTCGTCTTACAAATATAAGGGACAACTGTGAAATCGTGTTGTCGTTCTTTCTTACTTCGAAAACCAAACTAATCTTATGTCCGTAAGTGAGACCGAGACGGAAAAACCCGTAACTTCGGCCGAAACTGCGGATTTCATATGCCACAAGTGTAGGCGGAAACAACATTACGCCACGTACAATCCATCCTTACGGTCCTTTCGCTTCGTCCACGTTCTTCAATCAATCTGCCTAGCTTTTTCCCAACTATGTTGGTGTCGACTTCCAGTCTAACCGGATGCTACTGAATACCTGTTTTTTACATGGAGCGACAGCCTATCTGACCTCCACAACCCAGTAACTGGGTAATACGATACCCCTTGGTTGTCAGTTTCAGGCTTCTGACTACCCGTAACGACTTCTTACCGGTCAAAAAGCATAAACAAAGCAAAGCAATTCTCCGATACTTTACATGTTATGAACGCTTTGATATCGCAGACTGATAGAAGTTGTAATCATAGATATGACAATAACACCGGTCGACCTTCACGCGCGACCTCCGACGTGTCATTGACATTCGGGTGACGTGCCGTGCCGAATTTTACGATGGAGCTCCGCGTGGCTCTTTCTAACGAATGTCTGTAGAGTACTAGCGAATCTGAGTAAAAAATAATGTGGCGAAAGGAGAGGTTTTTGTCAATGTGTGCAAAAATATAAAGCTGAATAATAAATACTACATGGTTTATATTGTTTGTATCTAAATAAAAGATAACTAGGTAAACCCATTTTTTCAAATCTTTATACTTATTTCTGATTGGGTTATGTTGATTAACCAATCAGAACAGCTTACATTGGATTTGATAGTAGATGCATGCTGAAACTGGGGGTAAGCTGGCAAGCTGCCAGTACTCCGGACAGTTTAGAAGGTTTTACTTGACTTAAGAAATAATACTAAATAAGTTGTACCTACTTACACTCGTAGGTCTTGTTTGCATCAAACTACTTACTCTTGAGTCTCGATCTATTTAATAAAAATCGAGGAGTTCGTGGCTAAGTAACATCCGCACGGGTCGATCCAACAGGTAAAGCTACGCTTGTCGGAGTTGTCCGTCGATGAGTGGCATTCTTTACATACCAAGACTCCTCCGTGCCTTGGAAAGCACGTTAAGCCGTTGGTCCCGGCTGTCATTCGTGGATCTTTGACAGTCGTTACGGGTCGTCGGAAGACCGAGAGTCTGACAACCAGAGTTACCAAGGGGTATCGTATTACTCAGTTATTGGGGTGTGGAGGTTAGATAGACAGTCGCTCCATGTAAAATACTGGTATTCAGCTGCACCTGGTTAGACTGGGAACCGACACCAACATAGTTGGGAAAAGGCTAGACAGATTTCTAAATTCACTAACAGACAACGCACAGCTCCAAGTGTTGGGTCTAGAAGCATAAAGTTTTATTTTCCTTATCTAACGAAGGCTTACGAAGGTAGGGTTTTTGGAAATTCATTCCCTAAAGGGGTCAAATAGGGGTTGAAAGTTTGTATTATTGTATTCAATAATTTTTGTATTCGGCTTGTGTGTAGTAGTAATAAATCGCTTTCATTATAAGCTCATTCATAACGAACCAAATTTTTTTACGCGATTGAGATGAGAATGACAACACATTATATAAAAAAGTATTGAGTATTGTTTTATTTTCTGTCGACAATACAATGTTTGGTGCTTCATTCAGTAAAATAATTACATTTCTTTACATCATGGAATAAGAAAGAAAGAAAGAAATTAAATAAACCGGTACCTACAATTAATAACAGAAACTTATTCTTGCTGTTTGTTATGATCTCTGTAATTGCTTGGGTATTATTTGATTTGCGAAATAATGAGAACATGATACCGGTTGCTACCGACCGGTGCCGGTAAATAGGGGTGCGGCTAGGGCTGTCAAACAGACAATTTCTGACGTTATGCAGAAAAAGAAAGCTGGATGAAAAAAAGTAACCATTGAACGATAATGAAAAAAAAAACCCCTACCGTAGGACATCAAAAACACAAAAATAAATAATAAAAATTAACCATAAAATCACTTTAGAACTGATTTTTCACAGTATTGCAAATAATAGGGATGTTGACTAAAAAGTTTTTTGTCCGTCAGGTAGATTATTAAAAACGAAGTGTATAGAGTGCCGCGAGTATTCTTGTGGCACTCTAGTGTCGCTGCCTCGGCCCGGCTAGGGTGCCGTGAGCGTTTCATTGTCACTGTCACTTGTTATTTAGGTTAGGTTAGGTTAGAACTGTGACCTAGCTAAGCTAGAAGCTAGAAGCTAGCATCTAGCTTCATCTTTTCTGACTGACCGACCCCTTGACAATTCAAAAGTGCCTGTAATTGGTTTATTTGAAATAAATGCTTTGAGTTTGAGTTTGACCACACAACGCACGAGCCGAGCGAGCGTAGCGAGCGGTGCCGCGGTAGCGGCCGGCGAAGTGCCAGGGTCCGTTTAGGCACAAGAGAATGTAATGTTTTGGGAATGTGGTGTTTTACAGCGATCTAACCTCGACAATCAAACAAAATACCAAGTGACGAGACTCAGTGACGATGACAATCCAATGCTTGCGGCACTTTGGCCGGGCCGAGGCGGTGTTACTAGGGTGCCTGTAGTGGCACTTTATCCGATAGGGATAGAGTGCCACTGGTGGCACTCTATACACTGCCTATTAAAAAAATATTGGACACGTATTGTTTATTTTTTTTACGTAATCGAAACATTATGGCAATACATTGAGTTAAAATGTGGCATGACATCACTCCCCGGTAGATTTTATACTGAATTGTGACGTAGCGAGCCTCTACTCCCCAACTTTAATGGATGCGTTTTATCTAAACCATTTTTTTTATATGAAAAAGTAAAAAATACGTGTCGATTTTTTTTATTATCTGACTGACGGACTTTATATGTTTTTTTATTTTTGCCCCAGTCAACATGCAGATAAATAATTACATTCACACAACATAACATCGCGCCTGTAAACCTCGGAGGGTTAGACAGAGGTCTACCTGTGGTGCGCATTTCCACATTCACGCATTTCAATTTCTACAATTATGTGTACCAACCCTAGTTATGGGAAGTGCGTGGGTGAGCACTTGTATTTCAACGTATTGATATAACTACGTTGTTCTTACTTTTAATAATGTAGATTAGTAGTGCAGTGTTTATTAGTAATTTACATAGTATGTAGATAACAGATACAGTTTGAGGTTTTTTGCAGTAAATCTTTAGAGCGTTTACGACGTACAGTATTTCATACAAACTTTCAACCCCTTGTTTTTCGAAATGATTGAACCGGTTTTAATGAAACTTCATACGCATAAGCAGGATACAAAGGTCTAAAAAGTTAAGAACATTCTCGAAAAATAATGTTACAGCCAAATTAGACCAATTTTAAATTTTCCATAGAAACAGAGATTTCCAGCTATCTGTTTTTAAATAAGACATTTCGAAAATGTTCTTAACTAACTTTTTAGACCTTTGTATCATTATCATCACTGCGGGCCCTATCAGAATACCAGCGCTGCGATATTTATTAAATGTCGCAGCATCGTACTGAGATAGGAGCCTTTTGGCCTCGCACAGGACTCTGCTTCCTTTTTAATTTTACATTGTTTAATTTCTTTTATTGTTTTTTATTCTTATTTAAGTATGTCTCAATTGTGTCTTAATTTAATTTGTGATCTCCTGTGCCTGTCCCAATAAATACTTTTTCTTTCTTTTTTTCTTTCATTAAAATCGGTTCAGTCATTTCGAAAAACAAGGGCTTGAAAGTTTGTATGAAATGCAGTACGACGTAAACGCTCTTAACAGTGAGGTTAATACAGGATCAAATTAAATTAGCTAGCAAAATTCCGCAACTACGGAGGGCTTGTGGCTAAGTAAAGGGACTTGTGGCTAAGTAATAATAGCCGCATGGGTCGATCGTTCAGGTTAAGCTACGCTTAGCCGCGGTTGGTCCGTGGATGGGTGACCATCTTTACATACCAAGACCCCTCCGTGTCTCGGAAAGCACGTTAAGCTGTTGGCTCAGGCTGTTATTCATGGATGGAGCATTCGTTACGAGTAGTCAGAAGCCCGAAAGTCTGACAACCAGTCTTACCAAGGGGTATCGTATTACCCAGTAACTGGGTTGTGGAGGTCAGATAGGCAGTTGCTCCAAGTAAAATACTGGTATTCAGCTGCATCCTGTTAGACTGGAAGTCGACCCCAACATAGTTGGGACAAGGCTAGGCAGATGATGATTAACCTCACTTTCAAGATTTGACAGGACTTGGAATAGCTACACCTAGTATTTAATTTCCTACTGGTTGGTAATTAGTTGGTTGTAGCTACTCAATCTCTATGCCTATTACACTACACCATGGGGTCTCAATTCGAACAAATTATAATTAGTCTTGAAAAAAGATCATAGATGGCAGCATAGGTAACAATTATGAAATTAACAGTCACTAAAAAGCGATAAACGGAAGATTTTGGCTGAAGTAAGATTAGTAAAAATCAAAACTTCCTTGTTTAATGCTGATTTATCTATTGTAACTCATAAATCTCGTATTTTCACCAAAAAAGATAAAACCTGTTTGTTTAGGGCTCTTTGCAATAGATGGCGTTTTACTCAATTTGTCATAACTGTACCACATTTAGCCAGTCAATAGCCCGACTAGGGAGGTGTCATTTCTTTGTATGGGATTGGGTATCTGTACGTAGTATTATATTATCTGTGGCTACACACAGGAATTTGGCTCTCGAGACTAGGGGTGGCATAGGGTGTGTTTCCACTGAGTCGATTCCTACACATATCCGCTGCGGTTCCTTTCATTTGTAACGCATCTTTATTACTCGTGAAGATAACTTTTCAATATCATGATCTTCCGTATAACTTGTATTATGTTAATGTAATGTAACCTATATGTTTGTTGGCAGGCTACTACAGAACAGCTTCGGATGGCACACATGATCGATCGTAAAAGCGAAGACGCGTCTGACGTTCGAAGAATGGTGAGTTTGTCATACTAATTAAGACGCATATATATGCTAGTGACCTTGGGTCCTCACGCAACGCAACGTCGCGTCGTACGTCGAGTCAGTAAAATGACTTGCTCATCAAGGAGCGCTGTCCCAAGTTAGACGCATTATTAATTAATTATACATAAAACAAAAAGTATTTTAATAAATCACGTAAGTAGGATGTTATTGGGCACTCTAAGCCACCTTACGTTCCATCGGTTCACTTCGTTCACCTCGTCACTTCAGGTGGCTTAGATTGCCCAATAACATATATGAAATCCATTCTATTCCACCTGATGAACAGAAGGTGGAGTACGAATTTTTGCATAGTGCAGTAAAACAGGTGGCTTAGATTGCCCAATAACATATATGAAATCCATTCTATTCCACCTGATGAACGGAAGGTGGAGTACGAATTCTTCATATCAACCACTTACCTCGATTAACAAAAGCAGATCTACGGTTTAAACTTTGTTTCACTACACTACTTTACTGTCATTCTTTCATAGTTTCACTACACATTTCACCACTACTGAATTTATTCCTAATTTTAATCTATATGAAACGTGGTAAGCTAAACTTCAGGACAGATTGCCTCATGCCTCTCCGCAAAGTTAGAGATAGCGCATTACCACAAAGGTTCAACGCACACTCAGTTTATGCGACCAGATTGGTACCGAGGGCATCTGAAATTTAGAATATCGTATATATTAAACTAAAACTTGGGACAGATTGTCACTATGCCTGTCCACAGAAGAAAGAAATAGCGCATACCCATAGGTGCACACACATTCTATTTCCTGCGGCTAGACATCCGAAATTTTAATTTAATTTCATTTCATATAGATGAAAATTTACATGTTTATTAAACAAGTAAATGCGTCGGCTGTCTGAACCGATGACCTAAACTTCAGGACAGATTGTCCCTAGTCTCTCCACAAAGTTAGAGATAGCGCCTTACCACAGAGGTTCAACGCGCACTCAGATTATGCGACCAGATTGGTACCGAGGACATCTGAATTTTAGGCTACCGTAAACATTAAACTAAAATTCAGGACAGATTGTCTCATGTCTCTTCACAGAGCAAGAAATAACATGCACAGGCACACGCTTATTCCAAGTCCATGACCCCAGATTGGGCACCAAGATACATCCAAATTTTAATTTAATTCGTTCATACAGCTAACACTACCAAGTTACACGCTAACAATCAACGACTGGCTACTCTGCTGTTACTCCACATTTTAAAATCTCAAAGACTGCAAAATTGCATTATGTAAATTTGCTGAATTCGAACTTTATCGTTATTACGTGAGGTGTATGTGTGAGTAACTTCCATGTATTCAGCGATAACATTGTAAGATGATCGTCGCGCATGTTGCAGTCTTTTTAATTATCAATTTAAAGTTTACTACAACATACCTGTGAACATACTTTATGACACGGGTTCGTTTACATATATTTATATGTTTATAATAAGGTGTTAGTTCTATCAATCTAGGATTGTTTGAAAGATGATTCTTAATTATCAATTTAAAGTTTACTGCAACATATCTGTGAACTTACTTTTTGACACGGATTCGTATACATGTATTGTACAGAAAAAAAAAAAAAAAAAAAAAAAAAAAAAAAAATGCTTCTAGGATATTTTACTTTCGACTCATCTTAACTTGCAGATTTTTTTTATTTTTTTTTAATTTCAGATGGATTTATGTTATCATACAGAGTTTTTCTAAGACGGTTTATTAAACAAACATACATTCTTTACTATAATACATATTGTATACATTATAAGTAACAGCCCGGTGTCGGTTTCGCCTGTCGGCGAGCGTTAAAGCTGGTTTTGTATTTCGTTTCTCACGATAAAATTGCAATTTGACAGAAGCTGGTTTTGTATTTCGTTTCTCACGATAAAATTGCAATTTGACAGAAGGGTTTTCAATCAATGCGGTTTAATTTGTCGTAAGTAACATAATTTAGTTATACACCTGTGAGGACATGTAGTTAAGGTTTAATTTTGATATGAGATAAATATTGCTGAAATTGTATTTTTTATGTATATAAACCAAGCAATTTCGATCATATAATACATTCGCTCCAGTATCTTCCAGTGATTCACTTACCTTTTTCGTTACATATTACGTCATCCTACAACTATAAAATGTGAGTAAGTACTACTAAGTTTATTGAATATTTTAATGTTTAATCGGTACTCAGCTACGGACCTGGTTCTTGCCTGCCGGCTGGTGTAACTCTCGTCATTTCTTAATGTGTTTAATTGTTACCCAGCTACGGACCCGGTTTTTGTCTGCCGACTGGTGTAACTACTCGTATTATCATTTAGAGCGAGTTTTGTAACCTTCTTTTAATTCATAGTAGCATAATTATAAAATTAATCTTTCGTGTTCCATTAGGTTTGACTCCGAATCAGAATACCAGCAGTCACAGCGCTCAGCTGCTGTAGTTGAGGTTACAAAGGTGCAGCCGAAGAAAAAGGCGACGAAGCGTAAAGCTTCTGAAAGCACCACCACACCTTCAGAATATAAATCAAGGTAATTTACATTTACTGCTTATATCTTTCTATATACTACTATTTTTATGAAATGTAAGTAAGTACTCTATTAGTTTACTGAATTTGCAGTAGAACGTAATTGCTACCCAGTTACGGACCCGGTTTCTGTCTGCCGGGTGGTGTAAATATTATCATATTCGAGCGATTGATATTTCTTTAAATTTCTTCTGCAATTATTAACGTGTTCATTTTATTGCATCAGTCTTCTTTTAAGTCATAGCTGCATAAAATTTTAAATTAATGTTTTGTGTTCCATTTCAGATCTGACTCCGAGTCAGAGTACCAGCAGCCACGGCGCTCAGCTGCTGTAATTGAGGTTGCAAAGGTGCAGCCGAAGAAAAAGCCGACAAAGCTTAAAGCTTCTGAAAGCACCATCAAGCCATCAGAATATAAATCGAGGTAATTTTACTATTACTGTTTATATCTTTAGATACCTTCTTGTCGAATATGATACGTTAATTTCAGTGGTTAGTGGATTTATATATAAAAACAACTTTAGATTGTATTTAGCAAAACATACAATTAGTTCAAGAGGTATTTTTCTTTTATTTTGACAGTAAAAGATGCAGCTCGAACCTCTTTGGTTTGGAGGAATGCGATAGCGTTCCACCACCAACCTCAACCGAAGACTTCGCTTCGTCCCTCGTAAGCCGTGTCGCCAACGGGAAAGTGCGGCGAACGGCGGACTTGACTGGGGACTTTTATGTAGAGGTTAAAGTATATAATAAGAGCGAAGTTGTCTCCACTCCTAAAGAGGATCGGTGGAAGAAGGCATCGGTTGCACTTAAAGTGCAACTTAATAGAGACACTCCACAGTGGGACGGGCTACAAATATTTATGAGACGGACTCATCAGTTATTTGATAATTCTGAGCCAGTTTTTTATAGATACTGATAGATAGATAGGAATAAATAATATAATTTCTTTTTCGATATTGGGGTACCAAGATAATTTATTATTTGATATCTTTTGCGATCTTAGATAATCCATATTGCGACATCTTATAGTAAGTCTAAAATTATTTTAACGTACAGGTTAGTTGACATAAAATAAAACTAAAATGCCTTTCTGTACCGTTTGTAACACATCTCTTGAGCGCAGTCACTGGGCAGGTCACTTACGTAGTACTAATCATAAAAACAAAAATATTTCGCATTTTTGTGAAGGTGTAGAAATAATACATTCTGCATTTCGTAATCGTATAGCTTCCTATAGAATTGTCGACCCGTCTGAGAATTGTTCAACAGAATCATTTTTAAATAATATTCGAAACAAAATTAAAACCTTAATCGACATGACTATTAAAGAACACATTTGTCTAAAAGTTAACTTCGAATATTTCGCTTTGTTTTTAATGGTTAAAAATGATTCTCAAGAAATGAAATCATTTGCCACAAAAAACTTTACTTTGCATCAGAATTATGAATTGGATTCATTACTGTCTCAAGTCAAAAACACCTTAACAAAAAAGATAGAAGAATTTCAGGATCGAGATAGTGGATGGACGTTCTTGAACAATTCCCATTTGGAAATTAATGTTAACAAATATCAACCTTTGCGCGGTTCAGGTTTTATCGAATTGCCTGCATCATTAAAATATAAAAAAGCATGTGTTAATATCCGCAATAATGATGAGTATTGTTTTTTATGGTCAGTTATTGCTGCTTTATATCCAGCTAAAAGTCATCCTGAAAGAGTATCGTCTTACCCTGATTTTCGAAAAGTCTTAAATGTAAAGGATATATCATTCCCAATTAATTTCTCAGATATTACGCGGTTCGAAGTGAATAACCCTGAAATTTGTATTTACATTTATGGTTTAAAAAATAATACCATCGTAGGACCTCTATACAAACCAAAAACCTTGAACGGAAAGGTGATTCATTTACTTTATTTAGAAAGTGATGATTTATCACATTACTGTCTGATTAAAGACTTGCCGCGACTTGTTAAGAACCAAATGACAAAGCATCACGGTAAACTATACTTTTGTGATGTTTGTTTAATGTTTTTTAATTCTTGCGATATTCTTAGTTCACATAATTGTGGAGGTGTCGCCACGGAACTACCTCCAAAGGGTTCTTTCATACAGTTTGAAAATTATAACAGAAAGCAAATTGTACCATTTGTTGTATACGCAGATTTTGAAACAATGTTAGAACGGTATGAATCTTGTAACCCCGATCCTACTAAGGCGGGTACTGTTACGCGGCAGCGACATGTGCCTATAGCTTACGCATATCATATTACGTGTGTGCTAGACGAAAACTACAATCGTTACGTTTCTTATCGCGGCTCGGATTGTGTATCTAATTTTGTGAAGTCTATTTATAAAGATGCCCGAAAAATTTACGATATTTTAAAAAATAATATTCCTATGATATACTCAGATGACAATGCTCGCGACTTTGAAAACGCGATGACTTGTCATATTTGTGATCACTTCTTGTTCGGCGACAGGGTTCGCGATCATTGTCACTTGACTGGTAAATATCGCGGCGCAGCTCATTGTTATTGTAACATGCAAAATAAGCTACCAAAATTTTTGCCTGTATTTTTTCATAACTTGTCTGGTTATGATTGTCACCTTTTTATAAAAGAATTAGGTGAAGCTCCTGGATCTATTAAAGTGGTACCTAAAACAAAAGAAAACTACATTTCTTTTACAAAGTTTATTCCTATTTCCACCGAGGAAAGCATGCAGGTTCGGTTTGTAGATTCTTTCAAGTTTTTAGGAACAAGCTTAGAAAAACTAGCTAGTACAATGAAAAAACAAGAGTTTAAACAATTAAAATCCTATTTTCCTAATAAAACACAATTTGACTTACTTACCCGTAAAGGTGTTTATCCGTACGACTATATGTCTCAATGGAAACATTACGAAGATACGTGTTTACCTCCTAAATCATTTTTTTTTAACTCTTTAACTAATGAGCCAATTACTGATGAAGACTATGAACACGCTCAGTCCGTTTGGTCAGTATTTAATATTCGTAACATGGGTATGTATACAGATTTATATCTCAAAACAGACGTACTGTTGTTAACAGATGTATTTGAAAATTTTAGAAAAACATGTAAACAACATTACAATCTCGATCCCGCGTTCTATCTTACAGCACCAAGCCTATCTTTTGATGCAATGCTTTTAAAAACAGGAATACAATTAGAGTTGATTAGTGATATTGAAATTTTTAGGATGATCCAAAAAGGTATTCGAGGTGGTGTTTGCATGTGTTCCAAAAGACATGTCAAAGCCAATCATAAATATTTAGATACTTACAACCCATCTCGTTCAAATTCATTTATCATTTATTTAGACTGTAACAATTTATACGGTTATAGCATGTGTCAATCCCTGCCCTATTCCGATTTCAGTTTTATGAATAGACAAGAAATAGATAATTTACAATTGAATTTGGCGGATATTAGCGATACTGCGGAAAACGGTTATATTCTAGAAGTTGATTTAATATATCCAGATAATTTACATATTGACCATAATGACTTTCCATTTTGTCCAGAAAAATGTTTGCCACCCGGTGGTAAGAATAAAAAACTAATACCGAATTTATATGATAAATATCACTATGTTATTCATTACATACATTTAAAAACGTGTTTACAACACGGTTTAATATTGAAAAGGATCCATCGCGCTATTGTATTCAAGCAAAGTTGTTTTTTAAAACAATATATTGATATTAACACTCAGTTACGTCAAAAAGCAGAGTCAACGTTTGAACAAGATTTTTTCAAATTATTAAACAATAGTATTTTTGGAAAGACTCTGGAAAATAATGAACATCGAATAGATGTTAAGTTAGTAAACAAGTGGTGTGACTTGAACAATAAAACAAAAAAGACTACTTGTGCTGAGAAATTGATCGGCAGTCCATATTTTCATAGCGCTTCTGTTTTTTCTGATGATCTAGTGGCAATCCAAATGAAGCCTTCGCGTGTTATTCTTAATAAACCAATATATATAGGATTTACCGTATTGGAATTATCTAAGAGTCACATGTATGACTTCCACTATTCAATAATAAAACCTTTTTATGGTAACCGAATAGAATTGTGTTATACTGATACGGATAGTTTAGTTTATGATGTAAATACCGACGATGTTTACGAAGATATCAATGGTCATTTTCTAAAATATTTTGATACCAGCAACTATGACATAGACAACGAATTTAACTTGCCAATTATTAATAAGAAGGTTCCAGGGCTATTTAAGGATGAAATGAGTGGCAAAATTATCAAAGAATTTGTAGGACTGCGCTCAAAGCTTTATTGTATTAAAACTAACGACAAAACAATTAAGAAAGCAAAAGGTACAAAAAAATGTGTTACGAAAAATTTAAATATGTTAGATTATAAAAACGTTTTGTACAATTGCAATGTCATTCGCAAAAAAAATGTCTTGTTTAAGTCAATAAAACATGAAATATTCACTCAGGACGTAAATAAAATAGCACTATCAAGTAATGATGATAAGCGGTTGCTATCGTTTGATAAGGTATCTACTTTAGCCTGGGGTAATGCAACTATATTTAAGTAATGCATTAACATTATTTTTAAATGTAAATAATTATAGTAGATACATTTTTAATGTATTTTAGAGGACGTCTTAAATGTAAAGATAGGAAATATTATGAACCTACTAATGCTTATTACCTATAGCAGGATCCAGACATAAGTAATGGGTAATGTAATTGTAAAACATTTATTTTCTTGGTGCCCCAAACAAATATTATTTTTAGTATTAAATAATATTAGAACTTATTTAGTACTTAATTAATTTTAAAAGCGTTTATGTGACATAGCATTTCGTAAAAATGACTAAAATATTCTCTACTAACTTTTTATATCGTATCCTGCTTAGACGTCTAAATTTTAATAAATCATATTATTCATTGCCAAAACTTTGGATTTTAAAATTTGTATGAAATGCTGTCCCATAAACGTGATAAGTTTTCTTTTATTTGTAGTACGTAAATGTAATAAATAGTATTTTATAATTATAATTATATCTGTTTCATTTCTATTCCTGATTGATGACAAAGCATACAGCGCTCGCAGCGAGTCGCGCATGAGGATACAGGCTCTAACTTGATAAAACATTGTAATGTTCATTTTTGATGACAAAGCACGAAGACGAAGCTGACATAGCTCGAAGTTCGGACGCGCGCGGTGTAGAATTCGACACCGAACAGGTGCTTATGCACGAGTTTGAACATGTTGAAACATGAAATTGAATCACAGCACAGCGTAAGGCTTTATAGAGCGTAATTAGATATTAGCCACGTTCCACATTATTATATTGGGTAGAACATCCATCATTAGACAGTCAACCACTCAGCCGGAGCGGTCATATCACGTCGAATAAAAACGAAACGAATTGTAAGTATTGTACAAGTACCCATCTACTTATAACATTATTTCATCATGTTGTTTATGTAATTATAATTAATTATAATTTCGTTTGTTTCAGATCATTGATAATGTGTGATTCTCCAGATATTATCGACTTCTCACAATACGCTCAAGGTTTTCCGACTCCGAGTCTAAGCTGGCATATCCCAGATTTCCCAGAACAAGAAAGACCTGTCAACAAGGAGCCTAGACCAAGACAAAACTGCGGACCTGCCATCAAAAAACCTAGAACAAGACGGGAGTGTCTAAAACAGAAGTCATCTCTGCATACATGTCAATCATTCGTTATAAACAATGAGAAGAAAAAAGGTTTACGGCTGATCCAGGTACAAGTGTTGGATATTAGTGAACAAGAGCCTGCAAGTGACAATCAGGACGGGGTAATGTTAAGTGCGCAGTATGTAGTGACTGAATCGGTGGATCATGTTATGGAGGAGACGCAATCGTTAATTAATAAAATATCAAAAAAACTTTGTGGGGACAGTTGTTATTATTAGCTGATAGTCGGTGTCATTATTTTGTAAGTATTTACTTTATAAGATTTTAGTAATAAGCAATAATAAATTATGTAAGTTATATTATAGTTATTAGAACATATTATTTGTTTTCGTATTTTTTACTGTTTAAACATCTTAGGTTTTTATGTTGTATAAGTTTTGAATGTAAGTATATCTAAATTATTAAAATGTTAAATATGTAAGTTTTATAGTAATTAACCTTTTGTATTTTATCCTGTACATAGTCTAAAAATTATAATAATAAAACATAAAATAATTATAATATATAATGTTAAGTTCTTTGTTTAATTTATTTGCGATAATGTTCATACATCACAAGTTTGTAAAATTAAGTATGTGGAGACAATTATTACTATTATTGGGTAGGTAGGTATAATTAGTTTGTAATACTTGTAAATAATATAAAAAATAAATAAAAATACATTATTTTACCATTTAAATTATGTTTTATTTTGTATTACTTATTTATACTCGGACTCTAAATTAGCTCTAGTGTAGTGTATTATAGGTTATTTTCTTTCAGTATATTTTATTAGAATAATTCATTTAAAATCATAGTACATTTGAAATTATATATTAAAATTTTTAAGAAATAATAATTTTGCTGCAGCTAATTTAAAGTTTGATAAGTAGGTTACCCTGATTATATTAAATGAAACACTCTTAAGTAGATAAACATTTTTTATTAACTTTTCAACACAATAATGAATTAAAATAAATTAAAAACAGACATATTATTATCAACATACCATTTTCTAATACACACCGCATTATTTAATGCACAATTCATTTTATGGTTCACACAATTAAAATCAGTTTTATTTTTACAAAACTTTTTTTTTAATATTGCAAAATTAGGACATCCCTTCTCACCTATGTCGATCACTTCACAATTTGTACATAACTCTTTAATCCACTTAATCTTTTCCAAACCCTTGGTAATAATTTTTTTATTTTCTAAATATGGTAAAATAACGCGTTGAAACTCTTTGTAGTCTATGAACCCCTCACTCCAGTAAATTCCTCGATTCCTTTCTAGCCACCTCACCTGCTTTTTTTCTTCTGGTGTTAGGTAATGGAATGAATATGGTGGTTTTACCAAGAACGTCTGTGTATGATCCTGACTCGCAATGCTTAATTCTTTGATAATAAAATTATTTATAGAATCTTTAAATCCTTGGAGTTCCACTATAATGGTATCCGAGTTCATGATATCTTCTTAACAATGTTACTTAATGGTTTGTATTCAACAATGCAATCGTTCAGAATAAGACAATATGCTGAAGTTTGATCTGGTATCTCTGAATCACTTTCAATTTCTACTCTCACATCCACAACCGGACCTGTCTTTAGATTATCCGCTTGTCTAGAGCAATCGACTACAAACAGCGGTGCTAAATCTCTAAATTGTTTCTCACTTAGTATGGGCTCCGAACGACGTCCGTAATACGACTGTTGAAATCTGGTGTATTGCTCGTATAATAAAGCGATTCTGTTATCAGCAAAACTCACATTTAAGCTTTCGTATGGAAAATACGTTGAATTAAGATACACTCTAACGTCTCGAATATGACAGTGATCGAATTGAGACATGTCGGAACTTGCATTGTTTTTTCTATTTGTCTGTAGCCCAATAATAATGTATCTTGGTTTTTCTATTTGAGATGAAGTTTTGATGGACCAGGTATGTTTTGTAGTTTTAGGCAAAGCTGGATATTCGTACAGATCCCAATTTCTGTATATCATTTGAAGTGGGCGATCTTTTTCTAATACTTTTAACAAACCAATTTTTTCTTTGTCTGATACTTTAACATGCGGTACGCGCCATATGATTTTGTTAATCTGAACATCATCCACAACTTCGCCAGTATTAAGTTTTACAGCGTTCAAATTAGTATTACTACGTAACAAAATCAGTTCATGTCTACTATTTATCACGACTTTTTTAAAATCTTCAGCAAAACCGAGGAGGTTACGAAGTGGTATAGAAGCAGAAAATCTTCCTCCATTTATATTTTTTATGCCATCAATATTCCAGCCCCAGGCATTAGACATTTTTGATTCACTTTCGTTCATTGAAATGAGTGATTTCATGGTTGTTGTTATACCTGCATTTTTTATTTTATCAATCTCCACACCATTTAGCTCATACCTAATGTCTTGGAACAAGTAGAGTAGAGCATTGTTCGTGAAATTGATACTAGTAGCTTTGTCCTTCGTATCTTTTTTGCTAACGATAACAGTTCCTTCCAAATATAGGGTGCTAGCTGACGGTAATATGTACAAGTCCTGTTGGTTGATAGGTATGCGGATTTCATCGTTCCTGTTAAAACTCGTTACATAGGGCTTGTAGGAATGAAATTCGATTCCTTCTATAGTATTGTCGTATGTCGGAGCGGATAAAACATCTAAGATATTCATTTTAATAATCCGATCGCTCTAAGGAATGCTTTATTGTCTTTAGTTAATTTTATTTTCTTCTTAAAGAGAGGTCTTATTTGAGAGCTAGCTCGAGCAGAACTGATATTCTTTACTTGTTGAGACACATTTTTATTGTAGTCAATCATTGTTTTCTTCTAAGATGCAGATATACCTGCACTTCTTCACCTCGTAAATTGATTAATCGTTTGTTTATATCTAACAGCCTGATATGTATGCAGCTTATGTTGTTTTGATTGATTGGAAAGTATATTGCGTTTTTCGGGATTTCTATGATCCTGTATCCAGGTGGCACATTAAGTGCAAATTCGTGAATAATATGACTTGGTTCACCGTTTATATATGAACCGCTTACAATATCACATTCAATCCTGACTACGGTCGTAGGTAGAATGTTGACTGGAGACTGTGACACATGCCATTTATTTGCTTTCAAGATTTGTTTGTTAAATCCTAACAGTCTTCTAAAAGAGTCTTCTTTAATAAAATTAATGTCTTTTGTACAGAATATTGTAGTTTTTAAAGTATTATTATTGCACCGTAGTTTGATCGCTGCATCTTTTATTTCAGATTTTAAATAATCGCCGATATCTTGCAATTCATAAGTGCCTTCCGGTATTTCAATAACTTGATTAAAACCATAATAGAACTTATTATTACTTATATCAATGTTTGGAATAGAATTAAATGTTGAAAAGTGCAATAAAGCACACTCATACTCTCCATCTAGTTGCAATGTATTAGGATAGTATGTAGTTAACACTGACGAGTCTCCAGTTATCGACAAAGTGAGCGACATCTTGCAAATGATTGAAATGAAAGAAAAGCATATATTTTATAATACATTTTTATTCCAAAAAGTCCACAAATAATTTAAACATAAATGACCACAATTAACTGCGTTAAATTTTTGATATCTTGTGTAGTTATAAAACACATTACAATTTTTAAAATATTGCATCAATTCCATTGGAGGTTTTAAATTTCCATAGCTATCAAAGTATTCACAGTGATTGTATACTTTAGCATAAGCTACCCAATGCGTTCCTTCGTTCTTAGAATCGTCTAAGTTAACGATACCACATTCAATGCATTTCGGCTTCCGAGGTAGTCGATCCTTCATGTAGACCCCACGAAAATATGGGATGTCACTTGAAAACTTTCGGATGTCTACATTTGTTAGAGGGCGTTTAGGTAGCATATTTTTCAGTTTTTTGAAGATGTTATAAACAATCCTTTACCACTTTTATACGACTTAATGTATAAACCCTTACCCAACACTAATGCCTCCATAGCTTTATTATGACGTTCTGTTTCTTGCAAATTTTGTTTGCTTGCTTTGTAATCATTGACGGTTTTTGCAATGCCAGCTGCACCACCAGCTAAAGTTCCTAAAGCTGATAAACCAGCGAAAATTGGAATTAAAGGTAAAACTCCTCCAGTCTTTGGTATGGGTATTACTCGGGGTACTCGAATTCGATGATGAATGTTTGGAAATAACTTTTTTGCGGTTAAGTAAGCTGCTTTTATTAAAGTCTTATTATCTTTGCGTTTGAGTTTCTTAATTTTTGATTTTATTTTTGAAACTAAGCTTTTAAATGTTTTAATGCCAGATCCCGACTTTAGTTTCGCTTTCATAACTTTGTTCACTACCCAAGAGCTTAGTTTTTCACCTTTCCCTGCATCTTTTGATTTAAGTCTTTGTTTAGCCATGTTAAGTAGTTGTAAATCGGCTTTGTGACGATTTGATAAGTCTGTATAGTTTGTATACGCAATGTCGTGTTGCATGCAAGCTTCGTCTAGCTTATTTACACCTCGGTCACCTCGCGCTAAACGTTTCTGAAGTTTGGTTCCTGGTCCGCAATAATTGTATCCTGGTAAATGAACTTCGAAAGGTAGATTATTAATTATGTTGTTAACTAGTCCACCCCCTTGCATTACTCAAATAATAATGATAGGATTTCAGATGAAAAATGGTTATATAATAATATTATTCCATTATTGCAGCTTTTTCAATCCAACTATTTTCTGCGCTGTTTAGACCTAACCATTTGACATACAATTTATTACCTTTCTTTCTCAAAACCTTTTCTATCAAATAAACATCAGGATAATTCGATTTTTGTAGTTCTTGTTCGTAAAAAGCTCCTAATATGTTTTGCTTTCGTTGATCTTCTATGTGATAAGTAACTGGTAAGGTTTTATTTACTTTTTTTATAATAAATAATTCAGTAGACCAATTAGGAGTGTAACCTTTCTCAAAATTATGTTTGTATTTACTTATACGAACACAATCACCAACTTTGAATTTAGGCTTCCACTGAACTAAATCATGTTTGTTAATTTTTTTTATATTTTCTTTGATTATTTGTTCATTATATTTATTCACATCAACCGGTTTAAATCGAATAGTACGATGTTTTGTGTTGTTATATCTCTTCAATGTATCTTCCAATGGTAGACCTAACCACTTATAGTTTCCATTGAGACTAAAATATTTATATAATTTATTTTTTACAGTTCTAATCAGTCTCTCTACAATTGATGCTTTTTTAGTAGAAAACGATGAGTAATGGTTAATGTTGTGCTTTTTCATAAGCGTTTGAAAAGTGATGTTATAAAATTCAGTTCCCATATCAGTTTGTAAGTTCATAGGCTTATTACGACTACTAAGCAATATATGTTCGAATGCACGAGTAACATCGAATTTATTTTTCGATTTTAACGGTTCAGCCCAGGCATACTTCGAGAAGCAGTCAATCACCACTAAGATGAAATTGTAACCTTTGTTATACTTTTTCAGGTTTTGCATGTCCATCAAGTCTGCTTGCCATAAGTCGTGGATTCCTTTCAGAATAACAGAACGTCGAAGGAAATTTCTTCGTGCCGCTTTGTGTATTTCATTTACAATCTGCTGTTTTACCATTACGGAGTTTTTTGAAGTAATTTATCTACCTCTGCTTTAGTGTAAAACTTATCTTGCAAATGAGTTGAAACCTCTGGTAACCTTGTTTTTAAAGTAGCTTGAACTGTACCCTTTGCATCTTTTATGATTTGAGAACGCAAGATACCAATCAGATTATTAACTTCTTTAAACATATTAGCATTCAATCCATCTACATAATCCTTGTTCACACCCAGATTCTTTAATTCTTTTAACGTGTTAGCATTCAATTGATCTACGTAATCCTTGTTCACAGCATCGTCAGCTTCTACTGGAGATCTAATTCCTCTCAGTCTTGATGTTTTTATATCGTAATCTCCGTTTTCTGATTTTAACAATGCATTCTCATTAAACTCAAATAACTCTGATAAACGCATTCTTTTGTGAATGTAGTGTCCGAATTTGTCTACGTTCATGTTTAAGGTGTATTGTATCGAGAGGCTGATAGTAAAATAAACACATTTTTAAATATTTATTTATTTATAATTTTACTTTCCCGCAATTCTTCAATGATAGATATAATTTCATTATCTAATCCTGTGTTGCCAGCATCTCTAGATGCAATTAATAATTTCAATCTTTCTACTAATTCATTAGGATTATCCCAGTACACTAAATCTACGTTTTTTCTCCACTTTTTTATTAACGGTAGACCCTTTCCTTGAACTGTATTCTTCAGTTTAAAAAGAGGTTTAATAATTTGCATATATTTTTGCCCTTTATTACTTTTTATTGGTTTACTTGGATCATAATCTCTACGATGTGCATTTGTATCAAGTAACATCGACTTATAATTTTGCATATCATTATCTGTAACCAAGCTTAAGTCTACATCTTTCTTAAGCAACAACTGTTTTAAACCAGGTGTATTTCGGTATTTACGTTCAGCTACGGTAATGTATTGATCGTTGATCGTTATGCAAGCAGAACCTAGCATCAGTTTCCCGCGATCTGCTCTAACCCCAAATGGAATATCTACCAACGCTTCTGAAGATACTGACCAGGATGATGTATCATAATCTTGATTCCTTTCAACTACTGATTCATAAGAAGAGTCACTGTTGATATCGGATTCATATTTGTCTTCATCGCTATTATTATCATTACTTTTTGCGCTGCCAGTTCCTTCTTTCGACATAGTTTCGTTAGTAAACGGAACATCAACAAAATCATTACTAGCACCCAGGAGAGCAGTTTGTTTACTAGCATTAGCAATTAGGTTGAGAGGATCTGTAACAGGTTTGAAAACAGTTTCTAGTGCTTGTTTATTATCAATCTCAGTATCTCTCATTTTTCGTACTTTTATCTTTACAGCTTCTGCCGCATCAACAATTTGCCGTTTCAATGATTTTTCCATATTGGTAAAATAGGTTGTAATTGATCTAGCGTCGTAAGGTGAATAATAATGTTTTGTAGGTAATAAACCTTTTATATGTATTCGTGTTCTTAGTCAAAGACTACAAACGTATCAAATTTATTTCTATAACATCCTTTGTTTTTGGAACAATCTTTATTAATTACAACATAATTGAAAGGTATACTCCATATTTTTGAACACATTTCCCGAAATTCAGTCCATGTCATGTCAGTGTTGACGTGTTCTTCATAAACATGTCTCATATTTCTTTCATCTTGTTTAAAAAGTACGATTAGGTTTGCGTTGTCTCTTACTAACTGTTTAGGGATTTTACTATACGTCTGATTTAGATAAAAACAATCGATGGACTTGTGTCTCCCCATAGCAAAATAATCACGTATACTACTTTGATTTTCACAAGCAACATCATCAAATACAATTACAGAATTCGGTTTTGCGGTCTGAACACTCAGTACTTGCTCATTTTCATGATATTTCTGAAATGAAACGCCTGGTACTCGTTGCAAGACTTTTTCTAAAAAAACGTACTTGGGTTGTTGCAAGGTTTTCGAATAAACATAAACATTTTGAAATCTTAATCCATTCTCGTGTATAAGAAGACCAATTAATAAATTAGTTTTTCCACAATTTGACGGCCCGCAAATGATACATCGTACCGATTTAGGTAATAATTCTCCATGGCGAAAACCAGTCTCCTGAGAATTAACACAAAGTTTGTTTATATGTAACGATTGTGGTTGTTTTACAAATTTCATGACAACTGCTTGAAACGGATATATTAATAATGAGTCGATTAATGTATTACATTGACATTTATAACTAGTTCCATCGGGTGGAATAGGCGCTGAACCATTATTTTACTGCACTATGCAAAAATTCGTACTCCACCTTCCGTTCATCAGGTGGAATAGAATGGATTTCATATATGTTATTGGGCAATCTAAGCCACCTGTTTTACTGCACTATGCAAAAATTCGTACTCCACCTTCTGTTCATCAGGTGGAATAGAATGGATTTCATATATGTTATTGGGCAATCTAAGCCACCTGAAGTGACGAGGTGAACGAAGTGAACCGATGGAACGTAAGGTGGCTTAGAGTGCCCAATAACATCCTACTCACGTATACTAAAAGCACAATAATTAAATTATCTTTAAAATGATGAAGGTTTCGGAAAAATATGCTTGTTAAATTTTGCGTGATTCTCAGTTTTTTATCCGCGTTAGACATAACTTTACAAATTCAATAATTATGTAATATAAACATAATCTAAAATATTAATTAAATTATTAAGAAAATGCACTAATTTGACATATATTTTTCTTTCCAAATCATTAACACTGCTCGTTTAGACGTGATCTTCATTATAAAATCATTAAAAGTCTTTTATCGTCGCCTTAAATGTTTAAAAGATTTGCTGTTTAATGGTTTTAACAGACTTCTTTAAAAAAGGAGGAGGTTCTCAATAATTTATACAGATATCACGCGGGCGAAGCTTCTGCCGGGAGCTAGTTTAGAATGATCAGGATGGTAGGAATCGGGTCCTAGTCTGATGTGGATGCATAGCGTAGCATCTACCCTTGGCATTTTGACAACCCTGACTCAAATTTAAATTCGCTATTTGTAATGTAGCATGGAGCAATTATGTCATGAATCGTAAATAGCATTCATAAAATACTCCTCTTTTCCGAGGGTTTAAATATAACTTTTTGAAGTCAATCAAATTAACAAAAGTCTATTTTAATCCTGTTCCTAAAAAGTTTGTTCATAATGTTTATAAATATCCAGTTGTTAACGTAATTTAAGACACCCTTATCCGTCACGTTGCAAGAGTTTCTCCAATGTATTTGACCTTATACAACTCAGGTGCCTCTTACGACACGTTTTAAAAGTCATAAAACTTCAGGGTAGCCCGCGAAATTCAATTTTTCTTACGTTTTTTGTTGATCTAAGTATGATTTGCGGCCGTATCAATTAAAAAAAAAACATCAAGACACTTAAAATTAAATTATAAAACCCATCCCATTCAAGGCGAGAAGCAAAAATTATTGAGCTCGCTTCGCTCGCTCTTGAATCTTACATTGTTTTATTTATTAAGTTTTTCTGCAAAGTTACTCCTTGTATGAATGGACAAACGCTAACCTAACATATTATCCGAGTTGAACTGCAAAAATGATCGAGCTCACTTCGTGGAGCTGAAGATGCGCCCCCGTAAAAATAAAGCTGCCGGTGGGCGCCCACGTGCACCAGGACTAGGTACTGGAATCTAATCAGTATCAAGTTTCATAGCCAGTTGAGGAAGCAAACACGGAACTTTAATTTTAAAGCTGTCATTAAATAAATACTAATCTTCCTTTAACTTCTTTTAAATTTGTTGCTAAAAGCAACATTAGACTCGATTTTAATGGTTCTTTGATGAAATGATCCATTATGTAATGGGGCATTTATGTTTGTCTTTGTGCATCTGGGTGGCAGACTTTACTACATCACCGTACACACAAGTGTCTTCTAACATAGAAAAACTCCACCTTTAAAAAAAGATTTCTTCAATAAAGTAAAACATGATTGTTATCAGTACTCCATACAAGAACATAGTAGTTTCACATACAATTATAAATTTGATATGCGTTTTCCAAGCGTGGGAAAGTGTATGTAACGGCGCCGTCAGTTGTCGACAGTTAACTGTTCATGGGTAGAAGTAGTGTGGGTGGCGACTGTGCAGTGATTTCATTATGGCGAGTTAGCTGAGCCCATGATTGGCATTTTGATATTATGTTGTTGAAAATAGGGAAGGATTTGTGCAGACAAGCCAGCCGTAGGTAAATGTTTTGGGGTAGAAACTTTAGCATGGAAGAGATCATTGCATTTTTTTTTTTGGTTCTTTTCATGTTTAAAGTAAGAAACTGTTTCTTATTGTAAGCTGCAACTAGATCCAAAAATAACAATGGAACCAACCAAGAAAAAATAAAACAGCAAAAGAATTAAGTAATGGCCGTGCAAGAAAAAACTAATGCACAAATTAATCATAGTACCTGGGCGACGATAAAGAGAATGCTCATTGTAATAGTACAGGATAGTTCATACTGATTCCATGCCGCCATGATAGTAGGTACTAAACAAACATACAAAAATCTAATCTTTTATAATAAGAGTTACTGTTTAGATTTTAATCAAAACACACGTGAGACGTTAAAAAGCAGTCATATAGAAAGAAAGAATAGTTTGGAAATTCCAAAAGTGCACGCCTCATAACACACATTCATAAACGAAAAAGAAATTCAAATCATAGTTTCTAACAAATATTAACAATTTATCACTTTTCATGAAGTATGTTTTGACAGCTGTTTTACCCATCAATATGGGTAAATTTCTAACCTCGCAATCCTTACGTAATGTCAAAGACTATTTATTTAGATATTTACGTTGTGGGTTGCTAGGCAACACGATAGGTCAAGGTTGAAAATATTTAGATAAAGATATTATATTTTAGTTAGTATTTTATTAATTATAATTAAACTGCTTTGAATAAAAGAGCCATTTTCAATAGGGTTTCTTTTGTGGCCGAAACCAATGTATTAAAAAAAAATTGACTCAATTAATTGATTTTATCGCAAGCTACAATGTTTTCAAGCTTCATAAATTGACGGACAGGATTTTTTTTTCAACTATTTTGATGTTTTTTTCCTTTCTCTTGCATTAAATCAATTGGTAAAAAGTACAGTATTAATCTCCATTTAATCATCTATACAATGGTATATAAATTAAGTAGGTTCTGTGTACTAGCAGGAGTGTAACAATAATAACAGTTGCAGAAATGGGGCAAAAAATATTTTTCGATCGTAGAGCACACTCTAATGCTGCGCATTACGAGTCGTGCAAAATACATTTATTACACAGACCAAAAAGCACACAATTTATACAGCAGATAAAAATAAATCAAACAATAAAAATAAAATCTAACAAAAAGTGTAAAATGCGATTGAAATACCTATCTATTTACCTATTTCTTTATCCTCCTATCAGATAATAATTTCTCACATTGAGAAGCCACATAGTATGAGGTAACAGTCACCGGAAAATTACAAGTAGTTGCGTGTATTGCCCACTTCCGGCGCACTCAGAAACAAAGACTACAAATATAATGTACAGTCAGCTGTTAGTGCAAGATGCAGGGATTTGGGTTACAGTGTTGTTAGTAGGTAGGCTAACGAAATCATGCTGGGTATATTTCACCTGTCTCACTACCTTTATAAATTACGAAGTATTTTGGTTACTTCTACGACTAAGGTTACTACTATCTGGGTAACCAAGCAGACGAAACATGTTAACTCTATTTAGGTTATCCTTTTAACCTCTCAGGCCGCGCGGCGCGATTTCGCGACAACCCGCCAAGCCGCGCGGCACGCCCGCGGCGCGTCAGAGATAAGAGCTCGCTAATATAAACAAAAACTGAGAGCTTTTTGTTACGTAAATAGTCTTATCGTTAATGGTTTTGGGTTCCTGATTAGACAAAGGATTTTTTATAATACTTAGAATCTTTGTAAGCGAACGCTAGTATTGATAAATAAACATTCTTATAAGATTCTTATAAGAAATTCCGTTGTTCATTGTTTTGATTATTTATAATAAAACTACTGGTTCGATTCACATGAAATTTCGCAGGATACATTATGAATACATATACTATCGGTCAAAACCATTATTTACGCATAAACACAATAAATAAAAACACATATAATCAAAAAAGTTCAATAAATAGATAACCGTATCATTACGTAACATTATTTAGTTGACAAAAAAATATTGAACTCTTTTTTTTTCTGTATTATGCATTTTTATTATTAATTAGTTATTCAAGAATATAAAATAAATGACTTACCAGCGATTACATGCACAAAACACACACAAAACAACAAATATCACATCAACACGTTTTTTCACTAACGAGTTTGTTTACATTTTTTGATGGGTCCGTAATAGGTAATTACGATGTTATTTAGTGCAAGTATTAACTATATACGATGACGACACTACTTAATTATTGAATTATCACCATTTCCCGTCGATTTACACTTAAAAAACAATAGAAAACAAATAAATACGACGCGTATTTCAGCGCGCTGAACGCATGCGCAGTCGCCATTTTGCCGTGCCAAAATGTTCAATTTTTACTTTTTTCTAGAATTGTTTATGCATATTTTGACGTTTTAGTCGATGTATTTGACAAGTATATTACCAAATCCATAGAATAAAATTAACTGTAGACCATATTAGCCCCTATGCATAGTACAAATACAGTTTGAATCAGCGTGAACGTACTGTGTCCGTTCGGCGACAGACCCGCTTTACGGTATTGGAAATTTTCGTCGCCGTTCGGCGACGGCCTCGACTTAGAGGTTAATACCGGTTACCTATAAATTACATTAATACCAAGAACGAAACAGAAAATCGCAATGCCGACAATTTGTTGGCATTAGAAAATAGCGGGTAGGCTCGACACACACACACACACACAGGCGATGCGCGCCCTTTGACTAATGCCGACAGCACGTGTAAGATAAAGGTAATTTTGATTTCGGTATTAATACTAGTTGTATTCCATTTAAGAATTAAGGGAACCTTTCAAAATACACGTAAAAACATGAATACCCACATTGATTATACCGGTTTCGGTCCCTGGTTAGTACGTAGGCTAACGAAAGGTCCTTGGATATATTTCATTTATCTAACCTTTTTCCAATTATGTAGACCAGTACCCTAATTACGTAATGTACGATCAATAAAAAATTGAAATGAATTGAAACAGATTGCTAGTCCATTGCTTTATAATGCACCAGTCTTACCAAGGGGTATCGTATTAACCAGTAACTGGGTTGTGGAGGTCAGATAGGCAGTCGCTCCAAGTAAAATACTGGTATTCAGCTGCAACCGGTAAGACTGGAAGTCGACCCCAAGATAGTTGGGAAAAAGGCTAGGAAGAAGAAGGTCTAGCAAATTGTTTCAATTCATTTCAATTTCTTATTGATCGTGCATTACGTAATTAGGGTACAGAATACAATAAACGTTTATTGTCTCCAGTATTACAGCTAGTAGTATTAGGTACACAAAACTATAATCATCATCTGCCAAGCCTTTTCCCAACAATATTAGTGTCATCCAGATGCAGCTGAATACCAGGATTTATATGGAGCGACTGCCTATCTGACCTCCACAACCCATTTACTGAGTAATACGGACTAATACGATACCCCTTGGTAAAACTATAATTCTGGAAAGTAAAAGTTCAGGAGTCAGCATTGTGTTTAGGTCCCCTAGAAGGTTGCCAAGGGCTGGTTTTCAGCTTAGTGTAGCGGCACACCTGCGGAACGTTCGGCGCCGACACTTCAGCGACGGAATTATCGGTTGTAGTATTCGGTTGGCATGACACATCAAACGCGCCGAACGGTCGGCGGCGTTTACTTCAGCGCGTTACGCGACGTAACTTTCGGCTGATGTGTCATAGTTAACTTGAAAAACACTACGAGCGTATTCAACCGAACCTTCAGTGCCGTACGTTCGGCAGGTGTGTCGCCTTTGAATCCTGTAAACAAAACAAAAATAAATATTTTAGCAACATCTACTATACATACATATTATAAATTAAAGTCGCTTTTCGTGTTTGTCTGTATGTCCGCGTTGTTCTTCTAAACCACGCAACAGATTTTGATGAGGTTTTCACCATCGTTTAGAGAATTTATACCGGAAGGTTTATGTGTATAATACGTTATTATTAAAGTATTAAAAAACTAAGAAATCTCGATGTTTTGTCTATTCCTAAAAACCGTGCGAAGCAGGAGCGGGTCACTAGTAGAGTTATAAGTTTATAACACACTTTAGATAAACTACTGAACGACGATGGACATCTTTTAAAACTTGGTGCTATTTTATTTATTGATACTCAAAAGATTTTATATTTTTATGAAAAATTAAATGTTTGGTATCCTTTCTCTACTGTTGTGATTGGTTGACACCGTCATTTAATAACAATAAATTGTTTGTGTCAGGTGACAGAGCTGATGGAGATGACGTGTCGCACCGAGGAGGAGGTGTGCTCGGCGCTGCACGACTCTGACAACGACATGGTCGCCGCGTGCAACCTGCTTCTCGAGGAGAGCCAGCGGATACAGGTACACAACTATACTGTAACGTTCTGTACTATTCATTCACCTTGCGTTGTTAGGGTTCGGTACCTCAAAATGAAAAAACGGAACTCTTATAGGATCAGTCGTGTGTCTGTCTGTTTGTCTGTCCGTCTGTCACAGCCAATTTGCTCCGAAACTAGTGGACTGATTAAGTTGAAATTTGGTACTTACACATAATGTATTTCTGTGACCCAAGCACGGACGTGTAATGTATACCCAACACTATCCTGCAATCAATAGCCGCCCGGGCAGACAGTCCGCTAGTATGGGCGCTTGTAAACCGGACCCGTTCTGTTTAAGTTATTAAGTACACTAACATAGGCTAAGCGATTTTGTTACTAACACTATAGACCATTGTAGTCTGATTAAATAAAGATTAATATTAATATAAATGAATTTTAAATATGGGGGTCACTTTTGGGGGGACAAAAAAAGAATTTGTGAACAAACTTACATTTGCAGTTGGAATGTATGGGGAACATGTTTTTCAACTACAATTTTAAGTTTGTTCTTGGTATACATTCATCCTAACTACGGAACCCTTCATTATGCGTGGTACGACACGCACTAGGCCGGTTTTTTTATATGGTTATGGTATTTATGTGGTCCCAGAATAGTTCCCTGAAGAACTATTGTAATAACTCGCAAGTAGATGTATTGATAGATTTGATGTGTCAAACTGTACACAACTCATTTCAAATATATTCTTTTAAAGCTAATTGAATTTGTAAGTAACTATCAAATGCGTTTACATACACCAACCTTCATGTAAACGCATATCAAACATGTGTTCTACAGGTTGTGACTACTGATTTCGTTTATTGTTTACACCTAAAACAAGTCGTAAAAACTCACAGACAAGAAGAAAGATATACAAAACTTGTAGAAAACTTGTCAAAAATATGAACAATACATGTCTGAAACAACGCCAATACATGCTTTATACACGAGGAGCTTGTGGCTCAGTAAGGGCGCCTTCAAATTTGCCGCAAAGTGCCGCGCGGAGGCTGCGCTGCTGCCGCGCTGCTTTGTAAATTATGACCTTGCGGAAATCCATCTTAAAATACAGTAGACGTATTTAGTAACCTAATCCGCTTAACTATCCCTAAAGAGTCATAAAAAAACTCTGTAAGTAATCGACACTTGTTTCACCTCTCAACGATACATCCTCAGGATGACGATTGACTTGTCGCGAACCCGAACACTGCGTGTTGCCACGCCGAGCGCCGGACGTCGAGGACGTCTTAGTTTCTGCTTCTACTATGCTTCCATTTAATTTAATGGTATTGCTTCCCTTCCAGGGCGAGTGGCGGACCAGCGAGAAAAAGAAAAAGAAGCCACCAGCCCCCGCCGGCAATGGCGAGCTGGACCCGCCACGCGACCCACGCAGTCGCTCCGGACCCAGACCACGTAAGTAGACCAGAGTGTAATCGCAAAAAAAAATTACTCCAATAGAAATTGTATGAAAAAACCTCAGATGTCCAGATTTTTTCTATCGACACAATGCAATAATCCTTACATGAAACAGGCCATTTTTTTAAAAATTTCTATTATTTTACTAACTTACCTACAACTCGCACTTGAACACAACAATAAATTCGCCGAAATTGTTTGTCATGAAAAAAGAGCGAATGGTTCCTAATACAATTTCCCCGTCTCTCTTATGGATACGGATTTCGCAAACTTTCCTAGTTTAAAAAACACTGTATACTTTTCTCCTTGGTTAATGCTCAAATGTTGAACGCCAATGACCACTTCACCGCGTTTCCGCTTAAGTTTTTGGCTTTATCGAAAAAAGAGGCAAAACTTTGGCAAAAAAAAAACGAATTTGGTCTTAAAATATTGTCTGAATTAAACAGCTAATTTGATTCGACCAGTCAAAATAATTTATTTAATGTCTCCATTTGCTCATTACTAGTGTTCTGAGTCGTCTCCCTTTCAGCGTTCTCGATTTATACTGACAGTGAAAAGCTCTTAATTCAAAACCTTATTCTAAACTTCTATACATTAAGTTTAAAACACTCTGTGACCGCGTAGATCTTATAGACTACAAAAAAAAAATACAGCTCATGTTACTTGCAAACCAGCGTCAGGCACTAGTTGTCTGGCATTTATGCTGAACTAGGCCTGTTTGGCGCAGTCGCGAGGCACACAATACTGTTTTAAGCTTTCTGTTTTTTTTTTGTTCGTGTGAATATTTTGTGCCTTAACCTGTGTCAAATACATTTATTTTCTTTGATGTGATTTCTCAATCATTTAGACGAGCATTTCTTCAGGAAGGTTCATATTTAACTTTAGAAATAGCACAGAATTTTCGCTACAACTGATTTGTGTCCGTTTCCAGGTCGCGGGTCTGGTGAGAGGGGCGACCGCGGCGAGCGCGGAGAGCGCGGGGAGCGGGGCGAGCGCGGCGAGGGCGGCTGGCGGGGCCGCGGCTCCACGCGGGGCCGCGGCGGGGCCCGGGGGGCCCGCGGGGCCGGCTCGCGCCGCCCGCGCCCCGACCGGGACCTGTCCGCCACCTGCTGGACCGACCATCAGCAGCCTGCCAGTATGTAGCACTCTGCATCTTTGCTCTATTCCAAAACTATATGATGAAAATGTAAACTAACCATTGAGGATCAATTCTTAGGCACTCACTCAAGGGAATTAGGAACACATCTGTATTTAGAATCTGGGGAGTTTGTTGCGCAACTTCTTCTTCCCAGCTAAAGCACTAGGAAGTAGTGAAGGGTGGGCGTTTTGGGAGAATGTCTTATGTAATTTTGACGTTCAAAAAGTGCTGATTCTCAGCCTAATTTGAATAAATGACTTGATTTTAACATTCCACCAGTTTGCCATCATTTATTTTAAAGAAAAGTTACGGTTAGTACATTTCTTATTAGGTTATTTAAATCTACAAAACTGAAAACTCTAAATGACAAATAGTATAAAATAGCACAGCTTTTACTGCGCTAAACAGCCCTAGTTAACTCCTAACATTGTTTTGTATGTGTTGCGCAGGCGGCAGCAACATCGTCGACACATTCCCCACAACAGAAGACTGGGACAACGAGGAGTGGTCCGGATCTCTATCAGACACCAAGGTGAATATAACATAACAATACACATACCTAACAAATTACCATCTGAGACACTAATCTGCATGTTCCTCATATGGCCTAACATCTCAGACACTAATCTGCACGTTCCACATATGGCCGAACATCTCAGACACTTATTTGCATGTTAGTCATATGGCCTAACATCTCAGACACTAATCTGCACGTTACTCATATGGCCTAACATCTCAGACACTAATCTGCACGTTCCACATATGGCCGAACATCTCAGACACTTATTTGCATGTTAGTCATATGGCCTAACATCTCAGACACTAATCTGCATGTTCCACATATGGCCTAACATCTCATGATACTTATTTGCATGTTAGTCATATGGCCTAACATCTCAGACACTAATCTGCACGTTCCACATATGGCCGAACATCTCAGACACTTATTTGCATGTTAGTCATATGGCCTAACATCTCAGACACTAATCTGCACGTTACTCATATGGCCTAACATCTCAGACACTAATCTGCACGTTCCACATATGGCCGAACATCTCAGACACTTATTTGCATGTTAGTCATATGGCCTAACATCTCAGACACTAATCTGCATGTTCCACATATGGCCTAACATCTCAGACACTAATCTGCATGTTCCACATATGGCCGAACATCTCAGACACTTATTTGCATGTTAGTCATATGGCCTAACATCTCAGACACTAATCTGCATGTTCCACATATGGCCTAACATCTCAGACACTAATCTGCATGTTACTCATATGGCCTAACATCTCAGACACTAATCTGCACGTTCCACATATGGCCGAACATCTCAGACACTTATTTGCATGTTAGTCATATGGCCTAACATCTCAGACACTAATCTGCATGTTCCACATATGGCCTAACATCTCAGACACTAATCTGCATGTTCCACATATGACCGAACATCTCAGACACTTATTTGCATGTTAGTCATATGGCCTAAAATCTCAGACACTAATCTGCATGTTCCACATATGGCCTAACATCTCAGACACTAATCTGCATGTTCCACATATGGCCTAACATCTCAGACACTAATCTGCATGTTCCACATATGACCGAACATCTCAGACACTTATTTGCATGTTAGTCATATGGCCTAACATCTCAGACACTAATCTGCATGTTCCACATATGGCCTAACATCTCAGACACTAATCTGCATGTTAGTCATATGGCCTAACATCTCAGACACTAATCTGCATGTTACTCATATGGCCTAACATCTCAGACACTAATCTGCACGTTCCACATATGGCCGAACATCTCAGACACTTATTTGCATGTTAGTCATATGGCCTAACATCTCAGACACTAATCTGCATGTTCCACATATGGCCTAACATCTCAGACACTAATCTGCACGTTCCACATATGGCCGAACATCTCAGACACTTATTTGCATGTTAGTCATATGGCCTAACATCTCAGACACTAATCTGCATGTTCCTCATATGGCCTAACATCTCAGACACTAATCTGCATGTTCCACATATGACCGAACATCTCAGACACTTATTTGCATGTTCCTCATATGGCCTAACATCTCAGACACTAATCTGCATGTTCCACATATGACCGAACATCTCAGACACTTATTTGCATGTTCCTCATATGGCCTAACATCTCAGACACTAATCTGCATGTTCCACATATGGCCTAACATCTCAGACACTAATCTGCATGTTCCACATATGACCGAACATCTCAGACACTTATTTGCATGTTAGTCATATGGCCTAACATCTCAGACACTAATCTGCATGTTCCACATATGGCCGAACATCTCAGACACTTATTTGCATGTTAGTCATATGGCCTAACATCTCAGACACTAATCTGCATGTTCCACATATGGCCTAACATCTCAGACACTAATCTGCATGTTCCACATATGACCGAACATCTCAGACACTTATTTGCATGTTCCTCATATGGCCTAACATCTCGAGACACTAATCTGCATGTTCCACATATGGCCTAACATCTCAGACACTAATCTGCATGTTCCACATATGGCCGAACATCTCAGATACTTATTTGCATGTTAGTCATATGGCCTAACATCTCAGACACTAATCTGCATGTTCCACATATGGCCTAACATCTCAGACACTAATCTGCATGTTCCACATATGGCCTAACATCTCAGACACTAATCTGCATGTTACTCATATGGCCTAACATCTCAGACACTAATCTGCATGTTCCACATATGGCCTAACATCTTAGACACTTATCTGCATGTTCCACATATGACCTAACATCTCAGACACTTATCGGCATGTTACTCATATTCAAATGCACTATAAGTAAGTACTGTCAGTTTTAAGGTTCTATTTTAATATAACTGTAGCGGTTACACCGCCACATACGAACTAGGCAGCAAAGACATGACGTCACACAAATCTTGCATCACGCAGTTAGAGTTTACCACGCGAACGACATAGATAAGACTATCCGAAATCAACTTACGGGCAATTGCCCGCCAGACACCAAACCCGTCTGGTCGGAGGATCCTCCCTTTTGATAGAGGATGAGTGAACTTTACACCCTGTTCCTCATACCTCCAATAAGCAACAATAATAAGTTAGTCACAAGTTCACAACACTTGATGGCGCCATTACTTGCAATCGTTATGGTGCTCTCACACTGATGTTAAAAATGTTAACAAACATTTTCTAACATAGTTTTTGAACAGAACTGAAACTGTAGTACTTTCAAAACCTATGTTAGAAAATGTTTGTTAACATTTTTTAACAGCAGTGTGGGAGCACCCTTACTATTCACGTTGCCGCTTTATCTTTAACAATACAACATGTATAATGGCCCTGTCCGATCCGTTAGGATGTTGTTAGGTATCGTACTGAGAGTCTATTTATGTGGAAACTTTCAGGAAAAAAGAAAAAATAAATCTCCACATTTTTATCAATGGCAATTTTTCCGGGTGCATTGGGCGCGGGCGGCCGTGGTTTAGCGGGTAGCCTGTTGAAAATTTGCATTTTTTTTTTTGTGGATTTAGGGTAATTTTGGTACTAAAATGTGAATTTTAAATAGTAATAACTTGTTTATAACCCATAATTTAAAAATAAACATGCGAATTTTTGGGGACTGCTGATAAAAGTGAAAACTTAGTAACGCCATCTAACGAAAATGTCAGTAAATATTTTCGAAAGCTGTAGCTCCATTAAAAAAAATCAAATAAAAATAAAACAGAGAACAAAAAAGTGCTCAACGCGCCTTCGGTGACGATGACGCGAGCTCAACGCGCCTAAAGAAATTTTAACTTCAAAAACTATATTTGGCTTTTGGATCGGACAGGTTTTTTTAAATATATTTTATAACTGTGTCATTGACTTGCTCTATAGCAGTGATGCTTTCTTCTATTTGTCTAATTTAATCACCACACACTATGCAGCGACACACACACTAGACCGCACTAAGCTTTTCTTCCACCACACACTCGATTCTGTGACAAAGCTTCCAAAATGTTTAGCGGGGCTGGCGCACATCTGGCGAGGCACAGCGCCGCGCATTCGTCCTGCCAAATAAATATCAACCTTGCACCAGTTGAAATAAAGTTGAAAATAAATAAAGTTCCATTAGCTCTAGAGCACGTCTAAGTGGATAGAGGCGGCCGTCTCAGGTTATTTATTTATCCTCAACTTTATTTTTAGGCACGCAACGTTGATATTTGTTTGGCGGTGACAACCCTTCCGCGCTGCGTCGTGACATGTGCGCCGGCCCTTAGACATACGAGAGATTATTTGACAGTTTAGTGATACATTTTGCCCATGTCTAAACTATACAGTATAGTGGGTTATCCCCCCTGTACTCGCCCCCCTCGCCACAGTGTATAGTGTACGTAAGCTAGTCGTGCTGGTTCAGTGTTGTCACATAATTATAAAGGTTGATGTGTTGCAGGTGTTCACGCCCAGCGCGGCCGCGCAGGCGCCGGCCGACGGTGACGCGCCGCAGAACTCTGCGGTGAGTACACACACCGCTATTTTACACACCCTTCACGCACACATATCATTAAACGTACCACGTAAATATATCGCGGCGAGATTTTATGGCGCACTGGATTTTCAACTCTCGATGTTAAGCCAAGCGTTGAGAATCGAGTGCATGGAAAAAAATAGCCGCCGGAAAAAGCGCCCGTACCACGTGGCTTATCCTAATTTATTTGTGATCGGCGCAACTTGTCTTTTTCTTCCAAACTTCTCTTTTAGTCGATGAGTAGTCACCAGCCATATCTTTCACACAGTCCATTTATCGTTTCTTTAGTCTTCTCCTACTTTTATAGCCATAAAGCCAAAATTTCATCAAGACATTTTCCTTATTCCTCCGCATCACATACCCATACCATTGCATTCCATTTCCACACAACGTGGTGAGGTTTTAGACTAAGCCCTCCCCCCTATCCAAAGTCACGTGTATTTTGTTGGTACAAATTATCTTAAAAATTACAGAATAAAGAATGAAAGAAAAATATTTTATTTTGGGGGCCGCTTTTCAGTTTAGAAATGCGCGTTAAACGAAAAAATGAATACACGTGATATCTCACTCAAACCTTGTGATATTTCGTAATTTTTTCCGAACTCCCTCCCCCCTCTTTCGAGCCTCACGTGATTTCGTCTCTTGTGCTAACTCAGATATTTTTCTGTCACGCCCCAGAACACGGAAGCCAAAGTAAGTATAGCAAATAAAGCTAACCCCAGTTTCTATTATGTAAAATGTATAGTGTATAGTGTGTAGTCTATTATGTTAAATGTGCAGGTGAATTTTTACATTGCGATACGGCACAGATGAACAGAGATTTCACTCCGCAAAATCATTTAAATAAAAAGCGACTCTTGCTACGACAGAATAAAGTGCAATTCAGGTCGTACAGCCCTAATCAATCACCTTCAGTTATATTCACCTAGAAGTTGCTTCTCTTTCTATCGTGTAAGTCTTATATCTCCTGACTACGTTACACTCACTGATTTGACCCGACAAGACGAGCCCGCCGCGTACTTGTAGCTTCATACCATCATTTGCGGATGTGGCTCGATTTAGTCCTTCTGTTGAAAACTCGAGTTTTAGAACTTTAGTTTACTTATTACTTTAGTTAGAACTTTAGTTTATTTATTGTCGTCGAGACTAATTCGGTTATTACACTACACTGAATCAGGGTCCCTAAACCCTTAATAAGGGAGGTGTAATAAAAGTAAGGGTCCTAACTAGGGTGCTCTCTTAGTGCTCCTTAATTCAGGGCCTTGATTCAGTGTAGCGTAATACCCGAGTACACATTGTTTGTCCATCGCGGAATGTTTTCACTCCCGTGTCCCGCAGGAGTGGGACGGCGCGGACGCCAACGGGCCGCTGGAGGCGCACATCCCCACGTACACGTACCACAACTCTGCGCACGCGCCGCACGCGCTGCACCCGCACCGGGATGTGAGTACCTGCCGAGCCTACTATAATACATTCATATTTAACTTTTATAAAACTCGCTCGATGTTTTGTCAACTCGTAAAAACGTCTAGGGTCTAGTATTCTTTTATAATAATTTGTGTATTCATTGTGTGCGCAGCAAATAAGCTCGGGCAGTCGGCAGTCGCCGGTCTCGGCAGCAGAGCCTCCGCCCGCTGCCGACACCTACCACCACCAGGTGCACCACCAGGTACGGACTTACACACACACAACACCCTACACACTCACACAACACCCTACACACTCACACAACACCCCCCACCCCCCACACACACTCACAGAGCACCACCAAATAACACATACAGTACTAGCTCAGTGCAATCGTCACAAATAGTGGCAGTGCGTGAACAAACCCTTTTGAATGCTGGCACTACACTGCGTATTTGTCAAAACATTAGTGTTACTTGTAGTGATGGGCAGAGGATAAATACTCGGAGGATAAATACTCGAGTATTTATCCGAAACGGATAAATACTCGTTTTTACTCATTTTTATCTGATATTTACTCAAAATGATGGATAAATATATTTTTTGCGCTTTTTTTAATTTTTATGTTTAGTATGGCCTTCCAAAATTCTACATTATTAGCCGTAGCCTACAATAGACCCGGAGGCATACAGGGGCCAGGCACGACGTGTTTTATATGGAATTTTTAACTTTTTGTATGGAAATCATGAAAAATTATTACCAACATGTTCAGTTATAGGGGTTTAAGGGTTTCATAAAGGGGGTCGAAATTTTCATTATTTTTGCGATAGGACACACCATTTTCGAGATATAAGCAAAAGAAAAAAAAAGATAAAGTACTGTTTTTTCACCTGAAGTCGAAGATTGGTGGGAATAAAATTTGTTGTCATGAACTAATTCCACTCCTTTTGAATCGCGTTTAAAAATAGTCTGGTCTAATGGGATCTGGGAGGCAAAAGTCCTCGCGCACATTCGGGAGTGGCGCAAGGAGGCGAAACGCCAGGGCGTACCTCCGCTGCCGCGAGTGCGATTGTCGCAACCTTGTGCTGGGCATGCCACAATTGCGGAGATAAGTCCCCTGTTTGAAAAGTGGCTAGAGAGGCGCCATGGCGTCTTTATCTTCCGCCTGACGCAGGTCCTCACCGGACACGGTTGTTTCGGGAGGTGGCCCGCAGTACACGGTGGAACATACGGTGGAGGTCTGCCCGGCTTGGGCGGAGCACTGCCGTGTCCTCGTGGAGGCGATCGGCGGTGGTGATCTCTCGCGTCCAGCCCTGGTCCAGACCATGGTACGTAGCGAGCGGGCATGAGAAGCCGTCGCCTCCTTCTAGAAAGCAGTAATGCTCGCGAAGGAGGAGGCGGAACGTGTGAGGGAGAGGCAAATTTCGCGACCTCACGGCCCTAGCCGCCGCAGGAGACGCCTTGGGTGTCGGGAATCCTAGGCAGATTCCCGGCCACCGTAGGCGCGGGCCTGCGGACAATGCGCAATCGGTAGCTGGCCATCCGATAAGGACCAGGCCCAGGTCAACGGCGCGTTGTGTTCCACGCGCGCCTCTAAGAGATGTCAACTGACTTGTTCTGGGCCGATGCCTACCGGGGTCGCGGGAAAGTCTGAAAGGGATACCGTGGCCCCTGGCAACATACAAACAACTGAAGGAACACGGGTGGGTTTTATAAAGTCAGTAAGAGTCTGACACGCCCTCCCACTCCGCCCAGAGCGGGAGAAGTTATTCGTCAATTTCCCAACCAAAAAAAAAAGGCACGCAGCTCTGACTTATTGGATTCATGTGCGTATTGTATTTATCACTTGCTTCAAAAACCGTGAAGGAAAACATCGTGAGGAAACCGGCATGCCTTTTTTTTTGTTTTTGGTTGGGAAATCATCGAATAACTTCTCCCGCTCTGGGCGAAGCGGAAGGGCGTGTCAGACTCTTACTGACTAAAACCCACCCGTGTTCCTTCAGTTGCCTGTACGTTGCCAGAGGCTACGGTCTCCCTTTAGGACTTTCCCGCAACCCCGGCAGGCATCGGCCCTAGCGGACCCCGTCAATTTTGCTGTCATCTCTTTGAAGCACGCGAGGAACACAACGCGCCGTCGACCCCCGCGGGCCTGGTCCTTATCGAACGGCGAGCTACCCATTGCTCTCCGTCCGCATGCCCGCGCCTACGGTGGCCGGAAATCGGCTACCGATTCCCGACGCCCAGGGCGTCTGCGGCGGCTAGTCATGAGGGCGTGAAATTTGCCTCTCCCTGACGCGCTCCGCCTCCTCCTTCGCGAGCATTATTGCTTCGCAGAAGGAGGTGACGGCTTGCCATGCCCTCTCGCTCTGTACCATGGCCTGGACCAGGGCCCGACGCGAAAGGTCACTGCCACCCATCGCCTCCGCGAGGACTGGGCGGTGCTCCGCCCAAGCCGGGCAGTCCCCCACCGTATGCTCCACCGAGTCCTCCGGGCGATCCACACAGTGGTGACACCCGAGTGTTTCCTCCTGCCTTATGCGAAACAAGAACCTCCCGAAACAACCGTGTCCTGTGAGGACCTGCGTCAGGCGGAAGGTGAGGATGCCGTGGCGCCTCTCAAGCCACTCCTAAAAAAGGGGACTTATCGCCACAATCGTGGCGTGCCCAGCACTGGGTTGCGAACTTGCGACAATCGCACTCTCCATGACGCCATGAGATCTCACCGGAGCTAAGTCCGCTGTGCCGTAATTTCTCGTGGCAGCGGAGTTTTACTTCCTCGCGCCACTCGCGAGGACTTTCGCCTCCAGATCCCATGGTGGCAATCCGGCAAGGAGGGTCATCGCCTCACCGGAGACCGTACGGTATCCCCGGACCATCCGGATGGCCATGACCCTTTGAAACACGTTCAACTGGCGGGCTGGCAGCAACCTCAAGGAACGCGCCCATACCGAAACTGGCATGCTTGAGAGATATTCCTCGACGGCATGTGAAGCCAAGTTAGAGACCCATGGTCGGCTTTTAAACTCTAACACCAGGTTAGACACTAACCGCACGAAAAGAAGAAGAAGAAGTAACGCACAAATGTATAATTTTATCTAACTTTGAGAGTGATTGATGAAAATATTCATGAAATCATTGTTATTATAGGCTTTTTGTTATGGTTAAAGTGATTAATAAAGTACGGTACAAATGTATATTTTCAGATTGTCATTTATTTCAGTCGTTTTGTTCGTAAAATTGCAAAATTTACGGTTCATAATGTACCGAAAACTGTAGATAGTATTTATCCGCTGTTTTGGATAAATACTCGAGTAAAAACGGATATTTATGAGTATTTATCCGTTTTGAGTATTTATCCGGATAAAATCCCAACACTAGTTACTTGAGTAAAACTTGTCCACTCTGAAATGACGGACCCCACTACCGCATTAACCATAAAAATCCACATTACCATGTGCGTAAATGCGGTAGATGGACGCATCATTTCAGAGTGGATAAATTTTAACACAAAATACACTAAAATAAAGTTCATTTCCTAATAACGAAATAACTAAAATATTTGTTCTAAATACGCCAAGTAAAGGGTCAACATTAAACTTGAAAGAAACAAACATAACAAACCAGTTACCTTCAAAATTATTTGAATTAAGAACGTGTTGTTATTTCCAGCCAATGGGTATGTCGGGTAGTCTGACGGCCGCGCAGTCGCAGTACCTGTCGCAACTCACGCAGCAGTCGCAGAGGCACGACAACAGTGAGTATTCGCCCTAAATCTATATGCTAATCTATCATATTAAAGTCGCGTTTTGTGTCTGTCTGTGTGACTGCGCTTTTCTTCTAAACTACGCAACAGATTTTGATGAGGTTTTCACCATCATTCAGAGAATTGATTCCGGAAGGTTTTTGTGTAGAATATACTAATGTTTAACTTACATATAAATATAATTAAGGGGAATCCCCCTCTTGGAATAAATTTTTAAGGCATACCATTGGCATAACGTTTTCTCAAAACTTTTATTAGCATAGTAATACTTTGGCATATTGCAAAGGTTAGCATAGGCATAATTTGAAGTTGGATACATTTTTAAGACATAATATTGATTCATCTTTTAATCATGAGCCATAAATATAAATATTATTTATTGTAATTTGGGAATTACTCTATTGGGTTAGGTTAAGTGCGGCGCGGCGGTGGTGTCCCTTGGGCCACCCCTGAGCCGCGAACATGTTTGTTTTTAAATGAGTTATATTAGGGTTTATTATTTTTATTTCAAAGAACATTATGTGTAAATATCATTATGCGTTTGAACAGTGGTGGCCCAGTGGTAACGGCCCAGACTTACAAGTTGTAGATCGTGGGTTCAAATCCAGGCAGGCGCTTTACTTTGTGTAAAATAATTTCATCACCACTGCTCACAAAACGGTGAAGGAAAACATCGTGAGGAAACCGGAATATCCTAGAACCAAAAATTCAAATACATGTGATATCCACCAACCCGCACTGGGCCCGCGTGGTAGTTTACGGCCCACTCCCTCTTACAGAGAGGAGGCCTGTGTCCCAGCAGTGGGAACGTTAATAGGCTGGTTATGTTATGTGTGTTATACCAAAATAAAGATATCTCGATATTTTGTTCAGACTTGAAACCGTGCGAAGTAGGGACGGGTCACTAGTTATATTATAAGACTAATAACAGCTCAGGAAAAGTGGTTCATCGTCATTTATTAGCCTACCTGGCAGTCTGCTAGACATAGGTCGCATTTTAAGACGCCGTCCTAATTGGCATTCGCTCGTGCGATGATCCATGCGTCCGATATGCGATCGAACTTACTGGTATGTACTGAATGTCATTCATGCGATTTTTTCTTTAAAATTTCATCGCTCGATGAAATCGCATCGCAACATCGCGCGAGCGATGGCCTATTAGGACAGCGATTTACTCGATTTTCACTTAGGTCTTGCACCAAGAATCACTAAGTGTTCGTTTAACGCTAAACATATATGTTTATAAATGTATTTAAAACATCTTCAAAAGATTACTAGAAACGGAAGGATGCTTTAAATTCGTTTAGCACTAAACGTGTACAGCGATTTGTGGTGCTAGCGAGACTTACTCATCAAATTTTGTTGATAAATGTAATATTTAGTTGATATTTGATACCTATCACCCTAAGATCATCGCTCTACCTAAGTTGAGGTCGTACTACTTAAAACAGAAATGATTATCGCTGCCTATAACACATCTGCAAATCATAAAATCTTCCGTGTTGCCAATTGTTAAGACAAACTTAAAATGCTGTATAATTTAAATAGTGTGCAACGAAGAGTGTTTTTTCTATTTGTGGCTTTTCTATATTACAGGGTACCTTCAATATTTGTGTTTTTTAACGTTGTGCGTAATGTTTTCAGGCGTGTACACGTCAAACTACGGCGTGTACAGCTCGTCAGACATCACGAGTCAGAGGAAACCGCAGCGGGCACGAGTGCCGCCGCCTTCCAAGGTCAGTTCATCATCACTTGTCTTTTGGTCGGCTTTATCTACGTCTAAGTCAGATCTTAACTTAATAAACTATGAGAATACTAAATATCAGATACTGGAGCGGGAGAGGAGAGGTGACAATATTTACTAATGGAATTGCATAAAATCTCCGTTCCGCTTCAGTGGACAGGGTTTTGCGAACTAGTTTAAAAATTCCCATGAAACCGGGAAGCGGAGCGGGAATTGATCTTCCACTGCGTCGTCTCATTTTACTAGTCGTGTAAACTCGGTTTAGCTCCGCAGAGTCTGCAACTCCGCTCCGCAATACCTCGCTCCGCATCAATGGACAGACACAGTTCGCGATTCCGCTCCGCATGACTCTTTATTTACTAGTTTCTGCTTACGACTTCGTCCGCATTGACGTCGACTATACTTTAAAACATATTTTATGTCACTCGAAAATAGTGTAGTTTTCTATTAATGAAAGAATTTTTTATATCGGTTGAATATTTTCGGCGATTACCGCTTACATTCAAACTTTACCTTTTTGTTATTATAGTCCGGCTATTGCGGTCGAGAGAATGCGTTTCTGACACCTGTCAGTTGGACTATTTCTAGTAGTAATATGGATTAAATTCGCTAAACACAATAGATATATTCGTTAGTATGAAATTGACAGGTTTCAAAAATGCCTTCTCTCTCTGGCTGGAGTGTCCTGTAGATATCCTCCCTATACCTCGTGTACTGCGCAGATCCCGTCGTCGGCCGTGGAGATGCCGGGCGGCGCGGAGGGCGCGGCCATGTTCCTGGACGTGCAGTTCGGCGCGCTGGAGCCCGACGCGCTGCGCGACAACAGCACGCCCAAGCCGGTCAGTGCGTGCTAGGGATCCTCCAGCCGCGCTTTAATACCGTACAGAGAAATCCCCGTTGATGCTCCGTGGTCGATCTCTGAGAGCTTTAGAATCTATATCTTGTTACCATTAGATACGTACGAATTTACTTTGGTAAATTTAAAATGCTCCGTCCCGCCGTCCGCCGATGTGCGTGGGCGTTTAAGAGTTCAACCAGACCTGTATCCCTTTCTGTCTCACAGAAACATCCTTCACTAAAGCGGTTTAGATGATTTCCAGTGACAGAAAGGAATATAGTCATGGCAAAATGCGGAGTCTGGCTCAGCTAACATTAATTTCTTTCTATATTCGTTACTAACATAGTTTCTTTTGCTTGTGCAGCAACAGGCTCCCGCGCCGGTGTTGGAGCCCGTGGCGGTGCCGGCGGCGCCCCTGGAGCCCGTCGTGGACACGCCCGTCACCACACAGACCTACCCCACCACCAACAGTATGGTACGTACCACTGTAGCTGTACAGCAACAGGCTCCGGTGGCGGTGCGGCGCCCCTGGAGCCCGTCGTGGACACGCCCGTCACCACACAGACCTACCCCACCACCAACAGTATGGTACGTACCACTGTAGCTGTACAGCAACAGGCTCCGGTGGCGGTGCGGCGCCCCTGGAGCCCGTCGTGGACACGCCCGTCACCACACAGACCTACCCCACCACCAACAGTATGGTACGTACCACTGTAGCTGTACAGCAACAGGCTCCGGTGGCGGTGCGGCGCCCCTGGAGCCCGTCGTGGACACGCCCGTCACCACACAGACCTACCCCACCACCAACAGTATGGTACGTACCACTGTAGCTGTACAGCAACAGGCTCCGGTGGCGGTGCGGCGCCCCTGGAGCCCGTCGTGGACACGCCCGTCACCACACAGACCTACCCCACCACCAACAGTATGGTACGTACCACTGTAGCTGTACAGCAACAGGCTCCGGTGGCGGTGCGGCGCCCCTGGAGCCCGTCGTGGACACGCCCGTCACCACACAGACCTACCCCACCACCAACAGTATGGTACGTACCACTGTAGCTGTACAGCAACAGGCTCCGGTGGCGGTGCGGCGCCCCTGGAGCCCGTCGTGGACACGCCCGTCACCACACAGACCTACCCCACCACCAACAGTATGGTACGTACCACTGTAGCTGTACAGCAACAGGCTCCGGTGGCGGTGCGGCGCCCCTGGAGCCCGTCGTGGACACGCCCGTCACCACACAGACCTACCCCACCACCAACAGTATGGTACGTACCACTGTAGCTGTACAGCAACAGGCTCCGGTGGCGGTGCGGCGCCCCTGGAGCCCGTCGTGGACACGCCCGTCACCACACAGACCTACCCCACCACCAACAGTATGGTACGTACCACTGTAGCTGTACAGCAACAGGCTCCGGTGGCGGTGCGGCGCCCCTGGAGCCCGTCGTGGACACGCCCGTCACCACACAGACCTACCCCACCACCAACAGTATGGTACGTACCACTGTAGCTGTACAGCAACAGGCTCCGGTGGCGGTGCGGCGCCCCTGGAGCCCGTCGTGGACACGCCCGTCACCACACAGACCTACCCCACCACCAACAGTATGGTACGTACCACTGTAGCTGTACAGCAACAGGCTCCGGTGGCGGTGCGGCGCCCCTGGAGCCCGTCGTGGACACGCCCGTCACCACGGTTGTCGGTTATCGTCGGTTACCGAGCAAAACATACAAAGCTTCGGCAGTTCGGCACGCAATACTTTGTCACGATAGAGACAGATGCGGCCACATAACAAGAAAAATTTGCAAAACATTGTCTTTTTCGTGATAAAATACGGTTTTCATAATTATTCCTGCTTTAGGCTGCCTGTCCACTGGAGCGGAGAGGAAAGGAGAGGAGCGGAGATATGCCAGTATTAACCAATAGAATCTAAACTCCGCTCCAGAGGTGCAATTCTATTGGTTAATATTGGCACATCTCCGCTCCTCTCCTCTCCTCGCCGCTCCAATGGACAGGCAGCCTTACTGTGACTCGCGTAAACATGACGTCGCTAACAATAACGTTTTGTTGCAGCTTAGTGAAAGCTTATCAGTAGTGGAGCCGACGCCAGTGCCGAGCGCGCCCGCTCCCACCACGGAACCCACAGTCACAAACACAACCTGTAAGTATTTAACACTTTATTTACGTTTATTTTATACTAATTTGATTGGAAGAAGTTATTATTGGTTGAACGTTTATTCTGAAAGTAACACGTTGCCCATGTCGCCAATAGAAGACAAATTTTTCGCTGTTTTGATTAATTTGGCAATATTACTGTATGGAAATATGAAATGTGGCTGATGTGAATGATTCTGTCGTTGTTATCTGTTATAATTGTCTTGTTAATAAATAAATTAAAGTCAATAGTTTTACAGATATTTTTGGTTATAATATAACTGTAGAAATAACTTTGCTTTTTCGAAAAATTTTACATATTAAAGAACAAAGTCCCTCGCCGCATCTGTCTGTCTGAACGTCATAAACTATGGATTTTCAAAAGGTTTTTTTTCACATATGAACGGAATGATTCATGAGAAAGGTTTTGATGTATAATTTATTAAGGTTTTGTGTAAATTGGCTGAAATTGACGATTAATGTTGAGGGTATCGGAAATAATCATGCCGACTGGAAGCTTTACTGGCGTGCGCCGCGTAAACCGTTAGAGATACATAAAATGTATGTTATACAAGTTTGTACATCTTATAAAGTCCGCAATGGCATGTCTATCTTCTAAGGATGACCCGCAGTAACCATTATTATCTTTCAGAATTTGATAAAAATTTCATTGTTATTTCCAAAGCCACTTTAACCGATATCATATTAATATTTATCCAAAAAAAATATATTTAAATCGGGCATTTAATTTAGATCTAAATGTGCCTTTGCCTTGCCATCCTATCATTTAAATTAATAGTTTAAAAGATATCACAGATTCAAAATCAAGCGTAACAAAATGATTATGGTTGACGGCAACGTGGGCGCAGCGGTAGGAGTCAATGACCTCTTCCTCGGCAATTAGGTATGTAATCCCGGTAGTACGTTTCCATGGGATATTTTTCGACATCCAACCGGGCGAAGCCGCGGGCAAAATCTAGTGAAATATAAACTTATTTTTGCGGTCTGTAGAAACAATACTGTGCATGCTAAATATTCGTAATATTGTGTGTAATTCGACACATACTTACACAGTCATATTTTATGGTGATATCGTTACCCTCACGACTGTGGAGTTTCGCTAGCTAATTTACTTAGGCCCTTTATTGATGTATAGTTCTCCCCACAGCGTCCCTGGACGCGCAGCTGTCGGCCAGTATGAAGCAGTTGGCCGTGTCGGCCGGCGACAGCGCGGCCACAGCGCCTGCGCCCGCGCAGCACGCCGCGCCGCCGCACGCCGCGCCCATGCACCGCCCCAAGGTACGTCACACTAGCGACGCGCAGCTGTCGGCCAGCATGAAGCAGCTGGCCGTGTCGGCCGGCGACAGCGCGGCCACAGCGCCTGCGCCCGCGCAGCACGCCGCGCCGCCGCACGCCGCGCCCATGCACCGCCCCAAGGTACGTCACACTAGCGACGCGCAGCTGTCGGCCAGCATGAAGCAGCTGGCCGTGTCGGCCGGCGACAGCGCGGCCACAGCGCCTGCGCCCGCGCAGCACGCCGCGCCGCCGCACGCCGCGCCCATGCACCGCCCCAAGGTACGTCACACTAGCGACGCGCAGCTGTCGGCCAGCATGAAGCAGCTGGCCGTGTCGGCCGGCGACAGCGCGGCCACAGCGCCTGCGCCCGCGCAGCACGCCGGGTACGTCACACTACAAGACACAGTGTAGCGGCATCTACATCGCCACATGCGAGTTGCATATCACACTGACGTCACGCAAAACCCAGCATCATGTGAGCAGAGTTTACTGCGCGATTAGCATATACAGGGTGGCAGGGACATCGACGCGAAGCCTGTTATCATGATTCTGAACCCCCTGCGTCGAAATTTTTCGTCGGTTATTTTTAAAAAAATCAGCTGTTCCACATTACGTACGAGTACATTTTGACCGCGTAACATACATTTTTACGCGGTCAAAATGTATGGAACAGCTGATTTTTTTAAAGTCCCGACATGAATCGTCGGGCCGTAGCCCACCAGACAACACCCGTCTGGTCGGAGGATCCTCCCTTTACTATGAAGAATGAGTTAGTTTTACACCCTGTTCCTCAGACCGCTATAACGGTTTGATGTCCGTTTTCACTAACTTCAAGTCTCATATGATGCTAGGCAACCCACAAGAATTGACAAAAACTTTGGTTTCCTAAGAAAGAATCGAGGAATCTGTGTCATTACTTTGATCGCCTGGTAGCTGATAAAATGTTTTTTGCGTATGTTCCAGACTGTCGGCCAACAGAACGTATACGCACACCACGCAGTGTCGCATCACCCGCCCGTGTACGGAGCCAACGTGTATGCGCCACAGGTATGTTCATTAGTCTTAGTGAGAGAGAGAAAGTGTGAATTTGGTCAAGATTTAAATCCAAGATGGTGGATGTGAAAATTTTCTAATTTTTCGTCATGGTTATCGTTTTCATAGTTTTCGAGGGTGATAAAGCCGATAGTGAGGACAAAATGTAAATGCAAGATGGCGTATGAGAATATTTTCAAATTTTTTGTCATGGGTATCGTTTTCATAGTTTTCGATGATGGTAAAGCCGATAGTGAGATCAAAATGTAAATCCAAGATAGCGGCCTTTTTTTTTGTCATAAGATTTTTGTTTTGTGTATAAAATCATACGTGAGTTAACGTGAGTAGGAAATTCGTGGGGGGGTCGGACCGCACACGTTTGTTTTCTCATAGAGGGTGATAAAAAGTAGAGTATTCACCTCGGGAGCAACACTATTTTAAGCTCGAGTGATGGATTCCACTTTAGAATCCTTCGCTCCGCTTTGGATTCAAAGAAACACTCGCTTTAAAAATAGTGGTTTGCTCTCTTGGCAAACAATCTACTATTTAATTGTTATGCCCACGTGATGGCCACTGTAACGCTTGAGCGGAACCTACATGAGCACTTATGAAACGTCAGAAGCTAGATGCACGGTTCCAATTGGTCGTTTCCTATGGAGAAGAGCCGGCAAGAAACACCACAGTTACTCTTTTAAAGATAATTGGGTTTTACAACATTTTCAAATAACAGTGTTAATATGTGAGGACTGAGAATAAACCACTAGGATAGTGTTAATATGGGAGGACAGTGTAGGTCTTTCAACAAGTACCAGGTTCTTAACAAAATAGAAGATGGTTGACAAATCTACAGTCCACATGACAGTGGAGACTGACGTAATGAATGCCTGCGTGTTCCAGGTGAACTCGACGAACGCGTCGCTGACGGGCGCGTCGGCCATGGCGGCGACGGCCTACCCGTCCAGCGTGACGCTGACGCAGTACCAGCCCATGATCAACTCCTACCAGGTACGTCACAATGGCTTTATACAACGTGAAATTTGAATCACAGTTTTGCTAGAACAAACGTTGTTCAGACCATGGTCTACTACCATTCTATAACAAACTATTTAAAAAAAACGTCAGCGGTATTTAAAAAAATCACAAAAAGGACTGATTTATTTATTAAAATTTCGGCCCGCATTGGCCGGACATCCTTGTGGTCCACGTGGACTCCTCATAACTCTTTTGAATGCCATATTGCTACCGTGATGAGTCCTTAGATGTTACGGTTAATGTTTGAACACGTTTGAGCAACATAAGACTTATTTGAGAACGCCTAGTTTAGTTTGTTTTAATAACATATTGGATGCTATAGAATGATAGTAGACCATGGTCTGAACAACGTTTGTTCTAGCAAAACTGTGATTCAAATTTCACGTTGTATTATTTAGCTTACCCCCCTGCGTATGAGATCATTCATGTGCATTCTCATAACAACAATGTTATAATAGTCCTCCAGACCGAATTTCGGTTACGGCAACCAATCTTAGCGGAGACTAGCGTTCGGCGCGGGAGATGTTGTAGTGCGGCCGAGTGAGCACCGGCGCGCTCTGTGAGCCTCAGGCGGCGCCGCGCCGGGCCGCACGGCCTACTGCCGCCAAGGGCCCGGCGCGGCCCTCGCCGCGGGCCCGGCGCGGCCCTCGCCGCGGGCCCGTGCCCGGCCGCACGGCCTACTGCCGCCAAGGGCCCGGCGCGGCCCTCGCCGCGGGCCCGGCGCGGCCCTCGCCGCGGGCCCGTACCCGGCCGCACGGCCTACTGCCGCCAAGGGCCCGGCGCGGCCCTCGCCGCGGGCCCGGCGCGGCCCTCGCCGCGGGCCCGGCGCGGCCCTCGCCGCGGGCCCGGCGCGGCCCTCGCCGCGGGCCCGTGCCCGGCCGCACGGCCTACTGCCGCCAAGGGCCCGGCGCGGCCCTCGCCGCGGGCCCGGCGCGGCCCTCGCCGCGGGCCCGGCGCGGCCCTCGCCGCGGGCCCGGCGCGGCCCTCGCCGCGGGCCCGTGCCCGGAACCTCACTGAGAAAAATAGCAATGTATAACGCACGTGTCGTCGGCTGACATCGGTACTTGACAACAAGCCGGGCCCCAACCAGCCGCGCTCCCGTGTCGTCCCAGTCGTTATGTGCTGGCGATTTGATCGCCCTCACTTGTGTTCCTAACGACATTAAGCTATGAAGTAATACCTAATATGATTTGCATTGCGTGCAATAAGAAATATATAAAATATTATGTATGTATAATTATATATAAAACTCCATTTCTTTTGTACACAATATTAACGTGGAGGTTTGTAATAAAAACGCTTTAAAATGGAACTCAGCTGTTTAAGTAACTCATGTTCCCTTGCAGACGTCGTCGTCGGCGGGTCCGTACGGCGGCAGTGCACTATACACGGCAGCCCCCTACACGCCCTACCAGCCCTCCGCGCAGGCCAAGCAGCAGCCCAAGGACACGCAGCAACAGGTATGAGCTAACAGGACCCTACACGCCCTACCAGCCCTCCGCGCAGGCCAAGCAGCAGCCCAAGGACACGCAGCAACAGGTATGAGCTAACAGGACCCTACACGCCCTACCAGCCCTCCGCGCAGGCCAAGCAGCAGCCCAAGGACACGCAGCAACAGGTATGAGCTAACAGGACATAGCTTGCAGACGTCGTCGTCGGCGGGCCGGTATTCATAAATTTCAAGTTCTTAGTTCTTAGATTTCCATAGTCTTAACTCAAACCATAGAGAGCGCATCGTCCCTCCTTTGCGAGCCGATGTTGCCCTCCAACAGTTATGTTATACCGTAATCGAGTATATTTTTAAGAAACCAATAAGACAAATTTCGTTACAAAAGCTTTTGTTGGAACACCTATTTTGTTGACATCAAATTGAAGAAACTCAACTGTGAACGTTTATTTCAGCAATACGACAATTCGGTGGCGTCCAGCAATAGCTTAACGAACACCACGACACAGACGCAGACCTCCACAGCCAAAGTAGCCACCACCACAGGTATGTACGACACAGTTCTCTACACCTTGTTCTATACGCACCGCAAGGCCTACGGGCTCCGTGTTTGTAGGCATTTTTAAACATACAATACTAGAATTCTGACCAGTCAGTAGAACCCAACCGAAAAAATTTCTTGCACTGTACGGCGCGGGCGCTACGCCGGCCTACGCGCCCTAGTCTACTATTAGCTACGAGCCCGGCTCATAGTATATATGAGTGACAGATAATAATGTGGGTGCTGGCTTGCCCGCAGTAGTAGCGGGGCACAACTCGGGCTACGCGGGCGGCGCGCTGTACGGCGCGGGCGCTACGCCGGCCTACGCGCCCTAGTCTACTATTAGCTACGAGCCCGGCTCATAGTATATATGAGTGACAGATAATAATGTGGGTGCTGGCTTGCCCGCAGTAGTAGCGGGGCACAACTCGGGCTACGCGGGCGGCGCGCTGTACGGCGCGGGCGCTACGCCGGCCTACGCGCCCTAGTCTACTATTAGCTACGAGCCCGGCTCATAGTATATATGAGTGACAGATAATAATGTGGGTGCTGGCTTGCCCGCAGTAGTAGCGGGGCACAACTCGGGCTACGCGGGCGGCGCGCTGTACGGCGCGGGCGCTACGCCGGCCTACGCGCCCTAGTCTACTATTAGCTACGAGCCCGGCTCATAGTATATATGAGTGACAGATAATAATGTGGGTGCTGGCTTGCCCGCAGTAGTAGCGGGGCACAACTCGGGCTACGCGGGCGGCGCGCTGTACGGCGCGGGCGCTACGCCGGCCTACGCGCCCTAGTCTACTATTAGCTACGAGCCCGGCTCATAGTATATATGAGTGACAGATAATAATGTGGGTGCTGGCTTGCCCGCAGTAGTAGCGGGGCACAACTCGGGCTACGCGGGCGGCGCGCTGTACGGCGCGGGCGCTACGCCGGCCTACGCGCCCTAGTCTACTATTAGCTACGAGCCCGGCTCATAGTATATATGAGTGACAGATAATAATGTGGGTGCTGGCTTGCCCGCAGTAGTAGCGGGGCACAACTCGGGCTACGCGGGCGGCGCGCTGTACGGCGCGGGCGCTACGCCGGCCTACGCGCCCTAGTCTACTATTAGCTACGAGCCCGGCTCATAGTATATATGAGTGACAGATAATAATGTGGGTGCTGGCTTGCCCGCAGTAGTAGCGGGGCACAACTCGGGCTACGCGGGCGGCGCGCTGTACGGCGCGGGCGCTACGCCGGCCTACGCGCCCTAGTCTACTATTAGCTACGAGCCCGGCTCATAGTATATATGAGTGACAGATAATAATGTGGGTGCTGGCTTGCCCGCAGTAGTAGCGGGGCACAACTCGGGCTACGCGGGCGGCGCGCTGTACGGCGCGGGCGCTACGCCGGCCTACGCGCCCTACGACGAGCAGATCATGCGCTCTACGCTACCGCATCATATGGTGAGTATCATGAATAGATATTTACTTAATAAAAATCTTAAATTCACTGATGGATTCGCTGGGTTGTGGAAGTTGCCTTTTTTTGCCGATGGGAAATTCCATAGGACAAGTAGATCATAATAAATCAAGGCTGGCATGGGTGCTTTTTTAATGCGAGGATTTTTTCGCGCACTGGCTTTTTTATTTTTTTTTCGAGTAAAAACACCACTCGTGCAAATGTGGCGTGATACATGTCTTGTAATCTTTTAATTTTTTTATTTTCATCATCCAGTGGATTCTCACCATTTTATCAGATCATTAGTGCATCTAAAGTCCGGTCGCGAAGCAGAAAGAATTTCGTACAATGACCCCTGATTACTTATCTCTATCACTCGCGCTTAAATGTATTGCTGTCGCGCTTAAGGGCGCCATTAAGGGCGGTCCTTCTAATGTGTGAGCGCGACGGCAATACATTTGAGTGCTAATGATAGAGATAAGTAATGCGGGGTCCTTGTACGGTTTTTTTTTGCTTCGCGACCGGACTTTAGTCATTTTATCCACATTATATTGATTCCTCATGTCCAGGGGTATTCGAAAATACCCCATGTATGTTCCGCGATTTTATGTAGTTTTCTAGTTATTATTTTTTTTGTATTTTTTTTTGAGTTTTCTTGCCGGTAGAGCCTCAAAAATTCAGGTCTTTTTTGTAGTGAGTATTTTCCAGTTTTTTTTATAGCGTCACTATTTGGATAACCTATTTTAAAGCTTAAAAGGATTTTTAGCTTAACCTTCGAAGGCCGATTACAGTGAATTATTAGAAGGTTAAGTACTATTTTTTTTTTATTTTTTTGCGTATTTTAGGAACCTGCATAGTTTTTAAAGTCGGTTAAAATATGGAATCTCATTTTTGTATTTTTAAATTGGCAGTTGAAAAGTAGAACATTCACGGTCCATACATTTTTGGGCTAAATGTGAAAACTTTATTTCGCATACTGTAGTATGTGGAGAATAACCCTAAAACCTTAGTTTCACAATAAAAGATGATGACTGTAATTAATACTGCCACAAAAAGCTATTATTATAATTAGATTACTGTTATTCTCTTAACTAAAACATACTGAAAACAGTATTTTACAAAGACGTATAACAGCGCAGGGAATGGTCCTACAGATTTGGTCCCATAGTAAAAAGTGAAGAGAATAACATGTTCTAACGGAATATAACTTTTTTTTTGTTTGTCTGGCACTTTCACATTTAGCCCAAAATGAATGATGTCCTTTCAGTCTTACCACTATAAACTTAAATTCCTGCTATCGATACTTTTTTCAGTAACTTGCAGGAATGTTAGCAAGTTTATTATTTTATGTATGAAAGTAACATTCAAGACGATACTGTCGCAAAAAAATAATGGAAAATACTCACTACAAAAAAATATATGAATTTTTGAAGCTCCACCGGCAAGAAAACTCGAAAATATTACAAAAAAATAATAACTCGAAAACTACAAAAAATCGCGGAACATACATGGGGTATTTTCGAATACCCCTAGACATGAGGAATCATATATTTTTTTATGACGTGTATTTTTGGACCACCCTGTATAAATAAAGGAAATTAAATCGTTTTAATTTTTTCACAGTTTATTCTAAAAGTAGTGTAATGTGTTTCCAGGGCGGCTACTACGAGGTGGGCTACGGCGGGCGCGACGCGACGTTCGGGCTCAGCGCCGGCGAGCGCTTCGGCCGCACCGACGCCGCCTCGCCGCAGCAGGTACGCACGCTCGCACGCTCGCACGCTCGCACGCTCTGCTCCACGAGCCCGCACTATAACATCTCCCAAGCCAAAGGCTAAGATTGCTCACCATGATCGAAATTCGGTCTGGAATACATATATCTGGATAATAATTATGTCCATCATAATTATATGTATACAGTGTGTTTGAGATGATAAAAATCTTAATCGAGTGGGAACGGTATTCAAAAGTCTTTATTTCCATAGACTGATTTATCTAACGCCACATTTATCTTTTTCCGAGGAATAATTTTAAATTTTGCTAATTTTCCCATACAAAGTCTGTCTGATTTCAGTTTGATTCCATAGAAAAAAAAAATTTAATGTTAGAAAACTCAGCCCTTAAGAGAGTGCATCCTAAAAGTTGGCAACGTCGCAAATAGCTGTCAAATAGTAACCTGTTTTGATTAATTTGGAAATTTTACTGTATGGAAATAAGAACTGTGGCTAACTAACTAACTAGAATATTAATAATGAATTGCAATTATAACATTGAATTTGATGTTGTACCAGTTTTAAGTGTAAAAAAGGCATTTGGAAAGCTTCCAAATACTTTTTTTACATCGAAAACTAACTATTCAGTGTTACAATATTAATTGTTGCATTTCATAATCAATGTTCTAGTTCATTAGTTAGGCACATTTTTTATTTCCATACAGAAATATTATCAAATTAATCAAAACAGCGAAATATTTGACATCTATTTGCGACGTTGCCAACTTTCAGAATAAACCCTCAATACATATTTATTAGGGCCTGTTTCACCACCTACAATTAAGTTCCTATTAATTTACTTGGCAAATAATTGCATACAAATTCTGTTCCATTTTGAATTTATTCGGTAGTAACTATTTGGATATCGTGAAATAGGCCCTATATTTGCAAATAATATTTTGATCAAAAAACAACCTGCAAATTGCAAAAAACGTAAGAAAATTTGAATTTCACAGGCTACAACTATGGACTCACCTTAACCCGGAAAAAACATCTTTTCCAAATGTTGTAACTAATCAAAACAGATACCGTGATTAAAAAAATGGGGTTAAGAGTATCGATGAAGTGTTGATCGTAAAGTAATGACGTATCCCCCCGCAGGTCCCGGCGGCGGCGCTGCCCCCGGGCTACGCCTACTTCGCGTACCAGCCGCCGCCCACCACGTACCAGTACGGCGTCTACCCCACCGTGAGTACATGTCCCCCCCCCAGGTCCCGGCGGCGCTGCCCCCGGGCTACGCCTACTTCGCGTACCAGCCGCCGCCCACCACGTACCAGTACGGCGTCTACCCCACCGTGAGTACATGTCCCCCCCCCAGGTCCCGGCGGCGCTGCCCCCGGGCTACGCCTACTTCGCGTACCAGCCGCCGCCCACCACGTACCAGTACGGCGTCTACCCCACCGTGAGTACATGTCCCCCCCCCAGGTCCCGGCGGCGCTGCCCCCGGGCTACGCCTACTTCGCGTACCAGCCGCCGCCCACCACGTACCAGTACGGCGTCTACCCCACCGTGAGTACATGTCCCCCCCCCAGGTCCCGGCGGCGCTGCCCCCGGGCTACGCCTACTTCGCGTACCAGCCGCCGCCCACCACGTACCAGTACGGCGTCTACCCCACCGTGAGTACATGAGCATTCATTCCATACTAGCGTTTGGACGCGACTTCGCTGGCGTTTTACTACTTTCCTCGGGCACAGTACTATTTTTTCTTAGATGGTGAAGGAACTTTATGCCCTTTTCTGTACCCTTGACACCGTGTATGCAATTTCAGGATGATCAGTTGGCTAGTAAAGACTTGAAAGCAAAATATAAAAAAAACTCCCTTTCACATTTATTAGTTTAGTATTTTCATTGATGGTATTTATAGTTTGTGCCACAATGAGAGAAGATACTCTTTCCCTCGCCAACAGACCAGACTCCACAGCAAGTTCCAGCATGAGAAAGAAATCTTTACATACATAATATAAAATGAAGTCGCTTCCGCTGTCTGTTCACTTAGATCTTTTAATCTATTCAACGAATTTTAATTCAGTTTTCAGCAAAAGTTTATATGTATAATACATACGTATTATAATGCAGAATAGAGTCCACGCGGGCAAAGTCACTGGCAGCAGCTAGTAATAAATATAAGAAAATAAAAGGAGATTAACAAAAGGGATTTTTATGGCGAAAATCCAAAATATCATCACGAGAACGAGGACGTAGTAACATCATAACAATCAAGTACATCATTAACATCTGGCACACATGAAGTGAACTTCTGTGGTTTCTACCTACCCCATAGAAATGACTAGATTATACCACTTTTACTCAATCACATTAGTAACGAACCGAAAATGTGATCGATACCATTCACCTCATCACTTTTCACTAAAATTTTACCGAACGTTTCTATAAACCCAGTTTTACGTAGGTAAATTAATAATAATGTATACTTGATTTGACGTCACGGTTCGCGCAGTGGTTAAGCGATTGACTGCTGCGCTGCGTGTCGGGGGTTGGAATCCCGCACGGAACAAACGGGTCACGGGTCTGGCTGTTTGTGTATTTGAGTTTAAATGTTTGTAAACGCACCCACAATACAGGAGAAATAACTAGTGTGGGGCACAGATAAAAAAAAAACAAAACCGTTTTTATTATTCTAGTATGGCGGTGGCTCAAACGTGGGCGGTGTTGGAGGAGTGGGCGGCGTCGGCGGAGTGGGTGGCGTGTCCGGCCAGGGCAAGGTGTCCACCTACACGCAGCAGCAGCCCTACGACGCGCAGGACTCGTACAAACCCGGTCAGTACTACTCGTAACGTAACAAACAACAAAGAAATAAAGAAAAAAATGTTTCAAATCTCCTTCTCCTTTTAAATCTATCCAAAGGATGTCTTTACAAGATCGCTATTAGCAATAAAACATTGTGCCAGCCTATGTAATTTTTTTAAAATTTTTAATAATATTTGTAAATCATATGGTGTACATAATAAATTCTATTTTATTCTAAACACGTGCAATATAAAAACATCAATCCTGTACAATAGGCTGAGATATATAGTTTAGTCAAACCCAAAAAAAGTTGTTTACACAGATAAGGAACCATTTTATTGTCTACAACCAGTGTTCCATAACATTGTATTCACTATACAAAACATAGTAGGTATACCATTTATTTTACCAAAACAAAATTGTCCCAAAACACCCTATGACTAAAACAATGTACACAGTGTTAATTCCAGAACAAAGTAAACAAGACTGACTACGTTATACGACTTATATCGAATGACACGTCTTTAGCATATTTTTGGGCCTCACTGTAGTACACCAACATTTCACTAGTTATCTTTAAGTCCCATAAACCCGGTCAGTGTTACACTTACGGTGGTTCACAGCTGTCCGGGAAATCCGTACGGGACTCCCGGATTGGAGACACACGTGAGGCGCTAGAACATTGTTTCACAGCGACGCGGATTGGTCCGTACGCGACTCGCTCCGGCCCGTACAACGTATCGTACTACTCCCTCGTTTCAGAGTTCTGTGGGCGTTACCCGTACGAGTCTCCCGTGTACGGACGGCCCGTACGGGTCTCCCGGACAGCTGTGAAACCAGCGTTGACGTCACGCCTGTATTAGCCAAAAGTGTATAGTACAATCACAATACGAAAACGTTGATCACTTTTGGACTTTGTCACAGTAAACTCGTTACTTGTCTATTGATGTTATATCTACCTACGCCACATTTTTAACGTTGCCATTGGCATCGAGTATAAACAAGCGGAGCTGAGCGGAGACGAGCAAGAATCGTCCAATTGCAGACGAGAGGAGAGACGCGAAGAGGAGTTCAACCATTGTGATTGGTAGATTCCTGCAGGTCTCCGCTTGTCTCCGCTTCAGTGGAATCGCACCCTAAGAGCCTGTGCACACGGTGCGTTACAGCGCCACACCGCAAAGATTTCGCTGCATTAGCGGTCACACGGGTGCAGCGGCGTCGTAACGTTATACCGTAGCGACGCCGCACGTTTTTGACAACGCACAATTAACTGAGCGGTGCCACTCCGGTGCCGCAACGCCTACACGCCTCGCGGGCTCGCGCCGCAGCGTGCGGCACAGCGGGGATGTATGTGCGACGCCGCAACGTGTGCACAGGGTCCAAATGTGGTTAAGGTTTTCGTAAGTTATCCGTACACCAACACTTAAACAGTTATGTTTAGACCCATGTAAAAGCGGGCAAGCTTATTTATCACCTTTAACCGGGCGTAATTCAAGACTCCGGACTCAATCAATCAACTCAGCCTATCGTAGTCCACTGCTGGACATAGGCGTCTCCCAGGCCGGGTCTGCGTTAGTCCACAACACTGACGGCTACTATGAAATTGCGGATGTGACGATTTTAATAACGGTTTTTCTTTTTTGTGTTTTGTTATTTTTTATGTTTGTGCGTCATGTCGACGCAAATAAACGAATTTCCATTTTTCTATGCTTTTTTAAATTCCTGATGGAAAAATCCCTTTACTTGACCTACCCTTTTGCTTGACATGGGAACCGAACCCTTGACATTATGCTCAGGGGTCGTGGTTACGTCCACAAGACTAAGCGGACAATCAAATCAAAGGGGCTCGCCAATCGTGAAGGGCGGGCGTTTTTGGGGGACTGTCTTATGTAATTTTGACGTTCGAAAAGATCGATTATCATCTAGTTTGAATAAATGACAATTTTGAATCAATATTTTTATGAAGGTCTGTTTAGATCAAACGAGCGAATGCAAATTCAATCCACACTTTCCTTAAATTCTTTTTGTGTAAACAGGTACAGAGTATTCTTTTGTTGGTATGTTCATACAACAAGAATATCAAGAATATAATTGCTCTTGTTCTGGTACTATATGTTCGTTTGGTCTGAACTCCGCATTCAACGTCGCAATGCCTTTTAACCTTTGGTGGTATGCTGAAACGTGAATCCTCGCAATCCCGGTCTACTGCCGGTACGCGTATCCACGATGATACAACCCCACGCGATTTTTTTTTGTATAACTGTTGTTTTCAGAGATCAATCAGGTCGAGAATCGCTTAAACACTTGTCCCATTGACAGCGATGCGGACGAATTTTTTGATGCCCTATGCTATCCCCGCCCTCCCTTTTTTTTCAAATATGTGCAATGACTATTATTTTAAAACTATGTTGGATTATAGCTTATTATTATAAAGATATTAGTACACTACTGAATAAATAAATAATAATATATTTATTTCACTGTATATAAAAAATATCCTTTAAGGGGGATGCACTCGGGTAGCCCGCGAAATACAAATTAACTTACGCTTTTTTTGCTATTTACAAAATAGTCAATTTGTAAGTTGATAAAAATATGATTCGCGACCGTAACAAAAATGTACTTATTTACAGAATTAGGACCTTTAAAATCATCAATACAAAAAGAAATCTATTGAATTATTTTTTCATGAATGCGTGCCATTTTAGGTCAATTCTAACTTAGAGATACTACTCTCTAAGTTAGAATTGACCTAACCTTGATGGTTTTAATTTTGTAAATAAGATTTGATCGTTATATTTGGATCAAAATAAAACCTGATACAGATCGCGGCACGTAAGTTGAACCAAAATGGCGGTCGTCCGCGCACGTAAAACAATGATTATACTTCGATTGAGCTCCGAAACTGTTTTTCTGCGCATTTAAGGTCATAGTACAACTTATGTGCCGCGATCTGTAACACAGTTTCGGGTCTCATTCGAAATATAATCATTGTTTTACCTGCGCAGACAACTGCCATTTTGTTTTTTTTGGTGTGTGTGGGCTACCTTGGCGCCTTCGAAGCAATAAATCGTGGTATGTCATGTAGGAGGACCGTACACGGGGAACGCGAACAAGTCGGGCGGCGCCGCCACGGCAGATCTCACCAACGCGATGTACGCCAAGACGCACGTCGCTCTCAACAAGGTCAATGTGAGTATACTCTAACATACTTAACTGTGCTCATGTCAACGTGGCGGGCGCGACGCTCAGTAACAATAGAGCTACATGTCCAAACTATACTGTGTTCCAAACGTATCTGATGGAAATGTACACAAAAGAAACCCTGTTCTGGTAAAATTCTTACACAGTCACTGAACTCAACTAAAGGGAATTAGTAACAGCTTCATCTTTATGAAGGTTTTAACTTGATATGTCATCCATCACTTTTCCCTTATGAGACAGATACATGCTAGTGACCTTGAGTGGTTAGCTTGCGTGTTTTGTATTGAGCTCACGCAACGCGTCGTACATCCAGCCAGTAATAGAACTCGCGCATCAAGGAGCGCTGTCACCAATTTGACGCATTATTAATTTATTATACAAAAAGCAGAAGGTATTTTAATAAAACTCTTAGATTAAAAGATTAATATTTTAATTATCCTTAAAATGGTGAAGGTTTCAGAATAATACGCTTGACAGCTTTTGAGTAATTATTAGTTTTTTATCCGCGTTAGACACAACTTTACAAATTAATTTCACTATATAATGTAAACATAATCTAAAATATTCGTAGATTAAATTATTAAGAAAATGCTCTAATTTATCATATATTTTTTCCAAATCACCACTCCTTTAGACGTAATTTCCGGTATAAAATCATTAAAAGTTGCTTGTCGTCGCCTTAAATATAATCCTAATTAATATTATAGTTGCGTAACTGAGTTTGTTTGTTTATTTGTTTGGCTTTCACGCTAAACGGTTGAATGGATTTGGATCAAATTTGGCAAATGGGTAGACCACGACCTGGGTTAGAGATGGGATACTTTTTATCACGGTAATACGTTACTGTGAGATAATTTCTGAGCACCACGAGGGCAGAAGCTAGTATTGTATAAAATTAACCTCAATCGTTCTATGAAAAACATCTTCAAGGTGATTAAAAATTAGAATTTCGGATTTAAGCACTAATCAAATCAAAGCACTCGATTTGTAAGTGACACTACAAATATTGGCATCCACAGGTAACGTTGTATGATCCATAATTATTATGTGTACATTTTCATCAGATATTTTTGGAACAAACCATATAAAGATGAAGCCACACGGTCGTTGCCGTTGCGTTGCGTCGTCACACCTCTATTATTTCGAACACGAAGTAAATCTTGCTTCGTAATTTCAACGCACTGAGTGCAACGCTGGCAATGCGATGTCGCAACACAACTCCCAATAGCTATGGCACTGAGCAGACTACAGCGTCCGTCCGTCCTGACTTGATACACAAACGAATGTGGAAACTTACGAAGATTTTTGAAACTTGACAGTTAGCTAAAAAAGTGGTGTACCACTCGTAAGATTGAAATTTGTATGCACGCCATTTAACAGGTCTATTTTCTTTGCTTTCTTGATGATTCTTTTTGTATCGACTACATTGTGTTCCTAGTTTAAATTCACATGACGGCAAGACAACCATATGGAAGCAGTATTTTTACTTGTTAGGAGAAAAGTTGTCAACACTGGTAGACCACTTTCTTGGCCGACCATATGTGAACCTGCATGTAAAAACATAAAACTTACCGTGTATGTACAACTTCATGGGCGCTCTGAACTAGGTGTCGGCACAGAATACTACAGAAGCCGCACTCCGCATTTTAGGTATGAAGCTACAAGTACGCGGCGAGCTCGTCTTCTCGGGCCAATTCAGTGAGTGTAACGTAGTCAGGAGATCTATAGAAAGAGAGGCGAATTCGAGTTGAATATATATAAGTGTAGGTAGTTAGCGCTGTTCGATCTGGATTGCACTTTATTGTGTCATAGCAAGAGTCGCTTTGTATTTAAATGATTTTGCGGAGAGGACCGTGTGTTCCACGCGCGCCTCAAAGAGATGTCAGCACAACTGACAGGATCCGCTAGGGCCGATGCCTGCCGGGGTCGCGGGAAAGTCCTAAGGGGAGACCGTGGTCCCTGGCAACGTACAGGCAACTGAAGGAACACGGGTGGGTTTTAGTTACTAAGAGTCTGACACGCCCTTCCGCTCCGCCCTTTCGCTCCGCCCAGAGCGGGAGAAGTTATTTGATGATTTCACACCAAAAAAATAAACATGCGAGGCAGTCTTTGAGGACTGCCGATAGAAGTGCAAACTAAGTAACGCCATCTAATGAAAATGTCAGGAATTTATGTGGCTTGCTGTCAGTACAAGAATAAAAGTTGTAGCAAAAAATAAAACGGAGTTCGCTGTCAACAAAAAAGTGCTCTACGCGCCTTCGGTGACGATGACGCGAGTTCCATGATTTTTGTTCACCCAAAAAGTGCTCAACGCGCCTAATGAAGGCTTCACTTTAAAAAAAATAAGCTGTTGGTAACCAAGACGGCATGAGCTTCGATTTTGGCCACGGGCCAAAAGATCCTCGTACAGCTATAGTTTTGCACTCAAGGCGAAAGCGTCCAGGAAGACCGCAAAATTCAAATTTTCATATGTTTTTTGCAATTTACAGGTCAGTATCAAATTGTATGTATTGTATTGTATGTTGTATTGATTCGCGGCCGTATGAAATATTTATTTATAAAATTACTAGCTGCGCCCCGCGGTTTCACCCGCATAAGTCTCGATTCCGTGGGAATATTGGGATAAAAAGTATCCCATCTCCTAGCCTAGGTTCTCTAGCACGGTTTACCCATGTGCCTTGCCATCCAAACCCGCTGTTTTAGCGTGAAACCGTAACAAACCAACAAACAAACTCACTTTCGCATTTATAATATTAGTAAGGATAATCATAAAAATCATTAATACAAGAAGTTCATATTACCCTATTGAATGACTATTTCATGAACTCATGACATTTGAGGCCAATTGGAGTTGTATTGCTGATTCTAATGATTATTCAGTAAAGCCATATTTGTTACGGTAGCGAATCATATTTTAATCACCATACAACCCGACACTGACCCGACTGAAATTGCAAAAAACAAAAAACCTAAAGGCTACCCTAGCATCATCTTGACGTAAAGGGGGATGCCCTTTACGTCAAGATGATTTGGTCATTTACATACTGATGGTATACGCCTTCTGTTCAGAGCGGTCATGAAGTTTTGCGTAGATATCGTGTGGTGCGACGAGAAGCGTACAGTCTTTGTAGGTTTTCATCTTGATTAAAAATATCTATTTTATGATTTTTGGGTTGTGGTTTGCAATTTGGCTTGAATGCTGTGTTTATATGAACTTATTAGTAGTAGCATGAGGTGCCTTGTATGTGCGTGAGAGTGTAGCTAAGCTAGTCGGTTGTCGCAGAGTTACGAGAAGGCGTCGTTCCACAGCGGCACGCCCCCTCCGTTCGGCGGCGCGTCGCACCTGTACATGTGTGTGTGAGAGTGTAGCTAAGCTAGTCGGTTGTCGCAGAGTTACGAGAAGGCGTCGTTCCACAGCGGCACGCCCCCTCCGTTCGGCGGCGCGTCGCACCTGTACATGTGTGTGTGAGAGTGTAGCTAAGCTAGTCGGTTGTCGCAGAGTTACGAGAAGGCGTCGTTCCACAGCGGCACGCCCCCTCCGTTCGGCGGCGCGTCGCACCTGTACATGTGTGTGTGAGAGTGTAGCTAAGCTAGTCGGTTGTCGCAGAGTTACGAGAAGGCGTCGTTCCACAGCGGCACGCCCCCTCCGTTCGGCGGCGCGTCGCACCTGTACATGTGTGTGTGAGAGTGTAGCTAAGCTAGTCGGTTGTCGCAGAGTTACGAGAAGGCGTCGTTCCACAGCGGCACGCCCCCTCCGTTCGGCGGCGCGTCGCACCTGTACATGTGTGTGTGAGAGTGTAGCTAAGCTAGTCGGTTGTCGCAGAGTTACGAGAAGGCGTCGTTCCACAGCGGCACGCCCCCTCCGTTCGGCGGCGCGTCGCACCTGTACATGTGTGTGTGAGAGTGTAGCTAAGCTAGTCGGTTGTCGCAGAGTTACGAGAAGGCGTCGTTCCACAGCGGCACGCCCCCTCCGTTCGGCGGCGCGTCGCACCTGTACATGTGTGTGTGAGAGTGTAGCTAAGCTAGTCGGTTGTCGCAGAGTTACGAGAAGGCGTCGTTCCACAGCGGCACGCCCCCTCCGTTCGGCGGCGCGTCGCACCTGTACATGTGTGTGTGAGAGTGTAGCTAAGCTAGTCGGTTGTCGCAGAGTTACGAGAAGGCGTCGTTCCACAGCGGCACGCCCCCTCCGTTCGGCGGCGCGTCGCACCTGTACATGTGTGTGTGAGAGTGTAGCTAAGCTAGTCGGTTGTCGCAGAGTTACGAGAAGGCGTCGTTCCACAGCGGCACGCCCCCTCCGTTCGGCGGCGCGTCGCACCTGTACATGTGTGTGTGAGAGTGTAGCTAAGCTAGTCGGTTGTCGCAGAGTTACGAGAAGGCGTCGTTCCACAGCGGCACGCCCCCTCCGTTCGGCGGCGCGTCGCACCTGTACATGTGTGTGTGAGAGTGTAGCTAAGCTAGTCGGTTGTCGCAGAGTTACGAGAAGGCGTCGTTCCACAGCGGCACGCCCCCTCCGTTCGGCGGCGCGTCGCACCTGTACATGTGTGTGTGAGAGTGTAGCTAAGCTAGTCGGTTGTCGCAGAGTTACGAGAAGGCGTCGTTCCACAGCGGCACGCCCCCTCCGTTCGGCGGCGCGTCGCACCTGTACATGTGTGTGTGAGAGTGTAGCTAAGCTAGTCGGTTGTCGCAGAGTTACGAGAAGGCGTCGTTCCACAGCGGCACGCCCCCTCCGTTCGGCGGCGCGTCGCACCTGTACATGTGTGTGTGAGAGTGTAGCTAAGCTAGTCGGTTGTCGCAGAGTTACGAGAAGGCGTCGTTCCACAGCGGCACGCCCCCTCCGTTCGGCGGCGCGTCGCACCTGTACATGTGTGTGTGAGAGTGTAGCTAAGCTAGTCGGTTGTCGCAGAGTTACGAGAAGGCGTCGTTCCACAGCGGCACGCCCCCTCCGTTCGGCGGCGCGTCGCACCTGTACATGTGTGTGTGAGAGTGTAGCTAAGCTAGTCGGTTGTCGCAGAGTTACGAGAAGGCGTCGTTCCACAGCGGCACGCCCCCTCCGTTCGGCGGCGCGTCGCACCTGTACATGTGTGTGTGAGAGTGTAGCTAAGCTAGTCGGTTGTCGCAGAGTTACGAGAAGGCGTCGTTCCACAGCGGCACGCCCCCTCCGTTCGGCGGCGCGTCGCACCTGTACATGTGTGTGTGAGAGTGTAGCTAAGCTAGTCGGTTGTCGCAGAGTTACGAGAAGGCGTCGTTCCACAGCGGCACGCCCCCTCCGTTCGGCGGCGCGTCGCACCTGTACATGTGTGTGTGAGAGTGTAGCTAAGCTAGTCGGTTGTCGCAGAGTTACGAGAAGGCGTCGTTCCACAGCGGCACGCCCCCTCCGTTCGGCGGCGCGTCGCACCTGTACATGTGTGTGTGAGAGTGTAGCTAAGCTAGTCGGTTGTCGCAGAGTTACGAGAAGGCGTCGTTCCACAGCGGCACGCCCCCTCCGTTCGGCGGCGCGTCGCACCTGTACATGTGTGTGTGAGAGTGTAGCTAAGCTAGTCGGTTGTCGCAGAGTTACGAGAAGGCGTCGTTCCACAGCGGCACGCCCCCTCCGTTCGGCGGCGCGTCGCACCTGTACATGTGTGTGTGAGAGTGTAGCTAAGCTAGTCGGTTGTCGCAGAGTTACGAGAAGGCGTCGTTCCACAGCGGCACGCCCCCTCCGTTCGGCGGCGCGTCGCACCTGTACATGTGTGTGTGAGAGTGTAGCTAAGCTAGTCGGTTGTCGCAGAGTTACGAGAAGGCGTCGTTCCACAGCGGCACGCCCCCTCCGTTCGGCGGCGCGTCGCACCTGTACATGTGTGTGTGAGAGTGTAGCTAAGCTAGTCGGTTGTCGCAGAGTTACGAGAAGGCGTCGTTCCACAGCGGCACGCCCCCTCCGTTCGGCGGCGCGTCGCACCTGTACATCCCCGCGCCGCCGCACCACCACCCGCACCACCACGCGCCTCAGCAGCATCAGGTAACTACCAACACACACACACACACACACACACACACACACACACACACATCCTACATACATTACACACCCACAAACCGTTACCAACACACATGAACACCACGCGCGTACACGCTCGGGCGCTTTCTCCCTCAATCGTTATACAACATACAAAAACTTCCCAAAAAAATAAGCTTGTACAATATTCATGAATCATTTGATAGACACCCCTACTTTATCATAGATAATAGAAGTTATCGAAATATAGATTGCGTTGCGAATACCACCACACGAGTGTAGCATGAACGACACGAGAGTTATATAGAATCATAATTCTTTGAGCATATAGACTGAAGGCGGAGCAGCCAATAGGAATCAATAATTTTGCCCTTTTAGATAGATATGGACTTATATAAAATCAATTGGGTTTTTGCGAAAAGAGCATTTTTTGTGAAATTTAGTATATTCCGTACTGAATTTAAAAATATAGTATTTCTATGTAATGGTTGACTGATTCCAAAGCATGTTTTGGCTGCTTTTAACATTTTATGTCAGTTGATTGTCGCGATAGTACAAAGTTTGCATCCATCAACCGTCTACATGCTCCAAGACTGTTTCACTATAAATGAGTTCTGGGACAGCTGATATTTAGCTTTCTATGTTGTCTTTCTGTCTGCTTGTCTTGCCAGTCGATTTTTTATAAGAAGTCGTATTATTAAATGTGAAAACCATCATAATCTGTTGTGAAAAAAAGGATGGAGCTATTTGTTTCGTATATCTCCATCTTTCTCCAGCACTGAAAGAAACATGGCTCTCGCACGTCATAATATGGCTACAACCGGAGATTTTGCTAAAGTTAATTTCAAACCAGTGTTGGACTATGGTCTGTTCCGAAAGTATTCGGTAAAAGTGTAAACAAACCCTGTTTAGGTTAAATTTTTACGTAATCACTCACTAAAAGCAATTAGTAACACATTCATATGTGTTTAGAGGGTTTTAAGTTTATAATCTCAACACTTTTTCCAACAATTATTGTTTCAATAACGTTATTAAGGTGGAACTAGTCGCGGGCTCGAACTCAATGGTGGGCATGGCCAAAAACCACGCTGTCTCACCTGGCATCGTGTCCGACAGAGATAGTATCAGTGATGAGCAGTTAGAAGCTGGTCTACATGGACAACGTAAAGTTCGCACGCACAGAAACACCGTACCGACCAGTTTTAGTAAAACGAGCGCGTCAAAAATTACGAGTAGGCCTTTGGAAAAAAGGTTTTTCTGAAAAAACCACTGCATAAATCAATTACAAATAAAATTTATTGAAATCTTCGATAAATTTTCTGTGTCGGTACGGATTTTGTTTTCGAGATTTCACACTTCTTGTATTACTTATTTACGCCCAAAGTTGCGTTAAAATTAGCAAGAAAAACGAATCTTTGTTGGCTCATAACTTTTTAATGGCTTTTTATTTTACTATTCTGCTTCCGTACAGACAATTTTAATAATGAGACCTAACGATATCATGTTTAACTTAGAATGTACGATGTCAAACAGTGGAGTAAAACCCCTCCGAAGTTTGTATGGAAAAAATATCAAATTGTTTCACCTTAAGAGTATTTATTCTGAATGTGGCCAACTGTCTAATATTTCTCTGTTTTAATAAATTTCTGTATGGAAATACGAAATGTGGCTAACTAGCGAACTAGAATTTTAGTAATGAATTGCAATTTTATTATAACACTGAATTTGATGTTGTAAGCGTTTTAGGTGTTGTTTGGAAAAGGCAAGGCATTTGGAAAGTTTCCAAAATTTTATTTTTTTTTATCATCGAAAACTATTAAATATTCTATGTTACGATTGCATTGCATTTCATAATCAATATTTTAGTTCACTAGTTTACGTTTCTTAAGTTGACAGTCATTTTGCAAAATTAATCAAAACTGTTAAATATTTGACAGCTATTTGCGACGTTGCAAACAGGATACGCGCTCTTAAATTGTAAGTAATTGAAAAATCATCGACGAAAATTGAGGTTATAAAATCAACCTCAATTAACTTGTAAAGTGATTTAAAATTAGAATTCTGGGTATTCAAAGCACTCAATTTGTAAGTGCTACTACAAATTGTCATCTACAGGTACGTTTTATGATCAGTTTGTTTACATTTTCATAAGATACTTTGAAACGGACTATACTGCAAACAAATCCATTATCGTGAAATAACCTTTGAACAGTTTAGAATCATCCCAGAACGCATTGTGAAACAGAGCCTAAAAGAACAAGAGATATTTTTGTTTATGCATGCGATACATTCAGTTGATTACGTTTTTATTATATTTCTTAGAGTTTGCTTTCGTTTGTAGATGGATGTACGGGTGAACAGTAGTCATAATAGGCGGGTAAGTTAATATATACATACATACATATTTATTAACTCACTATATATGTATTCTATGCACTTTTACTGTGTTAACCTTTTCAATGTGACTGTTATTTACTTTAATATATGAATTTTATTGCATAACAATCCAAATTGCTTTAAGTTAATTATTGTTATATTAATTGGCAACCGATATTGTCCCACTGCCGGGCAAAGGATACATTTTCATTCACAAACTTTAATGCACTTGATTTAACATCCTAACTTAAATGACAAGTTATTTGCTCCGGATGTTAAATCAAATGCATTAAAGTTTATTTTACGTGTGACAGCGCGCAGGCAGTGAGCGGCTGGCGAACCGTCCATTATTCTGTATAGCCATTATAAAATAGATTTAAATGCATTTGATTTAAAATCCTAACTTGAATGACAAGTTATTTGCCATGTCGGAGCGGTGCTGTTATAATGAACGATGTCCTTTAAGGTCTCCTCTATAGATTTCTACATCTCTCTCTCAAACAATTTCTAGTTCGTCATTCTTTTTCTTAGCTTCTGCTATTATTCCTCATCATCTTCCAGCCCTTGTTCCATGTTACTTGTGGTCGGCGCAACACGTTTTCTTCTTCCACTCTGCCCTGTCTAGCGTCAGGCTATCATTCACTCCCTTCTCTTTCATATCATTCCTCACACAATCCATATATCTTTTCTTTGACCGTCATCTCCCTCACCATCCATCAACAGTTTGTGCTATATGTAATATTATTTTTGAAATCTTTGAATGAAAAGCATAAAAGCATATCCTGGCTTGCAAAGGAAGACTTAATAGAAAAAAAAAAACATCCGATCAAGTCTCGTATGTTTTAGGAAAATATATTCTCATAAAATAATTTTCAAAGAATTTCCGATAGAAGTGTATTACGGAATCAGGGAGCGTTCTTATAAATATTTTAAAACGGATCTTATACAAGGTCATATTAATTTAGCCGGCAAAAATCCGCAGAGATTGTATTGGACATCTAAACATGATAAAACAAAAAGAAATTAATTTGAACATCAACCGCAGTTAGTCACTTGAAATAAAAAAAAAAATCTGTATACGTCACAGATGTGATGGGTTTCGATATCTAAACATGATAAAACAAAAGAAAACAGATTTTCTCAAGTCATACTTCAAGTAAATACCAGCGATATTTTACCCAAAAAAAAAAACATCTAATATTTTTTATTTAATCGTGTTTAGATAACTAATAACTATACAACATTTGAATTAAGATTACATTTCAACAAATCTTTTTTACAGTCCGTTCAACCGATTCTGACTTCTATACCGTAGGCATAAGGATGGCATTAAAAGTAAAAACTGATTACAATACCAACTGTTTACTGCAGCTACCATTTGTCATGCCGCCAACGCAATAGCAGTCAAAATCGGTTTTACGGACTGTAAAAAGGTTTAGTTAAATGTCTAATCTAATCTCCTTTATTTCATTTATATACATATAATTTACATTTTTAAATATTTTTATAAAAACAAAATAATACAAAAACATTTAAAAATATAAAAAATAGTAGCCCACCGGTATCGGGAACAGGGTCCAAGCTACCGGCGGTCAGGGCTCCAGAGAGAGGAGCAGCTAATCTAATCTTATTATTATCTTATTTTATTTGTCAACTAAAAGACAATTTACCAAAAAAACTATTTCATTTTATCAAAAAGCAATGTCATTGAAAAAGTTAACTTGTGTGTATTATGTATTGCTTTATAATTATACTATCTTATTATAAGTTATTTATTAACTATTTACTTACTACCCGCCTCACACATATTATTGCATGTATCTGTTTCGAATGTTCGCTTATATGTTTGTCAATAACTTATTTACTGTAGCTTTAGATACATATTTGATAGGTTTATTTTGATTCTGCTAAATGTTTCTGCTCTTTATAACTTTGTAATAAATCTCTCAATGTTTTCTTCGCCATTTTTCAACAGCAATTTCGTTTAAAGGTTTTTACTACATATTAATACTTTACATAATTAACCAACTTCAGTATTTGATGCGAAATACATTTTCTTTTACTGTTTTGGTTGTGGGCCAAATGTTGAAGATTCACTGCTGTTCCAAAATATTATTAGCTGGCGACATGCGGTATGCCATCGTAAAGATAACCCCTCTTAAACGCAGCGGCGTTTAAGAGTGGTTATCTTTAAGTTAATCAATTAAAAGTTATGCCAAACTTAAACCTAGAAAATGTAAAATTGTATTAATTAATGAAGGAATAAATAAATAAGTCCGAAGTAGATTTAGAAAAAAAAATTCAATACAAATTGTGTGTATTGAAAACAGAAGCGTAATTTCGATACTCTCAGACATGTCAGGATGGCCGAGCGGTCTAAGGCGCTGCGTTCAGGTCGCAGTCCACTTCTGTGGGCGTGGGTTCGAATCCCACTTCTGACAAAAACTTTTTGCGATTTAATATTTTTAGTAGATTTTTACTAAATGTTATTGGAATCAATTATTTTTTATGTTAAATATTTTAACGTGATATATTTTTATTTACTTACATTTTATTAGTAAATATTTGAGGTGGTGGTTTAAAATATGAACCCAATACCTAAATTATTGTAATAATGTTAAAAAAATTATCAAAACGAAATGGCCTACATCCAGAATTAAAACAAAAACATTTTAATATTGCTGTTGACATCTGGCTGTCCCACAACCCATCTGTGTTATCTATGATGACGTCACTAACGTGTACTTGCCTTATCTCAGGAGAGTGGAGCGGGAGGCGGTCGGGCGTCATCCAGCAAGCCGGCAGCGAGCAAGCCTAGTTACTCGCAGTCCTATTGGGCACCTAACTAGCCGATAAACTGGTAAGCATTAAACTCTGTCTTCGAAAAAAGAGTAAACTACAGTCACAGAATATATAAGTTAAACAGTTTTTCGAAAACAGGACCTGGGGCTAATATATTTACGCCCGGGTAGAGCAAATAGCTTGATAATAACGGTGGGTAAATTATACATACCTTTTGTAGTGTCATTTATGGATTCCTTTTATGGATTGTTTTCCGACAGAATATAAATAATTGTTTTATGCAATATGGCGGGAAATGTGCTTAACCTTTTCGTTCCTTGTCTGTACCTACGTCTACTCAGAAAAGTGTCATAGTGTATGTTACCACGCCTGTATCTTCAAAGGCGAAGGTAGGAATGTATGGAGCAACTAAAGGATAGGCTGACTAGTTAGTTATGAACTAAAGTGTTAAGAGGTTTCCTCTGATTAATCCTTCGATCAAAAATGGCATTAAATTTTCTTGACCGTTAAGTTTAGGAACAAAAACACAAGTCAAGTGGCCGCGATTGCATATTACTTGATTATAAACCTTAAAACACAAATATAAAGATTATTATCGTTTGCAATATATTTACTAGGGACTTCGATTGAAAAGTAAACTTATTTTAAAATAAGAACAAAAATATTTATGGAAAAATTAAACGTAACTTCTAAGCGAGTAGGTTCAAAAAACTATGTTGACCAAAACACTATGTGTGGTCTTATTTTTCCGGCCGTTTTTAAAGCGCTCATCAGAAATTTAGTAATACTGCTGATCGAAGGATTAATCCTAAAGTTGCCATACATTTCAATCTGCTGTTTGTGTCTTTTCTAATTCCCTCGTTTGTATTTTATTGTAGTAGAACTAACTGTTTGTGTTGCCGTTGCAGGCATGGCCGTTGTCGGAGTGCGGGGTTGTCGCCGGCTGCGCGTGCGCACGTCCCGCAGTAGTCCCGTAACCTGCCCCTGACGTACCTAGCTCAATAACACGCGACACAAACCGCATTATTATATAAATTCATAGTGTAAAGGCATCGCCGCCGTCACCCCCTTTTTTTTCTTCAATTTTTTTGAACGTGATGTCGTAGCTGAATGATGCAATATAATTATGTATTTTATTTGTTTATAAGCGTCGTGGCGACGTCGATGCAAGCCTCATCTCATTCGTTAGGTCCGCTATCATAGGTTTCAGTTGTTTAAAAGAAATTACCTCTAGTGCTATGTGTAAAGTATGTATATGGTATGTAAGTATTTGGTGCGCTATGCGTGCCGAATTTTTTTATTTAGTTGACATACTTTTTGTAATTAACACTTATTATTAAAAATGATTAAAGATGTCATAGGACGATAATCGTAATGGTAACGAGTATATTAGTGGAGGTCTTTTATATGTGGAAGAATGCTGTTGTGATGATCTCGCGGGCATTTGAAAGTATGACGGATTACACATATTGGAACTTGATTACAGACTTTTATTTTTATTAAACCACGTCTTTACTATGGAAAAGCTTATGTTCTTAACCTTTGACGCGAATGAGTATTGAACATTCCCAATAAAAAACTTTTTTGTAGTAAAACAGTACGTCAACAGTAACTCGCTCGCTGATTGTTTCGGTAATTTGAATAGCATGGGGGTAAACTGTTTTAATTTTGTATGATATTAGTATTTAAAGTCTAACATCCTGTAATGTAAATCTAGGAACATAATAAAATCTTGCAAAATTTTTATTGATGAAACTCTTTGACTCCTATTTCCAATCCTTTCTTTTGACGTACATTCTAGTGATCCAGCTGAATTATTGCACACACAGGAAAGTTATCTTCTCAGATAATTTTCATTCTGCACTCAACTACAGACCGCTCACTAGAACCTTGTCCCTTGCCGTCATGCTCGCAGTATTGCTTGTCAAGCTTAGTGTGTGACTGACACTGGCATGGCCACCATCAGAGATTTTAATTTTGATAACACAAAACATTTTTCGCTAATTCGTCGAAATTTGTCGGTCACTGGTTCAAAAGTTATAAGGGTTTATAGGTGGTCACACAAGCTAGGAACCTAGCGACTGTTTTCTCCCAAATTTTGTCGCTAATTAGTCGTAGTTTTTCGCCAAGTCACAGATTTTGTCGGGTCTTAGTTTTGAAGATTGAGTTAAATTTTTAAGTTATAATATAGACCAAGAGCTATATCGAAGATTTTTCATAAACTCTTCGATCTAGCTCTTGATTTTAGTGACAAGTTTTTGTGTTAACAAAATTAAAATCCCTGATGGTGGCCATGTCAGTGTTAAAAACACAAGCTTAAGGCTGCCTGTCCACCGGAGCGGAGAGGAGAGGAGCGGAGATGTGTCAATATTAACCAATAGAATCAAAACTCCGCTCCAGAGGCGCGATTCTATTGGTTAATTTTGGCACATCTCCGCTCCTCTCCTCTCCGCTCCAGTGGACAGGCAGCCTTAGTGTCAATACCAATAGAGTTCTAAATGGAGACTGATAGAAGTGCTACCAATCGCGTCACGGGACAAGATAAAATGAACGCACTGAAGTATTCTGAATAGATTTTTGAGCGAAACAGTTGTAATAAAAGGTTCTGTTTTTTTTTGTAGCAAAATATTTTCAACTTTGCCACGTATGACATTTTTGATATTCCAAAACTTGATAGTTATCTAAACATTCTGAATAAATTCAAATATAAAACCATCTATCTAAGGTAAGATACAATAAAACATGATCTGCCAAGACAAACCTTTATTATAAGCAGTATACAGGAATGTAACATATAAACTAAGAGGCAAAATTGCCAAAATATTATGGTTTACTTAAAAAAATCATAAGCTAGCTGGACCTAGACGGAACACGCACTGGACAAACTAAGAAAAAGCTGATTAGTGCGTCACTAAATAAGTTCATACAATTTATTCGCATTTTATTTGTCAGTTATACTTTTTAAATGCAATGTTAAAAATTAAAGATTGCACATGCACACCAAGCCAGCCACGCCTAAGTATTTAGTGTTTGTTAGTGCTTCGGTGTGGTTGGCGCATCTAGGTGGTATTACAGGTTCTTGGCGGAGTGTTCGTCCAGGATCCAGTAGAGCGCGCCGCTGACGGGCTTCACTCGGCGCGCGGGTACACTCTCGTCGTTATCTTTCAGGATACGCTGCAATTATGAAAATCATGTTCTTTATGCCTTCTTTATTTATTTATAAAGGTTTACCAACAGTTTGATTCCCTTGCCCTTATCCTTGTCGTGAAATGCGCTCTTTTTGTATATAAATCTACATCCTACAGAAGCTGCGGGCCCGCAAACGCGGCGGGCGCGGGTGAAAACCGCTCCGTGAGTTCCTAGCCTAATATGACACTCATATTATCTGATATGAGGTACCTAATTGAAATGTTCGGCTCTTGAAATATACGTCCATCCATCGTTTCTTTGGTCTTTCCCTTCTCTTATAGCTGTCCATATTCAAACTTAAAACGTTTTCCTCGTTCCTCCGCATCACATGCCCATAAACAAAGTGGAGACGACAATCCATAGGTACTAATATTATAAATTCGAAAGTAACTCTGTCTGTCTGTCTGTCTGTATGTTACCTTTTCACGGCTAAACCACTGAACGGATTTCGATGAAATTTGGCAAGGAGATAGATGGCATCCTAGAGAAGGACATAGGGTACTTTTTGTCTCAAAAATAACCCCCAAGGGGGTGATATAAGGGATGAAAGTTTGTATGGGAAACTCAATATTTCTAAGTTGGGGATATGGAAATTCAAATTTATGCTTTTGGTAAGAAAAGAAAAAGAATTACGCTTTTCAGCGTTTTTGTAAAACCATCCCCCAAAGGGGTAAAATAGGGGTTGATTTTAAAATTCACATGTATTATTGATTATTTTTGTTGTCTCTTATTTTTAAGAGATTTAAGGTGTGGTTCCAGTGAGTCGGAACCGGATGCGGCACAGTTCACGGTGAGTCGGACTGTCTGCGGTGATTGTGGCGATTGTGGTTTCAGTGAGTCGGAACCGAGTGCCGCACAGTTCACAGTGAGTTGGAACTGTCTGCAGTGATTGCGGCGATTGTGGTGATTGTGGTGATTGCGGTGATTGAGCTGATTGAGGTGATTGCGGTGATTGAGCTGATTGTGGTGATTGAGGTGATTGTGGTGATTTCGGTGTTTTCGGTGATTGAGGTGATTGCGGTGATTTCGGTGATATCGGTGATTATTTTTGTTGTCTCTTATTTTTAAGAGATTTAAGGTGTGGTTCCAGTGAGTCGGAACCGGGTGCGGCACAGTTCACGGTGAGTCGGAACTGTCTGCGGTGATTGTGGTTCCAGTAAGTCGGAACCGGGTGCCGCACAGTTCACAGTGAGTTGGAACTGTCTGCGGTGATTGCGGCGATTTTGGTGATTGTGGTGATTGCGGTGATTGAGCTGATTGAGGTGATTGCGGTGATTGAGGTGATTTCGGTGATTGCAGTGATTTCGGTGTTTTCGGTGATTGAGGTGATTGCGATGATTTCGGTGATTATTTTTGTTGTCTCTTATTTTTAAGAGATTTAAGGTGTGGTTCCAGTGAGTCGGAACCGGGTGCGGCACAGTTCACGGTGAGTCGGAACTGTCTGCGGTGATTGTGGCGATTGTGGTGATTGTGCTACCAGTGAGTCGGAACCGGGTGCCGCACAGTTCACAGTGAGTTGGAACTGTCTGCGGTGATTGAGGTGATTTCGGTGATTCCCCAGTGAGTCGGGGTGATGAGTCTAAGGGTGTTGACCAGGAATGCGCGTTCGCTGCATGCTGGTGGTCAGGATACCCGCTGAGCCGTGGGTGCTGGCTGGCTGTGTAACTCGCCTCACGAAAGCTTGCGGGATTGATGATGATGACGTCACGCTGAAGTAGTTGCACGAAGGCTGCGTTGACGTTCAGTCTCAGGGTCACCAATTTAGTGGTATGAGGAACAGGGTGTAAAGTTCACTCATCCACCATAGAAAAGGGAGGATCCTCCGACAAGACGGGTGTTATGTCGGGCGGGCAACTGCCCATAAGTTGATTTCGGATAGTCTTATCTATGTCGTTCGCGTGGTAAATTCTAACTGCGCGATGCAGGATTTGTGTGACATCATGTCTTTCATGCGTAGTTCGTATGTGGCGGTGTAACCGCTACAAACATTACCTCCTTACTAATAAACGTTGTATAGCGTCTGTATAGTTAAACATATAGTATAGTTACAGTTTAAAGCAGCTGTACCAACCGTAAAGCGCCATCTAGCCTCGACCAGCTGCTGTTGCTTTTAAATTAATAAGATAATCAATCAATCATCAACTACGAGCGCGACAATGGCATCAAGAATTAAAAGTATTAGTAAGGACCCTGTACAAGTCACTTGTTACAAATGTAAAAAACAAGTTGATCACCGAAGCACCTTATTATGCACTGTATGTAAAAACCATTACGAGTTTGATTGTGTTGGTTATCCTGAAAAAGTATACCGCTTAAAGAGTCTAGAAGAAAGGAAAAAATTTAGATGGGAATGCAAAGCGTGCATTCAGAAAGCAAAAGAACAAATCACACCCAACTCTGTTGTATCCAATGTGACAATGAGGACAAAAAAACGCTCGTCTCCTAAATTGTACATAGATGAGACACCTAACGTATCAGAGGAGACTACGCCTTGGTCTACTCCAAAGAGTTCAACCTCCGAAATATTATATGACTCACACATACTTACAATGGATCATACATACGATGAGTCAACTGCCATAACCGACAAAACATTGTCAAGGAGCATGGACTATACGGTAATTGATTCAATCCACGCACAGGAACTGAAGGATACGATTGAACTGCTCCAAACGCAACTTGGAAGTTCTCAAAATGAACTTGAGAATATCATACTCGAAAACAACGAGCTTCGAAAACAAAATGATAAATTATTAAAAGATAATAATACGCTGAAAAAATTTTTAAACCAACCATCGCAAAAAGAAAGTGATAGACCAGAAGTTACAAAGAAAGTAAAAACATATTCTATGTTACACCAAGATATGCAAGCCTTCTTTACGCCACCTAGAAATTTGGGTACAAGTAACATCTTGAGCCTACAACAAAGTATCACAGATCTGGAACATCAGTTGGAACAAGCCGGAAACGAAATATTAAACCTCAAGGATCAAATATTGAATCTTCAGAAGATATTGGAAACAAAAGGTGAATGTCAAAAGGGAAAAAATACTCCACTGGATGCTCTAAAAGTGGAGCGTACGAACAAAATATATATTTTTGGCACTCAGCAATGCGTTGGACTATCATCTGCATTGATGCGATCAAGACACAATACATCATATGTAAAATATGTCGTCACATCTCTAACAAAGCCATACGCACTCACTAGTGACGTGATTAAGAACTGCCATAATATTCAGCTATCGCCAAGTGACAAACTCATTATTTGTGTGGGTGAAAATGACTATGATAGTAAGATTTTATCTGCACAACTTCGTCAACTTCTCGATGTATTCGGCAATAATAATGTCATTGTTCTAAGTTTGCTAAAGAATATGTATTTAAATGTAAATGACTTGAACCAAACTATACGCAATATTTGCAATGACTACAAAAATTCTAACTTTATTGACTGTTATCATAATTTAAATAATACTTGTAAATTAATTAATTATACTATTGACTATGACGATTATGAAAAAAAATACTTAAATGTCAAAGAATTAAAAAAATTAATACTCCGTAATCACTGTAATCAGCCAAATGCTACGAAAACTGTTATCAAGTGTAAAAAAGATCCTAAGGGAACAATTCCATATTACTTTGCACGAAAACAGCCAGAATGCGATGCTATAAAAAAACCTGATATAAAAAAAAACACTTCTACAAAAATAGGTACCATACCACACTATTTTAAGGTTGTAGACAAGAAACAGCTTTTTCGTGAAAACTGCTAGTAAATGCAAGAGTTTTAAAATATTACACCAAAATATCGCTAGTATTTTATCAAAACAGGAAATACTAGAACTAACATTGTTAGAATTACGAGACGCGAATAAAGAACCTGACATTTTATGTTTCTCTGAAACTTTTATACGTGCCGGTAATGAAAAATATTTAAAATTAAAAAAATATACTTTAGCAACTGCGTTTAGCAGAGACAAACAGAGAGGAGGAACCTGTATTCTCGTAAAACAGGGTATAATATACAATGAACTGTCTTACATAAAAAAATATGCAACACAAAAATCATTTGAAGCCTGTGGCGTTGAAATCCCATTGCACAATTTATTAATAATATGTCTATATAGAACGCCAAACTCTGACCCTAACGTATTTTTGACTAAACTCGACCAACTTATGTGTGAAACACACAAAAAATATGGGCCAAGTACAAAAATTGTAATTGCTGGTGATTTTAACATAAATACCCTAAAACCAGGAAAAATGACCACCTGTTTAAAAGATTTATGTAATACCTACAATCTGCAAATGCACATTGATATTCCTACTCGTAAAGACGCTTGTATAGACCACATATTAAGTAACATAAAGACAACGTCAACAGATGTTTTGCCTCTTTATCTATCCGACCACGACACTGCCCAATTATTAGGCTTTCCAGTAAAACAGCAAAATAAGTCCAAATCTTACTACACTTTTAAGAAAGACTACGGTAATGAAAATATTCACAAATTCAAAGAATGTCTGTCAAGTTTATCGTGGTCAGAAGTACACCTAGAAACTGACCCTAATAAGGCTTTTAATAAATTTTATGACTTATTATGTCTGTTATATAACTTATGCTTCCCAAAAATAAAAATAAAGATTAATAATTTTAACACTTACAAACAAAAATGGATAAGTAAGGGTCTAAGAAATAGTTGCAATACTAAGCGATCTTTACGATATCTTTACTACAAAAACAAAACTTTATTGTACAAAACAAAATATAAAAAATATTCAAATCTGCTGAAAAAGTGCATTATTAAATCAAAAATGAATTCTAATATTAATTTCATTAAAAAAAGTAAAAACAAATGTAAGGCGACGTGGTCAGTCATTAATCACGAAATTGGGAATACAAAATGTGACAATAATATTTCTGAATTACAATTAGATAAGCAGATACTGACGAATCCCACTGACATAGCGAATGCTTTTAATAATTATTTTATTGACTCGACAAACACCTTAACATTTAATAATTTACATAATGACTATAATGGCTCTAATAAGGCGTCAATTCCTAATTCCATGTTCCTCAGTTTCATGATTGAAGATGAAGTTAAAAAGGAGATAATGTCTTTAAATAACACTAACTCCGAAGGTTATGATGGCATTAGCACAAAAATTATTAAAGCGTGCAACACTGAATTAGTTTCTATATTGACGTATTTAATTAATCTTTCATTTTCATCAGGTACTTTTCCTGATGCCTTAAAACTATCAGTCGTGAAACCACTTTACAAAAAAAGCACTAAAAATGACGTGAAAAATTATCGCCCGATTACTCTTATTCCTATTTTATCCAAAGTATTCGAAAAATGTATGCTCAATAGACTTGTTGACTTTTGTAGCAAATATAACATTATAGCAAAGGAACAGTTCGGATTCCAAAAGCACAAGTCGACCACACAGGCAATATTTTCTCTTTTGAACAATATCCTGTGTAATCTAAATAATAATCGCATAACAACAGGACTTTTCTTCGACCTGTCACAAGCCTTTGACTTTGTAGCACATGACGTTTTATTAAAAAAATTAGAAGGCATTGGAATTAGAGGACTAGCACTGCAGTGGATTTCATCTTATTTAAGAGATCGGAAACAATACGTTGTCATAGATAAAGTACATGAAGACCTACTTTCTTCCTATTCTTCTGACTCCAGGGAAAATAAATGCGGCGTCCCTCAGGGGAGTGTCTTGGGACCCATTTTGTTTATATTATATATAAATGACATACCTCTAGTGACTAATCATAAATGTATATTATTTGCAGATGACATTTCAATTATCGTGACTTCTGATAAGAAGTGTAAATCAATATCTGATCATGAAATGGACATTAATAATACTATTGACAATATTTTAGGATGGCTACAGACAAATAAATTAAAAATCAACTTAGACAAATCTAATTTTATTCAATTTAATAAATCTAAACATGCTAACTACAATTTTAAACTCAATATTGATAGGCTGAAAGAAGTTACACAAACCAAATTCTTGGGTGTACTCATAGATCAAGACTTAAATTGGAAAATACATCTAGATAATTTGTGCAATAGGATAAATAAATTTACTTACGCTCTCAGACAAGTAAAGAACGTGACAAATAGAAAAACGGCAATTATTACATACCAGGCATATATAGAATCCATTTTACGTTACGGGCTTATTATATGGGGGAACAGTACGGATAAGGATAGAGCATTTATTGCGCAAAAAAAATGCATCAGGGCCATTTGTGGACTCCGTCCTGATGAGTCCTGCGAACCGTTTTTTAAAAAGCTTGGTTTATTACCACTTCCCTCACTTTACGTATTTGAAATATGTAAATTTGTGTACAGTAATAAGGGTTTGTTCAAAAAAGCGAGCGAATTCATCTCTCGACCAACAAGAGATCCACACAGACTTGTACTAAAGGATAATCCTAAGTCAGCCAAGTATGCTAAAAGCTGCCTTGTGATGTGTGTACGTATATACAATAAAATACCAAAAGAACTAAAATTATTAAATAATCACAATTCATTTAAAAACAAACTGTATAAATGGCTGAATGAACATAATTTTTATGACATTAATGACTTCTTTAACAAGAAAATATAAAATGTGTATGTCCAGGTATTAATGTTAATGAAAATGTTTGTGTTGTATAATCTGAATGACTATTATTGTACTCGTATTACTAATTAATCTGCGACATTCTATAATTATGTAGTTTACCTTTACCTTGTTATTAATTATTTTGCATGCAATTGATACAATATTTTGTATAGCTAAACATGTGGACATTATATTAAAACCAGACTGTAACAACCTTATACCATGTTTAAAGCAAATAAAGACTTATCTTATCTTATCTTATCTACAAAGCTTTGTCTTCTTCTTTCGAATGTCAAATTACTGACGACTGAAAGAGATCATTTTTTCATTTTGAGGTACGCAACCCTAAAATGTGCCTGTTACTTTTTCATGCCGTAAGGGCTAAACGGATTTAGTTGAAAGGCGTATGGTCTTTTAACTAAATCCGTATAGGCCATGATCTGGGTTAGGATAGAGGATAATCTGAATCCCGGTAGTACGGTCCTGTGGGATATTTTCCGACCTTTACGCGGGCGAAGCCGCGGGTAAAAGCTAGTACAACAATAAAATTAAACGGCGTGTCTGTAATGACGTTCCCATTCTGCATACAAACATTCAATCGTATATATATATTCAATAGTTTATTCAATATAGCTAGTACAAGATCGGCAAAATCCATAGTCTGCTCAGGCCCAAAAAATCCACCCTAAGGTGGATATTCGGAAACGTATATCCGGGAATCCACCCTAGGCCTAGGATGATACGGAATTTAAAAGCATACGGTGGATCGGCACATTCACTATTTAATTTGTGTGAAAAACTCATTTTTCTAATTTAGTATTTTCATTTACCACCGATTTCTACACAACTTTTCAATCACTGGTGCCACTTTCAGATTTCCTCTTATGTATTTATTCACGATCCACGCATCCTTCTTAGTATTCTCATCTCAGCTGCATGCAATTGCTTTCCATTCATCCCTTTTGTGTATAACATTAATAGGCTTAAAAGTACGAGAAATAATATAGCTATCACTTACTTGAATCATCTCAGCCTTGCTTGAACCACAGACGGCAAACATACAGTTCTTTGCTTTATTGATAATAGGGAAAGTCAGTGTGATCCTCTCTGGTGGGAACTTGGGCGAGTCGGTGAGTGATGCCACGCTCTGGGTAGTCTCGTTCAGTAACGGGTGCCCGGGGAACAAGGAGCATGTGTGACCATCTGGGCCCATGCCCAGGAGAAGCAGGTCAAACACAAAGTCTTCACTGCCAAATGCTTTGGTCAGCTGCTCTTTGTAGTCTTTGGCAGCTTCTTCGGCTATAGAAAGAATTGAATGTCATTAGAAGGAGCTCTAGAGTAATCTTGCTAGGGAGTTTGTTGCGCTACTTCTTCGGCAAAGTTGAAATACTAGTGTAATAATTGTAGAGCGCAGTGGTGGCCCAGTGGTAACGGCCCCGACTTACGAGTTGTAGGTCGTGGATTCGAACCCAAGCAGGCGCTTTACTTTGTGTAAATAATTTCATCACTACTGCTCTCAAACCGGTGAAGGAAAACATCGTGAGGAAACCGGCATGTCTTAGAACCAAAAAATTCGAAGACATGTGACATCTACCAACCCGCACTGGGCCCGCGTGGTAGATTACGGCCCACTCCCTCTCACAGAGAGGAGGCCTGTGTCCCAGCAGTGGGAACATTAATAGGCTGATGATGATGATGAATTGTAGAGAAGAGTGCGTTTTGGGGGTCCATCTCGAGTAATTTCTACTTTCAAAAAGTGCTGATTCTCAGTCTAATTTGAATTCATGCGCGATCATAATTTGGATGCATGCCCGAGCGACGTCCATAGACTACATCCTCTATGGCATGTTCCTGCACTTGATCTCTCTTCGGTCGTGTCGGATTGCCGTCGCAGTGAGGGAAGAGAGAGTTCACCTGTGTTTGCACACAATTGTGCACTATTAGGGTCGGGCCACGTTCCGCGGCGGAACGCTCGGTTGAATACGCTCCTAATGTTTTTCAAGTTACCTATGACTGGCTATGACACATCAGCCGAACGTTACGTCCATAGAAATTTGACGCGACGGAGCGTTCCGCCGCGGAACGTTCGGCAGGTGTGGCGCTAGGCTTATAGACAAGGTCCGCGACGATGGCTTGTCTCCGCTGAGATTGGCCGCCATAGCCGAAATTCCGTCTGGAGGAGTATATATGGGCAAGTGCATATATGGAGATGGCGCGTGCGTGCCGTTGCCGCTTTTACAGATCAATAATCTGGCGCAGTGGTTTACTGCTGCGCTGCGTGTCGCGGGTTCGATTCCCGCACGGAACAAATTTTTGTATGACCTACACGTTCGGGGTCTGGCTGTTTGTGTATGTGACTTTAAATGTTTGTAAACGCATCCACAATACAGGAGAAATTCCTAGAGTAGGGCAAAGTTTAGTTTATTTAAGTTTTTGCGCTATTTATTTTGTTTGAAAAATACTGCGGGCGAACATCGTTTCACCTCTTTACATACTTAGTCGTTAGTCGGTAGCTCGCGGTGTGAACCGAAGTATGTAAAGAGGTGAAACGATGTTCGCCCGCCCCGCCCGCCCGCCCGTTAGCTGGCGGTGTGGCCTGCGCTTGACTGCGCGATGCAGGAATTGTGTGACGTCATGTCATGAGATGCGTAGTTCGTATGTATCACCATGTATATTTTTTTCTTATGCTAATAATTACTCAACTGCAAACAGGTTTTTTATTATTTTCCTGTTTCATTACCCGAAGGTTAGCGCGTATTTTCATAGTAATAACATACCTGACACTCCCTGCTTTATCTTAATGAACTGTTTCTCCACGAGCTTGGTCTTCGGTATGAGTTCTCGCTTGTATGTTCCGAACGTTGAGTCCTCGCTGTTCTCAGGCACCACACGCTCGTCACAGAACGCCACCACCCACTTCGGCCATTCTGTGTCAACTGTCTGCAGGCTCTCGCAGAGGTTGTTCAACCAAGAACCTCCTGGAAACATGAATAAAGGTAGAAATAGATTTAATTGATATTGATTGTTAATAAGTATCCAAACTTGCCATGGTATGGGCATGTGATGTGGAGGAATGAGGAAAATGTCTTTGGAAAAGTTTTGAATATGAATGTGGATGGTTATAAGAGTAGAGAAAGACCAAACAAAACGATGGATGGACTGTTTGAAAGATGATATGGCTAGGAAGGGGGTGACTACCGAGATGACTGATAGAAAAGTATGGAAGAAAAGACATGTTGCACCGACTACAAATAAATTGGGATAAGGCAGGAGAATGATAGTTAAATATGAAAACTGTCATAGTATTCCAGGATCTGAAATACATTATTTATGCTACATATTGATCTAGAAAAGAGCCGTAGTGCAGATTTCACCAATGAAACTAAACGCGATCAGCATTTCTAAAACACTCAAGATAAAGATCTTTATTTGTCCAAACATGAGTATACACACACACACATGGCAGGCAGGATGTTATAATTAAATTATGTCAGATGATGATGTTATGTCAGAGAAGATGTTATAATTATGTCAGATGATGATGTTATGTCAGAGAAGATGTTATAATTAAGTATGATAATCATGTTTTGCCTTAACGGAGTACAAATATAAGTAGTTATGTTATTACATTAAATCAAATAATTATAATTTATCTATTATTCAAATAATTAACAGTCTAAATTAGAATTTAAAAATTAAATTTAAGAGCAGTCAGTGTCAAAATTGTTATGGAATATTGTACGCTGACAAATCTTGAACGCGTTACGATGTGATGAACGCGTTGGTGACATCCGCACTAAGTGTGTGACTGTGCCTAGACACAGTCACACGCTTAGTTAGTACATTATATTTCTGATCAACAACCAAAAACTAGCCTAATATTGGTTGAAGAGGTGGTACATTCATTCAGGAAGCAAAATCGATGACTCATTAATAGTTAATAAGATAACATTGTAATCTATATGCGAAACATAACCTACAAAAATGTGGTACGTAGGTACCTAACTATATTTAATCCTTATGACTAATACTTCTGCTAGAACTGCATGATATGTACAGCCTGAAGTAATGAATACTATTGAATACTATACTAGTAGTCAAGGTCGGCGCCGGCGCTTGATTACATACAGAAACGCCCATGGATTGGCGTGGATAAAAGAAATAAGGTTGCTTTCCCTTGAAATTGCATTGTCGAAAATCAACACCCGTTAGTAATAAAGTAATTGCCATTCGGAATCCAGATTCTGTAACGGCAGGCGGTAAATATACTGTCTGGCTGGATGTTCGGTCTGTCTCTGCCCGGCTTTTAGCGGTCGAATTGGATGATTATATTTTCACTTTTATTTAAATGTCTTTCTTAACTGCTACTACATAAGTTACACATATTTAATTTAGACCGCTGCAAAAAGACGCTCAGGCCGTTTAAACTGTTTTATACTGTAAATAAAATAACATGAAGATGACCTTCAAAAGCTTACCCGAAAATCCAACGAAAAACTTTCCACGGGTCTCGATAGCCTCATTCGCTATCTTCTCTATGTGTGAAGATAATTTAGTAATTATTTCTTCTTCCTTACTCACTATTATTGAAGTCATTTTCAATTATTTGCTTTTTAAGAGTTTCTCTAACAACTAGCCGCGAGGTTAGAATTTTTGAAATGTCATTCAGTCAGAGTCAGGCTACAATTTCGTGAACTTGTACTTGTGAAGTTTCCATGCCAATGACAATGTCCAGTTTATCTTGGCATTTTGGAGTGGCGCTGTTATCGCACTCTCAAACGTCATTTCAGTACATTTAAATTTAGTTCCTTAAGGTGCCGTATGCCAATATATCTTGGATGGATTGCACTCTAATCGATTATCTATCTGCGTTCCAGATTTAATTTAATTTACGGTGCATCATCAGAAGTCCGAACTTTTGGTTGCCTATGCCCACAAGCCTATTGCATGTATTTTATGCCCTATTGTTTCCGACCACCGTCTCTGTATTTTCCTCCATTGGCATCAGGGTAATTTTGTTCATAAGTTATATTCAACGACTTGTACTGAAGTTGCGTAAAGTAGACTTTACTGATGTGCGTTATCTGGAACGCACATATGTGTGGTGTTCTAGTATTTTTTTTCTTTTTATGAAAGAGGAAAAAAGAGCAGGAAATTATGTTTCCGTTTTTTTATGTACGTTAATTACAATAAATTATATAAATCTTAATGATTAGATCAATCTTAGTATCCTCCCTGGTAGCTGTGCTAAGTTACTGTTAACTCTAGTGACGAGTAGCTGTACTAATTAAAAATACAACACTGCAGATAGTGCAGCGTTGATGGATATAGATGGCATTGTTTTATCATCATGCATGATAGTTTTCAAGTTTAGTTTTGTTTATTTCGGAGCAGTCAGTGATCTGTGAAGAGGTGGTTTGTATTTATGAGCATAGGTAATATCAAAATACTCTATGTTATTATTTACATCCATGTTCATTCATTCTTTACCTACTTATCAAAATAATGTGCAATAACTTCTATTCACGTTCTCCTACTGCACAAGAGATGGCGCTGTAAGTCGTTGATTTTCTCGGTAAAAAGTGAAAGTGAGACGAAACGAAACGCAATGAAAACGGGCACGGTGACCGCGACATACGGTTGTTGACCGTCAAAACGTGCCGGTGACGTAACCGGCATAATAGCGGTAAGGGCGGCCTCGTGCCTTCGCACAGGACTTGTTTTTCTTCGATTACAGGGCTACTTATTTTGGGATATTATGTGATTAAATAAAGAAATAAAGAAGAAAAAAATACATGTATCTAGCACAGACTAAGGCTGCCTGTCCACTGGAGCGGAGAGGAGAGAAGAGGAGCGGAGATGTGCCAAAATTAACCATTAGAATCAAAACTCCGCTCCAGAGGTGCGATTCTATGGTTAATTTTGGCACATCTCCGCTCCTCTCCTCTCCTCTCCGCTCCAGTGGACAGGCAGCCTAAAAGGCACACATCACAACCTAAACACTACAAATTAAAAAAAAATAAGGAAAGAAAAAGAAAATGTAAAGTCAGGAAAGTGTGCCTCGCAGCTGCGCCAAACCACGCCAAACAGGCCCAGTTCAGCAAAAATGCCAGACAACTAGTGCCTGATGCAGGTTTTCAACTGGATCAGAAGTGTGAGGTGACGGATGTAGAGTACTTACAATGACAACACGTTTGTTATAACTGAAAGGGCAAATTATAAGAGTCTTCATTGTTATCAACATCCGCAATTATGTAGGTAGGTACGATAACGAAATCGACAAGTATCTACGAATCGAAATTAAGAATGCACCTTTTCTTTTCGCACGCGCACGCAGCTATTGAAAGAAGCGTATTGCGATTAGCGCGGGTACCGCTACCTGCGGCGGATGCGAGTCCAATGCATCTCGCGTGCGAGAGCAAAGCCATATGACACTAAGAATGTCATCATCCTTCGGACCTTATCCAAATATAGGTAGTTATACCTACATACACTGTGTGCAGGGCACTAGACCACGCGGACGCTCACCCATGAGATGGCCTGAACAAATTAAAGCTGCAGTTCGCGAGCACTAAAAACACCAAAAATCGGAGTAGATGGCGAGAAATCGTGAGGCGAATCACATCAGCCCCTGGACAAGAAACTGCATGAAGACCACGACCGCTCAGTCAAGAGTGCTACGAAGAAAAAGATTGAACTGTGTCATACCGTCTTGCAGTCTTCAAACAACTTGTTCATGGACGCCAAATTAATGTTAGGTAATTAATAAGTACCTCATGCTTCGGTAGCCTCTGTAAAACACATACCAACATTTGTTGAGATAACCTCATGATACAGAGAGAGAGAGAGAGAGAGAGAGTTGCCGAGAATAGAGCCGAATGGCGTGCAATTGGAAGAGGCCTTTGTCCAGCAGCAGTACCGGCGTTAGAGTAGGGCGCGACTGGCAGTGACACAACACCCTGTCCTCCGCCTTCCGCATCCAGTGTGTCCCAGGCACCGTCCCACACTATGACACTACGCTTGCCTATACGCGGTCTCCACTCCAGGACTCTTCTGCTCCACCAGCCATAGGTCCTTGGACAAATATGGCCAGTCCACTGTCACTTCAGCTTGCTTACTCAGCAGGCTCTGCTGGACCAGCAGTGGACTGCTGTTGATGATGATGATGATCCCATAATGTAGGTAATACCATCATAACGTTACTTAGCCAATTTAATATACCTACTTACGACCGGGAGATTTTCTATACACCTGTGTTAAGGCCTAGAACTACTGAAAAGGATTAACTTATTAATAATAGAAACACTGTTTTCAAAATTGCTGTCCTCGAGGCACGGGCGGGCTATCACACCGCCAACTTTAAAACTCCGGGCTATACAAAGAATTCCTTAACAAAAAGTTCCAATTACTTATTTTAGCCCGACCTAGTATAACCGAATCGGGGTCTCCATTCCCATGCAGTCGCGAATGCGATCATCAGACTATTGAGGTAGTTAAAAATGACTATGTGTGGCTCATTAAAGGCTAGCTCGTACACTCATACTCTTAAATCAAGAATATAAAAAAATAATACCAGCCTATTAATTTCTCACTGCAAGGCAAAGGTCTCTTCTCAGAGAAGGCACGAGCATTGATCATCACGCTTGCTCAAGACGGGTTGGTGATTTCAGACTTTTATTAACTATTAGCTTCTGCCCGCGAGAAATTGCGGCCCCCGACCCACCGCGTAGCATCGCATCGCCCGCCACATTGTTTTCATATAACTCTATTGGTTTTCGCGGCGCAGCCCAGCTCCCAGTCAGCATGATTTTTTCCGACATTTTCAATAATCATCGTCATATTCAGCCAATTTACACAAAACTTTAATGAACACTTAAACCTCATGAATCAATCCGTCCATTATTGGTGAAAATCGTATGAAAATCCGTTCGAAAGGTAGTTCTTGAGTTTATCGCGTTCAGAGTGTTCAGACAGACAGATGCGGCGGGGCGGGGGACTTTGATTTATAATTTAGTGATAGAGTCCAGGTTTCCGCACCATGTGTTTCCTTCACAGATGTCAGTAATTTCCAAGATAAAGTCAGAAAGTACAAATATAAGATAATATTTGCTATAATATATCTGGGCCTTAACTAATGAGTCAATGGTTCGCCTCTACGCCCGCCTCAAGCGCATGACCTCAGCCGTGTCAAGCTGTGCTCCTATAAACCTGGTACATAATCATTACTTTAAGTTCATAGTTAATTTTATAAAGTTATAAATGTCGTTTGAAAATATAATATGACAGTTTCAGCCAAGTTGATTTTCCAGGAAGTTACAGAACTCGGTAAGAGCGCATCGAGCAAAATCCGAAGTCGCTTACTGAGTAAACTTCTATTATATCTAAGCTTAACTGGGGTTTGGCCGGATATCAGATGAGCCATAAACTTAAAATCACCCTTTGACTAGAGCTCTACTAGCCCACGCCTACGGAAATCGGCTACCGATTCCCGACGCCCAGGGCGTCTCCTGCGGCGGCTAGGGGCGTGAGGGCGCGGATTTTGCCTCATGCGCTCCGCCTCCTCCTTCGCGAGCATTACTGTTTCGCAGAAAGAGGTGACGGCTTGCCATGCGCTCTCGCTCCGTACCATGGCCTGAACCAGGGCCGGACGCGAGAGGTCACCACCGCCGATCGCCTCCACGAGGACACGGCGGTGCTCCGCCCAAGCCGTATGCTCCACTGTGTCCTCCGGGCGATCCACACAATGGTAACACCCGGGCGTTTCCTCCCGGCTTATGCGAAACAGGAACCTCCCGAAACAACCGTGTCTGGTGAGGACCTGCGTCAGGCGGTAGGTGAGGACGCCGTAAGTTACTGATACCTCTCATAGTGTCTAACACTTTCGACCTTTCATTATACCGTTTTGTCACTCTGCTTGCTTGTCTTTTATTTGTTAGTTAATAATAGAGAAAAAATGCTGTCTACCTTCATGATGAAATAATTTACCACCTCTTAGGGCATTTAAGAATGGAAAAGGCTTGATCTCTGCTTGTGGAACTATTATGAATCGCATGAAGACATGTGTCATCCACAAACCCGCACTTGACTCGCCTGTTGGATGATTGCGACCCGCTTCCTCTCATGGAGAATAACTGAGACCCACTGGCAACATTATAGAGTGATTATGTTGTTTATGGATGGCAAGGATTCTGAACAAGATTTTTTTTGGTAGGATCAAAAGGTCTGTTTTGAAGGTATGTTGTGTACTCAGCTTTAAACACATATGTACAGGTTGCACTTGACACAGATAGTTACACTTTCTGCACGATATTGATACATAACATATTATGTGTATGTGTAAATAACGCTAGTCATTGCCCGCGGCTTCGACCCGGCCTTCAGGGATTTTAAGGTAACTTTAGATGTCAAACTGCTTTAAGACCCGAGGTCTCAGCTCAAGACTTAATGTCACGACTAAATTCCCCGAGAAGTTAGGCAGATGTAGAGTACCTACATCCATATTTGTCAGTTATGTAATTGTAATAGGAGTGAGCCTATCGCTATTACCCGCTATAAATCCATGGCAGACTCCTGGCTGCTGCAGAGAAATTCCTGATAGAATCATCATAAAATCTTACCTGACCTGAGGATCACGACCCCATGTTCTGCAATCCTATTTTGATAAAAATCTGGCGTAATACAGATCTGCAGTTTGTAAAAAACTAAAGAATTTTACGAGTTACCTTGGCGCATGCACCTTGATTTAGCATAACAGTACACACATTTATTCATCAGACTATATTAAATCTTCTTGAATCTCTGCCACCATATGTGCATCTCGGAGCACCTGTTCAAGGCTCCCCATTGGTCGAGACTTCGTGACAGTCTCCTCACGACTATGTCCGTTTAAGCTAAGTTCGACACATCGGCGCATCTGACCTTATCGGTACCACGTGAGGTCGACTTGTAAACCGATTAAGCTTTTTTGGAGCAGTTTGTAGTTGTTTTCTTTGAGAGGTATTAGTTACATTACATATTCTTAAATGTATGTTTTAATTTTGTATCGTGCTTAAAGGCCATGTCAAAGTGTTCGACCCAAAAATATACGTAAAAGACTCTCGGTCGCAAGTCTACGAAGTCGGTGACAGGACGATACAACTCAACTGAAATTGAACAGCAGATCTAACACGGAGATGAACGATGTTGGCCGAATGATGGCCAAGGACAGATCAAAGAAACCAGAGACGTTCATGCTCATAAGGCTGGCTGAGGATAACTGCTGGAAACACTTCTGCCCATAGTAAAAATCTTTAATAAATAAAACGTTTTAATAAATAAATAAACATTGTTTCACAGCGACGCGCATTGGTTCGTATGCGACCCGCTTCGGATAGAGTCTACTCATAAAATGTACTCTGTGGTCTACTCCCTCGTTTCAGAGCACTGCCGGGCGCTACTCGTACGGGTCTCCCGTGTACGGACGGCCCGTACGGGTCTCCCGGAAAGCTGTGAAGGTAGCCCGCCTGCGTGATTACCATCCAATAAAAGAAAAAACTAAAGGGCTACATAGTATCCATACATACTACAATAGAGTATTTATTATCAATTATTATTAACGTCCCTGAACAGGCCATATCAGGGCGCATATTTAAAGCTCGCCCTACCTAGGTAGTCGATAGTCGGTAGCTACCGACTCGCATGTCCATGTTATCGTAGATATCAATCTACGCTAGTTATTTAGCAATCTGTGTAGTGTACCGACTGCAGATTAGTACGATAGTAGACTAGGCTGACCGACCCCTTTACTACCATTCATCTGTTTAGCCTTTTCCCAACTAGGTTGGGGTCAGTTTCCAGTATAACCGGATGCAGCTGAATACAAGTATTTTATATGGAGCGACTGCCTCTGCGACCCAGTTACTGGGTAACACGACGATACCCTTTGGTAAGACCGGTTGTCAGATTGTCGGGCTTCTGACGACCCGTAACGACTGAGATCCACGATTGACAGCCGGGACCAACGGCTTAACGTGCTTTCCGAGGCACGGAGGAGTTTTGGTATGTAAAAATGGTTAATTCACGGAGGTCGATCAATTCGAGTTAAGTTACTCTTGCCGTATACCCGGCAAGCGTTACCTGAATGGATTGACCCGTGCGGCTATTATTACTTAGCCATGAACCACCCTTCTACTACCGTGTGGGTAAAAAAATCAGGAAGGGAGAATTGCAAAATGTATCAAAACATACGTGCGTGTGTGTATGTTGGTCGTTATGTTTTGAATTTTTTGTTCTTTTGTTAATGCTCTCTTATGTTTTTATTTTTATTTTAAATTATTATGTTTTACTATTACTGTTTGTATTTCCTGTGCGCGTCCCAAATAAAATATTTTTCTTTCTTTCTTTCTTTTCTTTTCTTTCAAAATCTATAAAGAGATTTTCTGCTGCTCCATACAATTTATGTTCGATTATCTCGGCAAAATGGAGGGGACAGGGTTATTCATAAAGATGAGTACAATGACACCTTTTTTTTTTGGGTGGGTAATCATCAAATAACTTCTCCCGCTCTGGGCGGAGCGGAAGGGCGTTCAGACTCTTACTGACTAAAAGTACTAAATCCGACTCGTGTTATTTCAGTTGCCTGTTCGTTGCCAGGGGCCACGGTATCCCTTTTTACTTTCCCGCAACCCCGGCAGGCATCGGCCCTAGCGGACTCCGTCAGTTATGCTGACATCTCTTTGAGGCGCACGTAGAACACAACGCGCCGTCGACCCGGGGTACAATGACTCCTTATGAAGCGTTTAGTTATTTCAATAGCATCTTGTCTATCCATGTAACGACATTTGCAAAATAGCTTGACAAACATGGTTATTCCACCTTCTGATGGCCTGTTCCCCCGCACTAGGAAATTTTGGTAGGCAGCGCTCTGTAGCCATAGATAAACAAAGCCAGAGAAAACCTAATGAACATAACACACGCAACGTTTCCCTGCTGTCGGTACGCCTCTCATATGTGTGTCGATATTTGGGCGCGGCGCGTTGCGTGCAGATCCGTGAGTGCTGACCCTACCCTAGTACACCGTGTCTGGACACTACTGCGTTGTAGACCGTACATGTGCGATATGTTAGGTTCTACGCAGCAGGTCGAGATGTAGGAAATACACGTACATTTTTAAAGACCTACTTTCAAAAACGACGCTTATAGTTTTGTAATAGGTAGGTACACTATAGTACCTAGTAGTAGAAAGAGTGCTTATATGATTTTATGATAGAATATTATAATAGTACAGGGATAATATACAATGCCATGGGCATCTTTACTACCATCTTTACATACCGAGACTCCTCCGTGTTTCGGAATTATCGTTTATTTTCAGGTATTAACCCATAGGAATATTACAATGTATTGTTATTAAAATATTACATCACAATAAATTAAATTAAAATTAAAAGTACATACAAGATTTTCATTCCATCATATTAGAGTCTTGGCAGGCCGGGTCTTAGCGTTAAGCCATTGGTCCCGGCTGTCATTCGTGGATCTTTGACAGTCGTTACGGGTCGTCAGAAGCCCGAAAGTCTGATAACCAGTCTTACCAAGAGGTATCGTATTAACCAGTTACTAGGTTGTGGAGGTCAGATAGGCAGTCGCTCCGTATAAAATACTGGTATTCAGCTGCATCCGGTTAGACTGGAAGCCGACCCCAACATAGTTGGGAAAGGGCTGATATACCTACTAACTTAACTTGATGTTGTGCTATCAATCAATCTGCCTAGCCTTCCTTTCCTTTAATTTTTACTTTCGGTTCATCATCATCATCATTTCAGCCAAAAGACGTCCACTGCTGAACATAGGCCTCCTACAATCACCGTCACTTCTACCGATTCTGTGCTTCCCGTATCCAACGGATTCCTGCGGCCTTCACAAGGTCATCGGTCCATCTCAACAAAAATAAAAGTCAAAAAATATTTTTTGCTCAACGTTACTGAGTTTGATGTACAGAACGCATAGATAACGGCTGTGTTATGGGTCTTTTTAAAATTCGTATTTATGTACAAAGGAATGAGCCTCATACCTCCTGCTTATACCCTATGTGACATACACCTTCACAACTGCATGAAATAGCCATAGGCTACAGTGAACACCGGTCGTCCTCAGCCGGCACTCGACGCCATACTTGTATGATAATGTGTCGCTATGATGAGGACTAACTTATCACATGACGTTAAGGTAAAATTATCCTCACACATTTTTATGTTCAGGCAACATCAGCTTTGCAACATCTGTACTAGGATGACTGTCAAAGGTGATATGTCTGTGGTTTTTTTTTATTTTTTTATCCTCAACGGTGAAGCTCTTGGCCTGCATCTCACCTGATGGTAAGTGATGATCAGGCCGAAGGTGGAAGCGAGCTTCACCCGGAATCCTCAACCACAGAGCTGGCTAAATCTTATCTCTAACTGCCGAAACACAACAATGCTGTTAACATTCTTGTTATTGCGACAGACTTAGATAAGATGGTGGTAGCTAGCCAGGCGGACTTAGAACAAGCCCTACCACCATCCAAACCGAGCAGAAAATTTTGCTCCCACTGGGAATCGAACCCGGGATCTCTGGGTCTGAGACAGATGGCTTAACCACTAGACCACAGAGGCGGTTATAGTTTCCATCGCTCCCATTGAAAGGACATATTATTATGGACATTCAGTGTAGAGTAGGACTATCAAAAATGCAGTGGAATTCGTTTACTCTGCAGTGAAGCCAAACATTTAACAACTTAAATATAATATCTTTTTACAACACGTCAATCAAAATTAATTATAATAAATATATTATATCTGAATCTCAATTTAGATATCAGAACTGAAATTAACATACATTCACATATTATGTTTGAATAAACAGACATATCCTTCGCTAATACTGACTACATTCATTTACTCGGTGACCGTGAATGTACGACTCATCCATTCATTGTATTTATCTTACTAATATACTAAAAAGTATTCATATAACATCTGGTATGTTTTTCTTTCAATACAGTATTATTATATAGCCTGAAATCCACAATAATCAATTAATTGCTTGCCTGTCGGTCTCCTACAGACTGTACTTCGGAGAGTGTACGCAGGAGCTCCACGACCTGATCACGACCTGATCCCACTATCTACTTTTCATTACCGTACTACCAGACGTACTGCAGGGTACCATCCGGACTTGGTCGATTTACCGACTAGTCATACTCAGCGCTTCTCCTCTACATTTATAATGCGTATAGCCAAAGTGTAGAACTCTCTGCCAGCGTCTGTGAGTGTTCCACGTACATAACTCGACAGCCTTCAAAGTAAGAGTGGACAGGCATCTTTTAGGCGCGCTCGATCGCTTTCCATCAGGCGAGATCGAGGTGAAGAGCTGGCCTAAGTCACAATAAAAATAAATAAAGACATCTTATCACAGAGAAGGAACGCTTGCTTAACTAAAGTCAGATATCGAACTATTTATCACTTATGAACTCAGTAAATCAACTATTTCCAAGATTTAACAGCCGTCCAATTGGAATAGTCACTTTGGTACTTCTCAGGACTTAAAGCTTAATCTTTTGGGATTATCAATGTTGCGCTCCAAAAGTCAAAATCACGAACAAAGTTGCGGGCAAGAACTATACTCCAATAAAATTAAATTCGTTAAGCAGATGCGCTCATAACTATCTCCCGTCCTAATATAATAAGCAAGGAGATGATAAACAAAGGGCGCACCCTGGCTCCTCGCCAACCGTGTCACGGCTCCTGCACTACTCGACTAGATACTTCGTTTATTCGGAAAACATCCGGACTGGCTTAATGGCTTTATTACCGGGACTACTGCCAGGGTTATCAGAGATGACTGGCTTTTCCAATGTCAATATTAACATTTTTTATTACAGAGAAAAGCGTCCCAATTTTATTTGGAATAGGCTTGATTAAAAGTTCACAAGGATCATCGGATCATCAGCATCTAGAATTCAAGATGTTGCAGTAAGAAGATTGAAACCGTGATATAATTATATCTAGGATTCTAGTCATATAACTATACAGGGTTATTTGTAAAACAACAGCAGGGGTCATTGTACTCATCATTATGAACAACTTTCACTATGGGACCAAAGCTGAAATCGCGAAAAAAATAATCTGCTGCTGTCTATATTTTATGTTCTCATATCTTGTCAAAATGTATGGAACTAAAAAAATATGTGGATAGATATAGCAAGGCATATTAATAAAATATACAAGGTCCCAGTTAAATTGATGGACAAATAGCACAGAGTGCAGCAGCGTTTACGTCTAACCAAAGATATCCAAGCAAAAAAAAAGTGATTTCATTTTGACCAAAAATAATAAATGGTATTGGGTAACCAACATTTTTGGTGTATTTTCGTTAGCTGATTTATTATTCTTGTCAGTATCTAATCCATTTTTCTTATTATTTTTTTACCATTGTCCTTATTTTGGTGGTCTGAATGATTACTAAAAGTTTGTCCATCTATTTTCATGGGACCTTATAATATATTATGGTATATTAAACCGCAGACTAAATGAGGGCAAAAATATATATTATAGTATAGTTACCGTGTGGTGGTGATTATAATATATAGCACAATATATTAATATATTACTTATATCATGTGACGGGCTTTGGTAGCTTAGGTAATGATTATTTCCATACCGTTAGGTTGGTTATGTTAAAGTTAACTATAAATAAATTATTATCTACTTAAAATCGTGTTGATGTCAGCTTTACATAATATTACATTAATTTATTACATGATATTACAAGAGTATAGCAGAGACAGGCTAGTGGTGAGATCGTCAGACTGCCAAGTAATAGGTCTCGAGTTCGAACCTAAGGCCTCTGACTTTTCGGATTCATATACACGGTGGCATACAAACTCTGACACCAGGTTATTCAGTAACCAAGAAAAAAGGAAGAAGCCACGAGTATTAACACTGATAATCACAAAATAAAAAATTAATGACAACGTCGCATTTTCTTAGCTTAAATTATTAATGCTTGGTTTAAATGAAAATGTTTTACTCGTATCTATAAATGAAACTTAGATATTATAATTATACACATCGAGAGTCTAGTGTTATGTTAACTTCGAAACGTGTTTTTTTGTTTTATATTATTTTTACTTATAGCACCTTAGAGTAAGGCTGCCTGTTCACTGGAGCGGAGAGGAGAGGAGAGGAGCGGAGATGTGCCATTATTAACCAATCAAATCTAAACCCAGGTACGGAGTCAAGTTTCTATGGTTAATATTGGCACATCTCCGCTCCTCGAACACCAATACGGTTTCACCAAAGGGCGTTGCACCACTGACGCCGGTGTCACCCTAATAAAGAACATTTTAACGCTTGGGAAGCGGCGGTAGAATCAATACTTTATTTTGTAAAATTTTGACGTTCAAAAGTGCCTTCAAGGGCCTATTTGAAATAAATGATTTGACTTTGACTTTGACTTTGAGCTCTTTTCTCCTTTTCGCTCCAGTAGACAGGCAGCCTTATGGGACATCCAAAGGAACACGTTGTATATACAGATAGGCCGGAAACTCGCTCCTATGGACATAAGGAAGAGGTCAGGGTCAACCCTTGCGTTACCGGCATGGCGGCAGACCTGCAGCGACCTACATGACCCTTAATGGTAAAGGACATACATTGTAGCAATTTATTACTTTGCAAGGTTTGTAGACCTATGTAAGAAATATTACAGTGATTAATTATGTCGACTTGTAGAGTTTTTTATTATTCTTGCAAATTGAATTTATTTTATTTATTTAACTGTTTATGTACACTTATATACAAGGTTAGTTTTTGTTTAACCTAAACCTCTTAGGTCTATGATGGAACGAGCGTGCCCAGAAGATGCTTGTTCACTCTTGCTTTGAAGGCAGACGGGTTATATGTGGAAGGGAACACAGACGCTCACTCACCACACCACTACTCTTCACTATTTCATAACTTTCACTATGGGACAAACGCTAAAACCGCGAAAAAAAGAATCAGCTGTTCCCTTTTTTTTTTTTTTTTTTTTTTTGGTTGGGAAATCATCCAATGACTACTCCCGCTCTGGGCGGAGCGGAAGGGCGTGTCAGACTTTTACTGACTAAAACCCACCCGTGTTCCTTCCCTTGCCATGCCAGGGGCCACGGTTTCCCCTTGGGACTACCCGCAACCCCGGCAGGCATCGGCCCTTACGGACCCCGTCAGTTTTGCTGACATCTCTTTGAGGCGCGCGTGGAACACGACGCGCCGTCGACCCGGGCCTGGTCCTTATCGGACGGCGAGCTGCCCTCTGCTCTCCGTCCGCAGGCCCGTTCTCCGTCCGCAGGCCCATCAGCTGTTCCCTACATTTATGTTCGCATATCTCGTCAAAATGTATGGAATGGCTGATTTTTTTCGCGATTTCAGCGTTCCCGTTGGTCCCATTATGAGGTTTAGGTTAAACAAAAACTATTTGTTGTATTAACAGACAAGAAGAAGGAACAGAAAGAAAAAGTACGTACAAACAAAGATGATCCTCATTTCTAAAGAAATCTCTTCCAGCATACCTGTGATAGGAAAGTGGTTAAAGAGATGTAGACAACGTGCGTAAGAGTAGAAGAGACAACAAAATACATAAAATTAAAATAAAAAACTATTCACTAATTTAAATATAAACATACAATATGTGAATATAAGGTACAACTAAAATAAATAATCAAATAGAATTTAGTCTCTAAAAGTTTAAACGGCTCCACGTAATTTGTTCAAAACCATAATCAATTTGTTGAATAATGATTTTGATTAGATAAGACAGTTTTCATGAGATCAGTGGATATAATTGAAAAAAAAACCAAGCTTGGAAAATGGGTGGAGCCGAATGCCGCTGATAAGTTACAAAACAGAATACCGAATACAGAATACCTGTTTTGTAACTTAACACATTCGGCTCCACCCATTTTCATAGAACTCATACGCCAAGCCGCCATACTTATTGGATGTGAACCCTCCGTAACGTAATGTCGGTAACCCTCCCGGTTACCGGCATTAAGTTTGCTCTAAAGATAACTATCGCGGAAGGTGAACGGCATTAGGTTTAAAACCGTGTTATAAAACACTGTAAAACGAAGTAAAATTTTTCAGGGGTCTTGTCGCCACACGTAGGGGCTAAACGTAGTTTCCGACCGTAAATTTTTTTTTGTGAATATTGTAACCATGACCAAAAAATATTTTAATAATTCAACGCATATACTAATAAATCTTGTTTAAATATACATCAGATTTAATTTTCATGGTTTAGAATGCAGTATTCGCTAAGAAAAACCTACATTTAAAATGACACCTCCGCGAGGGCTCCCGCCCGGCATCCTATATGCGATTAGGTGCACCCTCCAGGGTAAGCGTATTAAAATGGCGGTGAAGGGCGGGCAAATTAGGAAAATCTGACCATAGTTGCACTGCTAAGCCACAGGAATCCTATTCACCACGCGGGCCTTGTTTGAAGTTGTGTCATGTCTTCTTTAGTTTTCAATTAAACCATATACAGGCACTTTTGAATTGTCAAGGAGTCAGTCAGTCAGAAATATGAAGCTAGTTGCCCATTCCAAAACGATACTACGTTTTGGTATGGGCAACTACCTTTGGAGAAGAACGGGCAACAAACTCCACGTTTTCTAAGGATGTTCTGTTTCGTTTTTATTAGAACAGTGGTGATAAAAATACCTTTTAGCTTTTGACATAAGTTCATAATTCGCATTAAAAGTATGTTTTCCTGTTACGTAGTAGTCTACCTATGTCCCACATGCAGCCGGGTGAGGTGATATGAGTGGCGTGGGCTTGGCTGTTGCGCCACCTGGCGGTCACCTAGCATTTGTGTTGCAACGACCACTATTCGAGTATGTGTCGCCTGGAAGCATACGCGGCTAGTGATGTGACTCAGTGTATCTTTATCGATATTAAAAAAAAAAACCAATGATATTATTTTTATACTACCTACATCTCATTTGCAGAAATACCTTCGACATTGTAGGCATATTATACTTTACTAAACACACACTTGCTTTTCCAACTCACTTTAAACAAAGGCAGAATGGTTGACATCGGATTTGCCATAATAAAAAAAAATAGAATAGAATAATTAAATACAATATTTTACGATTTTGAATATTGAATTATTTTCTACCAAAATCAAGATATTGAATTATTCTGTACTTTAATAAAAAATACTTTTTATTTCTCTTTTCACAGTTATAAACATACAGAAACAAGAATAAGCAATTTAACAAAATGCAGAAAATATGATTCTTTGTGGAGTCCATACTAGGACACCCCGTGATGACTTTAATTCCAGCTGGATAGATCCCAGCACTCGTAGTATGAAAACCATAGAAACGGGTTTTTACGGGTTTTGTCGACAGAAGAATAGACAAAATGACAGATTGTGATCGTTTATCTGTCATTTCGTCCATTCTTCCGTAGACAAAACCCGTTTTTATTGTGTTCATGCTAAGCGTGCCGTACAGATTAGTACAGGCAGGTATCTTTGCACATTTGTCGTTAGTGTCTGTAAATAAAAGTTTATAGTGTGGCCATTAGTGCTGTGCACTCCCTGAGGTATGCGCGCGGCGAGACGGGGGGGAGAGAATCGGCGAATCGGCGAATCGGCTGCTGCGCTTCGCCTCCCACCTCGCCGCGCATACCTCAGGGAGTGCACAGCACTAATGGCCACACTATAAGAACAACGAATTACCTTAAAAAGTATCGATATACAGTCAGCCTCATCACTATCGACCTGCTCATGTGCAGGGCGCGGTCGCTCGCCTTGTGCATATGTGCGAGTAACACGCTAGTACCGACAGCAACATAAATAACTAAATGATGTAACGTCTTCTCAACAAAAATTAATCTTATACTTAACAAAAATTTTAAATTCATTCATTCACTCTTTGACAGACGGCGCACAACCTAAATCACTGGATTTAGAAGCTTGAAATTTTGCACAAGAGTTCCTTATTTATCGAGAATGAGCACTAAGCAAGGAGAAGAAGGAAAATGTATCCCCTAAAGGGGTTAAATAGGGGGTGAAAGTTTGTATGATAGTTAGTAATTTTTTAAAGATATACGTGGTAATTGACCTTTTCATCTCTCATGCTCGGAAAGTAGTGTTTGTTTGATCCGAGTAGCGGGTGGAAAACGCTGCTTCCCTCTCTAGGGCGGGAAAAACTCATAGTAATTGCTTCCCGCCCTAGGGCGGGAATGAATTTTAAAAATAGAACTTTAGGTTAGGTTGTCTGCTACGAAACTTTTTACATGAAAAATATCGAATAGAATAAAAACAAAAAAGCTGCAGCAGTGTTTCCACTTACGTTTTTGGTTTTTCCCCAGTTTTTAATGAATTATCCCTAAACATCCCTAAAAAAATAAAAATTCCTTGGTTTAGGGAATTTTTAATTTTTATAGCATAAATACCTAGAAAACATTAATTATAAATCGAGAGAGACGAAACAAACCAACTCTAGGTATAATGCGACTTATTTCCGATGTCGTCTTTAGCCACAGAAATAGTACTACTTATTAACAATAACATGGTAAACTAAAATTAGACGTATTACAATTATTACAAGTTTCAGGGAATCCCCTTTATTCAATCGGTGGTGCCATAGAGTAAAGTAGTACATCGGGTGCTGCCTAGTATAAACAATAGGGCTACCAAGTTCAAGTTCAATTTTTACTCAAGTTCAATTTTTCCTTAAAATTCCCTAAATCGCTTCCAAAATAAAACATCCCTAAACCATGCTTATTATTGGCTATTTTTTCCAAAAAAAAGGGAGAAATCCCTAAAAGTGGAAACACTGGGCCCCGGTCTAGTGAGGTATTTTTTTTTAATTCACACTGGCTGTTTATATAAAACAGCCAGTGTGAATTAAAAAATATACATAATGCGCGGGACGGGACGCAGCGGTGACGCGGTGTTCCATATTTAAAAAAAAACACAAATTGTTCTAACTTCTCAGTTCATTTTTAATAGGTACTAATCATGTTATTTAAATATCAATAACTATTTTAAACACTATGTTTTACTTTCCTTATATTCGAAATGAAAAGTAGAGTGTTTAACACGGGTGAAAGACATCAATTCCTACTCGGACTATAGCCGCCCTCGCTACGCTCGGGCGTCTAAATACCTCGTATGGGAATTGATTTCTTTCGACCCTTGTATAACAATCTACTATTACGCTTCTGTTCGTTAGTCAAAGTTAGATGTATCATCGCTTTTTGGTAACTGGGGGGTAAGTTACCATCCAGCTCTTATACCAGCTCTTATATTGGGTTTGGATTGGATTTATGCACGATTTATATTGCGTACTGAAAGTTCTGATGGGATCATTATCATTACCGTTAGGGTATACAACATGTATCAGAAAGCTGTGGTCATATTTATGGGACCATCAAACTTAACAGCTTTCCCCATAGGACAAACATCGACTCCGTATCAAAAGTTGCGACAAACAAAGGCGCGACAAATGCTAGGGCGACAGTACGAAAGGTCGACCATCAGCGGTGCGACAGAACATCAGCTCGACAAACGTTAGCGCGACAGATTGTTTTCACGACAAACGATGGCACGACGAAACTTTTGATCGACGAACGAACATCACGAAAAAAATATCAACTATCCCATACAAAACTTCAAAACCTACTCGACCCAAATATATGGGACGGCTGATATTGATTTCAATGTTTTGCTAACGCTACTCAAAACCAACAATAATAATATATCAAAATATAAGATAATTCGGCTCCGATCGGCCACCGATAACGCCGAGATACAGCCGCTTGTTCTGCTGACCGTACGCATATATTAACCTAATTGATTTACATACATATTGGACTATTATTTTTGCGCACTGTACGTGTTGCAGTAATGGGCGATTTAATTTGATCTGAAGCCAGGTGTTAAGAATTAATTTAGCAATTATTACAATTATTGGCAGGGACAAAGAATAGTAGGACGTTCTATTATATCCAGTAAATGACTGTGTTCCTCTTAGAATAGTTACCATTTACCAGAATATTTGGAGATGGTATAAAAAAGGAAAAACGTGTGAAAAAGTTTTTTAAATCGTAGGTATTTTCCTTGCAAAGCTGTTTTATGAAATCATGACTGACAGACAACGTTTATGACTGCCACTGAAGAAATAAGCATGAATTTGACAGCTAAATGTTTGGAGGTCTTTAAACAGTCTGATCGATCAGCAATTACAATTTCAATCAATCGGCCTAGCCTTTTCCCAACTATGTTGGGGTCGGCTTCCAGTCTAACCGGATGCAGCTGAATACCAGTATTTTACATGGAGCGACTGTCTATCTGACCTCTAACTGGGTAATATGATATCCCTTGATAAGACTGGTTGTCAGACTTTCGGGGTTCTGATCTAACGACCCGTAACGACAGTCAAAGATTCACGAATGACAGCCGGGACCAACGGTTTAACGTGTTTTCCGACGCACGGAGGAGTCTCAGTATGTAAAGATCACCCATCCACGGAACAACCCCGGCAAGTGTCGCCTAACCTGATGGCTCGACCCGTGCGGCTGTTATAACTTAGCCACAGGCTCGATCCTCACACATTTCCAATTGCAAAGCCTTAAATTTTTTATTGAGCAGACGAAGTTTTCAATCATATGAAGCAATGCATTAGGGATTTCCAATGCCCTTCAGATTGTGATCTTTTGTTCTGATTGATTTTCCCATGAAGGGAAGGTATGTAACGGACTATACTTGGAGTGTCTCTGAGGGATCAAATTTGGAACGAGGTGATGCGGCAGAGAACCTGGACGGTGTCGACATAGACAACTTTAGTTCACTACAGAATAAGCAAGCTGAAGTGTCAATGGGCCGGTCATATTAGTCGTAGAACCGATGACCGTTGGGGTAGACGTGTCCTGAGTGGAGACGAATTGCCAAACGTAAGGTAGGACGCCCTGAGGCTAGGCGGAGCGACGATCTTCGCTGGGTGGCTGGTAGCAGCTGGATGAGAGTTGAGCTGAATGACATGCAATTGGAGAGGCGTGTTCCCAGCAGTGAACTGCTTTAGGCTGATGAGGATGTACATATGGTAGCCTTATCCTATCCTATACCAAAGACGTATAAAAAAGGTCTTTTACTATTAAGGTGAAACTTGGGTGAAACAATTTGATATTTTTTCCATACAAATTTCGGAGCGGTTTTACTCCACTGTTTGATATCGTACATTCAAAGTTTAACATGATATCGTTAGGTCTCATTAGTAATTTTGTATGTACGGAAGCAGAATAGTAAAATAAAAAGCCATTAAAAAGTTTTAAGCCAACAAAGATTCGTTTTTCTTGCTAATTTTAACGCAACTTTAGGCGTAAATAAGTAATACAAGAACTGTGAAATCTCGAAAACAAAATCCGTACCAACACAGCAAAATTATCGAAGATTTCAATTAATTTTATTTATAATTGATTCATGTAGTGGTTTTTTCATAAAACTCCATTTTCCAAAGGACTTTTCGTAATTTTTTACGCGCTGTTTTTACTAAAATCGTTCGGTACGGTGTTTCTGTGCGTGCGAACTATACGTTGTCCATGTAGACCAGCTTCTAACTGCTCATCTGATACTATCTCTGTCGGACACGATGCCAGGTGAGACAGCATGGTTTTTGGCCATGCCCAATTGCCCACCATTGAGTTCGAGCCCGCGACTAGTTCCACCCTACACGAGCAAATTTGTATAAATATTTGTAATCTCGTTCTCGAAAACGGCTCTAACGATTTCGATGAAAGTTGCAATGTAGGGGTTGCGATCTAGCTAGGTCTCATATCTGGAGAAATACGAGCACAGCTCGGTCGCCCAAAGTTTTGAACAACAATAATGACAATTTTATTGACACCTTCAATAAAATTGTCATTATGCAGCATGGAATTAGTAAGTACCTACTGTCATGGGAGCATGGAATTAGTATGTACTATCATGGCAGCATGGAATTAGTAAGTACCTACTATCATGGCAGCATGGAATTAGTATGAACTATCATGGCAGCATGGAATTAGTAAGTACCTACTATCATGGCAGCATGGAATTAGTATGAACTTTCCTACACTATTATGAGCATTCTCTATTTTAACCAGAGCAGATCTCGGTCACCCGGGTACTAACACGTTTATACACAGAACGCAGTTGCAGGCAGGTACAATATAATCCCTTGTAATGTAAGGTTTCTTCCTAGTGGCCATCAGTGCGGTTATGTTCTAATCTTGTTTTGCATGCGCCGAGGTTTAGTTCAAACGTGACATTTTTATAAACCTGTTGTTATTGTGATAAGTGCAGAAAGTAAACAACATATTCAAAATAGAGGGTGAGAGAAGGGCTTCAGGGCGAAGTCTGAAACTGTGTGAAGTAGAGCAAAGATAATAAAGGTTCTTGATGTTTTTGGTTGGTATATTGGCGTGTGCTAGCTGACATATGGTTATTAATTTAAATTATATTTTGTGTTGCATAATGTAAATTATTTTGCATAATATTATATAAAATATATTTTTTCTAACAGAGCAGACAGCTGTGCTGCTAGACAGTTTGTTGCGCCACTTCTTCTTCCCAGCTAAAGCACTAGGAAGTGGTGAGGGGCGGGCGTTTTGAGGGACTGCCTTATGTAATTTAGACGTTTGTTAAGTGCTGATTCTCAGCCTAGTTTGAATAAATGACTTTTGAATTTTAAATTTGAATTTTGTAGCTAAATGAAGAAAACTGAAACGCCTAGTTTGACAGGAATTGAATTCCAAAATTTTTGCGAAAAATATCAGCTCTCGGAGTTGTAAAAGTCCATAAAACATGTTCACACTATTGCTATACTTCTGTTTGCAATATCAAGGGTGGAGATAGAGCCTCGACATTGACGATACTTACGAGTAAATACTTCCGGTACACAATGTGCAGTCAGCCCCGTCGCCAGCCTTGCTGACCGGATAATCTTTGGCACTACAGCATTATTCACGTATAGCCAGTCATGGCCAGCCCCAACAGGGTTCTGAAAATGATAGCTGATAGAGTGGACTGTCCATATTCCACTGCTGATAATTACATGTGTCACCGCATTGTCTTGTTTACGTAGTTTTAAGGAAACCTTTATGAGTCTAGTCTCTTAGCACACTATGCCATAGGCACGCATCGAAGTTCCGTGGCTGATTTTACTTTCCGACGTATTCGTAAAGTGCTGAAATTACGCGACGGAAATTCGGTTGCGCGACGTTGTGTGAATTCAGTGTCTCGAGCGCCGACGAATGTAGTATCGGGTTGTCTAAAAAAATGGATCATTTTACAATAATAGCGATTGCAGAGGCTTTAGCAGAGGAGAAATATAAGAAAGAATTTTGGGTTCACCCATTGAATTCTACAAGATTACAAGATGGCCAGATTCAAAGTTTCTCACCCAGATTCTACCCACGATGGTAACAATGTCATCTGTCCATCTCGCCGCCGGACGACCGATACCTTGTTTGACCGATACCTCGTTTTCCAGTCCTTGGACCGGGACGCCACTCGGTCACAGCCTTACACCACCTGTCATTACTGTGCCTTTCCAAGTGCCTTGCCCAGCCCAACTCCATTTGAGTTTCATAATACGTTTTCCGATATCGGCGACCTTCGTACATCTTCGGATCTCGACGTTTGGAACTCGGTCTATTAACCTTATGCCAACCATGGGACGCTCCATGGCTCTCTATGCTAGAAGGTTACGTAGTACCAATTAATATGAGAGAAGAAAATAAAGTGTTTCTCTCTGTAACTGTTCGACAAGTTTGATTAAAAGCGTGAATTTACGAGCGTACATAATTACATAAATACATACTGCCACAGTAACCTATCTACATAAGTATATACTTGGTTAAATAAATTTAAACGTATGTAACACTTATAAATCTAATTCTGGGCGTGGGCAATACTTGCTAAAGATCAATGTCAGTTGGAATTGAATTAATTAAGTTATTTTGTATTTATTGCCATGTAATTGTAAGTACATATCTATGTATTTTGTTTTAGAAGTGAGGGTTAGGTGTGGCAAAAGAAGCATGAAAGTAGAATAAATGTTGTGGAATTAATGAACGGAGGAACGGAGTGATAGGATGAGGAATGATGTGATAAGGCAACGTTTCGGTTTAAAAGAACATGTAGTGACAAAAGTTGACAAGCGTATGCTTAGATTGTTTGATCACGTTGAGAGGATGAATGAAAAGCGACTAACAAAAGGAACAAGGCAGAAGTGAGTGGAAACGCCGGGAGGGGACGGCCTAGAATGACACAGAGTGACCATATTGGTGATGTTCTTCAGAAAGGTCAGGTGCGTAGTGCTCGCAACCGGCGCGCGTGTATGACCGAACGTAGACGAAGCAAAAGGAGTATGTAAGGATCGTAGCAGGTGACGTTCTAAATTTAAAAAAAATCAATGCCTAACCTTACCTATTATTAAAAAAGTAAAGTACCTAAAATTGTTTTCCTATCTTTCAACTGAAATAAACAAACAAATATTTGATACAACTCTTCAAGATAATAAGTCAAATTCGGTTCCCAGCGTGTAAGTACAGTACTAAGCTGTCACAAGTCAAACAATCTGTGCACTGTCAATATTTAATGCTAATAAGCTCGGCTTTTATCTGCACATGTGTGAACAGCCTTAGGGCTGCCGCGACACAAAGTTTACTGTCATTGACCAAGCACCTTCCTAGAAGTACACAAAATAAATGATGGTAGATAATTGGGAATGTGAACGACTAAATGAGAATTCTCTGGTCTATCAGCAACTTTTAATGTCTCCCTCAGTATCTCTTACTGAACATACATGGACAGTCGTAGGCACTTATAGCCAAACATAGAGAATATAACACATATCGCGCGCAATGAAGCTCTTATCTTTAAGCATACCACTTATCACGCGTTACAGCTTTCTTTTCTTCTGTAACGAGCCAGCCCGGTGCCTCAGCCGTTCAAAGCTTGCATGCCATGCGTGGACAAGGAGCATGCGTGTGAGAGAGGGCGATGTGTCCAAATGGCGGCTACGTTTGATTTTGATTTTCGTGTGAAAACAAAATTGAAGTGTTTGTTTTATTATTCATGGTATTATTGAAGATAATACTTTTACACTTCTTAACATTTTTCATCTTTTGGGGTATTTATAACAGACAGCCAAATAGTAAAAACGGAAACTTTATAATATAATCAAGTCCTTCTTTCCTCCGTCAAGTTTTCTGACAGCCATTTTGCTCGGAGATTTTTTGCTATATTTGACTGTTCATCCGTGATGTTACGTTTATTTGCACTATCATCATATTCATTCTCTTGCCCTTAACCTAATTCATTTGGGGTCGGGGCATCATGTTTTTTCTTTCATACTTCTCTATTAATCATCATCTCGGTAGTCACCCCCTTTATAGCTATATCATCTTTCACACAGTCCATCCATCGTTTCTTTGGTCTTCCCCTACTCTTACCTATAGCCATCCACATTCAAACTCAAAACTTTTAATCTACAACTCTTTTGGTAGTTACTCTCGCGTGCCACCCCTGTGCTCATATGTCGTTTGACGACAACGCACTGCATCTCGGTCAAGGCCGCCAACTGATTTTTATACAACCTGTCAAGTGTGAGTTGTTCCTTAAGTGCTTGTAAAGTTGCCAGCTTTTTATTTTTGCCCAGTTTTGACCTTGTGAGCCTACCTTTGACATTACTTATAAGTAGTGAATATATGAATATTCATGTATTCGTTTTGAAATAAAATTGATCCCATTAAAATGCGACTAAATATGATTTGAACTTGAAGGATAAGCTAAACTAAGTTCCTTCGTATATAATAAGTTTAGTAATTGTATATTTTATTAAAATATTTGGTTAATCATAGCCGTTAAGCCGTTGGTCCCGGCTGTCATTTGTGGATCTTTGACAGTCGTTACGAGTCGTCAGAAGCCCGAAAGTCTGACACCAGTCTCACCAAGGGGTATCGTATTACCCAGTTACTGGGTTGTGGAGGTCAGATAGGCAGTCGCTCCATGTAAAATACTGGTATTCAGCTGCATCCGGTTAGACTGGAAGCTGACCCCAAGATAGTTGGGAAAAAGCTAGGAAGATTGATTTGTTTAATCATAGCATTTACATAATTATATATGCTTAACAAACTTAAAATAATAATAAGTGTACATGTAAGAAAAAAAGGAGGAGAAAGAATCATCATCAAAGGGAGGGCATCAAAAAATTCTTTCGCATCGCTGCTGTCATCACGAAAAGTGCCCAAAAGGCTGGCAGCACTGCCACGTTGTATGGCAATGGCAATGCTGATTCTTGGGCAATAAATAGGCCAGCCCTCTGGTCACGTGAAAAGTTTTTCAACCGCCGCGCTTGGTGACAGCTTGAAAAACCAAGTGGGCACTCGGACCCCGGGGCCTTTTTTTTTTTTTTTTTTGGGTGGGAAATCATCAAATGGCTTCTCTCGCTCTGGGCGGAGCGGAAGGGCGTGTCAGACTCTTACTGACTAAAACCCTTCCGTGTTCCTCCCTTGCCTTGCCAGGGGCCACGGTTTACCCTTAGGACTACCCGCAACCCCGGTAGGCATCGGCCCTAGCGGACCCCGTCAGTTTTGCTGACATCTCTTTGAGGCGCGCGTGGAACATGACGAGCCGTCGACCCGGGCCTGGTCCATATCGGACGGTGAGCTGCCCGTTGCTCTCCGTCCGCAGGCCCGCGCCTACGGTGGCCGGAAATCTGCTACCAATTCCCGACGCCCGGGGCGTCTCCTACGGCGGCGGCGGGCGGTTAGGGCTGCTAGGGCGCGGCATTTGCCTCTCCCTCTCGCGCTCCACCTCCTCCTTCGCGAGCATTACTGCTTCGCAGAAGGAGGTGACGGCTTGCCATGCCCTCTCGCTCCACACCATGGCCTGGACCAGGGCCGGACGCGAGAGGTCACTGCCGCCGATCAGGACCCCGGGGCCTTAGTGTTTCAACCCCAAACGGCTCGAACAAATCCCAAGATTAGAATAAATTGGCCTTTTTTTATTTTTTTTGTTTTATTGTTAATTCACTCTCCGAGCATCCAATTAAAAGACGTTTTCCATATCAGAATGAATTCTGAAAATTGAGAAAATTCTTCGAAAAATTCTGGGGAACTGTAAAAACTAACAATATTGACAGCTGTCAAACAACACAATTTCATAATTATGATGTCCTAGCCTCTAATCCAGCGTGCATTGGACTGGAACTGACTGGAACTAACTAGAACGTTCAAATTATGTGAACACGTAACGATGCAAATTATTATAAAAACCCCGTCTTTTTGTGTATGAGCAGCTTAATTTGGTAATACCAGAAATGTACCGAGTTAAAAAAGTGTGATGATCATTAGTGTTTTGACTTGTTTACACAGTTAGTTAAATTGCTATGTTTCCTTGACTAAGATTATTAGGTAATTTGCTATGGTGCAGCTTAAGTTTTTAAGAGCATTTCAAATACTTACAGTATGTTAACTAACGAAATAGTATGATCTGTAGCGTTAATTTTTTTTATTTTATTATATAGATACTAGCTTTTGCCCGCGGCTTCGCCCACGTTGATGACTTTGTAAAGTATTATAATATTTGAATTATTGTGAACGTGAGGACTATGTGGATATTTTTTTTCTATTTTCTTTTCTTTCATTATTTTTTCTTTCTCGGATAGTTTTGATGATGGTCTGGCAGTTTGAGTAGTTTATGCGGCCTACCCAAATGTCCTTTTCTTATTATTTTTCGTCGAGTTGAGCCCCTTAAGAGGGTTTATTCTGAAAGTTGGCAACGTCGCAAATAGATGTCAAATATTTCGCTGTTTTGATTATTTTGATAATTTTTCTGTATGGAAATAAAAAATGTGGCTAACTAGCGAACTAGAATATTGATTATGAAATGCAACAATTAATATCGTAACACCGAATAGTTAGTTTTAGATATAAAAAAAGTATTTGGAAACTTTCCAAATGCCTTTTTTACACCTAAAACGGGTACAACATCAAATTCAATGTTATAATTGCAATTCATTATTAATATTCTAGATAGTTAGTTAGCCACATTTCTTATTTCCATACAGTATTATTTCCAAATTAATCAAAACAGGTAAATATTTGACAGCTATTTACGACGTTGCCAACTTTTAGGATGCACCCTCTTAAGGGCCTACGTCTCGTTTAGTACCGTAAAACGGTCACTTTAAAAAGCTATCTTCTCCTTAACGGCTTAGTTAAATGATTTGAAAAAAATATATGTTTGCTATAGATTCATCTACAACATATCTGAAACCGGGTTTTTTCGTATGACAAATACTTTTGCCTTAAAAAAATATTTACCATAACGCTATTTTTGGCTAATATTCGTAACTACTTCTAAACGGATTTGACGATTGGAAAAAAAATTACACTGAAAAATTGTTGATTAAAGGTACTACAAATTTGAAACTGCATTTGTAAATCAATCAATATTTGTTAAACAAAATGTCCCCATTTAGAGATAGAGGTTCAGAGGGGCTCTGCGCGGGACGCGGGCGGCAGTCGCCCGTGAGCATTGAGACGGGATTGCTGTGTCGCTCGCTGGTCCGCTCCGGCTATCGACCGAGTATGCGCATACGTATGTGTTAGTGCGAATATTTATGAACTTATTGTATTAGTGTGCGTTTATAGACGAGCTTGCTGCAGAGAGTCCAAATCGATTGTGCGCGTAGGCGCTTTATTGTTGAGTTGTTCTTTGATGTACAATTATTAATACTTTTTTACATTGACAATTACATACAAATTAACAATTTACAATATAAACTAAAAAAATGTAAATTTAAAATATAACATAACATCACGACTGTATTCCCCGAAGGGTTATGCAGAGGTGTACCTATATAAGGTGTTAAAAAATTTACTTTAGAAACTTTAAGAGGTGTTTTAGACCATCGAACTGAATAACTTTTACTTTGGGACATGCATTGATATCGCGAAAAAAAAAATCTGTTGTTCCATAGTAAAGTTTAATACCTACTGTTCTAAACTGTATGGGACAGCTGTTTTTTTTTTTCGCGATTTCAAAGTTAAAGTAAAAGTTATTCAGTTTGATGGTCCAAAGGACCTCTTAAAGTTTCTAAAGTTAATTTTTTTTAAATCACTAAAATTTGTTTAGTCCTGTCAAACGAGCATTTCCCATTCTGAAATAGACTAAGGTGACACAACTTAACTATATTTTAGTTTGACAGCACTAAGATTGCACTGAGTTATTAGTTTAGTGAAAATGGCAATTTTGCTATTCTGAATTTGACGTTTTTCACCTAAAAATTTAGATTATCCAACTAAATCAGTCTATTTTTAAACGCGATTAAAAAGGAGTGGAATAAAATTAGTTGGCATGAACACACACTTCAGCTGCAAAAACTGTATCTTTTTTTTTTTTTTGCTTATATCTCGAAAACGGTGCGTCCTGGCGCAAAAATAATGGAAATTTCGACCCCCTCTGCCAGCCGTAAACCCATATGCCCCTACTCATAGGTAATATTTAATCATATTTTCTATACAAAAAGTTTAAAATTCCATACAAAACACGTCAAGGCTGCCCCCCCCGCGCGCCTCTGTCTCTAAAAAAATTCACGGGGTAGAGCAAACAAGTACCACGTCGGTCGCGACGTGACTGTCAAATTCAATTTTAGATGTGTCAAAATTATTTTTTATATTAGAGATATTTTTCCGCAGAATAGCTTTTAGATTCTCATAGCCAAAAGTAAGGAATTTTAGTCGTAGTTTAGTTAGTTTAGTTCGGTGTACAAGAGAATCGGCACCAAATATTTTCTTAAGTTACGTAGGTATGAAGGTTAAGAAATAAATCTTGATTGGTGCCGATTCTCTTGTGCACCGAACTAAACTATCACTAAAATTACTTGCTTTTGGCTATGAGAATCTGAGATTCTGCAAAAAAATATCTCTAAATTAAAAAATAACTTTGACATATCTAAAATCGAATTTGCGTCGCGAACTCGCGACTCCACGTGGTACTTGTTTGCTCTACTCTGTGAATTTTTTTAGGTCCAGAGGCGCGCAGGGGGGCAGCGTCGACGTGTTTTGTATGGAATTTTTAACTTTTTGTATGGAAAATACGAAAATTTGTTACCTTTGTGTTGGGGTAAAGGGGTTCCTTAAGGGTTTCCTAAAGGGGGTCGAAATTTTCATTATTTTTGCGATAGGACGCACCGTTTTCGAGTTATAAGCAAAATAAAAAAAAAGATACAGTACTGTTTTTGCACCTGAAGTGTTGGTGTGAAGTTTAGTTCATGACAACTAATTTTTATATTCCATTCCTTTTTAATCGCGTAAAAAAAAAATAGTCAAATTTAGTTTGAATAATCAAAATTTTTAGGTGAAAATCGTCAAATTCAGAATAACAAAATTCCCTGTTTCACTAAACTACTAAGTTAATAACTCATTGCAATCTTAGTGCTGTCAAACTTCGGTGGCAGTGACCTCTCGCGTCCGGCCCTGGTCCAGGTCATGGTGCGGAGCGAGAGGGCATGGCAAGCCGTCACCTCCTTCTGCGAAGCAGTAATGCTCGCGAAAGAGGAGGCGGAGTGCGCGAGGGAGTGGCAAAGGCCGCGCCCTACCAGCCCTAGCCGCCGCCGCCGTAGGAGACGTCCCGGGCGTCGGGAATTGACTGCGACTGGACTGGAAAGGGCTAGGCATCAACATCAATGGCGAGTATATCACTAACCTTCGGTTTGCCGACGATATAGTTATCATGGCTGAGACCATGGAGGACCTCAGTATAATGCTCGATGACCGCAGTAGAGCCTCCAAAAGAGTGGGTCTTAAAATGAACATGGACAAGACAAAGGTCATGTCAAATGCCCATGTAACACCCGCCCTCATAAAGATCGGTGACGCTACGCTCGAAGTTGTAGACGAGTATGTTTACCTAGGACAAACTGTCCAGCTAGGTAAGTCCAACTTCGAGAAAGAGGTCAATCGTCGAATCCGACTCGGCTGGGAGCGTTCGGGAAACTATGCAATATCTTCTCGTCCCACATACCACAGTGTTTCAAGACGAAAGTCTTTGACCAGTGCGTGTTGCCAATGATGACTTATGGCACTGAAACGTGGTCGCTCACAATGGGTCTTATCAGAAGGCTAAAAGTCACCCAAAGAGCAATGGAGAGGGCTATGCTTGGAGTTTCCCTACGTGATCGAATCAGAAATGAAGAGATCCGCAGGAGAACCAAGGTAACCGACATAGCCCGAACAATTGCCAAACTTAAGTGGCAATGGGCAGGACATATTGCTCGCAGAACAGATGGCCGATGGGGCCGAAAGGTTCTGGAGTGGCGACCACGTACCGGAAGACGTAGCGTTGGAAGGCCTCCCACAAGATGGACCGATGACCTAGTAAAGGCCGCAGGAATTCGCTGGATGCGGGAAGCACAGAATCGGTCGAAGTGGCGGTGCTTGAGGGAGGCCTATGTCCAGCAGTGGGCGTCTTTCGGCTGATATGATGATGATAATGATGATATGCTGAGTTATAGGGGTTTATGGATTTCATAAATGGGGACGAAATTCACATTATTTTTGCGATAGGACGCACCATTTTGCGATAAGAAAAACCTTCTCCCATCACACATAAAGGCAATGCTTGTACAGTCCCTAATATTTCCCATAATTGACTATGATGATGTGTGTTACTATGACCTGAATGCAGATCTTCTCAATAACTAGACCGCCTTCTTAATAACTGCATTCTGCATGTTTCGTTTTCTCCTCTTCTGATCGTTATTTCTCCTCTACCGATCGTTATGTCTCCTGACAAAGTTTATTCTGTTTATTATTGTATAATATGTATTTATTAATTATAATTTATTCTGGTATTTTTTTAGTTATTTTCGTGTTATCAATTGATTGATTGTGTATTACGTAATTAGGGTACGGGGCACGTGCCCCGGGCGACACCGTTAGGGGGCGCCAAATTCGAGCATGACAGACAAGTGCACCACCCAGCGCACCGCAACTTTGCAACAAATGAGACGCGCAACAATTATAATCTTTCTCTGAGGGTGGTGCACTGAGGAAATTACTGATTAGCGTAGGTTTAGGTCGTCAAACGGTCTGAGCGGGTTGTGAGTACTTGTGAACGGGCGCAGTTGTATTCTACCAGGAACTCGATGAGCGTTTCTGTGGTCTATTTTTTAAGTTTTGCGGTGCCGGGCGTCTTGCTTCAACGCCGACGACGCCTGTGACACGACTTACTTTAACTTTTACCACAGTTTTGGCGCCCCTGTTGGATTGGCGCATTTTCGATCGATTTTTGATTAATATGTTTATTATGCCTAAATTTTAGAGCTCGCTTCGCTCGCTCTTGCAACCTAGTAAAGTAACTCCTAAAGCAAAAATCCAACTTATCTCAGGCAGAGTGAATAAGGCTAATCAAAATAAATGTCTGACACGTACTAGTATATTTAAAAAAAAAACGGTTTTTTTTTAAGAAAAAAAAAACGATTCGGGGTCAGGCGATAGGTTTTGCCCCGCCTCGAAAGATCCGTTCCGTTCTAGATCCGGGGCTGCCCCTACCAAATATCACTCAACGCGCTTAAAGAAGTTTTTCCTAAAAAAAAAAACTATGATACCTACAAAAAATTTCTACAGTCAAAGGCCGATTCTCTTGTACACCGAACTAAACTAACTACAATCACTAAAATTCCTTACTTTTGGCTATGAGAATCTTAAAGCCATTCTGACAAAAAAAATCTCTAAATGAAAAAAATATTTTGACACATCTAAAATCGAATTTGACAATCGCGTGACGACTCCACGTAGTACTTGTTTGCTCTACCCCGTGAATTTTTTTAGAGCCGGAGGCGCGCAGGGGTTGGCAGCCTCGACGTGTTTTATATGGAATTTTTCACTTTTTGTATGGAAAATATGAAAAATTATTACCAACATGTTTGGATATAGGGGTTTAAGGGTTTCCTAAAGGGGGTCGAAAATTTCATTATTTTTGCGATAGGACACACCATTTTCGAGATATAAGCAAAAGAAAAAAAACTACAATACTGTTTTTGGACTGAGGTCGAAGTGTTGGGGTTTTAGTTCATGCCAACTTACTTTATTCCACACGTTTTTAATCGCGTTTAAAAATAGTCAGATTTGCTTGGATACACCAAATTTTTAGGTGAAAAACGTCAAACTCAGAATAGCAAAATTGCCATTTTCACTAAACTAATAACTCAGTGCAATCTATTTTTAGTCTAGTTTAGAGGCATTTGTGACAAGAGAATCGGCACCAAAATATAACTAGCAGACCCGGTAGGCAGACGTTGTCATGCGACAACAGCGCCTTCCAACAGCGCGTCCAACTATAGCTAAGAACCATCCAAGTGACACAAAAAGAATTGAAAAAAAAACATCTAAATCAGTCAAGCCATTTAGCATAAGAAGAATTACAAACACACGCACACCGATATTTTATTTATTGCCAGGAATGTTCTTAAAAAACAAACAAAGTATTTAAAATAATATGCGGGTCAAAATATGGTAGTCGGCGTACAATTTCAGATTTGCCTACGATTCCTTCTCTTAGGACTAGGAATCTTAGGCAAAAAATGCGACATACGTGCGCATGTCTGCGCCTTTGTCTAGTCTTTGATCGTCGTTTTAGTGTAGTGCGCCACCGTTGCACGTTTTACGTATTGGAGAGTAGGGCGTTTAGCTCCGCCCACATGCACAAGGTCAGTGAGCCTACTATACACCTTAAGTTCTGAGTTGAGCTCCACGATTACTGACAAATGCTTGCAGTCAGTGGCGTGCACAGAGATTTCAGACAGGGTATGCACGGCTAAAATTAAAATAAAACGTACCAGTTTCAGCTTGTTTCGTTCGGTGGCCCACCGACTACCTACCCTATCCGACTCTTACGCCATTGCCTTCGCATGTTGTTATATCTGAATAATAATCTTATCCGTTATACCTAGATCCAAACATTTTCTTTATCTAGATTTGTAAACCAAATGCAAGGGAAACAATACAATGTGTTGTTTGCACAACCTGTTAGCCTGTGTAGGTACCTACCTAATAATAATCGTAAAACTTTTTACAAAAATAACAAGTAGCATCACCTATTTTTTAAATTCAATCCAACCCAGGTGCACACCTTCCCTTTGCAATCAATTGAACTTTTTTCTCAAAAGATAACGTCGAAAATACGGCAGATTATAATTTAATGAAATACGTTTCAAGTTCAATGAATTAAAATCTGCAGCCAACACAGGTTTCACAGGTCTAATTTTCAATTTTTTACAATTAACTTACTAAATATTTACTTAGAAAATCAATATATTGCGCCAAGAAAAACAATCGGAACAATAGGTTAAAGAAACTTTGTAATTACGAACTAATACGAACGAATAAATATGGTTAATCCGACTAAAAAAGTCGACCCTCTACAATCAACAAATAAGAGGTGCTTTTATGGCTTCTCAATTCGGACGGGTTGCAATGTAAGCAGTGCTTCTAAAACACAAACACGCGCTCACATTTTCACGCACACAGTCACACTTTTGCTGTGTACTACACGAGAATGCACGAGATGCGTTGTATGACAAATAAGCAACGTGTAGTAATGCTTTTGCTCACGGGGGGAGCCTGCGGCGGCGGCGGATGTTCGGCTGTTCGCCGCTTCAACTAGTTCCAAAAAAAAGTAATAGATGGCGCGAAATTAACACGGGAAGCAAAACGCTATGCGATGAGATGTAGATCAATAATTCGATACCATGTTTTTTTTTTGTTATAGTTATATAACATTCTGAGGGACATGTATGTATGGGACTACAGGGTATGCAGAGCTTATTTGCATGTATGGAGTGCACGCCACTGCTTGCAGTAAATGGACATATTCAATCAAATATGTTCTTTCCTCAAAAGACACTAATCTACATGGTCCTCATGTGGCCTGACAAAGATTATGTCAGGACTTGAAAAGAGACTGCGACCCCTGAGTTTGTTTAGGCCTTTCTTCTCAGAGTAGTCAGATAGGAAACGCTGAACTCATCTAGCAATTTTTGTTATTGGACGTGTAAAAGTGATTCCAATATCCAATTTACAGAATAAACCATTTCATTTCATTTCCAATCCCACTTTCCACCAGTATGGATATCGGTCTATTTGCCAGCCATGTTATGAAAACTTTAACATTCGAAAAGAATCTCGCGATGACAAGTATTACTTATCAAGTAACCGATGGTAATATTTACGTTTGGTTTCGATTACCCGTTGGTTATGTTATAATTACATAAGTTCCTCAATCGTATTTGTTTGTCAAAAGTCGTTAAAGTTTATAACGTCCAATATTAGATGTGTGTAGATGCGGATATCATTAACGCCAGCCCACGTGTTTCCCGACTTTATATATTACCATTGCAAATTTTGTTGTGATGAACTGCCGTAGCGTGTTATTATGGAGATTTTTTATCTTCGTTTTGGGCATTATTTTGTTTACAAGTAATTAATCTTGATACTTGATATTTTAAAGAGGTAAACAATCGTGAGTTTGTATGTAGTGGGTAATGTTCGATACTACTACAATTTTCAGAATAGGATCAGCCGCATGTTCCGGAAATTCTTTCAATGATGAGAATAAAATTAAAATCAGGCTCGCCCCTATTACATGGGACTTAAAACATAACTGGCGAAATGTGTGTATCCTATAGGTACTCTTCTACCTACTCGTAATGGAGTTCTCTGCCAGGGTGCGACAGACGCAGGTAAATTAAAATTTAAGCACCGCGGTGGCAATAAAGACCTAAACATTAAAGTTAGTATAAATTAAACATCGTTTAGAAATTAAACTTGAGTCGAGTTACTTTCTCTTTAACCGCTGTTTACTTTACCAGTGAGTGTAGTGACTCACTGTGGTAATTAAATATCTCCATAATTGAGACTTGAATTAGTTCTGTGAGTGAATGTTTATTCATGTAATAGTTTCTTCCGTTGTCCTGCCCCCCAATTACGCAATGCACGATCAATTTTAAATTGAAACCAATAGATTGCCAGTCCATTGCTTCAGAAGTTCGACAAAAAAAAATTGAGCAGATTTTATTTGTCGAACTTATGAAGCAATGGACTGGCAATCTTTTTCAATTGGTTTCAATTTAAAATTGATCGTGCATTACATAATTAGGGTGCTGGTCTATGGTTAGAGGAGTTATTTGACTGCTTTTTTTTAAGTTACCCTGTCTCACTGCTGATCAAAGCCACCCCCAAATCCTTCCAGACATACTTTTCCAGAGCCACGTCGATCCAACCCTTGCGATGAGCGTCTAGGTCATATTCATATCTTTATTTGCATTCTATAAGGTATTAGAAACAGGACAAAGCTTACTGATGCTCGCTAGGGTGACAGATAATATTCGATGGACTCACAGACTAACATCTAGCAACGGGCCATCAGGCGCTAGGCAGAGAGGTCGACCTAAGGCCCGCTGGCAGACGACGTAGTACAAGTGGCTGGTGAACAGTGGATGAACACAGCGATAGACAGGGACAAATGGAAATCTCTAGAGGAGGTCTTCACCTTCAATTTACTGAGGGGTTCTTACTAGAGCTTTATTAATAAAATAAGTTTAACTTGGTAGTATGTAAGAAATGGTCATGTGTTAATAAAAGTATGGTAACATTTTGTTTTATTTTGTAATAAGACTTTTGTATTTTTAACCGACTTCCAAAAGGAGGAGGTTCTCAATTCGTCTGTATGTTTTTTTTTTTTTTTTTTTTATTTTTTTTTTGTATGTTTGTTACGCGATTTCTCCGTCAATTATGGACCGATTTTGAAAATTGTTTTTTTGTTTGAAAGGGTATGCTCCCGAGGTGGTCCCATATTAATTTTATTAACTTTACTTGGATAGTTTTTGAGTTAGCTTGAATAATAGGTACGTATTTTTCCCACTTAGTTTATATGGATGATATAATGATAACTTCCAATCACTGTTATTTTAGCAGGTTAGTGGTATTCGAATTTGTATGGGGTAGGTACCACAACTAAAAAGTGTAAAATAAAAACTTTTTACAAAAAAAAGAACAACCGACTTCCAAAAAAGACACTACAAACTCAAAAATAACTTTAATTTCGGAAGTCGGTGGCAAAAAACGAAAGTTCAAAACCAAATACACCGACTTCCGAAATTAAAGTTATTTTTGAGTTTGTAGTGTCTTTTTTGGAAGTCGGTTGTTCTTTTTTTTGTAAAAAGTTTTTTATTTTTATAAGGTCTTCTCGCCTCGCTAATTTTACTGCTATAACGATAATATCAATGACTGATGGTAGAAATTTATTTAAGGTACTTTACTACACCTTTAATTTTCATTGCGGATTCCAATACAGTTGATCATTTCTCCGGGACTTCACTGTCTCCAGTTCTTTCTGGTGATCGCTAGTGTTTTTGATTTTGGCTTACAGGACTTGCAGTGAATAGAATGACGGGTTGGCCCCAATATTAGCACTGCTTTATTCCAGCTAGAGTACCAGTGAAAGAAGCATTTGGGATTTTGATGTGTCTCTGTGTGATGTCATTGAAAGATATAAACTACGAAGTGTTGCTGTTGAATGGGCAGAGTTCTCCGAGATTTCTTGGTATTAATTGTAGTTTTAAATATTTCCAGCATTCTACATCATTGAAAGTCGCAACAGATTCCACCTTCAGCCTGATTATCACTTACTATCAGGTGACATGCAGGCTAAAAGCTTTCGCGTTACAGTTAAAAAAAATGGGTAGTCAAAAGCCCTAAAGTCTGACAACCAGTCTTACTAAGGCGTATCGTACTACCCAGTAAATGGGTTGTGGAAGTCAGATAGGCATGCGCTCCATCACAGATTAATGTGGCTCCATGTAAAATACTGGTGTTCAGCTGCGTCTGGTTAGACTGGAAGCCGACCCCAACATATTTGAAAAAAGGCTGACGACGACGAGTTCTTTCCAGCATTAACTACTTACCCCCTTACTACGAGTAAGTAATAAACGTTTTATAGCGTCTGTATAGTTACACAATGCTTTGTCTTTTTCTTTCGAATGTCCAATTACTGACGACTGAAAGAGAGAAATCGGTGTGTAACTATACAGGCGATATACAACGTTTATTAGTAACCCCGGTAAGTTCATAAGGAGTTTTGCTGCTACTAACTATGGGTGCCATAGATACATTTCTAATAAAAAAACTACCATGCATTACAAAACATGTTTTGCTGGCAACATTACTTAGTAGCTTTTTATTACACACAAAAATCCTTGCAATGAGAAGGACAAATACCTTTCTTTCTTTCTTAGAACTGTGTGTGAACCTGTATGACTGACAGATAATTTCACAACTCCTGCTAAGAGTTAGACCGGTTCTAGTCAGACTTGTGAACTAAAATATTAGTAATCATCGTATGGGACAGTGGCTCTCAATATTCTCAACCTTCAAGTTGGTGGAGCTTTTACTAGCTGTAATAATCGTAGCTCATAATGAGGGACAGGAAGATATATTATAGGTATTTACTGTTTTTTGTTCCCAAAGTAAATAGATAATAAGTCAATCAATCAATCAATAAGCCTATTACTGTTCCCACTGCTGGGACACAGGCCTCCTCTCTGTGAGAGGGAGTGGGCCGTAATCTACCACGCGGGCCCAGTGCGGGTTAGTAGATGTCACAAGTCTTCGAATTTTTGGTTCTAAGACATGCCGGTTTCCTCACGATGTTTTCCTTCACCGTTTTGAGAGCAGTGGTGATGAAATTATTTACACAAAGGAAAGCGCCTGCTTGAGTTCGAGCCCACGACCTACAACTCGAAAGTCGGGGCCGTTACCACTGGGCCACCACTGCTCTCAGATAATAAGTAAGTAAGTATTATCTCATATTATTTGTTTTATTTTATTTTACTTTCTCTCTACTGTTACTTACGGTCTACGAGGCATCTCTTTGTATCCCCTGTCCTATCGCAGGTATGCTGGAAGAGATTTCTTTAGAAATAAGCATCACCTTGTACGTATTTTTCTGTTCATTTCTTCTTGTCTGTTTTTAAATGTGTGTCAATAAATGGTTAAATAAATAAATTATAGCAGTGATAGCCTAGTGGTGCTAAGTCCATAGGTCTCGAGTACGAACCCAAGACACGCACCTCTGAAATTTCGGATTCATGTGCGTATTGTACTCGTATAATTATAACTTGCTCCAAAAACGGTGAAGAAAAACATCGTGAGGAAACCGGCGTTGTGCCGGCGCGTGCCTGAGAGATATTTCTCGACGCCATGTGAACTCAAGTCAGAGGCCCATGGGCGGCTTTAAAAACTCTGACACCAGTTCTTTTCTGATCTTTGTTTGAATCATCTTTTCTTCACAAAAAGCCTCACCTTCTCTTTCGAAGAGATATTTAATGTATCCTTATTGGAATCGTTCTCTTTCTCTTTTAACTTAATGGAATCATCGACACTTTCGACACGACAAATAAGAAAATCTTCGTGGTTCCCATAATTCAGCATCTTTGAAAGCAGTAAGCCACTGCAACTGGTAACATTTTTGCGTGACACTTAGATAATTCTCTTTCTGTAAAAATCCTCTTTGTTTACTAGCACCTGTGCAGCTTCAGCAAAAGTTTGACTACCTTTGTCAGTAGGTACGGTACCAGCATGTAGTGTTGTATGAGATTAAGTGCCTCGTATTACGTAACTAGTGTAGTGCCCTCATAACCGCACGTGTGTGCCGCGCTTAATGTATTTAGATCACATTAAAATAGGGCTGTACTTGTCGGGTAAAACTACTGATAACATTTCTATAGAAGTGGATTAGCATTACATGCTAAAAAACGTGGGGTGAGAAGGCCCGCCAGTTACCTTGTCGGAATTAGATTTTCGTAGATGCTTAGTTTTTTCCTAAACTTACTAAATAATAAATATATTTGAGCGTGGAATGCAGTTCTGCTGCTGTGCTAAGAGCTTCTTTGCCAGTTCAATCAGCAATCCCATTTTCTCAACAGCTTTCTTTCCCGAGTCGCATATAATATTGTTTGGGAGTTTTTACATCGATTATCCTGCGGGGTAATTGAGGAGCTCGTGGCTAAGTAATAACAAACCGCACGGGTCGATACATCAGGTTAAGCTACGCTTGCCGGGGTTGGTCAGTGGATGGGTGACCATCTTTACATACCGAGACTCCTCCGTGCCTCGGAAAGCACGTTAAGCCGTTGGTCCCGGCTGTCATTTGTGGATCTTTGACAGTCGTTCGAGTCGTCAGAAGCCCGAAAGTCTGACACCAGTCTTACCAAGGGGTATCGGTATATTACCCAGTTACTGGGTTGTGGAGGTCAGATAGGCAGTCGCTCCATGTAAAATACCGGTATTCAGCTGCATCCGGTAAGACTGAAAGCCGACCCCAAGATAGTTGGGAAAAGGCTAGGCAGATTGATCCTGCGGGGTAATAGCGTAACACACATAAAATGGCGATCGATCGCAATGCCTTTAATTTTGACTACATAGGTTTGAAAATATCGTCCGCTCAACAATGTCAATGACGCAATGAAAATGGCTAAAGTGCCAAATGAAAGGCATTGCGATCGATAGCCAATTTATGTGTGTTACGCTATTTCCCCGTTGCTCTTATCTCAATTTGACTGAGGTTGACGCAGATTCTTCAAATTCCATTCAATCCATACATCTTTATTTGGATGAAATAATGACTTATCTAGATTTTCGTAAACAGATCTTAATATTTTCATATCAGCACATCCCTAGAAACCAGTTTGAAACACATTAGCATACAATAGTGTGTTCACAGCGTTATTTATTTAGTTCTGTCTCGAATTAGTCACAACCTCATCTACTAAGACTAATTAGTTTGTAGTAATTACTGCTTGTCTTAGTTTTTTGGGGAATTCCTATTCAACATCTAGTATTTATTACGCTATTCTATTATTATATTTTAAATGTTGGCACGGGCCATAGTTATATTTATTTAAGTTTATAATTTTAGTTCCGTAAAAAAAACATTGTGTCAGAAACTAGGTTACCATACCTAATGTATGTAAACCTTCGATTAGTATAATTCTTGCAGTTTTAACACATTTTCTCACCTTAATAGCGTTTATTCTGAGAGTAGGCAAGGTCGCAAATAGCTGTCAAATATTTACCAGTTTTGATTCATTTGGCAATATTACTGTATGGCAATATGAAATGTGGCTAACTAGTGAACTTAAATATTGATTATGAAATGCAATAATTAATATCGTAACACCGAATATTTAGTTTTATATGTAAAAAAATAGTATTTGGAAACTATCCAAGGGTCGATCTCCAGAGGCATTTTTTTTCATGTCGGGCTGGATAAACCCATTTTAAAATCGAAAAACGTTTTCAAAATATTTTTTTATATACAGTTCGGTGTCTAATCTACGTGAAATAAGGCTAGTATTATGAATAAGTTTATTTTAAATATTAAAAAAAAATCTTAAACCCTTCAATCCTGATCGCTCTGGGTTGACCCAACTCCCGATTGAATGAAAAAAATATTTTTTAACTTTTTAAAGAGAAGGTTCTTAAGAAACAATTTATTTAGATTACATAATAAATAGTTAATCTTTATAGTAATAAAATATGTTTTGTTATTTTAACAATACATTTGCCACAATTTGAATTTAAAATCGTGACCGGGCATTTTATCTCATCGCTCTGCGCTGAGGTAAAACATCGCGCTCATCCCTAGTTACGCGTTATAGTCACTCTATTCCGCTCCCGCAGGGCAACCCCAGTAGTGGTCTAACCGCCGAGGAGGATACCTGTGTGCCACGTACCCACGGTCCAACATTACGAAGGTAAGTTTATGATTGCTCTGGATTTGGTTCTCGAATTTTATGATTGCTATGGCACGTTATTTAAATTAAATAGTAAGCTTGTGAATGTGTTTGTTATGTGAATTAAGTGATCGTTATGATGTTTTTTATGAGAAGTAATCACAACTTTCTACTGCTTTTAAATTCGGCAATATTTATGATTTTGTAACTTTTTCTGATCGCTATGGCTGTGATTGCTCTGTCCAAAAAGACCAGAGCGATGATATTTTGCATTAATTGTACGTTATAAATCTATTTTAAGTAGTAGTACCGGACTGTAACAATGACAAACGATGAACTATGCATATAACCTTTAATGTATAACCTTTCCTGGGTTTCTTTGGATAACCTAAACCCATAAACAGATTTTGACGTATTTATATATTGATGATATTAATATATTGGCATTTAGCTAACCACAACTGTAACCCTTTCTTCTCCAAAATTTAATGGCAACTATTGTTTCAGATTGAAATCATGCCTCGAAATAAATTATCTATTGAAGAACGTCTTAGGAAGAAATTGGCTGAGCGTCGTAGAATGGCCAAAATAAAAAATGATCCAGATCTATACGCACAATGGCTTGTAAAGTCAAGAGAGCGTTACCAAAGGAAAAAAGCTCGGGGCACAGTACTACCAATGACTGATTTGATGTGATCTTGTTACACGTACACTGAATATGACTGAAAACGGCTAAATAAATAATATTTTATCAATATTAATTTTTTTGTTTCACTGATTTCATCATTTATGATCGCTCTGACACCAATTATGATTGCTCTGGTCGCGAAATTTTTTGAACTTAAATATTTCCATAACTGTTTGTGTAAATTGAAGGCCAATAGTAAAAATGTACTATTTGAATATCCTTCTTTTTAATGAGATACATAATTACCATTAAATATCAATATCTGAAAAGCACCAGAGCGATCACACGAATACGCCCGTTTTGGAGATTGATCCCCAAATGCTTTTTAACGCCATTCAATGTTATAATTGCAATTCATTATAAGTATTCTAGGTCGCTAGTTAGCCACATTTCTTATTGCCGTACCGTAGTAATATTGCCAAATTAATCAAAACAGCGAAATATTTGACATCTATTTGCGACGTTGCCCACTTTCAGAATAAACGCTCTTAAGTCATCATCATCATCATCATCATCTCAGCCGAAAGACGTCCACAGCTGGACATATACCTCCCCCAAGCACCGCCACTTCGACCAGTTCTGTGCTTCCCGCCTCCAGCATATTCCTGCGGCCTTCACCAGGTCATCGGTCCACCTTGTGGGAGGCCTTCCAACGCTACATCTTCCGGTACGCGGTCGCTACTCCAGATCCTTTCAGCCCCATCGGCCATCTGTTCTGCGAGCAATGTGTCCTGCCCACTGCCACTTAAGTTTGGCAATTCTTCAGGCTATGTCGGTTATCTTGGTTATTCTACGGATCGCTTCATTTCTGATTCAATCACGTAGGGAAACTCTAAGCATAGCCCTGAGAACCTTAAGTACGGAACTGAATTTACCAATAGTCCGGTAACAAGTTTCTTCACTATGAGGAGTGGCTACTGCACGGATAGGATTATAATAATCTAGGTTATATTTTTAAAACAAACTTTCTTTTGGTACCAATTCCATTTTGATGTATGATGTGGTGACCATAACAAGGTGTGCCAGCTATAAAACAAATAAAACCTTTAGTAAGATCACAGCCTGCCCTTGAACAAAAGCTCGTGTCATCTGAACGTGAGCGTCCCTTTTGAATTGAGGTGTATCAGTCACGCATTTTGTGCGCAAGATCATTGCTATGTATTGTTAGATAAAGTGCTTGTAGCTATATATGTAAGGCTGTAGTTTAAAGCGGCTTATGCGAAGGCTCTTCGTGGCATCTACGAAGGGTCTACGAGGGTTCTACGAGGGGTCTACGAAGGGTCTACGAGGGGTCTACGAGGGCGCAACGAAGGGTCTACGAATTATAAAAGTGGTCTACGAGAAGTCTGTGAGGTGTCTACGAGCGGGATAAGAGGAACCTACGAGTGGTCTACGAGGGATACGAGGAGTCTACAAAGGGTCTACGAGCAGAGTACGATGGTTCTAAAATGGTTCTACGAGGGTTCCAAGATGGGGACTACGTCGAGTCTATGAGGGTTATCAGCAGCGACTACACTGTACGCTGTTCGACTGGTATACAAGGGATCTACAAGTGGTCTGCAAGGGGTTTACGAGTGCTCTACGAGTGGGGCACGAGAGGTCGATTACACTGTTCGTGTCCATACACAGGTAAGTCCGAGTCACTGTAAAACGCCCAATGCAAAAAAATTTTTAACTATTAAAATCAAAAAGCCTTCAATCTATCTATTATGTAACATTGCAAACACATACATTAGCATCAATGTCATAGGTCCTAAATATATTGCCTTAAGCTTTATAAAAAACCCGCAGCAAGTCACGGCCAAGCACTAGTCTATGAAACCAGTCGTGCACTGTGCGTACAATCATATTGACATGTGGTCACAATTTACCTGTATGTATGTTTGTGTGTGTGTGTGTGTCAGACATGTTGTGCAATAAAGGAGTGGGTTCACTTCATGCGTGATGAGAGCATTTTGAGTTTATTTGACTGATTTGTTTTGTAATTGACTTTTGATTTATTTTAGTTTGTCAAGCTACAAAGCTTGGGCTTGAATATAATATAACATCACGCCTGTATTCCTCGAAGGGTTAGGCAGAGGTGTACCTATATTACACCCACATTTCGCCAGTTATGTTTAAGACCCATGTAATAGGGGGCGAGCGTATGGCCATCCACCGGGCACAAATCCTGGCTCCGGCTGCTACTTATAAATTCCAGACAGAAAACCTAAAAACACTTTGCCCTACCTGGGAATCGAACCCGGGACCTCATGCTCAGCAGTGGCGCTTGCAACTATTAGACCAATGAGGTAGTCGGGGCTTGAATATGGTGCTGTGAAGCCCTATCAAGTCGTTAAACAGTATTTAAAATCTCATGCTAGACTGGCGTTTATTAGCCACGTCTGTTCTCTATCCCTCCCGGCTGTCATTCAAAAATTCCGTGAGTCTTTACCAATAGTCAGAAGCTTGAAAGTCTGACAATCAGTCTTACCTAGGACTATCGTGTTACCCCCAGTAGTAGAGCAGTCGCTCCATGCAAGTTCTGATATTCAGCTGCATCGGGTCAGACTAGAAACCGACCCCAGCTCGCCATTCAATAAGATCCTGGCCCGGGTCGACGGCGACGGCGCGTTGTGTTCCACGCGCCCCTCAAAGAGATGTCAGCACAACTGACGGGGTCGGCTAGGGTCGATGCCTGCCGGGGTTGCGGGAAAGTCCTAAAGGGTTACCCTGGCCCCTGGCAACGTACAGGCAACTGAAGGAACACGGGTGGGTTTTAGTCAGTAAGAGTCTGAACCGCGCTACCGCCCCGCCCAGAGCGGGAGAAGTTATTTGATGATTTTCCACCCACAAAAAAAAAGACAAAGCCGACTTCAACAAAGTTGGGATAATATACGAGTAGGTAGATGATGATGATAGGCAGGTAACATGAGAAACGCCAATATTCAGCACCTGTTACATCATCACTACATATTATAAAACAAAGTCGCTTCCCGCTCTCTGTCCCTATGTATCCCTAGATCTTTAAAAGTACGCAACAGATTTTGATGCGGTTTTTTTTTAACAGGTAGAGTGATCCAAGACAAAGGTTTAAACATGCATAATAAAGTAACTTGCTATATATAATTTATTTATTTAACCATTTAAGTATGTACGCACATTTAAAAACAGACAAGAAGAAAAGAACAGAAAAATACGTACAAAGGTGATGCTTATTTCTAAAGAAATCTCTTCCAGCATACCTGCGATAGGACAGGGGATACAAAGAGATGTAGACACCGTTTATAAATTTATCACGCGGGCAAAGCCGCTGGCGGAAGCTAGTGATATAAATAAACCAATATACTGACCTTAGACCCACTTTCTACTACTTGTACTATGGGTACACCTCTGCCTAACCCTTCGTGGATTACGGGATGTTATTGTAATATAAAGACCAAATTCATTGGCCAAGTTATTCTAGACTAGCTACTCACCGCAGTTTCACTCGCGTAAGTCTAGATCCCGTGAGAAAACCAAGATAAAAAGTATCCTATATCCTAATCCAGTTCATGGTCTACCCGTGTGCCAAATTTCATTCGAATCCATTCAGCCGTTTTAGCGTGAAAGCGTAACAAACATACATACTCAGTTTCGCCTTTGCAATATTTGTTAGGTAGGATTGATAGAGCAGTGGTGGCCCAGTAGTAACGGCCCCGATTTACGAGTTGTAGGTCGCGGGTTCGAACCCAAGCAGGCGCTTTGCTTTGTGTAAATAATTTCATCACCACTGCTCCCAAAACGGTGAAGGAAAATATCGTGAGGAAACCGGCATGTCTTAGAACCAAAAAATTCGAAGACATGTGACATCTACCAACCCGCATTGGGCCCGCGTGGTAGATTACAGCCCACTCTCTCTCACAGAGAGGAGGCCTGTGTCCCAGCAGTGGCAACATTAATAGGCTGATGATGGTGATGATGATGAGGATTGATATAAATGTTACATGTTCTAAGTGCACAAATCTATCAAACCCACTTAGCCTCAGCCTAACTATAGCGCCCAAAACAAACACGACATATCTCACATCGTGACATAAACCAATAATATCTCTTAATCTTAATGAGTGTTACGACACGAATACCCGTGTCTCGGGATAACATCACAGAGTAACTGAAACTGAGGGCTGAGCCTTGTTGTACTGCGATTATATCGACTGATATGTACTGATTGTAAACTTGCTTTTAATTCGGTGATCGGAGATATTGTTAAGGGTGGGCTGCATTCAGAATTTTTTTTTCAAGAGTTAATTTCTACGCTTTCTATCTTTTAGAAGTAGCTACGTAGGTATGATAAGGAAGGAGTAAACATTTGAATTTTTCTGCATCAATAATCACATGGAAAAGATTTTACAAAAAGTTGCACCATTTCGTTACATTACAAGCGCGTCGTGGCACCGCTCGCTTCGCTCGCTCGGGTCGCCCGCCATTGATCACTGTTCCAACCTAACCTAACCCGGTCGGTTGATCGGGTTCGGGGTACACTAGCTTAGTTACTGCGATCAAATGTACGAAAAGGCCAGAATGTTAAAACAGACTCAAAAATGAAAAAAAAAAGTGCATCATTAGAAGCGCTCTCGATGCCTGAGACATATTCCTCGACGGCATGTGAAGCCAAGTCAGAGGCGCATAGTTAATAACCACACGAAAAGAAGAATAAGAAGCGCAAAAAGTTTTTAAAGGTTTAAGTATTCATTCAAAAAAGTGTCCATTTTGATAAGGTCAATAAGTTTTTAGAGGATCAGATAAAAAATTCCCTAATATAAATGGGTGGTTTATAAGTAAACGTTTAATTTATTTTTAAGTTTACATAAAGCGTGTGACAGCGCCTTAACTGATTATCATGTTTTGTTAACAAAATTATTATTATGCCAACGTCGTAATTATGAATGATCATAATAAGACTCGAAAATATGCACTACTGTATATACAGTTAATTCAATGAAAATTCAACCTTAGCACGAATGGAATAAAATCGAACACTTGCGTGGGAAGTCTCGGAAAATGGAGTACCATGTATTTTGCTGTAGAATCATGGGATAATAGATCTTATGTATTAAAGCTTATGGTGTATGTAATGTGTATCATGTTGTAGTGTGATTGTGAAAGGTGCAATGTCGCTATTGTCACTAGAGCGACATTGGAGAAGGTCGGTTTAATGCGGGATGTAGCGTCCGCAGAAAAATCAACACTATTAAAATAACAATACTATTTTTGATGCTGAATAATATAACCCCTCTTTTTTGAAATTCAGACAGCATTTATTGAGGCGTTAGAACTTCAGAAGCATCGAGACCACTCGGTTTAAAAAAAAAAAACTAGATGTAACTACCAATTTGGTGTGCAGATTTCGGCATAATAAGCACACCTCTTTCAAAAGTGAGGAAGTAAGATTATCATGGGGTGACCACTGAAAAGCAGCGCTGTGCTGTGGGTCCCCATAGCACAGCATCATGCTGAGTGGTAGCCTTCTTGTCACAGTCATGACGTGCAGCTGCCGACTATTTCTGTTTTGAGCTCGTGATTATAACGGGTCCGCCAAATATTTTTTTTTTTTGAAAATGCTTTAAAAAAAAACTACTGAATATTTTCTCAAATTTCTTTTAATTTCGGTTAATAATGGAAAATAATTTCATTCAAATGGCTGCCTCGGCTGGCCATGCAGTAGCCTACACGATCGGTCCAATTTGAAGAAAAATGGCCCAATTATGCCTCTGGACCAAAATCCGCACCAAACAGTGACTCGTTTTGGGTGTATCGGCTTTTCAATGTATGCGTGCGGATTTTCTGTGCCCCAAATGCGACAATTTTGCTTGTTTACATACCCGCCAAGATCAAAATGAGCTTCATCTGAAAAGATGATTTTTTTGGCAAAATCGGCATCTTCTGTAAGTCGATCGCAAAAAGTAATGTCGCAATATTTCCCAGCGTTGTTCAAGCATATACACAACCATATTCGTTCAGCGGAAGGATAAAACTAATTATCTGTCAAATCAGACATGAGCTAAGTGTTACCATTCACGAGATAAGCACTAGTTGAAAAAAAAAAGTTAGATGGCGGACCCTTTATTTAAATCTATTGTGTTTTATTTTCTTATTCTATGTACTCGAGTTTATTATCTTTTTATGCACATGTGTCTGTGACAAATAAACTTATTACTCTTTCTTTCTTTCATGTGGTAACAGTATAATATCCTCTGCAGCAATATCACATACTCGTATCTAAGCCTAAGGTGTGCCCAGCCGGTCGTCGTGGCGGTGCTTTGGAGAGGTCTATACTCTATATCCAACAGTCTTTTAGCTGATGTGATGACGAACTCAACGAACACTCTATTCCGTATTTAAGATCAACCACATGTACCGGTAGTTCTGTCCACGCCGCACATGAAAAACATAAATTAAACATTCACACTATAGGCCTACTTCTCTTGCTGCCAGTACCGGTTATCTTTCACCGGTAGTAAGCAGAGGTCGCGTCGTGCGCCCGCGCACTTACTGTGTCAATGACGCCCTTATCTGTCCCAAGTGAAGTTCGATACTTTACCAACTTGTTACCTACGGGTAGATTTACATTAGCCAATACCTTTCTAGATTTTTTGGCAGTATGTAAATCTAGGATATGGCGAGATGAAATGGACTACCTGGATTAGGCTCAGATTGTAAAAGGTAGAAGAAAATGGGAAGAAGGAAGGCCTTTGCCCGACAGTGGGATTCAATAATAAAATAAATACAATAAAAAAGGCTTTTTATTCCATGTATTTTACAGGATTTTCTTATTTCTAGCAAGTAAATTGTTTGGTTAGTTAACTTAGATTAATTGTTAGTTTTACTAATTTCTATCTAATATATGCAAGAACAAAAATAGGGTGAAGGCCTCCTCCAAAGATGCCCATTTGTCTCTGTCCTTTGCAATTTGTGTCCAGTTTGGGCCAGCGGTCCTTTTAATCTCATCTTCCCAACATGTCAGCGGTCTCCCTCTGCCTCTTTTGTCTTGTGGGTCTCTCCATTGGGTTACTGTTACGGTCTATCTGCGGTCGGTCTAAGCCTCGCTACGTGTCCCGCCCATTTCCATTTGAGTTTTTGTGCATCGCTTTTGGCATTAGTTGCTTTTGTTAGTGGGATTCAATAGGCTCACAATAATAATAACAATATTGGATTATTTTGCAGGAATCTGCTGGATGCGGGAAGCACAGGACCGTTCGTTATGGCGAAGCTTGGCGAAGGCCTATGTACAGCAGTGGCCGTATTTCGGCTGAATTATGGTTATGGGAAGTATAATTAGGGCTTGTGGTGGTTCGTTTTATGGAATTTGATGTAATGCACAGAAGGACGGCTGGTACGTTCCGCTTTTACGGTTTTTACAACACAAGCGAGCGGTGCCGCGGCAGCGGCCGGCGAGTGCTACATCGAAATTGGTCACAGTATCAAAATTAGGACACTCCGACAGATGTACCGCTTTCATATAACTATACTACGGTACCTATGCATAATGTTTTTTTAAATGATTTTCTAGGGAATAAGTTTTGTATTAACTAAACAGTATGAGAATAAAGAACATTTGATTTGTTATTCTATGATATGAATATAAACTTTTTATTTTATTTGAAACAAAAATCTATGATTAAAGTTTTTTCAAAGTAAGTATTCTGCGTATTGATTGTTCTATGAAATGATAATGTAAGAAAAAAATTATTTGAAACGAAATTCTATAAAACTATTCGCTATAAAACAACGTACAACCAAAAAAACTATGTACATACGCTACGATTTCGAGTTCCTATTCCCTCCAAGACACTTGTGACCAGTATTTACAATAAAAGTAAATTGTGTAACGATCACAGATTATGCCGGATTTATAATTATGTTTGATCTCAGATAGTGACATTATTATGTTATTGTATTATCTTATTATTATATTATATTATGAGACGGCTAATTATCTTGTTTTGTTTTGGCGGAGCGGCCGTGAATGTGTTTATCTTTCGGTCAAGGTTTGTTCCTTTCCTTCCGGCCTACAAGAAGTGATCTGTGCGTCAATGTTGATAAGCTTGAGCTGATTTATATTAATGTATGCTCACATTGGTTACTTGTCTATTTATTATCTCAATCTGCCTAGCCATTTCCCAACTATGTTGGGGTCGGCTTCTAGTCTAATCGGATGCAGCGGAATACCAGTATTTTACATGGAGCGACTGCCTATCTGACCTCCACGACCCAGTAACAGAGTAATACGATACCCCTTGGTAAGACTGGTTGTCAGACTTTCGGGCTTCTGAAGACTTGGTAACGACTGTCAAAGATCCTACGAATGACAGTCGGGACCAACAGCTTAACGTGCTTTCCGAGGCACGGAGGAGTCTCGGTATGTAAAGATGTCACCCAGCCACTGACCAACCCCGGCAAGCGTAGCTTAACCTGTTGGATCGACCCGTGCGGTTGTTATTGCTTAGCCAAGAGCTCCTTCATTTGTTATCTCAATAATCTTTAAAAAGCTATAGCAAACTTTTAAATCAGCGAAAAAAACCGAAAGTCTTCTCCGAGTTTTCAAAAGTCTGACATTTGAAAAACCGTAGTGTGGGAGTGGAAGAAAGAGTCAAAAGCCTTACTTATATCAGGGGTTCTCAAGAAATCTGGCTTCGCTTAGAACAGGTTTGCTCGAAAGTATGAGTCCAAGAAGATGGGTAGTACTTAGTAGCTGTACTTCAGCTAATAACGAACACACTGCTATCAAGAACCAGAATGCCAAACTAGGCAATTTAATTGTAGTAGCTAATGACCCATCCAACTTTCAGCGCGAGTACTGTACTCCTGATCAACATGTCTCCCACTTGCTGAGGTGTCCTAAGTGCCCGTTCAGGTACACCTTTGAAGACCTGTACCCTAATTAATTACGTAATACACGATCAATTAGAATTTGGATCAGAAAGGGCTATGGATCGAGCCATGCTGATGCTTAATAATATAATCCTACTAGACCGAGTGCGTAACGCCGAAATCCGTCGTCCGTCGAAAGTCTACGACGACGTCGAGACAGGGCGATGCACCTCAAGCGGAGTTGGGTATAGGACATCTAGTTAGACGCGGAGCTAATTACGTAATACACGATCAATTAGAATTTGGATCATTTTAAACAGATTGCTATTCCATTGCTTCATAAGTTCGAAAAAAAAGTCTGCTCAGCAACGTAAATAACGTAATGAATATTGTGGAACTGTCAAAATAAAACAGATTAGTCGGAATCGTTTACGAAAATGTGTTGCGTAATTAGATAGCTGAACAATGCCATCAGTGCCTCAATCAACGTGGCCCCGTACGGGTCTCACACAATATAAAAACAACGAAGACGACTACCATCAATACGATAAGAAGAATAAGTCCTTACATGATAAAAACACTAAAAATAAATGCAATAAAGAAAGAAAAATCAATAAACGTGTACAACATGGTATAACATATAATATGCAATTAACACCTACAATAAAACCTCTACAGCCCACAGTTAACATCGTTAAAGCCATCAATACTATAAATAACACCGTTTTATCCTTACCAGAGATAATTCTAGACTTACTTCCTCTAGACTTTCGCAATGTTGTTGTTATCTACACTTCCTGCGCGCGCAGGGTCGCGTATTATTAGCAACAGATGCTGGTGTTTGTTTTATTAAGTGTTTATATGTACTGTGTGCTATCAAGGGCATATGTATGGAAGAAATATGAAGAAGACGAGAAGAAAAGTTCTAGAAAAAATTAAAATTAGTCGTCGGTTCGTTTTGCAGGGTAAAATATGTTTGAAGTCACTGTTAAAATACATTTTGTTTCAGTGTATATATTAACAGTATGTTTTTCAATCTGTAAACTTAAAGAAGGTAGGTTTTGTCTCAGCAAAATTAAGGATTTTGTCAACGAGATTTGGAAGTTTCGAGAAAGCTAATGCCCACTTCCCCAGTAGTAAACTGTGACTAGATTACTTGGTGTTTATCTACGACAAGACTCACATTCCAAATCGGCACCACATTTGCATGCTGTTTATTTAAAACCAATCAGATTGTTGTGGAGCCAACCCAAGCTTTCTATTGTCTTTCTCAGTATACATCTACCTTTGTAAAGACCCTACCTGACAGATGTCAGTTGTTGGATGACAGTTCTGCAGAATAGCTGCTAAAACTGTCGCTTCTACTGCAGTCTGTATCGCTACTACTTGTTTTTCTCATGTCAGCAGGAGCCTCTACATGAGAATGAGCAAATAAGAAGATTTAAGTTATGTCTTCATGAACAGCCAGTCCGCAAAGTTGGAAGCTGGACTGACTGCAAGAGATGGGGGATTGAAAGGGTTCACCGGACGTAACATCGCTCCTGAAGCTTTCATCATCATCATTTGACGAAGGCCTCCCCAAGCGTCGCCTCAGTATCCGGTTCTGTATCAAGCTTTTCAACCCAAACGTATTTTGATCGATCTTTTATAACTGTTACATCTATGCACTCCTAGCTCTTCATTCTTCAATTATTACTACTTAACGGTTTGTGTTACTTTATAAGAATATTGATGTAAATAATTGCAGAGTCGTATGCAACTGCAGTCATCCCTACAGACCTTGTCTGTAATGTTATGTTTGCTTCCGTGTTGCATTTCCTGCTTCTAACACGCTTCTTGTTCACTGGGTTACGTGGAATAAGGTCTTAAGTCCTTTAAAGGGCAATTCTAGAGTTAAAACCCTTGAGTGGAGTGGTGGAGTCGTCAAGTTCCTTTAAATCCTTTGTTCTATGATAGGTGGGATGAATAGATCAATCTAAAATTATCTCCTGCTAAGTATAGACCATCCAATAAATCGTATTACTTTGCATTTAGGTGCGTTCGCTAAAGTGCTCTTGAGGAAATCTTTACCTATAGGTAAGTTATGACTCAGAATTTCATGTGACGAATGCTTTACCGAGTGTTATTTTAAGATAATTATACATTATCCTCTAAGGTCCTGTGGTTTACATTGATTATTTTAAATGACAGCTGTATTTTCATCGATATGTGGATCGATTTTGAAAACTATGACGCACAATATAATTTTCATCATTTTCCAAATCGATCCACTTTTTGTATCTTTATGATGTTGATAAGATTTTATAGGAGAATGATGATACTTATATTAAAGATAGTATGCATTGCATTTTAAGTCACCAACATTTTAATCTCTAAAAGGTGATACTTTTCTACTGAAGGTATAATAATATGACCATGCAACAGAAGTTATAATTAATAACAGTGAGAATACGGAACCGCAACTAAACACACGATTTATTTATAGCATTGCGGCAGGTCAGGACACGCGGGCTATTATAGCGCATCTATTAATAGTAGCGTTAGCGTGTCAGCGTACGCGCATCGCAGATCTATTGTTGTATTGAACGAGTATTTTTGGAATAGGTGACAATGGACGGGCTAATTAGGAGCACAGTGGGGGAGAAAGTTTTAGTTATGTTGTCACTAAAACCTAACTAAGATTACTTGTGAAGTGGACCTAAGAAATAAAAAAAAAAAAAATAACAATAAAAAAAAAAAATTATGGCCTAGTTGTAAGTGGAGGGTTTTTAACCCGTAATATTAGGAATAGAAATATCCATAAAAGGTACCAAATCGTACGGTTAGTTGGTCCGTTCGAATTTTTTTGGACAAATATAAACGACAATCTAGAAAACTTTTCGTAAATAGATCTCTTCTCGTTCTCAGGATGTGCATGGCAGTAAAAATTCATTAACGATATTGGTTCAAGACTAAGTGTCATGTTTCTTGACACATCTTACCTAACCTTACGTAATCAGAGGAGTTCCCTAAACAACCCTTATTCGGTGCTAGCATTTTGCCGGCCACTATCACGCCAAGCTTGCTCTATCCTAACTAATGACAGGTGGTCACATTCACATAAGGCTAAGCTAACTTAACGATGGGATTCCCTAACTCAACACCTTCCAGGCTTTATGCATTAAATTATGCAGTACCAACCGGACCAAATTCAAGAATATTTTCAGCATCGGCAAACTTTCAAAGTCCGTGCCTTTTTTATGAAATGAAATCTTTTATTGCCAGATATGACCACACGATTATGATTAAGACGATTTTGATTATTGTTTATGATTTATGTCCTCTATAGTCAAACTTAACTGGCAGGACGGTGGGCAGGGCACATCACTCGTAGAACAGATGGACGATGACGCCGAAAGGGTCTGGAGTGGCGAACGCGTACCGGTAGACGTAGCGTTGGCAGGCCTCCCACAAGATGGACCAATGACCTTGTGAAGGCCGCAGGAATCCGCTGGATGCGGGAACCACAGAACCGGTCGAAGTGGCGGTGCTCGGGGAAGGCCTATGTCCAGCAGTGGACGTCTTTCGGCTGAAGTGATGATAGTCCTTAGTAAGATGAACTCATTTCCGGTACCAACATAATTGTCACAATAAATCTACAATAATAATATTTTTTTCCTCGATTCCCGCGTGTATAAATCAGAGGTCATAGTGTTTACAGTGAAATGAGTTACACATGACATAAAGCGGTTCACTCTTAGGCGGAGGTCACACGACCGCACTGTATGTATGTCAATCGATTTCGAGAAAAAAAGAACTGGTTTTTCCGCAACTAAGATAGGCAAAATTTTTTAATGTGATCATTTTAATTACTGTAATAATTGCTTTACAAAATTGTCCACATAACATAACATCACGCTTGTAATCCCCGAAGGGTTAGGCAGACAGATGTGTACCAGCAATACACAAGTTACATTTCGCCAGTTATGTTTAAAGGCTAAGAACTCACGGCGCAAGTTGCCCGCCGGTGCCGCGGGACCCGCAAACAACCGCGCGCGCCGCGGGTGAAAAACGCGTCGTGAAATGTGCTCTTACTTTTTGCATATAAATCTACATCCTACAGAAGCTGCGGGCCCGCAACCGCGGCGGGCGCGGGTGTAAACCACTCCGTGAGTTCTTAGTTTTGATTCTACAAGTTGCCCGCTGGTGCCGCGGGACCCGCAAACAACCGCGCGCGCTGCGGGTGTAAAACGCGTCGTGAAATGTGCTCTTAGTTTTTGCATATAAATCTACATCCTACAGAAGCTGCGGGCCCGCAACCGCGGCGGGCGCGGGTGAAAACCGCTCCGTGAGTTCCTAGCGTAAGTCCCATGTAATAGGGGGCGAGCCTATTGCCATCAACCGGTCACAACTCCAGACTCCGGGCTGTTACTGAGAAATTCCAGATGATAAGTCCCAATAACAGCACAGTCAGCACCTCATGCAATAGCGCATGCAAGTTGAGTTTGGGTTTGAGTTTGAGCCACTCGGGATTACCATATTATTTGTTTATAGTCTGGTAATTTTTTGAAAATAAGACCACGCTTGTATTTCCTGAGGAGAAAGGCAGTAGTGTATAGTGTTCCCGCATTTCAGAGATTAAGTTTTTAACATCATTACATCACGCCTTGTTACCCCGGCGGGTAACGGACGGATTTTTAGGGTTCCGTAGTCAAATGGCAAAAAACGGAACCCTTATGGATTCGTTATGTCTGTCTGTCTGTCCATCCGTATGTCACAACCACTTTTTTCCGAAACTATAAGAACTATACTGTTGAAACTTGGTAAGTAGATGTATTCTGTGAACCGCAATAAAGTTTTCACAAAAATAGAAAAAAAAAACAATAAATTTTGGGGGTTCCCCATAAAAACTCAAAAAAAAATTTTCATCAAACCATACGTGTGCGGTATCTATGGATAGGTCTTCAAAAATGATATTGAGTTCTAAACTGAATAGTTTGCGCGAGAGACACTTCCAAAATGGTAAAATGTGTGTCCCCTGTAACTTCTAAAATAAGAGAATGATAAAACTAAAAAAATATATTATGTACATTACCATGTAAACTTCCACCAAGATCTACTAAGTAGTTTTTTTTTAATACGTCATAAATCGTAAACCGCAATTTACCTTTAACGAACTACAAGAACTTTAATATTATGTTACTTGCTGCTACGGATCCTATGGGCGAGTCCGACTCGCACTTGGCCGCTTTATTGAGTTAATTCATTACAAAAAATCAAATCTGTTCTTTTTATAATATAAGTTTAGATAAGTTCAGGTTTCCTCACGATGTTTTTCCTTCACCTATGTCAGTAATGTCCAAGATTACTGTTGTGATAAAACTAGTAGATTAGCATTTCCTTGGTAACAGAAGACGATGATGATATTGTTTACAATTTGTAAAAATTCCACCTACTTTAAATTAATTACTCCAAGGCCTAAACAATTAATAGTAACATTATTAAAATCACGATTATAATAGTTTGCGTAAAAAAACAGCTGATACATAACAAGATACCGCTATTAATAATGAAGTTTCCTATAAATTACATAATAGAACCAACAAAAAATCTGTGCGAGCGAATAATATAAACAAAATATTAGCAGTAGACCTTGTGGAGACAACTTTATGTTTACTGAAGGAGCTTACGGTTTTTTAATTATTTTATGAGGATGTAGGTAGGTACAATACACATGTAAACAAGGAAAATTAAAAAAAATATTTACTGGTTGGCGCTTCTTCAAGCTTTATTTGTGCAAAATTCTTCTAGGTCTCCCAGACGATACCAACCTTAGGCGTCGGGAATTGTTAGCCGATTTCCGGCCACCACAGGCGCGGGCCTGCGGACGGAGAGCAATGGGCAGCTCGCCGTCCGATAAGGACCAGCAGGCGCGGCGGCGTGTCGTGTTCCACGTGCGCCTCAAAGAGATGTCAACAAAACTGACGGAGTCCTCTAGGGTTGATGCCTATCGGGGTTGCGGGTAGTCCCAAGGGGAAACCGTGGCCCCTGGCAAGGCAAGGGAAGGAACACGAGTGGGTTATAGTCAGTAAGAGTCTGACACGCCCTTCCGCTCCGCCCAGAGCGGAAGAAGTCATTTGATGATTTCCCACCCAAAAAAAAAGGCGGTCAATGACAAACTAGCCCATTTTAATATTGTGCAAAGAATTCTCCTAGGTCTCCTTGACGATACCCACCATAGGCGGTCAATGACAAACTAGCCCATTTTAATTTTGTGCAAAAAATTCTTCTAGGTCTCCTAGATGATACCAACTTACCAACCATAGGCGGTCAATGACAAACTAGCCCCTTTTAATTTTGTGCATATAATTCTCCTAGGTCTCTAAGACGATACCAATTACAATCATAGGCGGTCAATGATGAACTAACTCATTTATTTATGTAGAAATATCGTCAGAGATACCCTTCATTTGGGCAAATCGGTGTCCACAATGCTGATCCAACACCACAGCCACATTCTGGGCTCAGACCAAATAAAAAACATAGACATAGCGTTTCCTAATGAATGAAATTGTTTATTCTGTAAATAGGATACTTAACGGAATCACTTTAAAAAATAATATTTAAAAAAAAATAAGGTAGATGAGAGAGGGAGCAGTGGTGGCCCAGTGGTAACGGCCCCGACTTACGAGTTGTGAGTCGTGGGTTCGAACCCAAGCAGGCGCTTTACTTTGTGTAAATAATTTCATCACCACTGCTCTCAAAACGGTGAAGGAAAACATCGTGAGGAAACCGGCATGTCTTAGAACCAAAAATTCGAAGACATGTGACATCCACCAACCCGCACTGGGCCCGCGTGGTGGATAACGGCCCACTCCCTCTCACAGAGAGGAGGCATGTGTCCCTGCAGTGGGAACATTAATGGGCTGATGATGATGAAGCTAGATGAGTTCGGCGTTTCCTATCTGACTACTCTGAGAAGAAAGGCCGAAACAAACTCAGAGGTCGCAGGACATAATCTTGGTCAGGGCACATAAGGGCCATGTAGATTACTGTCTGAAATGGTGTTTTGAGGAAAGAACCACACAGATTTGTGTCACCTCCCCAGTCAGTGCAAGCATTTGTCAGTAATCATGTCTCAATTCAGAACTTAAGGAGCTCAACTCGACGAACAATACCAAAGAAAGGACATAACATTTGAAAAAAAATTGGTAAACATGTGTGCACATAGTTGTAATTTTGATTGTAATTTGATTGTAAATGGTTGTCATTCTTGTCATTGTGTGTTTATTGTTCGCAGCGCTATGTCTTGGTTTTTTATTTGGTCTAAGATCCTAGGAAAAACAAAATGGTTTCCTACTAGGCCACAGACAGCAACAGAAGTGCAAAACTAATGCTGTCAACTTTCGTTCAGAAGTTGCATCACATGGCGCGTATACTGGAGAGCAAAGGTCATACAGTTTAGGCACTATTGATGTACCTAAGCTACTTAGAATTAGCACAGATTAATGGAGGTGCTAATAAATAAATACTCGTAATATGTTTACCACTAGTAGTCCTTAAAACACAATTTGACGCCAGTAGCACACTTCCGCCGCGAAACCATAGCAGCGAAACCGCGGTAGTTCAATTCAAGTGGCTCACGTCAGGTTCCGCTACTCGAATTTCGAATAAAAAACATGACGCGACCCAGTTGACGCAGGTAGCACACCTCCGACGCGAAACCATAGCAGCCAAACCGCAGTTGTTTAATTCGACTAGCTCGCGTCATCTTCCGCTACTGGCATCGGATCAGAGTAGCGGAACATGACGCGAGCCAGTTGAAATGAACTACTGCGGTTTCGCTGCTATGGGTTCGCGGCGGAGGTTTGCTAGCGGCGGGAATTGAACTACTGCGGTTTCGCTGATACGGTTTCGCGACGGAGGTGTGCTACTGGCGTGAATGTTCAAAACTTATCTCACTTCAATGAAGCAAATAACTATAAATGCTAAAATGTCAATTGGCAATTTATCAATTGTTGAAATCCTTCAGTTCGCCGGGTGACTTTTAGCAGCCATTAAATAATAAAGCTCTAGCATACGAGCAGCCTATGGCGCATACACTTGATCACCTACGGCGACCAGTGCCAGCGAAAACTTTAAACCTTTCATTAATTTGTGGATTTAAAGTCATGAGCGATAGCGGGAAGAAACGATACATTTGTGGATGTGGAACAGATGCCACTAATATTATACGTCAGTTACACCCCTACGCTTCCTTCCCTACCTTCCTTCTTTCTTGATTTTTTTTTCTTATATTAATTTGCACACCTCATTAGAGTATAATACAATGCACCTTTTGTACCTGTAACACCTTTTTAACATCTACCTATTATGCAATTTTTTTTTTTTTTAAATAGTGTAGCGTATTTTAACTTTATTTCGAAAGCAGGAGTTTTAGTAGGTGAATTTCCGTCGCTAGTTAGGTAAACAGGAGGCTTTCCATTTCTTCTAATCAATTTGTTTTTTTTACCACACTTCTGGTTTCATTATAGTCGACCTCATTCCACACGCTCCTCATTCCACTTTGCCTTCGAAGCTAGCAAAAGCGTTAGTTAGGAAAAGCGTTGAGCACACAAGACCACACAGGGATTCTAAACAGTTTGGTCCATCGCTACCGCTCCTTTCAGGTACCACACCGAAATCCTTTACATTACCGACATAAGTACGTACACACACGAGATCTTGACCCTATTATATTTTGGCATTGAAAGTATCGTGAGTGACACATCAGGTCGCCCCCCTGTCCCCCTCGATCCCCCTCGCCGCCGGTGATCCCTGCACCTGATGGATGACATATAGGCAGGGTTGCCAAACCTTTTCAAAATGAATGGGGAAGAAAACTGACAAATTAGTTCCACGTAGATGGCGCTGCTTGTTACTTTCATTTAGCGCCAATGGAGTTAGTTGTTAAAAATAATTGCTGCGGGCCCCATTCTAGTAGGGGTTGAAGGTGAAGGTTGAGGGAATCCATGGATGCGAGAAGCACAGGACTGATTCATGTGACGATGCTTAAGGCAAGGCGTATTTAAATTCAAAATTCAAAAGTCATTTATTCAAATTAGGCTGAGAATCAGCACTTTTCAAACATCAAAATTACATAAGACAGTCCCACAAAACGCCCACCCTTCACCAGTTTGTCCAGCAGTGGACGGCTTTCGACTGAATCATAACAAAGCTCTGGCTACACGGAGTTTACGTCCATCTAGAGGGTACCTCCATCTGGACGGTATGCGCACGCAATTGCATTGCACGCGTCGACTGTTTTAATGGTTACGAAGTCTCGCGACTACTTGCGTTAGTTTTCATACTTCCATACAAACACGTTAGCTGACACAATCAGTCAAAAGGAATTTCGAATTTCGTCCCGAATCCAGCGCGGGATACTCTTCAGTTTGGCTAGAGAGAGATGATGAATGTGCCCAAAGTTTTACGTCACAAGCCGCGCGTATAATGCCCCTGCAGTCATAGGTTTGCCATCTCTGACATTTATAGTGTGATGAAGTATGCTCTAGGTCTTTCAAAGGATGATGAATGGTGAACGAAGGAGGCAATTATTTTGTATTGTGTTTGCTTGTTTCTTGTAATGGGTTTGTTGATTTATGTGTGTGATTGTGGACTGATTGACTTGGCTTAGGCTGAAGTTGCAGTGATTGCTAGATATTCTACTAGTTTCCGCCCGCGCCTTCGTTCACGTGGAAGTCGTAAGACACCACAATATAATAATATACTAAGTCTGCAAATACAAAACCAGCGGCGAGGAGCGATGGCCGAGCGGGGCGACGGCGACAGTACAATTTTCTACCGTCGCCGTCGCCCCCGCCCGGCCATCGCTCCTCATCGCTCGTTTCGTGCCCGCGCACTAAAGCATCGCATCGTCCGCCCGGTTCTTTCAGACTTTTTTATTTTAGCTCGGCTCGTAAGTAAGGGTCGTAGCTTGATTGCTTGCTTTCTCAAGAGTTCGAAAATCAAATGCAAGAAATTTTCATATCCAGATTAGCGCGTCAAAAACGGTTCACTTGCTTCAAAAACGGTGAAGGAAATCATCGTGAGGTAAGCGGCATGCCTGAGATATTTCGACGGCATGTGAAGCCAAGTCAGAGGCCCATGGATGGCATAAAAACTCTGATACTTACCAGTTTATTCAATAACCGCACAAAAAAAAAAAAGTGCCCTAATAGTTATATTACTACATCGTGCTCGTATCATAGTCATATTCCTAGTAAGACAGTTATGAACCGCTTTCATTTAACTTATATTGTATAAGGTATATAGCTATATCCCTAGAGATAAAACTATATTACGGCAATAACCATCTTACTGCGACAACCCCACAGAAGTTTACCAATTCTAAGTTTCAAATCGGCACTGATTTTAACTATGGTAGATTGGTAGCAGTACTTCCCCAGAAATGGTCCTTTCACCGTAGCTCTTCAAAAAAACAACTTCAAATACTTAACAAACAGATTTTAAGTCCTAAAGTAAACATTGAAGAAGTCACGTAGGCGCCTGAATCAGTGACCCCTGGTAAAAACAAATGTACAGGTGCAGGGGAACTTGGAAATACCCGGCAACTACTTAGAAAATGATGCACTCTAACGTTGTGTTAAAGACTCGGCAAACATGGGTTGTTAGGTCAGAGAGTTCGCTAAGCGTACAGAAATGTCATATATACTTAATACTTTGTTTGGTTGTTTGTTTGTAAGTTTGTGTAATCTCCGGAACTGCCACTGAGATTTGAAAAATTCGTTTTGCCTTGGATAGGCCAATTCTTGAGGAAGGTTATAGGCTCGCGGACAAAGTCGCGGGCAGAAGCTATTTAGTCAATAATCCTCCCGATCGACTTTGTTCACGGTGGCCAATTTCAACTGAGATTAGCTAGGTACACAGGAAATATTATAGTGCACAAGTGTGTGCGCAAATACAGGTGTACTCTCTGTTCTGTTACTCTCATAGTCTGATGGGACGGCAATCCGACACGATCACGAAGTCAAACTCAAACTCAAAGCATTTATTTCAAATAAACCAATTACAGGCACTTTTGAATTGTCAAGGGGTCGGTCAGTCAGAAAAGATGAAGCTAGACGACTGGGGAGAGATCAGGCGTAGGACCAACGGCTGTATGTGCTTTCCGAGGCACGGGGGTATCATACCACTAACTTCCAAACTCTGAGCTTCTACTGAGAATTACTAATGAAAAAAAAACAATAACACTTAACCCGACTTGGGAACCAAACCCAAGACTAGGGGTTCGATGCCCAGGTGGCTCAAAAGTCGCACTTGCGACCATGAGACCAACGGGGCAGTTAAACGCGAGTAAGGTAAGTAAAAGGAAATACCCAACAATTACTTAGAAAATGATGCACTCTAACTTTAGTTGTTAGAGGCTCGGCAAACATGGGTTGTTAGGTCATAGAGCTCACTTAAGAGCGTTTTAATTACGTCGTACGGCATTTCATACAAACTTTCAAGCCCTTGTTTTTCGAAATGACTTTAATGAAACTTCATACGCATGAGCAGGATACAAAGGTCTAAAAACTTAGTTAAGAACATTTTCGAAATGTCTTATTTAAAAACAGATAACTGGAAAACTCTGTTAAAATAGGTCTAATTTGGCTGTAGCTGTAACACTATTTTTCGAAAATGTTCTTAACTAAGTTTTTAGACCTTTGTATCCTGCTTATGCGTATGAAGTTTCATTAAAATAGCTTCAGTCATTTCGAAAAATATGGGCTTGAAAGTTTGTATGAAATGCCGTACGACGTAAACGCTCAAGAAATGACATCAGTTGAAGGTAGGTTAATAGTTGAGGATCGAGTGACTGGAGAGACCATGTCCAGCGGTGGACTACTATATGAGCTGATGATAATGATGATTATGATGTATTTATAGTTGTGACAAATATAATTTTGAATGTAATCATAATTTCGGATTCAGATTAGACGTTTTAATGTTGAATGAATGAGCGAATGAAATGCACGCGTGGTTTAACCAGAGTCGATAAACCCCAAGATTTGCACTAGTTCCTAAAGCCTCATGCTTCATTATAGGAAACCAGACCATTCTCTTGTAATCTAGGTTTTATGTTGAAATTGTTAAAAACAAGCAAAAGTGAGATTTCTACGTACGGCGCGGCTGTAAAATTAATACCTACTTATTAAACAATAAAACTTTAAATAAAACGGGTCTGTAAATACTTTATCACGAAATTTGAACCCCAAAATAACTTAAATAAAAAGTAAGTTCAAAAACTAAAACTCTTGTTTCATAGTTTTTAGAGCGCGATTTTTCAGTAGTCGAGTTTTAGTTTTTGAACTTACTTTTTATTCTTGAACAAATTCTTCATAATTACTCAATAAATAATTATCCATAATCGTATTCCTTACATTACCATGATCTCACTTCTTCAATGTCGCGATAACGTATGCTGACATTGCCCGCCGGCCGGGCATACACCATGCCGCACAAAAGCTGACGATACTAACATTGTGACCTTATTTCCTTCCGCTGTGGCCTGTGACCATCAGAAATGGCACTGTCGTGAATAACCAACTTACATTTTCAATTACCAAACGAAAGTTTACCGAAATTTGACTTTAAACAGTCGAGTTAAGGTTGTTTATCAGTTGTTACGAGTTTGGGAATTGTGAATTAAATTCTGTCGATATATCGCTTACCGCTAAGCGATAGTGTTTACAGGATGTTTGTAAGTCAATTAATTCGGTAACTAATATAAAACGTTTTATTACGAAAATAATGATCAATAAGGAATTAATATAATCTGATACGGGCGTGCGGTCATGTGTCATGTTTGATTCTCGACCTTGTGTGAGATATATTTATTGATCTAGTTCTGAATACCATGGGCAGAGAATAATTATTGCTTTTTTTATTGAATATCCGTTTAGGATTTCGAAATATAGTTTATTTTGAGTTTACTTATAGGTACAATAAACTTTAGATTAGGTACTCATACTCACAGACTCTTCTTCTTTTCGTATGGTTAGTGACTAACCTGGTGTCAGAGTTTAAAGCCGCCCATGGGCCTCTGACTTGGCTTCACATGCCGTCGAGAAATATCTCTCAGGCATGCCGGTTTCCTAACGATGTTTTCCTTCACCGTTTTTGAAGCAAGTGATAATTATACAATATGCACATGAATCCGAACAGTCAGAGATGCGTGCCTTGGGTTCGAACTCGAGACCCATGACTTGACAGTCCGACGGTTACACCACTAGACTATCTACTTATAGCTAGCTAGGCTAGGCTATATGTATAAGAGCAGTGGCGGCCCAGTGGTAACGGCCCCGACTTACGAGTAGTAGGTCGTGGGTTCGACGAACCCAAGCAGGCGCTTTACTTTCTGTAAATAATTTCATCACCACTGCTCTCAAAACGGTGAAGGAAAACATCGTGAGGAAACCGGCATGTCTTAGAACCAAAAATTCGAAGACATGTGACATCTACCAACCCGCACTGGGCCCGCGTGGTAGATTACGGCCCACTCCCTCTCACAGAGAGGAGGCCTGTGTCACAGCAGTGGGAACATTAATAGGCTGATGATGATAAAGCTAGGCTATGTATTTGTGTATTACTGAACTCAGTAATTATCAGAATTGCTCCATTTTTTTAAAGAGTACGGAGTCCTCTTCCCATTCTTCTCCATTTTTATTTCACCTTTTCCTTTGTCCAAAAATTGGCCACTTCCACAGCGTCGTCGGTGGCAGCGCAGAGGTCACTTTGACAGCATGTTTATGGACACAGAGGGCAGGATAGGAAGTGTAGCATGGTTTGCGACACAGCTCCACATCCCCCTACTACCGTTCCGTCGGGGCAACCCCAATTTACCATGTTGGAGTTATATCTTCCCACTTGTGTCCGGAGACGACATGGCCGGATGATAATACCTTTTAAAAATACATTTAGACATAGCAAGGGCTTCTCCCCAATAGCTATATTTGGGAGAAGCCCAACACCAACCACCAACGTGCTGTGTGTCATAAGGTCTTCTTCAATGAATCAATGAAATCCATTCAAACAAAATCCGTATACGTAAGTCGCATTACTTACATTCACTGAATAAAAGGTCTTAAATTCATTCATTGATCATTCATTCACTGACAGACAACACACAACGACCTAAACTGCAGGGTCTAAGCATGAACTATAATTCTTATTCAACCAAAATTTTTAAAGAAAACGGCAAGCTCTTGGCCTACATCTCACCTGATGGTAAGTGATGATCAGGCCGAAGGTGCAAACGAGCTTCACCCGGAATCCTCAACCACAAAGGAACCGGTTATCTTACCTCTAACTGCCGAAACACAACAATGCTGTTAACATTGTTGTTATGGCGACAGACTTAAATAAAATGGTGGTAGCTACCACCATTTTATTTAAGTCTGTCGCCATAACAACAATGCTAGCTAGCCAGGCGGACTAGGACTTAGAACTAGCCTTACCACGGCTGCCACCTACCAAACTGAGCAGAAAACTTTGCTCCCACTGAGACAAACCCCGGGACCTATGGAGGCGGTTGAATTATAATGAAAATTAGACAGTGATTTTGACACAACGGCATGCAATAATTAATTTAAATGATTAACTATGAAACTGTGTAGGTATGTTATTATTATGCATACCTGCTTGTATAATTATGATAATTATATAATAGCATAAGTAAATACTTTCAGAACGGCTTGCTTTGATAGATAGATTGATAAAATGATTGCAATTAGTGGTCGTTTGATTGACAATGATTTACGTATCTGATTTAACAATAAAATTAATGCACACTTAATTTAATGTAAATGTTTTAAATACCTTTAATTTATAACGAGTTTTGTGCCTTTCAGGCGAAATGAAGTGACTATCAAAGAAACTGAGACTTGCAAGAAATCCGACCTTTTTTTTTTGAAAGTGTATATTATGGAGTTGAAAAAGGCGCAAGATTTTTTGGTTTTCTATGAAGAAAATTATATAAACCAACATTGTCATCAAGTCGAAGATGGCGGGACCAGCTATCTAATTACGCAACACATTTTCGCAAACGATTCCGACTAATCTGTTTTATTTTGACAGTTCAACATTATTCATTGCGTTATTTACGTTGTTGAACAGATATTTTTTTCGAACTTATGAAGCAATGGACTGGCAATCTGTTTCAAATCGATCTAAATTCTGATTGATCGTGCATTAAGTAATTAGGGCACAGCTTGAGTCCTACAGAAAAGAGGAAAAGACAGAATGAAGAGGGGGCGAAGAGAAGGGGCGTTTTTGCCTTGCAGGACAATACAGGCTTATAGTTAGTCTTCGGTAGATCTTGTAACTGCACTATACACCGTACTCATTTATTTAACTTGAACATCATTCAACAGCCATTGATATTTTGAGCAGAGATCGCCAAGCTACCTACGAGGATAATCGAGAGTAAATAACACATCCGAAATCGCAACACAATAACTAGCGGTGATCAATTTGTTAATTATTTTTTACATATTATCACGCCTGTATTCCCCGAAGGGTCAGGCAGAGGTGTACCTATAGTACACTCACATTTCGCCAGTTATAATTAAGTCCCATGTAACAGGGGGCGAGCCTATTGCTATAAATTGGGCTCAATCAGCGTTGCCAGACGTCCCTATTTTATAATAAATAAGCAATTTGTAAAGTATTACTTGTTTTATATCCGTCTAAAGAGAACTGCCTTACACGGTAAACCACACAGTGATTGTTATAAGTACAGGAACGTATTTTCATTAAAATACATTTTCTATTTCTATAGCTATCTATTACTATAATCATTGTTGAAACTAAAAAATAAATAAATACTTAAAATAAATTTATTCAAGTATAAAGTAAGATTATGATTTACATTAATAACAATCGAGGAAAATTTACTTCTAACTGTACCTAATGTAGACTTGCCTGATCTAGGTTTATAAAAACCTGTGTTGAAACACAGGTTTTTATAAACCTAAAAAACCCAAAAAAACAAAAAAGACAAAAAAGGCAACAATTAATTTATTAGAAGCTTAATAAAAAGAAGACATAATATTTTCAATGACTTAAAGAGTAACTATTTGAGTACCTATATTACTAATTTAAAAACTAGATTATGTAAGAATATTATATTTAAATAAATTAACGCATAATATTAAAGTAGACAAAGTGGAGACTATTAATTAGGTAAAGGAAAGTTTTATTTTAATATTTCTAGTAGTTTTTCCGTGTCTGCGTAATTGAGTTTTGCCAAATATTCCTGTATTAGTAACTTACACCTATTACTATAAATCTTTAGCACTCTGTTAAACTGGTTAAACAAATAGGGTCCTAAAAATAAATAAAATCGATTAGCAAAAGCATGTTTAGTCTGAGAGTTAGCACAAACTCAAAAGCATAAGCAATAAAAAATTAAAATTACTGATATATGATACTTATTTACGTCTTCATAATATATTATCCCCCTTTCGAGGAAGGAATCCCGCTTTTTTTACTCAAAAGGGTTAAAAATCCCGAAAAAAAATCTTGTAACTCTGGCTCAAATCTAGTCTCCGGACTATACTGAGAAATTCTATAGAGAATAACCAAGTAACACTGTCCGACCCGGGAATCGTACCCAGGACTTCATGCTCAGCAGTAGCGCTTGCGACCACTAGACCAACGAGGTAGTCACGTCACAGTCACTACGAGTAACCATTCAAAATAAATCAATTTAACTAAATAGAATCGTCCTGTATATAAATGTATGAACACGTCTCTCCCCCGGGCCTGTACTCTGTAGGTCTAGGTCAAATTCGACTCCGCTCCTCATACATTATGTACGACAAGTCCGTGTTTACGGAAACCAGTTCCGGTAATTACGTGGAAGATTTTTTGCGAATTCGAGGTGTCAAAGTTGTTGCTATGGAGTGAAGGACGTGACGAGGAAGATTGTATTGGAAATGTGGTTGTGACTCGGTTTTTGTGTTATTTTAATAATGGTCAAATTAAATGATGACAAAAGTAGTTCTGCGAATTTAGTAGTGTCTATGTTCTATGTTAGAGGGTTTGGTTTCCGCACTTAGTCCTTCAAGTGGACCATTGTGCGTGGGCCATGGCGGCCGCTTGGGGGGGTTATTCCAACCAGCCCACCTCCCTCCAGAAGCCAATTAAAGCTCCTGGCCTGTTCAGAACATCCGTGAAAGATCTGGGTGACCCGAGGGTTTGTGTTCTAATCTGGGTGACGCCTGTGCATTCAAAGAGCACGTGCGTGACGGTCTCCTCAGCCTCCATGCACGCCCTGCACAGAGGACTGTCCGTTATGCCTATTGTGTGGAAGTGTTTGTTCAGCGAGCAGTGTCCCGTGATGGTCCCCGTCACCAGGCGCAGACCGTTCCTGTCCAGGCGTAGTAAACGTCTGGTTAGTCCGCTATCCACTGATGGCATAGCTTCCTTGGACTGCCTGCAGCCCGGTGCCGAGGTCCACCAGTACTCCGCTTGTGTGTTGGTGAACTCTTGTAGCCACCTGGGTATTTGGTTGAAGGGGATGGGTATAATAGGCTCGGGTCCACAGACTGCCGTGCTAGATCCTCGCCTAGCAAGCTCGTCTGCTGCGTCGTTGCCTAGCGATCCGCTGTGTCCTTTTATCCATTGTAGTATCACCGTGTTGCGGCCAGACAACGTTATTTGCTCTAGAGCATTGTGACATTCTAGTGTTAGCTTTGAGGTAATACATTTTTTCTGTAGGGATTGGAGAACTGAGGCGCTGTCGGAGAGTATACGTATGTGTGTGTCCGTAACTCTCCTGGCTTTTAGGGCATGGGCCGCTTGTATGATGCCTACACACTCCGCCTGATAGACGGTGTTGAACATTCCCAGCGGGCTGGATATATTTATGTTGAAGTCGTGTGAGAATACTCCGGCTCCAGTGCCGGAGTCGGTTTTCGATCCATCGGTGTATACCGATCGATCGGTCTCATCTCTTTCGGGCCTGAGTAGTCACACCGTTCCTCTGTGAGTACAATGTTGTAGTGCCTTTGAAAGTGACCCTCGACAGACACAGAATAGACTCAACCCTGAGCGGCTGGATCACCAACATGCTCAAACTGAGAGCTGTACAGGTCACAGTAAATGACACTACGAGGGCCATCGTAGCGAAAGGCTGCCCGCAAGGGGGAGTCCTCTCGCCGCTCCTATGGAACCTGGTAGTAGACAGCCTCATCAAAACACTCAACGACAAAGGTTACTTCACCGTAGGCTACGCCGATGACTTAACCATAATAATAAACGGAACCCACGAAAACACTCTATGCAACCTAATGCGTCAAGCCCTGAAAATTGTAGAGGACTGGTGCAACAAGCACCAACTCTCGGTGAACCCCACAAAAACCGAACTGATTCTCTTCACAAAAAAGAGAAAACTAACGACGTTACAACTACCACGATTCTTTGGAACAACCCTAAGCCTTTCAACAGAAACCAACTACCTGGGCATTTATTTGGACAAACAACTGAACTGGGCAAAACACACAAACTACATCACTACAAAAGCCAGCATATCCCTGTGGCAGTGCAAGCGGCTTTGGGGGATCAGCCCCAAGGTCACCCACTGGTTATACACTACAGTCATCCGACCTATTATCACATACGGCTCACTGGTCTGGTGGCCCAGGACAGACCTAAGCACAGCCCAAAGAGATCTCGAAAAACTGCAGCGATTCGCTTGTGTGGCAATCACGAGCAGTATGAGAACTACACCCACCGCCGCCCTACAAGCAATGCTGGGACTGCCGCCTCTGCACCTCATAGTGCGAGAGGAGGCGGCCTTGGCCGCCTTTAGGCTCCATTTATCAGGAACCCTTAGCAATGACTCCAGAGTCAAGCACACACGCATAAGGGAAGACGCGATCAAACGACGACCAATGATGGCATCACCTTGTGATAAAGCTCCGAAAACACACCACTTTTAGTAGTGTCTTTCAATGACTATTTATTATGGTCGGTCACAAAATCGAAATACCGGTAAATGTATCAACCAGACTTCTTCAACGAACTAAATTGTATGTTAATTTGCATTAATATTCTGAAACAGCGCATACAATAACAATGGAACTTTAGTATATTATGACTTATTCGATCTTTTTCTTTCCATACAGTACAAGACAGTTACGTAAAAAAATATACATAGTTTACTATCCAGCCACAAGATATTTTTTCTCTAGATCAATAATTGTTACTTTAGTTATAAACGAAATAAGAATTGAGACTTAATGTCATTTAACTTCGTGCTCGAAAACGATCAAAGACCGCACGTAGTATACGTACAACTGTGTTAGCGTTTAACACAAGTGTAGTGGCAAGGTGCATGGGGGCAGAGCTTACGTGGAAATTCTGTTTAGAGAAATGTGAATGTGAGTGTGTGAGAGTGTATTTTTGTGTGTAAGTGACCTATGTACTAATTTAGAAGATACAGTTACCTAAATAACCTGGTTACCCGGGCAAACAATATTGGGTTTTACCATGGGAAACTAAGTGGCAGCCCGGAGTATGGATTTGTGCTCGGTTGATGGCAATAGGCTTGCCCCCTATTACATGGGACTTAAAACATAACGGCACCCTAATTGAGTAATACACGATCATTCACAATCTGAATCATTTTGAAACAGATTGCTAATCCATTCCTTCCAAAGTTACGCAATGAATGTTGTTCAACTGTCAAAATGAAACAGATTAGTCTGAATAATTTACGAAAATGTGTTGCGTAATTATAATCTAGTGTATAGATAGACTTCCTTCGGGAAATAAAGACAGGATGTTATGTTATGTAAAACACAGACTTCTTGAAAGATTATTTTATATTTCAAAGCTTTTATTCAGCTTCATGATGTGCCACTTCCCATGTGGGTGATATTAAGAAGTTACATACATCATTTAGAGCATAGACACAGCATTCCTTATGTGTCCTGGGTATACCTAATCTGGAAGTATCTACCTTCCCATCTTGATATCCCTAGATATTCATCATTCGTATTATAATCTGCGCTAGAAAGGCGCGCTTCCTCATTCGAAGCAAAACTGAAAATGATGCCTTACATCCGTACCCACCAATCAATCTGCCTAGTCTTTTTCCAACTATGTTGGCGTCGGCTTCCACTATAAGTTATAACCGGATGCAGCTGAATACCAGTATTTTACATGGATCGGTGCGGCTGTTATTACCAGTGGTTGGAATAGGCTGACTATATTTGCCTAAACTTCGGAGAACAGAGACAGAAAGTGGAGACTTCCTTACGACAATTTTTTTTTTCCCGGGATTCGGGCAAAATCTTCAATAAGTTGAAAAAAAGCTTTATTTAAGATGTGTAAAGGCTATTTTTAACTTAACTTGCAATTACCAAATTTTCGGGATTTTCACGTAAAATCCCGATGTAAATAATCTAACTTTAATTCATGTATTCAAATTATATTTATGATCCTTAAACTAACCGTTGTATCTTCTAAAACTTACATGATTTAAGATAGATTAGTTTTAGTGAACATTCCTAAGTATGTTAAGTTAAAAATTGCCTAGGCAAAACAAATATAGTCGTAAGGATGTCTCCACTTTCTGTCTCTGTTCTCCGAAGTTTAGGCAAATATAGTCAGCCTTTTCCGATCACTGGTTATTACTTAGCCACGAGCGCCTCCCATACAGCCATTCTGTCAATAAACATACTAATTTCGGCACCATAAGCCACTGCTATCAAGACTAAAGACTTCTTATTTCGGCACTATAAGTAAGTCACTGATATCAAGGCAAAGACTACAAAAGGTTACTATCGATCGTCGTCAGTAACTATCCACGGAACGTTACGCGATTATCAGATTACTGGTAACCTGAGACGGGATTACGAATTTTACTCCTACACGTAATGTTTCTGTGTGCTGACGATGGTTAAATTATTCGCTCTTACATAACGTTACTCTTATTATGTGTTACTGGGTAATTAACTGAACGTTGTAGTCATTCTAACTCGTTCTTCTCCATAGAAACCTACTTTTTTGGCATTAACTTTTTTACTGACGGACTCCTTAATAATTAAATATTGGAATTTGTATGGAATATTATTATTTATTTATATTTAATCAACAACAAGTAACAAATATGGACGCCATAAATGACCACATATACAAGGTGTTCCTTTTGATATCTCATAACTCTCGGGTATTAGACAACGGAGCTTAGCAAGACCACAACAGAAACTTAGGTACCTATTTGTCGACGGAAGAATAAACAAAAAGACAGATAAACAAAAATTCAAAATTCAACATTTAAAAGTCATTTAATTTTATTCCAATTAGGCTGACAATATGACATAAGACAGCCCCTCAAAAACGCCCGCTGGTTTTGTAATTAGAAAAATCGCTCGATTAGTGTAAAAAATAAATGGATTCTAAACGCCCAGGAATTGTTGAATGGGGATGCCCAGGAATTCAGAAGACCCTACTGCTGGGACACAGGCCTCCTGTTTATGAGAGGGAGTGGGCCATAGTTCACCACGCGGGTCCCATGCGGGATTTCACTTGTTTCTGAAGTTTTTGTCCTAGGACTTTTGTGATATTTTCGTAAGAATCATACAAAATATTGCTAAGTCACACTTTGTATACAAGGTGGAGACGACAATATATTATACAATACAACAAGAAATTGAACGACGTGCCCTAATGACGTACACATTGCATACAAAAATTAAATCGAATAAGTATATTCAATAGTTTAGTCAATATAGGTAGAAGATCGGCAAAATCCATAGTCGTCTCGGGTTATTCCGTTTATCCACCCCAAAAAATCCACTCTAAGGTGGATATTCGGAAACGTATGTCCGAGAATCCACCCTAGGCCTAGTTGTATAAACGGAATTTATAGGCTTAGGGTGGATCGGCATACACTACTACTTAATTTATTTGTAAAACTCTTTTTTCTTTTAATGCTAGGATTTATTTGATATTTCCAAAATACTCTTATGCATTAGTAGTGCCAGTATTTTCATTTAGTGTTGTATTGCAGTCTCCACATTGTATACACTGGCGTGCATATAAAAGTATAAAATGTCTGGGTCATAGGCATGGGTCACGAATTGGCTTGTAATAACTAATGTCAAGGGAACAGCTGTTTTGATAGATATCACGTTATCAGGCACAGATCATAACTCATGGTGGAACTAGCTATCTGTCTTGTACTGAAATGATTAATGATTGTAAGTAATTGTAAACTAATCAAGTTGATATTGATAAAAGTTGTGGTGGCTGAGAGTTACGGCTTTGATTTGATGGCGTCCGAAAACGTAGCAATTGTAATCGAAGCTTTTTTACTTGACTACGGCGAAGCAAAAAGGATTGAAATAAATACTAACCCCCTTACTAATAAACGTTGTATATCGCCTGTATAGTAACACAACGTTTTGTCTTCTTCTTTCGAATGTCAAATTACTGACGACTGAAAGAGAGAAATCGGTGTATACAGGCGATATACAACGTTTATTAGTAAGGAGGTTTGAATTCTCTGTATTATGTTTGGTGCAAGAACGGACAAGTCATTTTGTTTAATAACGATTCTAGACTCCAGGCTGCTACTGAGAAATTACAGATAGCAAGACCAAATAACACTTTGCCCGACCTGGATCGAACCTTCTACCTCATGCTCAGCAGTAGCGTTTGCGACCACTAGACCAACGAGGTAGACTATTAATAATACTTGGGTAAACTACGCAGTTAATACCAATTATTATTTGGTAACACCAGAGTCTTAACTTTTACTTTTGCAGGTATCATCTTTTAACATTGTTTTCCTAGATTATTTTTGTAAAAATGAAATATTATAAAAGTACATTCTAATTAGGTACTTAAGAAACGTATAAATTACATAAGTTATGAGGAAGTGCTTAATAAAAAATATAAAATTTATAATTCGGCCAAAACCCACATAAAATAAAACAGAATACTCACTGCACTACTCATCTAGCTTATTTATTTTTATTTTTTTAATATGACGTGTTAAAGTGATTCCGTTATCCCATTAAACAGAATAAACAATTTAATTTCATTTCAACAGATCACAATACAATAAAATGTCAATGCAATTAAAATTGGTAAGTACAAATTATAGAGGTCACAGATATAAAATGAAAAAATAAAAAGATAATGAAATAAAATGTAATTAAAATAAACGAATGATTATACACACACACACGTACACTATACTTTACTGCTAGCTTCTTAGTTCCAACCCATTATTGACAAAAAAATTGTGTTCGAGATCTTAAGATATTTATGATAAAAATATTGCAACTATATAATAGTTATGTAATGTTTCATTTGTATCTGTAATTGTTACAGCTTTGAATTTAAATATTTTTCAGTCATAATTTGGTATGTTTTTGAAATAACTCACACACATACAATACACACAACACACTACTACATGCACACACACAAACTACACACACTACTTTACTTGTTAATTTATTAATTTTTTCGAATTATATTTTTTTGCAGGTGAAAGTTATATTTTGCTGAAAGTTTCACACTTGCTTTCAGGGCTATTAGCTTAGTCGTGTCTATTATAATTAAGTTCAGGAAACTATTTTCAGCAAGAAGAAAATTTTCAGCGCAAATAAAAATTAAAAATACTTACTGGAACAACGCACTTCGTAGTCGACGTTATTAATTATTTATAACTAAACTGACTAGTGCGTGCTTTATTGAAGATGCTACCTTATTTCTAGTACCAAAAGCTGTTAATAAATGCACCGTCGAATCTACATATATTTTTTCTCACGTTTAACATAAAATATTAAATAGTCGGACAAGAGTCTGACCTTAACAATGAAATTAACATTACAGAATAACCAAGTTTTTTTTGTAACCTGGCAACCTATTAATAAAATGTCACCATGTGCCAGTGTGTGAAGGTTAATTTTAGCTGCCACGTCACCAGCCTCGGTAGCGCAGTAGGCAGCGCGTAAGTCTCATAATCTTAAGGTCGTGAGTTCGATCCTCACCCGGGGCAATATTTTTTTGCGATTCTTATCTTTTATTTTAAACCTAAGGAAGGTCAGCAGCATAAATACTATGTACTTTACATAATTTATACTTGTATTTATTACTTGAGTTAAAACTGTCGTTTTTTAAATGCAATTATGTGGAAAACCAATATGTATGAATTTGCAACTTAAAAAAAAACGCTATCTCAGAAATATACCTTTTTCGGTAAGCATTGTAAAACGGCACAAGAAGTAAACAGAAGTATTCTGAAAGAAAAAATAAATACTCAATACTCAATACTTTTAAAACCGATCAAGTGCGTGTCGGACCACAGTTTAGGGTTTCATAGTCGGGATGAATATTTACGCATGTACAGTATTGATTTTATAATAGTGTCCGACCGAAACAGGACTTTCTATCGAAACCGAAACCGAAAACGAATCTGCGGTATCTGTCTCAGTTTCGGCCGAAACCAAAACTTTATTAGACATGCTAAAAATCTATTTTTGACTGAAATCTGAATGATTTATTCTAACATTATTGGTCATCAGTCCATCACAAACAATATACCTACAAAATTATGAAAACATGTTAACAGTTTTGATAATTTTTTGATGTGTGTGTCTTGTAACAAAAAGTAAGTAAGTAACAAAAAGCTGATGATGGCGGGTGACATGATCCACGAACTCACGCGAAGTCAGCCGAACGACCCGCGATAACTCACGAACGCAGAGTTTCGGTGCGGCCGAACGAAGGTTCGGTAGATTTTCTGCCAAAACTAAAACTGATGCCGAAACTAGATTTTCTTGCCGAAACTTACCGAAACCGAACCTTCGGTCAGTCACTATTTATAAACATAGCATCACGTCTGTTTGTCCCGAAGGGTTGGCAGACGTGTGCCTATAAGACTTAGATTTTATCGACAGCATAGGTATAAATAAGTTTGTATTTCATAGAATTAACAGGAAATATGGATTATCCCATTTCTCAAAAATTAAGTGTTTTTAAGTTAAGTAAGTACCTATATCATATTAATTTTTTTCAGAATTTTCAACCGTTACCTGAAAAGTAAAGATCGATCTCACTAAATGTTGAAATAAAAGTCACTTAGAAACATCGCAATCTTCTTAATAATGAGATCCAGCAGTACCCCATACGCTGCAACAGCACTGAATTTGACACAACTAATCGTGTACGGCAAAATGCGCTGCATTATACAAAACGCTGCAATACGTTGCAGCGCTTTTCTATCTAGAATCAATCAATCTGCCTAGCCTTTCCCGAACTATGTTGGGGTCGGACTGAATAACCAGTATTTTACATGTAGCGACTGCCTATCAGGCCTCCACAACCCAGTTACTGGATAACACGATACCCCTTGGTAAGAGTCAAGTTGTTTCGAGCTTCTGACTACCCGTAACGACTGTCAAAGATTTACGAATGACAGCTGAGACCAACGATTTCCCTCGCTTTCTGCTCGGACTCACGGAGGGGTCCGATATGTAATGGATGGTCCATTCAAGAACCGACCAGGACAAGCGTAGCTTCGACCCGTGCGGCTGTTATTATTTAGCTACGAGCCCCTTTTCTATTCAAAGACAAATAAACCTTCGCCCTTAATCACCATATTAGGTAAACAAATCGCAGTCTACCTAGTTGGCAATTATCACACATAAAATGTTTCCGCATCAGTCGACAAAGAAGGAAAATGCGCTGTAATCATCATTATCAGGCAGGAAGTGTCCAAGGCTCTGTCAATGAACCATGATCATCTGTCATGTGGAGTAATTATTGATAATGTAGGACATAATTATAAATAGATGCTTAGGTATTTGTTCATTATAGATTTTTACATAAAAAACGAAGAAGACCTATGTATTGTGATATTGTTATGTACAGTAGTAATTATGCTGCGGCTGAAAATGGCCCTCCTGATTTCAGTGAAACGGTCGATGGAAAGGATCCTTTTCCGTTCTTCTTCAAAAAAATCCTCTGCCAAAATCGACGCAGTTGGCCGACAGACTAGGTTCTATGTTATAGGGTTTGGTTTCCGCACTTAATCCGTCAGGTGGATCATTGTGCGTGGGCCATGGCGGCCGGGGGGGTTATTCCAACCAGGCCACCTCCTTCCAGAATTTAATTAAAACTCCTGGTCTGTTTAGAAACTCTGTGTAAGATCTGGAAGACCCGAGGGTTTCTAATCTGTGCATTCAAAGAGCACGTGCACGACGGTTTCCTCAGCCTCCATGCACGCCCTGCACAGAAGAATGTCCGTTCTGCCTATTGTTTGGAAGTGTTGACCGACAGACCATTAAAGCAACTAGGTATTCAAAGATGGTCTCCTTTTCTCTTATTGGAATGAACTGTAGGTACAAGCAGAGGTGAGGTGGCCCAGTAGAAACGGCTGCGACTTACCAGTTGTATGTCGTAGGTTCGAACCCAGACAGGTAATTTACTATGTGTACATTATTTCATCACTACTGCTCTCAAAACGGTGAAGAAAACATCGTTAGGAAACCTAGAACAAAAAAATCGAAGAACTGACATCTACCAACCAGCACTGTGCCCACGTGGTGGATTGCGGCTTACTTCCTCTCACAAACAGGAGGACTGTGTCCCAGCAGTGGGAACATTACAGGTTGATTATATACTACTACAACAATATTCATGTTATGGTGATAATAGAAACGTGTTAACATAACAAACTGATCAAGGTGTAATGCTAATTATGCACCCCTTCAGGGTTGGTGATAAGAAGTACCGTGGTGGTCATTAGAAGCTAGTAAATTCATTGTGAATATGTTCTAAAATAGCTTTTACGTTTACTGGAAACTAGATAAATAGTATAATTATTTAATTAAATTAACCCACAATATATTCCCTCCATCTCCTTGGAACATTCTCACGTCGCTTTTATCTTGTTGACTCATTAACAGTCGCTAGTTCAGTTGACTTCTTCATCCGTAAGCTGGCGCTCTGCCAGGGTTCCTCTTTGTTTGAAAGGATTGTAATATATATCCGTTCCTTAGCAACTCTTCGATTTGTCCTTTCATTCATCATTTAGCTAGCTAGCTGTAAGTTCCGTCTGGTTCTGACGTACCACGGTTCCGACTTTGCTTATCATAAAGAATCTATAGTCAGATGCTCATATCCTATCCTTTACAACCAAACCGTTTTTAAAACAGTGATTTTCAATCGGTGTTCCCACGACAAGTGCCGAACGCCAAGGCAACTTGAACTTTGCGGTCGGGGCTTGTCGTGGCAACACGTCGTGTCCGGGTTCGCTACAAGTCAACCGCGATCCTGAGGATGCCTCAATGAGAGGTGAAATACGTGTCGATTTGTTACAGAGTTCTTTAGGACTCTTAAGCGAATTAGGTTACTAAATAATGTCGTCTGTTGTAGTGATTTTCAAAGTTTAGAACAAGATGGCTACCTATAATGACATGGCAGCATGGAATTAGTAAGTACTTACTATTATGGCAGCTTGGAACTAGTATGAACTATTCTGTACTATAAAATGAGCATTCTCTATTTTCTCCAGACCAGAGTTCGGTCGCACATATACTTTTGTCTGAAAGTGGTTATTGCGTTTTGCGATGTACATACCATTATGCTAACGCAATTAACGTATACGCATAGCCCTCCATTTCTGCCATCATCATCATCTCCTGCCCTTCTCCCATGCTACTTTAGGTCGGCGCAACACGTTTTCTTCTTTCACTCTCCCCTGTCAATCATCAAGCTATCATTCATTCCTTTCTCTTTCATATCATTCCTCCCACAATCCATCCATCTTTCCTTTGGCCTTCCTCTCCCTCTCCATCCATCAACATTTATATTCATCCCTCTTTTAGTAACATGCGTTTCCTCCTCATCACATGCCCATACCAAGCCAAACAACTTTTCCGTCACTGACGCCATTTTCAAACTTCCTCTATTTTTCTCATAATGGGAAAATTGAAATAAAACCTACATAATGTTTTAATTTATGTCCAGAAAAAATATTCGCCAAAAACTAGGTAGGAGCGAGCATTGCACGAATAGAAGCAATTAGAAAGGAAATTAATTATACGTACTTTTATATTTTTGTCACGCAACGCATGCTAAAAAGTACCTACACATCAAAGTTCGCATAGCAACAACAACCCGTTGGTTAACCCATCAAATGTCCACTTCTGGCACTTCTGTTACTTCCTTACATTACAACACGCCTACATCCTCTGGCAATTATAGGCAGCAGAGGTTTAATAGCACAACCCCAATTTGCCAATTATGTTCAAGTCCCATGTAATAAGGGGCCAAGAAGGTTGTTGGAGGCAACATTCACCGAGTGATCCACACTACAGCAGACCGCATAACTTGATATCGAAAAAATTTAAAAAGGGCCCTGGAGAAGGCATAGAAAGGGCTTTTTTAGAAAAGACATTCGGATTTTTTTAATAAAGAAGACAAGACTGTACGGAGCAATCACATTACAGTACGACACAACTTAGATGTAGCATCGGCAAAATTCGTAAAATCGATCACCATCCAAACTGAGTGCGCCTTCAAAATCACCAATCTTTATTACTGCTTTAGGTGAAAATGATCTTTTGAAAACGCAATAACTTGTAAAGTCTTATAGCCAAATTGAATTCATACATTCGTGAAATTGAAATGAATGAATGAAAATTTTCAAATCTATGCTACATCTAAGTTGTGTCGTACTGTACCAGTTTTGCAAATAAAATACTCGTAACATTACTAATAGTGAAGTGTGACTGGATGTCACATCACACTATGCCACTTACGCCAACATTTTACACTAGGAAATAAACAAGGCCGTGAAAAAACTCATATTTTCATTTTTATTGGAAAAAATAGTCGTAACATTGCTATTGTGAAGTGTGACGTGATGTCACACTATGCCACTTATGTCAACGTGATGTAACTTGAGTACAGATAGTGCTTAAACTATAAAATAGACAAGATAAGGGCGTAAGAAGCACAAATATTTTCAGTTTTGTTAATAAAATACTCACGACATTCTGACGGTGAAGTGTAAGTTGATGTCACACTATGCCACTTACGCCAATATGATGCAACTTGAGTCCATTAGAGTTTGTACTATGAAATAAATAGTATAGGATCATTAAACGTAACTCATATTTTCAGTTTTCCTAATTAAATACGCGTTACAGATTAGGGCGAATAACTCGAGACGGATGTACTTTAGAGCTGAGCTGCCATAGTAACTATTGTTTGTATGGAAGTGCTCTACACATCTAACAAGGAGGCGTTAGTGTGCGATCATTAAAAAAAAGGCACCAGTGGCCCATACACTTCAGGCAAAGCCCCAGATGGCAATGGGTCGCCCCCTATTACATGGGACTTAAACATAACTGGCGAAATGAGGTTGTTTTCAACCCATAACTTACCAATATTGCTTGTCAGAAGTAGGTATGGTGGCTTTGATGGTAGTCTTACCGCTTCTAAGAAAACAGTAGGTATGTAAAATACCACAATTTGCTATGGACGTTGTAAAATTCCTTGGTTCTCCAAAGGATCTCTTCATTTTCTCATTCGATCACGTAGGGAATCTCCAAGCATAGTCCTTTGGGACCCTCATAGTCTAAAGAATTGCCAAAATTGAGTGGCACTGGGCAAGGCACATTGCTCGCAGAACAGACGATGGCCGATGGGGCCGAAAGGTTCGGGAGTGGCGACGGGTGGCATCCCACAGAACCCGTCGAAGTAGTCGTGGTTATGCTGGCGTTTTTCGGCTGAAATGATGATGATGTAAAAATAACTTCCAAAGGTCGGGCAGTAACATGCTCCAGTCTGATAATAACAACCATCCACGTCTACCTTCGTCAGTCTTAGGAATTACTTTTTTTATAAACGTTTACATTTAGGGATCTCGCGCACTAGACGGCCACGCTCACGACCAGTGGTCGTAGCGACCAGGTAGACTGTAGAAACCGATACGAATCGCGCACTTTGGCGCAATGGCCAACTAGCTGCAGACCATACAGTACCACTAGACGGCCACGACTGTCCGGAGTCGTGGCCGTCTAGTGTGCGATATTCCTAATGCAGGTATCACACAACACACTAAACTAACTAGACAAAATCAAACTGGTTGCTTACTTAATTGTATTTGTTTTTTATTATATGACATTGATTTTACGAGTACATCCTGTGATTACTTCCTCACACACTGACTTATTAATTGTAATTTTTTAGTAGATTCGTCTATTTTTACAATGTTTGTGAATATGTGAACACCATGTATCTACCACATAATTAATTTATCTGTCGTTTGCTCGACTTTAAATTCTTTTTACTTTATACAGTAATTTTATTCTAGGTGCATCGTCTTCACATATACTTATATAAATAATGTACCTATACAAAATATTGTAAAACATTTTAAAAAGAGTAACGGTGGAGTTTCTTGCCCATTCTTCTCCATACGAAAACTACCTTTTGGAAGGGGCGGTAGAATCAATACTTTATTTTGTAAATTTTGACGTTCAAAAGTGCCTTCAAGGGCCTATTTGAAATAAATGATTTGACTTTGACTTTGACTTTGAAACACCCACAGGTACACTGAATCAGGATCCCTGCAGCCTTAATAAGAGAGGTGTAATAATAGTAAGGTTCCATAATTGGGTAGGGCCCTGAATTAAGGGTGCACTAAGGGAGCTCTTAGTGCACCCTTAATTCAGGGCCCTGGTTCAGTGTAGTATAATACCCGTTTTATCCCTGTTTTGTTTGAACGATTTACTCAAGCAAGCATGAAACCTTGATACTGTTAAACTTAGTACGATGTTCTTAATCGTTAACTCGCCTTTAGTGATGCAGACATACGGGACTTGGCTAAATGGACCGTGATCTATCGAGCTGAGGTTAAGCTGCGATTGGTGAGGTCAATATACGGATTAATGACGAGTGTTCTTTACACATCGAGTGCTGTCCTAGTTTCTTTTAGCTGTTGGTGTAACCCTACAATATTGTCAATGACCACCGTTTTCACCGCCTGAAAATATCTTGAAAGACTGGATTCCGACTCAAACAGGATAGTAAGGAGATGTGGAAATAACGATATCTTATTCGTCATTCACAAAGCATCTCCTCTCCTCTCCGCTCTACTCCGCTTTGGCGGAAACCGGGCCTTATCCTGTTTGAGTCGGAATCCAGTCTTACAGGATAAGTAGGTAGGCTAGGCTGACTTTCGGAATCATCCGTATAATTGCTATTTGAAACGAAATTGGACATCTCTGAAACCATGTCCTTCTACTACTCCATACATACCCCAAATCCTCTTTCCCGGCGCAGTCGTCCACCCTGACATAGTTAGTTGTCCAAAAGAACTGGGTTACATAATACGGCTTCCTCCTCACCACACCTAACGCTTTATATTGATTTATTAGTTAACTATAGCAGTAGGTTTCTTCCGCAAAGCTTGAAATAAGTGATTATGGTTCATCCGGGAGTTTATGGCGTAAATTATAACTCAAGGTCTGTTTACTTGTGATTTTTTGGTCTGATTATTTTTTTATTGGTTGAATAGTCACGGAGTTTTGATTTAGATCCTATTATGTTATCATCAGAGCAGTGGTGGCCCAGTGGTAACGGCCCCGACTCACAAGTTGTAGGTCGTAGGTTCGAACTCAAGCAGGCGCTTTACTTTGTGTACAAATAATTTCATCACCACTGCTCTCAAAACGGTGAAGGAAAACATCGTGAGGAAACCGGCATGTCTTAGATTAGAACCAAAAATTCGAAGACATGTGACATCATCAACAACCCGCACTTAATAGGCTGATTATAATATATGTATTATAATATAATGTTATCATCACTGAAGTGTGTCCTCCCACTCACTGGCGAACAGTCTAGGGTAAAGCTCTGGCAAGATGGTGCTTCCCTAGCCAACCTATTTGTTTCACCTGCTGAGAATCTTCCATCTGGACATGCGTGGGGTTGGTTTACCATGGAAGTCTTTTAATAGACTCCGGACCCAGGATGGCCGAAGCAAGGAAAACCTGCTCGGGTGGCGATTCACTGATGACTCCGCTCTGGAGTGTAAATGTGGTGCTGTCCCATAAACAATGGGATACTTAAGGCGACGATAACCGACTTTTAATGATTTTATACTGGTGATCACATATAAACGAGTAGCGTTACAATTTTTTTTGTATTTTAGAGCATATGAATAATTTAGATTATGTTTATATTACATAGTGCAATTTATTTGTTATGTCTAGCGCGGATAAAAATCTGAGAATCACCGTGAAGCGTATCTTTCTGAAACCTTCACCATTTAAAAGATAATTTAATTATTGATCTTTTAGTATACGTGTGTAAATTAATAATGCGTCTAATTTGGGACAGCATTTCTGGATGGGCGAGTCCTACATGGACGTAAGACACATTGCGTGAGCTTACTACAGAACACGCAAGCTAACCACTCAAGGTCATTGACATATGTGTGCGTCTTAATATCATGACCAGTGTCTCCTGTTGTTTGCACGTTACAGGAACTGATGCCATATTCTGGGCCGATCGTAATTAGATTGCCATCGACATGTTACGAAGATCACTTAAGTAGTTGTGACCGCATTGAGGAAGGGCTGGGCTCGGGAAAGTTTTATCACCTAACCTTTGTCGTCCACCTAGCAGTGTTGTTGACTGTTGTATTCGGGTTTGAAACATATAGGCACAGACCAGATTGTTATTTTATATGGCCATTGGCCGGTGAAATTCAAGCACATAAGGAAGTGCAACTTTGTTACCAAGATTAAGAATAGATTACGTGAGACTCCGGATTTTTAATTACTTAGTCTGTCTGTGATGTCTTTTAAATATCTTTTTAATAAGTTGCGTTTTGGAGTGAAAACTTCATTAGGCGCGTTGAGCACTTTTTGGGTGAACAAAAATCATGGAACTCGCGTCATCGTCACCGAAGGCGCGTTGGGCACTTTTTGTTAACAGCGCACTCTGTTTTAATTTTTTTGATTTTTGTTTATGGAGCTACAGCTTTCGTTCTTGTACTGACAGCAAGCCACATAAATACCTGACATTTTCGTTAGATGGCGTTACTTAGTTTTCACTTCTATCGGCAGTCCCCAAAGACTGCCCCGCATTTTTTTTTTAATTTTTTTTTAATTTTCTAATAAATTACTATCACTTGATCTCTAAAAATCTCAATTGAAAAGATTCAACTGGTATGATTAGTACTTAAGTAGTTATTTAGAAAAACCAATTGTAACACCCAACACAACATTTGTCCGCCATCTTTACTAACAAAAACATTCAAAACCTAGGATGAAATAACTCCAACCTCGTCATAATAGAAGAAGCTCCAAAAATAATGCAAATGTTCACACAATGCGTTTAGTATGCTCCCGACGCGCCACGGAGGTCATGTACCAAGATCTTGGCCACGACAGTGTGCGCCAGCGACCTCGACACTTACCGCGTTACTGTGCGAATATAATAAAGCGGTTGAAAGTTTAAACATAGAAAGTGTTTCAACTGTGATGTTCTTTTGTTTCGGAGGAGATGACCACCGTCTGATCATCACTGGTCAAGGGTATCGTTTAGACCTGTTGCGAACTCGGACACGAAGTGAAGTGAGGTCAATCGTCGTCCTGAGGATGCCTCGTTGAGAGGCGAAACACGTGTCGATTTCTTACAGGGTTCTCTAACTCTTTAAGAACGGTTAAGCGGATTAAGTTACTAGATATACATCGTCTATTGTGTTTTATGATGGATTTCCGCAAGGTCACGCCTGAGTCAATTAACTACGCCTATTGGAGACTACAGTACAACAATAAATAAAAATACTGGCACTACTAATGCATAAAAATCCTAGCATCGAAATTACAAAATGAGTTTTTCAAACAAATTAAATAGTAGTGTATGCCAGATCCACCCTAAGCCTATAAATTCCGTTTATCCAACTAGACCTAGGGTGGATTCTCGGACATACGTTTCCGAATATCCACCTTAGGGTGGATTTTTTGGGGTGGATAAACGGAATAATCCGAGGCGACTATGGATTTTGATCCGATCTTCCACTGACTTGACTAAACTATCGAATATATTCAATTGAATGTTTGTATACAGAATGGGAACGTCATAGAGACACGCCGTTTAATTTATTGTTGTAATGTCTTCTCCACCTTGTATGTATCAGTAACACAAACATTTAAAATAAAGAAAGAAAATATTGCGGTAAAAATTACGCAAAGAAAGAACAAAACACGAAAATATCATTTTGGGGGAAAATATGCGTCACATCCACGCAAAACGGCTATCGCTCAGCCCCATGTAATAGGGCGAGACAGGTGGGTGTCGTTGTAAAGGCACGTGGGGCCTCTTCCGTTGCTATGGAAAAAGGCACCAGCAGAACAAGTTGCCATCAGGAGAACCATCGTCAATCTATCACAGGCCTGTATTTTACCGCCACCAATAACCTTCAAAACTGTAACATTGGTCGAGTGCAGAGTTAGAAGATTAGAATACACTTTATCATGTACAGCATATAAATTACAGATACAAATGTAGAAATATTACATAGGGTGACACAATGGGCGGTCTTATCGCTAAAAGCGTAATTTAAAGACAACCTTTCGATGGATTAAAATGGGAAGGAGAGACTGTATGTAGTCTGTCATATACTTACAATAAATACATACATACATAAAGCATATACTAATCTATAAAACGTTATTTTTTGTTTATATTAAACCTCTTAAGGGGTCATTGTACTCATCATTATGATCAACTGTTACTTCGGGACCAAAGCATAAAACGCGAAAAAAAAATTTGCTGCTCCATAGGTACATTATGTTCGCATAATCTCGTAAAAATGTAGGGAACAGCTGATTTTTTTTCGAGAATTCAGCTTTGGTCCCATAATGATAGTTATTGATAATGATGAGTATAATGATCCCTCAAGAGATTTAGTATAAACAAAAAATAACGTTGTATAAATATATTTCTAAGAATAATCATGAAACAGTAGCAAAGAAAATAGAAATATGATGTTTAAGGACTCTCCTTACTAACCCTTATGTCAAACTCCTACGCAACAAATAGCTCGATATGTACGGTCTACTTATTGACCGATTAAATAATCAGGCTGTGCTGACAACGACTCATAATCCTCCCTTAACTTAATTAGATGATGACACAATGTGGACTGACCGGCGTAATCCTGTTATACTGTTGTGGGCCAATGAAATGTCGCCATCTGGGTGACGTGGAGTGACGTGGAGATAGAGTGGAAGTTCATGCTTGTTACGTTTTTTAGGTGGGCGGGAGTTTATTAAATGTTAATTACAATTAATAGCTGTGCTGCTGGGGAGTTTGCTGCGCCGCTTCTTTTTCCCAGCTAAAGCACTAGGAAGTGGTGAAGGTAGGCCGTTTTGGGGGACGGGCTTAAGTAATTTTGACGTTCGAAAAGTTCCAATTCTCAGCCCTATTTAAATAAATGACTTTTGTTTTTGAGTTTGTTTTGTAACAGATCGTAGAACAGATGGATGGAGTAGCTAAGAAGGAAGTGAATTCCGAGCTGACGCTAATGGAGATGTATGGAAGGGAAATATGTCCTGACCGACAGGATAAATTCAGATGAGAGCAAGAGGATGCTGGAGTCATTTGTGATTGTGAGACTATGAAAATATATGCTGGTAAACATGACATGTGTTTCTCCATGGTCGTTACTGTGGTAACCTTATTGAAGAACATAAATCACCAAGCTGATGGTGATTGTAGTATGTTGTTATGTGACCGTCAGGCTGCCAAGTCATAGGTCTCGAGTTCGAACCCAAGGCACGCACCTCTGAGTTTTCGGATTCATGTGCGTATTGTATAATTTATCACTTCACAAATGGTGAAGGAAAACATCGTGAGGAAACCCGAATGCCGAGAAATCTTGACGGCATGTGAAGCCAAATTCAGAGGCCCATGGGCGGGTTTAAAACTCTGACACCAGAAAAAGAAAACAGACAAGAGGACACTGCTACTGCCCATGTGTGAGGTTAACCTAGAACATGGAGGAGTATAATGTAAAAAAAACATCTATGTACTAATGATCTGAGTCGTAGAAATCATTGATTACTTGCAAACAGCAAGTAATTAATGAAACCCAACGTAGTAAATAAGATTTTGAAGTGATGTTTTTTATTATGTATTAGTTTATTATTTGTGTATTTTGTCTATGGGCTTTAATTTCCTGAAAATAAAGCAATTGTTATTTATGTTTATGTTTACTTATATTGGGACCATGGGGTCTTTTGGAACGCATATGAGGGGCCGAAGCCAACTCGTAGAGGCCCCTTAAACAATTTTAAATGGAATGAGGTACCAGCCGACGATTATCCCTGTATGCACTATGCAAGTGTGTATAATATGCACTATGCAAGTGCACCCAAGGAAAATCCCCATTATTTTTATATTATTTGATTTGCTGTTCCAAAATCTTTTATCAAAAGGGCATCCCTTGGTTGCTTTTAATTAACGACACCTAAGTCTGTATAGAAGGGGCAAATTACTTATGTAGGTACATAACTTATCATCACGCTTGTATTCCCCTAAGGGTTGGTCAGAGGTGTACCTATTACACCCACATTTCTCCAGTTATGTTTTAATTCCCATGTAATAGGGGGCGAGCCTATTGCTATCAACCGGGCACAAATCCAGACTCCGGGCTGCTACTTAGAAATACCAGATAGTGCAGAATAAAAAAAAAAAATCAGGCAGTCTTTGGGGACTCCCGATAGAAGTGAAAACTGAGTAACTTTTGATTCTCGCGTTGATATGTCTTTCGTTCGAGCGTTAGGTGACGATAACGCGAGTTCCATGATTATTGTTCACCCAAAAAGTGCTCAACGCGCATAAAGATCACTTCAATAAAAATAAAAAGATAATTCTTTCACTTCCCGATCGGAATGCAAAAAACACTATAATAGTAATCGTGCAACTTATTTTACAAAACAATAAGTTTATGTCGTAACTCCTACGCAACTACGTTCATAAGTTTGGAACTTTGGAGCGATGATGGAAGAATGATCCCTAACGGTTGAGTAGGTTTTGCGATCAATGCGATTAATAAAACCATGGCAGTTAGACTTTTTTATTTTAAAACAGTTATGAGATTCCTTTTATAACTGTAGCATCCTATTGCTAGGCAAAGATTCCTCTTTGCCTAGCAATAAGATGCTACCGGCTAGAAAATAATAGAAACTTATGAATATATCGACGGTTAAGGGTCAGTTAACTTTAACTTTAGATTTCTACGTCAACTTTCATATCTCGTTCTTCCACTATCGATTCATAGACATGCATTAATTAACATAACAACACGCCAGAATTCCCTGGAGGGGTAAACAGAGTTTACCAGTTATGCTTTAGTCCCATGTCATAGGCGGCCAAGCCAAACTCCTAGCTGCTATTGAGAATTCAAACAATTAGTACCTAATTATACAGGGTGGCAGGGACATCGACGCGAAGCCTGTTACCATGGATTCAGTACATGATTCTGAACGCCTTGCGTTGAAATTTTTCGTCGGTTATTAAAGAAAAATCTGCTGTTTCATTGAAAAGTGCAATACCTACGCGGTCAAAATGTATGGAGCAGCAGATTTTTTTTAAATAACCAACGAAAAATTTCAAATTCAAATCATTTATTGTGGATCATAGGTTCATAAGATGTTGTGTCAGTTACAGGTAGGTCTGCTATGTCCCGCCATTGAGGCATACAAAACAGAGGCTGAGGCATACAATCATGTACTGAATCCATGGTAACAGGCTCCGCGTCGATGTCCCTGACACCCTGTATTGTAAGGCAGCTGAGATGAGAATGCAGCTAAGAGTATATAAGAGGAAGTCTGAAAGTGGCACCGGTGACTGAAAAGTTGTGCGGAAATCGGTTGTCGTCATAGATATCCGTGGTTGTCGTGGTATGGGCGTGTGATGCGGAGGAACGAGGAAAATGATGAAAGTTTTGAGTTTGAATGTGGATGGCTATATGAGTAGGGGAAGACCAAAGAAACGATGGGATGGACTGTGTGAAAGATGATATGGCTAGAAAGGGGGTGACTACCGAGATGACGACTAATAGAGAAGTATGGAAGAAAGGGACATGTTGCGCCGACCACTAATAAATTGCGATAAGGGCAGGAGAATGATGATGTAAAAGGGGGTGACCCTATTAACAAACTCTTAGCTGCAATTGAGACTTCAAACAATGAATTGAATACCTAGGTAATAGGGATGTTGCATACATTTTTTTTTTGTTCATAAGGTAGATTATAAAAAAATATTAGACACGTATTTTTTCTTTTTTTACGTAATCAAAAGACTACAGTAATACATTGAGTTAAAATGTAGCATGACGTCACTCCCCGGTAGATTTTATACTGACTTGTGACGTAGCGAGCCCCCACTCCCCAACTTTAATGCGTTTTATCTAAACCATTTTTTATTAATATGATAAAGCAATAAATACGTGATATTTTTTTATTATCTGACTGACGGACTAAATAGTTTTCTTTTCCCAGTCAACATCCTGCTTAGTACCTAATTATTTTGATTCCTGGGACCGCACATTCGACAACCGACCACTGCAGCACGCGTAGCATGACCGCCCTAGAAACGGGTTTTGTCGACGGAAGAATAGACAAAATGACAGATGAACAATCATAATCTGTCAATATGTCTATTCTTCCGTCGACAAAACCCGTTTATAAAGTGGTCATGCTACGCGTTCAGTACTGTGAAAGCTGTCAATTACAATGTAAAACACCATAAGGTCCATGTCAATAAACATTAATTTCATTAATCTTTGATTACGTTGCAAGGTTACTGTATTGTTAACATTAATTTGATTACACTCTCACAATGTTTGATATGCAGCAATGCAAAGTCTTTATTGGCGTGAAATTAAGTAATTTCACTTTTCCAGTGACAATTATCTAAACTAATACGAGTATATCACCTTTAATAGTGACCTTTGTGAAAAGATAAAAAAAAGTTTAATATTTTAACATATTTAAGAGTTGTGTTCTGACTCTCATCAAATTCAATTAAACTATTATTAAACGATTAAAGTTTACAATCAAACTTTTAGATGTCGCGAGGAATTACTTTCTCGGCATGAAAATATAGCGTCTTTAACTACAATCATGTGACACGTCTAGTTAGAGAGCTGAAGCCTGAAATCTAGCCGCTAGAAACTGTAATTGCAACAATGTTTAGTATTCTGCACTTTCTGTCTGAAAACGTAGTAAGAAATATCGTAACTGTTGACATTCCAACAATGATACATTTACGGTGTGTACCTTATTATTCAATTTCCGCAAACCGAAGGTCACCAACCTGAATTCAATTTAATTAAACGTAGTAATAAAACACAATGTTAACTATGTGCCGAAAACAAAACAAGAATGTTTAAGTTAAACGTATCGTTAAGTTATTTAACAAAACATGTTCACTCGAGACCTTGCTCATACGCATCATTTGCGATCACATCATACAACGATACAACTTCGCGATTTCCACAAAGCAGGCAAAATATAATTATCGAATATATTACAACTCGTGCAAACGCATCAGCAATAATTGGGAACAATTATCTACAGAATTAGAATGCCAATTTTTGTGCCGTAATACTGGCATGCGTCAATCGCGTGCAGCACTCCCAAACAGTGATAAAATTGCGTGTGTTTCAGCCTAACATTAATAGATACAACACCTAACCTCTTTCCATAATATCCCTCATTAAAACACATGTATGTGCACTATATAGCGACGCGTAGTCTGGCAATGTCATCTCGTGTCGTTTCCGAATGCTTCGCCTCTTACCGGCACATCCCCCCGATATTATAAAAGAGTGTACTGTGCGCCGCGCGCCCGCAGTCACTCCGCGCCTCCGAGCGAGCAACGACGCCTGTAATGCAATAGTGTGTCTAGTGTGCCAGTTACCGACATGGAGGGAGCGACCCCTCCCAGCCACGGAGTGCCTGAGGACGAGGGCATCGCCTCCGACCGCCGCCCGTCCACCGACGACCACGCCGACCTTTCCGATAGTGCCTCAGATACCGGCTCCGGTGGCGGCAAGGACTCCGGCTGCGAAGTCGCGCCTGATGCTCAGGAACCTCCCTACACACCCCCGGACGATGAGCTAGCGCACAGGATCGTGTCACAAGTTGAGTTCTACTTCTCAGACGCCAACATCACGAAGGACGCCTTCCTATTGAAACATGTCCGAAGAAACAAGGAGGGGTACGTGTCACTGAAGCTGATCTCCAGCTTCAAGCGCGTGAAGCACTTGACGAAGGACTGGAGGGTGGTCGCCGAAGCACTCAAGCGGTCTACCAAGTTAGAAATTAATGAATTAGGAACTAAATTGCGCAGGATCGAGCCGCTCCCCGCGTACGATGAGACGACTCCGTCCAGGACCGTGGTGGCGGTGAGGATGCCTATCGACCGTCCGTCCGTAGAGAATGTGTCGCGACTGTTCGCTGGCTGCGGCGAGATCGCGCTCGTCAGGGTGCTGCGACCTGGCAACCCAGTGCCCGCAGACGTGCGCCAGTTCCTCAACAAGAACCCTACTTTGGTTAATTGTGTGTGTGCGTTAGTTGAGTTCACTGAGTCTGAGTCTGCGAGAGAAGCGCTGCGATTACAGACCCCTGAAGATGATGGAATGCGAGTGTATGAGTTGAACGGAGTTCCTAGGGAGCCTAAGAGGAAGGCACCCATCCGTCGAGCGCCACCGAGGCGTCATGAATGCGAGTACTCGTCCTGCTGTAGTGGGTCTGAGCCTGAATACGATTACAGATACGGAACGCCGTTCTATAGGAGGAATTCCAGTGGTTTCTTCGCGCCGCGGTCTCCTGAGATCCAGACGTGGGTGCCGCGGCGTCCATCGACATGTTCACACAGCTCGGACTCGGGCGTGTCGTTCTACTGCAGCAGTAGCCGGCGGACGTCACAGGCCAGCACGGGCAGCGCCGGCAGCGCGGACGGCTGGCTGTCGCGCCGGCTGTCCGGCTGCTCGGTGTCCGGGCCGGAGTGCGGCGGGCGCCGCCTGTCCTGCGCGCCGCGCTTCGAGCCGCGCGCGCCGCTGGTGCCGGACGGCACGCGCGGCTTCCACGCCGCGGCTCGACAGCGCCGCATCTCGGACCTCGCACTCTACTCGCGCTAGAAAGCGCCCGCCAACCGTGACACCTTTCTAATCACGTTGGATAACCGCCTTTCACGTTCTGGCCGCTGGTTTTTTAATCTATTTCGCACGAGGAAGCGTCGTGTGTGTTCCGCGATAGTTTTCCTTCCAGAACAAACTGAGTTACCTTCTTGAACAATGTGATCATGCTCATTTAGTTTTAAGCAACGGAACGCTGTGTTTAGTTTCGTAAATCACTTAAACATGTAATTTATTAGTACATTGTATTTATGAATCTCGTAATTTATTGCGAATGCGCGCGCGTCGCGGTCGAGTTTTCATTTCGAGTTATGTCAGAGTTGTGGGCACAAAATGATCACGCAAAATCGACATTCAGACGATTGTAGACTCTGAGAGCGATTCATGTTCAGACCAGACAGATGTTTATTAGGGCGATGTTGCACTGCACCGAAGCGAGTAATTCTAGCTTGTCTGACCGCTTTGCGAAGTGAGATACACAGAACATTCTCCGCTTTGCGAGACGAGTGCAGGCATCGATGTATCAGCTGCGTGGAGCGCTATCTCCGCCTCGCCCGCGGTGCAACATCGTCTTAAAACTCGGAGTAACAGAGCGCGTACAGTTGTAGAATGTATTACATAATGTAATTGCTCACATTCTAACTGCGAACGGTTTCCTGTAAAAGTAACAGCCTCTCTTACTCCGCCTGGTAAGAGCCGCGACGCGCTATGGCTAACATTTTTTTTTCATTTTTTTTTACAATTAAGTCATTTTTAACTTAAGTCAGTCGCCATTTCATGTTAACTGTCGTTTTTAGTTAAGTCTTGTCGATGTAAGTACATTGTGATGATTATGTAGATATTGGGTTGCGCAACCCACTACTTTCTTGTGCGATTTTTTAATTTATTTTTTTATTGAGCAGAGGAACGTTACATGCTTGTGACGGCACAACTATTTCGCTTTTTAATTTAAGTGACGTCGTGACTTTTTGAACCTTCGCGCTGAATCTAAACAAAATAGTTTCTAATTGCTTATTTTACGTATTAATAGATTTGGTGCGTCGTCCTCAAAATAATTTAAAGTCACACAACCTCTGTATATTGTAATTAAAGTTGAGATGATTTATTTTAAAGATATAATTATAAGATTTTTGGAGAAACTTGCTTGTTTTAATTTTATTGACCTTCGTCGTGGAAAGTTGGCTCATGATCCGTTTGCCTTGACTGATTGATTCTCACGCTGAGTGTTGTAACAGGTGAAGTTGACGAGAATATCAGTCGATCGATTCAATGTTAATAACGTTTAAAGTTATGCAAATTAAAACGATAGCTGAGATAATAACTGTTATTAATGTCAGTTATTTTGATATTTGTGTAAAAGATTTGTCGGAGTTTATTATGAGAAGTGTTGATTGATTTATTTTATAATAGTTTCACCTTCCTGATGATGTTTATTGAATTAGGATTCTCATTGAATATTTGTGAGACAATTATGCTTATATACGATTAGATAAACACTTCCTTTTCATTCAAGGGCCGTCAGGGTTTTGCGCCAATACTTCCTTGAGAAGAAGCATAAATTAAATAGTAATTAAATAAATAATATTATTGCCTACCTAACTAGTTTAAATAATCAAGAAACCAAATTAATTAATTGAAAGAACATCAATGTCCTTCTGAGTTTATCTTGAACTTTATTGATATGGGTGAAGTAAAACCATCGTGAGGAAACCTGGACTTATCTATACTAATATTACTAATACTAATATACTAACGTTACTAATACTAATATACTAGTACGAATAATATAGTAATAATATTATAACGAGGTAAAATTAGTTTGTTTGTTAGTTTGTAGACATAATCAGCCTATAATTTTCCCACTGCTGGGACACAGGCCTCCTCTCAGTGAGAGGGAGTGGGCCTTAATGCACCACGCGGGTGCTTGTTGGTAGATGTCACATGTCTACGAATTTTTGATTCTAATCTAGACATGTCGGTTTCCTCACGATGTTTTCCTTCACCGTTTTGAGAGCAGTGGTGATGAAATTATTACTTAACACAAAGTAACTTACCTGTCTGGGTTCGAACCAACGCCCTAAAATTTGGAAGTTGGGGCCGTTACCACTGGGCTACCACTGCTGCTGCTGTTAGTTTGTATGTAGGAGGTAATCTAAGGAACTACCAGTCGAAAAAATCTTTTTCCATCGTATAGCTTGATTCTTGAGGAAGGAGAACGAAATCGCGGGCAGAAGCTAGTCTATATCTATATCTATATCTATCTATCTTCTATACATATAATAAAATTGTAGAAAAGTGGTGTCTGTACAATGGAAATATATGAAAAAAAAAGTAGCAGGGGTTGTTATTATATCGATGCTGAACCCGAGATTGTAATTAATTTTTTTTTTGTCTGTTTGTCTGTTTGTCGGTTTGTCTGTTTGTCGGTTTGTCTGTTTGTCTGTGTGTTTGTGCACGCTAATATCAGAAACGGCTTATTCGATTTAGATGCGGTTTTCACTAATATATTGTAGTAAGCTTCACTTAACATTTAGTGTTTATTTCATGTCAATCGGTTCATAAATAAAAAAATTATGTCAATTTAAAGAATCACATCGAACATTTGTTATAGGTTAGGCATTTCTTTCCTTGATTTTCGGTATACTTATCTTAATTTTTATTTAGGGTTTGTTTATAAATATTATAAGTATTTGGTATAGGTTAGGCATTTCTTTTCTTGATTTTCTTTATTAAGTATAAGTTTATTAGCTCAGGTTAGTAATTAATTTTTCTAGCAATTCTTTTGTTTTATAAAGTTAGTACGTTTGGTTTACACGTCTTAACACTTATTACTTAAACTGTGATAATTTTAGACTGTATAATAATCTGTAAGTATTTATAATTTAATTGTTTACGATAGTACGTGTTTACTAAATAACTGTGTGTTAAGTAGTAAGTACTATTTTATTGTAAGATAGATTAAGTAGTAAGTACTATTTTATTGTAAGAATGCCTCGAAGAAGATCCAACCTCTCCCAATGTAGCAGAAATGCTAAAAGGATGAGATTAGTTCGATCACAGGAATCTGAGGAAGGTCGTGAGGCAAGGCTCTCTGCAACTCGGGAACATCAGGCTAGGTTTCGTGCTGCAGAAACTTCGACTCAACGGGAATCTCGACTGAGTTCAAATCGTTCTCGAATGGTCAAGGTCGCGATTTTTTTTTTTCGTACTAATGGGGTCAAGTCATGAAAAAGGTTGAAAAACACTGCCCTACATTAATCCTACTAATATTATAAATGCGAAAGTTTGTGAGGATGGATGGATGGATGGATGGATGTTTGTTACTCTTTCACACAAAAACTGAACGGATTTTGATGAAACTTTACAATAATGTAGCTAATACATTAGAATAACACATAGGCTACAATTTATAAAGATTTTATGTGATTTGGCCATAATATAACGATAAGTATCAAGTAAGTCGGAAAAATTCCTGCCCTCTGAGATCTACCTTTGCGTGCGCTGCCTTTTTTTTTTTTTTGGGTGGTTAATCATCCAATGACTTCTCCCGCTCTGGGCGGAGCGGAAGGGCGTGTCAGACTCTTACTGACTAAAACCCACACGTGTTCCTTCGATCCTTGATATCTCTTTGAGGTGCGCGTGGAACACGATGCGCCGTCGACCCGGGCCTGGTCCTTATCGGACGGCGAGCTGCCCGTTGCTCTCCGTCCGCAGGCCCCCGCCTACGGTGGCCGGAAATCGGCTATCAATTCCCGACGCCCGGGACGTCTCCTACGGCGGCGGCGGCTAGGGCTGGTAGGGCGCGGCCTTTGCCACTCCCTCGCGCGCTCCACCTTCTCCTTCGCGAGCATTACTGCTTTGCAGAAGGAGGTGACGGTTTGCCATGCCCTCTCACTCCGCACCATGGCCTGAACAAGGGCCGTACGCGAGAGGCCACCGCCGCCGATCGCCTCCTCGAGGACACGGCGGTGGTCCACCCAAGCCGGGCAGACCTCCACCGTATGCTGCGTGCGGAGTTACATGAAGAAAATGTATTGTGGGATTGTTGTCTTAAAGAGTTCTAATAAAAGTCCGCGACAGCATCTATCTACCTTTTATGTGGAAGCCTTTATAACCAAAATAGTGAGCAATAAATACAGTTAAATTGAATACTTTTTTTTCCATTGCATATTTTAGAGTATTTAGTTAATTCTTATCAAAATAAATACCTTCATCGCTTTGGTATTTAATGTAGATAAAGTTTGTCTTTTACACTAAGTAATTTGGACAAATAGTTTAAAAGTTTAGAACGATAAGAATGACCTGCGATATTGAGTCGACGGCGCACAGAACGAAGGGTGGAGGGCGGGCCAGCCAGGGATTTATTTATTTATTTATTTATTGATAAGACACTTCAACGACTT